>CM056998.1:188351854-189795015 GCA_029891345.1 Dryococelus australis | reverse complement strand
GAATGTATTTACTGACGCAATACGTTATCAGCTACGTAAAAGAAGAAACTCAGTATTCTTAATTTAGTAGTCCTTACCATCTTGGATTTACGTATTTTCCTCCATAGCTTAATTTTCGGAGTCGATATTTAAAAACCAAGCTTGTCAAGGCATACGGAAAGTTATTTGAAATCCATATTATATTTCTAACACGATTAGTTTCGCATCTGTAAATGTAATCAAATATTACCTAATTATTTAATAATTTCAATCCCACATGGAAAGATACAGGCATAATTCAAACCGTATAAATTTAAAACAATTCGTTTAGTAGTCCTCTATGTCATGTCTAGCTTTGATTTTTTTTTGTCTGGTCATACATTTTTATTACGAAGACTTTTATGAAAAATCGAAAATGGAATGTATACCACCCCCTTAAATCACAATGAAACATGGAACTGCTTTGACTACATTGTACCCAATGTTATTGCGAGCATGTTAACAAGTGTGCCATTAAAAATATATACATTTAGGCGTAGAAATTTTTCCGGATATCGGATTCAAAATAACTCACTTAACAGCAAACCAGCTGCAAAACTCTACAGTAATTCCGTGAATTTAAGCATTACTTGAATTCTAACGTTTTATGTCCTGATAAACGAAACAATTATTTACATATACAAATAAATTGGCGATAAAAGTAACCATACTTATAGCGGTAAATACTTACCTTAATAACCTTAAATACGATTGCACTAACTTACAAATTCGATATACCAACTAATTTAAAATAACATCTGATATTCTAAGCTCGGTATTACACATTCTTCAACACATCCTGAAATGTTTCAAAGCACTTTTTCGTCAACGCTTGAAATAACGCAGCCATAACACAATATATTTGACATTGCGGAAAGAGGACGCGATAAGAACACACAGGTATTCTAAAAAGTCGTCACCAACTGGTGACAAAGTTTATACAGACCACAGTTTGGTCAACCATCAGCCGCCCGTCCGTCCGGCGGTCACGTGATCTTCAACCAATCGCAGGGCTACGTTTTTTCCATCCGACATCTGTCAAATATTACCTGAACTTTAACCTTCGACTGACGACGTATGGGCCACCGCCTTCTGAAGACGTTCCCTAGACACGAATACGCACTTTAAAATAAAAGACAAAGCGGTGGATGTGTTTACTTATAATTGGTGGTAAATGCAGGAATTTAAAATGTAAATAATAATTCAATATAAATACTCATCACGTAAAAAAACCTATTTCCGCAAAATGTTTTTCTCTTGAAAATGCATTCACAACCAAAATATATCTTCACCATAAAGAAAGCTCACGATGCTGTGTTGTCACACTGAGATATTGTCATACAGACGGTTGATGGACGATGGATGGTTGCGAGTCCAGCTTTACATTACCTCACACTGTGTTCTGTACATAACGTTTCAATACATCTATTACATCACATTTTGCTTTATTACTGTTTTAAAAGTTATGTTACGTCATCGTTCATTTTGTATTACACTAGCTTTTTGTTCACTGCTTCGCCCGCATGTATTATACCAAGCAGCTACTATTTTAGTCTACCGAACGACTTATCTGTACATCACAATCGTAGTTATGCCCTCAGGTGCAAGGATTGTTAAGTTACTAGGTGATGTTATGGAATGAGTGGTAAACTGTTTCCTATGAACACAGTCATTGAGGACAGTTACCTTGATTACATTTCTTTGCTCAGTATTTACATGGACGCTGGTGTCACTGCAGAGCTTTGGCTCATTAAGTTTTTCGCAGTAATATTACTGAAACTCTAAGCTTGAGCAGAAGTCTGTGCAGTGGTAAACGATGTGGGCTGATGCTGCTGAGAAACTCCGCGGGTAATGGGCTGCATCAACCATTTTTATACATGTCACCACAGATTTGTACTCAATTTCTACCCCTTCGAACGACTTCAGCAAACTGCCATCGATTACACCAACCTTATCTTTCTTAGGGGTCAGAATGACATGCTCGCACAATCATTCCATTTACTTTTTTCGCTAATATACATTACATCAGAATATATATGTTCTAAGAGATCAGCAAGTATCTTTGCCACTGTACTTAGGCCTGCATGTATGATCAGCATTCCATCAGATACAGGTTGTTCTCCATATACAATTATAAGTAGAAACTCAGAGAATTACTCTGCAGAAACATTAGCTTTTAAATGGCCCCTCACAATTTTTAGAGAGATAGTTTCCTGTTGAGAAGTTACAGATTCGAATATTTGATGCAATCATCTACCTCAGCTCGTGTTCCTCTAGGGACTACTGAAAGCGTCTGTCAGATGTGTTCAGCAATTAGCATGGCAACTCTCCTCATCACTTCTACATCTGGCTCAGAGACTCAAATCCTTCCTTATGTGCCAGGGCACTGTCATCTTAGACAATAAGCTCGCAGTCCCACATAACTTAGGTCATATAACTTTATTTGGTAGTGTTTCAAAAGGAGATTTCATAGACAAGGGTGAGGGATAGCTTGAATGCAGCATGGGCAGTCTTATCCCTTCCCAGTGTTGTAGCAGCGATACCAGAGAATACAACAGGTAGGGCGATGCCACTATTTCTCCTTATCTCGGCCAGAATTAAGATAATAAAATGGTATTTCCAGTGTCACCAAGAGAATCCACGAAATATACGTGCCCAACATATGATTTAAAGCTACCAAAAGCCTGGTGGTAGACATAAATCTGCTCATCTGTTGAGAAACTTCCTTATCGGTTACAACTTGTACCAAGGTGCCTAAGTCATAACTTGTTTTCCTCTGATATTCCATGTTTTCTAAGACTGCCTCATATCTGTTTGACTAAGGGAAACCAAACAAGAAAGTTGACATAAAAAATCAGCATCACTCTAAAGAGCTCTCGTAACTTGTGGGCAGAATCACACAAGGCAGCATCCTCCAAAGTAGAGTTTCTGTGTTTTTCATCCACCAGCAAACCAAGAGATTTGCAGAACGACTGGAATGAAAAATATAGGACTCCATTCACAGTTTTCAGATCTGAAAACGATATGAAACTCATGAAGTAGCAGTCGGAGATGATAGCACTCAGTGTTGTTCGGAAGAATGGTATGAATTCTGCTCAATACATTTTGCTTTTTACTCCCCGTTTTTCATGATTTTTTTTTTATTCTATAAAAGTATGAAGGAAACTTGCAATACTGAAGGATTTGTTAATATTTTTCTCTACTGTGTGATTTTTTCTCATACTAGTCTTTCCTTTCTAATGTTTTTTTACGGCAGTTTTCAAAGGAACGTGTAAAATGTAAATATTCATATAAATGCATATTTAAAATTTATCCTGGGAATCCTATATACGTGCCTCTGTACAAGGGTTCGATTTTAAATATTTTATTGTTATCATTGTATTTCAACCTTCTGACTTTGTCCACATTAAACAGGATCCGACAGAATTGCACTATTTTATGTGACAATGTAAAATGTAATATATTATTATGTCACTAAGTCCACAATCGCATTAATGCGGAAAACCACGCGACCATTTAACGACTAGGGGTTAAGTACATGACCGTGTTATCAGTATGGTCACGTGACTAGAATATTTACAATGTTAAAAAATTAGGTTATCATACAAAGACTGAAAAAAAACTTATATTTTTCTATCCACTGGGCCACTGTCGCCCCACTTGTAATCGCTCTAGCCACTTAACCACTGTGGCCCCAGTTGGAATCGCTCTAGCCACTTGACCACTGTGGCCCCACTTAATTAACTCAACATTGAAGCGAGACATTTAGAGTAAACAAAAATGATATTCCATTACCTTCATATCTCTAAGCAATTAGCTCTATTAATTATTACAAAACTTTCATAGGAAAAAGTAATTAAAATGTAAGTTTTTAGGGTCAAAGGTCATGATTGCGTAATCTGATCTTGCTGAAATTCGAACTTGACCCGTATTTGACCCGGAGGATTCACTCTGCAAAGTTTGAAGAACTTTTGTTGAGTTTCAAGGGACTTTAGAAGTATTAAAGAGGGACGGACAGACAGACAGAGCTCGTCCTATTGTATAATAGGATTATATAATAGGATGCCATAAAATCAATGAATTTAGCAATCGGACTGGTTAGGAGGCCGGATCATTGATTGTTTGAGTTCAGGACTTAAATCAATTAATAAACTTCGAGTCTTAGTCAAAATGCCGGCCGCCTTTTAATGAAATAACACACAACGCTTTTTTTTTTTTTTTTTAATTTCTTTGGACAAAATGACTAACGATCCTTCGTTAAAAAATTTAATGTACTACCGCAATTACACTGTATAATACGAAAAGGTAGCAATTTAAACTATTTCCATGAGACAATATAATGCACAGGGGAACCTATCGCAAGGGTTGCAGCGTGTAACAAAAGTAGAGCAGCAAAGTAGCGCGGAACGTTGTCTCACAGCGGGCGTTTTAATAATACGCGTCTGTTTTTGCAAAACACGGAAATAACACGGGAGTACTTAAGCGCTGACGGGGCAACGAGCACAGCCTTGCCATAGCCAGCCGTCGACGGGTCAAGACGGGACGACTTCAGGTGTATCAGCCGCCGTGGACGCAAAGATGATCAGTCTTCAGCAACATTATGGCGAAGACGTTCCAAAAGTTCACCAGTTCCTTACATACCTTTAATTAGTCCGTGGATTCACTAACTAAACTATAATACTAAAGTATTTGCATCTAAATTAATAATAACTATATGCTGTTCACGGTAAAATGAGCACTTTGGAAAGCCCTGCTTAAGATCAACTTGTATGCACGTTGTGTATCCTTCCGCTTTACGTAAAATTAACATTGACGTGGACCTCGTCACTTTATTCATACGTCAGTCAAGTGAAACTGCGAAATTATTGGAAAAATAAATCTTTTACAAATTTGCTGATTATTACACCTCGATGCATTAAAATAAAACAGAACGCGAAAGAAATTATTTGAGTTAAAAAAAAAATGTTTACTTAACACTTTTAATTCGACATTAAGCTATGGAACTACTCTTCCTCCGCCCTTGCCAACTTTACTGGACGCTTGTCACTCAGATCTCGCGCTAAAATATATGCAGTTCGGACCAGTGACATTTTTCTAAGGTTGGTTTCAAAAGTGCTCACTTTATCGTGAACAGCCTTTAACTAACTTCTTGCTCCCCCGAAGTAGTTAACTTAATGTAATTTAATCGTAATGTAAAACATAATGTAAACATGGAACATTTAAGAGGGTTTTAATACAGTGATGATAAACTAGTATTACATGTTATATTCGTCTGAGCACGCCTTTCCCCACTTATCTTGTATGGCTCCCCAGATGGCAACATAACAAATCCCACATTTCTAGATGTTCTGTTTTCCCTATTAAATATGTTATGTAGTATTTGCAATAGATTATTAGCTCGGCTTGAACTTGTCGTGAACGACTTCGTGGATTGCTATCGTACCAAAATCGTACTTATCTGTTTGTTTGTAAATGAGTGATCAGCGTTTAAACTCCCCCTGCCTTTTAACGCACAGGACGAATGGAGCCATGAATAATTAGTGGGAAAGTTCACTAAAATAGAAAGCATTCATGCCATCTGCTGTGTTGCTGTAGGTCTTATATGACATGTTACAGTGCTCCGTGAAGCATGTTGGAACAACATGTTACGAGTCATTTAGCTGCATGAATTCAAAATAGGACATACCGAGTCGAACATTTCGCAATTTAGTGAGCCCATGGGGTGCTGGCTCTGCTTCAGAATGGACAGTGCATCACTGGTTTTAAGAATTCCGTGCATGAGACCAGAAATTTTACGATAAAGAAGGTAGAAAAAAATATATATATATAAAATCATGGGTACTGCCATAAAGTGACGGGGCATTACAAACCATGGATGTATACATATTGATATAAACTGTTTTTTCACCACAACATAGAAACCCTTCCCAACTGTATCGTGTTGTTTGATGAGGAATGGTTCATGTAAAAAAAATCGCAAGCGAAGTGGGGCGTGGATGGGCGTTTGTGAGAATAAGGAACAATTTTCTTATTCACTGATGGAGCCATACAATGGTTTTGCTGTTTCTGTGTTGGACAGCACTGCGTGTTGTCCACACAAGTTTACTTCTTCCTGATGAACCATTGGCACAGTCTCCTACTGTGCAGAAATTGATGAAATGCACTGAATATTAAGTTGATCACTAGAATCGGTTCCCTGCATTCCATCAGAATCAAACAACGCTTATCAAAAATTACGATACTGAAGCTGAGTGACTGAGGTATACAATGAATAAAAATAAGCTTCTGATAATGCTGATATTTTGTATCTTTGAAAGATATTTAGAGGATGTACTTATTAATCGAGAAAAATTGTCAGTTATAAATTATAGAATTGAGTAGTCTATATTATCATTCACTATCATATGAATGTAGAATAACTGACAAGAATTTATTATATAGATAAAACTAAAAACAGTACATAATATGAAATATAGTACTTGAAAAGTACATGATACAATTACAAATCAGGTGTACGGCTCAGAGTTCCTGTAATCTAAATAATTTACAAGTGGAAATTTATTTAAGAACACCCGATAGAAACACACATATATGCCCTAAAAGTGATACACAAGACGAAGCCGTTGGTATGCAGCACTGATCGAAACATCAATTCCGTGTAATATCCAGAAAATTAAATGCAGCACACACAGCAGACAACTTAATAAAGAATGTAACAACCCCAATGGCAATACATGCAGTAATTCTATCATTTAACTCACCGTAAAAATAATGGAAGTCTCTCTGACATACAGTTTTTCATGCTCGTTGTAATTCTTAGTGTAGCTGGATGATGGTCGTTGCAGGGGCTAGGTTGGATGTCAGGCGCTTTTCCATTATGTCTCACACATGCTCAATGGGGCCGAGGTATGGACATATAGCAGGCCAGGTTAGCATGCGTACACTGTGTAGAGCATGCTGTGTTGCCCTAGCAGCATGGGAGCATGCATTGATGTGCTGGAAGATTGGTTCCTCCAGTGTGTCGATACCACGGTGGCTGAGTGGTTAGCCTGCTCGCCTCCCAACAAGGCGAACCGGGTTCACTCCCCAGCCGGGCCAGTTCCGAATTTTCGTAAGTGGGAATCATACAGGACGACGCTGCTCTTCGACTGGTTTTCTCGGGGATCTCCCAATTCCCCCGCCCTTGCATTCCGAAGCTGATCCATTCTCACCTCGTTTTACCCTCGTCGGCTCTCAATACCTCGTTGTTAAGAGTCGCCCAAATTTCTCTCAACTCTCCAGTGTGTCGGAATGTGGTCTCGGAGGACAGAACTGACAATGTCATGATACCCTAAACGAATACCAGAACAATCGGGATGAGCAGCTAATGGCCCTCCATACCACAACCCCAGGTGTTGGGTTCAGTATGGTGAGTGGGGCACATGCAGGATTGTTTCGCTCAGTTGCACGTTTATAAACCCAAACACGGCCATCGATTTTCCCAAGGCAGAAACATCTCACATCACAAAACACCACTGCTCTCCAACATGCTCTCTCTCTCTCTCTCTCTCTCTCTCTCTCTCTCTCTCTCTCTCTCTCTCTCTCTCTCTCTCTCTCTCTCTCGACACCACCAGAGACGTTCACGACGATAAGCAGGTGTGAGGAGTAAACATGCCAGAAGAACGCGAAGACATATACCTACCTCCAACGTCGATAGTTTATTGTACATGAATAAACCTGGGGGGGGGGGGGGAGGACATGACGACTGATTGCTTGTGCAGTTACTGCTTTGTCAGTAAGGACGTCCCGAACGATCCTTCTGTCCAGGCATCCATCAGTGCAGCAATGTGGTACTGATGGGGCTGGGCATCTGTGGGAGCCCACTGTTATCCATCTGCTCCACCGCTGATGGACCCCTGACACATTTTAATATTCCATGTACGATTTAATATATCCAAGGAAACTTTTGCAAACCTTAGAAGATTTATACACAATTTAAAATTATTATTAGAAAAACATTTGTTGACACGTGCTCACATTTATTTTATATCTTATGTATGCATGCTTATGAAAACAAACTATTTATTAAACTGTTCATTGAAAAAAAATTAATTAGTCAGTAATTACTTCACACAAATTAGCTTAATTTTGTATAACTGTGTATTTGTTAGTTTCAGTATCCTTTCCGTTTCCCACTCAAGTGTCGAAACGTAGTGTCTAAGCCGGCAAAAGTTAACTTTATTTCCACATTTTATGACAGTTTCAGTTTATTTAATTCAATATTTCATAACTTGCTACGTTTCGATATCATCCCATATCCACAATCCCGACGTACGTGGTGTATTAATACGCCTACATCATTGACAACATATAATATTCTAATGTATTTAAAACAAAATTAAATTTTAGTTTTCTATTGCAATATCTGTAATACGACTGTAGTTATGTTCCAGGTATAATATGTATTTCTCTTACAGATTTCATAAATACTTTTGTAAACACACATTACACATTCGTAATGGGGAGAGCAATTAATTTGTACATCAATTATTCAGTTTATTCAATTTCATTATTCCTATATTAATTTTCACTATCTTACAAACTTTTACAATATAATTTAGGTATATATTTGATTTTTGATTTCATTAATTAAAGATACGCTAAGTAGAGTTAGGAAACCACAGCATCAGGAAAGGCTGTCGCGTTCGCGGATGGCTGCAGTATAAACAGACAGCAGCACTTCTATGGCACAACAGCACTTCTCTAGACTGACAGCAATTTCTACTTCCCTTCCCCGCTCCGAACCCACGAATCAACCTGCTTGAGAACAGCAAGGCAGTTTCCTTTATTTCAGCTATCAGTCTGTTCGAGCTATAGCCCGTCAAACAAACATTCCTCCCGTATTTAAGATTTGGTGAAATCTCTCATTTTCCTAATGCCACATAAAGAACCACACAAATACCACGACTAGTAGAATTCAAAGTTAACCAGACTCCAGGGCGAGATGGGGGCACATCGCAAGTGAGCGTTGGGGAAGATGTTACGAATGGACTTTAACAGTACATCCAACTCTGAAACTGGCCTCACACCTTCATAGTAAAGCCGGGATGCCAGGGATTGCGTCAAAGCAGTGCGACAGGGATAACCCCCTCCGCCAACCAGGGAAAGAGGCCAGCTATGTCAAAACGTTAAACAACGCACCGATAGAAGCTGGCGCAAGGCGCGACGAGGCATCTTTCCACGATCGGCCCGACAACAGGGAAGATCGCAGTCATGGATGTGTCCTCCTTCCGACGCCATCCGAACAGCTAGAAAGAACCCCCAGCATCAGGATTCAGCTGGGGACTGTCCAGCGTGGATATAAAGAATTATGGGGTGCGTTGTACTTAACTGAAATTATAACAATAACTTAATATTAATTAAAGGAGCTCCCTGTTACAGTAACTCTTACGGTATTGTAATGTCTGTGTCTCACATCATGAATAAGACCCCTCAAGTATAGTTATGCTCTACCATCTGTAGTTACGACTTCTAAACCTCCTAGTTTATAAATAAAATTACATTTTTATATTATAATTTATAACAAAGCAATTGACATAGTTTGAAGCCGTATTGAAGACTCTGTTATAAACTTTTCAAGGGACTGGAGAAAATGCAGGGTAGTATAAGCTAGATACAATATCTAGCTGAATTTATGTTTACAGAATGCGTAAAAAAAAAGCTTAAATCCCACTGAAGAAATATGATAAAACACACACACACACACACACACACACACACACACACATATATATATATATATATAGCACATGGCATTGATGGAATTGTCTTTGCTGTTATTCGAATTTCGAAGAGCGAACATCGTCTCGAGCGAAGATGTAAAATACTCGAGAAAGCCATTTGTGCTGTTTCTGTAAGAAGTAATTTTCTATCTGCTACAATGCTCGTCGACATGAGACTGGTTGTTACATGAACATAAAGCAATCTACCTTAACATGTGAACAGTGCAAGTCTCGATTTGGACGACGTGATAATTTAAAAAGAAATCTTGCAATGTGTGATGGACTCTCTCCCGTGGCACCTAAACGATGTAGCTTATTGTCTGCATCCAAAAACACATCCGAAGGTCATAAACCGGCAGCATTGTATACTGGTGCACTGTCACTCTCGGCAACATCAGACCTGAGCATGGGCATTGCATACAATAATCCACAGGCATTAAGATATTCGTGTTTCTACTGCGGCAAAACCTTTAGAAAATTTTGCTGTGTCCGTTAACATGAGGAAACTGGAAATTGTTTGAAGAAGACGATATGGGCTTACTACACTACTTGCTGTTACGAGTGTGTTCGAGAATTCAGATGTTCTGAAGTATTAGGCATTCCAGACGAAAGGCGATGCAAAATTCATGCCTATCAGCAAAAACTCATCAATACATAGCAGTGCCTTTGTCTCTTGCATGACCTCTGGTTTCAATGTATGCCTTTACAAGTCGTGTAATGTGTCTTTAAATTATCACCGCTTGTAAATAGTGTGCTGTACTTGACATATTGTAGAATATTTTTGAGGTTAGTCATTGTGATTATAAGCTCATGTTGCATGAGGTTACCTCAACCCATATGTTATGTTGATGCTGTTTTTGTGACCTTTAGCCCTCACAGTCGAACCAAACTGCTGCAGAACCTTCGTTCTAACAGAAATGTCGAGCTGCAGTCCTCAATGGCGGTTGGATCCAAAGCTCGTGCGCCTGGCATTTTGTGAGCTACTTGCACCGAGTACTGAATGTATTGGTGAGTGTTATGTATTATGTACGTCGGAATTCTGTCATGTGTGTCGACATGAGTGCTACTAGTGAGTGTCCTCCTCTAGCAGACGATGGTCGTCCACTTTAGTGGTCGACTGGAGAAACGAAGATGGCGAGAGCATCTGTGTGTTTTGCTCAAAAAGTCGTTGGTAGGGTCCTGATTTCGAGACTTGACACTATACAAAAATATTACTTCTCTTTCAGACTTAGACGAAATCTGGTAATTGTTTTTTGTGATGGAGGCGTACCTAATATTAGCGCGAGTTAAGTTAAATGAATAACATAGAAATAATGTATACACTTTACCTTTATTTTACAGACCTAACATAAGAATCCATACTAATATTTGATACACTCTCAGCTTAGGCTTCATTCGAGCAAAACGTTTATGGTAACTGTTTTTTACAGAACAATTCTTGCTGTGAGCATTCATCTGGTGCGGTTAGCGAATTTCTTGCCGCAATACTTGCACTCGCTTCCCTATGAACGACAAACATTTCCTTTGCACTTCTCGTTATTTATGTACAGGTTATCAGTGCGGGTAAACACAGCATCGCTGTTATCACAGTGGAACACCTTATATGCTGGGCTGAACAAGCAATGGCTACTTTCATGTCAGCGTGCATTACCACTTTGACTTAACGTATTGCCACGATTGTAAAATTGATATCGTAATGCCCGTAGCGACTCTTCAGGGCTCCTTACGGTTGACGATGTGGACGGTGAAGTCCTCAACCAAAGATTCCGTCTCGGGTTGTCAAAGTGTGTGACCTGCTTGTTACCTACTTATAAATGTCTGGCAGGCTGTCACCATGGAGACCGGCGGTTCTCTTGGCTATTGTTATGTACCATCCCTTCGGCTTGCTGAGACCTACACGAAGCTCGCGCCGTCGGCCTCACAGATTTCCAAGATGTTAGTTGCTCGCACTACGTCGGTCGGGTGGGACGCATTCTACTGCTAGTGATGTGAGAGTTGGCCGTACTTTGAATTTGACAGTTTCGTTTCGATCAGCTTGTAATGAAAATCGTTTGCTATTCTCTTGTAGTGGCCAGGACGGTCTGGTCTTTTCTAGCATCATCTAAAGCGACATACTATATCACTCAGCAATTGTGTAATATGTGATTGCACTTGTTGGTGAGTACTTATAACTATTTTCCCTTACATTATGTTTTTATATCTGTTTGCATCAGTGTGTAGCAGTATTGTCCTTATCGTAGCGCCGGAATGTAAGGGCGGAAGAAACGGAAGATCCCCTAGAAAACCCGCCGACCAGCGACATCGTCCGGTACGATTCCCACTTGTGAAAAAATTTGGGAGTGACTCGGCTGGTTTGCCTTGGTGGGAGGTGAGCAGCTACCTGCTCAGCCACCGCGGCCCCCTTATACACGTAAGTTTTAACGATAGTAAAACATGTGTAATCCGAGGCTTTCTAGGGGATCAAATATCACACATAATTTGACCTAACTGTTATATGGTAGTGTTAATAATTTACTGCACCTTCATATTATTTCATAAATTACGCTATCGCAGAAAGAAATCGAAAATAAGTATTGATTTTAACTAAATGCTTGGTAATTGTTGGGCTGTTAAAATATTGTTTTACAACAGGTGTACTGCTTATTTTAAATTCTGTGACCTTCAGAATGATTCGTTTGACCTGCTATCTCTGTAAACATTTAAGTTATTGTAGCCTTGACTTATACACGTGTTTTCTGGTGAGAACATGACATGTTTGATTTGATAAGCGGGCTCCTTAAAAAAAGGAAAGAGAATGCATCTTGAAAACAAAACAAGTTATTGAAGAACATGCCCTATATGCACGAAAGACTGATCGCTTTTCTACTATCATCCAATAGCCAGTTATGGTTTAATAAACGTTAAAACATGAAAAGAGAGCATAGCGATTTCCATGTTCAGCGATGTATATTTGATAGATGTCTACTCTTGGCTGTAGGTCGAAATTTCCCCCCGACTCGGCTGGATACGCAATTCGAAACAAGTGGGGTGTAGCACCAATTCCCCCCCCCCCCCCACCCAACCGCTTGGATATGCAACGTCGTCCTTTTCGGTCCTGCACGTTTTGTCTCCTGGGTATGCAAAGGGAAACTTTTGGTAAAAACCAGCTTTTTCAAGGTGCGCTGGATATGCAGGGGGAAACTTTGTATTTTAATTGGGCTTTGTCCCTTTCGTGGTTGGATACGTCATTGGCGGTTTTTTGTCTCGACTTTTTATACTATCGGATACGTAAAACAATGGTTTTTTAGCGATTTAGATATGCAATACGAAACAATCACAAGTCTTTTGGATTTTTTACCCACAGATCCCTGGTGAATCTCTGGAGTTCCAGTCAAATGGAGGATGAAACAGACTCGGAGGATGTGGAGAAAATGGACGAGATACTTTCGGCTACAGATAATGAGTCACCTATCTTCTTCTTCAGCCCCGGTACCATCAACAACTTCTTTCTCTGGACCAAGAACTTCTTTGCACGAATCTATGGGCTTAAGGGGACAGGCCCTGATAATACCTGTTTAACCAATACGTAAGTTCTAACTTTTAGTGTAATCAGTCCCGTTCCTTTCTGTATGGATGTGTGGAGGCCCTGACAGCCCACGTAAGCGAGTGTTAAGAGTTAGGCATTTCTCCGTCAATAATGATGTATAGTCGGCCTACAGGCTATCACTTAATAAGCACCACTCATCTGGAGTAATTCTCGATGGGGCAGAGGTCAGCGATAATCAGTCATCACCATTGGCAGGAGATTTGGTCCAGGTTGACGGCCCACAACTCCGAGATCGAGGAAGTCGACCATCACTTTGACATCGTCTCGCCGACTTCTGGCGCCAACCGGGTAACACCATTCAGGCCTCACTTTCACTGCCCCTGAAAACCTATTTCCATCACTTCTACCATCCCACAGGCGTCATTTATGGTGCCCCTCCGTGTGGACACATCTCCCACCTAAGAATTTTCTAGCCAAAATTTTCAGCAGCTTTTGTTGGAAATCAAATTTTCCTACCTTTTCCTTCCCGCAACGGTAAGAGGACAACAGGAAGGCAGCATCAGAGGCAATGGCAGCGTCGGCACGCATATAAGACGCTACATAGGTGCTTGAGATGCTTGTCAACATCGTCAACAATCAGCAGGTGATGCGCTGCTATTTGGAGGCAGGCAGCAGCGAAGGAGATGCGATGGGGCGGAGCCTACCCTTCCCTCATCCCCCTGCACACTCTGCCACCGACAGTCAGCTGACCACTCGCGCATGTCGCGCATCAGCTGTGGCATCGGGTCATCAACCCAGCATGGGCATTCCAGCCACGCCATGAGAGGGGAGGGTCCCGTCTTCCCAAACCCATTCGTCTGCACCGGTCATCTGCATCTCCTGCGCACGTGTGTTTGTCGACAAACACACTATGTTTGGCAGGATAACCGACAGTGTGCCGGCACTGTGGTGCCCTGAGTGTTTACGCCCTGTGGTAACCAACGAACAGTCACTAAGCTCAAACTATGCCAATTGTCAATGCAGTCGCAAGACCAGCCCAGTAAGCAACTGCGCTGTTGACAACCACACAATAAGAGACAGTTGCACTGAAACAGTGGAGAACAGTACAACTTTCGTTAACACAAGTAAAGTCTGAACATAAACATTTTCCAAATTGCAATTTCCCAAAATACTGTGATAATTTGCTGTGTAACAGACAGGATACAATAGTACTTCATGGTGTACAGTGTAACGTAAAATATCACAAGGAATGCCTCAGTGGCATAGAGCAGAGTTCAGTTGCGGGACTTACATTTGTTTGTTTATCATGTTACACGACATCAAATAAGTTCAGACAGGGCATAGTTCGCACGCAAAATGGAACTGCAGACACCCCACATGATCAGGTGTTGAACCTATTGGGACAATGGGACAATGATGTGGATGTAAATGTGAACAGTACCATTTCGTAGGTCGTAGTGGCACGGGACACTAACAATGTGTCAGGCATAGTGGCACAAGGCAAAGGAGGGGAATGGTAGCAGAGTAGGGGAGGAGAGCAGAGCAAAGCTGAGATGTCGCGTGCTTCTGCCGCGCACATGGCAAGTGTAAACAAACTCTTGGCGCCCGAACCTAACCCAACAATCACGTCGCATGTGTAACCACTACACACAATATTTTTCTTGCCACTACCACGCATGTTCCCTGCACCTGTCTACCCAACAATAGTGCCGAATTAAGAAGCTACATTTCCAATTTTTCCGTATGTAACAATGATGCCACAAACAGCAGGTATGGAAAACGCAGCCCAAAGTGGAACCACTCGCCAACAATTGGGAGAGTCTTTAACTGCTTTCATAACATGTAGAAACTCATTTTTCATACACTTCCATCCAAATTTGCCAGAACATGGAGTATTAGAAGTAATTGCAGAAACAGCTCGGCCAGAGTTTAGAGCAGCTTTAATTCCTTTGTTAAATGGAACACTTGAGGATCTAATGCATGCCGCAAACATTCTAGAGGGAATGCATGCAACATCCAGCCAGGATACAATTGGAACAAATTGGTGGCACGAGCCAAAACATAAAAATGTAAACAAACCTAACTCTGGCACATCACATAATTTTCAACCACATTCTTGTAGTCATAGTGCACCAATGCATGGTAAACAATACAATGATCCACAGCATGGGAAGTAGCAAAAGGAGCAAGCACATGGAAGCATGTACAAGAAAGAGCAACAGGGGAGTGGAGCAACAGGGTCGAATGGTCAGAGACCACCATATCGAAGTGTAGCAGGTAATAGTAATCTGCAACAACAGGGAAGGAAACCAGATTATCTGCCCCATCATCCATGGATTATTGTCCAATGTCGCAGCATCATTGGCATAACAAATGCTCAAACCGCCCGCACATGAAACAAATCAGGGAAGCGACAGCCATAAACAACAGGGAAATGGGCTGTAAGGGGGAAAGGGTCGGGCACTTCCACACACCCCGTCCGCAAAAATTCGGACAACACCAAACACAAAATTAACTTCACAGCAAGCACTTGTACAGAATATTAGCAGCAGTCACGCACCATTTATATATACATCCTAGTTTCCATTAACGGTCAGTTGTGCTATGCGTTGACACTGCAGCCTCGCACATCTTCATATGGCCTCTCATTGTACGCAAGCAGTACGTAATGCCTACAGACAACATGATTCGGTTGGCCACGAACGAGCATTGCAGTATGGCCATAGGACAGGCTGTAGTGACAGTTGAAGTATGCGACATTGAGACAACTGCCATTGTCACACCAGAGATACATGAGGAAACTATCATCGGTATACCTTGGTTAACCAAACAGCACACAAAAGTGGAACCAGCCGCAAGAAGGATACAATTTGGATCTCTGCCTGATGGGTAGTCTACCTGAGGTCAAGTTAGGAGATTTCAACAACCAGGTCCCGTACGAGTAGCAGGCCACATTTCAACGTGTACTTCACGAACGCCAGGACATATTCGGAGGGAATGACGCACTGAAACGTACAACCATAGCAGAACATGTGATACCGCTTGAAGACGAAAAGCCAGTTCACACTTGTCCGTGAGGCTATTTACCGCACAAATGCGGATTATTAAACAGCAGATACAGGATATGCTAGATGACGCCGTAATCGAGCCGACAGACAGTCCATTCAATTCCGCAATTACGTTAGCTCAGAAGAAGGACAGAACATGGAGGTTTAGCGTAGATTTCCATTCGCTAAATATAGTAACATGTAGCGTACTTTCGCCACATATAAGTGTGAAGGATTCACTAAGTGCGTTAGGACAGGCAAAGGTTTGGACGTCCTTGGATTTGAAAATTGGATATTGGCAAGTGCCGGTAAAACTGGAGGACAGGCCTAAAACAACTTTCACGACCTCAGATGGTCGTCGCTTTCAATTTTGATCTATGCCATTTCGATTGAAGTGTGCATCCACAACATTCCAGGCGGTGATGGTATGTATGCTGGATGACATTATTAGACTGTATACACTGGCGTATCTCGATGATGTAATTATCTGGTCAAACAGCTGGGAGGAGCACGTACATCATTTTGCAGAAGTCCTTGAGAGGCTTGCAATCAATGACCTCATGTGTTCGATTGAGAAATGCCATGTGAGAAAACCAGTATCGATTTTATAGGCCATAAATTCGCTCAGGAAGGAAACTGGCCGAATCCGGAACAATTGTGGCTAATTGACAGCTATCCACACCCCCGAACCCGCAAGCAACTTCGAAAGTTTTTCGGATTGATAAATTGGCTATCGGAAAATATTCCAAGGTTCGCAACAATCACTGTGGCCTTGATGGAACTTTTGTCTCCACAAAGGAGGTTTCGATGCACGAGCGAGATGGAAAAAGCATTTACGGGAATTAAGCAGGCATTCATATTGTGTCCGACACTAGTACATTGCGATTCTAGCAATAATTTGTACCTTCAGACTGACGCTGGCTAGGAAGGGATTGGTGTAGTATTGTACCAGGTCGGCCACAGTGGGGAGAAGCACGTAATGGACTTCGCAAGCGCAAAACTAGGGCAGGCTGAAAGATGCTACAATGTGAACGAAACAGAAAGTTCAGCAGTAATATGGGCAGTTCAGAAGTACCAAGCGTACTTCAAATACCAACAATTTATGCTAAGAAGAGATAGTCAGTGCCTTGTTTGGCTACACAGTATGTGAGAGGCCAGAATTAAATTGACGTGATGGGCCTTACAGTTGCAGAGGTATGATTTCATAGTTAAGCATGTGCCCTGAAAGGAGAACGAATTGGCAGATACATTGTCATGGAACTATAATAATGGGGGAATTATCAGAGATGAGATAGGATCCGAATACATTCTACCGCCAGATGCATATGACCCAGTCACAGAGGTGTACGTACAACAAATCACGACCACCAACAATGAGGGCTTAATCAGCGACACATACAATGAAGTTACCGAGGCGCCACAAAATTGCAGGTTCGAGCTGGGGAAAATGTAACAATGTGCACAGCAGGAGGTTGAAGGATGGCACGTAGTAGACGACAGATTGGAGATGTGTTCTGTTCAACAGCCATGGAAATGGAGGGTGTATCTCCCCACCTGTGCGAGGGATATGTCTACGCCTATTCGCACTGTGGCAGCATGGCTGGACACCCTGGTGTTGAGCAGAAAGTCAGACATCTCCGTACCATTTTTTTTTTTGGCCAGATCTCAGCAAAGATGCAAGATGTTACATGCAACGATGCAAGGAGTGCAACTTGTAGAAAACTTGCCGAACAGATGGGAGGCAGCAATAGCGCCCCCGCATGCCCCGGAAACCGTTTGAGATGGTATGTCTGGACCTGATGTGTCCATGCCCAAGGACGAGGGGAGGCAAAAGGTTTCTTGTTGTGGTAACAGATAATTTCTCACACTGTACAGAAGCATACCTCACTAGCAGGACATGAGCGAGCAATATCACAAGGGTGTTGGAGGAGCAATTTTTCCCGTGCTGGGGATTTCTGTGTAACCTATTAACTGACAATGGGACACAATTTCTGGCAAGAAGAGGAGAGAATTGTGTACGAGATGGGGCATTAACCACGACAAAATGGCTATATACCACCCAAGGGCCAACCCAACAGAACGTCGAAATCAGGAAATCAAAGTGCAGTGATGGCTATGTATAGGCGACAACCATGCCATGTGGACGAACCACATTCCAACCATTTTAAACATGTTGAGAAGACGAGTCAACACAGCGACAGAAATATCACCTGCCGAGGTGTTATTGGGTCACAATTTACACCTCCCAGGAGAGGCGAAATGCCCACAGTGAGGAGAAAGTAGCGAGTTACCCAGTACTGATACGCAGAGATGGTGGTAAAGGTGTCTGCAAGAAATAAGGCGAAGGCAAGATCAGTACGTGTTAAGGTGGCTGCTAGCCACGAACTGACCACCATTGCAATTGCATGTATGGCAGGCTGTGTGTGTGCATGCAAATCCACAATCTAGCCAAGAAAATAATTATGTGCAGGATTAGCAGCAAGGTGTAGCGGGCTGCATCACGTGTTGCAAGTGCACGGGCCGACCACATATACAATACTCATGGGCAGAAGAAGTGCGAGGGTGCATCGGGACGACATCCTGCTAACCCCAGGAGCCATCGACAATGAGGTCGGTCCCGGTGTGTCCCGACCCCATGATGGTGCAGGCTGTGACAATCCCAGGGAAGAGACATATGAGATGCGAGGTGTGGAAGCACTTCAGAGGGATATCCCTCAGGGGACCCTTTTGTTCACGCCAGCAAGTGCACACCACGAGGGGTGTATCTGAGTGGAAACACCGCTGACTAGTTCAGCGCTGAGCAAGATGAACAGGAAAGTGCATCGGCACTTCAAGAGCAAGCAAGGGAAGGGTAGGAAGGTACACAGGAAGCACCTTGTGTCGAAACACCCAGCAGGGATTCTGTAATGCCTCAGGAATACACTCAAGTAATTTTGCAAGAGGAGCAAGGTGAACACATGCAACTAATTAATCAAGGGGAGCACAATGAACATTCGCAGGTGATTCAGCAATAGGAGCATGGGTACACTCATGTTAAGCAAATGACAGATATTCATACAAGTTCAAGTAATGTTGCAGAGGATATTCAGTCAGGACGCACTCTGAGGCAACAGGTTCGACAAGAAGACAGCAGGAGTGAAGAAGGTGAGCGAGGTCAATGAGCCTGGGAGCTCATTGTGCCTTCGGCGATCGTGCAGGCAGACACACCCGCCATCACAATGTCAACAATGCAGGCAACCAGCATTGCCTAGAAGGAAGGTGCAACTGCCGGCATTGCATAGTGCAGCAGGGCCACAGGGGCGGTGGTAACAGCTGTGTTCATGCAGGCCTGCCTGCATCTCCAGCTGTTGCCAGTGGCATCAGATGGCCTACAATTGGTCTGAAATGGGGAAGGGGGATGTTTGTCGTGTGACACGTACCCCAGCCCTAAGACCATTTGTCCGGCCGTAGACTGCTATGCCCGCAGCAAGATTGTGCACTCTACTGGCATTTGGAGTGTGTGTCTGGCTGCCGGAGCGACCAGATGCAGAGCAGATGCAGGGGCACGCAGGTGCAGTGCAGCCAGTGGTTGCCATTACAACACAAGATGCCGTGGAGGAAGATACAATTAGGCCTGTTATATTGAACTGGGGTGTTTTAAGGTCTAATTAAAGATGTTGTTGTATTTTTCTAATTAAAGTATTTATTATGGTTTTTGTGTTTATTGTTCTGTATTTTCTTTGCAAGGTAATGTGTATTTATTTATTTCGTTTTTCCACCAAGTGCTTTGTCCATATCAGTTCATCAGGGTTTATGGTGCAGGTGTATTTATGTAATTTTTAAGATGTCTATTTATTTATTAACAAGTAATTAGTTTTGTTTTCCAAGTCATGCCATAAAGTTGTCATGTCTTTATGCATGTGTAAGCTGAGGCGAGCCCACGTCGTCGAGCAGGAAGTCAGTCAGCGTGCAGCAAGTCAGGGAGGTGGAGTGCATGCGGTAGGCTCTGGTGTTTTCCCTCACATGCTGGACGACAGTTATCATTTTGCAAACAGATTTGTAACTACAATAGACTTAAATCATCTGGAACATATTTCTTATCTAGTCGCCCGGGATGCCACCTCCATTTTTCTGGGGGGCTTAAATACTCACGTAACGTTTCAATTGTCGAATGATGCTTTTCTGTTTCACCGCATGGCCGGTCCTAATAGCCAAGAGTGGTTAGTGTCAAGTTCCCACAGAGAAGGGCTTGTAATCGTAAACGAAATTAATAATGTGTTTTCAAGTAAGTTGTTTATTTATGATCCCATCATGCGCTTAAGGGGACAGGCCCTGATAATATTCGCTCAAACATACGTAAGTTCTAATTGCTAGTGTTATCAGTCTCGTTACAATCTGTATGGGCGTGTGTGAGACCCTGACAGCCCACGTAAGCGCGTGTTAAGAGTTAGGCATTTCCCCATCAACAATTGTGAGTAGTCAGCCTAACAGCTATCGCATAATAAGCACCACTTATCTGGAGTAATTCTTAATGGGGCAGAGATCAACAGTTATCAGTCATCACCATCGGCAGGAGATTTGGTCCAGGTGGACGGCCCACTACCCCGAGATCGAGGAAGTCGACCATCACTTTGACGGTGTATCGCCGACGTCTGGTGCCAACCAGGATCCACCATCCAAACCTCACTTTCACTGCCCCTGAAATCCTATTTCCATCATATCGACCATCCCACAGGCTTCAATCTGTTAGATGTGCATTTTGAAATGCACCGACCTAAACACAGCTAAATGAAGAGTTAAAATTTACCTTCGTTTAGTTAATCAGAGTTAAATGTTAAGTGGTGAAACAGGCCCTAAAGCAAGATGATCATCTGCCTAACAATAATATGGCTCTCTGAATACAAAGTATTTTGATCGAATGATGATCTTTCATTAGTCCAGACTAAAAACGACAATGAATAAAGCCCTGTGTAACTTTTGTGCGCCTTAAGACTTAATATTTCTGTTCCGTAGTTAATGCTTGAGCTCGTGATTTCAAACCACGTTTCATACAGTACGTTTATACCATCAATAGACCCACAGTTTCGGAACCCCTACTTTCCAATTTAGTGTTTAAAAAATGTTTATACCATCATACGAAACTCCGTTTTGTGTTTCGTGTGTTGATTTATGCTGGAAATCACAAGCATCAACAAAAACAAAAAAATGTTAATCCTTTTTGAAAATGTGATACGAAAATACATTTTTTTTTTTTTTTTTTTAGAAAATCATAAATATGACAGAAAAAAAAAAACAAGTAATTCATAGTTGCATACATTGAGTGATAAAACACTATAATCCTCGGCTCGTTGTTTCATATCATGTCAGAATAAACATTAAAAAATGGTATTTACGTATACTTAGGATGCAACATGTTTATTGTGTTTTCGTTCTTTTCGTACCTACAGCAAAATTATATAATCACTCACATTTATACACATTATTTCTAACCAATTAAACATCTTCTTTTACACTTCAACATATCCTAGTTGTACATATAATACCATTATTTATAATAAAAACCTTATTTTCGTTGTTCAAAACGCAAACAAAACATGTGATTTGATGCATAAACTTTATTTACATAGTTTGGCCTTGAGAAGGAATGAAACCTCACTAAGACGAACTCTTATTGGATAAATTCATACGTCATACTAGCGAAATTTTCTGTAAAATGAACGTAAAGCTTGTTACGTTGAGAGTAATGATTTAATCACACTATTAAAGAATATCAAAGTTGTTCTATACTGAGAAACTATTAAGGAAATTATTATTATTCTTATACCTATCTCCTACTATTCACAAAGTAGTTGATAGATAGCGCTGATTTATAAAATATTATTAATAATATAAAAAAAAATTTTAACATAATTATAATTTACAAATTAAATATACTTACATAATAAGCAATAAGTTATAGTGAATACTGTTGCTTACCTATATGACGATATTTTGATTTTAAATAGTAAAAGAAAATGTTTTTCTCCATAATGTTCTTCAAATCTTATATCATATTTAATTCGATAAGAGGTTATTAGCAGAATATTAAGATCAATCAAATGTTCTATATTTTAGAGACCTCGAAAGGTCCATTATTTTATTGAATTTAGGGTTGAATGGGAGCATTAGTTTCGGGAGTACATAACATGTTCCAATAAAAAGTCACCTAAACTTGTTTCATGAAACTTAGTACATGTGCATGCGTTGTGCTAGGAGTTACTGTTACTGCTACTAGCAGTTACTGTTTGCGCATGCACAGTTCGAAATTTTGCTGTAGTGGGGGAAGTTAAACAGTTACACGTTCCAAAATTTAACTTAGGGCCATATTAATAGTCGTTTCTCAGATCTTGTCTTGAGATTGTATCAGGTGCTACAATCTTGAGATGAATTTTTAGTGTTGTACTCGCGCGAATAATTAATAATAGTCAGTTCTCGAGTCGTACTCAGCTAAAATCAGTTTAATGTTTCTCTTTTCAAGTGATATTAGATTGTGAGATACTCTTTTTATCTTGCCTCGCATAGGACCCTTCAAAGCATAAATTGAGGTCCTTTTTTGTTTTTTTGTTTTTTTTTTAGCTGTCAATGCGCGTTTGTCTGCAGGCACATTCGAGTGTTTGTGTTTTTATATATTTTTTCCTATTTCTTCTGTGGAAACACATGTTTAAAGTATTAATAACTACACAGGGCTGAAAAAGTATTAACAATCGTACTTGTACAGTACAAAGAAAATAGAAAAGTAATGTGAGAACCACACATATGCCGAAAATCCACAGCGAAAAGCTATAAACATAGTCATTCAAAATTAGCCACTGAAAGAACTTATCTTGTTTATAGTTCGAGTTATACTGTTTGACATGTTTTATAACAAGTAGGGTGAAATATCGCCCTACAGTGACTTAATAGTAATGAAATTTATTTAGTGAAATAAATGTAGTTTAAAAATTTCATGCTAGGTAACGATAAATTTTAAAATATTTCAGGAATGTAAAACAATACTAAACAAACATTATTTCAGATACATAGCATTACAAGTAATTTTATCGTAAACTGTGCTTCCAACCAAACACCAAAAGAAAATTTATTTATTGCTGCTATGCACTGTGACATTATTGAAACAAAAGTGATGCAAATTCGATTATACTGTCCGCGCGCCACCTCTGAAACCCTGGCAGGAATGCGACTTTGGAACGATAATACTTTTCAAGAGTGTGCAAATAAAAATACGAAGGTAAACCTCATTACAGAATTAAAATATTGTAGTATATGGCTACATTAGCACAAAATGTATATGTTAAATTTTAATTTTACATATTTATTAATTTTAGATATTCGATCTATAAGTCGCGAACCAACTTCAGGTATCGATCGCTCTAAATAGCGGCATTAATGTCTGTCTTGGTTTATGTTTCGAATGTGCAAAATACTGCTAAAATGATTCGCATTTGATCAAATTGGATAGAAACAATTTTGTGGTGGATGATAGTTTGCGATCGTAATCTTTTTTGTTTTCAATTTCGACAAGAAACAATCTTTGCAAATAAGACTCCACTTTAGTAGGATTCATTTTCTGTACAAACGAACAAAAATAAATATCTTCAAAAAAATTAATAAGCAATCATTTACCACATGTGCAAACTGATTAAAATAAAATTTACGCTTCAACCTCCAGTTTGTTTCCGCATCGAGTTCTCGAACACAAGGCATTAGAAAATCCAAACCACTTCGAGTATACATATTTGTTGCATATAGACTATAGTTGTAATTGTCTTCTAGTTAATTTTTCCTACAGATATGTCTCAAAAATTAATCAAGTGATTCAAGGGGTATATTTGGTTTACATAAAGGTAGTCTTGAGATGCTGATAACATGGTGTGTTATTGATTTCGTTTTTCGAATATGCAGTCATGAATTGTGCGGAAATTGATGCGAGTGTTTTTTCCCCCCAATTTTTAAATATGTGATTCTTTATATTTTTTTGTTATTTCATGAGTTTGTGGAACTTTAGAGAATGTTTAGGTAAAACATAGTCCCAGTTGTCTTTTTTTAAGTAACCAAAGCTATCGATGGTGTTTTTTTTTTTGCAAGTTGAAAAATACACACAGGAGCGAATTTTCAATGTTCATGGCTAGAACGGTTGGCTTATGAAAAACGAAAAATCGAGTGGTACTTGACTTAGTTGTGGGATACGATTTCATAAGGGTTGAATTGAGATTTTTCAGTCAAAGCCGATAAATCACATCGTCCATTGATATCCTGGAAAAATCCTTCATCGAGCTTTACTATATCATCGTAGACAACATCGCAATTGAGATATACGTCGGGGGTGAATCAGAACTGAAATATTTCGAGAGAGTATTAAGGAACTAATGCACAATACTTTTTACGAGATTCTCAATAAAAGATATCGGGTAGGAGATATGTTTAGCCAGGTTGTGAATAAATACTCCTGTATTTTTTGTATTGAGCATTTGTGATGTTAGATGATTTTTCCATAGAGGCGTATCAACATCGGGGGTATGAAATATGGTTTGAATTCACATTTATTGAGATGTTCTTCGTCAAATTGTTCAATGCGATTTTTGTGGTAATATTGAGATAAATTTTCTCAATATAGGTAATCGAGATCTTGAGAATTTAACATGTAAATAATTTCACCCCATGTAGGAATTTTTTTTGTCCTAAATGGCTATATGCCACAAAATGCAAAACAGGATCTCTTAATTATGGTTACAATGGTATTGACTAAATTATCGAATTCATAGCGCATGAATATAGGTATTACATCCACATTTTCAGGCAATTCATCGATGGGTGGATAGTTGGGGTCTTCTGTAGGAGCATGGTAGAAAAATACCAGGAACAATAAGGATGTTTTTGTAGTGACAAAAGGAGAACTAAGAATTCTTAAAAACTCTAAATCAATTTATATGTTTATCTCTTCACCTTTGAAAGCATAACCAATTAAAAGTTTGTATGATAAATTTTTTTTTGGCTGGTATGTGTTTTGGTAACCAATAAAGTGATGAGGATATAACATGAATCCTATGAGTAACATTCAACTGTGCCTTTCCAGTTTCGCGATCCAACCTTATCGATGAGAATCTGGCCGCCAGACAAGGCATCAATTTTGAGGGATCTGGTATTCTTTGTTGTCGAATATCTATGAATAAGGCTTTGAGTTTCGCATCTAGATAATCAAGTCTGATTGGTATGAAATCGATAAAATTATTATGTGTAGCCTCAAAATATGTTGGTATTATGCATAGACATCAGCCATTATCAAAGGATTTAAACTGGTGTGGGGTATCACATTCACAGGTAATTTCCTCAAACAAGTTCCATTGTGTCAGATCGTTGGTATTTGTAGCCTTTGAATTGAATGGACAACCAGAAAATATTGTGCAATCGGCATACAAATTTGCAGAAATGAAAATTTTCAGATATTGACAACCACAAATTCACAAGTATCTATTGTTACCATCCGGGGTAAGCATCCATTGTCCGCCACTCTTGGCCATGCAAGTTCGTCGGGCTCTATATTCCAAATACATGCAATACCCCTTACCTGGGTCTTTGTTGCTGGGAATTATTTTAATAAGACTGGTTTTGGGATCTATGAAAGTGATGTTGGTATCGAAATGATGGCACATGGATCTATTGTATTTGCAGTTTAAGCAAATATTGAGTGATTTAGAATCACATTCTATCAAATTATCACTCATACACTCATAATTTATATTTTCTAATTTCAATGTATCTTAAACTGGTAATCCGAAATTTTAGTGACGTTGTTTGAACTTTGCTGTGACTGAAGGTAAAGTGCTTCCAAATTGTAAGTACAAACAACTTATTACTAAAATAAAAACTACAATCATAAAAATATGTGATTTTTTACTTAAAATAAATTTAAGCAGTTAATCGAAAAAATCACTGAAAAATATATCTTATTCATTTCATGTAAACTTGCAAACACCCTGCACCTCACACCATTCAAAACTAACCACTTTCAAAAAAATAAATAGATTTCAAAAAAACTCTGAATAGTTAATATAAGGACTATTGGATAAGTTATGTACAGCAACTAGGGAGGGGGGGTACATTTGTTTAGTTCCACAAAACATTACTAGAGTTTTCCACAAATGCAATTTCCCCCACTCATAATTTCGAAAACCAATCATGTTGCAACAGTTAATTTCCCCTCCCTTCCCCTCCTTTCAGTTTACCTATATGGTGGAGAAATCTGAAAAAAAGACTTCAGTTGATGGTGAGAGCAGTACAGAGAAACATCAACCTTCATCCTAGTGCAGAAGAGGATAAGGAATAATAATAATTTACCTTATAGTTCATAGTATATAGTATGTATATATACTATATATTAATTAACTTACCATTTTGTTCTTACCGTATTTCTCTTCTGTACTGGAGAGGTGGAAGGTTGATGTTTCTCTGTCCAGCTCTTGCTGTCGATTGAAGTCTTTTTTTCAGATCTCTCTGCCTTATAGGCAAACTGTAATGAGGGGAAGGGATGGGAAATTAATTGCTGCAACATGATTGGTTGTTAAAATTAGGAGTGGGGAAATCAAAAACCAATCAGAGTACACCACAATCTTGCTTCCATACACTCTACTAAATTTTGCCTATATGGCAGATAAATCATCAAAAAAAACTTCAGTCAGTGGCAAGAGCTGAACAGAGAAACATCAACCTTCCTCCTAGAGCAAAAGAGGAATATGGAATAAGTATAATTATATACCTTATAGTATATAACTGCAGCCACCCTGTCTGGCATGCTCTCTATGAGTGTGTGCAGGACATATCCACAGGGATTCATCGCCAATCCTCTTGCAACATTTCCATGAGTTGAGGAATGGATTTTGGCCATACCTGACAAGCCCTCACCCAGCAATCCTATTTGTCCCAAAGATGTTCTGTAGGGTTGAGGTCGGGCCTATGAGCAGGCCAGTTGAATTGGCGAACATTGTTGTCGGTGTACCACTGCATAGTAGCCCTTGAAACATGGATCCTGGCATTGTCATCCAATAAGTAACACAGGTCCATTCCATAAAAGTCACTATTTTGGGAGCATTTAACTATCCAGAATGTTACAATAGGTCTCTGTGTTCATGCTACCATGGACAAACACCAGTGATCCTACGTCAAAGTTGTGAAACACAAGTCAACTGACGTACTGAATTACCTATCTTCACAGGTGCCCAAATACTTTCTGGTAGATAGTATATGTAAACTATATTATATATAAAATATGTATTGTATATATCAATTAACTTACCTTTTTGTTCTTACCTTATTTTTCTTCTGTTCTGGAGAGTAGGAAGGTTGATGTTTCTGTATTTAGCTCTCACCATCGACTGAGGTTTTTCCAGATCTCTCAACCATATAGGCAAACTGGAATGAAGGTAAGCGAGGGGAAATGAAACACTGCAACTTGATCTGTTGTTGGCAGAAGGAGGGGGGAGAAATGCAAATTGTTGAGCACTTTGACAAAATCACATGAAACTAAATAAACTTATTCATTAGTTTCTCTAAAACTAATTAATATTCAAAGTTTGTCTTGAAACTGTAAAATGAATAGTAATGTAATTTAGGACAATGTAATGTCATAAACTTTATATCTACTTGGAACCAATACTGCACGATGTCATGCCTATCCTACTCATCTAAAATATTGGACTCATGACCTCATCAATCATATACAGTTTTTTGTAAATAGATTTTTTTTTAGTTTTTCATTATTTTTTGTATACTTCAAAATTCGTACATATAAAAGAGGTTTATTTCCTTTATTTAAGTCATAAGCTTTGTGATATTTGATATGAAAACAACAATCTGGAAACATTCTCCTACCAAATTGAGCAATAATGAAGAAATAAATAGTTTGCACAATCAACAAACTCATTAGTGTTTCGATAGTGAGCTATTTTATTTATTATAAAACAACGGTACTTCATCATTATATTGTCAATGGAATCCTGTTTGTCTTTCTGATAATATTATATTTTGGCCATTGGATGTTAACTGGTTTGATACCAATGCCCATTAGTGATGGAATATTATTTGCTATTGCCAGATCTCATAACTTGATTCCCATTGCTGATACATTGGCTGTTCTTTTTTTATTCTTATATATAAAGAGGGACATTTCCTTTATTCGAGTCATAAGCTTTGCGGTGTTTGGTATGAAATGCAAGAGCGGCAACAATGACAATCGGGAATTATTCTGAGATGGATTTCCAAATGCCCCCAAAAGGTTAATCACAAAACTGAGTTTTCAATCCAACAGCCCATCACCCTCGCAAAATTTAATCAGTTTGTGGGAAATACTGAACCTACATTGATTAAAACTTTGTACAAATTGTCATCATCGTCACCAAGCCATGATAAAGAAAAATGCATGTGAAATCATTTTCAAATTCCCAATCGGTGGAAATCCAAATCCGAAGTTTAAATGAGTATGGTATCATTTCTTATCAACTCAAAATTTACTTTGGTTGGTGGGTCGAATTAAAGTTCATGTATGTAGGTTGGAGCAAAGCAGTGGAAATTTATCTCGATGTTTGTGATTTGAAGCTCATCACTTTGGAAGAAATATTGCGAATTGTTCATTATGTATATTCCAATAGCAAGGGCATGGGGGGGGGGAACAAATTACTTTTGATCATGTGTTTGAGGAAACTTCTCTACTCAACACATATCGAATCACTGTCGAAAACAAATCATGTGATTCGATCGAAACATTCATACGTCATCTTCCCAAAATGTTGTTCGACGAATGGATTTATGACTACTGTGGTGAATACAAGAGAGTAACCAATTTCATCAATGTAATCTGGCCAGATCACATGAAGAAACATCCCTTTATAGAATGTGTTGCCGTAAGTGAACAACCGGAATATTATGCCCATAAATTAGACGGCAAGTATTAAAACTTGTGTGGAACCAATCACCAGGTTGTTGAATATTTTTAATTACATCTTGGCAGGCTATCTTACCATCGTCGCCGTCAAACTTCCCAAATCTCTAACTTGCGAGTTATTACAGAAATAAGTATAACCACATAACAATGTTGAAGGCTCTCGTTAAATTCACCGGTAATGTCGACAAGGCGGGTGAACGTGCGATGATTCGACATTCGATAGTCCCGAATTTACCAAAAGATTCAGTTTTCAAAAATATTTTTAACAATCAATCTTTGTATGGCTTGAAAATGATTGCAAAAAAAAAAAACATTACGAATTGGCAACACCACAACTGGCGAATTTAAGAGCAAGATCAAAAACGCCAGTTTGACTCTGCTTTTGGTCAAATAGATTCGAGCATCCATCTCAACGACAAAATGCATAAAGTTTTATCGTACGAAATAAAATTTTACCAAGTTATGTGCTGCATAAAATTCAGCTCGGATCCAAAAAACTAAACTCGTTGAATCCAGCGTTGAATAAAGCCACTAATTCTAACGATGTTGTAAAACTAATCATGACGGATCCCAATCTCACGAAAGTACTTAAACATTTTTCTCTCAGAGAACAAAACTAGTCGGTTATGCTCTTCTTTCTGCAGTAGGTGTTTCGGGTCTGGCGGCCTACATCGATAGGTACAGGAAGGCGATAAATGGATGCATTCGCTATGAAAACGACAGTGGAAAACTCAAAGTGTGCAAAGTCAATCATCTCAGTTGTCGAACGTTTTCCAACCATAGTTACTTGGATTTATGCGACGATAAAGTTTTATGCGACGAGGTAAAAAACGCCCGGTGTTTGGGGGCGGATGGTGACGCTGTGTGCGTTCATTCTGACAGTGTTCGAAACGATCCCCCGGTGACCGATATCAATGTGGAATATCGTTGTGTCGATGCCTCGTGGACAGATGCGATCGCCGATATATTGGGCAAAGACGTGGAGAATTTTGTAGCTTTTGGCGGCGATGTATTAGACTATACGAAAAACATATTTCGGTATTTGTACTACGAATTAATTTTTATCGGTGCTGTCATTATTTTGGATTTTTCCACCTACCTAATGAATTTTTCTCGGTTGTGGTTGAAGGGTAAAAGAAAGATAAGTGGAAGTGACGAGCGCGGACATTGGGAAGCCCATACTCAAGCTGTTTGAGGTGTACGAAATCTTGTCACAGATACCCAATTTAACCGATCGGCATTTTAAATTACTCGCAAATATTTAGGTAACTTATCATATAATTGATCACCCATCAAATTCCCTTACCGACCTTTCATTAACTGGCTATTTAACTACCTATTTTGCAAATCACTTTCCATGCGATTTGAAAGACAAACAATTATTTTCAATCGATGCGCAAAATCAATCTCGAGCGGTTGCGGCTGTCGTGAACAAAAAAAAATTAATAATTCCACATTAAACAAACAGTTGGATCTTACCTCGCAAGCATATGGCTGGTAGCGTAATTTTACGCTAAATTTTGTGCACCTCATCTATTCTTTCGAATTGAACTCTGAGTTGGATTCTCTGCTCGGAGGAATCGATGATTCCAACGTGCGGTTTGCACGCATAATGTCAAATAGCATACCCGATAATTTCTCTCTTCGCCAAGATGGATTGCGGGATATTAAATCCCATGAATGTAAATTTATTGACTGATTTCGAATTGAACACGCCAGACATTCTACACATTATTGATATCTCACACTCAATTCTTGTTGACTAGTTTGCACATTCCCGTGTTTTTGTCAGTGACTTCGTCCCTAAGTTGTTTCATAAACTCTTGCAGTTTATCCCCAAAGTAATCGTTACTAATCTCGTCGAATCGCTGAAAGTAAACACTCGTCAATTTCAATTTTAATTTTGTCAAGCAATCCGCAATGTTGATGTAATTGATGTTGGTATGAGATGTGTCGAATATCTGCTTGATTCGAATGAAGTTGTCTGTCGCAATGCACAATTCATCAAGTCGCGATTTGTTGTCCACACAAGTTTTCGGAAGTTCAGCGCATTTCTATTATATCCTATTCAAGTACTCGTCGTCGAGACTTATCGAAAAGATTTGGCCCATTTTTTTAATTTGTTCTTATTAATAAATAGTATGTCTGATCTACTAAAGTTTAGCAATCATTATCCATATTCTATAGACCACATTTATAACGAGTATCAATATGTTGCCCATAGAAACACTCTAGACTATTCAATTCGAAAAAAATTGAGTTATGATGAGACTCAATTGGACCAATTCCTCGACAATGACAATAGGGAATTGTTACTCTATTTGAAAAATGTCAACCAGATGTCCGATAGATACAACAGTGTCTTGAAAAAAGTCAACAAGGTGTACAATTGTAATATAAAATTATAATTACTCTCATATTACAAACAGCTCGAAATTTACGAAAGTGTTCATAGACCAATTTCTTTGCCACTGCGATTGAACGTTTGATGTTTGTTGCGAATGGAGATTGTGGAAATTTTTTAACATTTGAATGTTTTTCCACGTTCTTTTGTAAATGAGGAAATGGATATTCTTTACACATTGTTGCTGAATATATACGTAATTTCATTTTTAATTAAAAAAACAATCAAACGGGTATATAAAGATACGAGAGCGCCTATTTGTGTGGTATTAATTATTTTCCGTTCATAAGAGAATAACAATGTTCAGGCATATAGAACTGGGAGATTTGTACGATTTGGTATCTCTAGAGGAAAAAACTCACAAGTATTCGATGCGCAATTATCCTCGCAAAATCTTTATCACTGCTTCGACATGTGTTTCAAACACCTTTCCAAAATTTCAGTCAAAGAAAATGGCCTCTTACATTGTGAATTCGCCCAAGTTTTCCATTGGGCAAATGCTGATTTCCGAACCTATGACGATCCGGTAGCCGCCATCGAGGAAAAATTGAAAAAAAAAAAAAATCAGTCGAGAAGCCATTGATTTGGGAGTTCAACTACATAAAAATATCGAAAATTACTACAAATCTAACAAACAAAAACTATCCGATGCGATAGACGATACGTTTACACAATTTTTAGATTTCGACCGCGATGTTAGACAAGCCAATGGCTGGACACCTTATGCATCGGAGCTCGGAGTATGAGATGTTGATTTCTTTCTTTGTGGAACCATCGACATGCTTTTCAAGTCCAAGCAGGGTGATTTGGTGATGTTCGATCGGAAATGTTTGCCAAAGAATTTCGAAGAATCTCGCTGCGATTACGGACTGGGACCTCTATGCAAAGTATTGGCATCACAACTAAACAAGTACTCGTTGCAGCAAACCATTTATCGTTATATATTCAACAAGGAAAAAAAACTTCTATTCGACCATAGCAAGTGCACGCAAACCTGTCGAATTACAAGTTACTGTCGGTAGATGATTTTTACGAAAATGTGATTGAAAAATGTTTAGTTTACAAAATCGATAATCAATAAAAATTGTTTGGTTTTTACTTCTTGTCATCTTGAAATTTGTTATATTCTTCTCCATTCATTGTTATTGTATTAGCAATTGATTTGTTGAAATCCATGTTTGGCCTGAAGAAAACTCGATTGTTTGTCAGGATGCTGTTCGTAGATGTCTGTTCATAGATGGTTTCGAGACACAAAGTCAACACCGTCGATTCGTTTGCATTTTCGAGTATTTTTGGCGCTGCTTCATACGAAATGTGTTGAATCGCATAATTTTCCTTTGGTATCTGTACGATTAGAGATTGATCGACAATCGCGAACGAGAATGGCTCGTCTTTAAAGTTTTCCAATCTCGCCATATCATGTATGGCCATGACGTTTCGAAACGTGATGTATTGTGGTACAGAAATATTATCAATCACCCGACGTTGGTATTATTCATCCCAGTCCTTAAGATGGTGATTCTTAAACAACTGCAAGCGACCAATTAATGCGCCGCGACATTTTTCCTCTGAGAACAAGTTGATAAAGTAAATGGCGTGGGTCGGGTCGAGGATTGTGGATATTATTGATTTTTTGTAATTGCTTGCAGCTACAATTAAAACGATATTTTTCATTTGAATACCTCCTTCGAGACCGGTTTGCAGGGTAATTGCCACACTTATTAAATGGGATGGAATTTGCCAAGTTCTGCGAAACTATCTCGTCGATTTTGTCCAGAAATATCACAAATCGCTTGTTCTGGCTCTCGATGGCCATCTTGAACAAATTGGCTAATTTGCATTCGGTATCACCGATGGTGAGCGAGGTTAACTGCCTGATGTTGAGTTGGTATAGTTTGGATTTCCATTCGGACACGATTGCGAGGGCCAGCGCACTCTTGCCCCTACCCGGAGGACCGAAAAACATTATAAATTTGAATTGTGGGTTAAACACTTGCGTATGGATTAAAATTTTGAGTTCTACTTTTAACTGATCACGGCCACGTACATCCTTGAAAGAGAATTGGGCCATGGGTACAGCTCGATGTAATCTCCGAATTTAATTCTCCTCCAAATAAATCGCTCTCATTCTTGGGATTCCGAAAGTAACTAAGGAAATAAATTTCCAAACTGGGCTGTTAAATGTTCGAGGTTATTTTTCGATAGTAGCGCGCATCTGAAAATGGCCAATTATTGCATCAAGTACACCCACGATTTGTAAATAGTGTATTGATTTTCAGCCAGCATAGTTTGCCGCTCCGTTAAAATTGTCGAAAATTCTTCACCTAAATCAAAGAGTGTAGTATCTAAATCATTTAAAAGTTTGTCACCTTTCTGCGAAGTGATTTGTGTTTTTATCTAGCGAAGATGACAAAAACTCCGCACGGTTCAGCATTTGAGATAATTTCTCCACGTTTGTGTGTTCGCCAAATGCGATTTGCGGCCCACGTGTGGACTGAATCAGACCGGCTTCTACGATGGTGCGAAAGTTTTCATTCATTTTTTAAAATCTGGGTTTTCCGTAGAAATTATAAGTTTTTTTTTTTTTTTTTTTTTTTGTATATTCATGCAACACCAACAACAGTAACAGTAGGGAACCTTGTTTCTATCGTTGCAACTTCAACCCTCCAGATCACAGTGCTCCGACTCTGACATTCTCGTAATGAACCAGTAATCTTCTTCTGATTTGCTTAACTCTTTTCCTCTCCCCCTCCACAACAACACCCGCATATTCATTTACAAAGACCTAATGTAAATACCATGACTGAAATGTCCTTTCCTCGAATCGGCATGCGAATAGAACCAGACGATTGTCACGAAGAATTGGCGCAAAAACTTAAAAATTACATATCTCGATTCGTGGAAATTTTGACGGGAATCCATACGACCATCACGCAAACGAAAAAAGGCGGTCGGTGATTCTTCTTGTGCGCTAAATACATCGGTGGCTATGAAACGAGTTGCTATACATTTCGCCGAGCTCGGCCAACTGGAATCGGAAATGGTGAATGATGGAGCGGTCAGTCATCAGTACATGGAAATTATAAAATCCATCCTCGATTCGAAATATGAAGACGTGCTGGAAAATATAACGTGGTTCGGTCGAATACTCGAACAACACAATCTCCTAACCGCATACACTCGTCATTAAATGTGGCTGAACGGATCCATCGAAGCACAGCCTGTACTCAACCCCCGCTCGTGCATCAAACACATTAAATTGGTTCCACCTTTGCAATCTCCATTCGATGTATTTATGAAAGTAGCTTTGGAAAAATGCAACAGAAAAGAAAATTGACTACGAATTTTGTAGTATAATATCGGACAATTTGGAAAAGAACAAAACGTATGTCGTCAGCGAACTCAGCCACTAATTTCTACCCCTGGGTGAATCAACGTTCAAGACCTTCAAGGAACAGTTCGATGGATTTTATAAAAAGTCTTTGTTTTTTTTCTCGTACTGAGGAATAAAAAAAACTTGCGATGTATCCAATGTATATGCAAACATTCGAGTTTCATAAAAAAGTTGTTAATAAAAAAATATTTTTCTTACATTTTTTTATTTATATATTTTGTATATGTATCTAACCCATGGGTTCGAGTTCTGTGCTCTTGTCATCAGATATATTTTCCTTATATAAGAGCGAAAATCATGTCTGGCGAAATCGTCAGTGAAAGTGATCTTATTTATAACGACCAGATCCGTATTCACACCTTTGATGTTGATTTAGCGATTCGCAACATCTTTAAAACTTTCTATTTAGGCCTAATTGTTATAAAGAATAATTTCCTCTTAAATTTAAATAAAGCCAATATTGATAATGTGCGATATTTGTTTAAGAATATTTCACCAGTGTTGGATGAATCAGTCAACTATTACGACTAAACCTTGGCTAGTGCTCGACGAACGAAATTGGCGAAGTGAATGCACGATATTGACCAATACGAACAACGTGTTCAATTCACGGGCAATGAGAATTTCGCATTCGACTTTCACAGCAATGCCAGCAATGTGCGTGAAGTAAAACATCAAAAGACTACGATGCAAAATGAAAGAACCCCGATAATGAACGAGGTTCCGACATCGCCCGTGTATTTTAAATGAACTATTTGCAATCGACGCACCTCCCGTTTTCGACATGGACATGATGTTTCGAACAACTATTCATTCGAGAATCTCGAACAAGAACGGCAGAAATTACCAATACGCATCAAATTTCGTACCTAATAATTACATACCCAATAAACAACTAGAATTACCAAACCAAGAACAACAAACTATAAATTACATACTTGACGAGCAACGACAACAGCAATTATTAGAGCAAAACCAACTTACCCCAAATTACGTACCTAAGAACCAAAATATTTTAGAAAAAGTATAAGAGTGGCACTCTAATTTCCAAATAAGCTATGGTTGGATTGAATAATGATGATTGTTAACTCTGAAGTTTCATCGAGCAGGCATTCAATTCGGAAACTTTCAAAAGTAGTGGTGTTGCTGAATACATATTTCTAGAAGAATAACTTCCAACACTGGATCTTACACTTGACGAGATTAAACATAAATACGAGATAAGTTACTAATGCCTATATGTTAAGATTATTTGATAAAATGACTGATGATATCGTCGGGGAAAATGTTTTACTTTTCAAAAACCAAATCCATGTTTTCAGTTTCGATCCCCAGGCAGCAATTCGAAACGTCATTAAATCATTCGATATGGGTTCGACGGTGTTGCAGAATGTTTTGGTGTTTAATTTTTACCTAGCCGATAGTCACAAAGTTCAAGATTTATTCAAAGTGAAAATTCCGGAGATTGACAATTACCATTTTGAAAATTACGGGCACATGCAAGAAGCGGGCATCAGTCGCAAATTCGTGCACAAACGATTCCACGGGCACAATAATGAATCGAGTAACTTTGATACCATAAATAATCCTTTATCAACAGGCTACGAAAATTTCACGTTTGATTTTCCAAATGGAAAAGTACACCAGCCAACCAAACGAATAAAAGTCGCGGATTCGATCGGTGCTAATACACCACAACATTTTAAATCGCAGCCTGTAGAACAGTCCAGTTTTAATTCGACGCATATTCCGCATTTGCAATATGTCTCCTTGATTGATGTAGACACGATGCAAGTAAAACCTCAAATAATTCAATCGACTTTAACAAGAGCGGTGACAGATATTCCCCAATTACAACAACAACAAGAATTAACTACATCCCCAACTCTGCCATTTTCGATTCAAAACATTTCGCCGTATTACAACCTACCAGATTTTTTAACCTTTCAGTCTCTTAAAAACTCATCTGTGTGTTGTAATCAACAAACATCACTCGGTGATTTAATGTTCAATGCCTTACGATCGCACAATCTTATCCCTTCGTATGAAGATGTGATGGCTGCGGAAAGCGGTAACAGAAACGATCCAAATCGGATAAATGAGGTTAACGTACCAGCGGATTTCGACCCGACAACTCAAATTCAAATAAACATTCTTCCTGAGGGGAATTTAACCCTTGTTCCACAAGTCGCTACATTACCCGATGAGTTGCAATTTGCCATGAGGGCAGAACACGATTCATCGCCATCGTCGAACCAAATTGTCTGACGAATTCATCATCAATTTGGCAAAGGAATGGGGCAAAAATAGTAAAACCATTAACCCAAAAGAATTACTTTATATTCACTTTTGCAAAGAATTCATGGAACGAACATACGACAACAATCAAGCAAAAGCGGCCCTTTCTCTCGCTGGAATTCATTTGCTTAAATTGACTGCCGAAAAGAATATTATCAGTGAAGTGTGCGACAATCTAAGAATCGCGGTCGAATCTTAACAAAAAGCCAATGCACACCTTACATAATTTATCCTTCCGGGAAAAAAACGTGCGAAGATTAATAATTTCGTAAAAGTGGAGAGTAGTAAATAATTTTTTTGTCTGGGTACCGTCTCATCGCCTCGAGCCATCTGGGGACAAATTTAAAAGACTTTGAAAACTGAAGGTACTATTTAAAAACTTGTAGTGTATTTCTCGCAACAATAAAGTCAATGAAATAGCCATCTTCCACCTTCTCGGCCAAATTCGCAACATATATTTTCGCATATATTTTTTTGGTATCAATTTTTTTTTGTATAAAATCGAAGAGAATTTCTTCTTAGCATCGATGATTTCCCTTAAAATCCATTAAGAAAACATGTGCGAAAAATGTCTCCAAATACAACTTTGTTTCTACGATGTATTTCCTATATTCTAATTTTATCGTAGGTTTAATGGAAATTTTACTTTCTTTGAAAGGAGCTTTGCCGAAATCAAATAACCTTTTTTTCGTAAATCAACATGCTTACACTTCGACACACTATTTTGCCGTTTTTATTAAAGATTATTTGATTTTCAATGGCCGGTTGCAGTTGTTTATTCATATTGTGTTGTGTGGATAAAATCAATTCGTATCCGGCACTATTTTAAACCTTAACTGCAGTGATGGGTATTCGGGTAAATGACAGGGAACAGGAAGGACATGGAGGGTGGGATTTTCACAACTGCCGGTGTCTACATTGAAAACTTTATCGACGTAGGGATAAGTCAGGCGACATATATCACATTCGTAATACAAATATTTTAATTTGTGATCACATTCTTTATCACTTCTCCATTTTGGCAAACATAGACATTGATCTTATATGGATGCACGATATAACTATTTTCGTTTTGCAAACATTTGGGTTGTAGACAGTTTATTCGGCTTTTAGAAAGTCCGTGGTCACATTTGGCGATTTCTGGTAATCCGTAATTACAAACAATGTAGGCATCGTCCGTCTAAGGCAATCTGATTTTGTTCAATTTGTCGACACAAATGTTCGCCAATATCACGTTCCATCCTAATCGCATTATTATACGTAGGGCATGTGGTGTCATGAAAAATCATATTATTTCGGCATACTTCCAAAATCCATTTACGATCGCGCCCGCATCTCGTATACATATCCTCGAGTTTTTTTTTTTGTTTTTGTTTTTGTTTTTGTTTGTGGATTCGGAACCATCGATGTTCATCAAGTTGCAATACTGTTCATACGTTACGTAATCGACCCGGTTCGGATTTCTGCACTCACTGTACATCAACCGCAGGCCTTTGGAAATGCTCAGTTTCGGGGAGATCAATGCGAAGTTTAGAGTATTTAAATCACCGCGTAACTGGATTTTATATTCCGTCCTGACTTTGACGAGTTTTGGCGAAAGTGTCTGCGTGTGACTACTTTTGAACCATTTCTGTTTCTCGAAATTCCATCCCTGTTCGTGAGGTGTTTTGTCCAATTCGCCGATAAAATTCACCTCCGTTTTCGAGCTTTCTGCATTCTCTGTGCCCGTTGCAAATACTTCGTGACGAATTTAAGTTTTTCATTTTTGACTGGGTTCAACCTTAACAAATCTTTACCCGATTTCACGGTATCGCATTTTGGAGTTTTCGCATGTAGTAAAAACCGATACACTAACAATATTACAAGCGATAATACAGATTGAACAATGGTGCTAATCGTCTAGGAATCCATAAATGCATTTCTCTCTCTCTCTCTCTCTCTCTCTCTCTCTCTCTCTCTCTCTCTCTCTCTCTCTCTCTCTCTCTCTCTCTCTCTCCACACACACACACACACACACACGCTCTCACTTAGGGAAAGAAATTATAATCAAAGGATTACTTTCAATGCCAATGTATTTGAAATATACCAGACAATATCAGCTGCTTCAACACAAATAAAATCGTCAAAATAACCACCCATGCAATAAGGTAGAAATAATCAAGGGTATTTTTAAAAGTATTTACCAAAATTCGATTGTATGTTTCAGACTCTTTGACTTCCAGTTCCGATGGTAGTTTGGACCATTTTGCCAAATTCATCCACGCAAATGAACCACGACGAATCGATAGAGAGGAGTAGATCGACTAGTGTAAATAAATTAAATTTATATTAGAGAGGTGTATCAAACCTCTTGAAAATAATCCGTTTCCATACGATTTCATTCATGCTTTTATCCAGCGTGTATAAAACTCGGCCATCGGATGTGTAAGTCTGAATCAATTGTGTTGTACAGTTTAACACATAATTCAAATGCTCGGTATTTAGTGAATATTTTTTTTTTTTTACCGAGCATCTTATATTGTTTCTAAATGCCGGTCAAAGTCACCAAAGAATTGAACCACGTCCACTCTAGAAGAAGGTGCACAATCTCCGTAAAACCAGACGTTTTTTGCGTAAACCCAGTGCCGCTTGCACCACAAGTTCCCTGAAATATTCGACGATCATCAGTTGACGATCGTGGCGGATGTGGAAATGACATTCGATGTATCATACGCTTCCACCAAAAATATTTTTTGCGATATGTTGAAGTTGATCGAACGCAAGTGTCTCTCTCCGGTTAAATTCCAACTGCTTGAACCTGCTTTCCAGCAACCGAACAATTTCCGCGAACAATTTCCGCACACATGGAATTCATTTCGAGAAATGGAGGGGGGAAAAACACGATCGTTGTTGATAAACGTGCTTGTTTGGCTGAAATTCACTACCGCCTTGGCAAACATCAGGTAACACAAGGGTCCCGATCCGCACAGATGAGCATTTCTCAAGGTGTTGACATTGTTCAACAATCCGAGCAAAATGTGGGCGAAAATTTTATCGGTATTATCCGATGACAATAGTTTTGATAATTGCCAATCGATCGATAATACTTTGAACATTATTTTTATTTTGTACGAATAATCCTCGTATTTCCTTATTTGTTTTTTCCTCTTAAATGTAAGAGACATTGTTTTCCTCTGCTTTACAAATCAGAAGCGATGGTGAAGATTCCGATGTGGTTGGCGATTCCAGATACGGCAGTGTGAGAAAAGGATTCCGCAATCAGAGAATCGCCAGCGGAAACGAAGACGATCGCGAACTAGCCAATAAAAGAGCAAAAAAAAAAAATGAAAATTCACAAAAAATTGGCGAACGCAAGGCAGCGCAGTCATCGATGTAGATGGCGCTTCAATAGACGAACGTAAAAACAAATTTCACAGAGCCAATCATTTCATAGCGACGTTGGCAAAAGACTTTAAAGTTGTGCTGTGGACGGCGGGCAATGAGGTGCAGGCGAAAAAATTTATCGAACCGTTTCCGCAAGCCAATAAATTTGCAAAAGTTTTGTATGGGTCGCACAGAAAAAAACTAAATCTGTGTCTGTCGTTCGCCAACAACTTCCACCAAAACGACAGGCCCGTACATTTTAATAGACGATTCGGTGCATAATTTGAATACGGGTCGTTACGACATACCGGTCGACGTTAAAGAATACTATTACGTACTAAACACAAGAAAAAATTAAATTAATCAATTACAACTCATTGCTGAATGATTTATACGACCTGGTAGATGCTTGGCACGAATCTATCAGTTAACTCGCTCGCCCATCAATGTCGCATTTTTTTTTTCATAACCGTGCGACAGATTAATTAAAAAATGCTTCTTGAAGAGTTGTCAGATGCGGTGGCAGTGTCCAAGTATGCAATAACTTTGTAATCAACTCAATGTATTCGTCAGTGTTTCTATTCGAGTTGCTTCTACACATGCAGTTATTCTTGTAGTCAGAATAAACAATTTTTTTGAACTCGAGAGTGTCCATTCTGTTCTGCTTCCTGGAAGGAAATGGCCCATATATATATATATATATATATATATATATATATATGTGTGTGTGTGTGTGTGTGTGTATATATATATATATATATATATATATATATATATATATACATATATATATATATATATATATATATATATATATATATATATATATATATATATATATATATATATATATATATATATATATATATATATATATATATATATATATATATGTTACAATTAATAAATGCAAACACACCAAATATAAAAAATATTGGGTGTGGAATCATATATATATATATGTGTGTGTGTGTGTGTGTGTGTGTGTGTGTGTGTGTGTGTGTGTGTGTGTGTGTGTGTGTGTGTGTGTGTGTGTGTGTACGATGGCATCTGCCAATACACATCACTCACTTTCGAGCCAGCACTTGATACACTGGCAAGTATCAACATACAACATGTTTTGCAATCTGCAAGGCTTCCATGATAACAACGGCGAATATGTACTGAAGGAACTGGCTGTCATCAACATTGCTGGTTTCATCGAAAGGCGGCTCTTAAATCTCCGTATCCATGGAAAGCATTGGATGATTTAAGTAAAAAGACTAACTATTGGCTAAGGGAAAATATTCACCAATTGGCATGGCAAGATAGCGAAATTCCCTATGACGAAATTGAAAGGGAAGTATTTCAATTGATAAGGAGCAATTACAACAAATATATCATATTTGTTGCAGGTTCACATCAAATGCAATGGCTAAAGAAGTTGTTCAAATTTGATCACTATCTCGAAATTGAGGATTTGCAATAACTTACAAATGCCTATCATTTAAGACTCTAGTAGCTATACACGGGAATGCAGGCCATTATGATCGTTGGAGACACATTCATGGATTTATGTGTGCAGATAGAAATTCGAAATTATTGCGGTTGTGGTTCTGCGATAATGTAGTGTCAAAATGGGAATATTTCCAAAAACAACAACAAAACTGAAATAAAATGTATCGAAGATTTTACATTCGATGTTTGATGCGGTTTCACAACAGAAGAGATAGTTCGACTGAATTTCTGCAGGTCAAATCTCCACATCTGTGGGCCAGTTGAAGAAAAGTTTCCATGGATTGGAGTGGCAAGATGGAGAAATTCCCTGCAATAAAATTGAAGATGACTGACAAAAAAAATTACATTGTTTAATTATTATATATATTTCACAAATGTATTTTTTTTGTAAATAAAATACTTTTATATTTTGTTTGTAAATATATATATATATTTTTCATTTAATCGAGATGTAGTAATTAGTTACATAAATTTCCCACACCTATCAAAACAAAACCAGATATTACTCTTATGTTTGTCAAATTATCAGAGTAGGCCAACATCCATCCCAAAACTGTAAAAATAACACTTAGGCCTATTAAATAAGCTTTTTTTTTCGTTTGCATTCTCTTATCCCTTTATGGCATAATTGTCATATTATGGTAATGGTATACTAGTTAGAATTCAACTATGGGTTTTAATAAAAAAATATATAAAAGTTGAATTTTGAAAGGGTACCAATTACAAGGTACCAGCAAAAAGTCCTTTATTTTATATTTATTAGTTTTTTTTTTGTATATATAAGCAGTTGAGCTTTTTCATAAAATCATTCCAACTGCAACATCATTGGACACGAGATCTCTTCAGTTGTCGAACTAACAAAATAATCCCATTGTAGGATTTAACAGGTATTGTGAAAACTGTTAAAAAAACTCAACTTAAAAAAAAATAAATCATAGGGAATAATACAAGCAGTTTGGAAAAGAGCCTGATTCAATATTCTAACGAATATGAACTCACTAAATATAATGTCCAGAATACAGAACTTTATAGTAAAAGATGTATTGAATTGAGGGGAATGGCAAAACAATTCAATATCAGAGGATATTCCTGTAAAAGAAAACGAGAACTTATAGAGAGGCTTGACAAAGTTGAAACCAACCATCCGGATGTAAAAACAATAACTTAATAAAAAAAAACTGAAATTGAAGCATTTAATTTTAAAAAATTAAAAGCTATTGGAAAAGTACTAAAAATAAAAAAATATATAATCTAAACACAGATACTTTGGTGGGACAAATAGTTCATTACAAATTTATTTCAGAATAAACAATACCAAAGAATTTAGAAGCCTTGAAATTTCATAATTGAGCAAATTGCTAAAGAATTCATAATTAAAGGTTACACATACATGAGTAAAAATAAAAACATCAAATAAAATAATCTGATACGACTCGTACTAAATAAAGAGAGAAATTGAAGAAACTTCAAGAATTTCACTTTGATACAAATAATTTTGAAAATATCTGTATTCAAAAATCGTTGTCAAATGCCAACTGATATAAAAAAAAACCCTGTTTTTTTTATAAGGAATTAAACATAATTTCATAATAAAAGCCCCTGTTTTTTTTTAAACAAGGAATTAAACATAATTTCATAAATTTATTTAAACCAAAATGCCGTTGATTAAGCGGACACTTCAGTTTTCGGGAAACCAGAATTTTTACTTTTGGACTTTCGTGGTCGTCGATAATAATGCTAACGAGAAATTATGGTTCAAAGGGAAAGATATAGCTTCATTTCTTGGATATAAAAAAACTACTCAATGCAATTTTAAATTTGGCCAAACCAAAATGGAAAAGAACATGGGCAGATTTCAAATGATTTCTACAATCACACTCGAAAGGAGAGTAATTTCGTTCGCTTCCAACTGCCATCGTAGCGATATTCGACGACACATGGGCAGATTTGAAATGATTTCTACAATCACACTCGAAAGGAGAGTAATTTCGTTCGCTTCCAACTGCCATCGTAGCGATATTCGACGACACGTGGGGAACGGATCTCTCGTGATTGAACACGAAAACATTGCCTACGTTTTCTGCACGTTTCTCTTTTCGTCCCGGATCCCAACTGCTCGTGAGGTGGATTTCGATTTTTTGCACAACCGACTCGGAAACATCTCTCAGTAAATCATTTTTTGAAAAGAAATAGTGATTATAAAAGTTTAATTGTAGCTGCGAGTACATGTTTTGTGGTGGCGGGCTCGTGTTTTTCCCGCTAACAAAACAAGCTGTGTAGTTCAAAGTAATTGATGGATTTAGATTTGTAGCCGACGTTTATGCCTTTCGTTTCGTGGAGAACATCGAGTACTTTTACCGGTTTATTGGAGTGCTCCGATTCTATCTGGAACTCTGTCACTTGATTACCATAATACCAGTCTATTAAAATGTGTTTTGCACCCAAAATTTTTAAACACTCTTCGAAATCGTCCATTCCGGTGTAGTACCAAGGCGCGAAAGATACAACCAAGTAATGAAATTAATTATCTGCAAGTTTGACGGTGATGTAATCAAATAATAATTCGTTTGCATTCAACATTCCCATATCGCTAATACGTTTTACATAGGTGTGTGTTTCTTTTGTAATACCTTATACATATATCTTGAAATAAGTCCATGGTTTTTATATATACAAATTTTTACATCGATAAAAGCGACGAATACAAAAGCACGTTGTTGTTGGCTCACTTGTCGGAAATTGTACGAAGAGAATCCCTCTTTTTCTGCAATGAAATTGCAATTTCAAAATATATCGATATCCTTCCCCTCGATACAATTTTCGACGATAACTAGGACATTGTGTTTGTCAACTGCAATTTTGCGGAACTCGAGCCGAATTCGCACAGGGTGCATTATTACTTGAGTAAGTACATTGACGAATCAAACTTGGCAATTCTACTCTCTCCGCACACATCTCGAACCCTGATACTAAACAAGAGTTTGTTTTACAATTCGGGTGTCCTGTACAGGCGTTTCACACCGTACGTGACCCACTGCCATTTCGATTCTATAGAGTTAATTTCCGAGTTACGAAAATCCATAATCACGTTTGTTCCTTTTAACGACGACGTGCATGACACTGATCGAGTTAACCTTGAAATATTGAAACTTGTTTTTACTAACCCATCAATAAAAGGGCCAATTTCGAGTTGAGGCATGATTACTCTGTTCTGCCCCATATTTCATACTCATTCACAAACTGGGAATTTGAGCACTACCTAAATCTACTCTCTTGCGAAGAGGACTTGATTAACGTCCTATTTGAAAATCAACAAAGCGAAAATGCAATTTATTCAATCATCTTTATGAGAAAACCCCAATTTCTTTACCCAAATATCCATTTCGTCGAAAGGAAGCCGGCCAATTCCATGCCGCATCGAAAATTCGCCAAGTTGACAACCGATCATGATGGGATTCCCACCACCAGCACGTACGACAAGTTGTACCTAAAACACAATGATATAATTTCTTCCTTTCTACGAAGGGGTCAAAAAAGGTGAAAACAAAAAAGGGGAAAAAAAAAATATATTTTTCAATACGTACTTATATATAAGAAAACATACGACGACAAACTCCAATGATTAGTTATCGGTCGGAAATGGATCTCGATAACCTAGAATAGAAAGTCGTTAAAGTGGACCGATGTTTGAGAAAACTACGAGACCTGTTTCTGGAAATTGTAAAGATTGCCACGTTGAGAGAGACGACTGGAACTGCGTCAGAGATAACCGAGCCAACATCGACTACAGAGGCTGCTGCGGAGGAAAAGGCTCAAGGGGTCCAAGTCCCACCCAAACCGCCGTCGTTGGCGAACCCAGGATGAGGGGTCGTCGCCATCAACAACCAACAACCCAACCATTATCACCCGAAGATTCCACCCAGGCCCATCATAGCGGCGAGGAAAATGGTTCCTGCAAACAAAAAAGAAAAAAAATATATATCGAGTAAAACAGAAAAGTTAGAAAACCAGGATGATCATTCGACCGTTCTCGCAGATGGACCTATCATTTTGAACGCATCGGAGAGCTCGAGTAAAAGCAAAGCCGTCGATTCAGAATTGGTCAAACAGTTACTAACTCCAAGAATTCCTTAAGATTTACGCATCAAGTGTAATGATGAGTACGTAAATGTCGCCGCTCAGACTAAGAGGGGAGACGATATTGAAACCAACACACTTGTATGTAAATTATGCAATCACCAAACATAAAAACCAAGCCATGAAATTATCAAAGGTAAAGACATTCAAACTAAGTGGTCTAGTCGTCATCGAATCACTAAAGCACACATATTTAATTTCTTGTAAATATCCGTATAAAATAGTGAATCTAGCCTGATCGAATTCCTTCAGATTCCACGAGGATGTGTTAAAAGAAAGGAAAGTTTGTTTTTTTGCCACCTGTCAGGAATTCGTCGAGGAAAAACACAATGTTCCATGTGGCGAATGCTCGGTCGACTTTAACAGATTCGATCTGTACTGGTACGATAACGGTGCTTGTCGGAAATATCACATTTTTGCCATGTTCACCGAAAAGTTGAGACCTGTGAAGAACGGTTTTTGTTTGATGGCAAATGTCTGTGGTCGGGTGGAAGTATCAGTTCCAAATTTCTTTAATAAACATCCTAAAAAAAAAAAAATGACAATAAAATCCTCAAAACAATGGCGATGAGAAAGGAAATAACGATGGTAGAAATCTCTCTCTCTCATCATTGCCGAAGCTCAGAGCGGGGGGTGTGCTCGGGCCCTTGTGAGGGCCCTTATACCACCCATACGGTTGCAGCAGTTGAATCTCTCTGCGGGCTGAGGAAGTTTCCCTCACCAGACCGCAAAGAACACATAGCCCAGAGGTCAGGACGCCCTGCACGTCCCGGCGCAACTCAGACAGCCAGCCAGTCAGACCAGCAAAGCCGCCTCACGGACCTCATTAACAGTAAAAAAAACCCAACAGCAACAACAACTTGTAATTACCAGTGTGTCGAGACAACGAACTGAACATCTACACGATCCCGCAAATGATTTTACAAAATTATTTCGAGCATAACAGAGTGTTGAGACTATCTGTGAAAGAGCACGTAAAGTGGATGTTGGACTTTCAATTTCATGGATACAAGGAAAATAACAATCACTTTGGTTTCTTTGATTATGTACGAAACTTGTTGAAAACAGATCGTTGTAATTTGACAAACATTTCTATATACTTGCACGAAAAACACTTCATAGATGAAAATCAAATTAACATTGTCAAGGAAAAAAGGAGGTGTAAAAAGAAAATATCTATAAATACTCAATAAAAAAGTATACACAAAAAAGATTTTTTAAATTTATTCTTTTACCTCATATATTTTAGTAACTTTTTATTACTCATAACAAAGGGTTGATTGTGTTTGTAAATACCTTGATATATATAAAGAAGTAAAACAAATAACAAAGATGCATTGGGTTATAAATTTTGTATCTCGAGCATTTCATTTTATATTTGCATACTTGTACAAGAATTATGTTTCCATCTGGAATCATGTGCAAGGGGAGCTTTTCGAAAGGCTCTGCGAGCCCGCAATTTTTCAGTTGACGAAAGATATACTTTCCAATATCGAAGAGGGCAGAATAGAAGAATTTATCGATAGATTCAACAATGAGCCCAAACTCACTTCCCTAAATGAATCATATAATGAATTTATTTCACAAATGTCTGATTCCCGATGTTCCGGGAGCAATCAAAACACTTTTCGTATTAATGTTAAAGGTATGCTTGCGTCGATTGCAAAAAAGAAATATGAAGATGAATGATAGTGGTGATGCTGGTGAGTCTCAACTCGAATATAGTAAATAAATAAGCTTTTTTAAAAAAAGAGAGAGAGAAATCACCTGATATGGACAATCAGTTGGTAAATTTATGCAAACTAATTTCCATATATCAATCTCGGGGTAGTATCGAGGACGTAACCCTGTATGGGTTTTACGACGAATTCAGTTTGAAATCTTTTGTCACGTGGAATGAGGTTAAACAAAATTTATGGAAATTTTCAGTAACTCTATCGTCCAACATGAGATAAAAAAATCTATCCCAAACATGGCCTTGATCAAGAGTAAAATTAGAGAGTTCTTATAAAAAAAGTGGGATTCCCAATCACGCTTTGGTATAAATAATAACAATAATAATAATGTAAAAAATTAGTGTAAATATAATATATATATATATATATATATATATATATATATATATATATATATATATATATATATATATATATATTTGCTTTGGCGAGTACATATAAACTGTCGGTGCAGGAACGATTTGTCTCACACCAAACCAGGGTTTTCTGGGAGTACTCGGCTTCCCTATAAGAACTATAGCACTGGCCTAAAATATTTTGATGGGTGTGGGAGGGGGAGAGGGTTAGCTTCTCCTTTCTCCTGCATTTCACGTGAGACCGCCTGGGTGGTAGAGGGCCCTCACAAGGGCCCGGGCTACCCCCACTCTGAGCTTCGGCAGTGATTAAAAATGGCGGTTGTCTCACACCATGGCACTAATCGTTCCTGCATGGTTCAAACATCAATTGGTCCATGGTAGTGAAGAAGCAGCCAGGTATGACTTGAAGGCTACTCACGAAATTGAAATTCAACCATGACAAGTAGGCAATTTCCATGTCGGCCTGGCATTTAAAATATCCAAAGGCTATTTCGGTTTTGTTACGAGTCGTTCGGGGCTGGCATTCAACCATCGAATATACGCCTATAGCGGAATTATAAATTCAGACTACAGAGGAGATATCTTTGTGCAGCTGGAATATCGAGGAAATTCGACATACAAAGCCGAGAAAGGATCTCGAATAGCTCAACTACTCATAATGCCACACATGATAGTATCGTTTGTACCAACAGGTGAAAATGATGTGAACTTTACAATACACGGAGAGGCACCTCGGGATTTGGATCTTCTTCTTCACCACCACTACCATCATCACCATTACCTACACACATGTAAACCATCAAAGTGAATCCTGCAGTCCATCGAGAAGAACCCGTCTGGATGCCATTTTCCTTTCCTGAGCGGCATCACTTGTCACCAGCCGAAATGCAAGAGTATTTATTTAAATCAAAATTAAGATACAAATCAAAATGAATAAAAAAATGTATGTATTTCACAAAATAAAATAAATATTTAAAAAACTATAGTTACTTTCGTATTTATTCAACCCATTATTCTCTTTCTCTCCCTCTATTATATATATATTATAGTTTACCCCGTACACATATAAGAAAACATGGAATATTTAATATATAATGATAAGAAAATTTCATTTATTTAAGACAATGATAATAAACAGTGGTTTCGAGGAAAGGATGCAGCAAAAATTTTGGAATACAAGGATACTTGCGATGCCATTCAGAGACATGTCCCTGTAGATGAACAGGCAAAGTACAAGCAACTCGTAGAATAAAATAGTTTACCATCATCGAGCTATCGTGGAAATTCGATTGTTGATTGGAAACGATTTTAAAGATTGGGTAGTGCACCAGATTTTACCAACCGTTGACAAAATTGGCAAACCGTTGACAAAATTGGCAACAACGTGTCGGCAGAGGAATGAAAAAACCATCGCGAACGATATGAGGGTGAAATCAGACAATTGAGAAAAGAACTTCAGTTTGAAAAAGAGACATGTTTGCAATTGGAGAAAAAAATGATAATATAATCATAAGCTTTTTGTAAAAGTATGCAAAGAAAAGATAAATCGATATTTATAAATTTTTTATTGGCCTTCGTACTATTAAGTGTTCGAGTTTCCATCCACATATCGTTGGTCTGCATGCGATCCAGTTTCTCACAAAATACCTAGAATTTGGTATGAATTACATACATGGGTTGACGAGTTTCGAAAAACTACCGACCGTCGTGTTGAAGGAGAATGTGAGTGCAGATGATGGCGAAAATGGCGACGAGTTGTTTGTACAAAATAAATGCAGATTCGCCCATTACTTAGGCGAATAAAACTAGCCGGTATCTTACACCTCGATTTGTAATGACAACAATGGTGAATTCGAATACAAGTGTTTTTTCCGACCGAAACCAATCAACAATCACATGTCGTGTCGAGGTGCCAACTGTATGCCTTCGGGAGCAGTCGCTTGAAATCCCCATCTGGGTAAAATAATTTATGTGGAAGACAAATACATTTGCCTTCCGCGCTATCCCGGACTCGTTTGGCCAACCGGATTGTCGGTTGTAATGGATCGATAGTGGATAGAGCGACAAATGCAATGTACACCGATATAGTACCCAGCATGTTTAGGATAGAGGACGTGGACGAAAAGTTGGATGATGGTGATTAACGGATCGTGTGCGCCGAGCAATAAGACACTTAGCAAAATCGATTGATTCCATTGAATAATGGATCAAAGTTCGAGTATGTGCCAAATAAATGCGTTTCGATGATATTCAATGCACCGGTAAATGTGATGCCCGATTACTCCACCGGTAATTGTGACCTTGGCCGGCAAATTTTAAACTTGAATTCCGACCCCAAACTTCCATGTACGAAATGTGTTTCGAAATGGGCTGGAACTGACCCGAATGTACAGGGAGCCCAATATGTATTCAGTATAGCATGTGCATTCATAAACCTAAATACCGATAATTCTTTGTAAAAGCAATTAAAAATTCCTTGCTCTTTCGACATGATTAAGAACCCTGCAAAAATTTATGCGAACGTGCAATTTTACTTGCGACTAATACGTATAGTCCATTGGCTTTAAAATAAATATTAAAACAAAAGTAAAATAAGAACAAAAAATATTGAAATGGACACAAAAAATAAAAAGAACAAAAAGTATTGAAATAAATAAAATAAAAATAAATTTAAAAAAACTTTTTTTTTTTTGCTCCAGATAGCAGCTTTTATAGCTGCTGTTACTTTACCAGTCGCCCAGAAGAAACTCGGCACGATGGATGCCCCTAGTAAAACTACTGAACAACAACAGCAGCAGCCCGAACCACAGCCGTGTCAACTCGACAATGGCGCTAATACTTTTACTAATCTCATGTCAGAAGATCGCAAATCAGTCAAGTGAAAAAATTACGAATGTTCTAACAATGATGAAGAAGCTCAACATATTGAATCACTTATTCAAGCATCAATCAACCAACAACCATAGGGGAAACCAGCAGCGAAATATCAAAAGGTCAAACATATCTACCGTGCATTCTCATGGATAATTCCGAAGTAAAGTTTTTTTCAATGTTGGGTGAAATTTATGGCATATTCATTCATACATTTTTTTTTGCATTTTGTTGTAATTTTGTCTATAGTTGCTTAAGGTGGATAAAATGAATCGATAGATTTATTCTCATAACATACTACACATGTCTTAGTTAAAGAATCATGTTGAATTTAATTTATATTTTGCGATTTACTATTTTTATACTTTTTGAGAGATAGTTAAGAAACATATTTTCCACATTCGCATTGTACTTTCTCTTTTTTTTTTTTAAATACATATTGGTTTTTGTCATATTCAGCACAAACTGTTTTATACGTGTTAATATGCTTGTCTTTTGTGTATTTATGCATGTGAAAACTTTTTATATTTAATACTTCGCCGCATGTTTTATGTTGCTTAACTATGGTATTAATTTCCATTGTATTTATTTAGAAAATTAATTTATTGACAGAATGAAAAAAATACTTTTCCTTAATAATTGTGTTTCTTCATAAGTAACACAAAAAAATGGAATCTCTGCTCAACAAGTTGAACTATTAGTGTTAATTGACCAAACTACAAGATCTAGAAAAAAAAATAGATGGTTTACTGCTACAGGTTTTGAAATTTATGAATTGAATTCTGGTAAAAAAATAAATTGTATTCTAGATGGCTAACTTAATATTTCAATGTCAGAGCACTATGTCAAGATACTTTATAAAAATGATTTGAAACTGATAAATGAGGAGGAGGTTTTTATAATGTATAAAAGCTTAAAAAAATGAAAAAATATATAAAATTTGTCCATTATCTAGAATTCTCTTTAAAAAATATGACTTCTATCAATTATATATATATATAATATTTTAATTTGATTTCTGCTTATTTTGCTTGATTTTCTCTTAAATTTACTTGCTCACTTGCAAAATCGCTATTTCTAGAAAACTTGAAAAATTACTTAAAAAGCGAGAAAGTGGCTTGAATTAAGATCAAAATGTAATGTTTTTAAGGTGGCACAAAGTCTGCACGCTATTTTAAAAAAAGTGGTAAATTTGCTTGATTTTGAGGTAAATTTGCTTGTTTTTTTAGAATGCTTAAGTTCTTAAATTTCAAACCATGAATTTCGGGCCAAAAACCCCTTGATTTGGCCTCAAATTCCTTGATTTTTCGATGAAAATGTGGGGTGGTCCAGCTCTCTCTTTATATCTACTCTAATGAGTTTATTTCAGTAATCACTTTAGCGCCCAATAAAGATGGATTATGGTGGTTCTGTGTAGATTTTCGTCAGCTGAACCAAGTCAATAAGAGCACACCACCACCCTACTTCAATGGCAAGGACACCATAGATACCCTAGGATGTGCAAAAGTTCTTACCTCAATCGATCTCCGCAGTGGATATTGGCATGAGCCAGTGCGACCGGAAGATCGACATAAAACAGCCTTCACTGCCCCCGAAGGATGCAGATTTCAATTTTGTGCAATGCCATTTGGCCTCAAATGGTCGCCATCAACCTTCCAAGACATGATGGTGAGAGTTCTGGATGGCCTCATTGGTGAATTTGCTTTGGCATACCTCGACGATGGGGTCGTGTGGTTAGAGACATGGGAGGACCACATCCACCACCAATCGCTCATACATGAGAGCCTAGCCATCAATGGCCTTGCATGTGCAAATTGAAAATGTCACATTGGTAAGGCAGAAATGCAATTCCTCTAACACATTGTTAATAAGAAGGGAAGCCGTCCGATGGAGAAACTGCTGCACCTTATCGAAGACTATTCAGCACCCACAACACGCAAACAGTTGAGGGAATTCTTTGGCCTCGCAAATTGGCTGCGAGAATACATAGTTGAATTTGACATTGTCACCACGCCTCTTATTGTACTCATGTTACCGAACGTCGAGTTAAAGTGGCTGAACAAACAACAGAAAAGTTCCGACGAGCTGAAATGCAGTGAGCAACACATAGGCACTGTGTTGTTCCAGCTAGGGAATGAGGGAAACCACCAAATAATTGACTTCAGCAGTGCGAAGTTCAGTACAGTTCAACACCGCTACAATGTCAATGAGCACGAGTGTTTACCGGTAGAGTGGAATTTCAAAATACCACCAACTGCTCGAGTACCAATACTTCTCTCTGCTCACAGAAAACTGCTGTCTCGTGTTGCTTCAAAGCACAAAAGAAAGCTGCAGTAAGATCATGCGATGAGCGCTTTTCTTGCAGTCATAAGGCTTTGAGGTACATCATTTAACTGGTGAAGATAATCAGCTGACTGACCACCTGTCACATGCGCCAAGCAAAACAATCGCCCACGATGAGAAAGAGAGATAAGTGCTGGCTGCAGCATGTGAAACAGTATTACAACATGCACAAACCAGTAAAATCTCCGGACATCCGGGTCCTGCGCAAACCCGTAAGAATATATTAAAACACTTTAATTGGCCAGGCCTGACAGTACAAGTAAGGGATTTTGTGTATGCTTCCATGGCATGCAACCATTCCAAAAGCAGTCTCGCCGATGGTATGCAGCAACAGCAACCAAGGGAACCCACCAGACCCTTTCAGATAGTGGCATTAGACTTCATGGCTCCTTACCCACGCACTTCCAAGGGTAAGCAACTTATTGTGGTCGTGATGGACATATTTTCATGCTTTATCGAAGCATATGCAATCTCGAGTGCTCGAGCCCGAAACATCAGCAGTATGTTAGAAAGTGAATTGTTCCCAAGATGGGGTTATCCACAAGTACTGCTAAGCGACAACGGCACACAGTTCAACGGACGCGTGTGGTGCGACTAAAGTATGTGATGTGGCATGCATCCCTTCACGACAGCAGTTTACCATCCATGTGCAAACCCGCCATAATGGCAAAATCAAGATCTGAAAACACAGTTACATCTGTATGTTAGTGATAACCACACCTCCTGGGCGGAACACTTACCTGCCGCATTGTTCACGCTGCGTGCATGTGAGAATCAGGCAACTGGCGAGACATCTGCCTTGCTGCTCCAAGGTTGTGACTTTCCCCTCCCAGCCGAGTTCAAGAGTGGGGCGAGGGAGCATGCCACGGGCCACTCAGAGGGAGAAGGCAGAGAAGAAGAGCGCGTGTGCATGCCCCAGAAAGCCCATGAAACCAGCACCACAATGCAGCGCAATGGGTGCCAGTTTCCACATGCCCGTCACTGCATCTCCAGCCCAGACAACAAGTCTATGTATACACACACCTTCACTCCATGGGCAAGAATGGTTTTTGTGCTTGGCACACAAGAAAGTGGAGTGGCCCACACACCATCACCAAAGTGCTGGAAAATACCTGCTACTAAGTGCGCCTCTGCAGGAACAGATCAGCAGTATACCATTGTGATTCACTGTGGCTCACCACTGCTAGTATCATGGTACCCAAAGTCGACTTCCTCCCACCAGGTGGTGGCATGAGTGAACCCGCAACAGCACTACTCACTGATGCCATGGATTTGGTGGATAAACATCATATAGCAATGTGTCAAGCACATTTCCAGCCGAGATACCCGATGCCTTCACGTTCACAGGGATTCCTATGACAGTATCGCATCAGACAAAAGTAATCCACCAGTGACCATCAAAATGTCAACAGTGGCAACACAGGACTTCACACCAGGCCAAGCAGGGCCTGGTGGAGGGCCAAGATCGCTGAATAAGGTTCCCTCCTGACGCAGTCATGACACCCTTGGGACGCCCGGCATCTCCAGCACCATGCAGGGGATCATTGGTCTCTGAGGTGGCCCCGCCTGATCAGCAGGACCATCCTGGCTCACGCTGCAGATGATGTAGCCATTGTTCCCCCAGTGCCGCAGACGAAGAAACCATTGTTCCCCCAGCGCCACTGACAGAAATAGTGACGATGACACGGAGTCGGAGGGGTGCTCCTCCCCTTCTGCTCCAAGCGACCGCACCATTCACCACATACAACGTGCATGGCCAGCGGGCATACAGCAGTGCCCAAGAGAGCCATCACAGTGCTGGCATATTCTAAACAACAGCAGTAGAAACAACGGAGTATCTACAATTTACAGATACGTGAGAACCTCAAACCACCAGTCAGATGCTGCGAGTGAGGACAACACATCAGCAGCGACATGCGAACAGTCTCCAAAAAGGGGGGGGGGTGGTGTTTGGAGTGTCATGGTAGCATGAATCCTAGTTAGTTCGTTGTGCCACCAGTATCAGTATTATAGTGCAACTATCGGCCAAATGATGGCAGTGTGTACATTAAATTGTAACATGAGTGTGTCACATGTGTGCGAGTGATATGCTTATATCTAATTTTATATTTGTGTTTTGCTATGACATTTTAAAAATATATTTTGGCAGTGCTTATTTTTATTATTTGTTTGACATTAATGTGAGCCGTGTTACCCTCCACCTTGAAATGAGTTCACGTGTACTCTGTATTTCATAAAAAGGGCAAGGGTGATTATGCAAAGTCACACCAGTATATCTGAACACCCGCAAATGCAGTTTTAATGCCCAGAGCCAAGTGCAAGTGTCTTCTTATGTATTTTCTGTAAATATACTCATTCTCACAAGCAACCATCCACACTTCATTTCATCAGAGTTTCCTATGTACTATCTACTCCCAAGTGCAAGTTACTTTTGTAGCACGTTTGAGCCAAAATTGTAAGTCGATAGTATGTTATATTGCAAGGGTGATGTAAGAAGTAGTTCTTCGTGGTACAACTGCCTGCATAACGAAGACATGTGCACCATGTTGGATGCTCAGTAGTTGCAAGGTATATCAAGAAACGTGATGTGTGTTATTCGTCGGTTTGCGCACCTAGACGGCCAGCATCTTTTGCACTAATCATTTCAATACAATTGAGACGCCCTCTACCTCAATGATTTCGGGTTACTCAAGTTTGTCTCACTCGCATAATTATATATAACAAAGTACAATACACTGGCTAAAGATAGAGGGGCTTCGGAAGGATTTTTTTTTATTTTGGCGCCATGCTATTTAATTTAATACCAAGTCCTTCATGCCGTTTACTGTGGCAGAGCATCTTATGTTTAACGTTGGGTAGATAGAAGTAGTGTAAATCATTGACAACCTCACTACCATCAAATAGTTTTCATTATGTTTATTTACATGTGACTGTACATGCACCCTCATTAAAAATATACACTTAAAACGACTTCTTGTACACTCTGATAGAAATGGCATATGCATAAAACAGTTAATAAAGTTTTTGTAAATATTTCACTACTTTCATGTAAAATGCCACGTGCGCTAAATTGTTCCTAATAATTACATATATATTTGTTATGAAACATGCACATATCATATTTAATTCTTTCATGTGTCAACCCGTAAAAAGCACACAACAGTCATGATCAAAATGAAGCAAAAAATGGAAGCCACAGTTTGTGACAACGCTGAAGCACACTCAAATTAATACTTGTAACAAGTCCGTAAATTTACTTCAAGGAAACCTGCTCATGATGCAATCAGGCTTAAAAGTCAGTATGTCGAGACAAATCCACTGTGAATGAAGCCGACGTCTTCCTTTGGCAGAAAAGACATAATTTGCGGCAGCAAGATGGCGACCACATACTTCAACCAGCAGGCCGATACATTACCCACCATGTGCAGCTCCCTCGATCAGCTGATTCCCAGAACACATTCTCGCTAACAGCAACACCAGACCCTATGAATATTTTTCCAAATATCCCAATGAGTACTCCGTGGCCTGTACCTATGAGAAGTCCAATCAAGACAGAAAAAGTCAGTTCAAGATATCAGCTGTAAATCACATGCGAGTGAATGACAGTCACCATGTTCACTCCAAGCCTCTACAGTATTGAACCCCATGATCACTACTTGCTGGGTATCACAATGAATTTCTTTGTCAGTGTGTTCAGCCAAGATAGCAAATTTATATTTCGAAAATTGAATGTTTTAGGCCAGCTGTGAAAGCCGCATAAATCACCACATGCTCACAACAATTTTAGTTTTGTCTGACCTCTAGTATTCCACGGCAGAGGAATAATCATTTCTCCCATATATGCTGCTAACACTGGCGAACACAACGCGCCAAATTCTGTCGGACCTCCACTCTCTCACCACATACCGCATCGGTGGCTCTATCCATTCTCTCCACCGTCAAAGCACTACCCCCTTCCCAAACTGCTACCAGCACCCCAAATGGCAGCTCCTGCAAACAATAAAAGGTTAGAAAACTTTAAAATACAAAACAGATTAAAACATATCAAAGCTATTTAAGAAAATACAATACTTTCGTAGCTACTAAATATAAACTAGGCAAAAGAGTTATAAAATCTGTTTAGCACCGGTACATGATAAAATAGCATTAAGAAATAATCTTGGTGACAACTGCACTAACAAAACTGCTACCAACTTCAGAAGAAATTCACTAGATACGAAAAATACATGTAGTATCAATCTACTCATCACACAATAGCTTAATTAATCATCGGAACCGTTTCGTTTATTAGTCATAGACTAATAACCTTGAATACATTAAATCAAATCTTAAGCACATGGCGAACTTATTATGTTAAGTCATTGATATGCCATTCTTAACTGTAAGCAGTGGACAGACTGTGACACAACCAAACTCGCCTGTGCTCGGGCAAATGTTTTTTTTGTTTTTTTTTTTTATTGCATCCATGAGACTTTTTTTCAATACATAGCTGTATGAAGATATTGGACAAATATAATTACAGTATACAAAGTTTATGCACTGGACATAGTAAACACACATATATATATATGTCAAATTACACGCACACGCATCACATCTTTTCTTCATAATTTGATTTTTCTTCTTCCACCGTGCTGGGGGGCGTCGTAGTTTAGCTGAAGAAGAAAAAGGTGACGTGAAAAACTGGAACAAGAAATCTGTACAATGCCATATATAGTAATTTCTTAATTTTTGTAATTTAGATATTCATCTACACAATAAAATGCACATTTAGTAAAAAAAAATACATTTTCTGCTGTTTTTTTAAAGAGTTTTTAGTTAGAGAAGCAAATTTCTTGACGGTATTGTGGTAACTTATTGAATTGAAAAGTTGGCTGCCAAGGTAGGATGGTCCTTTCTGGACAAGTTTTAAGTTAACTGAAGTCATGTTTAAGTGTTTTTTTATTATAGTCTCATGCTTATGAAAGGTCTCATTTTTCTGAAATCAATGAATATTTTTGGACATGAATATAAGTACCGAAAACATGTACTCACATACAAATATTAAAATATCTGAGCTTTTGAAAAGAGTTCTACGTGAGTCTATCTTTCTTTTACCACTGATTATTCTTACAGCTTTCTTTGCACGTGAAACAATTTTTTGCTGTCAGTGGAATTACTCTGAAAAACATTAGCATAACACATGATGGAATGAAAATATGCAAAATATACAATTTTTTTACGGTAGTATCATCTACAAATAAAATTGGAGAAGTTTCTATGGTTAAGGCACATGGAAGGTCATTTATATAAACTAGGAAGAGAAGGGGGCATAATATTGATCCTTGTAAGATTCCATGCTTGATTTTTCCTAGTTGAGAGTAAAATGAGATCCGCACTTGTATGTTTGATAAGTATGAGCTTATTAGTTAATTTGGTGTACCTGAGACTCCACAAAATTTTAATTCTTCTATAACTATGTTGTGATTTACAAAGTCAAATTCTTTAGTGAGATCGCGAAATATTCCATTAGATGCCATCTTTTTATCAAGTGCATTTAGAATGCTATTTGTTAGTTTGAAAATTACATCATTTGTTGGCGTATTTTTCCTAAAGCCAAACTGGAAATTTGATAAGATTTTGTGATTTTCGAAATGTTGCAGCAACCTCCTGTAAATTAGTTTTTCAATTAATTTTGAAAAGGATGTAAGAATTGAGGTAGATCTGTAATTGTTTACTTTGGTTTTGACTCCTTTCATGAACAATGGTATTACCATAGTCCATTTGAGTCAGTCTGAAAACAATCTTGTATTAAAGATATCATTACAAATATGCCTTAATGGAACACTAAATTCAAAAATGCATTGTTTTACAATCATAGCCACTAGATAATTTTGGTTGCAAAGAATTGATTGTTTTCTCCACTTCTTTTGGAGTTGTGTTTGTAAAAAATATAGCATGGTATTCTCTACCATGTAATCTAGGAATATGGCTTCTATTTGTTTAATATTTTTGTTTATCATTATTTCTACGACATTTAAGTAGTGTGAATTAAATGTATCTGCGACTAATTTAGGGTCTGAGGATATGCAGTCATTTACTTTTAGGTTTACAACTGGTCATTGCTATGTTGTTCTTCCTGTTGTGTTTTTTTTTTTTTTTTTTTTTTTGCAATTTTCCATGTAGTTTTATTTTGTTTTGAAAATTCTTAATGGGCTTACAGAAAAAAAAATTCCTTTTCTGCAGATTTTATGACATTACTCAAAATTTTGCAGTATTTCCTGTAGGGATTCATTCTTTCAGGGTTACTGGTGGTTCTAGCAGCCTTGTGCAGTTTTCTTTTGTTTTCTCAGGAAATTTTTATTCCTTTGTTGAGCCAAAAATTTTTCTTTTGATTTCTATTACTTTGGGTCAGTCGGGACGGGAAACATTTTTCAAAACAATGGAGAACTTGGTTAAGAAAAGAATTGAATTTTTCATTTGCTTCGGTTGGTCATTGCTCCCCACTGAGCTCACTTTTGAATAGTAAGACTTTTAAAGCGAAAAATGTTGTATTTTCTTATGAGAAATGCTTTTTGAAGACAATTTGTATAAAGGATATAACTAATACTTATGCATCATGATCTTACAAGCCATGGGAGACAGTGGCACTCTGTAACTGCATTACTTACTATCAATTAAAATGTTACCAATTGCTGTCTGACTGGTTCCTTCTATTCTGGTAGCAAAGTTTACTATGGATTTAAGATTGAAGGTGCTGAGTAGACTATCGAGTTCAGTTATTAGGTTTTTTTTTTTTTTTTTTTTTTTTTTTTTTTTTTTTTTTTTTTTTTTTTTTTTTTTAATTATCAATGTTAAAGTCTCCACGGAGTATGGTTTCTAGATTGGCTCTGCAAATGACTTTAAGATTTGCTTCAAGAAATTTTAGTAAGTTACTCAAGTTGACAGAAAGGGCAACTATATATAGCGAGGACCCCCACTTTTTTTAATCTGTCAGTTATTACTTCCTCATAACTGCACTCAAACACATTATCTTCGCACAACAAATGTGTGTCAATTTTAAATATTAAATTATTTTTAATGAAAATACACTTAGTTGTGCTATTTTTACAATAAGTAGAACAGAGGGAATAACCAGGAATTTTAATTTGCTTAGCAGAGGATTCAGTTAAATGGTGTTTCTGTTAGACATAGTATTTGTACATCCAAATTGTGTTCTGCAGATAATTTGTCCATGCACACAGAAAGCTCATCAATTTTGCTTATTAAACCTCTAATATTCTGATGGGATAAATATAAATTATTTTCATGAATTGTTGTAGGTTTTTTAATATTTGCACAATTATTGAATGTTCTTGGCATTGAACGTGAAAGTAAAACTGCTTTGTTACATGAATTTGGCATTATGGGCATGGGTTTCTTTAGCCAAAATGTTTCCATGGTTTCCAACAATTATCTGTAAGAATCCTGCTAGCAGTGAGGTCAGCAAATTTCCCCTTGCCAGTACGACTCAGATGCAGACCATGTCTCGTGTGGTCAGCCCTGGTTATTTCCTCTTGTCCAATCACACCAACATGGCTGCAGGGCAGTTCTAACTGTCTGCGCCTTCCTTTGTATGAAAGGCTTGTCATGTCATTGCAGTGCCTCACAGACCAACACATTGGTGTGACTGGTGGCCTTGGCACTGTTGCGGATGGCTCCTCAAACTGAATAGTTTTTGTCCTGATCAATGCTGTTGCCTATTTCCCCAGCAAAAACAACATGATCTGACTTGCAGAAATCTTTACTAAAGCTACTTACATCTTCTGCCACACTGCCAAGGCCTGCATTAGGTTTACAGAAAGTGATAATGTCATAACCTTCACCCAGTTTGTCTTTGATGTGCTCTCCTAGGCCCCTCGCATAACTGCTTCCAATGATCAACGCTTTCCTCTTGGGCTTTGCTGGGTTGTTGGGTACAGGGAGGGGGATAATCTCAACTTTTTCTTCCTGCATGTCTGCGAAGAGAGCAAATCTTTTGCTACAAGGTGTTGTTTTCTCGTGGATAAGTGATCTAACAAGTGGTGTGAATGGATCACTGATTTTTTTTCCTACTCTTACATGTAAAAACTCTGTAACCATTCCTGGCCTCTTGAGAGACTCGCAATTCAGAGGAAGAACAGATGTCTTGGAGTAACTCTCTATTATCCCTTGTTACTGCTGTCAGCTTGCAAACAGTTTTTGAGTGCTCTGTTTTCGTGTTCAATTTCATCTTTCATTCTTTCTAGTTCTTTCTCTTTCTGTTCCACTTGTTCCTGGAGCAAAACAGCAAGCTGTTTTGCTTCGTCCAGCTTTCCCTCAACATGACAATGAAAACACTTCCAGTCACCCTCAGGAACAACATTGGCATTGACTCTGGCACAAGGATAGTGAAACCATTTGTTACAGTGATCACAAGCAATCAGGCTTTCTTCAATAACTAATGCACAATGTTTACATCTATTTATTTCTAAAAATTGCTGCAATTTCATCTGCTCTGTTTTAATATCTACTAGCAAATACGAACTAGCTCCGCATACAAAGCACTAGCAAAACTTTCTCTATAACTATGTATCTACATATTAAATCAAAATACAAATTTCTAGCATGTAACCAAATTGAATTTCATATACGTACAAACACTTCACGGCAAGGTAGTGGAGCAAAATGGTGTACTTTTAAGGTTTCGAGTTGGGTAGGAAATGTACCGTAGTTTCTCACCAAACCTTCTGCTGACAGAATGTGGACCCAAGGTATTGCAAGGGGTAATACTAACTTGTTGCAGATGAGCAGACTCCTCTTCTCCGGGTCGTGTGCCGACGGCCAATGGACGGTGTCCTCCTGGTGTTCCAACAATCGCAATAACAGAAAATACGTACCTATACTATGCTTTCTATGCAGTAAGGTCTGAGGGCGACTCACACACCCATATTTAGTTACATGTAGATAAAAACACTCTGAAATCCATTGGAAACACTTCCATAGTACATTCAATAAAAAGGCGGGAAAAGTGGGGCCTGCACCCCTATAGCCCATAGGCAACCCGAATGAAGATGCAAACATTACATGTTAATTCACTGGGTTTTATTTAGAATGTTCCTCTAGGAAACAATTGACATGTATACTACCGGGCTTCACCCGTCAGTAAGTTTACATTGTTGCAAATGGCACGTGGCCACAATTAATTAATATGAAATAAGAAGTCTTCACCAGCAATGCTATTCCTGGAGAAGGGAGGAGCATATATTGCGGTTAAGTGGTTGGTTACGAAATGTTGATATGCCGCCCGAGTGCGCGAAACGATACCCCGTCGGTCTGCAATCCGACTCCCAAGACACAGTGGTATGACTAACTCTCTCGCTGCGGCACGCTAGCCAGTTTGGGGAGGTTGGCCAAAGAAGGCGAAGAGGGGTCTGGGCAGCGAGGGGGCAGAGGCGTGACGTAGCCTGCAGCCCTTCCAGGCAGCCCGGCCTGCATTTTGCGCTGCATTAGTTCCAGTGGTCCAGTGCGGGCAAGCTATTTGTTGTTATGACGATGACCATGTGTTTTCTGTTGTCTGAGTAAACAGTATTATACCAGGTACAAGGTGTGCTATTGCAGTTTGCGACAATTATAGTTTAAATAAAACGAAATTGCACTGCAACTTAATTTCTTATCGTAGATTTGCGATTTTCGAAGGATGCTTGTAAAACAGAATAGAGCTTTAAATATAGAAGAGAAGACAAATTCATTCCAGATACATCCTACACCTGCTCTCAACACTTCGAAGAAAAATGTTGTGTCTTGAAACAAATTTTTGAGGACAAATATGTCCGGTATCGATATCCAACTATTCCCAAATCATTTGGACAGATATAATAGACAGCAAAATAACTTTCATCAGCATTAAAATAGATATGATGAACTCCAAGTTCATAACAATGTTTCTTGCTATTGCTTTCCGTTTTTGGTTTTTGATTCCGAACTGACAGGGATCTGTTTTCGTGCGAATTGAACAATGAAGTAATACTACCACATTGAAAATTTTCAGTAGAATTACAGAAAAGTACTGTTAAAAATGTATCCAGAATCCTCCGTAATATTACAGACACACATTTTTTCTCAGTAATGGCTTTCCTTGAATATGCGGAACTTTCCATGCACATTTTAAATTATTTTACAGTGACATGCAATGTGGTTTTATAAATTTGCAATATTGTCATCACTGTAAAGTGAGCACTTTTGAGCCCTTAGTTACATTTTTTCTTTCGGCCTTTTTTTTTTTATCTTTTAGCCAACTTTTCAAATAAATATTGCCATGTAAGTAATAAATATAGTTTATATATTCCACCGTTCTCAGAAGTTAACATCTTGGGTTAAAATAACACACATTTATTGACACTTATTTCAAATGCGAGGGCATTAAAAAGTGCTCACTTTACGTGAATAGCCTAAACAAGGATGTTGCAATGTGTAACAGAAATAGATGAAATATTTTACATCCATTTAGTCCTAAAGCGGGATTTTAACACGAATAAAAACGTTTATAACATAGCACCTTGCTCATCCACCATACTCCTATGTGGATACTTAACGAGTGTTGTTAATATTTACAACAATTGACACACTTTCAATCTTTCGAATGGTTGAAATGCTTGAAGCGATACTATCTCTTACAAAGTGTTTGTGCTAGCTTGTGATGTTTTTAATTACAGCATTTGAGATGCAAGTATTATAAAAGGCACAATAACAACCTTTTTCATTTTATGGTGGTTAAGAAGGCTTTGTGTATCCTTGGAAATGTTTGTTCCCGACACACGAAGCTATGACAATAAGGGATAGCTTCGTATTTTGTTAAGTCCCGTTTTCCGTCGCAACAGATCTCATTTGCATACATAAATAGTAAATTTGTATAAAAATCTTTGTTAGATGACGGAAATTTTTAATAGTGTCGTTCTGTAGAGACAGATTTTCAGCAAAGTTGCCATAAATAAAGTAGCCGCTCTTGAATAACAAATGCAGACCACAAGAATATTTCATGAAGCTGTTGTTACACTATTGTTAATCCATTTCAAAAGTAACTTTAAATAAATATTATGAGTTAACTAGATTGTGTTTTATTACATTTTTATTTAATTATGACATACATTTCTTGGGTGTGTAAATCTATCTGTATGTGTCTGTCTGTCTATCTGCTTGAAAAAGATACATTTAAAATACACTAATATATTCTTAAAATATTTTAATATTTCCCTGGAAGGATGTTTGATTTCTACTGAAATTACTTCTTCGCAAATCTGTTACTGTAAAATAGCCATGTTTATCTGGTGGAGAGCATATCTCCACGCGTCCCTCCATCACATGTCATCCTTCCATGTGCTGCTGTTCACACTTCCATATTATTCCACTTGCGATTTCGCAGTTTTCATGCATGTTTACAATCTCCTGATACAAATTCGCTACAAGTGTGTCTTTCTCTACTAAGTCTATCCAGTTAGTTTGGGTTTCTGTGATTGGTTCTTGTGTAACCGGTAGCAGGAGTTGTTCCCATTCTGCCTCATCCATTACCAATACTATGACACTCGGCGCATGAGATGAAGTGTCTACGAGTTTGTTGCTTTTGCCTGGTACATGTTCAATACTGAAATCGTATGCCTGCGGTAATAAGGCCCATTGTGTCAGCTTGCTACTTACTTCCTTCGTGTTACTCAGCCTTACCAGGTAGTGATCGTCTGTTCGTAACGTAAATCTCATGTACTCTAAGTACGGCCGGTACTTGCGCACTGCCCAGATGATGGCGAGACATTCCCGTTCGTTTACGTCATAACACCTTTCTGTACTACCCAGTTTTGCACTTGCGAAATCGATAACACACTTCTCCTCTGTATCATTATATTGGTATAACACAGCACCAAGCCCCTCCTGGCTGGCGTCTATTTGCAGAAACAAGTGGTGCACTGGGCCGTATCTTGCCAGTGTGGGGCACGATCAGAACTTCTCCTTGATGATGTGGAAAGCCGCTTCCTGCTTGGTATGCCACACATACCGCTTTTGAGGTGACAGCAGGTCTGTGAGGGGCATGGCGATGATGGCTAAGTTCTCGATGTGCTCCCACAGCCAACTGATTAGTCCAAAGAACTTATAAGCTGCTTGCGAGTGCGCTACGCTTGTTGACTGTCAATTAGTCATAGTAGTTCCGGGTTATGCCTATTTGCAGACTCGTTCACAATGTAGCCTAAAAATTCCAAGTCCGTCTTCCTTAAGTGACACTTCTTTATTGAACATTTTAAGCCATTAATTTCTAACCTCTTTAGAACGAGTGAATGGGGTGCAGGTGTTCCTCCCACATCTCGGACCAAATAACTACGTCATCTAGATAGGCGAGTGTAAATTCACCGACTAGGCTATCTAATACTCGGACAATCATGATATAGAAAGTTACTGGAGTGCATTTAAGTCCAAAGGGCATGGCACAAAACTGGTAACTCCTACTATGGGGATTTGTGAAAGCTGTTTCTTGCTAGTCTTCCTGACATATCGGAATCTGCCAGTACCCACCACATAGGTCCAGTTATGACATTATTTTTGCCTTCCCCAATGAATTTAAAGCATCTTTGACACTGATATAAGGTGGTATAACACTGTACGTGACCTGGTTGATGGGCTTGAAGTAAACACAAAACCTCCAGGTCCCATCCTTTTTCTGTGATAGTGTTATTGCGGTATTATACCAGCTCTTAGTTGGTTCCATCACTCCGTCTGCGAGCATTTCGGCTATCTGCTGTTTAATTATTTGTGCCTGATGAGGAAGGTAGCTGTGTGGGCTGCTAAAAATTGGTTCATCCTGTGTTAAGGGTATTGCATGCCCCGCTACAGTGGTTCTTCTTAACGTGTCATAGTTTGAAAATACAAGTTTCCTCTCCCTTAATAAGCACTGAAAAGCAGCTTGATATTCTACAGGTAAGTTATTCTTGAACTCAGTCAGTTTCACCTCTGGTACGCCTTCTACTCTATGACTATCAACATTGTAAACAGTACTTCTTTCTATATCTCCAAAGTGGATACGTCTTTCCACGGGCTCTACTATTGTGTTTTTTTGGCTAACCATGGCACTCCCAAGATGATGTCTTCTGTGATCTCGACTGTGACTATTGTTATAGTAATGGTTTCTATGTCCCTAATATTAATTGTGACTGTTACTTGTCCTACAGGTGACTTTGTGTTCTGACCATTAGCTAACTGAATATACTGTTCAGTTGAGGTTATGTCTCAGGTGTTTACAAACTTGCTCTGACACACATCATGGGCCACAGATGTGTCTACAAGTGCATGAGACCACAAACAATTTACATGAACAAGTACCCTGATAAATTTTGCCATTGTACTACGGACCTTGTTGATGAGCGCTCTCTGGGGTGTTATTGTCGGGCTGTTGCCATGGGGAGGGGTAAATATAATGGCAGTTGGCCTTACCCCTGCACACTGTTTCCCTACTGTTCTGCATTGCTGGCTGCTCCACTATTTCGGTTGTTCAGGTGGGGATTTCTTGGGCTGTCGACATGCCAATGGTATAGCCACCCTGGGCAAAACCGACACAGGCACAGGGGCAGCTGGTACCAACCCACCGATCGAACCTGTTCGTCCCTCAGGGCACACTCACATGTTGCGCAGTGTAACCACTTCGTGCATAGTCCTGGAAACTGTTCAAGTTACACACTCGTGGTTGTTAGATTCTTCTGGCTTGAAAGTCTTGTCGATTTCCCCAGTACTGTTCTCCATGGAAGTTCCCATAGTCATGTGGCCTGTTGTGCTCCCATACGCCTCCATTACGTCGTGGTGTACACATACTCCATTCCATAATTATGGCAGCTCTCATTACCTCCTCTAGTCCGCTCCATTCTGTACTCAGGCAAGGTGGTCTCTGCGATAACTTTCAGGACTTCCCTCTGCGCTAGTTCCGGTCAAAACCTCTTTACTAGGTGTATATTGCGATTTATGAAGGCTGTTATGGTTTCCCTTTCCTGTTTTTGTTGCAAAGGCAATTTACTCTGGGCCTGTATGGATGTGAACATGACTCCCAAACCTGCAGTGGAATGTGTGGAGGATCTCCGCTCAGGTAAAGCCGTAGTGATTGATCGATTTCCACCACTACTTCATTTCCCATTCCAGCTGTTTGCCTACACAGCCTGGTCATTCATCCTGCGAAACACCATAGTGCTGCAGACGTGTAGTAAAGTCGCTCACAAAAGCTGAAGGATCTTCTGTCAGTTGGCCAGAAAAAGTTGGTCAAGTCTGGAAGCGAGTAGGTGTAGGTCTGAAATGCATATCTGGTTGGCTGCATTGACTGGTTATCGTCTCTGTGTCTTTGTTTACATTTTCTGTTGCTATGTTTTCATTTGTTGAAGCTGTCAAAAATCGTGTTATGTTGGGTAGAACTGCTGGAAAATTTGTGTACTTCGGCGTAGAATAACCTGCTTGCATCTGTGGTACATAGGGTGTATCAACCAATTGTAGTCGAGGCGTGAATGGAACTGTTGTAACCAGTCTGGTTGTGCTGCTGGTGCTCGAGCTCTTGCAGGTGCCACATTCGTATTCTGAATTGGTAACAGTGTGGACGTTGCCTCCCTGATGGCCGTGTAATCCCAACATGTAAAATATTCTCCATCTGCCATTGCTTGTTCCTCCTCTGTTTGGCACTTGTGGTGTACCCTGATGTTGCATGTTTTACAGTGCTATAGTCCTCCGTTCATTAATCCCTTGCAACCTGTTCACTCACATGCATTTATCTGTTGCAGTTGTATGAAGAAATAATACTAATTATAAGGTACATGTTCCTGGTTAATGGGCGGTGAGTAAAATTTTTTGCAGGTAAACAATAGCATGTGTATTGTTCCTTGTTCTCTTGTGTTTATGCAGTTTACATTTAAGAAGTGGTTCGTCATGACCTGGGAAAATGAGATCATGACACCAATTTATTGAATTTTTTTAATAAATTATACTAATCATAGGTTACATGTTCCTGGTTAATGGGCGGTGAGTAAGAATTTTTGCAGGTAAACAATAGTATGTGTATTGTTCCATGTTCTCTTGTGTTTATGCTGTTTACATTTAAGAAGTGGTTCGTCATGACCTGGGAAAATGAGATCATGACACCAATTTATTGAATTTATTTACTAAATGTCTCCACTAACTTGTGATAGTTCGGTCTTAATATTCTGTTGTGTATCACTAGTGCGGTTGGTCGTGATGTGGATGTGTGCTGGACTGGGCTTACGATTGCATGATCAGTTCTCTGTACCTCGCCATCCAGTCTTGAGTTTGTAGCCATAAGCACTGCGGACACAACATAGCAGGAGTATTTCTGTCGTTCCGGCCAGCCATGGTGTTTACAAAAGTCAAAGTGTTGAGGAAAATCCGACGCAGGTGAGCAAAGCGGGAGCGCAGTGTGGTGCAGGTGATGTCACGGCGTAGCAAGCCTGCTCAACCACTTCATGAGGAAGGGGTTAACAGTCGGCGTGGCTAATAGCTGATCGCCGGCGCAGCTGGTAGTGCAGGTAGGGGGAGATTTTTGTTCCCCCTTCCTACTGTCCTCCTTTTCCTCCTCATCTTCCTCGGGTGCGTGCGACGCTGGTGGAAGAGGGGGAAGATGTTACAAACTCCTTTGTTCTGCTGGGCGCCTAGTGGGTGCACGACTGACGTCACAGCCATGCTCCAAAATGGCCGCTTCCTCCTACCTTTCTCGCTGCCTCCTCGTGGTTGCTGTGATGGTGGCACTTTTGCAATTTCCGCTCACTTTTCTGTACTGACCATGTGTGTTGACTTTTCGGCGTCCTGGGGCATTGCGACGGCGTCCCGCGGTTCTGGTTATGGACAAACATACTTCTTAATGCCTTGCTGATGTTGGCTTAGGTCAGGATATGTGGGAAATACAGATATCGGACTTTGAAAATTGTGGAAAATATTGAAAAATTCTGGAAAAATAGTTCAGTGGTGTTTTGAAACAGGAGTTTTAGTGGAAGGACATCGACCCTAAGTTGGGCAACATATGATGGCAAGTTAAAGGACCAAAATGGTGTACTTATAAGGTTGAGAGTTGGGTAGGAAATGTACCATAGTTTCTCACCAAAACTTCTGTTCACAGATTTTGGGTTCCAGGTATTGCAAGGGTCAATACAAACTATTTGCAGATGAGCAGACTCCTCTTCTCCAGGTTGTGTGGCAACGGCCAATCTATGGTGTCCTCCTGGTGCTCCGACCATCATAATAACAGAAAATATGTACCTGTACTATGCTTTCTATGCAGGGAGGTCTCAAGGCGACTCACACACCCATATTTAGTTTCATGAATAAAAAAACACTCTGAAATCCATTGGAAATACTTCTATAGTACACTCAACAAAAAGGCGGTAGAGGTGGGGGCCTATGCCTCTATAGCCCATAGGCAACCCAAATGAAGACACAGATACTTCACGTTCATTCAGTGGGTTTTATTTAAAATGTTCGTCTATGAAACAATTGACACTTACACTACCGAGCTTCACCTGCCGGTAAGGTTACACTGTTACAAACACCACATGGCCACAATTTATTAAGATGAAATAAGAAGCCTTCCCTGGCATTGCTATTCCGGGAGAAGAGAGGAGTAGAGAAGTCTTGGATGGCTAAATACACGAGGTTCCGTTAATATAATGTCTATTGCAATTAAGTTGTTGGCTACAAAATGTTGATGTGCTGCCCAAGCACGCGAAACGCGACCCCATCGGTCCACATGTCCGACTCCTCAAGACACCATGGTATGACTAACTCTCTCGCCATGGCATGCTGGCCAGTTTTGGAGGGCCAGCAGGCCATGCGAACTACATTCCTACACACGAAAATCCTGCAAAAACATATGCATGATTCTTAAAAACAAACGACTATTGCATAATTAATTACAGTAATTACATAAACCCTTTAATAAACATATTTCACTGTGTGATGTGAGATGAGGATGAAACATGTGAATAATGGGAATGACAGAAAAATAATAACATGTACACTGAAGCCCATAGGGTGCTTAAATTATGTTAGGGCTCCTTGCAGACTCGTTGCATGGATGCCTGTCCTTGAGCACCTTGTAATTACCTGCTAATTATCACTAACCTTATTTTACAGGTTATACTTTTAGAACACGCGTGGGAGCTCATGTCTGCACTGCACTGCACTTCCCTACACTGCTCTGCACCAGCACTTTTTTGCACGAGTGCTTCGGTGACCAATATTCTCCGCACTCATGAAATAGCATTCTTCAGTTGACCGGTGCTGACACTTCTTAACCGGTGTGCATCAGCACCTGGTAGAGTGCTGTTCCCTGCAGCGGTCACCGGCGACTACGGGCAAATGGATTTGGGGGGAGCAACTGACATCACACTGCACAACTGCACAAGGAACTAGCACACAACCTACATACTAAAACTCAGTCTGCAAGCCAAATTGCCCATCTATGAAAAATATGCATGTTGTCCATAATTCACCAGATACTTCCCCTCTTGCAAGCTCACAAACTATACTCACTATTAAATTAAAAACCTTACAACATTGACGTACTCAGTATTGTGACATCCGGGAATTTGTTAGGTGACGAGATATTCATAGGTTAGCTTTCTTACCAGGTGGGTGCCAGTGCTCTCCTTAGTGTAGAGCCTGATATAATAATTTGTATCGTGGGTTGTTCACCGTAACTGTGACCCCCAGATGCACTGTCGTCATTGTAGACTTTCTGAAGTGCTGTAAAACTATATCCATGTAACCTAGGAAAGTATAGGGTATTCAAGCTCCCTCATGTGCTTATGCTAAAGATCGATGAGGATTGTTTTGGCCATCCCACGCCTTCACTGGTTAAGTACTTTTTAGATTAAGTGGTCCAGATACGACTATATTAAATACATCGGATGCCGAATTACAAACAATCACGATTTATTTAAATAATTTCCTCACATGAGGCACTTACAAGAATATGCTCCTATATAGTCGGAGTACACTAGCACTGTAAAAATGCTGAGAAGCCTACAAAGAATTGCATGTTAAATTAAAATCCCATATGTGTACAAAACCTACTGGGCCGCTGTGTGGCACTCTCCCCGGATAGCAATTTATAAATGGTTCCAGAAATGAAGTTACATATTGATACTCTTCATGATTAGAAAAACTGATGAAGGGCTGGGGAGGATGCGACGACATACGTACATGCAGCTCCGAGGCGACCATGCTACTCTCTAGTGCTAGGAGGGCTGCCTTCTCACTGGCTAGCTCATTCTGTGCAAATTATGAAAAACTCTTAATTGTAACTTCATTCACATATTAAAATATGGCACTCTATGATGATTGCAAATGATGAAACACAGTACATAAACACTTTCACAAGGTTCAGTAATTTCTATTCACTAAAATAATAATAATTACTCTTACACAGTGACGTTTGCCATGTCCCTGTCCCCGCCACAGTTCCCCATGAGAGCAATCCAGTGCGACCAGAGTTCTGTGTGCACCAAAAATGGGCATGCTGTAAAAATGTATGTATGTTTGTTTACGTTTCTTTCATGGCCCTGTTGTGTTTTTTAGTGTTTTATTATTGCTTATTTGATTGCAAAGTGAAATGTGTTAATGTAAATTCTGGCCCTGCTCAAAGTAATATTATTGTTGTTTTTCTGCTGTGTGATTATGTTGTGTCGACACACGCCGCACCGAGTACGCCAGTGCGATGCATTCGGAATTTATGAAATGTTTTTGCAAATAGGTATATCGCCTGTACGATTTAGTGTCTTGTGTATTTATGATAATTCTAGGGTATTTACAGAGTTCTTATGTATGTTATTTATTTTTATTTGACAAGTGTGTTGATATGTGCAACTGGCACTATACTAAACACGTGGGACCCAATGTAGCTGCAATAATATTTTAAGTGTTTTCTGTTTGTTCTGTTGTGTGCGCCTGCCTACATTTATGTAAAATGAAGTCGGAGCTCACCGTATGGTAATAGTCGACAGCGTCGGTCCTGATGGATGGCTTTATAAAGTAGATGTTGACTGGAAATGGGCAGAAAAGCAAGCGGTGTTAGGACCATCACAATAAAATTGTGTTATGCCAAAAAAAGGGAGGTGAAAAGGAGTTGGAGAAAGAAATGAGAATTGAGTTGGATTCCGAGAACACCCATCGCAGCTCTTCAGGTGGTGGTCGTTATACTAAACATTATGCGACGGTGCTGCCACCCCATGCAAAACAAACGCCTATATAAGTGTTGACATTGTGTATTTGACAGTTCTGTTCTTTTAGGTCAATGTTCGGTATGTGCGCAGGAGAAGAATAAGCAGTCTACCCCATGTTTAGTCTATAACATCAATAGTATTCTGAACTTCAAAATTATAATCTCTTTAATTTAGTGATGGGAAATATAGTTCACTTGAATGAATTAGGTCGTTCCGAACTAGTCACATTTGAGAACAGTTCATTTGGAACCGTTCTTTTGAACTATACAGGTTACAGTCGAATGATCACACGTACTGACGAACTGCAGAGTGCAAGTGTAACCTCGGTCCGAGAACTAGATAAGTCTTTCTCTGTTTCCTCTTTCACATTTCCATTTCCCCTCCTCAGAATAATCTAAGCAAGTGTGAAATGGAAAGAGAAGCAAATTAGTGATATTTGTAAATTTATTGCTAAAGAATCAGTGCTTTATTGTGTGTATATGAAATTACTTCTTTTTTATATAGAAGTAAACTAAATGATTACTATTGACACTGATAGTAACAACCTCGATAATATTATAATAGGTTGCGTTGCGAGAGACAACCAGGGTTAAAGTTAATTTTTCCAAGTCAGGCGTGTACAAACTCAACAAAAATGGTTCGGACACAATGGATGTCGTGGTGTAATGGATAGTGCATCAGCCTATCATAATAGAGGATAGTGGTCCGCGCCCACCCATCAGCAAGTGTGGAGGATTTTAGTGTTGAGGTCTCGGTTAGTATTCGTCAGAGTATATAGTTAATAAAATAATTAACAGTACTAGTACTCTGCAGTAATTTTGGTTTGGAGAGCAGTAAGGCAGGGGGACCAGATGGGATAGGAAACGCAGTACTAAAGTTTGGTGGCAAGGAGTTGGCAAAATATTTAGAAGTGCTGTTTAAAAAGTCCTGAGGAGAAGGTAAGTTACCACAAGATTGGAAGGATGCTATGGTGGTACCTATACACCAGCAGGGGGAGGATAGGGGGAGGCCTGGCAGCTACAGACTGGTGAGTCTCAAATCAAGAACAGGAAAAGTAATGGAGAGGCTGGTGGTACAGTATGTGGTGAGGGTTATGAACAATAGGAATCGGTTGGAGGAGTCCCAGCATGGTTCCAGGGGGCGTTACTCATGTGAGACTCAGCTGGCTGGGTTATTAGAGGATCTGGTGCAGGTAGTTGATGAGGGGAAGCAGATGGATGCCTGCTTCATAGATTTTGAGAAGGCATTCGATAAGGTGCCCCATGGGACATTGATGAGGAAAGTGGAGGTGCTGGTACCAGACAGGAGGGTAGTGGAATGGATAGGGGACTTTCTCAGGGGGCAAAGGCAGAGGGTGAAAGTGGGGGAGGCAATATCGGAGGAAGAGGAGGTTACGTCAGGTGTACCACAGGGAAGCATGGTGGGTCCTTTGATATTTACCATAATGGTAAATGATATGGGTTTGGTGATTAGGGGAAAAATCATATTGTTTGCAGACGATTGTGTTGTATATGCTGGGATGGGAGAGGGGGGCGGAAATTTGCAGGTATGGTTTAGGACCAGAAAAAATAAAATGAAGATAAATGTAAGAAAAACTAAGGTATTTAGGTTCACAAGGAAGAAGATGATAAGCAGGGACATGTACAGATGGGAGGGACAAGAGATAGAAGAAGCAGCAGAATATAAGTATCTAGGTATAGTACTGCAGGGAGACCTCAGGTGGAAAAAACAGGTAGAGAGGGTGGTTGCAAAGGGAAGAAGGGCTCTGGGTGTGCTGGGAAGGGTGCTGAATGGAGTCAGCTGTGAGTTGAAGGAGAAGGCATATGGCACAATGGTACGGCCAATATTAGAATATGCTGCAGCAGTATGGGACCCGTATGTGGAGGTGGAGGTGCAAGAACTGGAAAAGGTGCAGAGAAAGGCAGCAAGATGGATGAAGGGTAGGTGCAGAAGGCAGTGGCAAGATGCTGAGGAAGAAGGGAACTATAGGCCATCAGTGATGATGAAAGAAATGGGGTGGAGTTCATTGAAGGACAGGAGGAAAGTTGAGCGGTTATTCAGGATGCACAGGGTGGTGAATGAAGAGGGAGGATGGGGAGGGCTACACTGCAAGCTGTAAGGGGGTGTTTAGAGGAAGAGGCAACAACAGTGAGAAGCTTCACAGGGTGTGGAGGAGAACGAAGCAGGGTAGGCAGTCCATGCTTGTGAGGTCTGTGAGGGAGTGGAATGTGTTGAGGGAGGAATTGGTATCTGCGAGAGGGGTTGGTAAATTCAGGAAGGGAGTGGAAAATGAGTTGGTTGGGTGAAGGAGAGTTGAGAGAGCTCGCCACCGGGCGGTAGCCTAATTGCGAGTGTATGTAAATGTACATTTAAAAAATGTACATTTCACAAGTACCAGTATTAGAAACGTTTAACATAACTTTAATTTAATTACAAAAATAACTTAATTTTAATATGATGCAAATTATGTCAAAAAGCTATATCCGAAGTATTGAGTGAATATACTAGAGAAAAAAACAGTTTTTCACTTTTTTATTGCGAGTGTGTAAAACTTGAAATTACTTTAATGAGCGTTTTTCTGTATTTTGCTGTCGTAACTATATTCGTATTAGTGCGGCCATTGGCGTAGTTACTGTACTGGGAGAATGGCTGACCGATATCACAAGATTCTAGTTCTTTTATGTCGTGATGAACTATGTACCTAGTTATTTTTTAAGACCAGTTCAAAATGAACTGGTAGTTCGTGAACTACCGATCACTAGTATGACTTGTGTGTTTGGTATGTACACACTATTCTTTTATAAGATCTCATAAGGAATCAAACTGATCTAACCGGTGCTCTAGAGCGTAAAAAAAACGTATAATCATTGTACGGCGCATGCGTCTGTTTAAGTGTTACGTCATAACACACGTCACCGTACAAGGAAAACAAGAAAGTGCTAGGTGGCGTGATAGTAGATTTTCGATGATACTTTTCATTGGGATTCGGGGACGTGATTGTTGTATATTCTAGTTATAGTTTTGGAAGAAATTTTCTGTAAATTAACAGTTAATTTGTGACAGTGAATCTACCTGAAGAATGGCAGCGAATATAGATTCATTTTTTCGCACATTTAACTCCAAATTGTACGTATTCTGATGCGTGCGTGTTTTTGTAGTAGTGTGAAATGGCTACATTTGATGGGCGTAATATAACAGTTGTTTGTTTCAAGGAAATGCGCTTTAAAACAGCCATATTTAGTTATGTGGTGTGTTTAAGTTAATTTAATCATGATCGTTTAGTCAAAATGTGTTTGTGTGGTATTCTGTATTTAAAATTAATTAATTTTTTAATTTTAAATTTATTTGTATTACGTGTCCCTATGAGTTCAACTAAATGGAGTCTTTCCTAGGAACAACATACATAGAAAAGAATTATTAATTAAAAAATTAATAATTGTCAATTACCAATAATTTTGTGTTCATTTCGCTGGTTCATAACTTCCGTGTAGTATAAAACTTCTGACTAGAAGCTACGATGCTCGTTTCAATTGACCGTTCTCATCAAGATCAATTGATTGCGTGTATAAAAACATTTGTGTGGCATGGTAATAGTGAAATTTTATGAGTTTAATGTAAAAAAAAATTAAGTAAACTGGCCTATACTCGTCAAAAAGCCAAGTCGAAATACAGAAATTGTATACAGTTGGAAAGAGCATCTCCGAAGTAATCTAGTGATACTCATAAAACCCCGTATGATTGAGTGAAGCGGTGAATGGGTATTTCGAAGTCTTCACCTCTGTTTATCAGACTGCGAATTAATCTTTTTGCTGAGGGGCAAACATTTTTACTAGTGAAATCTTAAGACTTTCTGATATTCGTGTTTTCCAGCAAAGTGGCTAAGATATGTTTCATGTAGTTATGTAGGTACTAGGTTATAAACTGCAGCATTTTCGTCATTCCTCCTAAGAATTATTTCTTACTATGCGTTACCAACACAACTATTTTCTCTTTGTTTATTTGTATTACTTATAAGCATAAATGTAATAATATAATTTATAAATGAAATTATATACTGTACAAAAGTTAAAATTATACAAAAAAGTTCTTATATGTTAACACAAGTATAAAATGCTTTATTAACTTACATGAGATATTTAGGAAACAACCAAGCCCTGCATACTTGGGGTGATTTTTCAAACCTTTTATTCCAAAAGTATTTAGAAGCCACTAATAGATTATAAATGAAATTCTTTTTTTTATAGGTAAAAAATATATAAAAGTTAAATTTAGTAAACAAAAAAAAAGGGATATTTTTTTGTTAACACTGAGTCTGTAGGGAGGGGACAGGCACGTGTGTGTCTACATGTGTGCGGCACAGGGATTATCACTACAATAATTATATAGAATAGGGGCTTTTCCGAAAGCCAAGTAAATTTTCACAGAAAAAGGTATAAATCTACATTACTAATTACAGAGAACACGAATTTACCAGCGGCATCAATATATTCTCAGAATGCCTACATACTAACAAATGCGTTAGTGGAGAGGATTGTAAAGATCAGGGAAATTTGTGGGGTAAAAAGGGTAAAATTTATGGAAATTACATGTCATGCGAGTTTCTTAACCGCTTTAAATTGTAAGATTTCCTAACCCAGAGGTGTCCAACTCGCGGGCCGCATGCGGCCCGCCATGTCATGTTATACGGCCTGCGGACTCGGGCCTGCCATGTCGTAATGCAGCCCACGTGGGCTTGGTTGCGTATGAAAAAAAAATTTTGTATTTCGAAAGTAAACATAATTTCACAGGAGTTATTCTTTTATCAGGCAAGTGGTATGTTACATATGATTAGTAAGTGTTGGCTGGAAATAATCCTCATGGTCCATTGAGTGTTTACGCCGCATAGGGCCAGCGTGACCTTGAAAAGTGACAGCGAGAAAGAAACAACAGGTGGCCGGGAAGTCCCCAAGCCCTTGAAACCACATCCTTCCCCCCTCGCAACCATTCACCCTCTGGTTGCAGGTCAGCCTCGCCTCTTATGTGCAGGTCTTTGGTCATAGCTAGTGGCAGTATTTTTGTTTGTGCAGTTGACTTCCCATTGTGATTTGGATGAATGTGGGTGAGGCTGTAGGCTGTCTACATTGGTAAGATGTTTAGTTTTATTGAACTGTATCAATAACGTGTAATTACTTGTCATGGTTTCCGTATCGAGTAAGAAAAGGAAAGTTACCGACAAATGTAGGACATTTCAAGTGCAGTGGTCCAACCTATATTTTATTACTGAAATGAAGAACAAACCAATTTGTTTGATATGCAATGAGGTGGTTCCAGTTTTCAAGGAGTTAAATGTTAAGAGGCAATACAACACTAAACATACGTCTGTGTTTGACAAGTTTAAAGGTCAATTTCGTGAAGACAAAGTTTCTGAACTAAGAAGTTAACTTTCATGTCAGCAGTTGCTTTTCAAGAATGCATCCTCCCAGTCGGAACAAATTGGTCAAATCTAGTTACGTAGTTGCTTAGATCATCGCGAAAAAATCAAAACCTTTTTCAGATGATGAATTTGTTGCTCGCCATATAGATGAGTTAGCCACCAGTATAGAGAGCACTTTAATATCAAAAACTTCCAGTTTAGTGTATTATTCACTGGCACTGGGTGAAAGTACTGTGACACAGCCCAATTAGCAAACTTTGTTCGTGGGATTGATCAATATTTCAATATAATTGGAGAAATAGTGGTGTTAGTGCCTCTGAAAGGTACCACTGATGGAGCCCCAGCAATGGTAGGGAAACGAGAGGGACTAGTGAAGTTAATTAAAGAAGAGGCAACTAAATATGAAAATGACTCTGTTATACAATATCATTGATCATTGTTTAATACACCAAGAGAACTTTTGTGCAAAGTCCCTGAAGGCTGAAAGAATAATGGCAGTCGTTGTTAAAGTAGTGAACTTTATCCGTTTTAAAGGTTTGTACCGCAGGCAGTTTCAAGACTTCTTGAACATAAATTCAGTTACTGAATCTATGCCTTCAAGGTAAAGATCAGTTGATAAGTTCTATGTTTGATCACATCAAGGCCTTTGAAATAAAATTGCAGTTTTGGGAATCACAGATAAGAAAAAATAACTTTGCATGCTTCCCAGCTCTGCAGAAGCATACTGTTTCCGACTCACAAAAATATGCCAGAATTATATAGGAACTTGTAGAACAATTTGGCGCCAGATTCCAAGACTTAAAGAAGAATACTGCAAGTTTCAACATCTATGTGTGTCCATTGTCCATTAGTACTGATGACATTCCAGAGGACCTGCAAATGGAGTGTGTTGATCTTCAGTGTGAATCAGACATTAAATATAAGATTAACAACTTTTCTTTTTTGGATTTCTACAAGAAATGCATCTCACAGGAAACTTAATCCTAGAATTCACAAATGTGCAATTTTAATGACTTCATTATTTGGTAGCACATATTTGTGTGAGCAAGTCTTCTCTAGGATGAAGCATGTTAAGTGCATGTCAAGATTGCGAATCACGGATGGTCATCTGGAGAGTTCACTGCGTGTTGCAACTTAGTCAATAATGCCTGTCATTGGAAAACTTATTGGTGGAAAGCAGTGCCAGGTCTCACATTAACATTTTATTTTAGATATCTGTGTAAAAATAAGTTCTAAATTCTAAGCCTAACTCCTTTCGATGTGGATATTTTCTGTAATAAGTATTTTGAGTGTGATGTGAGTAGTGTGTTTTATTAATAAAACTAGATTTTTTTTTTTTTCCCAAAACTATGTATTTGAGATTATCATTTTTTAATTTACGGCCTGCATAAAAGTCCACATTGAGAGTTGCGGCCCTTTGCACGAAAAGGTTGGACACTCCTAACCTAACTTCACAATATGCGATTACAAGGGGGGAGTGCCGACACGAGATAAGTGTGTTAGAAAAAGTTGATGCAGACGGGTGAGACATGGAGACGATTGTGATATGCTTTGCCTGCTGATTGATGGGCGCAAGCTGTGGTTCCTACGCACCGCACTCCGAGACTCCGAGTGATCTCGGGGATGCTATGGGTTCCATGTGTGTTTGTCTCACCAGTGTGTACTCATTAAACTTTTACACTTTACACTGCAATCAAGACACCTTGACTGGGCTGGGTATCTGATGCTACTAAAACATTCACATTTTACACTGACTATGTCGGGGTTTATTATCCAAGCCACAGTCTCTGCCAGAATGATTAGTATGATACGTCTCGACCGTCTGTGGCCGGCTCTGGTGGGTGATCCCCCCAAGCACGTAACTCGCGCACCTCTGACTGCATGATGCTCCGCGGTGCCTGAAAGTACAGTCTCTATAGAGCAAGGGATCTACAGCCACTAGGATGGACTGCAGGTTTCCCAGAGACAGGACATGGAGTATGAAATGAACACTAACCTATTCTTCCGCAGCTAACGCCTACTGATCCCAGAACCACGTGCTGTGTGGCGATGGTCAAACGTGCAAAAGTGCAAAACAATGTCAAACAAAAATGCCTAATAGTATTTGAAGAAGGTGGGGCGTGGCATGAGATTGAAAATAAACGCACAAAACATGTGAATTCACTTTTAGTTGGCGCAGATGCAGTTGGATAGGGCTCGTAGCGGACCACGTGGGCAGGTGTAAAAACACATCGCTTACCTGGAAATCTGGTCAATAGTTATCTTAAATAATTACATCTGCATTGGAAAATCATATTTGCCAGAAATAAGCGTACAAAAGCCCTTTGAACGTTGTTTGACGAAAAAATACAAGTACATAGGCGGACTGCTTATGGCGCACAAGATGGACAAACAATTGGCCCTTGCAACGCAGTGATTGCATGGATACAGTCTTGGTGGTATCCGACTGTGTGGTCATGAGCTATGTGGCCGTTAAACATGTTAATATAATAAATCCCTCAAAATCATTAAACAAATATTGCCCTTAATATTACCCATCACAATAAAGCAGAAATTACATTGAAAAACTCTGAATACAGGCAGATGGCATCTGATAATCAAGTGGCATGGGCCTCTCCAATACAACTCTTTCTCTCTCATCTCGTTTATATCTCCAAAAAGCCTTAAAGGCTGTAAATTCTTATGTTAAGCAGATATCATTATGCTGGGACATCTGGCAAAATGTACGCAAGGGAAAGGTTAACCGGTATACTAAAATTAACTATGGAAACTTACATCAGTGCAGAAAGGTGAAGTGCGTACGTGACAGCATCTTACTTCGCCAGCTCTCCTAGGATAACTGTCCAGAGGCTTTTACGGGGTTCACACAAGCGGAAGTGCTATGTACGCTGGGTAAAATATTAAGGCAAACCATTTTAAATACAAAATTGAAATTTTAATTTTCTCTTGGCATTTTATTGTCTTTAGAAGGCGTTCTCTCCTGAATATTATTCTCTTATTTCAGCGTCGCGTGCACTTTGAATTTCAAATTGGAATTGCACACACAAGCTCGCAAAAATGCATATAACATTTTGACAAGCAATGTGACCCTTGAAACAAATACATTTTACACTGAAATAACTGATATCATATTTGTTAAGAGTCCGTGGCCATTATTAGTAATTAGCCGCGTGTTTACCATCCTGCGTGCCTTTAGCTGTGAGTGCCGTCATGGGCTGATTGTGACTAGCCCTTGGCCGGCGTCAGTATAATAACTAACCTTGCATTGGTTCATCCAAACCCTTTGATTCACCTATTGTGGCGTTAGGTTTAACTTAGTTAGGTCTTCTGAATTTTACATGGCTAGCTGCAGAAATATATAAGCCCTTCAGATCCCACAGCTGCAAGCAAAGCTACAGAGTACAATTATGGAATACTTTACCCTATTAGTTTTTGGGTAGAAAATAAGTGTGTGTTACTCACAGATGTAGGCGGGGATTAAAACTCCTTTAATCTATTGCTAAGAAGTTATGTGATACGTTAACGTCCATTCAATTTGTGTACATCCCGCAAAAACTTGTGTTACCGAGTGCCTATAGGTAAAAAATAATGTATTTGTGTGTGTTGGGCACTTGTGTGAAGTGCATGTATCGCAAGAAATATTGATGGGTTAAATAAAATGTTGGCTCTGCTTGCTTGGTCTGTTGCAGTGTAAGCTAGTTTATTTCAACTTCACTGATATCATATTTATCCTGTTAGTGGTGGAAAAATCTGGTATTTGAAGGTTCCAGTCCTGAAAATAGGTCAGGGAGAATGGTAAAATTTTACCTGGAAAACGGGGGAAATGGCTTTAAAACTATAGTAATGCTTTTCTCTTCCACCAGATAAATTCATGCCTATAATCTGACATTACGTGAGCATATTAAAAGTTTGTCACATAATGAATCTCTTGGAAATTATGTAATTAGAAGGACCTCAAAGTTAATTTGACAGTTCAATGCTATAAGTTGCATGGCTAACAATATAAGAGCTAGTATTCCTTCTCCACAGGACCTCTAGTGTGTCCCTTTTGGAAAACTTTAAAATTGCTCAAATTTGTTATCAAACTGAATAAAATTTAGAGTATTTTATGTATATATATATAAAATTTAGAGTATTTTATGTATGTATGTGTGTGTATGTGTGTATATATACACACACACACACACACACAAAATTTGTAGTAGTGTAATTTCAAAAAGCATCTCGTCTCAAAATAACAACTTTGTCCTTGGAAGCGTTGATGGCATCGCTGGGCAGTTCAAAAAGCAGGTTGAAGAAACAACCCATATTAATATTAATACTGAAGCTTTGAGTCTTCTTCATTGCGTGCCTGTACACATTTACATACTTGCAAATGGCGCTCTCCCGTTCTCTCTACCATCACATTGGGTCGTATCAAAATTAAACCAATTACTCTCGGAGCCCTAACAAACTTTAACCGCTCGCCATTCAAAATTATGATACAGTATTTTTATTAGGTTTTTCTGTGTGTGTCTCTATATATATATATATATATATATATATATATATATATATATATATATATATATATTATACATACATACATATATATAAGTAAAGTAATTCTCTCTGCTTATGTATTGTATTTGTAGTATAATTTCGGAAATAGTTAATGTGTAATGTTGACTTCAAATTGTATTAAGGAAATGTTGAATAGAATGCTTGTATATTTTGTGGCTTGCCTTCCAGATAATGTACAGTTAGGTGTTGTATAATTGTCGAGTTTTACATTGATTAAAATTGTGTGTCTTCATCTGTTAACTTCAAACTGCAAAGATGTTGTTTTGAAACATCAGTCTTTTAATTATTAAATAGTGAATGCTAGTTCTGTTTTCAGTATACGTAGTCAGACATATCTTGTACACACAAAATATATTACTCTATATAGCATATATCTCTTCGTATTCATGTTTACTTGTGTGTCCATATTTTCTAGTATTTTGGTAAACAGCTCAAATTTCTGAGAGTGAGAAAAGGGAGGGGGGTGGAGGGGTCAGTTTGGTCTACCTGCACCTTTTAAAAATTGCGACTAGCAGTATTAAACAACTAACTTATTTATTTTGTAAGTGAGGCTGTAATTAAACGGGTAAGCATGTTATTACCAATAAATAAATATATATATATATATAATTACTAAAAATGTTTTAAGAATAAATGTAAAATTTGGACTTAATTTTGCATTAGTAATATTAATAGGGGCTTTACTGAAAATTACAAAATGATATTTCTGAAAATAGTATAAATAGGCATTACTAATCACACTGAACATGAATTTACTAAGGGCATCATGATATAATACGCAGTACGTACGACCTAATGCAATAGTGGGGAGGGCTATGAAGATCGCAGAAATTTTGGGTACATCGCATAATTCTGTATAATTTATGTACACAAATTTGGGTTGCTGTGCTAAATGCAGGAATACCTAACCTAACCTCACATAACTTCACAATAGAGTGTGTGTGTGTACCGAGGTGCTGTTGTGCATCAGCACACATACTTTATTTTGGTTTTTATGGCTAACTCCTAGCTTCACTAATGGAAGAGCGCTTCGTGCTCTTTACCTACAAATAATAGGTGTACCTTGGCTCGCTGTTTTGGAGATTTACTCCCCTGTTGGCACTGGGACTTTGGTTTGGTGCGTAATGTTTCGCTACTCTTGAACAGTATGTTCATTGCAAGGGGACCACACTAAAATATAATTTATATAGGATCGCAGTAAAAACTATAACCTTTCGTGAAGTTTGTTTTAATTTGGTTAGGTCTTCTGCATTTGGCACAGCTAGGCGGCAGCAGTACACAAGACATTCAATGCAGTACTCTATACTATATAGTACAATTAAAATTAACTACTACACTTACTTTCCACACACTATCTGAAGTATAAATTATGTTACTTATCCATGTAAGTGGCAAATACAACTTCTTGGGTATTTAGTGCTGATAACTCTTGTATGAAACACGTCTATTCAATTTGTTGAAACTCCACAAATACTCATATTTCCGCAGAATAATTTAGTTTAACATGTCAAATGGAAATAATTGCAACGAAACACTCTTAATAGCACTTGTAAATTACAAGTCTTCGCGTGGTCAAATTCACACGGTATACTGGAATTTTTCACAGTAGCCTATATTTTTTTACTACTAATATGATACATAGTACAATCCTCTCGTGAATATAGATGAGTTGAGTGTTGAAATGTTCAACAGAATTAAATGATATTCCGACACTGCTTGATTACTGTATTTTGTACCTGTATAAGCTTAGCATGACGGCATAAATACACCGTGTGAATAAAGTTTTGCAAATTAAGGTTTGGTTTCCAAAGGTATTGTTGCATATGCATTTAATATGGTCCAGCGACACCTGATAGAAATATATTTGACATAAATTTTGTGTGTTTTACCACAAAAACATCCAGATCTTCATAGTCCTCACTGTCACATTTTATAGTATATATTGCGAATCACGTGATCCCCCCATGAAATTTGTATTATGCATGTTAGTAATGTCCATATAAAAGATTTTCTCGTATTTTGCAGTTTTTCAGAACCCCTATCCTTGATAATTACTGTCCCGCCCATCATTCTCTCTCCACTGCACCAGCAATGCTCGCAGTTTCTTCACTCCTGCTGGTCACTCTCACCTTCACTTGACTCTGCTGGTGTGTTGTTTCTCTGGTCTTTGCTCTCCTGTCACTGGAGGTTGCACAATCCTCTCAACTCTCAAACTGTGGGCTCGAAGGCCCATCGCAGCCCTATCTGGAAGGTCCTCTACATCCCTGAGTTTCACTGAAAGAAGCAAAGCGAAGATAATCACAGAAATTCAATCCTCTGAAGTTCAGGAGTGCGCAACGTGTGATAGGCTTATCGTGGCGGATTGCCTCTGCAAATCACAGCGGATCTCACATCACTACGGTCCTCGCTTGCTCGCAGGACGGGTCAAAGGAATTGGTGCGAAAGAAACGGCGAGCACATAACAATATTAAGCATTACCAGGAGAGTTCAAAATAACATACAGGTAACTTTGAAACGTTGAACCTGTTTCAAATTCCTAGGGAGGGAGGAAAGGAGGAAGAAGATGGTATCATCTTGGAAATAGCCTGACTAGTGCACTATAATATGTTTGCAGTATCTTCATACTTTTTGAATCAAACCTTTGATAAATCACCCTATATATGATTTGTTTGGTGTGCTTGCTAAATATTTGGTGTATCAAAGTGTTTTATACTTCAGTTATGAAAATGTTTAATTCTTGATGAAAATTAAATTTAATTGTAGTATATTTATAAATATTGTTTAATTTATAGAAAATGTGTTTGCTGTTAATTTGCAGGAAGAAATAGTTATCTTGCAAAATATTATTAAACTGTGTGTGCACAAATGTTGTGTTTTGTCCTTCTGTTGTAATTTTCTAGACTTGGTTAAGCGTTGTTTTGAGGTGGAGGAATAGCATTAATGAAGAACTTGAGCAGGCTTTCAGGAAAGTTGGAAGTAATCATGAATGGAATTAAGTCTGTGTGCAACGACTGCTGTATTTTTTTTTTTAGTAACTATTTTTCTTTAAAATTTCTATTTAAATATCAGTAATTTTTGAGGAAATAAATTTAGTAGTAGTTGTGTTGGTTAGAAAAAAGGAAAATGCAGAAGTCGGAAAATGTCAAGGAATCAGGGTTGCCACAGGTCTGAAAAACCTGGGAAACAAGGAAACTTCAGGGAATTTCAAACACGTTAGCTAAATGTCAGGGAATCTTGATATGCATGATATAGTTGGCAGTTCTGTCATCAATCGTGCACCGCTGCCAGAATCATGCAAATTTTTTTAATGATTGTATGTTAAATATTTAGGCATTTTTCTTGGCAATCTAATGTGGTGAGTAATTTTGTAAGATCAGAGAAGTATTTTGGTGGAAAAGTGTATTATAATGCAAAGGTGCCAATCCATAAAGGGAAAAAAGTTAGAAAAATGTTCTTTTTATCTGGAAATCAGGGAATTTTCCAATGGAAATAAGGTGACAACCCTGGGAATGTTTGACGGTGGTGTTGCTAACCCTGAGTGTGTGGTTGTTGCAGGGAGGAGCCAGTGCGGAACCACCTGAAGAATGTGTATGCGTGCCTCACCATGTCGACAGTGGCAGCAAGTGCCGGGGCGTACATCCACATGTTCACAGAGCTGCTCTCTGCAAACCTGCTGACGATGCTGGGCTCATTGGGCCTCCTCATAGCACTCGTGTGCACGCCCGACAACGGCAAGAACAGGGGTCTGAGGGTGGGCTACCTCCTTGGGTTTGCTTTTCTCACAGGTAACCCATCATTTCTCTATTTGCTGTTTGCCTGCTCAGTAATCAGTTTCACACATCCTGTAACATTGCAGATCTAACAGATCTGTGCTAATAGATAGGCATGGAAAATTCATATTATTTGGTAACATTTTTTACTCTATACATATATAAATTTTTTGTTTTTGTCAATAAAGCACAATAGGTTATGTTTTTAACAAAACTTCTGGCCACTGCATGACTGTGTCATGTGTAGTTCACTCAGAAAGAAAAATAGATGTATCATATAGAGGCATGTGAAGTCTCAGGGCCGGTTGCACCATCGGGGTTCGAAACTCTGAGGTCGGAACTCCGAGGTCATATCTAAGATCGACACAGAAAATTATTGCACTATTCGAGTTCAGAGCTGGACTGAGATCCAGATGTTCATTTTGAATCACCGAAATTGGTGGTTCAAAATCTCGATCAGAGATCAGCAGCCATTGTCAAAAAATGTAGTTTGAAGATACGCCAACAGATAACTCTATGGTTGATTGTTTTCATGGGAAATTAAAATAACATTATACGCACTTGAATATTATTCAGAAAATATGTAAAACAATAATTCACTTAAAATAGATAAAACATTGTTCATCTAGTTCTATCTATAGTGAATAATACGCCTACTACCATGACATCATATATTACGAACCAATGGGAAAATTTGTCTCATACTTACTATTGATCTCTCACTTTGAAATTAAGATCGAAGAATCAGAGATCCAGAATCATGAAATTTTGTTGGTGCAACACTTTTACTTTGGAACCAAGATCAAACTGGATCCTGTTTCAGAACTGGGATCATTCGATCTCAGATCAGGGTGATGTTGGAGCAACCGGCCATCAGTCTTTTGCAAGATGTAAAATTTTGTCATGGCACATTTTTGAGAAATTGTTGTTGGTGAGGATATACATCAACGTTGTGGACTTAATCATTGTCGTAACCCATTGACGTGCTAACTTTGTAACATTTACCTGTAAAGTTTATAGAAAGTGTAGATATATAGTTTTTACATTTTATGAGCATTTTGTATATATATCTTCTATAGAATTTTCTGTGTATCTCAATTTCCACGTCCTTTAAAAATGTGTGATTGAAAATGTATATGCCTAAGGCCAAATTACAAATACAAATTCAATTTCTGGGCATATTCATTTATAAAAATTACACAGATAGTGGGATGTTCTGGCCCATATCGTGAAAGAAAACTAGCTCAAGCCCAACAGTAAAATTAGCATTATCTGAGCTGATGACACCTCCAGGTGCTGCAGATCTTGATAGGGAGGGGGATGGGCAATGTTTCAGCATAAATGAAGATTCCTACCACAGATAATATCCACATTGCTGCTGGATTTTGATGGTTTACTTGGGCAGTATAGGATAATTATTTACGTTCCTTCTCCCCACGTCTCCACTTCATTCTGCCATGGTATGGAGAGACGTGAAGGGGAGCATCACTGTGCATAGATCATAGATTCACTCTGCTCTACCCCTTCTCTGGTGACTACGCCATCTCTCCACTTCAGATGTGTGACAAGGGCTGGTGGATGCATCTTGCCCACCCATGATTGAGCCCCATATGTTACGTGAAAATCTGCAATGGTATGGACTGCTTAAGACTGGTACTTCCTGAAAGATTCACCCTGGTGCTCAATAAAGTGATAGGGTCCAAGATCTGCTCGCCTACTGCAAATGAGATGGAATTTCTCTCGTCACTCGCTGGCAGATGAATGCGTTAGATAGGACACTGTTGTGGTGGGACGCAGACCTACTGCTATCAGCAACAGTGCCTGTCAGTGTATTTCCCAACCCATTTCATGCAAGTCGAAGTACCTCGATGGCGATCACTTCCCCACTTACAGTTGAAACCTTGGTGGAGAGGGGGGGGGGGGGTCAACTAAACTAACTCTAAGACTGTCCAAGCATCTGCGTAACAATCCCTAAAAAAAGTGCTTACCAGGGACATCACATTCTAATGTGGTAGCCCTGCCACCAAAATGCTATAAGTGCAGACTATCGGTAACTCAAGCACCAATAATGCCAGGTCTGCAGGCAAGCAGCTTAATGCATTTGCTCAAGTAATACCTCGTACGGCCTTCAGGATGGTACTGTATGTACAGTGCAGACCAATCCAACTGCCTCTGTCATGCGCTATATGTCAGTCTTTTCTTGCCTGATGATGAGCACAGCTGGGCAGTGGGAAACACCTTCCCAGACAGGCTGTCAAATAGAGTGCAGTTGGGCAAGGGGAACTGGCTGTCCACTATGGGTTAAGGACATCACTCAATACATTGTGTAGGCTTACGTATTAAACACTTTCAAAAGCCCTGCAGAATGTCCTGTTCAGCCCATTTGTGTATCTTACCACGTTACACAATACATTATAAACACAAAGGCAATTTATGGTGAAGTGGCTCCATTGTACATTCGACGTAGGAAAATTACTGTTTTGGTTGATTCTAATTAAACTGGGTAATCCACCAGTTTAACCGGCCTGAAAATTTAGTGTATCTGGTGGATATGCACCATGATGTCAACTGATGAATTTCCAAATGCTTACTCTTAAAAATAAATGTACACCCGTCCTTTTGGGTGAAATGGAATTTTGAGGGGCTGAACAAGAATTGTTTGGCAGATTTTTCGGTCGGGATACCTGACTAGGCACTATACACCTTAGGCAGGCAGTGTCTATGGTTATTGATTGCCATCTCGGTGCGGCGGACCGTTTGCCCGAACTTACACAATCCTTTGGAGAATTGTTAGACAAGTCCTTCAGCCCAAGAGACTCAAACGGTCCTCACGCCTTACATTTAAGTCGAGATGAAGTGGGCCTATTCAGGCTGACCCACGCGACTTTGCTTAATTGCCCTGTAATTTATATGTGCTTGGTCCATCATAACGTGCTCTTGCCTGCCAGGGGTGGGGGTTATGTTGTTACGCTGCACATGTTGTGCACTGGTGCTGGTTGATGCTGTGGACGTGCTGCGTGACAAATGGTCTGAAAGGCAAGATGATGGTGTCCTGCGACAAATGCTCCCCTCCTGCTGAGATGGTTTGTGGGTCACGCTTCATCAGGCGCCACAGAGGCAGGTCATGGTTCCATGATGTTCGTACTGCAGGGTGTACAGGGCCTTGGGATTGCCTGGAAGTGCTGATGTGTGTGCTGCTGTTGTTGACATGAGTGGTCTGCTGTGGCATCACTGCAGGTCAGGCATGCCTGCACTGGTTGAAGACTCCATTGTGAGTTGCGAGAGGGGAGAAGAGCGGACTGTCTCGCTGTGACAGTTACTGCTCTTGCTGCTCCGCTGACCCCACTGGTGCTGGCAGTGACTCAGGGAGAGGGGGGTTGATCACCAGTTGGTGACCCCTGGGCTGGCAGTGACTCAGGGGGAGGGGGGTTGATCACCTGTTGGTGACCCCTTGGCTGGCAGTAACTCAGGGGGAGGGGGGTTGATCACCAGTTGGTGACCCCTTGGCTGGCGGTGACGTTCCTGCTGTGGCGCTGCCCTCGCCAGGAAAATGGACACCTCCGGAAGCCATCCTGGCAGCGTTGACAGTGTGGCATGAGGTGTCGGGGTGTCATCTGTAATGGGTGTGATGAGGGGGGCGGAGGTGCCCAGCAAGATGTGCGCCACAACGCCAGGCATCGTGAGGCGAGCGGGCTGTTTTGCTGCTGCTGCTGCTCCTTCCTTCTTGCTGTGTTGTTGAAGTTGGACGCACTGTTGCTTGTGTGACACGGGAATCCCCGTGCTCGATGCTGTGTCATTCGGCATGGGGATGTACTTGCATGTGTGTGTGATGAATGGAGGGGGTGTGGTTTCCTGCTCGTCGCACCAGATTGGAAGGCGAAGTGAGAGAGAAGGATGAAAAGGGGGAGAAGGGTAACTCACTGTCCACTTCGTGCTGCATAGTCTATCGATAACTTGGGCCGAATGAACGCACACGTGGGTAGCGGAACATGCACTGTCAACACAAAACAGGCGAGAGTGAATACTGAAATATCGTTCACTTGCTGGTGGATGAATGTCTTGCCGGGTGTTGAAAAGTCACAATTTTAAAACAATAACACCAGCCTTTTTTGCACCAGTGACTTACATATGCGTTTGAAATCAGCACACAGGCTTGCCCTGTTTTGTTTTGAGCGATGTGAGCACTGTTCAAAATAATTAACTTGGGCACTGAGTTTTCTGAGTGTTTTAGCAATCTACTGCATAAGCAACACATGCAGATTGATGCTGAGGTTAGGTTGTGTGCACTGCGTATGCGGATAGAGAGCAGCGTGTTGTTCGCACTGCATTGTCTGTGTGTATGCGCTGCAGCGGGCGTTGCGCATGCTGTACTGGAATTGTGTGACAAGTCATGAGTTCACATGCTGGCAGTGGTATTCATGCTATCACTTGCTGACATGTAAACACTTGTCCTGGTTGGTAAATTGTGACAGTAGGTGGTTGCACTTGCATAAGTGTTGTGGCACTGTCGCTTGCGCAAGATGAGCCACATTGGCAACACTGCTGGTTTTGCAAACCGGTTTTGGCACCCGCTATGCCAGTGGTACCGAATTCTGGATCAGTACCGGCAGGGATATTGTGGATGTGTTGTTTTCGCCTGTTATAACGTGCAGGTGAGCTCTGCCATGGCGCAATAGTTGTCTCCAGTATTGATTGGGCAGCTGATCACGTGGTTCGCCGTTTACCTCTGCCGAGGCAGGTGTGGCAGAGAGTAGCATCGCGCTGAGAAATTACATTTTCGCTTCCAGTGGTTGGCAGGTGTGAGGTGGCTGTCATGATACGTGACAGGGTTTGCACCATATCTTGCTCCTCGTGTTGTGATTGCAGCACTGGTAACTATGCTCGTGAAAGCGTAGCTGGAGTAAATGGATGGAATAAGGGGTCCAGTAAAAGCAATAAATCCCTGTCTGCTGTAGAAATGTTCATTGGGTTTGAAGGTTGTGAACATTTGTGGCACTAAAAGTTTGTGTTCTGAAAGGTCACGAGTTCAGTTGTGGTCATGCAAATTTGGTGATAAGGGTTTTCAGCAGGAAATGGTCCCATGTTATTCAGGCTGACCCACGCATATTTAACTGCTAAAAGCTCTGAGTTGAGCATGCTGATTGTTAAGGTGACTTGTGGAATTAGGTGAAAGTGGGTCGTAGGGAAACTGGACCCCAAAACGCCCACAGGCAGTGTTTGAAATAAGACACTAGTCTGAGAATTTGCATGTAATTATCCTTGCCCAAACACTTTGCATCACTCTAGAGGAGAACTTATGGGGGTTCTGGCCTACGGCCTGCCACATAGGCTAAACTGCATGCGTACACAGACGTGTATAAAAATGAATTAAATTGGACATTCAGCTTCCCTGGGCGATGCTGATCCTGGGAAGAAGGGGTGGCATCTCTGGGTGCAGAAAGACAAGGTTCCGGAAAAAGTGAAGCCACCTGGAGCGCAGTGTGACGTGTACTGACACCTTGAGACACTCGGTGGCAACTGAATCTGGCAAGCTCGCGAGGCACAAACTATGGCAGCATGCGGCTTGCCCTGCACTACTTTTTGCTTGCTGGAATTTCAATAAAATAACGTAAACCTTTGCATGAATAATTATCAAAATCAATAAACAATATTTCCTTGCACATGAACAATTACAATTGGAGCATGGATGGCATGCAATGAGGGTGGAAAAACTGAGATGAAAAATACGTGAATTAGAAAGTAAACAACATTAAACACTGAAGCGCTTGTAGGGACGTCTTTGAATATTCATATGCTTGGTGTGTTTTCCTCTTCTTTCGAATATTGGTTTTTTTAAGTGTGGTGGTATGTTGTTGTGCTGCACTCCCTACACTTTACTGCACTTGCACTACAATACACGCAGCACACATTGTGCACCGGTGCCGGTTGATGCAGTGGCTGGGCTGAGAGGCAGGACATTGACTTGCATCAAAACTTTCATGAAGTTTTTTATTTTTTAGTGTGAAATGGATAGTTTACTTTTGGTTATGGTCATATATGGTGGCACACTACATGCAAGCCAGTGATATTAAGCATATCTGGACAGAACCTCTGGTTTACAATGGAGATGCAGTTTTGGAACACACTGTCAAGTGCACTCTTAATTATATAAGTTAATAATAACGGGTACTCTTAATTATGTACATACTACAAACTATGAACCTTGCATGCCACTAATTTTTGGATGGGAAAAAAAACTGCATGGAATAAAATGTAGTCAGTCCTTGGTACCCACAAAATATAAAGAAACCACCAAAAATACACTTAAGAACATAGTTTCGCAACCATAAACAAAACCCTAAGAACTGAACAGCAAAATGAACCAGAAAAAAGTGGCGAATACAACAAATTAATCAAAACATGCTGGGTGGTTGCACCTATCACAAAAAAAAATAGAAAAATCACAATAGGTTAAAATTAAATATTATTATAACCTTCAAAAGTAATCAATATAGGCCCAAAGGGAAATATATAAATTATGTCATCTTGTGGTGTACACGTAAATAATTTTAGGGTTTACTTTTATTAATTTTTTTTTCTTTTCTTTTCATTAAAACAAGAAATATATAAATTTGAATAATCCATAATCAATTACAACATACTGAAATGCATCAATTCGAATTTTAGAGTCTTAGCATTAACAATAAAATATAAAAAAAGCTACTGGCAAAACATACTGTAGTTAACTGCACTCCATATGCAAGTCATGTTACTTTACATTAAAGAATCGTTAAATATTCAACAAATGTAGTGCAGCAAATTTAGTTAATGTTTACTGAAAAATGTTAAGTTGAGCACTTGATTGCCCCTAGGGTGCATCCGATACAGAATAAGCAACTAAATTAAATTTTAAATTATTTAAATGGCATACATAACCACAAACATAATAATCTCACTAAAGGTCTTTAATATCACATGTGCCAGAAAATGATCCTGATCAACAAAAGTAACATACTATATTTTGGCGTGAAGTTTTTGATGAAAAATTAGGGATAGTAAATATTTCAAGTATAGGCTGCACTGAATTTTTGTATTCCTGAAAATATAAAGTCACAATTCTGTACAAACATAATAAATTTCTACTTAATTTCTCCCCTACAAAACATGTGTGACAGAAAATTTTAGATATGTTTCAATGTTTACGAATATACATTGCGCGATCACTATTCCACAGATGGTAACGTGACTTGAGAAAGCAAAACCACAGCAACGTGTTGCACAAGATGTTATCAATGTGCACTTGTAGAGCCACGACGGGCATGCAGACTACGTAAGATATCTTCCTCTTGTACAGTAGAGAAATTACTTTCTCATGTAAGACATCTGTGGGCGAGCTCCAACATGTTTCCATTTTACACGTGCAAGGTGGTTATTTTTTTATAAACGTGAGTGAACAAATAACTGTAAGAGGTTTTTTTATTTATTTATTTATAATTATTTCCCTTCTCTTCCTTTTTGCCTTTAAGAATTAAATCAGCAAAATGTACTATATGTGTTGACAAATTTCTAAACATGTTTTCGGAAAAACATTTAAAAAAAAAATGTATGCCAATATTTTGTATATAAGCCGCACCCAACTTATTGGTCTTTTTTTTTGTAGAAATGTGCTGCCTATACACGCCGAAATATGGTATTTCTTTAGCACTTAGCTTGAGTCCATTAAATACACAGATGAAAGGGAAACTTAGCTGTTGGATGAGATGAAATGCAGGCCCAAGAGCCAACAGGTGAGGCTAACACAGGAAGTAGAGGTTACGGCAGGCCTTTGATGTAGCATAAATATTGCGAAATTTCGTAAACGCCCATAGTGTTAACTCAAAGAGAGGGCAGGTTATGTCAATTAAGAAGTCGCTTGCTGGCAGCGTGATCGCGAGAAGTTTTCAACCCAGGTATGACAGAAACTGAGAGTGGAAGGGGAAAGTTATGGATGCCATGACAAAGAATCTGCGAACCTTGCAGCATATGTCCGGTTGTATGAAAAACGAATGCATAAAATGCGGGCCTGGAAGCCTCTAACAAGATTAAAGATGTAGTTTTCAGAGTGCAACTCTTGAATTGAATTCATAAGAAACTTATGAGAGAATTATCCAAATGATAAAATATTAATAAACAATAATTAAATAGCTTGTAACACTTTAAATAACTTCATTTCAATACTCAGATAAACCAAAATTTCAGGATATATAAAATATTTACTAACACAAACTGACCTAAATAAATATCTGACCGAATCAACTTAAATAATGAAGTTAATAACTTTGGAAAAATTCAAAATGAGGTTGAAAGTATTATTTACTGGACAAATGGACTTCAAACATTAAGTAAATAAATATCATACAATTAATAATTACCGCGGTAATTCAAATAAAATACCCACGAGACAATAATAAAAAATCTCGCAATCATGCTAATGACGTAAAACCTTAAAATGTCGCAAAATAGGTCAATACAAAGTTAATTGGAAGAGAAATGCACAATTATAGTTCTCGCAATAGCAGTAACTGATGAAAATAGTAAAAGTTATGTTTTCAAAATAGTTTGAAAATAGTACATGTCAGTGACACCATAAAAAAAAAAATTGTAGTGACGTATTTTAAAACTGCATGGTAGGCACAGAAAAATGTTACCATATTAAGCTATTAGCTTTGTGGCCATAAAGTAATTTGGAAGGCAAAGACGTGAAATTTTAAGACATAGTTTCTTAAGAAACTTATGTGAGATCCTTAGTGGTTTTCTTAAAAGATGGGGTTTTAGTAGTTTTGTGTGCGCGTACATAAATATGCATGTGAGCGTGTATGTGTGTGTGCATGATATTTAGTGTTCATACTGAAGCAGGCCGTATATGCCATCTGTAGATGGGAAGTTAAAGTCTGGCAAGGTGTGCGTAATCTGAACCAAGGATGTAGTTCTTAGTTTATTCTTGCATCAAGATAAAGAATTAAATGTGTTACTATTTAATGTTGTTAGAAACGATAGAAACCAAAGTGCTGAACTTTTTGTGTGAACATATGACACAGTAAACGCATGAGGTATTCAAACCTAGGTTGTGCCAAAGATCAACAGTTTTATAGCTAGCTTCTATAATAGTATATTGTTACACACAATATGAACGGTGAAAAAGTGATGGAGACATGTGACAAAAGGCTTGAGAAACTGTCCATGAAACTTTGGAACAGTTTTGTGGCTTTATTTGTCCACAAGTGCGTTGCAGTGATGCGATGTGACTCAGGGTAAACAAGTAACGGCGGGACTAAGTCCTGTAAACAATGTGCATGCACTGAAACTCAAGATTGCCACCACTCGGTGTAACGTTAACGCCAGTAACTATGACAACTAAAATACCTTGTACAATGGTTCATTTTAAAAGTGTGTACCTGGCTAAGAAGAAATTATCTTTGTGTTTCATTCATTGTATTATCTACGTAAGTGTAATTAGAATTTTCTCCGTGAAAATTTAGTATATTGGCATAAAGACCTTTTACTTTGAATATTTTTGTATTTTTTTCTCATCGACCTTGGAAATGGAGAAAGTTAAATGGATTTTTTAATCTTATAATTCTACTGCACTACACTTAAATAACATATCCGCATGATGCTTTGTTATACTCTGTGTTATATAAGATAGCAGATTGTAAAATTTGTGACAATGCTTAGATAATTTGATCTCCAAGAAATATTTGACTAACTTTTTACTTGTCCTCTGAAATGATAATTCAAGATTTGTAATCATGTGCATATTTTATTGTACCCTCTTTTTTTCTTGAAATAGAAAATAAGTTGGAGGGAGGAATTTGTTTTTTGAAAGCATTGACAATCTTATGTTGTTAAATCCATGACCCATGTGTCATAGTTGTCATCCTTCTCTTCATGTATGAAGGGTTTGTGTCAGCCATGTTCTATTAGACAATCATACCCACGTAACGAGGAGGCAAATCAGTTCATAATTTTTTGGAGTGCACATTAATGAGGGGTCCTGTCTTCAGCCTTTTGTGTTTATCTGTGCTATGTAGAACCCATACTTCAACTTTCATCTTACGCAATGTGAAATAAGGGGGCAGTGCACAATTGGGATTAATAGACAAGTGAGTGAAGAGATTTGGGCACCTCTTAATAGTGAGGTCTTGAGAGCCAATGAGGGTGATAGAGGTGAGAATGGAGCAGCACCGATGGAATGCAGAGGCGAGGGAAACTGGAGATCCCTGGGAAAATCCACCTACCAGCAACATTGTCCGGCACGATTCCCACATGTGTAAATCCAGAGCTGACCCGTCTGGGGATTGAACCCGGTTTGCCTTTGTGGGAGGGTTGATTAATATGAGAGGAAGCAAGTTTGGGTGATATGAAGGAACCCACAGATGTAGGTCTTTTAAGGCTGCTAATGGCTCTACCTTACACCTGCATCCTTTCTTACAGGCTGTGCGCTAAGCACTTCTGAAATTCTTTCTTATGATCTACTTGTCTCCTGGTTCTGTATAATTACACCATGTGGGAAATTGCGTTGCAGTGGATCATCTCACTTTAAGCAAGGAAAAATGTTGCAAATACATGCTCTTCTGAGTACAAACCACAGACACTTCAGCAGCCATAAATTGAAATGTTAACACTCTCGATACAGTGATGTCAAAGATTGGACAATTTTTCCGTACTAATTTACTGCTAACTTACCTGGAAGCTTGGATGCCAGTGTGTACTGTAGCATGGGCAGGTGTTTTTTTTTTCCTCCATAGATTGATTTCAGAAGTGTTCATATTGCTGTGAATAGTCTTTACTCTCGTTTAATCCTTTCATTGGACAACCTATTCTATTAATGGAATACAAACAATAAGAAAAACTGAAAGTTTGTAGGTATAAAAAATTAAATACTGAGAACTAAACAACCTGCATCTTACGTTGGGATCCTGTTGTTGATTCACGTTTTCTTTTGCCACCTTAACTTTATGATCAAAGGATTCAACTTCTGCAGGTGGATTCAAAATAATATTCACCGACGTGATCACTGTTAGCGGTAATATGAGTAATAGTTCAAACTAATTACAGCTATTACTACAGAAGATACTACAAACCAATTTATTAAGGTATTATAGTCCATTCATGACTGAAACAGACTTATGAAAACTAACCTTTAAAAAAAAAACATCCTAGACATTAGCTGAATGCATAGTTAGTAAAAAAAAAAAAAAGTGGCGGGTGCGAGTACTGTACCTGCTCCCGCCACTTTTACTAACTATGCATGCAGCTAATGTCTAGGATTTTTTTTTTTAAGGTTAGTTTTCATAAGTCTGTTCCAGTTGTGAATGGACTGTAGTTTTGTGAACTGTGGATGGAAAAGTAAATTTTTTTGCCGCTGTGAGTAGACATGTGTACTGCTTGACAAACTTGACTGAAATCTGAAACTCTGTGATGTGTGAAATACAAGTTGTTTCTTCCTACCTATCCTCCTTTCTTATCAACACAGCTGTTTAAACTACACGTGTACAAGTGGACAACATGGCGAACTGAAGACTTGTCCAACTATGCATTGTCAGTTATAGATATTTGGAACCACGTATGATAACACACAACGGTGGAACTGAGGAAATATTGTGTGAAATAATGGGAGAAAAATATTGCAATTCTTCTTAGTTTGTCAGCAGTAGGAATAAGTGTGTGTTGTGAAAGAAGACTGCCCTGTTAAATTCTCCATCCTTCCTGCCATGCATTTGGCCAGGTAACTCGATATGCGTTTCATTGACGTCAACTATAGTGCTCTGTCACGAGGCCTTGAGATAAGTTTTTGGAGCAGTATATGCGGGTAAAGCTGCTTGTTGTTACCTGTCTTATCTAGTAACAGTTATCTTTGGCCTTGAATTACCTGTGAAACTTGGCTGAGAGATTGTACATGTACCTGTGAGCGAGTACAGTCCGTTCTGAAATTATTTTTTCGCAACTTTAAGAACTGTTCTCGGTGTTGACAGTTTGAGACATTAATCTGCTGCCACGAAAAACATAAAACCAATAGATTGGCAGTAACTCATTGGTATTACTGTAATATGTAATAATTTACAAAGAAAAATTATGCATACTACATTACAGTTATTGGAATGCATTTTATATAAAGTGGCCAATTTTTTTGCAAACTTTACTTTTAGTTTTACTGTGCTGTGTACAGTTTGTAAATATTGACTGTACAGATGAGTATATTCATTTTTTTATACCCCTCATTACTGTACAACTTGCGAAGACATATTTGTTTCTGACATGTAAATTCATAGTGTACTACAGACTTAACTGCAAAGTAAGTGACGAGTGATAATGACATGCATAGTGCTTCCATATGTATTCAGTTAGACTTTCCATACCTTACTTGCTTGCTTTTCCAGTGAGCTTAATATAGTTTTGTTGTGGTGTCTTTGCACATGGCATGTTGCCCTCCCTCTTAGACCATGGTGATTCATGTTGATTCCCGGTAAGGCAGCCCTGGATTTTCATGTGTGAGAAATGTTGCCAGCATTGTCGTTGACAGGTGGGCCTCGGGTGTTCTTGAGGGTACTGAAAGTTTTGTTTAAATTTGTTGACATGGTCAACTTGTATCTTGGCAATGTTTAGTTGTTTGCATGACAGTGAAACATTACCGTCTGTAATTGTGACACAAATGTACATGCTACTTTTCTGTATGCAGATTGTGTTGCTACTAATCACTTGGGATAGTATGTACCTAGTTAAGATTTTTATGTGAATAGTACTTTTACATTTAAAAATCACATTTTATACAAAAAAAACCCTTTTTTTTTTTTTTTTTTTTTTTTTTGTTATTATTGTACCATCCTGTAATTAGCTCACGTTGTTGGATGGCACGTAAAGTATTGTAATGAATAAATAATTATTATTGTATAGCAAGTAAAAAAAATTTGGTAGGCCCTATATATTAAAAAAATTTAATTGCATGGTCTGTTAATTCATTGCAATTTCATAGAATGTTCTAAAACCCAAGCATATTTAATGGTTGTAAGGCCTCAGTCTTATTCCTTAATACATCATATTGGTCACTAATTAGCACCAACTTTCCACATTTTATACATAGTAACCCCTGGTTGGATCTTTCACGCAGTCATGTGTAAAAACAATGTGATCTTGTCAGCAAGTGGTGTTTTTCACATTCTGTCATGGATGAAACCGTTTCAGTGTAAATTAATATTTTGAAAATATTTACGGCACGTTTCACGTTCACATAAATGTAATGATTGCTATGTAAATTATACTTAAACATATAAAAATTGTATAGAAACTGGTTGGCAACCCTAATTGAGTTGCAGAGATGGTAATTGTTTGCTACTGTTAACTCAGATGGGTGAGACACTGAGATGAACGAATGCACTATTTACTTCCTGGAGGTGGGCGCCAGCGATGCCCCCTATGTACCCCGCTTTTGAGACTCAATGTGATCTCCGAGTTTTCCGTGGGTATTGTGTGCTCGTCTCACCCGTGCGTTTACATAACACTGTTACACATTATACTCAACACTGTGATCTGGACCATGGTTAAGGCGCCTTTGAAACGCCCAATTTCTGCACTGAAGATGTTTATTTTGCAGAACGTTACATACAGTGCCAAGTTTATTAGAGCTTATGTTTTACTGTAGGATGACTCTCCGCGGTGCTGGTCCCCCACTAGGTAAGAGATCTACGGCCTCTGGGGTCGACCGCAGGTCTACTCAGGGACAGGGCACGGAGGTGAAATGAACACTACGGTACAGTGCAATTTCCAACGCCTAACTGTCAAGATACACCTCCTAACCATGCGAGGTCAATATTGTACCGTAATTTTAATATTACATTTCCACAAGTAATACATTTAAACTCTGGATGCCACGTGAATGATGGGAAAACACAAGTACTCTGAATGACCGCGTGGTCAAAGAACAAACACTATGAAGTTACAGAAATTACACAGAACCCTAATAAAACATACATGAACCCTGATAAATATGAGAGCGTATAAAATGCAATACAATAAACCCTTAAAATGTGGTGATGACATTGATACCGAAATTACTGTGGGGGACCGCGTAGTGAGAGACTAAGTGGAAATTGTAAATAATGACTTAATAAATTATGCACATGATCAATTACATTAGAATAACACAAGTAAGGTGCTCAAAATCTCATCGCGTGGCCTCGTGGTCTTGCTGATACAACACAACTCCTTTACGTGTTAAAAAGCCAACAAAATGGCTGCAATTAAATTATTTAAGGGGATAGAATTATGCTGGGGACAATTCTGACAACGTACGCAAGCAAAGGTTAACCGGCTATTGAAATCTAAATCAGCGCAAAAAGTTTGAGCTGCGTACTGCAGCGTCTTACCTAGCCAGCTTCTCTGGAATGACTTCCCAGAGGCAGGGGCCAGACGGACCTACCACGCCGGCCTACGGGGTCTGCACAAGTGGATTTTGCGAGCACACTTCATAAAAGTTAGAAATGGCAAATTCAAATGGTACGTAATAAAATAAATGCATATTTTAAATACAGAATTTAAATTATTGTTGACTGGTAATATTTTTTAATGTTTCTGTACGGCCTTTTTGCGTGGGTTATGTTTATAATTTTAGCGCCGCACACATTTCAATAAGTCCAGCTGAAAAGAACATAATAGCACTCAAATACACATAACATTTTTAAACCAAACATTGTACCCTACAAATATATTACACTTGATGTAAAAAAAATTAAGTAGCGAATTTCACATGGGAAGTGTGTGGCCTGTGGCAGTAATAAGCCACGTGTTGATGTAGCACATGCACTCAGCGGCTAGCGCCGTCATGGGCTGAGTGCTGTTGGCCAGTGGCCAGAATGCAGTAACTGCCAAGTTGATGATGTAACTCTGCTTCTCAACTGCAGTTCATGTCCAACTGAATTCACAAAAATTGCAAAGCTTTGAAGTTAGGTAAGTTTCTTATTCTGGAGAAACAATATTTTTCACAAACTTGTTTATCTGTGCTTTATCATATTCACTTATTTGCTAGAAAGGGAGTAGCCATCATGTATTAGAAATTTGGCTATTCACATTTAAAGTCATTATAATTACAATTTTTAAGCAAGTGTATTTATCTACTGTAATTTCTTTTCTCCTTGCTACAGAAAAAATGATTTAGGTGTTTTCTTAAGGTTTTTTGAATCCTCTGCAAAACAGCTAATTGTTATGTGTAATACTGTAGTAAATCTGTTAAAGCGTGTTCATTCTCACATTATTGCATCCTAAATAATTTGTCAGATATTTAGTAGACCTATAGTTTTTATTCCACATTGACAGTCAGTTGGTAGCAGTAAATGTATTCTAGCATGTATAATTGATGTTAAATCATCCAGGCAGTTTTTTAAGTCTGCCAGAATTTTATTTGTGTCATCTAGGCAGTGTTTGCCAGAATGTTCTGTACATCTGTATGGATTAAGATTGTTTCAGCACAAAACAAAAGGTCTTTCAGTATTGTTCTGTTTGTGTACATTGGCTGGCAAAGACAAGGTTATCACAGAGTGCAATCACAATGCAAGTGATGTAGAATGTTGCAAGTTTGGTAGAACTTTAGAAAACAGCTGGCTGATGTGTAGCAAAGGCTCTGCTAACCTTGAGATAAATCGACCTGCAATTAATTGGGTTCCCTAGTTTAATGTAGTGCTCTGCATTTCTCTACTTACACAGTTTGTTTATGTACTTAATCACAGGAATATTTCAACTTAGTGTAAACACTGAAATTATTTGTCCCACCATTTAATTATATATTACAGGGTTGCCACAGGTCTGGAAAACCGGGAAATGTCCGGGAATATGAAAACTTATCAGGGAAATGTCACAGAATTCCAAACAAGTTAGCTAAATGTCAGGGAATCCTGTGATATGTAGTGTCTGTCTCGTGTAAGGTTTCCAGATTTTGGCAGATTTTATGAAACTAGTACCTTGTAACCAAACAGAATATGTATCCTTCTGCCACCATGTGCTTTCCATGTGACTTGTCAACATCATGTGAATTTTTGCTTGTCAGTTCAAACATGCCAACTATAGAGGAAAATGTGTGATTACACAGATTTTTTTTTTATATTTCTGATTTTAACATTTACATAGTGTTATTAAAATACTATCAATAAAATATTTTCATATTCTTACCATTAATTAAATAGATATTATTAATTATTATAAAATCAATCACAAACACAAAAAATATATTTTTCAAATTAATAAATTTCATTGGACTTAGTTTGCAACTCTCACGACAGGAAAATTTTGCAGACAAGATAGAAAGACATTGATGTTGGTTACAATTAACACTTTAATCAAAATTAAATCACACATGTTAAACAATTTAACGTAGAATACAAAAACTTACCTGTCCCAAAGTATGATCAGTATTGCCTTCTTTGTAGGCCTCTTGAAAAATGTAATGAATTCATTAAAAAAGAATGTGAATCTCGCATAGTTAACTGATGAGAGCATCGTAAAAAAAATCATTAATTCACAAATGAGCAGTAAAATGAACTACAAGAAAACAAAATTCTGCTGGAGTTCTGTGTAAAGGAAATGTCACCATTAGGCCTACCTTAAAAAAAATTACATTTAGGCTGTGAACAAACAATAAGAATTAGGCCTGTCAAGTCCTGCACAGAAATAGTTAATTAGAACTGTAAAAGTCTTCTATAATCAATAATTATGGAACCTAATTGTAGCAATTGCAATAAAATAAGCATGTACAAAAAACATTCCTCACAAATGGTAAAGACTGATAGGCGTGTGATCATTAAGTAATGAAAACTAGTGGCAATTACATCAAACACATGGCTGTATGTACTATTACAGTAACGTGGATATTTAATATACATGCCCATCGTCGCCCAAAAAAAATTTCAATACAATGTGTTGTCCTATACGATTAGTATTTATTACCATAGCTAAAAAATTTACAACAGAAGAAAATGTTCTTTACATAGGCTTTCTGGACAAACGAAACATTATATATCTCAGTTTTAATGTAATTAGGCCTAAGTAATTAATATTTAATTATAACTGCATTTGTGGTTTTGCTCTACACACACAGGCGAGCTATGTAACCTCAATGTTTTGGTGAAATCAATAAGTACTATTTGTTGTTTATTGACCTGACAAAAATTAATTCAACTGTTACATTAACATACTTCTAAGAAATGAAATAAATGCTGAACATTTAAATGATGTCTGCTAAAAACCTGCACACTGACTTAACATGGTTTACCTTAATTATAAAATAACTAACTAACATTTGCTTAAGATATTTACATTTCCCCATCAAAATACACCACACTTCAAATATTTACATATATAATTTATCGCTATTTACTTTGCGACAGTTTTTGATGAAATTCGAAGCAATCGGCTGGTCGTTTCTATTTTTTTTAATACCACTGGATGACTTTCAAGTTTTCCCATTAGTAAGATGTCTTTGACTCCTTTGGCAACATGTACAATGTCTTGCTGTCATTGGCATTTGCATGAAGGATTTTTAATTTGCTGCATTTTAAATAACTATTCACACAACATTCATTAATTTGATTCAGAACTTCTAAACTGATGCGTCCACACACAAAAATCACATCTCACAATAACAACATGGCATCCAGTTATTGGTTGGTGAAGTTAAACAGCCTTCCTTTTTCATTATTTCTGTTATGCAATTTAACAAATATGAAACTATAAACACGTTTAATAACCTTATACAGAATACTACAACGTAATATTATTTACGTTCATTCCGAAATGCTTACTTATTTTTTTATTTATATTGTGTACTATTTTCTTTTTCGCCGATGTAAGAAAGAATACATATTCTGTGATACCCCCATCGCTTCACGTGGCTGTCAGCTGACATTAGTTATTTCAAATACGACTCTATTGGGTTACACTTTAAATACGTTGGCAGCAGTAGCTGTCAAATTCTGGAAACCTTAAATGAGACAGACTATATTTGATTGGCAGTTCTGTCAATCATGCACCGCTGTCAGATTCGTATAAAATTGTTTTAATGATTGTGAACTAAATGCGTAGGCATTTTTTTGTGCAATCTATATAGTGAGCAATTTTGTAGGATCAGAGAAGTATTTTGATGTAAAAGTGTGTTATAAAGCAAAGGTATTTCTTTACAGAAAAAAAAAAGTTAGAAAAGATCAGGGGAAATTTTTTTTGTCTGGAAATTGGGGAAATGTCAGGGGATTTGCCAATGGGAAAAAGGTGGCAACCTTGTATTAGGCCAAATCATCTAATGAGTTAAGGATAACTTAATCACTTGTGTAATTAAAATGTATTCCAATTCCCATAATTGCCTTTTGGCACATTCTTCGTTATATTAATGAAACGTGGTAATTATTCTATTTTATTTGAAGTCACTTCATGAAATAACACATATTCCTTCTTGATAATTTATTTTGTAATGGCTTTATAAGTTAGATAAGATTATACAGGATGATTATAAAGTCCATGAAAGATTTCAAAAAACTGGTACTTGTAAATGGTTATGAAGTATATGTAGTAAACAGCACACTAAGTGAAATACAAAATCTCAGTTTTATTTTTGTACATGGTGCTGGCAGGTAGTTATGAAAATTGCAGACAGGGTTGCCATTTAACTGTAGTTGCGGTAATGTCAGCGAACCAGGCAAATCATATTGCACACTTGAATTTGCCCGTAGTAAATTGATTGTGCATGTGCAAAGCTTGCCTGTGCCATGTACCTGAAGATTCCATCAGTGTGCACACCCCACAGGGAACTGTTGAAGAATTTTCTCATGAGTCAGGGAAAATGTAAATACGTAATTGCTACTCGCAACAATGTTTAGTTGTGGGAATATAAGATAGTGTAATTACATGAGCATTTCAATTTTTTTTTAAGTTAATGAATTAGAATTAATAAATCTTTGCAAAGTGACTCAGGGCCTATACATACAAAAAATTAAGTATTTGTGTGTTTGTAATGGTCACTCGTGTGAAGTCATTAGCATGTATAATGAGAAATATTGATGGTCTGAATAAAATGTTTGCCATGCTTGCTTGATATGTTGCAGTGTAATTTCATTAAACTTTACTGAAGGTATATTTGTTCTGTCAGTGGCGAAAAGAAATTAGTATTCCTGACATTAGGTTAGGGAAAATAAGATTCTGTCTGGAAAGCAGGGTCAAACCATAAGTATTGAGCTTGTGTTTCAATGTACACAGCTAAAGGTTGTTCACAGTAAAGTGAGCATTTTTGAAAGCCCTGCCAAGTTTATACACTATTGTTTGTGAAAGTTGCAACACCGAGAAAAAAATGGCCCGAATTAATCCAAACCCGTTGGATGTGTGGAACATTGTACCAAGAATATCTGATTGATTGCACAGAGATGGCATACACTGTGTAACCGGAAAGGTCCATATTATGCCAAGCTGTCAGTGAAAAGCCATCAAAGCAAAAGTAAGTGCCAGTATGCCTCATCGTCAAAGAGCACCATATCAGCATGCGAGTATGTTTGAACAGGGCAGAACGATCGCTCTCTGTGAAACTGGTTTGTCATATTGTGACGTTTCGGCTTGTGCAGGGCATACTGCTGTGACAGTGATGAGTGTGTGGCACCAGTGGATAGATGGTCGTACGCAGCAACGAGTGCATACTGGACCATGCAATTTGGCCACAGCACAGGATGACCGTCGTCTTGTCTGCATGGTCATACTGGGTCGTACAGTTTTGTCCAGTGTTGGCTCGACACTGGAGCACTGCAACGGGATTGGACCTGCCTGCGTCGACAGTTTTGCACCGTCTACTGCAGGCTGGAATGGTGGCACGTATGACATTGTGTCTGCTTCCTTTGTCCAAAAACCATAAACGCCTCGGACTGCAATGAGCAGGTGAATGCCATTGCTGGCAAGCTGAGTGGCAAAATGTAATGTTTTCGGGCGAGTCATGCTTCAACCTGTCCTACAGTGATGGCAGCATGTGTGTTTGACGCTACTGCAGTAACAGTGGAACGGCATAGCAGACAAACGCCAAGTGTGAGGGTGTGGATACAACATGTAATCTACACTTCTACATATTGAGGGCAATCTGAACAGCAACTGCTATACTACATCAAGGAGGTTTTAAGTGTCCGAAGGCGACTCCACATGCCATATTTCAGCAGGACAATGCCCGGCCACATGTGGCAAGGAATGTGTAAACCTTCTTCAATGAACAACGGGTACCACTGATTCGCTGGCTTGCATGTTCGCCTGACAGGGCACCCATCAGACATGTCTGAGATATGGTTGGTCATCTGTGACTTGTTTATCATGGAAACCACTGTTGGTGCTTTGTAGACTCTCATACAAACCCCATGGAGGGAGATTTACCAGGAACATATCCAGGTCCTCTTTGATTACATACCACAACGTTTAGGGGCTGTGATTGCAGCACGTGGGTTTCACACCATACTGAATTTTCAAGGACAAAGATCATGTACAGTTGTGTAATCTTAATCAATTGTTTATTGTCTTATATCTCATCTGTGGTATAAAGTTCATTCCAATCACATGTATCTTTCTTGGTGCTGTATTTTTTACAAACGTTAGTTTATTTTCAGCCCGTTGGTTGTGTATCTTTCTGTGACATTCAGCTAGTGTTTACATCAGCTGCTCATGTGTCCACTGCATACTCATTAAATAAATAACAAGACGTAATAAATATTGTAATCAACACTACAAATATGTACACATTAATTTCTGTAAATATTATTGGTTTCTGAATGTGTTCAAAAGTCTCTCTGTTTAGATAGTAAATTGTCCTTAACTGTGGTCATAGGAATGTTTAAGATTGTCAGCAGCACAGCAGAAAGTCTCGATATAATTCTATCTCAAAAACAATTGCAAGCTGTTCCAAATGCTCCTTTCAGAAAGTGTGAATAACTGAACAGTTTGCCCAGTATACTCCTCACTCGTAAGAAAGGTGCACTTTTAGAGAATACTATGTACTCCTTCATACATAAGACAATGTGTCTTAAACCATTGTTAAATGATGCAAGAATAACATACACTATTTTTATTTCTTCTAGAATATTGCAAAATCTTTCTTTCACTCTGTATGCATTGAGATTGTCAACGTACTTGCAGAGACATCAAAATTCATACAAAATGGCCTGAACATTTATTGTGGAAATACCTTGCAAATCAGTATTTTAAAACAAAACTATACACAAGCAAATGGTAGGCAAGACCACAGAAGCATGTTTCTATAAAAAATGTTTGATCCACAAATTGAGTCACTCACTAATAGGGTAAGGAGCTCCTTTATATTTATATGTTCAGAAAAATTGTCATGAAACTCAATGGCTGAACCAAATTAATCCAAATGTTTACAGCATACTCCCACTTCAGTATCCTGTCACACAGTTTTTAAAGTGCACTACACTAACTTCTTGCTAGCCTTATGCTTATGAAACTTACCTTTTTGTGCATAAAATTTAAATGCCTTCATTAATGTGGGTGTAACACTAACACAATACCTATCCAATATTAATTTTTTTCATAGAATGGCATCCAGATAATTGAGACAGAATCTGATTTTTCCCCTAAATTACCATCTTTGAAGGTTATTCACGAAAACTAATACTAGTAATTACTGGTTATACGATGTTCAGAATAAAGTGAGCACTTTTGAAAGCCCTGCTAAAGTTCTACTGTATTGTCCATTGTGTATCCTTCCACCACATGTAAACAAACATAGCAGTGTTTACATTTCACTGCTGGCTAAATGTTTTGGATCCTAAGTGATGAATATTTAGAACTTATTAAATAATGATTGTAGTACACAATACGCATGAAGTGTGTAAATGAATGTATATGTGTGTACATATTATATATAAAAAACCTGTAATGGTGTGTGTGTGTGTGTGTGTGTGTGTGTGTGTGTGTGTGTGTGTGTGTGTGTGTGTATATATATATATATATATATATATATAAACAAGTACCTTTCCTCGGAGGTTTTTCCTGAAATCCATGGGCTTTTTACAAGATATGTTTCACAGTCTGCCTGTTTTGATGATCTGTTAGTCCCTGCCCAGTTCCTTTATATACTTCTCTGTTTCTGTCAGCCAAGTGGTACAAATCTTCTTGTTTCGCCAGAAGGTGAACAGTTGGTTTGTCAGTCTATTTGGAGACAGTCTAGTTACATGACCATAGAAAGCAACCCTCAGTTTTCGGGCACAGTCAGAGAGCCTCTATATATATACTGTTAGAACTCAGAGTTGTGCTGCCTCCGGAGTTTCCCATTTTCCTGTACCGGACCTAGGATCTTCCTGAGAAATCTTGTCTCTTCGACTTCCAGTTCCTCAATCATGCTTCTTCTGTTCAGTCACACTCCATGGCATACAGGACTTCTGGTCGTAATGACAGGCATTTCTTGTGTTAGGTGCTCCGTGTCGGTCGACAGGCCCGCTCCAGCTTGTTAACTCTCATGGAGAGCGCTACTTTTTCTGACAAGTTTGGTTCAATCCATTCGCAGAGATATTTAAATTTCTCAGTTCTGTTTATTTTACCCTGTTCTAGTGACATCTCTCTGTTAGCCTCTTTGATGTTGGTTTAGAACTGGGATTTCTCCAGCGACACTTGGCGACCCACTTTGGCTGCCTGTCTTCTGAGGCAGTTGACCTGCAATGTCGCTACTTCCAGAGATTCGGCAATCAGTGCCATGTCGTCTGCAAATGCCAAGCACTCTACCTCCAACCCTTCCTTCCTATGACCCATGTAGATTCCACTCTGGACATATAAGTCGACCAGTTCCTTGTGTCATTCTCTCACTACTTTTTCAAGGACGCAGTTGAAGAGCAGTAGGGAAAGTCCATCTCCTCGTCTTACCCCCCTTTTTATCTCAAAGCTATCAAAGACCTCGCCTCTGGATTTAACTGTAGAATGGGTGTTATTCAAGGTTTCGAGACTGAGTCTGCTGGTTTTGTTGCCTAGTCCCAGTTCCTGGAGAATTTTAAAGTGTTTCTCTGTCAACTGAGTCATGGGCCTTCCTAAAGTTAACACAGGTGACTACCACATTGTGGTTCCTCATCTTGGAGTATGCCAGTACACAAGGTTGAGATTCTGCTCAGCACAGGATTGGTTCTTCCTGAAGCCTCCCTGGTATTCCCCCAAGTTGACTGTCCAATTGAGTTTCTGCCCTCGTTAGTACGGCCTTGGAGAATATCTTGTACGTTACTAGGACAAGGCGGTTGAAATTTTCATCATTCCTGCATATAGTTTGATGACTTTGCATGGCTTCATCTCTCCTCAGCGAATTAAAGAATAAATTCTGCGAGAATTATGTCTTCCTGATGCTGACTATTCGTACGTAGTTTGCTGGAACTTAAGACTTTACATTAAACCACAACACAAATATGCATTATATGACCTATAATAAAAAAAGCTGATTGCAGATAAGCTTAAAAGGAAATGAACAATATTAAAACATAACTTCCAGCTTCCAAATTTGCAGCTTGCCTCACATCCACTCCACACACACACACATGCAAGCACCTACACACACATGCGCGCATGCACCTACACACACACACACAGAGCCAAGCAACAAGCATGAAAGAACCACAACAACAGACTGTTGGTTTTGACCGCTGCGCCAATCACGTGACACAATATAATTATGAGTTAACAGTAAATATATTATCTTTACGCCAATAATTACTTTAAAGTGTATAAAATAAACCTCAAACAACTTAAGTAGTCGTAAATTTAAACATTACAATTGCAATACAGCATTATTTCTTAGAACTACTTTTCAAATTTCACTGCCAACATAACTGCGTAGGTTCATCCCCAGCCTGTGCTGCGACATACGTGGTTATATATATACGCAGTTGTGGGCAGTGGTTTTTTTTTTTTCGAAGGTTAATTTCTAGAGTGCTCACTTTATCGTGAACTGCCTTTATCTAATATATTGGCTCATAAAAAGCTGTTCTAACATTGTTTTAACTTAGCCTCTAATACTTGGATGTTTCACATGCAGTATAAAACATTTTCATATAATTTTTTCAAAACAAGTGCAGAGGTACTATTAACTTGTAAATTGACTTCTGTATAAATTATAGTTTGTTTTCAGGGTGTTTTTATTAACTGAACATAATTTTAATATGTGGTAGCAAAATAAGCCCATATTTGTGTTTTCTATGCCTCCAGAGTGCAGTACCATATCAACAAAAATGGTTAGTGTAAAGGATATAATGAATAAATTACATTGAAAGTTCCAATAATTCATAAATGCTGTGTTTGTGTATATATTTGGCCAAGAAACCGGAATGTTTGAGGCTGTAATTGAATTGCCTGAACTAATGGTCCATGTCAGTATTTTATATGCTCATGTGTTGAATGTTTGGAAATTAAGATCATATTTGATTGTGTGATGATGTTTAATAAAGTGAAAATGAAACACTCTCCATTAAGTAGTTAAATCAGTGTTCATCAGAGCTTATTAAAAAAAATATATCTTTCATTGGCAGATACATATGCAGCTAGGTATGTTAATATAAAGAATTTCTCCTTTTTGGGAACTTACAAAAAAATCTGAACACTGCATTTTGTGGTATGCAGATTATTTTAAAGTACTATTACATATACATATATGGATGTTTGTATTTAAAAAAAAATTTTTTTGCTTAAAGTAAATTTATGAATCACTTTTTTGCCAGCGAGTCATTTAATTGTTCACTATCCACAAATTTTTTGATAATTCATTAAAAATAATGTTTATTTTACAATATTTATTTGCCCTAGCATTTGTTTGTGTTCATAATTATTCACACCAAAGCTTTACCAGCATTTCTACGTCACCTTCCCTTGGAAATTTGTGTACACAGATGCCATATCCTGCCTTGATACAAATAATTTAGAAGATATTTCCTTGATATTGCACAATGAAACTGAATTATATTTGTTAGAGTAAGTTACTTGAATTATGGAGGAAAACATTTACAGAATGTCATGTAGAAATTGTCACTTTACATGTCATTTCACTCATTTGAGAAAGAGCAGTTTATACCCTCTATATAAGTAGATATTTCTGCTGCTAGATGTCGACCTCTTTTCTTGAAAGTGCAAATATATGTGAAAGTTTGTAAAGGACTGGATGGTTCTCAACATTCTTCTTTGCTATGCCAATATGCCTATTGATGTGGACATCACATGATACTTACCTATAGGCTCTTTATTTTGGTAAGATGGTGTAAACGAGGTTTAAATCCAAAAAATTAGTTTCATATTAAAAGATTTTTATTATTAAATTATTACATTATGAAACCAATATTGAACTTAATTTACCATTTTAAATCATTTTTACAACAGCGAAATATGTGTAGTGGCCCAGAGGATATTAATCCAAATTGAAAAAAAATATATGTTTTAGGGTTTAGTAAATACTGTGTTTCATGCCCCCTTTTTCACATATAACTTATATCACCAATCATTCTTTTCACTGGGGCCTGTATTGAAAGAACTTGTTCATGAGTGTTGATGAATAATGTTGGAACTAATTTACTTATTGTTTATCAATGCAAAATCAAAATTTTATGACTTAACAGTGCTTGAATGCCATTGTGTGCAGGCCTTGGCTTGGGACCATTGCTGGATGTGGTGATTGACATTGACCCCAGCATCATTGTGACGGCCCTAGTGGGGACCAGCCTCATCTTTGTGTCGTTCACGGTGTCTGCATTGATGGCAAAGCGGGGCTCATGGCTCTACCTTGGCGGCACCCTCATGACTCTTATCAGCACAATGTTCTACCTCTCACTCGCCAACATCTTCTTTGGCTCCTACCTCATTAGCCAGGTGTGTATGTCGCATGTCGCTGGTAACACAGCATAAGTGATTCTTATAGTTGTTCCATTGAAATTTTTATAATTTATGATGAGTAGCACTTCAGCAAATAAGTTTGCATCTGATAGAAGACAGTTTTGTGTTACATGTTTGTACTGTGGAGTTCTCCATAGCACTGGTTCTATAGGTGAAGGAAAAAAGTAAACAGCTTTAAAACACCAATTTTAAAAACTCATTAAGCTACCTCGTTTACAATTTTAAAAAAAATTAATTTTTCTCCAGTACATTACTGATATCTAGACAAAACACTATAGTTTATGAAATGTAACATGGATTGGAGATAATTGTACCTAGTATCATATTTTACATTTCAATTTTAAATTGACCCTTTTTCTAAGTACAACAAAGTATTTAGTATAGTCTGTTAGTCCCACTCCTGCTGCACTCCAAGGAATTTTTGAGAAGTTAAAATTATGTTGACGCATGACTGACTCATGCTGTTAGTTCTATCATTCGTATTCTACACGAAAACAGTGATTACTTGGTACTTTTTCATTTGAGTAAATACAGCAGACTTGTGCGGCTGATGTTAAATGAATTCACTTGGCAATGTTTATGTTGGGAATGGTGCAGAAGGATACACAAACAAAAGAAAGAGACACCTTCAGGTGGCTTTCAAAAGTGCTCACTTTACCATATACAGGCAAAGGCTGCAATCAGATATTTGCGGATTCGGTTAGTTCAGTAATGCCAACTACCGTTCAGATTCTGCTGATCAACACTTATGATCGATCAATGGCACTAATTTTTGCATGTGGCGCTGATATGTTGTGCAATGCCAGTGAAACAAAATAATGGTGGAGGAGTTCAAGTCTTGGTTCTGTGAAATATTTGTAAGCAATAGAAAATAATCTCAAAATAGCATTTGTTATAAAACTTATTTTCCTCTGCCAAACAAGTACTAGTATGTTTTTTTTCTTAAATTTTATAGTCTTTTGAATTAAAAGAGAAATAAAGTTAGATTGATATATTGATAAGTTTATCCTTTTTCTTTAATTTTAATATACCACTGCAGGGGCAGGCACAGTGGTGTGGTGGTTAGACTGCTCGCCTCCCAAGGTGAACCAGGTTCAATTCGTGGTGGGGTTGCTCCTGGATTTTTGCGCGTGGGAATTGTGCCGGGTGATGTTGCTGGTTGGTGGGTTTTTCTCGGGGATCTCCCATTTCCCCGGCCCTTGGCATTCCGGTGTTGCTCCATACTCACCTCACTTCAACCTTATCTGCTCTCGAGACCTCTTGATTGTCACCCAACTCACTTTATATATCACTTCTGAGAGTTCCTAAACTACGAATTTATAAAGAAAATATTTACTGTTTACTGCAGACTGTTCCATTACTAATGATTAATGGTGAACGCTGATTGATCTGTGCTTGTCAACAGTAACAGATTGCAGCCTACATATAGTGTGACAAACTGGGAAATCACAAGTTCGTATAGAGAAATTCAAGTCGTAATAACAGGAGCAAAGTAAGGGGGCAACGGAGTGAGAGCACAGCCACAGCCCACAGCGGCACGAGGACAAATGGATGCTAACGTTAGTCACCGTGTGTATGTAAACATTTGTCTGCCTGAGGGCTGGAGGTTTGGTGGAGTAAATTAGTTTTGGCTAGCACAGCTACCGAAGTGGAAAAGGGGGAGGGGGTATCTATCTTTAGCTATGCCCTACTTCCTGTACAGTGGTTACCAAGAGAAACGGCAACTAGCAACCAAAAAAGTGCAACAGATTTATTTTTCAGTCAATTTACTTCAAAACTTTCTTTCTTTTTTTATTTTCACCCAAATTTTTTACAGTTCCTCCAAAAATGTGTTATTGTAAAAAGATGGGTGCAATAGATGGTGTTGATATAAAGATGTTCTACCATATTTTGAATTAATAAGAACTATAAGTTTTCATTATAGTGAAGTTATGAATGTAGATTTGTTAAAAGTTGGTTTCACCATAGATATGTTGCTCTTGGAGATTTGTGAAATATTGATTGTGTTGGGAAGTGGTAATGTTTAGTAATTTTTTCAGTTTATTGTTCTCTTCCAGCTGTTGACTCTGTTTCACTAGCCTGCTGCCACTACTATAGGTCATTCACAGTAAAGTGAGCACTTTGGAAATCCTTGATAATGTAAATATTGCCAAGTCGTGCACTGCGAACCCTCCTACCCCCTCATGGCCACGGGGGGGGGGGGGGGTGAGATGCTTTCGTAGCAGGGAGAAGGGGAGGGGAGCGCCAGCATGCAACAGTATTTTCAGATAATTTTCATAGGATATTGTTTGCTGGCCAGCTCAAAGTTCAAGTATGAAGAATTATAATTTGAATGAAAAAACACTTTACTTATACATCCTGTACGTTGAAATTGTAATGTTTTTAAGCCTAAAGAAAAACTTCTTCACATACACTGTGCTTGTAAAACATAAAGTTTCTGTTTTGAGGTAGCCATTCACTTGGGAGTAGCATTTTGTAAGAAAACTGTTTTACTATTCAAAAACTCCACCCCACCTGGCATAGAAAATTAATTTTAAAAATTATTTCTCTTCAGTTTTGAGTAAATATTTCAGGCATTGCATATAATTAATTTGAAATGTAAAATTTGTCAAATTTTCTGTAGCGAAAGAAAGCAATTAGGGAAGTTTCTGCTCCAGCAGTTCCAATTTTTGTATCCTTAGTATTGGCTGCATTGGGAGCGTTCATTATAGTGTTCCACAAAAATGTTAGATTCCATTGTACTGTAGTTGTAAAGGAATTATCAATAGAGGTTGGTAGGTACACATTTTTTGGATTATTGTTCGGTGGTTTCATAACCAGTTTAGGTGTAGGGTAATTTTTATATTAAAAAATTTTTGGCCAGGCTTTAATGCTAAATAAACACACTCATTAAAAGTAATTCTGGATACAGATACATTATGCTGTGAAGGTTGCATCTTTTGCTAAACAGTGACTGAATAATTCTCCAAGCAAATCACAACCGCCTCGCATTGCAGTTTACATATAATGAATTTATGATAAAATAAAATCTTTAGTACACACTGACGTCAACATATACATGTAACCACACCAGCCACCTTCCGACGACTCACTTTATCTGAGGTCCTGACAGGGTGCATTGGAATGTTCTGTTTCGCCTACCTTGACAATGTAATAGTCTACTCAAAAACCTGGGAGGAACATGTCAATTACCTCCAGAGGGTTATTAGAATGCCTAGAACACCATGGTATGACAGCGAATCTCACAAAGAGCCACTTCGGGAAGTCTTCAATTGATTACCTGGGGCCTATAGTTGCACCTGAAGGCAATTACCCTAACTCGATACGTGCCATACAGGAAGCTGAAGAACCGGCCACAAAGAAGCAACTGTGCCGCTTTCTAGGCCTTTGCAACTGGCTCCGGGATTTTGTGCCGGATATTGCTAGTCTGATGCCACCACCATTACACCCGCTTTTAGAGAAAGAAGCCCAGTGGAGATGGGGGGGGGGGGGTCGATCATTGCGCCACCTTCCAATCTCTCAAAAACGGCTTCAAGGCCATCAACCACAAGGGAGGGGACCCCTCATCCTTCAGACATGCCTGCCAAAATGGCCCCGCACCATCCTGTACCAAGAGGACGCCAACTGCAATCCCTTAGTGATTGCCTGCGTAAGAGGTTCAACGCCATGGAACAGAGGTATCACATTATTGAACAAGAGTGCCTTGCAGTCATCTGGGCCATCAGAAAGTACCGATACTACTTGGAAGATGTTCACTTCATCTTAAGGACACACTCGAGAGATGGGATATATTCCTCATCGAGTTTGATTTCGAAGTGCAGCACTGCCTGGGAAAAACAAACTATCTGCTGGACGCCTTATCCTGCCAGCCCGACCTGGACAATAACGAGAAGGCGGACGAAGAATGGGACTGCATGATGCCACCCCAACCTTCGGACGACAGCCCCGAGGAACAAATCAGCCTGCTTCAATTGCGACTAGCCAACATCAGATAGCGCTCTACCAGCAGCAGGACAAGGAAATCCAGAATCTCCTCCTAAAGCATCCCCAAAGCTTTGAAATGTGGGACGACATTGTATGGTCCCGTAACAGTCAACCCCAGCAGCACGTCCACAGCTGCGAGGCGTGCTGCCGGGGCAAGGCGTACCCCGTGCCACAACCCACTTCCAAACTAAGATGACCCAGAACGCCTTGGACACACATCGCCACAGACTTGATGGGGCCAGCCTATAAGCACTAAGGAAGATCGGTACTTACTTGTCATCACAGACCTATTCTCAGGATGGAGGGAAGATTTCTTCTTACCCAGCCAAGAAACCCACCACATTGTTGGAAAATGTGAGTTTGAACTTTTCCCATGTTGGTGGGACTACCCCCAATGTATTCTCACAGACATGAGACCCAGTTTGCAAGCTCGAAATAGCTCACCGCATGTACCAAATGGGAGGTGGAAATTTCGACAACGCTGCCCTACCACTCTCTAGCCAACCCCACTGAGCAGAGGAATCAGGAGGTGAAGAAAAACCTGTGTCTCAGTGTGGGGAACGACCCTGAGCATTGGATCATCATATCCCGAAAATACTGTTCACCCTGCAGTGCCCGGACTGAGACAACTAATTCCAGTCCCAGCCAGCTCTGCCTGGGCCAAACCCTTCGACACCCAGGAGACTGGAAATGGGAGAACCCGCCGACCAAGCTGCCTCACCCCGAAGACATCAGTCTACCTGCCCTGGCTCGTGCAGACTACTCCAGTATGTCTCAAGAGGCCTGCATCCAACGGAAGTATCCTCAACCACGAACAAGCATCCGAGCCTTCTCTCTGGGCGAAGCCGTTCTTCTGCGCAGTCTCCCCCTGAGCAAGACAAGCAGTCAATTCAGCGCGGGCCTAACAGGGAAATGGGAGAGCCCATACAAGATCGTCGAAAGTCAAGAAAATGTGTACAGAGTGGAAGATCACCGCGGATGCATCCGCAAAGCTATGAGGTGACAGATAAGGCCCTTTCCCCACAAGGCCCTATACCCAGAAGTCCACACAGTGCCTCAACCACTTCAGAAACGCCAGACGACATAGATGAACCCACAACCAGGGCTACCCCACAAGCTCTTCCACTCTTGCCCAAGGAACCCGAGATGAGAACTGATGTCAGTCGAGGGGCAAGTTATTCCCAACAAGGGTGGAATTTCTAAAACTGGTGACAGAATCCATGATTCAAACATTTCCCTTCAACGCCGACCAACTTTAAGCACAAAATAGTTAGCCGACAAGGGAGGTGGACGCCAGCGAGTTATCCTAGCGCAGTCCCTTGGATCGAGAACCACACCTTAAACGTCCGAGTCCGATAGCCGAACGGGGAAAAGGATCAACATCAGTAATGCTGACAAAGCTTCGGAAGCCTTCATCTCGAACAACCACCCCTGAAATACGGGCTCCAAAGAACTCAACAGGAGAAAGACTGCAACGCCGGATGATGTCACAGCCACCTCCAAACACTGTCATCCTCGAGAGGGCCATACCAGAACTACCAGCCAGGGCAAGGCTCTTCTGGAAGACTTACTAAAGCTCGGCCGTGATCTACATGGACTGAGCGAGTACTCAGCCGGCCGTCTAGCCATCCAGCGTGAGCCCACCAGCACCAAAGGGATCCCAGAGTCGCCTGATGTCACGGCAGAGTTCACGTCCTGAGCTAACCAATGAAAAAATACAACAAATTTAATTTTAATACTTGAAAATATAAATGTATTGGTTTTGAAAGGCTTTGATGTGACATGTGACTGCAGTAAAGTTTAGAAAAATGATTTACACCACATGCATGATGAGAAACTGCAAAAACATACACTCTCAGTTTAAAAATTTGCCAACAGATAGCAAAGGTGATGTCTTCATATACAGTACAGTAATGAATTTTAAGTCATGAAATATCAAGGTGTCAAAACTGTAAGTCATGAGTTGCTATAAGCTGTAAAGTAAGCAAAGTAGGTAGTTAACAATAAAAATTACAATGCTTATTATTATTATTATGCTGGGTTTCAAATTTATGTACCACATTAATGTGCAGTACCTCAGATATGTTGATAATTTTTTAAGTCTGAAATTGACATTGGGAATGATTTAACTTAGTTAAACTACATTTTGCAGTGAAAGATTGTCATATTTGAAAATAAGGAAAATATTGTTCTCTTGTTTACTGGTCAACAAGGTAAGATCCAAAGCGTCAGTAGTACCAACTTATACAAATTTTATGAGGAACACAGTCATAGTTACTTTGGCAAGGCGAGGCAGTTAAATCGCCCAAATACATTATTGATTTTTCAGCATTGTTGAAGGCGTCACACGAAAGCTTCATCTTAAGCAAGACATCTCTCTCAGACACAATTATGGATCTTTTTAAATCACAAATTCTATAATTCCTTTATGCAACAAAGGAAACTTACTATTCCTGACTTTAAACTGTGTTACTCGAATAGCTCTATTACCAAGCACATATTGGTGTTTATTAATTTGTGTAAATATAGACAGGTATGCGATAGTGTGCTGTAGTACATTAAAAAAGTGTTTTTATGTTTGTGTTGTAGGTGAACCTGTATGTTGGCCTGGTAGTCATGAGCCTGTTCGTGCTGTATGACACTCAGCTGATAATCGAGAAGCGAAGGCGAGGAGACAAGGACTTTGTCACTCACTCAATTGACCTCTTCATTGACTTCGTCAGCATTTTCCGTCGCCTCGTCATTATCCTGTCTCAGAAGGTACCTATAAAGATACAAAATGTGAATCTAAACCTGTGTGGTTCTGTATACTTTTCCAAATATCCACAAAATAATCATTGAAAGTTTATTGAATCCCCACAGCTGGAATTCGCCTGGAAAAAATTTCCCCAGCATTTTTAATGATTGTGAATGTTAGATTGCTTTCTGTTTATTTGTTCTTGGTGACTAACATCGTAAGAGGATGTTGGCACCAGTTGCAAAGTGTAAGAGTCTTTAGCTCTTTCCGTAGTTGTATCTATGTCTCCCTCTTCGTCATGCTTCCCGGTTTGCAGGGATTTCAGTGGTGTAGTGGACAACACTACTCATCTCGCACCAAACAAACCTGGTTTGATTCCCGGTGGGGTCGCTCCCGAGTTTTTGCACAAGGGAATCGTGCTGGATGATGGTGCTGGTCAGAGGGTTTTCTCGTACATCTCCCATTTTCCTCGCCTTAGCTTTCAGATGCTGCTCCATACCATGTTTCATCCACTCCACTTTCCAGTTTGCCACTGTCCCTCTTCTAGCCAGACCATCAATTATAGTATAACTTCACTATAACAAAATTGAAAGAACTAAAATTTTTGCTTGTTTGTTACATATAGTAAAGGTCTTTGTAATTTTGAGCACGTTGTCCCAACATTTATGGCTACAGGACTCATTACTATATAGAATACTCTATTTAAACATAAGGAACATAATATCATGCAAACTTTTTTTTTTAGCTATATTTTTTTGTATTATCACACTCTGAGCCAGTCGCTCATGAACATTCAGTGCACTGATCATTTAATTACTTCTTGGATGTTTATTATAATTTGCACCATCCATTCCCATTAGTATAGGAGCATTATTGTATTTTCTACAATATAGCACGTATTTCTAAAAACGTCTAGGCATAAGTGTATTTCAGGTTATGTAACAGTTCTGTAAAAGTTTTTCACCAAAAAATCACAAAGATTTTCTGACTAATATTTCTGTGATTCGTGCATCTTCAACAGATAATTATTTATATGCATTAAAAATCTACATAAGCAGAATATTATTTCCCTCCGCTTGTATCAAATTTCACAGCATACCAAAGCAGGTTTAAGTGGCACAATACAGGTGCAGTAGCTTATAACATTACCCTCGTGTGGCTTGTAAACAAACATCCTCACTTAGACAATAGAGGTCGTACGTGACAAAATTATCTCGCTGCAGTGCAAGAGAAAGACACTACGTAGTTAGCATACACATCATGCCACAAGCGTTTATTGTACCAAGATGCCATTTTATTTGACAATTTGCTGTGGTTTTATCATCTAAGTTGCAGCTCTCTTCAACATACTCTCCTTCTAATGGCCAATGGGGACAAGTGTTTTACGGCCTAGTTCGGACTATAATAGCATTTGCCCCACATTTAAGTGCCATTTTGAAGGATGGGGTGGGGAAGGCAGATTACCCGGTCTGTTGCAGGGGATTGAACGCAAGCTCAGCGGATAAGAGAACATAAACGTCCTTGTGCAGGATGTCTCTTGAAACTCTTCGATTAACTTTATTAATACCAGGCTAAGATGAGGGTTTTCCACATTGGGACTAAAGTTTACACTTTGGGCTTTTTTGCATCCACCCTGGACCAAAGACTTTGGGCTTTGAAACCAGATGACAAATTTGACACTAATGCCTTTTTATAGTAGGGTTTAAGTCTGGCCACTTTGACAATCTTCAAAAATTGCGAAGCCTGAATCGCGAGGGCATTTGAGGTATGACAGGAGCCTTATGATTGCTTGGGTGCCAGGCCTGTATACAAAGTAGGCGGGGGGGGGGACTTTGGATAGACACCAAATCTGAGATTACTAACACAATTCTTCTCCGAGACTGACACATTACCTTTTTGTGAGGGAAGAAGCGTACTCCTAGCAGGCTGGTTCACTTGGGTGTTGAGTTGTCGGTCAGCGGTTGGCTCCGGTTGCGGGACAGTGGTGCTGATGTCCCTATTTTCTAGGGCGGTTAGGAGAGGAGTTTCTACAGACGAGACCTAGGGGGCCATTTCTCCTCGTTCAATAGCCTCTACCCTCCAGTAACGCCGCACTGTAGAACTGGCATGACCTTCGCTGGAGGGTGCCGGCATCTCGTTAGATAGAACAATCTTTGGAAGGGGGTGTTGACGTGATGGCTTCTTGACGAATTTGGGCCAACAGTACAATCTAGGCACACGTGTCTCTAGTAGCTTTTGATGGTGCCAATGTACCCACTCCAAATACTCTTGTGTTTTACTTGACTTGCCCCTATATGAGTGTTGTGCTCCAAGATGGGGGTGAAGTTGTAGAGTGCGCATCGTGAATGCGCAGGAATGTCATGTGCCAACCTTGTTATTGGTTTCGGTTGTCTTGAAAGAGACCATAGCTACCTCTTAACAGACAAAATATTCACGTAGAAGCCCCCCAACTTGGACATATTGATGCGTGCCGCTTAGGCACGAGTCAGTGTCTGCTGCTCCGGTAACCATCTTATTTGTATCTCCGTGTATCCAAACTCATTCCTCGTGCCATCCCATGTTGAAAGGATTGTTAACCGGCACTGCTACAGGATTCGGATGGGATAACGTCCACTTCTGGACAAACTAAGCTCACTTGTGGAATCGCCAGTTCGGTGTAGGTCGAGCTCACTACGCCTGGGTAAAACCCATTATCAACACGGCACCTAAGAAGCAATAAGTACGTACTATCCAACACCCCTTGTCTCTTGCCGTCTATTAAATGTAGACCACCCCGCTTTTGGTCTAGCGGACAAAATCCTCGACCACCGTGCCTAGTTGCCTATCCGGCACGCATCAGTGTTAATGTTATATTTCGTGTACGTAGTTTTATAATGTTTTTACTGTGTATTTTTTATGAGCAAATTAGTAGTTATTTCACAGAAATGCTTTATTTACTACTATAGTTGACATAAGTATTCATATTAATTTATTTATCTATACAAAAAAATTATAGCTTTTGCAATAAAATATTTTGATCACCTCCATACTACACAAAAATATAAATTTTTTTTACTCTGCCATCTTTGTTTTATCTATCACAAAATAGGGTCTCTCACAATGTGCGATTAATTCACACAGCTTGTGTAAGTATTTTGTTAGTGCGCTCTCTGTGATAGAGGAAAGATTATTTTAGCAAACAGATTTTACCTATATTTCAGTACAGAACACCCAATGTTGCCTAATCTATGTAGCTGCACGAATGTCTTTCAGAATACTACGTACAGTTACAAAGATCTGTTTGGCTATCATCATAATACAGGTATGATCATTTATAGCTTAGGTTAGAGAATAGGACCTCTGATTAATTAGGTACCTTGGTCCTGAAACCTGCCATTCAGTTGGTAATTAGTGTGTGGTAAAGTATTCCATTGTATAAAAAGTTAGTTAAGTCCCTTAAAATATTTTGTAAAAGGGTTATACAGCTTCTACTATGTAATGTCATTGCAGCTGAATATGTTCATATTGATAATTTTCATTTTGTGTTTCTCTTAATAGGAACAACGCAAGCGAGACCGCAAGGATTAAGCAAGTGAAGGGGAGAAATACAACAAAAATACAAGTGTTCAACTACTGGTAGCACTATATAATCCAAGGTTATTAAAACAAGGCAAAAATTGATGTGATTTAAGAGACATTTCAAAATCATCACTCTTTATTTGGAAGGAATTTGTACTAACCTAATGTATGGATGAAACGGGATTTTTTGTATACAATAGCTATTAAAGTACTGCATTGAAGTGTGTGAATTTTTGCTAGTGTACGGTGTGTGGTGTAAGTTACTGCTATTGTTTTGGACTGTAGAATAGAAACTATTACATTTGTGGTTGTAAGAGAATGTATGTAGTTTGCTTAGTGCAATAAATGGTAATATACGTCTCTTATATGTTATCTTTATTTTAGGCAATTATATAATGCAACATTTTATGTGTAAACAAATAAATAATTTATTCTATATGGTGTAGTTATGATGTAAACTTTACAACTGTATTCATGATTTTACTATTTGAGATGTAATTTTAGGTCTAAAAATAGTTTAATTTTGACATGTTTGTTGAACATTCATTTTCGACTAACTATTGAAAACTAAATTGAAATAAATTGTAGTTTTGTGAAATTTGTAATAATCTGTTGTAATTTATTTTGTACAAATTACAGTTATGCTAACCTCCATGGGGCAATAGAATTGTGCTAGTATCCAGTTACAAAAGCTAAGTCAATCATAGTTACAAAACTTTTGTTTTAAATCAATATCAAGGATTTTGAGCATTGTAACATGACGTCATTCAATAGCTCTTCCTCATTGCTGGACTCAACACATTGTAGCGTGATGCATTTTGCACATTGGGAATGTGCGCTCTACTCTCGGACTTTGCCCAACGCCGGTATAGTAGATGCTCTAAGAAAGTGTAGTTACGCCCCCGCGGGGTCTTACAGAGTGTTTGTATATGTTCCTGTAATTTTCATTCTCATGTTTCATCCCCTTGTCATTTTACCAATGATATTGTGTAAGTTTTAAAGCTATTGTGATAAAGAGCATTTATTTTTACATGTAATCAGTAAGTTAAGCAAGTGCAAAGGGCACTTATGCAAATGTGTGTGCAGAAAGTAGTTCTCACATTGCTTGCCTGCCCGCCAATGCCAGCCGGCGCGTCATGCTACAAGTTCAGTTCCCACTTAGAGGCTTGAGAGTTTGGACGCATCGTGTCTGCACTCGTTGTTCTCATCTGCCGGGCAGCCATCATAATTCTTTCTACTCATTAGTTTATCACTAGTTTAATTATTCGGAACCGTTTTGTTTGTGCCTCCCGGTTCCACTTCTCACCTTCACCAGGGCTTGAATCCCCTGGGAAAAGGTAACTTGAAACTTGACTTATTGTACAGCCACGTGCCAGTTTTCACAGTGTAACCTCTGTCTGCAGATCGAAAGCTCGGCGAACTTCGTAAGTTGTTTCTCAGCAAAACATAGTAATAAACCCAATAATTCCACGTAAATGGTGTATGTTTTATTTGGGTTGCCTTCAAGCATTTAAGGGTGTGAGCCCTCACCTTCCTGCCAAAAGTGTTTTATGTATTGACGCCGTCCACAGCTCGTGAGACAACACCCCATGTCGACACATGCGCTATCTCTTGAGGAAGGTAAGTCACATGGTGGGGTAGAGCAAAGGCCCTGTAGCACACTGCTGAAGACCATCAACACCAAACAGCGTACGTAAATCAATCCAGCAATTGTGAAGTGTGCGAGGGGTATCATTTTTATTTAGGCTTTGTTCACAGTGCCACTGTGATTAAAATTAACCCCATTAATAAATAACACACTGCTAGTGAATGTGAGAGAATCCTACGTAACGTATGATAACACGTGCGTGTTCAGAACTCGGCTATCCCACAATATTGTAAGAAGCTGTCTAGCACATCGTGCTCAGCATATTTGGGGTCAGTTTCACCAACAAGGAATAAACTAGGTCCCAGCAAAGCGATGCTTAAGTGGCGCTTAAGGATGTCGTGGTGTTTCACCATTATAAAACTCTGTTTTCAAAGCGTTTCTTATCTGGGCGTTGCTTAAAGAAACAAGTTACAAATATTCTCATGTTGGTAGTGGTGCATTGTGGTCATGTGACTAAACGAACCAATGAGAATTTTTTCAATGAAAGGAAAACATCAAACGTGTTTTCCCCTGAAATGTTATGTTTACTTTTTATATGAGCATTATGAGTCCTAACCAAATATTTGTTTTATAATAAACAATTAAATTTTATCATTTGCCTGATGAATAATAAGAATCAATTTGGTGGGCATTTTTTACTGTATGAATTAGTTGGCTACTTCAGTGCTCTGTTTGGGAATCGTTAGTGACTGTATAAATATGTAATAACTAGTTTGGACACAATAAGTGGTCATTATATGTTAGTAAGCTAAATTACATATTATATTGTTTGATAATGTGTTTATTTTATATCTTTATATATTTTTTCTCGCAATGTCAGTATGGTTGCACTGTGTGTCCGATATGTAGTCGTAAGTATATATTTAATCCTCGCGCACACGCCTCAACAGCTGCCATAAAATCTCATTAATTGTAATATACCCCTAACCAGAGGTAGCTCAATGAGGTCGAATGAGTTGTAATATACAATAATGGTATCAACAATGTATTGAAAACAAATGTCACTAAATATACAAAAAAGATGTGTGTACTCAGTTTGTTAAACTAACTACGTCTACCGAAATTTATTTATGTTCAAATTATGTTCGTGAATAGATAAGTTTTTAATTTTTTCGGTGCTGATTTACTATCGTGGAAGTGTTGTGTTTCAATTCTGTGATGATGTATGATCGTTTTTATTAATTATCAGTGCCTAGAAGTGTGATTTTTCACAGCATAAGTTACGATCTACATTAGGCCTGGGCTGTTTTTTACTAGTCAGAATGTTAATTGTTTTATATTTTATCTACTCTGGTAATGTTTTAGACTCATTACATATGTTTAAGTAGTTTTCTTCAAGCATTTACATATTAAATGCTTTATAAAAATACGTTGGGTTAATGGCGAATTTTTAAAATGAACTGTTGTCTTGACACTGATTAAATATTCCCTAAACGTAATGTATATTACGTGTAAAAATCGTATTGCCCTCAAAAAAACACTGGGCCTACATTTACTACAGTCTACAAGGCCATCCCGAATTTTTCTACAGTAATAGAACTGTTTTATGTACAACATTACTGCTACGTTTTAATGATTCGGTTTGGCTTTTGTCTCTACCCAGAATGAACGTTCTGAAATTGTACAATTTAGAAACACCCAGTGCCTGAATTTTAATAAATATGATTATCACGTCACACCTGTATGACATCTTTAATTGGGCCCTCAACTTTTCTAATTCAAAACTAGTCAAATTATGTCCAGTTTCAAATTCTATCAAAGTAGTCGTATATTTTTAGGCCTACATATCGTACATACATTCAATGTAGTGAAGGCAAATATTTTTTCCATTGATTTCATATAGGTACTGCCGTAGCTAATGTGTACTTAATAAATTCATATTTTATCAATCAGCTACCTGCCATTACACCAAAATTCCTATGTATATATTGGGTTTGTCTCTTGAAAATACGTACAAAATGCACATAAATATAAGACTGCCACGAGCTTTGTTTTTTACCTTCGTCATGGGTTATTTCAGCAAATAGACTTACGCCCAGACTCAATAACTTTGATACAATATAATTTCTTATTTTTATTTATTAAAAAATTTAATTTATTAAACTAAATACTTTATAGCACATTTGGGGTTATCATCACACAACTTTTTCAGCAGCAGTCATTTTCCTTTTAATTTGTTTACAATGATTTAAGCAGAACTTCGAGTTAAGGCCCTTATACAATTGAAAACTTCAACAGTTGACTTTACGTTTGCTTTCTGACATGTTTCTTATGGTTATTGACACAATTGAACTGTCAAATGTAAAGTCAAGCTCGCTTGCCGTTACAATTTCGAAAAGTTGAAATTTAAAGTCAAAAGTTAAGCAGCCATTTTGCCGAGAATCTAATAGAGGTTATAAGGACATTTTGTTATTTTATTGTGGTACAATTTTAATCTCGGTATATTAAACAAATGTTCGTATTAAATTAAATAAATGGCAAGTGAAAACATTGTGAAGAGGAAATGTATGAAATGAAGTTTGTTAATAAAGGGAACAAATGAGATTTTGTTTTTAAAAACTTTTAATATAAATTTTAAGCCTATTTGTAAAAAAGGTACGTGAACTGCATTCCTGGATATTATCATAAATATTTTCATAACAAGATACAATTTTACGTAGCTTGCAGAACCGTTGCTCAATTGTTTGAACTCGGACTTTACAATTCTATTGTGTATTAATGGTTTCATCAGGGGAAAGGAAACGCAAAGTCAAATACTAAAGTTTTCTATTGTGTGAGAAGCTTTAGGCATCTGATTTCGGTAACCTAAACTAAAAGCTGCTTAAAACATTTTAAGAAGAGCTTAAAGTTGGTGAAACGGTTCAAGGTGCTAGGCACAGCTTATTCACTGTTTAAGTAGCTCTTAAATTTTAAGATGTGTTGGTGAAACCGGCCCCTAGAGTAATAATAAGCCACATATTAACATGTTGACACTGTTGGTGCGAAGCGGCACGCTCAATCCGAGCAGCACGATATTCATTTCATATTTTATTTTAATGTTAATGCGTTTTCAATGTAATTTGAATTAACACTGTGCAATTCTTATTTTATTCAAAGTATAATTATGTCTTCGTGCTCTTCCAAAGCTCACATAACAACTGGCTTTATGAAATTTTTTTTTTTTTTTTGTTAATTACTCGGATGTAATTTTTGCAGCTTTTTATATTTTTGTTTGCAAGTGCTAGGCTTAAGGTGTCAGTTGATATGTATCTCATGCAGTTTTGTGATTCCTATAATTAATTTCATTTTTTGCTGCAAGGGATTTTTGTGCTGGTTTGTCGCACACACTGCACCACCATCTTTAGTCTTGGTTCAATGGGTATCAAGGTAGGTCGCAGCGACACAGCTCGGAGGTGAAGCAACTTTATAACTAATCATGTAACCGCAATAGCATAATAATCTGGAACACGTTTCAACCTATTTCGTGCAGGTCTCGAGTGAATCACCCTCCGGAGCAGACTCTCCGCCCCTCTGGTTTATTTTCGCACTTTGCAGTTTCAGCCAGTGCGGGGCTTTGTCACATGCCTGCATAACTGTAACTTCAATCTTCTATCATCTCACTTGAACTTTGAATAATCAGTGAATTCTTAAACTTAAAACGACTCTCAGTACCTTATTACTTGCGAGACCAATATTAATATTGTCAGCATTATTTTCCAAGTTATTACCACGTGTTGTAGACCAGGTGCTTAAGGTAATTATATGTATGTCTATATGTAAGTGTTCTGTATTAGTAAGGCATGCTGAGGAGCCAATATATCCCAGTGTGTGTGCAATGCGCATAAGTGTTGTAAGTATTCAGTCTGTGTAATACCGGATGTGCTGGGGAACTAGAATATCTCAATCCAAGGGCAAATTATATGTATTGAATTGTTTTTGCTGCTTACAACTACTACCGAAATTAGACGCTAGGGAGCAGAGAGTCCTTAGCCCAATCTTGTTGTCCCTAAAAATTCCAAAAATGCACATAATTTAAAATTAATATTAAAATAAACATAACATTACTACAAATAAAAGATCCTTAAATTATTCATCCAAAACCAAAACACAAAACATTGTATTAAATTTAAAACTATAAAAAAGATAATTTTACATTAGTTCTTTTAAAATTTATACAATCAAAAACAATTAAAACCTTACATTTCTAAACAAAACCAAAATTTACTTCTTTAAAATTCCTTGCATTTCATCTTAAAATCATTGTATGACTCGTATAAACCAATTGACAATTCTTGTCAATAATAGAATATTACCCATTATAATATCCAATAATAAAATTGAGATAAAACCTGATTCATTTAAATTTAAACAGCCAGAAACAGAAAGACTAACCTCTAGTCAAAATCTAATAAAAACCATAAATATTAACTTATACAACACGTTAAATTCTTAAACCATTAAAATGTACATATAATTAACATACATATTCAACTCATTTTACTTCAAATATAATTAAACATAATAAAACCTAATAATTGAAACACAACCACTTCAATATATACGTGGTTAGATACATCATAAAATCAATTTAATAAAACTGTCATTTAAAAAAACCTATCCATAAAACTAAACCCACAATAGACAGAGCTGAAAACTAACTAAAAACCTCTTAATTTCTTTTCCTACCATCCGTAAAACCTGCGTAAATTTCCAACAAACTCCTCAAAGCATTTAAACTCAATCTTCTGTACAAATATTTTCATCCAATTCCTATTCTTTCCCCCCCCCCCCTCACCCCCTTGTAACAACTCCCCCTACCATCAAAGTCAATGGGGCAAACCCTTCTGTACCTCTTTTCCATCAAACCCCTTTCCAACTTCCTCTTCCAGAACCTGGTATTTCTCAATCTTCTCTTGATGAGCTTCTGACAAGCTATTTCCTTCATCATACGTTACTGTCACTTCTATTACGAACACCTCCCTTTTTGTTGCCAGAACTAAGTCAGGTTTATGTTTATTCCCGGCCACTTCCTCTTCCAGAACCTGGTATTTCTCAATCTTCTCTTGATGAGCTTCTGACAAGCTATTTCCTTCATCATACGTTACTGTCACTTCTATTACGAACACCTCCCTTTTTGTTGCCAGAACTAAGTCAGGTTTATGTTTATTCCCGGCCACTTCCTCTTCCAGAACCTGGTATTTCTCAATCTTCTCTTGATCAGCTTCTGACAAGCTATTTCCTTCATCATACGTTACTGTCACTTCTATTACGAACACCTCCCTTTTTGTTGCCAGAACTAAGTCAGGTTTATGTTTATTCCCGGCCACTTCGAGGGTGGGTTCCTCCACTAAAATTCCTTCCTTATTCTGCTTGATCCATTCCTGGGCTAAAATATGGCCTGTTGCCGCACTGCCTGCATTGCACCTCCTATCCCTTATATCGGGCCAGAGTAACCTTATTCATCTGGCCAGTTCTCAACTTTATAACCTCGGTGAACCTCGAGGCCCTAAGGGACTCCGGTTCATGTACCCATTTACTTGACTCTGGGTTATCCCTGAGGAACCTCGATACCTCACCTTGGGTGATCTGTTGCTCCCAATGAAGCCTTAACCTTTCTTTCAGATCCTTATATCTATCAACTGTAGTTTTATGTGGCCAAATTTTTCAGTATTATGAGAATACTTTTTTGGGGGTCATCTTGGATAGGACAAGACTGTATCCCGAATTAAATAGATGTTCTTTGGCCTAGGATGAATAAGGTGACTGAAGACCTTGTTAGAGATTGTCTTGACTATCAAACCATGTAATGTGAAGATCCTTAGTCCTTATAGTGCCAGTGTAGCTACTTTTCCATTGGAACGTGTATACTTAGACATTTTTGGTTCTTAACCACTTACCACAGCAGGGTTTTCATCTATTCTTGTAGCTGTAGATAGTTTCTTCAAGTGTGTGTTCTTTTTCTCCTTGATATTTATAAAATCGGGGGAAATTTGTAAAGTTCTAAGTCGATGGATGTTTCCGGTGTTTGGATCACCAATGGATATTGTTACTGACAATTCTACTTGCTTTGTTTCTGCTGAAATGAAAAACTTGCTTTTGTCAGGGGAGTGAAGTTGAAGCGGACCATCCCTAACTACCCCAAGGCCAATTTGGTCGAAAGGTATAACCATTACCTCAAAGTATCTTTGATAGCCTTTCAGACGGTCTCATAAAGAATGGGATCTTGTATTACATCATCTTTCTTTAGCCTTTAACAATGTCGCAAGTGATGCATCTCATAAGGTTCCATCTGAGGTTTTCTTTGGAAGGAGTTTATTCCATCCACTCATTCATGCATGGGGTTTGCATATATTCTGTTGGGATGCTGCTAACAAGAGAGTTGGAAGAAGTGCGGACTGAGGCAACTCAAAGTTTGCGGCATTATCATACCGAGATAGCAGCTAGGAAGGTGTACTCTAGTAATGCAGTATCCTTTCAGGTAGGGGATATGGTGATGGTGCATTAACATTACCTTAGTAGCAAGGCTACACAGACACGTGTGTTGAGATTTCTTACTCCCGTGTTATAATTGTCACTTGACACAGTTAAAATTGTGTACCACCCACAAAATATGGTGGACTTACCTTTGTTATCCACTGAAGGATGTTATTGATGACGTAGATGCGTTTTTAGGTGTAAGAGTATTTGATGTAAGGTATCTTATGTATTTAATTGTTGTGTATTGTACTTAATAATGTTTGTCAGTTTTGGAATGCTCCCTTGTAGCCGACAATAACCAATTTGTAGTATGTATGAGGGCTCTGAATGCGAGTTGATAATGTAATTTTGTTCCTTGCTGAATTGGTATTGATAATGTAATTTTGTTCCTTACTGAATTTGTATTGATAATGTAATTTTGTTCCTTACTGAATTGGTATTGATGGTTTTAGTGAGATTCTATACTTGCAAAATATTTCATTCAATTAGGGACTCCCCTCCTAGGTAGCTCGTCCGATTTTGGGATGATCTCTTTGTGACTCCCAATTATTAATCAGAGCTGATGAGGTACTCTTTGATTTTGTCCTGATATAAAATACCAGATGCGCAAGAGTTCTTGTTTGTTCCGGTGGAGACAGATGATCCTGCAACTGGGGATCTATTTTCTGCAAGGACGTGGCCAATTGGGAAGATCTGTTCTAGGCTACTGCAAAATTGGCATTATTTTATGAGGACATGTTAAACTTCAAACACTTTTACCTTTGCAACACATTTGTTGTATACCATACTTTATCTAGCATGTCTTGGGTAACTGCGACAATAAATCTACCCTTCACAATTGTGTGCCCCAATCGTGAGAGTGATTTCCACATTGATGTTTAACAGAAAAATTTTCAGTACACAGGACTCCTGAAGCGGCCTAAATACTCAGAAGCGTCTAGGTCGTGGTAAAACTTTTGCTCCTCGGAAATATTTGCGCTCGCACGGCTCAGGAAGAGCACAACCCACGTAAAACATTTTTACATTGGAACAAAACTGAATTCTGGTTCGGAAATATGATCATCCGATCTCGGATCGGGGGCGATAGTGTTTCAACCGTCCATAAGTATGTGACAAATATTATTATTGGTTCTTGATACGTGACATGGATATTCCAGCCTACAATATTGATTTATCACATGTACAGCAGGTGCAATATCACAGAACACACGCACAGCTCGAATCTGAAAGCCTACAATCAAAACAGCACATGCACAGAACCGACGGAGGTTTAAACCAGAAGTGAAAACGAAAGAAACGATGCTTGGTCATTTTCGCGTGCGTGTGTTGGTTACCCTTGAATGGAAAAATAAAATAATATCGACAGCTGTTGTTTTCTTTGCTGCTCGTGTCTTGATTTGTAGAAATCAACGAGCAAGAAAGAAAACATATAGTGTCGGAATTGTTTCCAGACTGAATCTCCTTGAACCTCTGTCCGCCATGTTTTTCTCTATCAAAACAAAGGTCCGAGGTAGGGTGTAGAGGTACGGAGTATCACGCATACATACCCAAAATAATCGACAATTTTAATACTATTGAACATTTTCACGCTCTTGCTGGCTGGAAATAGTGTAATTAGCAGTTTTTGCTTTGCAAGGTCAAATATGGCATAAAACAAACCGCTGGGAAGTTGTATAGTGTAGTGTTGTGAATGTTATATTGTGAGGAATTATGTTCATATCAAACCAGCCTGCATGTTTGAGATTGCAGTGTATACGCCTATTGCATGAGAGCATCTAGGCGATTTATGTATCAATTTAATTGCGTGCTCGGAAATATTAAAGGTGCAATGGACTGTGGAGTTGCAGTTCGAAACTGCAATGCAAAAAAAGTTATACACTACAGCAGTCTGGCATCAAACCCCAAAGTTGGTGGATTGACGTCATGATCAAAATCGATATTTTCGTGTATTAAGACAGACGTTGAAATTATATTTTGTAGGTGTTCACAGAAAGCAGGTTCCGATAAATGAAAGCATATCGTCGAGGTAATGTAAAGCAGAGAGGCATTTAAAAGTAAAAATAAAAAAATCCGGAAAATAGTATAAATCCACTCTATTATTAATACATAACACAGATTTTATCAGGCAAACCTGATGGGGAGGGCTGTTAACTGTAGGAAAATTGAGGTGTGAAAGTTTATAATGAAAATGTAAATATTTTGTATTTTTTTACCTCATAATTTCCCTGATCTTCATTGCCCTCCCCACTATCAATTTAGGTGTTTGCATTGGTTTGGTTATGTCTTTGTGGCAATTATGTATTTCCTTGTGTAAATATTATTACGAAGTATATATTTTTCAATCGTTTTACCCCACAATTTCCCTGATAAAAAAAATTGTCATAGGCCTATTTCAAAAACCATTCTGTACGAATATTCACAGTTTTAGGCCTCTAACATTATTTAGTTTAGCTTTATAACGTTTTAAAAGTGCCTGAATTGGCGACAGTTCTTATGGTTATTTTTAATTAACATGTGTTTTCCACGATATAGCACATTACAAGTAATGCATGTCAATATTGTACCGCGACTGTGTTTAACACTTTTACAACTGCGATGTAAATAACTTTAGTATTTATTATTTTGTTATTACGTTTGTTGGGTTATTTCTTTAAAAGGACGGCCTCCGTTGGAATAAATTCAAGCACGCAACTCATGGTGCTTATTTGTTGTCATACAAACTTAAAATATTGCAGTGAACATGCGCATAAATAAGGCTACGGTAACCTTTATTCCGCTCATATTTCTAAGTATTGTAACTTGGTGTTCATTATGTTTATTGATATTTATCAGGGTTAGGCTTAATTTTTTTTTGGGACTGTGGCAAGTTACAGTTTACGACTGTGTTTCATACACCTAGGTAAAGGTACAACATTGTGATAAACAGGCGTGGATGTAAATAATTAACTTCGTCGTAAAAACAGTTCACAGCTAAAACGTATCAATAATGCACATCAAACATCTGAAATCACGCACACACACAGCAACACCACTTTCATGCAGCTGTTACGTTACACACGTATAAACGTATAAATAATGCACATCAAATATTTGAAATCACGCGCGCGCGCTCTCACACACACACACACACACACACACACAGAGAGAGAGACGTCACGTCACTTTACACGTAGCTGTTAACGAAACACGCATATAAACTTATAAATCATGTACATCAAATATTTGAAATTTCGCGCGCGCGCGTGCACACGCGCACACACACACTACTTTACACGCAGGTGTTAACAAAACACACGAAACAGAAAATATTACTATACTAAAACTTATCACGTCTCATTCACGGTAAAAACATGACAAGAAGCATCAGCTGTCGATGTTTTGACTAACATGAAATGGCGGGAAAGTTTGTCGTCTTCCACTAAGAACGTAGTAATCAATTAGTCAGTCTCTCTATGTTTACTGTAAAGCTAGTTGGTAGAAATATAATACAATATACCATTCATCTTAACATTCATCACTTGAACAGTAACAATTTCAATAAAAACAAACCAATGTTTATGAGGCGCCAAACTCTCAAATTCATTACTTTTGCAGCTGTTTTGATCGTCACATGAACTCGATGGTATCGACGTTCTGATTGGCCACGCATAGTACACATGCACAGAAGTTATAGGCTATTGGTCAACTTTCTGTTCTTAGATTCTGTGCTAAATTTCTGTGCTTGTGTTGTGTGTGCGATTGCACGCAGCTCCATGCCAAGACTTGCATTCTACTTTCTGTATGTGTGCTGTATTCTGTACTAAATCAAATGTAGATTGGCCTGGAGTAGGTGTGTTTTTCACTATAGATAGAGCAAGATGTGCGATGTTTTGTGTTTTTTAAGTGAATTATTGTTGTACGAATATTACTGAATAATATTCAGGTGCGTATAATGTTGTTTTAATATCCAAGGAAACAATCGAGCTTAGTTCTATTTGTTGGTGCAACCGGGCATAAGTGTCAGTAGAGTTCATATGCTCGGATCGTCTTGGGTTCAGGCTAGTGCGGTATCATTTCATGAAGTTAGGAATAGTATGGAGTAAGATAGTTAACAAACAGTTTCTGGATTCTCAAAAATCCATACTTGTGTCCGGAAGTGACATCAACACGTGTATACTAATGCTGTTAGAATTCCCAGTATAGTACAAAATGGATCTATACTTGGTAAGTATTTGAAATTGTATACTTGTTGGGCATACTTACTTACTAAAGACAGTCGCCATATTGTATTTCAAGGCGAAAATTTACCTGTACATTTTGTGGTTACAAGGCCTATTCTACCATGTACGGATGCGTAAGAAAACGGATTCGGAAATACAAGCAGGACAAACGGACTCGAAATTAATTTTAACCATTCCATAATATGAATACACACAACGGTTTTGCAACTTACGAAGTCAAAAATACTCGGCTGTTGCAAATTACTGATATAGGTTTCATAATATTCACATCTCATTTTGTATATTCTTACAGCGTTTAAAAATACGCAAATACTACTACCGAACCATGTGCACTTATTTATTAAAACAAAAATTATAAACACCACGCCAAAATCGAAGCACTTGTCGCCGTGTATATCACAATGAGAATCAAAACAAGTATCAAAAAAACAAACACTTGATTCCTATTGACTACAAGGATTCACTGATACACAAGAGTTGCCGAGCATTCTTACGTGTATTCGTACGTTATTCACGCCCGCATGCTTGTCGTAGATTGTGTTACATGTCCACTTCCGTGATGCGTGTCTTCCAGCGTGTCATTGTAGAACGCGCCTACAGCTCACATTAATAAGTACAAAATGTTGTTCTGTTGTATACGTAAATAATTGTCAGTTTAATAAATGTGCTCTCAATTATAAATAAAATTCTGAGAATTTTGTAGACGTCTGCAGTATATTTCCCCGGTGTATGCTTACAAATAATATTACAATTTCAATCAGGATTTCCCTATTGAATTGCATTTTTCTTTATTTCGTTATCAATGTGTATAATTCCGTGAATGGGATGTGTTAATAACTGTGCATAGAAATATAGATAGTATTCTGAGCATCTTATAGACCTCTGTAGCATATTGCCGACTTGTTTGCATACGAATAATGTTAAAATAGCATTCTTCGTTTTTAATTTAGTACTAACCCCATTGAATTGTATTTATCTTTATTTTGGCATCAAACACATGATAGTTGATGTGTCGGGGGAAGAAGAAAGGATGCCTTTGTCTGTGTAATGCCCCTTTACTTACGATAAATAAATGTAAAATATCCTATAACAAATGCTCTAATTTTTTTTTTTCAATCTACTAATGACGTGATAACGCAATAACGTATGGCTATTGGTGTGGTTTGAATATTTGTGAAATCAACAGAAGCTGAACAGATAAACATCACCTCAGTATACGGAGGTGCAAGAGTTTCTGTATTCTTGCTATTGTATTGTAAATTTTTTAATAAACAGCATCTGTAACATGTGTGACAAACATATGCTTAATGGTGCCAGGTTATTGTTTATTTTCACTCGGATTCCTTGCAGTTGTGTGTGGAAGGACTCCATGGAAAGGTATGGGGAAAATGTAGAGAGTTCTGTGAATATTCGGGGAATGGGCGCCAATGCTAGGGAGCACAAGAGTAGGTTGGGGTCGTGGTGGCCGATGGCCCATGTGGCCTTCCTGGTAGTCACTCCGCCAACAGAAGTGAAGGGGCAACAAAGTGATTACCATGCTTACTCCTCAGGAAGAAGATGATCACTGTAGAGCTACATCCAATGGATCCTGGTATAGTGGGGATGTTGGCTTCCCCCAAACGCCAATACACATGCATAAGTGGGCTGTTGTGGCCTCCCAATGTCGGAATGAAAGGGCGGCGGAAAACATGACATCCCGATAAAACCCGCAGAGCAATGACATCGTCCGGCACGTTTTCCACGTGCGAAAATCCGGAGTGACACAGCCGGGTATTGAACCTTGATCGTCAATTTGGGAGACGAGCAGGCTAACCTCTCAGCCACTCATCGTTAGAGACCTGCAAAATTCATGTTATTATTTGGCATCAGGCTAAACTTCACAGTGCTCTATATACTCGAGCCACCATCTGTTCTGCATTGGCTGCTGCATAGATGTGAAGTCACTCCTTTTTTTTACTGGACCGCACGTGATTGGAATACACTATTGTGAAGTGTTCGTTTAATGATGCAGAGTTACCCAGGGCGTGTCAGATAAAGTGTGCTCCAATGACAAATTTATTGCAAAGGTACATGAGTTTGAAGTTGAATGTGTCCCGAAATAATAACGGGAATTTTGCAGGTGTCTACTCATCTACCATTGTGTATAGTAAAGTACCACTGTTAAAGATCAAACTTGCACAGAAAAGTATTGCGATGGAAGCACTACACGCCGGTTCAGCGTTTTGCGCGTACAAGCGAAGGAGTGCTGGGCGTGCGTGTTGAGGCCCTTTCAAACGATCACATTTTCCTTTCAAATTACATTCAAAATTTATTTTATTAAATTCATTGAATGTTATGTGACGTCATAGAAAAGTCATAATAGCGACCGTTTTCTCTTTCGATTTCTTCACTGTCTCGTTTCCCTTCGAGATTTTCGTTTATAACATGTTCAATATTTTTTTGAACCAAAAATTTCAATCCCTTAACTCAGCTTATCTGGCAGTATAAATGGAAGTAATCCCATAGTAACATAGTTGTGTGCACACAAATTAGGACACATAAAAAAAAAAAATGATGTACGATACTATGAAGATAATTTGTTCTGGTTTAACCAATTATTTTCGTGTAGTGCAACTGCGTTAGTAGTACAAATTTACACTTTTTGTAATTCTTTAACTGGTTTCATAAAAAATATTTTGATAAATTTTCACGTGGCGACTTGAAATCTTATTGAATTCACTTCATTGCAAGGCGAATGAAGTGATTTTTAGTAGAGGATTCAAGTAACTGAATTCAATAAATATTTGATGTAAAATAGCCTTTACTGTCGTCCGTATCATTGTGTCTCTAACGTGAAAACAATATATAAATAAAGCATCTCAGGCCCATGCTTTTTTAAAACACGAGAGATTAACAGTGAATCTATTATATCTTGGGATGTTCCGTGAACATGCAGCTGAAAACACTGACATCACAGGGTTGGGCAGGGCAGTTTGTGCATTCCCATACCGAGAAAGGAGTGTGTAATGGCGGTCGGTGAGATATTCATAGGAGGGGCAGAGGACAGGGCTGTTCTAGTTATTCATTTGCTGACTAATCGGACTCCAAAACGCAGTTAGGAAAACTAACGTGGCGTCATAAGTGAAATTGATGCTGCTGCTTATTCCTGTATGGTCACACGAAACTAAAAGTCAAACTTTCAATTTTAAATCGTGCTCTTAAGGCCGATTCACAGCGAATTAATATATAGCTCGCTGCATTGACTCTCTTTCGAATTGTCGTTATGTTCGGGTATAGCCTAAATGTTGTGCGGAGTTCGATCAACAAACTTCGCGAGGTGATTACTTGTGCAAACTGAAATCGAAAATATGCGAGAGAGCTGGCGCAGGGTTCAGGTACTACGTCACGCCTGAAGCTTCAAAATTTCTCGTTTTATCTCAGAATGCCTGTTTAGCTTTCGGAAATACCTGTTTCGTGCCCAAAAATTTAAATAATAGTTGTTAAAAAGATGCTTGCCGCTCAGTGTTGCTGAGGAACCCTTTCTCACTGTGGCTGAATATTCGCAAGAGTTTTGAAATGTCAGCCACACTAAGAAGTCAACATGATGCATATGGTTCATAACCTTATTTATTGGAGATCTTTTTCATTTTAAATTCATTGTATTAACCATTTCAAAAACCATTTAATGCAAATTTTGTATTAAATTTAAAAAATATATGTTTCATATACATGGTTTTAACGAAAACAGATCATAACAGACTGGTTACGATACAGTATTAAAATAACAAATAAAATATTCAAGTATTTTTTTTAAATAAAAATAACTAAAACATATTACTACCTGGAAAACAATCAAAAAATTAATCCCCGGGTTCTTATATATCTACACACAAATGCCATACCAGCTACTGTAACTCATGCAGGCCATCTGCTTTACCAACAGATACCAGACAAAATAAACTAATCTTTCATACCTTTTACTCTAACTCAAACATACCTCGACCATTCAGTCCACACTGACCTTGTAAAAATTTGCTTACATCTCATACTTTCTGCTTTACTGATCAACACCAACCAAATATATACTAGTCACTATACCACCAAACCAACCTACCATCGATTATAACCCAAGTCAAACCAGACCACCCAACACTTCATCTCATATAACCAAAGAAAAATTCAATTCAACCACACCACCCAATACATCAAGCACAATATCCACCATGACCCAAATGTACCAAGCAACTATAAAGCTGAGGCAAGCCCTTAACTTAACTCCCATTGTACTTGTTTTACCAACCAACACCACTTATAACTACCAACCATACCTCCTACTATAACTATACCATACCTCAGCCATTCATCCATACAGACCATACAAAATAAAAATACAGCCCATATCAGTGACACAATTAACTTCTAATGCCATCTATCATGTGAACTGACAACAGGCAAAATACACTGACCACCCATACCAAACACTTTAACTCAAGCATTCCTTAGCATTACAGTACTCACCGATACACACATTATGTCAACACCATTCGACATAAACCAACAATCGCAAGACAGATACACTGGAAAACATATCACGCTATATATCAACGAATGTTTAACCTAAGTGTAACAAGTCAATTTATAGTTCAGATCAACGCCCAACACAAAAATTCTTACCATCTGTCAAAAACTAACATAACTTAACGTACTAGATCCCAAAATACTTACCCTACCTTAACCTACCAAAGCTCAGAAAAAATCAGTTATAACCTAATATAACCTAACTTACCTTAACATAATAAAGGCCAGAAAAAATTCAGAAACAATCTACCATAACCTAACCTGTTACAGTCCAAATAAAAATTATACTCATCCTATATATCCTACCTGTCTAGCAATATTTCAGCCAATTAAGAAAATTTGAAATGTCCAAACATCAGAAACACACTTTAAACAGAATGCAGCTAATCAACATGTCAAGTTACATTCACCTTACACTTACAAATGAACCATAGGATCAAGCAGAGTTATATTTAAATTACAATATAGACAAATAGAATGTCGGACACCATCATGTCGACCCAAGGAACTATACATTCAAGACCAACTCATATCACAATAATCCTTACCATCTGTCAACGCAACATAATCGACTGATACTAGCGACCATGTTATGATGTCACCCAACCGCCTTGTTGGACCCAGGTGAACTTGACCTTTGACATTGATCCAGTGGCCTGGTGACATTTGACCTTGAACTCCCAAAAAAATTACAACTTTTAAAAATTCCAAAAAAAATTAATCAATTTATTAAAAGGCTTGTTTTCCATCAACCTTTCACAATAATCATCATCACTACCACAACCACCACAATATTTCTATCAATCTTTCGCAATCTTTCACAATATTTCCATGTATGCAGTATACTATCCATGTAAATTTTATGCTTAAAATAATTTAATAAATATTCTGTATTTAGATCTTTACTTTTATAGATGAGTGAACACAACGCCAATTTAAAGTAGTGAGGGAACATGACACACAAAAGTAAAGGAAAAAATAAAGAAAGAAAACAATTATTTTTAACAATTACAACTTCAGAAGAAAGCAGTTCACCACATCATTTGATGTAGCCTCTTTCCTTCAGTTTACTATTGATTGAATATATCTCAACAAGGCGCAAGTAATTCCAACCAGTTTACTTAGCGATCAATATTCTGAGTCTGTTTACAAGTTCATTCGGGTCTTCGGAAAATACGTAGTCAGTATACTCAGCATCTTCTGCTTTCTTCATGTCGCTCGTTGCAGAAAATGAACGAGCGTTCTTGATGCCTTCTGCCTTCTTTACATCACTTGTAGGAATCTCGTTGGTGAAATGTGTCCGAACGTCGAGAGAATCATCATCATCTTCAGCACTATCACTGTCTTCATAGTCATTATCATCAATGATGTCTTCACGATCGTCTTCACATTCTGGTTTGTATTCTATGTTAAATTTACTTATCTCTACACAAGAGGGTATTGCCGGCAATCCTTGCAGATCTCGGTATGTTCTTTCAATGTATCACCTCGCTCAAAGTGCATGAGACCAATATCGCAATGCTTCATCGTGCGAAAAGGACTCTTCATACAGGTCGTCGCCCATGCAGCCGAGAATGGCAGCTTTTGCAGAAGATATTTTCACAGAAGCGGCACTCGACAACCAGTCGTGGCTCCATGATCGTCATGGGCAAAGGCAGGTCTTCATATTCAAAATTTATCTTCGTGGTATGGGAGCACTCTGAGAAAACTTAAACACTCGTTCACACCACAAGAAAGCACATAGGAACTAAATTTATTCTATACATATTTATTAGGGATTTGCGGGATCCCAAACCTTCGGAAAAAAAAGTCGGGAAAATGGCTTTCCCGAAATGTCTGGCAAGAATTAGCTGACTCCCGAAATGTTTGGAAATTTGGGGCTTAATGCACATTTCTAATTATGATGGGCAGAAAAATCAATATTTCTCTTCCTGTCAAGCTTAAACTAATTATTGTGTGTATTTTCCGAAACTTTAATTAGTATTTTCCGTTGCATTAAAATAATATAAACTCATTATTTAGATCATTACAGATTTACATTTTTTCTGAAAAAATCTTTATTCTAAATCATTTGCATAATGTCATTAACGCAATATTTCCGTTTTAGTTAGTCAAAGATGTTAGACATTCTGAGTGTTGCATCCCGTGACGTACGTTTAAAAAACCATAGAATAAATTAAAGAAATCCTTACTCTTTGAGGCGCAAACTTTTTTCACTTGTCTCCAAGCGAAGCGTACTTGATTAACTTATCCTTGGCGATAAATTTATTTAATTTTTTTTTTCTCGCATATTGTTTAGTTGAACATACTTTCTGTACGTTGCTATTGTAGTAGTTCGGTTGCAAATGGAAAACTCAGGCAAGTCGGTAAACAGTAAATAATTAGGCGCGTGAAATCTCTACGAACGTCTGCCAGAGAGCAAATAATTAGCTAGATGTGTATTTTGCAGGAAGGTGTTAAAATATGAGCATGGGAGCACGTCTGGGCTGCTGAGACCCTTGAACCAACATCCTGCATTAAAAAAAAAAGATTTTTATGAATTTTCAATATACATAGATATCATTTTGATACACATGATAATTTTTCTCGATCCCGTCCCGTTTCCCGAGGGAAAGGTTTTTCCCTCCTGAAAATTCCCCGTCATAAAATATCCATTCATGCACACCCCTAATATTTATACATATATTCCTATCATATATATATAATAGGAATATACATATATATATATATTCCTATTATATATGTAAATACATTATCTTATAAGTGGTGAGTATCCCCTGAAGGGCGTGAGACTTTAATTAGGGCTAAGGAGAATATGGAGTAAAAACAATTATAATCTGAATGAGCACTTAAAGTAATCAGTATTATGTCCACTCAATAATAAAGCAAATAAATTATGTAAAATGTTGGGTTTTAGTAAAAGCCTAGTTTATTATAGTCTTGCTTGATCATTTCAACCACCTCTCCCTTAGTAATAGAGATATATTAACTGGACAGCCATTAGGTAGTGCTAGTGTGACCCAAAGCCAACCTCCTGTGCCGCAGTCGGTTGGTGCGCCACTGGTCTTGGGTGAGGGAGGCTCTGGATTAGAATCCTGGGTATGATATTGGTGTTAATTTAGGTTATGTTATATGTTAGTCTGTAAGCCGTCTCTTTCTAAGCTTTAATTCATAAAACCAGGGGACGTTAAAAATACCCTTTACAATACAATACAATACTAGATTGACCCAAGACTGTTACAACATGATTACGACATCATTAAATATGATAAATACCCAAGGACACACATTTGTTGAATATTGTACGAGATTTTCTGGGTTCGAGTTCCGGTTAAGGCAAGTGTGTATTTGTAATTGTATCACTACTCTTTCATTTGTTTCTGGTTTCATCTGTAATTTTATTTATTTCAACGAGACGACAAATGCTATCTACCTGGTGAGAGTTGAGGTGAGGATGCAGCAGCAGTAGAGTGCAATGGGGCGGGAAAATGGGAGAACCCAAAGAAAACCCGCCGGCCCACGTTCGGGTGACCCCACAGCCCAGGTCAACCAGCATGGAATCACCGATAAACATGTGTAACAACGGAAGGGATTTTTGATATCTTCAGTAGTCCAGTTACTCTAACTTGGTGAAGACCTGGAAAATTCGTAAGATCAGCCGGTGCTGGGATATAACTTACACACATGTCCTTTATCTTATTGGCCCAATCGTTTACTGACATGTCCTGCAATACGGAGAACCAGTAACACATGTGTAGAAATAGACTCAGCGAATCAAGTAATTAAAACCTAGTAAAGGCTGTTCACTGTCAACTGAGCACTTTCGGAAACACTGGGTGAGATCTACTTTTATTAACACTGCATATTCTTCCGCCGTATGTAAAATTACCATTTCCGTGCACCTGACCACTGTATTCACCTGCTGTTTTAGTGTAACTCTGAAATTACTTAAAAAGGTAATATCTTTAAAATATTGCTAATTTGTGTCGTCTGTATATTGTTATGATATGTTTTATGGTTCGTCATCATACGTAAACAGGGTTATGAAGGCGTAACAAGTTATTGATAACAGATATATGTAATGAAAACTACATAAATGAGTTAACATTAAAATTGTACAATATTATTATATCAATGAAAGTATGATTGAATATAAAAGGCAGGTGCTAAACAAATATACTGAAATATTTAATCATATTTAATCATAACTCCTAATTAGAGAGTCCCCACCTTGTTCACGATCCCGGAGGCTGATTAAGATGGTTGAAGTCGACAGTTGGACATACTCATCTTCATTGGTATTCTCGTTCCAATGACCCGACAAGAAAAAGGCAACTGCCCACATTATATACTGTCCTATATCAACTGCATTGTCCCCCCGTTTACTGGCCGGTGGAGGGGGTATCAGTGGTTTGAGATTTCGTCACTAATTTCAGCAGCCATGGCCTGTGACCCGGATAAATATGTGAAGGTGTGATCAGACAGGCTGCTCAGCTAAGGGCTGATTACAACTCAACTTTTTCATCAATCATGATAATTACAATAGCTTAATTAATGAGGAACCATTCTCATTGGCCGCCTGGGCCTCTCCACCTCTCGCCCTCCCTTAGGTTTTCATCGCCTAGGGAGGTTTAAGTTTTCAACCGAATTTATTTGTGGCTTAGCGCCTTCTTGAACAGTTGAACAGTATAACCCTACCGGCAGGTTAAGCCCGGAAGCAGTGTAAATTGTCTTCAGAGAAGGACACTAATAAAGCCCATTTAATTTACGTAAATATGTGTATGTCTTCATTCGGGTAGACTTTGGGCATTTATGGACGCAGGCCTCCACCTTCCCGCTAAAAGTGTAACATGTCTTTATTAGCATACTGTGTCTTCATCATCATAAGTGCTTTTGTCATCATTTACCAGTAATTAAAGGTGTGTAGTTCGCCTTAAGAATCCAATGCGCAATACATAATTTTAACTTGTAATATAATTGAGGAACATCATGTCGGAAGGATACTGCATCTGGTCATCGCACACGACACTGAGTCAGCAAAGTCGGCTCTACAATTCAATTTGGCATTGTTCCACATGAAATGCCTGGCGCCCGGGTACAGCACAATTCCTAGCCAAATTTATCCTGGTAAATTATTTGCCGCTCCTGAAAACCTCAGTTCTCACACCACACAGCACCAACATTTTGTATTTTTTTTTGTTTCATATGGCGTTGTCCTCACACATGGGTCATGTCAGCTGGGTGTATTGACTCGTCCGGGAGGAGCCTGGTTGTCTTGCCTTCTAGGCTTTGCATGCCCAGGACTGGGAAATGGCAGCTGCCTCGTCACCTTCGACCACACAGGTTGTTCCGGAGGTGAGTTCACAGAATTCCTGTATTCCAAATAAACTTTTTTATATGTCCTTATAAAAGGTACCTCTCTTTAGCTCTCTTGAACCGGCAAATATTCTGACTTTTTTTATAGCTGTTGCGAAAGTAGATACCTCAGGTTTGTGTCCTGAGGTATAAGTTCTCCAGGCTATAGCAGTTAAGGTAGAAGGTTTTATTCTTCAACTTATGTACGAAGAACTGGCTACACAAGCTAATGGTACCTTTGTTGGTTTTAAATTACGTGTCCTTCATGCTCTTTTCTCACCTCGCGTGAGGCGATGTTATGAGCTTCAGTACGTGTATCGGTTTCAGAGGCCGGAAGAGCCAGTTTGCTATTTTATCGAGTCTGTTTGTAGGTACCATGAGGCCTTTTAACTTAATTTAAATAGGTCAGATTTGGTCTACATTACTGTCAACAACTTTGGTCCATTATGTAAAACACTTTGTATAATGATTTTCGCATCCTGTACTTTAAATTAAGTCCGCCAGAACATGGTGGTAATTCAAGGTCGCCTGATTTCCACCACTCAATATCAAGCTGTTTATCCAGCTACCCCTCAGTTCATCCATAATATGGCAATGGGTAGTGTGGATCGCGGAGTTCCGCCCCTTTTGAGTATCAGTCACCGAACTACCTCTGTGTGCTGTGTGAACTGCGCCCGCCTCGGTCATGTCACGGCCTTTTGTCAAGCCGAAAAGGTTAATTAAACGGAATGCCATTGTTTCCCTTGTGGACAGGCAGGACAACTCTGTAATTCCTGTAAGTCAGCGGGAAACAGAGTGTTACTGACCGGATGTGTGGGTCTGTCAATCGTGAAGTTATGGAGGCTCCACGCAAAATACAGCATTGAAAGTTTACGATAATCTGCGGAGGGCACAACTAACTCGCGCTCGTTCACTTGGGTGCCACGCATTGCGATATTAGTGAATTATTTTTGCAATGTATTTTAAACAGTATAATAGTTTCAAAAGGGAGGATTAGTGCTGTGGAAGAAAAATGATTGTAAGTCCCCGCCTCTCTCATAATATTATTTTGGGAATTGAGTTTTTAGATAAATCTAGGGCTGTGGTTAACCTCGATGATGGTAACCGATCTTTGGGCTATGCCCCTAACATAAAAGTGGGTCACCACGTCTATGACAATTCGGCAGTTTTCACATATAATTCCTGTGATAGTACCAAAGAAAATAATATTCAATACCAGTTAGTGAAATTTAGAGAGGACAGTGATGTTATTTCATCCAAGATAGGGAAGTGTAATGTACTCCCATATAAATTTACGTTAACCGATGACATCCCGGTCCGAGATCGCCACCTAAACTCCATGCCTTTAGAGAAATTATTGAAAAATTGTTGAATGCCAGGGATATAGTTCCATCAACCTCTGATTATTGTTCACCTTGCTTTCTTGTTAGAAAAAAGGACAATGATAATTGTTGATTAATGGTATACCAGTCTTTAGTAAACAAAAAATCCTTAAGGACCCGTTCCCTCTGCCAACCATTGACTGCGTGCTTCAACACCTGGGAAAGGCAAGCGTATTTTTCGTTCTCGACCTTAATAACAGATTCCACCAGCGATTGTTGGACCCATCGTGTGGGAAGATTACCACCTTCAGTACTCCTTGGAGTCAGTTTGCATTCACAAGAATTCCCATGGGTTCCAACTTTTGGAACCAGGCCATATCCTGCATCCTAGATTATGTTCTATCCGAGTTTAATATCAAATTCATTTTTATTTACATAGATGATATTATTGTTTACAGCGATGACTGGGAAACTCATTGAGTGCATTTAAAACTGGTGTTGACGAAAATTCGTGAAGTGGGACTCGTGGTAAACCCTGAATAGGTGACATAGGGGTAGCATAACATCAAGTTCTTAAGATATATGAGTAGTGAAGGCAGATTGTTGATTGATCCAGATCGTGTGGCTCCCACATTGGGTTTCCCTTGCCATAAAACCATAAATGGGGTTAAGAAATTTCTGGGGATTATGGGCTATTATGCCTGCTTCATCAACCATTATTCCGAACTGGCTGCACCCTTGAATAAACTAAAAAAGATGGCGAACTGAGCAGGAGGTGGCCTTCAATATCTTAAAGGATGAATTTACTGTCGTCACCACCAGCCTTGCAAATTCCCGATTTTACGAAATGATTTGTTGTACAGGTGGCTGCTTCGTCATTACCGTAAGGCAAAGCTTTAGGCCAGCGTGTGGATAACAGTTTTGCTCCGATTGCCTTCGCTAGCTGCACCCTTATGTAAGCAGAACACAATCCTGGGATTTATGAAAAGGAAACGTTTGCTTGTATTTATGGCCTGGAGAAGTTCGCGTCTTATATCGGAAATGATGAATGCGATTTGTACATGGATAGCCAGCTGCTTAGCTGGGTATTAAACCATCCACAGCAATTAGGGAAATTGGGTCGTTGGGTTTTAAGGTTATCAAGGTTTTGGTTTCATGTCCATTATGTCCGGGGTTCAGACTATAATGTTGTGTACTTGCTCTCGTGCATGATCTACCCTAACGATTTAGAAATCGGAGCCAGAAAGTTACCTGTTTCCTCAACAAATCTGATCCAAGGATCCCGGAATTTTTTGTGAAGCTGCCTCAGGGGTCCCGGGACAATGCCTTTTCCCCCAGGGTGGTAGTTGATCAATTCTGGTGAAATCCTACCCTATTTTGTCGAGAAGGATATCCTGTATTTCTCGGGGAAAAAATGGACGGGCATGGAAAATTGTAGTCCCATTGGCTCTGAGGCTGTGGTGCTGTCGTATCACCATGGCTCTCTATTTGGTGGTCCCAAAGGAGTTAGTCGGACTTTCTATAAAATCTCCAACCACTTTGCCTATCCGACCCTCGTGCATGAGGTTGCTGAGTTCGTAAAATTCTGTGATGCCTGCCAAAGATGTAAATAGGCCCATCAAACCAATGTCGGACATTGTGTTGTGCAACTGCCTCAGGTATCTTGGGAGACTGTCCATATAGACATCTTTCGACACCTATTTTGTTCAAAAAGGGAAATGTTTGTGTACTAACTTTAATGGATAACTTCTTGAAGTTTGTGATCTTATTACCATTGAGTAATATGAAATATTCTACCATAGTGAAAATTCTGTGTGTTCAAGTTTAGAAAGTTTTTAGCACCCTCTGTGAAATCTTATAAGTTAATGCTAGATGTTTTACCTCTGTTGTGTTCCGTGATATGTGCTTCAAGTGGTCAATAAAACATTCTATTCCAGACCCTATTTCCCCAAAGGCAACCAGGTGGAGCACTTCAATAAATACCAGAAAGCATGCTTCACTATATTTTATAGTCATGATCATTCCCTCTGGAATCAAGATCTTCATCTGATCAATGCAGACTTAAAAAGCGCCTTGTATGGATCCACCGGAGCCCCCGCCTCTCCTTAACCTTTTTGGGTCGTCCCTTGAGCAATCTTTGTTAAATGTTTGGTGCATCCCTCGTTTACCTTCTCCACTCTGTGACTCTGACCGGGACGAGATGCTCGGTCAGGTGTGTCAGCAGCTCGGTCAGGCAAAATATTTGGTTAATGCCTGGCTTTATAAGAACACTTAGCCTACCCAGTTCAAGCTGGGTGACGTTGTCCTCTGTAAGTGCTTCTCCCTGACAGACTTAGGTAGTAATTTAGGTAGCAAATTTCTTCCCAAATTTGTCGGTCCTTTTTGGATCGACAGATTTTTTAGCCTCAATGCCATCAAGCTTATCACTTCCTCTTCCGGGAAATTTTATAGAAAGGCTCATGAGAGTCAATTTAAATTGTATGTTTCAAGAAAATGTTAATTTGGGCCTTGTGACCCTCCTTGTATTAAAAGGTTTAGCATTTGTAAATGCCGCAAGAGTTTTCCCGTTTCCCTTTTCCTTGTTATTTGTTTAATATGTTTAACTTCCTTTTCTAATAACCATAGAATCTTTTTATTCCAGTCCTCCGCTCGAGGCATTCGGTGGAGGTGGCGCAGCATGGGTGGGACAGTCTATGTTATGCTGGAGGAGAATCTTCCTTGATGACATCTCTCTCTTCCCTTACTGCAGTTGTGCAGTCCAAAAGACCCCTGTAATGGGAGCTGGACGCTCCCTGGCCACTCTTCAATGTCATCCCCGGGGATGAACTGTCACTGCCTATTTGTGTGAAGCACTGTTTTCGTCAGTGGGTGTTAAGAACTGTTGTCAAGATCTGTTTCTCGCCTTAAGAGATAAAGAATTTTTTCTTTGTTGGGATGTGATCTTTGTAAACTGTACTCTCTCGACTGCGGGGCTTTTTTTCTATGCTTTCTTTCTTCGAACTTTCCCTGTAATCTTTGACGACGTTTTGTTTGTGTGTGACTGTTTGTAGGTGGCCAGAGTGCTGTGGTATGAGACATTAGATGTATGGAACAGTTTGGGACAGGGGTTGTAACGCTTGGGTGTTACCCATGTGATCTGTGACGTTTGGCATTGAACTTTACCGTGCTACACTAGTCCCACCCTCCCTGGCACGATTTTTTTCAGTATTCAGTGCCACCCACCGCACCATCGTCCGAGTTCTTCGACCGCTCTGTCACCAACCCCAAAACCCTCCCCCCGGTCAAACCACCCCCCCCCCTCCCCACTCTCCCTGCCCAACACTCTTCATTCATACGACACCTTATGATTTTTGATATTGTACTGGGGCATCGTTATTCTTTCTGCTACTGGCTTTTGGCTTCGAGCCTTCCTAACCTCTTTGCCTGGATAATGGGAGGCCTACTTCATTTCGTCATGGGTGTGACGTGATCCGACTGCATAATTGGGGACATTAAACATTGCTGCTTGCGACTTAATTGTAATATAATTCCTTTGGTGATTTATTTACATGATTTGTGATTGGCAAGGAAGCGTTAGAGGTAGCGGAACATATGCGGTGTGTTGACAACCCACTCCTTTATAGTGGGCCTTAAATAAGATTTGGTGCCTTATCGCGTAGTATTTTTTTGTATTTTAGCTGGTTTGCTGTGATGTGTGAGTACATTTTTAGCAAGTTCTTTCAGGACAGAGAAGGGTTTTATTACATTTGTGGTGAAAGTAGATAGCCATTGAAAGTAATTTCACTGTCCAAGTTGTCCCCGACAGTGAGATGAATTGGGATAATGTCCTTGTCATCTGCTCACTGTCGTAATAATGTTTATATATGCATAATTTCCTTTATATCGTAGGGCTTTGATGGGCAAAGTGTAGTTTGCTGCCCCTGCATCGATCTTATATTTGATTGAGAATTATATTAAGATTTTAATACGAATTTTAGTTTCGAAGGTGATTTGATGGGCTAACCACCGCCACCTTTCCGACAGTGTAAGTTATCATGTGTATAAACCTCTTAAGTCATGCTTGTAATTTACACGACAAATATTTGGTGAAATTAAACAGTATTCTAGTAGTGAAATTCTCTCTGGAGCCTCAACATAATTGTAGTATGGTTTGGTTATTTTGTATTTTCGAATGTGCGCTTGAGAAATATACTATGCCAAGCTTATTATCTTTAATCTACACTTGCAATACTAATAATTATTATGGCTCAAAATTTTGAACAAAAAGTACGTTGGAAGTGTAGCGAAGCTCTAGTGCTCGTGTCGCATTCGATGGTTTCTTTATGCAGTATGTGTAAGGCAGCTTCCATGGGTGGTTCACATTGTAAAAGTAATTTATTGATATCGGGCAACGTGGTTTTAAATAATAGTCCTTCAATTTTAAAACGATTTAATGAATGTGGCCAAATGTTATGATCGAGAGATCTTTTCCTTGGTGCAAGATGTACTACTGTTTGAGCAAGCCTTAACATGTCTGCCATTACAATTAGTTTATGAGCTCTTTTGCGGCGATGTTGCGATATCAATATTTTAGTCAAGTTTAGAGAGTCCTTAATTTTCTGAATTTCTGATTCTTGTTTAATGTCACGGTGCTTGCACTCAGTATCGATGTAAGTTTCGTGATGGTTGGTTTGGTGGTATAGTGACTAGTATATATTTGGTTGGTGTTGATCAGTAAAGCAGAAAGTATGAGATGTAAGCAAATTTTGGCCACCTGGACCCAATTTTCACACATTGACATGTATGCTGCGGCCATGGAAAATGATGTGAGCAATGTTCACATATGAGACATGGTTCCCTAAGTTCGCAATGTCCTGTGGTAATGAGGCGAACTAGCATGCTCAGCTGTCTGCACTATTGTTGTTTCCTGTTATTGCATAGCGACTGTTTGTGTTTCTTCCAGCGTGGCTGGGATTTTGCTCTTTGTGGGTACTTCATGCACGAACTGCACATCGGTCCTGCCAGGCTGCTGTGGTTGGCACTCAGCATGAATATGATGCTGTGTGATTTGGTATTGTCCGTGATAGGCGGTGATGTGATGAAAATTTCCTGCTGTGTGGTCACTGTTAGAACTCATTTAGTAGCGAAGGGGCACACTGATGTTTGTTGCAGGTATGTTGTGTTTTCACTTGTCAGTTCACACTGTGTCATTGTGTGTCGGTAGTCCTGAAAATTTATTTGTGTTGTCGATTATGGAACCCCTTTGTGCCAATGATATCTCGTTACTAGGCAGTATCTGCAGGAGTGGGGTGGCCGTGACGGATGTGCTGGCAACCCACAGTTTGCTACAGTTCTATGAGGCACAGTTGGAGTTGTGTCCCTCTTGCTCGGAGGAGCGCTGCATCTGTGCCCTATCTACGGCCAGTATCGATCGGGCCGGTTGGCTGCATAATGTGTTGTTTGCAGGTGCAGAAGTGGGCATCTCATTGTGTTGTGGTGCGTGTGCTCCTGACAGCTTGTTTGCAGCATTGAAAAGAGGCAGTGTAGCTGTCACAATGTATGATGTTGTTACCCGTGTCTCTGGCTCTGTTTTTTGTAATTAAAAGAAGTGCTTGGTATTGTATTTGTCGTGGCATTGATGATATTGTCTGAACAGGTTTTCCTAAAGGTTGGCACGGCTGGTTGTTCAATTGCATGCCAGGTGGCCAGCGGTAAATATGCCAATGCCCAAATGTCTCATTCTTCCACACTGTTGAATATGTTGCTGAACTGGCATGGATGCGCGATGTGGTTGTGATTGCTGTATTTCTTTGGTGTGCCTTGTGGCCTCTTGGCTAGCGGCTACCACTTACGTGTCACAACACAGGAGGGGTGGTCTTGCCGTCACGACATGACTTGGTTGGAAGGGTTGGCAGGTGGTCTTTACTCATCAGTGTTGACAGCACCAAACTGGTGGTGCTGGTTGATGTCATGGCTGTAGTAGCCATTCAAGATGGTGAATTATCAGACATAATGTACAATGGATATTTTCTTGGTGCCAAAACTGTTGTAATTTCTCTAGGTTTTCCTTGCCTGTGCACTCTTGTAATTATTCATGACATGAAGAATGTTGAATGGGTAGTGTTTCGCCAGTAGCAAAATGGTAGGAACCAGAGTGTTCAATTTGGATTCTACACCCGTAACACACATGGTTGCATGTGGTAACACAGATATGGAACACTTGGAAAATTATGGGACAATGACACTTAATACACAGGAATGATAAACACTGATGTTTGACAAGCAGGAGAATGATGTTCTTGGCAGAGGTTCGTTGTTTGCCACAAGCTTGGTCTCACTATTTGACGTGCTGTTGAACTGGGCATCAGGCATTTACGAATACATTAGGATGCATGGCTGTGAGATTCAATTTATACTAGGTGGGCACTAGTCCTCGCTCAGTGTGGAACACGATGATGATTTGGGGTCATGGGTCATTCACCCTGAAGTGGCCCCCTAATGCTCCAATGTCACAGTTGCTGTTATCTGTTACCTATAAATCGAAGTGCCTGGTCTAGTCGAGGATATCTAGAGCTCCTCTGTATGCTCATCCAAACTTATGATGGGAACTGTTGAGGCCATTCGCACGCCAAGCCTTTATTATGTTAAGGTCTCCACAGGTTATGTGGCTGAGAAGCTGCTAAAATAAATAAAAATTTTGTAATTCGCACAACAATCATATTTATTCATTATCACTCCTCGTATAAGGCACAGACATTATGATTCTCCAGTATAGCACTCAGTGCTCTTAAGCAGATAAAAAGGCACACAATTTGATAAAAATAATTACTTGAACATTACACCCAGTCATTTATATATGCACTTGGTTGTCGAACATCACTCTCACCAGATGAAAAACAGTGCTTCAATGTTCCTGAATTACATTTTTACTATTGATATTCTACATGGTTGGTTCTGAATGTGAAGACTCAGGGAGGACGCAAACCGCATGTCCTTTGGACGGTGAGGGGATGATGCTTCTTCTGGCTGGTTATAACACGCTGCTCTCTCAGTGGCTGGTCATTCCCACCTCGGTATCAAAATACTGTTAATTACACTCTTTAATTTTATATAGTAAAAAGGTTGATGATAGATGAATGATTGCTACATAAGAAAATATATGAATACTCTGAAACACTCTGAAGATTTTTTTTAAAGACAATATAAAATTATAAAACTTATGAATTTAAGATGGTATACTAACCATGTACTTAAAGATAACAGTGTACAAGGTGTCTGTCTTGGCACATGTTCTGTGCATTAATTCATGATTTTTTTCTTAAACCTATTATGACAATCCAGTAATTTGATGATGTAGATTACATTTCTAGCATAAAAAAAATCATTAAAAAATTTCTTATATACAAGTTATGAAAAAGTGGGATTACCTTGACACATGTTTGCGTTTTACGACGGCGAACATAGGGCATTAGCAACCTAACCTCAAATTTCTGCTTCATACTGCTCTGAGTACTAGATGCTACTATCCACTACTTGTTTAATATTATTTATATTTACACAACTTAAAAATGCATTTGTTATGCAGGGATTAAGTATTTATCAAATGTAACCTATAATTAATTAAAGCTTGCATCATATCAAAGTGATGTGCTTGGATTCTACAAGAAGTGAAGCGTCTTTCGTGCGCAATACATGTGTAATATTTTATGTTAGTAATTACATAACACTCTTAAAATTAACAAGCTATTACACTGAACACTGATGATAATTTGGATGTGGTATATCCACTCACTTACCATTCTTACATATGTAAAGTGACATTCCGTGAACGTCGTGCTTGGAGCACTTTTTTTGGGAACACATGATAGACTCTGATTTAAAGACACAGTATAATAATAAGCAAGAACCCTGTTAATAATACAATAACACACTTAGAAATTAATATGGTCACATTTAGAATATTATATGCTTGTCTGTCATCATAGTCATAACCTACTTTGACGGGTTGGGTGGACACTGTGTTTACACTGTGATGTAAACAAACGTAATATGTAAAATCAAAACACAAAAACTCACTGACTCTACTTTATCACAAGGCAATCAAATAAAAATTACTATTAACAAATTATTACACTTTAATTAGATCATGCATTTATTCATTTCACTGATGCTGCCGAGGCACTAAATGTACATATGCTTGACGTATTGGGTGCACTATAGTAGCAGCTTGGCGCACGCGTGTGTTGAATGCTTTGGACATTGTGAACTGGCTATGTTAGGGAACCGTAGAACACATCACCTTCGACTTGGTGCACACTTCATGCATCAGTAGAGTGCACATCCCTCTGCGGTGAATTTTCAAGTATTGGCCAGACAAATGATCTTAGTGGCAAGGGAACGTGGCACACATCAGTGGCGACTTGATTTTAGACTGCTTACCGCTCTTAGATTAACTACATGGATTTAATTATCTGCTAGATGTTCACTTTGAAATGTACCTATCGTAAATGCTGCTAAATGATCAGTTTAAAATTTATCTTTTTTTACTTAAACATTGTTAAATGTACTAGTGGTGAAATAGGTCCTAAAGTAAGTTGATCCTCTGTCTAGCAATAATATAGCTCTCTGAATACATTATATTTTGTTCGGATGAGGATCTTTCCTTAGTCCGGACTAAAATCCACTGTGAATAAAGCTCTGTGTTATTTTTGTGTGCCATATGACTGGATATTTCTATTCCATAGTCACTGCTTTAGATCGCGATTTCGAAATATGTTTCCAACTGTGCGTTTATACTGTCAATGACCCACAGTTTCGGAACCCCTACTTTCCAAATTAGTGTTTAAAAAGTGTTTATACCCTCACACGAAACCCGGTTTTGTATTTCGTGTGTTGTTTTATGCTGGAGATCACAAGTATCAACAAAATTTAAAAAAATGTTAATCCTTTTTGTAATGGTGATTAAAAAAGAGATCGTTTTTTTTTTAATCGTATATAATTATAAATTCACAAATAATTGATAGTTGCATACGTTCAGTGATAAAACACAATTACTCACAACTCGTTGTCCTCAATCATGTCGACATTTACAATAAAAAATGGTATGTCGTTAGGAATTCTAAAGATGACATATTTTTTGCGTATCCGTTATTTTCGTACCACTAGCAACATTATATAATCACTCACATTTACACACATTATTTGTAACTAATTAAACATCTTGTTTTACACTACTTGTACATTTAATACCATCATATAAAAATAAAATTCTATTTTCGTTGTTAAAAACACGCACGAAACACAGAAATTGCAAAGTTTGGCGGATGCTGATTGGACACATTCATATGATAAATTAGAGAAAATTACTGGAGTAAGCAAAGGATATAAGGATGAAAATAATCATTTTATTTTATTTTCGGAGAAAATAAAAAAAACATTTTTTAAACAATATTTATATTTACATTACCACTAATAATTACTAAGTATATTGTAGATAGCGCTTCCTTTATAATTTTATTTACAACAAAATATTCGTTTATTCAAAGTTAATAGTAATTTACAACAAATATATACGTAAGTAATAATGAACATTGTATATTAAACACCAATTTGTGATTAAATGATTATACTTTGTAAACAATAGTAAGGAAAAAAAGTTTTTCTCCGTGGTTTTTATTTTGATTTTATATTATATATCACTCCAAAAGAGAATTCCATTAACCTGAAAAATAAATACAAAACACATTATTTTATAGACCTTTTGGGTCCATTATTGTTTACGTGCTGTTATTAGATCTCTGTAATGGCTTAAGTAGCCCGTACTCGATAGGAAGAGCCTTGTGAACATCAACCTTTTATATTACAATCTAGGCAAAACAATGTCCACCTGTTTTTTTCAATTACCTGTATTCCACGTGTGTGTATATATATATATATATCACTATGGTTAACTTTAGAGTACTTATTTCGCTTGTATTATATTTCATATTTATTACAGAAAATAATTATTTTTGAATTTGTAATTTACAACTGAAAAGAGACTTTGATGATTGAATACTTATTTTAACATATTTAGATATGATGGCGGGGCAGAAACAAAGTGAAGTTGGCAAACATGGCGAGCCATGACATGGCGTGTTTCTTTTTTAACAAACGAAGCGTAAATTATACTTCGAAAAATACTTCAAATTACATCATGTTTGTAGACGTGGTGTTTTTTAAACCTACCTAAGCAAATTACGATGTTGTGAAAAATGTGTGTTCCCCAGCAATAATAAATATACTGTTACGGTGTGAAATATCGGGCGTGGCTGTTTGGTTATAGTTACGCTGTTCTTTTGTGTGCGTAATTTCGAATATTTGATGTGAACTGTTTTTATGACTAAGTTATTTATTTACACCCACTTATAGTTATTTATCACAAAGGTTGTATCTTTGCCCGGGGGTTTGAAACACAGTCGTGTAACGTGATTGGACAGTCGCATCAGCGAGATATTTGTACATTCTGACTTCCAAAACTTCGGCTATCATACCATCTGTTGTGAATCGCACCCCAACTATCCACTGGAGGCGCCCGTGGAAAATACTTGCCGATCCTAACCTTTCCTCGGATCTTCGAGCTGCAGTATTCGGCTTCTACAATAATATCGTGACAACTCAACAGCGTAAATACAGCATTCACCAGACAGGTGACCCTGCATGCCCGCTGTGTGGCAACACCGACACGGCCCTTCATAGGGTAATTTCCTGTGTTTATGCAGCTCCCATATGGCAGTGGTGTCGCGTACGAGTACGTAAAATAATTCGCGGTGAACATGGAGGTGTCAGCGACACGCACATGCTTCATTGCGATTTCTTCACCTTCCCCTCAGTTCGACGAAGAGCTGCGGCCTGGTTTGTACTTCATGCGATCGGCTTTTTGGTGGACCGTTCGACACCGGTGACAGTTCAAGACTTTGTCCAGCTTCTTCGTCAAGATAGGCGGAACATGGCGCGGCGTGACACATTGCGTCAGCGGTACGGCAATTTTTTAAATTTTCATTCTGACGTTCACGCCTACAGGAAGTGCGTGTATATTACCGAGGTTGGGTGTACGCCGTGCGCTGCCCACCCCTAGGTCCTTACAAGTGTACACCTTAATGTTCCAGTAGTAATCGTTGATAGGTGGTAGTGTTATTATAAGTCAGTGTCACGTGTCGGGGTGCACGTCAAGCGCTGCCCCTAACGATAAAAAAAATTTATGTGTTCATCGACTTTGTCAGTAAAACCAGTTCACCAAATGTTAATATCGTTTTGTGCCCCTATGTAAGAATTGTGTAGATATTTTATTGAGTATTTTTTTTTTTATATTGTGGGTTGCATGTGTACTGTATATAATAGGTTAGGGGTAAACGCCTCTGTATATCGTGTGTGATAATAAATCTATTTTATAAAATAAAAAAAAATTGCGTAGTCGGTTGAACGCCGGGTCGCGGTGCAAGGGGCTGCGGGTTCGAAACCCAGCCAGGGCATGGATGCTTGTGTCGTCCATTTAATTTTTTTTATCCTCGCCGGCACTAAAGACCTAGCTGCAAACAGTGTCGTAAAACCCTCTCACTCACTCGTACTATAAATACGATGTTGCCAGACATACGGAAATTCCCGTATCTGTAAGAAAATACATATGATAGTCGCACTAATAACGAGTATAGCTACAACAGTAAAATATAGAAAAACGCTTATTAATGTAATGTCAAATATTACACACTCGCAATTTTGTAGTATATTCATTCAGTACTTCGGATATAGCTTTTTGACATTATTTGCATCATATTAAAATTAAGTTATTGTAAAGTTATGTTAAAATGTTTCTAATTCTGGTACGATTAATCCAGTGTGTCGGAACCATTTTTGTTGAGTTTGTACACGCCTGACTTGGAAAAATTAACTTTAAACCTGGTTGTCTCTCGCAACACAAACTATTATAATATTGTTGTGGTCGTTACTATCAGTGTCAAAAGTAATTTGGTGTTATACTGCACAACATAGGCGTGGATAACACAGTATAAAGATATTTTCACTATTCATTTATCTTACTTCTATATAAAAAAGAAGTAATTTTATCTACACACAATAAACCACTAATTCTTCAGCAATTAAATTACAAACATCACTTATTTTGCATATTTCCGTTCTCGGTTGTTTAGATTATTCTGGGGATGGGAAATTGAATTGTGAAAGAGAAAACAGAGAAATACCTATCTAGTTCTTGAGCAGAGGTACAGAGGAAGAACTATCTGATTCTCGGACCAAAGTTACACTTGTGCTCGGCAGTTTGAATCCGCTGTGACTAGTTCGGAACGTCGTAGCTCACACGTCAACCGTAATAACTAGCTATCGCGACTGTCCTTACTGGACCATAAAAGGTCTATAAAATAAGAAGTTTTGTATTTACATTCACGTCAACGAGCACTCTTATGAGAATATAATATAATATTAGATCAAAATATCATTGTTTAGAAAAACTTTTTTTGCTTACTATTTTTATTACAGTGTTATCACATAACTCCAAAATTTTGTTTACTATACTATATTACCTCTAATATATGTGTATATTTATTGTATATTATTATAACCTTGGAATAAAATAACATTTTATTTTAATTAATACTTTAATATGTAGCGCTATCTAGACAGTACTTCGCAATTATTAGGTGTAAAATATTTGCAGTTAAAAATAGATATTATTTCAAGATAAAAAAGGACAATAATAATATTTTAATAAAAGTATAAAATTAAATGTTTGCTCTCAACGTAACATACAAATGTTATTGTGTTTTAAAAAGGGTCTTACATTATTATTATTATTTTTGCATCATTAAATCAGTGTCTAACACGTGTTCTCAAACACAGTGCACAATGTACGACGTGCACGGAATGTAACTTTACATATGTAAGAATGGTAAGTGAGTGGAAATACCACATCCAAATTATCATCAGTATTCAGTGTAATAACTTGTTAATTTTGAGAGGGTTATGTAATTATTAGTATAAAATATCATGCATGTATTGCGCACAAAATATGCTTTTTGTCTTGTAGAATCTACGCACATCGCTTTGTTGTGATGCAAACTTTAATTAGTTATAGTACAGATTTTAGAAAGATGCAATCCCTGTGTAACTCAACCATTTGTCAGTTGTGTAAATATAAATAATATTAAACCAGTAGTGGATAGTAGCAGCCAGTATTTAGAGCAATACCAAGAAGAACATTGAGGCTAGATTGCTCATGCCCTTAAGTGCACTATCGTTAGCCGCGAACTCGTGTCAAGGTAACCACACTTTTTCGTAACTTGTATATAAGAATTGTTTAAATGATTTTTAATGTTAGCAATGTAATATAAGTCATCAAATTAGTGGATTGACATAATGGGTTTAAAAAAGCAATTATGATAATGCACAACATGTGTGCCAAGGCAGGTAACTTGTATACTGTTAAGTTTAGGTACATGGTTAAGTCTAGTATAAGTTCATAGGTTTTATATTTTTATATTGTCTTTAATTACTTTCAGAGAGTTGTATATATGTTCATACAATTTTTCAGTTCACAATAACTCATCTATCATCAGCCTTTTTGTACATGAAATGAGAGATTGTAATTAAAGGTATTTTGATACCGAGGCGGGAATGGTTAGCCACTGAGAGGGCAGCGAGCCATAGCAGGCCATTAGTAGAATCTTCGCCTCGTCTTCGAGTGGACGTGCGGTTTGCATCCTCCCTGGGTCTTCACTTTCAGAACCAACCATACTGAATATCAATAGTAAATATGTAATTCAGGAATATTTAAGCTTTGTTTTTCTTCTGAGGAGAGAGATGCTCGACAACCCAGTACATATTTTAATGACTGGGACATAGTATTAATGTAATTCTTTGTATCAGATTTTGCCCCTTTTTATCTGTTTAAGAGCACACCGTGGTCTACTGGATAATCATAATGTTTGTGCCTCATACGAGGAGTGATAATGAATAAGTATAATTGTTGTGTGAAGTACATAATTTTGATTTATTTTGGCTGCTTCACGGCCACACAATCTATGCAGAATTTGACGTAATAAAGACTTGGCGGGTGAATGGCCTCAACAATTCCTGCTGTGAGTTTGAACGAGCGTATCGGAGAGGGCTCAGATATCCTCGGCTAGACTAGGCACTTGAATTTATAGATAATGGACAACAGCAACTATGATGTTGGAGCATCAGGGAGCCACTTCAGGGCGAATGGCCAACGACTCCACATCATCATCGTGTTCTCGACTGAAGGAGAACTAGGGCCTACCTGGTATAAATTTCTATCTCACAGCCATGGATCCTAATTGGTTCGTAATTCCCTGTTGCCCAGTTCAATAGCACATCAAATAATGAGACCAAGCTTTTGGCAAACAACGAACATGCCACAAGAGCATCATTCTCCTGCTTGTCAAACTTCAATGTTCGTCATTACTATGTATTGAGTGTCATTATCCTGTAATTTTCCAAGTATTACATGTCTGCGTAATGATGTGCAACCACGTGTGTTACAAGTATAGTATCCAAATTGAATCCTCTGGTTCCCACAATTTTGCTACTGGCAAAACACTGCCCCTTTAACATTTATCACCTGAGGAAAAATTCCTAGATTCTACAGCCAAAGAAAACCTGGGAAAAGTACAACAACAGTTTTGGCGCCAAGGAAATTGCCATAGTGCATCATGACTAAAAATTCCCCATCTTGGAATTTGTACTACAGCCACGACATCAGCCAGCACCACAATTTTGGTGTGCTTCAACCGTGAGGGGAAGAGAGCACATTCAAGCCCCCTCCAACTGTGCCGCATCGTGTCGGCAAGATCACCTCTCCTGCATCACGACATGTGAGTGGCAACCGCGAGCCGAAAGGCCACATGGCCCGGCAAGGAAATAAAGCAATCACAACCTATCCATGTCAGTTCAACAACACATTCAACATAAGATTCGAGTTCGACATACTGTAAATTATATGTCAACAGTGCGGAAGACTGAAATGTTTGGGCACTAGCATATTTACCGCCGACCACCCGGCCTGCAACTGTTCATCAAGATTCGCATAATCTGCCCCAGCATGGCTACTAATAACAACACTGGAAGCACTCCGAGAAATCAAGATCAGCACATCAATGCCACACATATTTGTTTTCACCACCGCCTCATTGCCAGAACAGCCAAATATCCGGACATGCATTAATCAACAAAATTGGCATGTAAACAAACTCATCGCCATATCGAAGGGAAGCAAACAGTTACATACATTCAGGTGGTTAAACAACCAGCCGTACCAACATTTCGGAATACTAGTTCAGACGATATCATCAATGCCATAACAAATACAATGCCAAGTGCTTCACTCAATACTACAAAAGGCGCCAGATACATGGGTAATAACATCATGCATTATGAGAACCACAGACCTCTTTCCAATGCTGCAAAGGATCTGTCAGGGGTACATGCAGTGCAATACAATGAGACACCCACCTCGGTGCATGTAAACAACTCATCATGCTGCAAACTGATCCGATCGATACTGGCCGCAGATGGTTCACATTCTGGCAGCGCGAACCTCCGAGCAAGATGGACACAACTCCAACTATGCCTCATAGTACTGCAGCGAACTGTGAGTTGACTGCACAAACGTCACGGCCAGCCCACTCCTGCAGATACTGACCAGCAATGAGATATCATTGGTCTAGTGTGTGCAATAATCGACCACAAAAATCAATTATCAGTACTATCCGATACACAGTGACACAGTGTGAACTGACAAGTGAGAACACAACATCCCTGCAACAAACATCATTGTTCCCCGTCGCTATTGAACAAGTTGAATCAGTGACCACAGGGCAGAAAATTTTCATCACATCGCTGCCTATTGCAGGTGAAATCAAAACGCATAGCACCATATTCAAGCCGAGGGCCAACCGCAGCAGCCTGGCAGGACCGATACACAGTTTATGCGCAAAGAATACACAAGGAGCAAAAACCCAGCCACACTGGCAGAAACACAAACAGTCACTATGCAACAACCGGCAACAACAATTGTGCAGAAAGCTGAATATGTAAGTTTGCAGCATTACCACGGGGCATTGCGAACTTAGAGCACCATATCTCATGTGTTAACATTGCTCATGTCGTTTTCCACGGCCGCAGAGTACATGCCCATGGGTGAACATTATGTCACTATCCAGGATGCCAGGGTCTAACATTAGTGCACAAACACTGTGGCAGTTTTCAACCGAACATGACATTTAATTCCTGACAATACAACATTTCAGCATCATTCACATATGTTCTTGAAACTGACAGTGCATGCATCATTCGGCCATGTGTGTTTGTTTACATTCGGCCCATCTGTCAAGAACATACTACTCTTCGTGGTAAGACGGGGAAGGGAATTCCACACCCAACCCCCTTCCCCTTCCCCAGTAATCACATCATTCATCATGCTGGATATCAACAACACTATGTGCAGGGTTCGTAGTGCCAGCCTAACAACAACACATCCATCATCATCACCTCACAGCATCAAGCAACAAACCGACATAGATGAAAAACATAGTTCCTAGGCTAAACAACTGCCAGCCATATTGTTTATGTTGAGAACTAGGTCTAACAAAGCGACAGGGAAAAGAAACCCCTGCTCAACTATTCCAAGGCAGTGACTTGCCCCTGCCAAGAGAATTCACATGTGGAGTAAGAGGGCAGAATAAGAACAGAGAGGAAGAGGCAGTAAGCAGGGAAGAAAGTAGGGAGCGTACGGTACAAGAGGCATAGGGACAACAACATAGCTACACAGTCCACTAGTTACCGAACACTTCGTGACCCCCATCAGCACTTCACGTGGGGCAACGTTTTTACGTAAGTTCACATCCGCAATCTGCCATCAGAAAGGGTTCTGCACTGGATTTGCTGAAAAATGGAGCGGGTCACACACCATCATGCAAGTAATGGAAGGTGTGTGTTATTAAATATGCACGAGTTAATGTTGAGTAGCCATTTTCCATCGGGACGCATTCCCCTCAGCAGACACATGCACCAAACCCGTACTCGATGTCAACATTGAGGAGACAGGACTGCCGAATAATGTAAACAATAACATTGTGGTAACCCATCCTAAAAACAACACTGCACCAGCCACAAACACTACCAGGCCACCCGATGCAGCCATGTATACAGAGGCAATGACACATGACAGCGCTTCTAATGGCATGGCATCACTGTGCAATTTTCATCCATCAATGACTTATGACGTCAGAAGTGACGAGCTAGGGGGGGTGGGGTCACTAGAGAGATGGCCAGGATCGCCAGGTGGCGACACCATCTGATGGGATCACAACGCCTATAAGATCTACAGCTACTTTGGTGCCAACTACAGCAGCAGCACCATCATAATCATCGTGATCATCAATGGACCAAGAAGTAGGCATGCCAACGGGACATGTAAGGGAAGACTAGACTCCGAGCCGATGCCGCTCGCATCACGCCATAAGCAGCAGTAACGACGACGAGTCGGGGTCACATGTGAATTCTTCCCCTCCCTGCTGTTATAAGCTAATTCTTCCCCCTCGGAATGCACTGTGGACTGAATCCGGGCAATCTACGAATTAGAGTGCAGCCAACACTATGCTACCGACCACAACAACAAGAGGTCAGCCCAAGACATCATTTCAACAGCAGCCGACGAGGAATTACGGCTAGTGACCACATAATCAAATTCGTCCACCAGAATGGTGCTGTACGATGTAGGGATGGGGCTGCGACAGATGAACGGCCTCAAAAGACCACACTTCCCTAACCTAGCCCGTTCACCTCGTCCACATCATTCAACCCACACATGCACTAATTTGTGACTACAGTGCAACCAATATGTCAATGTATGTTCATTTATTGCCTCGACCGCATCAGTTATGTGCATAAATTCGCTATGTAAATTAAACTGTAATATTTCGTGGATAGTAAATTTTATTTGTTTGCCATGTGATAAAGTAGAGTCTGTGAGTATTTTGGGTTTCATTTTAAATGTTATGTTTTTTTTACATCACAGTGTAAACACTATGTGAATCTAACCTGTCTAAGTATTTTATGAGTATGATGACATACTAACTTGTAATTTTCTAAATGTGAGCATATATATTCCCAAGAGTGTTATTTTGTTCTAAAGAGAGTCTTGCATTATTATTATTTTCCATTAAATCAGTGGCTAACATATGTTCTCAAACACAGTGCACAATGTACGACGTGCACGGAATGTCACATGACATATGTAAGCACGTTAAGTGAGTGGAAATATCACATCCAAATTATCGTCAGTGTTCAGTGTAATTACTTGTTAATTTTAAGGGGGTTATGTATTTATTAGTATAAAATATCATGCATGTATTGCGCACAAAATATGCTTTTTGTCTTGTAGAATCTACGCACATTACTTTGTTATGGCGCAAGCTTTAGGTAAACAATATTAGGATAGATTTTAGAAAAAGACAATTTGTGCCCAACCCATCCATTTGTCGGTTGTGAAAAAAAAAAGAATATGAAACCAGTAGTGGACAATAGCAGCCAGTACTCAGTGCAGTATCAAGCAGGACAGTGTGGTTAGCTTGATATGCCCTTAAATTCGCTGTCGTAAGCCGCGAACACGTGTCAAGTTAACCCAACATTATCATAACTTCTTTATAAGAAATGTTTCAATGACTTTTAATGGTACCAATGTAATCTAAGTCATCAAATTAGTGGATTGACATAATTAGTTTAAAAAAGGAATCATAAATCAATGCAAGGAACATGTGCCAAGGCAGGCAACTTGTACAATGTTACGTTTAGGTACATAGTAAGACTATCATCTTAAGTTCATAAATTTTATATTTTTGTATTATCTTTAACTATTTTCAGAGTCTTGTATAAGAGTCCATACACTGTTTCACATCATAATCATTCATGTCATCAACATTTTTACTGCATTAAATGAAAGATTGTAACTAAAGATATTTTGATACCGAGGTGGGAATGGTTAGCCACTGAGAGGGCAGCGAGCCATAGCAGGCCATTAGTAGAACCATTGCCTCGCCATCGAGTGAACGTGTGGTTTGCATCATCCCTGGGTCTTCACTTTCAGAACTAACCATACAGAATATCAATAGTAAATATGCAATTCAGGAATATTTAAGCTTTGTTTTTATCTGAGGAGAGAGATGCTCGACAACCCAGTACATATTTTAATGACTGGGATGTAATATTAATGTAATTCTTTGAACAGATTTTGCGTATTTTAATCTGTTTAAGAGCACTCCGTGCTATACTGGAGAATCATAATGTTTGTGGCTCTTACGAGGAGTGATATTGAATAAGTATAATCATTGTGTGAAGAACGTCTTTTTTATTTATTTTGGCCACTTCACGGCCACACAACCTGTGCAGAATTTATTGTAATAAAGTCGTGGCGCGGAGATGGCATCAACAGTTCCCGCTGTAAGTTAGGATGAGCTTATCGAGGGAGCTAGGATATCCTGGACTAGACCAGGCACTTGAATTTATAGATAACGGACAACAGCAACTATGACCTTGGAGCATCACAGGGGCCACATCATCATTGTGTTCACGACTGACTGTAGACTGGTGCCCACCTGACATTAATTGAATCTCACAGCTATGCATCTTTATTGGTTCATAATTCCCTGATGCCCAGATCAACAGCACATCATGGGTGTACTACCAAGTGAAGCACAATGCAGTGAAGAGCAGTGCAGCATGAAGGCACACTAGTGCAGCACAGCTAGTTGTTGCAAAGATGGCTACAATGGGAAGTCCGTGAGTCGCAGTGATATGAAAATAGACCCTAATAATCACTGGACGCGAGGGCCCAGGGCTCATGCCAATTATTATTTGTTGTGTGTTATTAAAGGATTTATTTCTTGTTTATCTTTCCTTGTTCCCAGGGTATTGTTGAGCCTGTCGTCATAGGCATTTCATTCATCACTCATCTAGCGCTATGTCCGTTACCATTCATGAGTGTTTTGAGTTGCAGAGCCTTATACGTATATTTTTTTTAGTATAAGTTTTGTCAAGTAGCATGCTGTTAAGCAGGAGGTATTTGTTATAGCAGAAAGTAGTTCCACTCTGGCGTGTGTGTGAGCCGAGGCCCACCCGTATGTCAGGCAGAAGAGGCAGTAGGCGATTAGCAGCGTACGAGGGTGGTGCATGCGCCACTAGCTCTGGTAATATCCGCACACCAGGGTGGCCTTCATCGTCTAGCATTGACATTTATCTGCAACAGAATTCATTTTCTGGAACCTTCTTGTTTCTGCTGCACGGTACACCACCCTCACTGCCAATGGGTAGATCATAGCCCAGGGAAGCATTTAATACCGTAAGTTAATTATTGTTCATATTTGTAAGTTTCCTGCCAAAGACTAATCAGCATGGTACATAGTCTACCCACCGGCTACTATTTATTAAACAAGAATCACTTTATCTAATTGGAAATAGCATCATCGGGGTACAGGTCTACCGCATTATTGCGGGGCAGATTCTGTGTGGGTATACGGCCTGCAATCCTGAGGTCATCGAGAGTCGTCAGGCTACGACAATCATCTCGGCGTCACCTTGACGACGCCTGGCGCCTAGTCGGGTAAGCCACATCCTAGACCATGACACCAACTGAGACCTTTAGACCATTTGGACGTCGTAGAATCCAGTACAACCGACTCTACTGGCGCATCAACATGCATTAGTGTAGTTCGGCGGCATGTTCGAACTGAAGTAGAACACACCACATCAGTGCATTGTGTGAACCACAGTTATGCGTGTGAAGCAAGGAAGTGATAGGCAGGAAAGTGCAGGGAAGCCATGTGACCGAGTGCGCTCGCGCACACGAATATGAAGAAAGAATACTTGTGTGCTGTCCAGGGCGGACACACAAATGAATGCAAGGAGAATGCCACACAAGTAATGTGTGCAAAAGAAACACTATAAGAAACTCTCCATTAGACCCTAGAGGCCTTAATAGTTGATTTCCAATATTTTTGTTATTAACCACTCACATGTTTATCACGTTCACATCATCCACCAGAGCCTATGTTATGTTATATTTTTAGGGTGTGCAAGCACTTTTATTTTAATGCAAATTTTTAGCACATAAGGTGAGTTCAATTGTGAATACAATGTTTAGCAAGTGTAAGAAAGTAGTACAGCGGCCCTCCTGCCGCCAATTCAGCCAGAGCGCCGCGCTACTAAGTCAGTCATTGTCCTGTGTCTTGAGTGTGGATTCGCAGTACTTCGTTTCAGCATTTTCCCGCGCGCTAGGGGGTCTTCAACTACTGTTCAAACACTTCATTTTCAATAGACTTTAAATAACAGAACCCTTTGTAACAGCCGCACGGTTCTCGTCACCTTTCATTTTCCCTTGGTTTGTATCGCCAGGGAAATCTAAATTTACCAGTAATTTTTATCGGCTTCGCATCATTTTGTAACAGTGCTACCCTGTCTGTAGGTTAATTCCGGCACTGTAATTGCAAGTTGTTTCCAGTAGCGAAATTGTATTAAATCCATTGGAAAGTGCATGTGGCTGTGCGTTTTTCATTCGGTTCTACTTCGGGCGCTTAGGGGTGCTTGCCCCCACCTTTCTGCCAAATTTTGTATTAAGGAAGTGTCTTTCAAGTGTTTATGTATGCATTTTGGGTTTTGTCTTTATTTACTTAAATTATGGTGTTTGGATCGGCCAGAATCCAGTACACAGTACGTATGTTTTAATTATAACCACCGAGGAACTTCAATGCTGGAAGGATAACTACCTTTGATCGTCGGTACACAACCCAAAGAAACAGAGTCAGCTCTACCACATCACAGCATTGTCGACCTCGCCTTCACCGCACCCAAAAACTTTTCTAACCCATTTTCACAGGGTCACACACTGTCACCACTAACACTAGAAACGCAAGGAAATCAACTCTAGGTGGCTTGTTTCATATGCTCACTCGCATGCAGAGAAGAATATAGTCGCTACTAGTACTATAACTGAAGCGAAACTGGCACAAGATTACTCGTTTTGTGTGTTCTCAGTTACTTTATGTTTCAGTGGTCTTACATTTGAAGTAGAGAAATCTAGTCACCGACCTACCTCCCTGAATTTCCATCTAGTGGCTATTTTCTGCAAAATGGTCGTAACAAGACTCGTATTTTACTTAGATTTAAAGTTTTCAGTGAGTATGGCACTACATTTTCACACATTCCTGTTAAGATAATGTATTTATGTAACTGAAACACTACATATACGTTGGATTATAACTTTTCATTCTCATTCTATTCACAACAATAACGTATAATTTGTATTCAACATAAATAAATACGCCGCAGAGACTAGATATCATAAAGGATAATAAATATTATTGATTTTTTCTTGTTCTTCTATGCAAGTGTAAATTATGTAAATGTAAACACATAAATTTGCAAAAAAATAGGAAAAATTACAGAATATCTACAATTGAAAAATAATATATGTATCTATAACATGGCACCGAAGGTGTTCCTCTATTTAATTTGTCCGCCTTTAACGTGTTCGATGCTGCAGATATCCGGACACTACCGGGTGCTTGTGCGTGCCATTGCAGTCCATGCACCACTTCGATTGAACTCGAAAACTGCCCATTATTGCGATCAGTGTCATCAGGCAGCAATAGTGATACGTGAGACAAACGCAGAGTAAAGTGTTGTGTGAGTCAGTGTAGCGTGGCCAACCAGCCACGTGCATTTCCCACCCATGAATATGTGAAATTAGTACCCAAAAAGCATAAGTAGGAAGTGCTTAGTAAGGCAATGTTCAGGCACATCTAAACATGCCGGCATAATAGAAGCCTTACGAAAGTGTAGTAATGGCCCTGCTCACTCTTACAAAGTGTTTTTATATGTTCCTGTACTTTGCATTCTCATGTGTTTCATTCCCATGTCATTTCACTAAGCATATTGTGTAAATATTGAAGTTATTGTGATAAAGAGCATTTATTTTTATATGTAATCAGCAAGGTAAGCAAGTGCGAATTGCGAAGTGTATTTATGTAAATGTATGAGTAGAAAGTAGTTCTCACATTACTTGCCTGCCCACCAATGCCAGCCAGCATTCCATTCTGCAAGTTCAGTTCCCACTTAGAGGCTTGAGAGCTTGGACTCATCGTGTCTGCGCTCATGGTTCACACGTGCCAGGCAGCCATCATCATTCTTTCTACTTATTATTTTATCAATAACTTAATTAATCAGAACATTTTCTTTTTTACTGCCTGGTTTCCTACCTCTCACAATCCCCAGGGCCTGAATCGCTAGGGGAAGCGTAACTTGCAAATTAACTTATTGTACGGCCACATGTCAGTTTTTACAGTGTAACCTCTGTTGGCAGGTCAAAAGCCCAGCGAACTTCGTAAGTTGTTTCTCAGCAAAATGTAATAATAAACCCTATAATTCCAATTTAATGGATTCACGTGTTTCACCTTCCGCCAAAAGTGTTTTATGTATTGAAGTTGTCTGTGGCTCGTGAGATAACAGCCCTTGACGACTCATTCACTATCTCTTGAAGAAGGTAAATAATATGGTGGGATAGGGCGATGGCCCATCAGCACAATGCCAAAGGCCACCAATACCAGAGAGAGTAGGTAAATCAGTGCAGCATTTGTGAAATGAGCAAAGGGCATCGTTTTTATTAAAGCTTTGTTCACAGTCCAATATGTTTAAAATTAACCCCATTAATAAATATTACACTGCCATGAATGTGAGAAAATCCTATGTAACATGATATAATAACATGTGTGCAAAAGTTTGAACATGTGGGTGTTCAGAAGTTACTATCCTACAATATTGTGAGAAGCTCTCTAGCACATCGTGTTCAGCATATTTAAAGTAGTAAAAAGCCATATGAAAGCTAATTAATTTCAATAAAATAATAAAATATTAATACTGACATGTTGATACAGTTAGTACAAAGCAGCACACTTGAATCGGGCAGAATCAAAATCCTTTAATATTTTATTTTGATATTATTGTGTATTCAATGTAATTCAAAATAATACTGTGCATTTCTTATTTAATTTAAAGTATAATCATGTCTTCATTCTCTTTCAAAATCTCACATAACATTATATGACTTAATTAATATTTTTTTTTTAGATTAAATAGAAGTAATTTTTACAGCTTTTTATATTTTTGTATGCAAGTGTTCGGCTTAAGATGTCAATTTATATGTTTTACATTCAGTTTGTGTTTAATATAATTCATTTCATTTCTTCCCGCTAGGGATTTTTGTGTTGGAACATCGTCAGTTACAAGATGTTATAGACGCTACACCACCATCTTTAGTCCTGGTTCACCGGGTATCAGGGTAGTGCTCGGCGACGCAGCTCGGAGGTGAAGCAACCTTATAACTAATCATGTAACCGCAATAGCTTAGTAATCTGAAACATTTTTCAACCTATTTCGTGCATGTCTCGAGTAAACCACCCTTGGGAGCAGACTCACTGCCCCTGGGTTTTTTTTTTTCGCTTTAATATTTTTTCCATCCTAATGGCTCTTTGTAGCTTCAGCCAATGCGGGACATTGAGCCACATACCTGGTTAACCGTTACTTCAATCTTGTATCATCTCGCTTGAACTTTGAATAATCAGTGAATTCTTAAACATAAAACGACTCTCAGTACCCTATTCTCACTTGTGAAACCAATATTAACTTTGTGCCAGCATTATTTTCAAAGTTATTACCATGTGTTACAGACTATGTGCTCAAGGTAATCTTATGTATGTCTACGATGTCAAGTATTCTTTGGTATTCGTAAGGTGTGCTGGGGAGCCTATATATCCTAGAGTGTGTGCAATCCATGTAAGTTGAAAGTATTCAGTCTGTGTAATAACGGCATGTTGGGGAGCCAGAATATCTCAGTCCAAGAGCAAATTATATGTATTTAATTGTTTTCACCAACTACAACTTCTACCGAAAGTAGACACAATGGAGCACAGGCTCATTAGCCCACGCTTTTCGACTACGGCCCATAGGAGGAGGTATATTCCCTTTCCGACAACCATCATGCATTATTAACACTTACAATTAGTTTCAAATTATAACTAGATATATTGGAGAGCATTTTACAAAAACCAAGTTGAAATTAATAATTAAAATATAAAAAATAAGCATTATAACCTTACTCCAAATAAAAGATCCTTAAATTAGTCATCCAAAACCACAACACAAATATTATATTGATTTAAAACAATAATAAAGATAATTTTATACTGCTCCACATAAAATCCATTCAATCAATAACATATTAAAACAATTAAAACCTTACATTTCTAAACAAAAACAAAACAGAAAACAAAATTTACTGCTTTAAAATTCTTTGCATTCCATTTTAAAATCGCTATATGACTCATTTAAACCATTTGACACTTCTTGCCAATAATAGAATATAACACATAATAGTATCCAATAATACAATTGAGATAAAACCCTTAAGATTTCTTCTGTCTTAATAATCGTGCTATGTTTTATCATTGTTGTTTTTCATTGTATGATTGATTTTGTTATACCTAAATATAATGAGTACTTATTAGGGTGGTATATGTTGTAACACTTATACATGCTTCATACAGACATACCTGCCACTACGCACATACCTGCCAATCGCCCTGCGCCAAACTATAGATGAAAAATGATACACACATACGTAATTGAAAGCTGACAGTGCCATAACAGTTATTGAAGGGAACTAATTAGGGGGGGGGGGGGAAACAGGCTTGTGCTGTATTGTGGTACCAAAACAGTGTGCCATATAACCGATATCACACTTGAACAAGCTAAAACTCGACACCTCCAAACATATTATCTTTAAGGATGTGGTGCTTCAAGAGTAGAATCAAATCAATTAAAGCAACTATAAATCACTCGGCAACCCACCTGTTATATAGAATCGACCCTCGTCAAATATTGTAGGTATCAGCTACACCTTAACTGAAAACTCCCATGGTGCACCATGATACAATAATTTCCCATAGTCTGGGATCGGAGTAGAACTGTTCACTAACAGGGCTCGGTGCAGGTCTAGGATGAAGTGCCCGAAGGTTCACAAAGCACTTCAGCTCTCCACTCGGGAACAAACTTAAACCAATCACAAGGCAGCACGACTGCACAAGCTAGGAGGGAGGGGAATACTAAGTCATGGGCGGGAAACAGGAGAGGGAAGGTGCCCAAAGTGAGGTTATTTACCACGTGTGTGGAGTGGTCGAACGGAGTTTTGTTTCTGGAAAAGATTTTATAAGTACTTTTTTGACTTTATAAAAGGATATTTTTATGTTTCCATCCCATCAGCCTAATGGTTAATCACTTCAGTTCATTTTTCATTATTATATTAATTCTACATAAATTCACATGACATGTTGGCGGCAGTTGCAGCCAATCATAGGGCATCACGCACAAGCCTAATCAGTCTGGAATTCGGCTCGACTTGAGGTGACCGCCGTATCGTGGGGGCGCCAGGCAATTCACATAATTTTTACCAATCATGTTTAATTTCTGTTTGATAATGTAATGTATCTGGAACCATTTTGTCTTTTGCTCCACCGGAGCCAGTGCCGCCTCACAGCCCGGCCATATTGTACACGGCCGGTATAATTTTATTATCATAACTTCATGTAAGCCCACGCCCTTTTTGTACAGTGTTAGAGCTCGCCTGGATTTAACTGCGACCCATTCGTGTAAGTGCTCTGTTTAGAGGAAGTAATTTTAATATTCCATGTGACTGTTTCATAATGTAATTAATAAACTCAGTTGCTTCTCGGCTGTGTAGGGTAACCTTAACCTAAATTTACTATGTAAATTATAATGGCGTTAGGAGGCCACAACAGCCCACTTCGTGTATCTGTTGGCGTATGGGGGAGGCCAACATCCCCCACTAGACAAGGCACCATTGGATGTAGCTCTACAGTGATCATCTTCTTCTTGAGGAGTAAGCATGGTAATCACTTTGTTGCCCCTTCACTTCTATTGGCGGAGTGACTACCACGAAGGCCACATGGGCTGTCGGCCACCACGACCCCAACCTACTCTCATACTCCCTACCACTGGCGCCCATCTCCAGAATTTTCACAGAACTCATTAATTTTTTCCTATAACCTTTCCTTGGAGTCCTTCCACACACAGTTGGAAGGGATCACTTAGAGTGGAAATTAACAATGACCTGGCAACATTAAGCATATGTTGTCACACATGTTACAGATGCTGTTTATTAAAAAAATTTACAATACAATAGCAAGAATATAGAAATTCTTGCAACTCGGTATACTGAGGTGATGTTTATCTGTTCAGCTTCTGTTGATTTCACAAATATTCAAACCACACCAATAGCCTTACATTATTGCATTATCACATCATTAGAAAATTGTAAACAAATTAGAGCAGTTGTTAAGGAATTTTTTACACTTATTTATCGTATGTAAAGGTGCATTACACATGCACTGGCATTCTCCCCTCTTCCCCCAATTCATAACCTATCATGTGTTTGATACCAAACGAAAGATAAATACAATTGAATGAGGTGAGTACCATATTGGAAATGCAGAATACAATTTTAATATTATTTGTATGCAAACAAGTCGGCAATATGCCCTAGAAGTCTATAAAATGCTTGGAATATTATCTACATTTCTATGTACATTTATTAATCGGACAATTATTTACACATCCCATTCACGGAATTATACACATTGATAACAAAAGATATATATATATATAATTCAATGGGGTTTGTAATAACTTGGAAATGCTGAATGAAATTGCAATATGATTTGTAAGCATACACTGGGGAAATATGCTGCAGATGTCTACAGAATGTTCAGAATTTTATTTATAATTGGAAATATATTTATTAAACTGACATTTATTTACACATACAACAACACCAAATTTCGTAACTACTACTTATTAATGTGAGCTTCAGGCACGCTCTACAATGACACGCACACAGCCACACATAACAGAAGTGGACATATAACAAAATCTAGAATGACAGGCATGTGGGGGCGGATAATGTAGGGATACATGTAAGAAATCTCTGCAACTCTCAACAATTGTGTATCCGTGAATCCTTGTAGTCAATAGGAATCGAGTATTTAGTTTGTTGATACTTGTTTGCATGGCCATTGTGGTATATTCTGCAACAAGTGGTTCGATTTTGGCATGGTTATCTTTTTTGTTTTAATAAATAAGTGCACATGGTTCGGCAGTAGTATTTGCATATTTTTAAACACTGGAAGAATATTCCAAATGAGATGTGTACACGATGATAGCTATATCGGTAATTTGAAACAGCTGAACATTTTTGATTTCGTAAGTTGCAAGACCATATGTGTATTCATATTGTAGAATGGTTAAAATTAATTTAGGGTCGTCGGCTCGTTCTGCTTGCATTTTCGAATCAGTTTTCTTATACATCCATGCATTGTAGAACGGACCTTATAACCACAAAATGTACAGGTAAATTTGCACACCTGAAATAAAATATAGCGACTGTCGTTAGTACGCAAATATGCCCAACAATTATACAATTTCAAATACTTTCCAAGTATAGATCCTGTTTGTATTCTGCTGGGAATTCCAACAGTGTTAGTATACACATGGTGATGTAACTCCCGGATACAAGTACACACTTGTATGCATTTCTAAACTTCAAGAAATGATGCCGCACTTGCCTGAACCCAAGACAGACCGAGCATACATAATCAAATGACACTTATGCCCGGTTGTACCATCGTGGTTCAAAACTCGAACCGAAATCGGATATAAGATCGACACAGAAAACTGTTGCACCATTCGAGTTCAGAGCTAGACTGGAGATCGAGATGAAGTTCATTTCGAAATGCCGAAATTGGCGGTTCGAAATCTCCCTCCGAAAGTTGACCAATATCCTATAATTCTTGTGAGTGTGCGCCGTGAGTGGCCAATCAGAACATTGATACAATCGAGATCATGTGACGTTTAAAATGGCTGCAAAAGTAATTAATTTGACTAGTAATTTTAGAATTTGGTTCCACATAAACATTGGTTTGTTTTGATTGGAAATTGATTGTACAAGTGATGTATGTTAAGATGAATGGTATAATATATTATATTTCTACCAACGAGCTATATAGTAAACATAGAGAGACTGGCTGATAGATTACAGATCTCTTAGTGGAAGCCATTGGCAAATCTCCCGCCAATTCAATGTTAGTAAAAGCATTGTCAGCTGATGCTTCTTGTCACATTGTTACTGTGAATGAGACATGATAAGTTTTTTAATATTAATATGCTGTTTCGTGTGTTTCGTTAACATCTGCGGGTAAAGTAGCGTTGCTGTGCGTGTGCGTATCACAATGTTGTACCTTTGCCTAGGTGTTTGAAACAGAATCGTGTAACGTGACTTGCAACAGTCCCAAAAAAAAAAAAAACCAAGCCCAGCCCGATAAATTTCAATAATCCTAATAAACAGTAAGTAACAATACATATAAATATGACCGGAATAAAGGTTACCTTAGCTTTATATGTGTGTACGTTCACTGCTATATTTTAATTTTTATATGAAAACAAATAAGCTACACAAGTTGTGTGCTTGGAATTTAATGTGCCTTTATTGTTTGATTGGTTGTTCCTTCGCTCTAATATTTATTCCTACTGAGGCCATCATTTTAAATAAATAACCCAACAAATATCAATAACAAAAGAATAAATACTAAAGTTATTTACCTCGCAGTGTTAAACACAGTCGCTGTAAAATATTGATTTGCATTACCTGTAATGTGCTATGTCATGGAAAAATAATATGTTAATTAAAAATAACCGTAAGAATATCGTCAATTCAGGCATTTGAAAACATGATAAAGCTAACCTAAATAATGTTTGAGTTCTAAAACAGTGAGTATTCGTACAGAATGGTTTTTGAAATAGGCCTATGACAATTTTTTGATCAAGGACATTGTGGGGTAAAACGAGTGGAAAATATGTACTTCATAATAATATTTACACATCGAAATACATAAATTGCCAAAAAGACAATCAAACAACACAAACTAAACCAATACAAACACCCAAATTGATAGTAGGAAGGGCAATTAAGATCAGGGAAATAATTGGTTAAAACCAGTGGGAAATATGTGCTTCATGATAATATTTACACATGGAAATACAAAAATTCCCAAAAAGACATAACCAAACGAATACAAACACCTAAATTGATGGTGGGGAGAGCAATGAAGATCAAGGAAATTGTAGGGTAAAAATACAAAATATGTACATTTTCATTATAAACTTTAATCCCTCAATTTTCCTACAGTTCATAGCTGTCCCCGTCAGGTGAAATATTGATGTGCCTCATAAAATCTGTGTTATGTATTAATAATAGAGTGGATTTATACCATTTTCAGGAATTTTTCCCTTCAAAATGCCCCTATACCTTAAATTAGCTCGACGATATACTTTCATTTATCAGAACCTGCTTCCCGTGAGCACCTACAAGATATAATTTCCACGTCTGTCTCAATACACGAAAATAATTATTTTTATTATTAGGTCAATCCACCAACTTTGGGGTTTGTTGCCAGACTGATGTAGTGTATAACTTTTTTGCATTTCAGTTTCAAACTGCAACCCTATTGCACCTTCAATATTTCTGAGCACTTAAATAAATGGATATATAAATCGCTTAGATGCTCCCATGCATAGGTTAATACACTGCAATCTCAAACATGAAGGCTGGTTTAATATGAACACAATTCTTCACAAAAATATCATGCACAACACTACACTATACAACTTCCCAGTGGTTTGTTTTGTGCCAACTTTAACCTTGCAAGGCAAAATCTGTGAATTACAGTTTTTTTTCCAACCATTAAGTGCGTGAAAATATCGAATAGTATTTTATTTGTCGATTATTTTGGGTACATTTGTGTGATATTATGTACTGCTACACCCTACCAAAACCTTTTTTTTTTTTACTAAGAAAAACATGGTGGACAGATGTTCAATTTTTATCTCAATCTTGTAACACTTCAACTACTCTATGTTTTCTATATAGCTCGTCGATTTCTAAAAATCAAGACACGAGCAGCAAAGTAAATAACAGCTGTCGATATTTTTTTTCCATTCCAGGGTGACCAATACAGGCATGCAAAAATTACCAATCATAAATTCTATAATTAAACTTGTTTTGTTTACTCATCCATCGGTTCCGTGGATGTGATGTTTTGATTGTAAGCTTTCAGGTTCGAGCTGTGCGTGTGGTCTGTGCTATCGCACATCCTGAACGTGTGCTTAATAAATGTAGAATGACCTTTCCATGTCACAAATCACGAACCAATAGCAATATTTGTCTCATACTTAAGACCGGTAGCAACGACATCGACCCCGATCCGAGATCGAATGATCATATTTCCAAACCAGAATCCAGTTTGAACTTGGTTCCAATGTAAAAGCGTTGCACCAACCATAGATGTGCGATCTTTTTATCTGCGTTAAGTGAATTATTGTTGTACGGATTTTAATGAATAATATTTAAGTACGTATAATGTTATTTTAATTTCCCAAGAAAACAATCGAACGTAGTTCTATCTGTTACCGTATTTTCAAACGACATTTGTCGACGATGGCTGCTGATCTCGGACAGAGATTTCAGAAACTCCAATTTCGGCGGTTCGAATGAACATAATTTCGATCTCCAGTCCAGATCTCTGAACTTGAATGGTGCAACAGTTATCAGTGTAGATCTTAGATACGATCTCGGATCTAGTTTCGAACCACGATGGTGCAACCGTCCCTTAATCTCTATCTCTCACTTTGGAACTAACATTGACGAATCGCAGATCAAGAATCTCAAAATTTTGTTGGTACAACACTTATATATTTGAACCAGTAACTGGATAGCGGTACCCAGCTTCGGATCGGTTAAGATGTTTTTGTGCAATGGGGCAATAGAAACTAGGCAAGATTCTAATCACAGGGCGTATTTAAAGATGTGGAGTATTTACTGTACCTGGTATTTCGTAACTCTTCCGAACATGGAATATGTACCACAAATGAGTACTTTCTAAATGTACCAGGTACAAAGTACCTTAATCTTCGGTAGGACAGGGATCAGGTTCAGAGACCTCTCTTCTGTCTCTGTCTCGGATCACTAATTTGTCGGCTGTGCATGCGTGAAGCTTAAACAGTTCCTTGGGGTGAAGTGGTATTTTGGGGGGGGGGGGGGTGGAGTATGGTAACTCGGGTTCCGAGAAGAGAGTAAAAGGAAGACGAAAGCCTTGTATTTTTTATTATTCTTTCCGGTTCCTTCACATGCGCGATGAGCGAAGCTTTGTCCTTTGGAAAAGGGAGGGAAAGCTATTTTACCATTCGTGTTCAAGTAATGATAGAAGTAGAAGGAAATAAAGAGATATCAGATAGCGCTGTCCGGTATTTCCTTTTGTTGTTCCACATAATATGAACTGTGTGGAATAAGAATAACCGATATCTTGTTTCCTTCATAGGAAGGAGATAACCGATACCTGGTAAATATTGCTTCGCGCTGCTGTTCCGAGTACTCTTGTATTTATTACTGTTCCAAATAACGGCCGATGAAAACATCAGGATCTCAGTCGGTTTTTTAGTAAATATAAACAGACGCAGTTACTGAACTCGTACATTGCATAGCTTGTAATATAAAAACTTAAACAATTCTACAAACATTCAAGCAACTTAATTCTCTATTTGTTTTGTTTCGTATATGTTTAATTCGTGTAAAATAGAAGCTGTGCGGCGAAGATATTGGGCCAAGAATAATATGTCAACACAAATTTTATTATATTCTCTAATTGAAAATAACTTATATTTCGAATGTCCATATATATTGATTTAGAAATAATAAGAACGTGACAAAAAAATTTTAACAAAATTTTTTTACATAAACTTTCATGAATAACAAATTGTTTAAAACATATCATTGTTTGTTTGATAAGAATGTATATGTTTATGAATAAGTACATAAACATGATTTTTGGATACCTGTAACATATATTTCAGCTGGGAAACGAATCAATTAAATACAGTGTTTGTAAGGTAAGGTATAAATATGTGGTGTGTGCAACTATGACTCAGAACGAAATATAAGATATTTAGAGCCTGTATTACGGCCTCTAGTTGCACATAAATTTATAAGTTAACTACCAGCTGGTGCAAAATAGTTTATTATGACCTCTAGCTATTGGTAACTAGAACTGTTGTCAAAGGGTTAAACTATCGATCACGCCAAGTGGTAGACAGCCAATTATTCGTTTAGATAAGCTTCAAAATGGTGTCTCAAACATAATCTTCTGGTGTTTTGCTTATATGCATGTTGGTTTTGGAGGTTACAAAAAAATATGAATTTAAGTTTTTTTTTTTCTTCTATTTTGAGTGTTATGTACAATATTTCTGCAAAATGCAAGTAAACCTGGCGAATGTCGATAACGACACAGAAGATTAGTTTTGGAAAGTGAATTTTTTAATGGAAAAATATCGGAAATAAAAAGTTAGCACTAAGCTTTCTGTCATTTTGAGGAACTGGATACTTTCAAACTTGTGAAATATAAAATTTTCCCCTTCCATTCTCGAAATACTAAAATATATAATTATAAAACTTAGGCACTAGCCCCAATCGTGAATGTTAAGAAACCAAGTCTCTTGCAAACATTGTGATAATTTGAATGGAGGTTAAGCAAACTGTGCTAGGTTTGATATCACCAGTGGCAATAATAATCATGAACACATTTGTTGTTTGCCTGGGCTTATAAAGCACGGTGTTTCATAGACGGAAATTTGGTTCGTAGTTTTTATTTAATTCACTTTTCCTAAAGAAGCATTAACATTCGAAATACACCTCGCACACTTTTATAGCTAATATACACAGTAACGAACCAACACCTTGGAATACTTATCAAAAGAATAACTTAACTAATGGAATGTTAATAACACAGATTACTAGTTATGCGTAGTTCACGAACTACCAGTTCGTTTTGAACTGGTCTTGTCCGTAGTTCACCGCGACAAAAAATAACTAGTCTCTTGTGATATCGGTCAGTCATTCTCTCAGTACCAGTAACTACACCAGATGCGCCACTGCGCATGCTCAGATAATCAGTCGTTCGTCGCTTCCTGCAGCTCCCCCACCACCCAAACCCACCAACACTGTTTTCCCATTCAAATGGGTAACCCTCCCTCCATGACTGGCCACATCGCAACATGCATACTTCATATCTATCGGTATCTTTGTTTTAGCTCGTACAGAACTGCCTCGAACACAGCGCGAGACAGTTGGCAGACCTATGGCCATGCAGCGATCTTTCGTTCTTTCTTCCTTTCTCATGCTGACCCCAATTGCGTAGTCGGTTGCATGCCGGTCTGCAGTGCAAGAGGCTCCGGATTCGAAACCCAAACAGGATATGGATGTTTGTGTCGTCCATTTCACTTTTTTCATCCTCATCAGCACTAAAGACCTCGCTGTTATGGCGGCATAAAACCCTCTCACTCACTCGTACTATAAATACGATGTTGCCAGGCATACGGAAATTACCGTATCTGTAAGAAAATACATCTGATAGCTGCGCTATTACGAGTATAGCTACAACAGTAAAATATAGAAAAACGCTCATTGATGTAACGTCAAGTTTTACACTCTCGCAATAAAGAAGTGAAAAACTGCTTTTTTATAGTATATTTATTCAATACTTCGGATATAGCTTTTTGGCATTATTTGAATCATATTAAAATTAAGTTATTTATGTAATTAAAGTTCTGTTAAAATGTTTCTAATACTGGTACGAATAAATCAAGTGTGTCGGAACCATTTTTGTTGTTTGTACACGCCTGACTTGGAAAATTAACTTTACACCTGGTTGTCTCTTGCAACACAAACTATTACAATATTGTGGTCGTTTCTATCAATGTCAAAAGTAATTTGGTGTTATATTACACAACATAGGCGTGGATAACACAGTATAAAGATATTTTCACTATTCATTTACCTTACTTTCATCTGTTTCACGCTTGCTTAGATTCTTCTGGGGACGGGAAATGAAACAGTGAAGGAAGAAGCAGAACCTATCCAGTTTTCCGACCGAGATCACACTTGCGCTCGGCAGTTCGCGTGATCATTCATTCGACTGTGACCTAAATAATTTTAAATAAAATCGGTCCGCAGATGTGATTAGTTCGGACCACCAAGTTCGCTTGAGCGAACAGCTATGAGTAGGGTTTTTAGACCTAGACGGCCCTATAAATAATGTGTTCTATATATTTGCAGGTTACTAAGCAAAGTTTATACAGTATAATATAAAATTAAACCCGAACAAAAGATATGAAGAAAAACTTTTTCTATTTTCTATTTTTATACAATATTTTCATACAGGCACAGATTATTGTTTATAATATTATATTACTTATTATGCATACCCATGTTTATTGAACCTTACGATTATCTTCGAATAAAAGAACATTTTATTATAATTACAATTTTATATCTTAGCGCTATCTAGAAAGAACTTTACAATTATTATATTTTTGGAATCTAATTAATAAAAAATTTTTAAAAAAAATTTCCTGTTTGAACAATTGAGATTTTTTTCTAAAAGTGTGATTCTGTAATTACTCTCGACTTAATATCATTTACTTTCTCCATTTTGCAGAAATATTCGCTAGTTCGACGTATGAATTTATTCTATCATCAACCGCCAAAGTGATCTTCGGCCACATCTCGAAGGCAAACTATGTAATCCCACTTTACAATAAATCGCGTTTGTGGTTCACTTTTTAAACAAGGAAGATTATGTTTCATTTTTAAATTATGGCATTAATTGTACAACAGGTGTAAAACAAGACGTTTAATTAGTTACAAATAATGTGTGTAAAATTGAGCTATTATACAATTTTGTTATAGGTATGAAGAAACGAATACACAATAAATATGTTGCTTATTAAGAATACGTTACGAAATACCATATTTTATTGTTTATACTGACATGATTGGGGACAACGAGTTGTGGGTAATTGTGTTATATCGCTCAATGCATGTGTTTTGTTTAATTTTTCATATATAATTTTCTTAATATTTGTTATCTTTACAAAGAAGGATTAATATTTTCTTTTTATTTCCTTAATGCTTGTGATTTTCGACATAAACCAACACAAGAAACACAAAATGAAGTTTCGTATGCTGGTATAAAACAATTTTAAACACTAATTTGGAAATTAGGGGTTCCGAAAACTGTGAGTCGATTGGCAATATAAATGTACTGTATGACACGTATTTCGGAATCGCGATTTCAAGCAGTGACTATGGAGTAGGAATATTCAGTCATATGGCGAACAAAAATAACACAGGGCTATAATCATAGTCGTTTTTAAGCCAGACAAGGGAAAAATCAATTTCCGTAAAGAATATATAGTATTCAGAGAGCCATATTATTGCTAGACCGACGATCATCTAGCTTTAGGGCCAGTTTCACAGCTTACACATTTAACTCTGTTTAAATAAACGAAGGCAACTTTTACACTTTAAACTCTTCATTTAGGGCAATTAAGGTCGGTGCATTTTCACAACACACATTTAGCAGATAATTAAATACATGTACTAAATATAAGGAACATATGCAATCAATAATCTAGTCGCCACTGATGTGTGCCACGTTCCCTTACCCCAAAGACAGCTTGTCTAGCTGCTACTTAAAATTTTACCGCAGCATTGATGTATGCTCTACTGATGCGCGGAGCTTGCATCAGGTAGCAGGTGACGTATTCTGCAGTTCCATAATCTAAACTGTTCACCTCGTCAACACAGACATGCTCCGAGCTGCAATTACAATGAAAACAATAATTTAAGCGTATGTTCATTTAGTACCTCGACCGCATCAGTGAAGTGCATAAATGAATCATATAAGTTAAAGTGAAATATTTTGTTGATAGTAATTTTTATTTGATTGCCATATGATTAAGTAGAGTCAGTTAGTGCTTTGTGTTATTATTTTTTATGTTATGTTTGTTTATGTCACAGTGTAACCACTGTGTGCCCCCAACCTGTCAAAGTACGTTATGAGTATGATGACATACCAATGTGTAATATTCTAAATGTGAGCATGTTAATTTCTAAACATGTTATTGTGTTTTAAAAAGTGTCTTGTATTATTATTATTATTGCATCATTAAATCAGTGTCCAACATGTGTTCCCAAGCACAGTGTACAATGTGCGGCGTGCACGGAATGTCACTTTACATATATAAGCACGGTAAGTGAGTGGAAATACCACATCAAAATTATCATTAGTGTTCATTGTAATTGTTTCTTAATTTTAAGAGGGTTATGTAATTACTAGAATAAAATAGTATGCATGTATTGTGCAGAAAAACACTTGATGTCTTGAAGAATCTATGCACATCACTTTGTTAAGATGCGAGCTTTAATTAAATACTGGTTAGATTTTAGAAAGATGCAATTAAGTTTAAGTACACACTAAGACTATCATCTTAAGTTCATAAGTTCTATATTTCAATATTGTCTTTAATTATTTTCAAAGTGTTGTATAAGAGTTCATGCACTTTTTCAAAAGCAATAATTTATCCATCATCAACCTTTTTACTACATTAAATTAAAGAGTGTAATTAACTGTATTTTGATACAGACGTGGGAATGTCCAGCCACTGAGACGGCAGCGTGCCATAAATGGCCAGTAGTACCATCGTCTCCTCACCGTCGAGCAGACGCAGTTTGCATCCTCCCTAGGTCTTCATGTTCAGAACCAACCATGTAGTATATCAATAGTAAATATGTAATTCAGGAATGTTTAAACTTTGTTTTTCATCTGGGGAGGATAATGCTCGACAACCCAGCGCGTATTTAAATGACTGTAACATAATGTTCACATAATTCTTTGTATCAGTTTTCGCGATAATGAATAAATATGATTGTGGTGTGAAGTACATAATTTTTATTTATTTCGGCCACTTCACAGCCACATAACCTGTAGAGAACTTAACGTAATAAAGTCTTTGTGTGGAAAGGCTTTACAGTTCCCATCGTAAGTTTGGATGAGCATATCGTGGGAGCTCTAAAATCCTCGACTAGACCAGGTACTTGGATAAATAGATAACGGACAACAGTAACTCTGACGTTGGAGCATCAGAAGGCCACTTCAGGGTGAATGGCCCACAACCCCACATCATAATCATGTTCTCGATTGAGCGAGGACTGGCACCAACCTGGTATAAATTGAATCTCACAGCCATGCATCCTAATTGGTTCATAATTCCCTTATGCCTAGTTCAACAGCTAGTCAAATATCAGAATTCATTATCTCTATGTAATAAGTGACATTATCCTGTCATTTTCAGAGTATTCCATGTCCATGTTACCACGTGCAACCACGTGTGTTACGTGTGTAGTATCCAAATAGAACCCTCTGGTTCCCACATTTTGCTACTGTCAAAACACTACCCCTTCAACATTCATCAAACCAGGAAAAATTCCGAGACTCCTCAGTCAATGAAAACCTGGAGAAAGTACAACTGTTTTGGCACCAAGAAAATTGTCATTGTTCATCATGGTTGATAATTCGCCATATTGGATACAGCCATGACATCAGCCAGCTCAGCCAACTTGGTGCACTTCAACACCGAGGGGAATAGACTGCCCGCCACGCCCCTCCTACCATGCCACATTGTGTCAGCAAGGCCACCACTCACACGTCGTGCTACGTGTGTGGCAGTTGCGAGCCGAGTGGCCATGTTGCCCGGCAAAGAAAGACAGAAATCACAACAGCATCACGCATCCATGCCAGTTTAGCAAAACATTCAACATTAGATTCTAGTTCGACATATAGTACATTATATGTTAACAGTGAGGAAGAATGAAACATTTGCCCATTGGCATATTTACCACTGGCCACCCAGCCTGCAAATGTTCATCAGGCTTCGCATCATCTGCCCCAGCATGGCTACAAATAACAACACTGGATTCACATCGAGAAACAAATATCAGCACATCAATGCCATCCGCATTTGTTTTCACCACCACCCCATTGCCAGAACAGTCAACAATAAGCTCATGAATTAATTCATATGATTGGCATGTAAACAAACCCACTCTCATACCGAAGGAAAGCAAACAGTTACAGACATTCATATGGTTGAAAAACCAGCCATACCAACCTTTCAGAAAACCAGTTCAAGTGATATCATCAATGCCACGACAAATACAATTCCAAGTGCTTCATTCATGACATGAAACTGACCCTTAGACATGGGTAACAACATCATGCATTGTTACAGCCACAGCCTCTCTTTACAATGCTGCAAACGAGGTGTAAGGGGCACATGCAGCACAATATAATGAGACACCCACTTCGGCGTGTGTAAATAACCCACCATGCGGCCAACCAGCATGATCGACACTGGGCACAGATGGTGAACAGGTGCAGCGTGCACCTCCGACCAAGATAAACAACTTCAACCACACCTCATAGTATTGCTTCGAACTGGGGGTTGCCAGCACAAACGTTACGGCCACCCCTCCCCTGCAGATACTGACCATTAACAGTATATTATTGGCATATTGTGTGCTGTAATCGAACATGCAAATCAGTCTTCAGGACTGTTAGTCACAAGTGACACGGGTGTGAACTAACAAGTGAGAACACTATATCACTAAAGCAAAAATCAGCGAGTCCTGTCGCTACTGAACTAGTTGAAACAATGACCATGTGGCAGAAAATTTTCATCACATTACCACCTATCCCCGGTGAAACCAAAATGCACACCATCATGTTCACTGCGAGTGGCAACAGCAGCAGCCTGGCAGGAACGAGAAACAGTTTGTGCACGAAGTATGCACAAGGAACAAAAACCCTGCCATGCTGGCAGAAACACAAACAATCGCTAGCGCAACAACCGGCAACAACAATCATGCAGGCAGCTGAGTATTTTAGTTCACCACTTTATCATAGGACATTGCGAAGTTAGGATGCCTGTCTCATATGTGAATATTGCTCAAGTCATTTTCCACTGCCGCCGGGTATATTCCCAAACGTGAGAATTAAGCCATTGTCTAGGACGCCAGGGTCTATTATCAGTGAATAAACACTGAGGCAGTTTTCAAACGAAAAGTACATTTCATTCCCGACAAGAAAACATTTCATTATCATTAATTTATGTTTTTGAAACTGACAGCGCACACATCATTCAGCCAAGTGTGTTTGTTTACATTCGGACCAGCTGTCAACAACATACTACTCTTCATGCTATGTTGGGTAGGGGAACTTCGCACCCCCCTCTCATCCATCATCTACCATCATTCTGGATGTCAACAACAACGTATGTGGGGTTCGTCGCACCAGCCAAACAAAAGCGCGTCCATCACCAGCACCTAACAGCATTCAAGCAGCAACCCAACATCGATAAACAAAATAATTCCTGGGCTGAACAACTACCAGCCATGTTGTTCACGTTGAGAACTAGGACCAACAAAGCTAAAGGAGAAACCCCAGCAGAAATACTCCAAGGCCGCGACATGCCCCTGCCAGGAGAATTCACGTGTGGAATAAGAGGACTGAACAACAACAGAGAGGAAAAGGGGTAAGCTGGGAAGAAAGGAGGGAGCATACAATACAAGTGGCACCAGGAAATATAACATCGCTACACAGCCCACCGGTTACCGAACACTTTGCGACCCCCACCTCCACTGACATGGGGCAACTTATTTATGTATGTTCACATTCGCAATCGCCGGACAGAAAGGGTCCTGCCCGGATTTGCTGAAAAATGAAGTGGGCCACACACCATCACTTAAGTAATGGAAGGTGCATATTATAAAATACGTATGAGTTCATGACAAGCAGCCATTTCCATCGAGACACACTCTGCTCAACAGACACGTGCACTAAGCCCGTACCGGATGTCAACTTTGAGGAGGCAGGACTGTCGAATAATGTAAACAATAACACTGCAGTCACCCATCCTAAAAACATCACTACACTAGCCACAACCACATTTACAGAGGTTGCCGACACATGACAGCATTTCTGGTGGCATGGTATCACCATGCAATTTTCATCCATCATTGACTTATGATGTCAGGAGTGACAAGCCAGGGGGAGGTCACCTATGGACGGCAAGGATCGCCAGGTGCCGACCCCGTCTGATAGAGTCACGATGCCTATAAGACCTACAGCTACTCCGGTGCCAACTATTGCAGCAGAACCATCATCATCATCGGGATCATCAATGGACCAGCAAGGAGGCATGCCAAAAGGACATGTAAGGGATGCCTAGACTCCGAGCCGACATTGCCCGCAATACGCTGTAAGCTGGAGTAGCAACAATGAGTCGGGGTCAGACGAGAATTCTTCCCCTCCCTGCTGCTATAAGGGAACTTTTCCCCTTCAGAACGAAACGTGCACTGAATGAGCCCATTCTTCGAAGCACGCCGCAGCCATCACTATGTTACTGTCAACAACAACAAGAGGTCAGCCCAAGACATCACGTCAACAACAGCCGACGAGGAAGTTCGACCTGGGACCACGCATTCAACTTCGCCCACCAGAACGGTGCTGTACGACGTAAGGAGGGATATGAAATGGATGAACTGCCTCAAAACAGAGGGGCTGTTTGATGTGTACACATGTCCCTAACCTAGCCCGTTCAAATCGTCCACAGCATTCATCTCACACGTGCGCTGAGCTGCGACTACAGTGCAACCAATACATCAAGCGTATGTTCATTTATTGCCTCGACCGCATCAGTGGTGTGAATAAATGCATTATGTAAATAAAAGTGTAATATTTTTTTGATATAAATTTTTATTTGATTGCCATGTGATAAAGTAGTGTCAGTGCGTGTTTTGTGTTTTTATTTTTAATGTTACATTTGTTTACATCACATTGCAAACACTGTGTGCATCAAACCTGTCAAAGTAGGTTATGAGTGTGATGACATACCAATATGTAATATTCTAAATATGGGCATATTAATTTCTAAGCATGTTATTGTGTTTTAAAAAGGGTCTTGCATTATTATTATTTTGTGTCATTAAATTTGTGTCTAACATGTGTTCCCAAACGTAGAGCACAAGCACGACATGCAAGGAAGGTCACTTTACATATGTAAGCACTGTAAGTGAGTGGAATTACCACATCCAAATTATCGTCAGTGTTCAGTGTAATTGCTTGTTAATTTTAAGAGGGTTATGTAATATTTAGCATAAAATATTATGCATGTATTGCACACAAAAGATGCTTCATGTCTTTGTTGAATCCATGCATATCACTTTGTTATGGCGCAACCTTTAGATAATCAATTATAGGGTAGATTTTTATAAAGACACAATCTGTGCCGAACCCATCCATTTGTCAGTTGTGCAAATAGAAATAATATTAAACCAGTAGTGGACAGTTGCAGCAAGTACTCAGTGCAGTACCAAACAGAACATTGAAGTTAGATTGCTCATGGCCTTAAGTTAATTGTCTTAAGCCGCAAACACATGTCAAGTTAACCCCAATTTTTGGTAACTTGTTTATAAGAAATGTTTTAATGATTTATAATGGTTTCAACATTATCTAAGTAATCAAATTAGTGGATTGACATAAAAGGTTTATAAAGGGCATAATGAATTAATGCACAGAATGTGCGCCAAGGCTGGCAACTAGTACACTGTTCAGTTTAAGTACACACTAAGTCTGTCATCTTAAGTTCATAAGTTTTATATTTTTATATTGTCTTTAATTAATTTCAGAGTGTTGTATAAGATTCCATACACTGTTTCACGTCGCAATCATTCCTCTATCATCAACATATTTTCTACTTTAAAAAGAAAGAGTGCAATTAACTGTATTTTGATACCGATGTGGGAATGTCCAGTCACTGAATGAGCAGCACACCATAAGAGGCCAGTAGTAACATTGTTGCCTCCCCGTCAAACGGATATGTGGTTTATGTCCTCCTTATATCTTCATGTTCGGATTCAAACATGTAGAATATCAATAGTAAATATGAAATTCAGGAACGCTTAAGCTTTATTTTTCATCCAGGGAGAGTACCACTCGACAACCTTGTGCATATTTAAACAACCGGGACATAATGTTCATGTAATACTTTGTATCTGCATTCACACCTTTTTATGTGTTTAAGAGCACTCCGTGATATACTGGAGAATTTTAATGTTTGTGCCTCATACGAGGTGTCAATGAATAAATATTATCGTTGTGTGAAGTACATCATTTTTATTTATTTTGACTGCTTCATGGACACACAACCTATGGAGAAGTTAACACAATTAAGTCTTTGTGTGCGAATGACATCAACAGTTCCTGTCGTAACTTTGAATGAGCGTTTCGAGGCAGCTCTAATATCCTCAACTAGACCAGGCACTAGAATATATAGATAACCGACAACAGCAACTGTGATCTTGGAGCATCAGGGGGCCACTTCAGGTTGAATGACCCACAAACCCACATCATAACTGTGTTCTCGACTGATCGTGGACTGGTGACCACCTGGTATAAATTTCATCTCACAACCATGCAACCTAATCAGTTTGTAATTCCCTGATGCACAAATCAACAGCACGGCATAAATGTGTTTCCAACTGAAGTGTTGTGCAGTGAAGAGTAGTGTAGCATGAGGGCACACTGGTGCAGCACAACTGGTGGTTGCCAAAGACGGCTACAATGGAAACTCCACGGGGCAGTATAATATGAAACTAGACCCTATTAATTACAGGACCTGGGGGCCCAGGGCTCAAACTATTTCTTTTTTGTTGTTTGTTATTAAATAATTTATTGCTTGTTTATCTTTCCTTGTTCCCAGAGTATTGTTGTGCTTATTTTCAGATGTATTTCTTTCATCGCTCGTCTAGCGCTATGTCCATAGTCATTCATTAGTGTTTTGTCTTGCAGAGTCCTATGTGTCTTTTTAATAAACATAAGTTTTGGCATGGAAGTATGCTGTTTAGCAGGAGGTGTCTGTTGTAACAGATAGTAGTTCCGCTCTGGCACGTGGGTGAGCCGATGTCCACCCTTGTTTCAGGCAGGAGTGGCATTCGGCGAGTAGCATCGTACAAGAGTGGTGCATGTATCATGAGATCTGGCAATTCCCGTATGCCAGGGCGGCCTTCATCGTCAAGCATGGACATTTAACTGCAACTGATTTCATTTTCTGGAACCTTCTTGGTTTAGCCGTCCGATACACCACCTTCAATTCCCGTGGAAATAGCATTGTCCCAGAAGCATTTAATACCATAGCCACCTACTTCACATGTAAAGTGTTTTGCTGAGGGATGTATAGTGACATCGAATAAATGCCACTGAACTGAACAGTGTGTAAGTTATTTCGACCGCCTTGAGCATTTAAGACAGTGCCCTAACAAAGCCAGCTCGCATCATGTCATTATCTTTTTTTTATCCAGTTTTCTCAAGTGCATATATATTAGCAAGTTGTTCCATATTATATGTGCATGTTATTATCCCTAACAATCCACATACACAATTGTGAACATTTTGTAAGTTTCCAGCCAAAGACTGTTCAGCATGGTACGTAGTCGATCCACCAGCTACCATTTAGTAAACAACAATCTCGTAATACAATTGGTAAGAGCATCATCGGGGCTGAGGTCAACAGCATTTTCGGCGAGTAAATTTTGTCTGGGCATACAGCCCGCAATCCTGAGGTCATCGAGAGTCGTCGCACTACAGCAATCATCTCGGCGTCGCCTTAATTATGCCTGGTGCCTAGTCGGATAAACCACATCCTAGACCTCATCTTAACTCTCCCCAAAAACCTTTCTAACCCATTTCTACATGGTAACATATTGTCCCTACTAACACTAGAAACGAAAGTAAATCGACTCTAGATGGATTGTTTCATATGCTAACTCACATTATTATTATTATTCTGCCTTGTTTGAAAAGTGTAGAAAAAGGCCGAATACAGAGAAATATCTAGTCGCCACTATACTAGAACCGAAGAGAAACCAGCACTATATTACTAGTTTTGTGTGTGTGCTCAGTTACTGTATGTTTTAGTGGTCCTTACTGTTGAAGTAGAGACATTTTTTAAACAATAACAAGTACATTACAGTGACTATACAGTGTAAATTTAATGGATTTTATTGATTTTTACTTGTTCTTGAATGTAAGTATAAATTATTTATATGTGGAAATATAAATTCGTAAGAAAAAAACAAAGGAAATATTATAGAATATCTACATTTAAAAAATAAACAAAACATTTGTCCGCCTTTAATGTGTTCGATGCAGCAGTTATCCAGCCTCTTCTAGGTAATCGTGCGCGCCGTTGCAGTCCATGCACCACTTCGATTGAACTCGAAAACCAGGCACTATCTGATAACACTGGTCGCACACCAGTGTTATCAGGCAGCAATAGTGATACGTGTGAAAAACGCAGATTAAAGTGTTGTGTGAGCCAGTGTAGCATGGCGAACCAACCACATGTGCTTCGCGCCCATGAATATGTGAAAATAGCACCCAAAAGGCATAAGTATGAAAAGTGCTTAATAAGGCAATACTCAGACACACCTGAACATGCCGGCATAATAGATGCCTTACGAATGTGTAGTTGCACCCTCGCTGGCATTTACAAAATGTTTTTATATGTTCCTGTAATTTAAATTCTTATGTGTTTCATTCCCATGTCATTTCACTAAGGATATTGTGTAAATATTAAAGCTATTGTGACAGAGAGTATTTATTTTAATCTGTAATCAGCAAGGTAAGAAAGTGCAAAGTGCATTTATGCAAATGTGTGTGTAGAAAGTAGTTCTCACATGGCTTGCCTGCCCGCCACTGCCAACCAGCATTCCATTCTGCAAGTTCAGTTCCCACTTGGAAACTTGAGAGTTTGGAGGCATTGTGTCTGTGCTCATGGATTGCATGCGCTGGGCTGCCATCATCATTCTTTCTAGTCATTAGTTTATCAATTGTTTAATTAATCAGAATCATTTCATTTTTGCAGCTCGGTTTCCCATCTCTCACCGTCCCTACGGCTTGAATCGACTGGGAAGCATAACTTGCAACTCAACTTATTGTACAGCCACATGCCCATATTTGACAGTGTAACCTCCGCCAGGAGGTTAAAATCCTGGCGAACTTTGTAAGTTGATTCTCAGCGTATTGTAATGATAAACTCTATAATTCCAATTAAATGCATTCAAGTATTTTATTCAGGTCGCCTTCGGGCATTAAGGACGAGGACCCTCACCTTCCTGCCAAAAGTGTTTTATGTATTGACATTGTCCGCATCTTGTGAGACAACAGCCCTTGTCGACCCTTGCACTATCTCTTGAAAAAGGTAAACAACATGGAAGGGTAAGGCGATGGCCCTTCAGCGAGCTGCCGAAGGCCATCAACACCAGACAATGTAGGCAAATCAGTGCAGTATTTGTGAAATGTGCAAGGGGTGTAGTTTTTATTAAAGCTTTGTTCACAGTGCCACTATATTTAAAATTAACCTCATTAATAAATAACATGCTGCCATGAGTGTGAGAAAATCCTATGTAACATGATATAATAATATGTGTGCAAAAGTCCCCACATGTGGGTGTTCATAACTAGCTATCCTATAATGTTGTGAGAAACTGTCTAGCACATCGTTCTCAGCATATTTAAAGTAGGAAAAGGCCAAATTCTAGTTGAGAGGGGGAAGAGACCCATCTCTTATAAACTTTCTGAATTCAACCCTACCTTCCTGTAACAAAATTGAAGTTATTTACCACGTGTTTATGACGGTCGAACGGAGTTTTGTTTCTATAAAATATTTAATAAGTAATTTGTTAACTATTCTAATGGGTAATTTTTATGTTTCCATCCATTCATCCTCACGGATAATCACTTATATTTATTTTCAACTTTTTATATGAATTCTACAAGTTAGATTACATGTTGGCGGGAGTTGCAGCCAATGAGAGGGCCTCGCGCCCTAGCTTAATAAGTCTGGAATTCGGCTCGACTTGAAGCGGCCGCTGGGCAATTCACATGGTTTTTACCAATCATCTTTAATTTCTGATTGATAATGTAGTATAACCGGAACTGTTTTGTCTTTTGCTTGCCAGGAGCCACCACCACCTCACAGCCCGGCCATATTGTACAAGGCCGGTACCATTTTATTATCGTAACTTCATGTAGGCTCACGGCATTTTTGTACAGTGTAAGAGCTTGCCTGGCTTTAACAGCGATCCATTTATGTAAGTGCTCTGTTTAGAGGAAGTAAATTAAATAAACCATGATACTGTTTATTCGGTGTGAATACTTAATTAATCTGCTTCTCGGCTGTGTATGATAACCAGAACCTAAATTGACTATGTAAATAATAATGGCATTGGGAGGACACAACAGCCCACTGGTTCATGTGTATTGGTATTTAGGGGAGGCCAACATTCCTTGCTAGACCTGGTACCATTGGATGTAGCACTACAGAGATCATTGCCATCTTGAGGTGTAAGCTTGAAATCACTTGGGTGCTCCTTCGCGTCTATTGGTGATGTGACTACCAGGATAGACACGTGGACCATCGGCCACCACGACCCCGTCCTACTTAATGCTCCCTAGCACTGGCGCCCATCCCCGTAATTTTCACAAAATTTATTCAATTTTTCCCATAACCTTTTCCTGGAGTCTTACCACACACAACTGAAAAGGATCACTTAGAGTGAAAATGAACAATAACCTGGCAGCATTAAGCATATGTTGGTCATCCATGTTGAAGATGCTGTTTATTATAAATTACCAACACAATAGCAAGAATATAGAAATTCTTGCACCTCCATATACTGAGGTGCTGTTAATCTGTTCGGCTTCTGTTTATTTAACAAATATTCCAACCACACCAATAGCCTTGCGTTATTGTATTATCGTGTCATTAGAAGATTGTAAACAAATTAGAACAGTTCTTATGGGATTTTTTACATTTATTTATCGTATGTAAAGAGCATTACGCATACACAGGCATCCTTCCTCTTCCTCCGATACATAACCTATCATACATTTGAGACCAAAAGAAAGATAAATACAATTAAAGTAGGTTAGTGCTATATTGAGAATGCAGAATGCAGATTTAATATTATTTGTATGCAAAAAATTTGGCAATATTCTGAAGAAGTCTATAAAATGCTCAGGATATTATCTCTATTTCTATGAACATTTATTAATCGGACAATTATTTACACATTCCATTCACGGAATTATACACATTGATAACAAAAGAAAGAAAAATACAATTCAATGGTGTTTGTAATTACTTGGAAATGCTGATTGAAATTGTAATATTATTTGTAAGCATACACCGGGGAAATATGCTGTAGACGGCTACAGAATGCTCAGAATTTTAATTATAATTGGAAGGACATTTATTAAACTGACAATTATTTATACATACAATAGAACAAAATTTTGTAATTACTACATATTAATGTGAGATTTAGGTGCATTCTACAATGACACACATGCAGACACGCGTCATGGAAGTGGACATGTAACACAATCTACAACAACAAGCATGTGGGTGCAGATAACTTAAGGAAACACATAAGAAAGCTCGGCAACTCTCAACTCTTGCATATCCATGAATCTGTGTAGCCAATAGGAATCGAGTATTTGTTTTGTTAATACTTGTTTTCATGGCCAATGTGGTATACATGGCAAAAAGTGCTTCAATTTGGTGTGGTGAAAATCATTTTTGTTTTAATAAATAAGTGCACATGGTTCGGTAGTAGTATTTATGTATATTTCTAAACACTGTAAGATAATACAAAAAGGGATGTGTATATTATGAAACCTATATCAGTAAATTGCAACAGCTGAGTAGTTTTGATCTTGTAAGATGCGAGACCATATGTGTATTCATATTGTAGAATGGTTAAAATTAATACGAGTCATCGGCTTGTTCCGCTTGCTTTTCCGAATTTGTTTTCTTATGCATCCGTGCATTGTAGAACAGGCCTTATAACCACATAATGTACAGGTAAATTTTCACACCTGAAATACAATATGGCGACTGTCGTTAGTACTTAATAATGCCCTAAAAATATACAATTTCAAATACTTACCAAGTATAGATCCTGTTTGTACTATTCTGGAAATTCTAACAGTGTTAGTATACACATGATGATGTCACTTCCGGACACAAGTATGGATGTTTTGAGAATTCAGTAACTGCCTTAGTAACCATCCTACTCCATACTTTTTCTAAACTTCATGAAATGAAGCCGCAATATCGTGAACATAAGACGGACCGAGCATACGAAATCTACTGACACTTATACCCGGTTGCACCATCGTGGTTCGAAACTCGATCTGAGTTCGGATCTAATATCAACAGAAAATTGTTGCACCATTCGAGTTCAGAGCTGAACTGTAAATCGAGATGAAGTTCATTTCGAACCACCAAAATTAGGTGTTCGAAATCTCGCTCCGAGATCAACAGCCATCATCGGCAAATATAGTTTGAAATTATGCCAACATATAGAATTACTTTCGATTGTTTTCTTGGAAATTAGAAAATATATTATATGCACTTTAATATTATTTAGTAAAATTCATACAACAATAATTAAATTAAAACAGATAAAACATCGCACATCTAGTTCTATTTGTAGGGAAAAATACGCCTACTTCAGGGCAGCCTATATTTGATTAAAACAGAATATAGCACACCCACAGAAAGTATAATGCAAGTCTTGGCATGGCGCTGCCTACAATCACGCACAACACAAGCACAGGTATAGCACAGAATCCACACACAGAAAGTTGACCAATATCCTATAATTCTTGTGCATGTGTACCATGCATGGCCAATCAGAACGTTGATACCGCCGACTTCATGTGACGACCAAAATGGCTGTTTAGATAATGAATTCGACTATTAATTGGACAGTTTGGCGCCACATAACATGGGTTTGTTTTGATTGAAATTGTTAATGTACAAGCGATGCATGTTAAGATGAATGGTATAATGTGTTATATGTCTACCAACGAGCTACATAGTAGTCATAGAGAGGCTGTCTGATTGATTACAGCACTCTTAGGGGAAGACAATGGCAAACTCTACAGCCATTTCAATGTTAGTCAAAACATTGTCAGCTGATGCTTCTTGTCATGTTGTTACCGTGAATGATACGTGGTAAGTTTTTTAATACTAATATACTGTTTCTTGTGTTTCGATAACAGGTGAGAGGAAAGTGGCATTGCTGTGTGTGTGCGCGAGATTTCAGATATTTGATTTGCATTATTTATACATTTATAGGTGTGTTTCATTAACATTTGTGTGTGAAGTAGCATTGCTGTGTGTGTGCGTGATTTCAAATATTTTATGGCCTTTATTTATATGTTTATACGTGTGTTTCGTTAACAGCTGCATTTAAAGTGACATTGCTGTGTGTGTATGTGATTTCAAATATATGATGTGCATTACCTATACGGTATGCTGTGAACTGTTTTATGACAAAGTTAATTATTTACATCCACGTCTGTTTATCATAATGTTGTACCTTTGCCTAGGTGTATGAAACACAGTCGTAAACTGTAACTTGCCACAGTCCCAAAAAAAATATTAAGCCTAACCATGATAAATATCAATAAACATAATGAACACTAAGTTGCAATACTTAGAAATATGAGCGGAATAAAGGTTACAGTAGCCTTATTTGTGCGCATGTTCACTACTATCTTTTCAGTTTGTATAACAACAAATAAGCAACACGAGTTGTGTGCTGGAATTTAATGTGCCTGTTTCGTTTGACTGGTTGTTCCTTCGTCCTAATATTTATTCCAACCGAGGCCGTACTTTTATAGAAATAACACAACAAATATCAATAGCAAAAGAATAAATACTACAGTTCTTTACCTCGCAGTTGTAACAGTGTTAAACACAGTCGCGACAAAATATTGACATGCATTACTTGTAAAGGCTGTTCACGATAAATTGAGCACTTTAGAAACGAACCTTAGAAAAATGGCACTGCCCCTGAATGCATACATATTAACGGGTGCACCAAGTGACATTGACCCAGTAAAGTTTTTAACCATGGATGGAAAGTAGTTTCTTATCTTAATGTCGAATAACAAGCACTAGGTAACCATTTGTGATAACTTAAAATTATTTCTTTCACTTTCTGTTTTCTGTAATGCATAGAAATGTAAAAATGAGAATATTCTTAAAGAATTTCCTTTCTTAGAAATTCCACCGTTTCATTTTACCAATGGGTGAATAAAGTGATGAGGCCCATAGCAACAATAATTTTACATAAGGCATAGGAATACCCAATGTGTATATAAGTAGATCTTAAGCAGGGCTTTCAAAAGTGCTCGTTTTAACTTGAAGAGCATATAATATGCTCAAATATTTTAATTAAAGTAACCGTAAGAACTATTGTCAATTCAGGCATTTTTAATACGCCATAAAGCTAACCTAAATAATGTTTGAGGCCTACAACTGTGGATATTCCTACAGAATGGTTTTTGAAATAGTCCTATGGCAATTTTTTGATCAGAGAAATTGTGGGGTAAAAAGAGTGGAAAATATGTACTTCATAATAATATTTACGCTTTGAAATACATGAAATGCCATAAAAGAAAACAATCAAATAACACAAATCAAAACAATATAAACACCTAAATTGATAGTGTGGAAGGCAATTAATACCAGGGAAATTGTTGGGAAAAACGAGAGGAAAATATGTACTTCATAATAATATTTCCGCATGGAAATACATGAATTGCTAAAAATATATAACCAAACCAATACAAACACCTGAATTGATGGAGGGAGGGCAATGAAGATCAGGGAAATTGTGGGGTAAAAAAATACAAAATATGTACATTTTCATTATAAACTTTTACCCCTCATTTTTCCTACAGTTAACAGCCCTCCCCATCAGGTGAAATATTGATGTGCCTTATAAAATCTGTGTTCTGTATTAATAACAGAGTAGTTTATACCATTTACCAGATTAAAAAAAAAAAAAAAAAATCTGCTTTACATTACCTCGACGATATACTTAATTGATCGGAACTGCTTTCCGGGAGCACCTACAAAATGTAATTTCCACATCTGCTTCAAGAAACGAAAATGAGGTCAATTTACCAACGTAGGGGTTTGATGCCAGACTGCTGTAGTGCATAAATTTTTGCATTAATGTTTTGAGCCGCGACTCCACAACCCATTGCACTTTTAATATTTCCGAGCACTCAATTAAATGGATACATAAATTGCTTACATGCTCCTTTGCATAGGCCTATACACTGCAATCTCAAACATGCAGGCTGGTTTGATATTAACACATTTCTTCATAAACATAACATTCACAACACTACACTATACATCTTCCCAGCGGTTTGTTTTATACCATCTTTAACCTTGCAAAGCAAAATCCGCGTATTACACTTTATTTCCAGCCAACGAGTACGTGATAATGTCGGTAGTGTTTTATTTGTTGATTATTTTGGGTAATTATGGGTGATGTTCCGTACTGTTACACCCTACCACGGACCTTTGTTTTGACTAAGAGAATCGAGGTTCGCAGAGGTTCGCGAAGCCTGCTTGCCCACTCTTATGTTTATTATATAGCTAGTTAATTTCTACAAACTAGGACGCGAGCAGCAAAGTAAGCAGCTGACGATGATTTTTTCCCCATTCCATGGCAATCGCTTTTTTTTTTTTTTTTTTTTTGTGCAGTGCAGTGTATAGGACTGTGTCATGCAAGGTGGGGGAAAGACCATCTCCGCTAAAAAGCGCTACTGGTCAACTTAATCTAATTTTATTTCTAACATCTATTTATTACTGGGAGACTCTTAGTCCCAGTTTATTATTCCAATAAATTTATTCGAAGGTCCCTTTAGTTATGCTATTGGGTACCTTCGGGGGGATCTGCATGCATTAAGGTGGAAAAAGGTGGGAAACGGGAGAACCCCGAGGAAAACCCACATATTTATGGGAGGACTGCAAAGGTAGCCAAGAGGGTGATTTTAAATACTTACTATTTATTTTAGTGGGGTCGCAGTGAGGCTGCAGGGTGGATATTTGAGCCACCATTCGGTGTATGCCCAGTGGTTCTCCGGGGACAGGAGTAGTAGGCCTCTGGAAGATCTAGGATGTCCTGGAGTGCTCTGCCAGAAGTGGGACCAGGTCGCTATCCAGGTGCAAGTCGAGGTACTCGCTGTAGGCATCCAGTAGGAAGCTCAGTGTGGAGGTAGATGTCATCTCCGATGGCGAGGTTGTCTGTCCTTGAGCTTCGTCGTGTCGAACGGCTGGGTCTTTGCGTTCAGAATGGGGTCACCGAGTGCGCGCACTAGTGGATTCCCATGCGACGGCAGGATCTTGGTGAAGCTGGACACTTGTTTCCTGATTATGTGGCTTAGGTCCTTCACCCCCGCGACCCGAGTAAGCACATGACGGGGCGTTGTTCGACATTCCCCTAGAGCAAGTCTTAGAGCTCTGTGATAGAGAGAGTACAGTGGACGGAGGTAAGTCGGCTTTGTGTGGCACCAAATGGGGGCGGCATACAGGATAATCGAAAATATGAATGTGAAGAGTAGTCGCACACGGTTTTTCTCATAGAGGGGACAGTTCGGGCGGAGTACACATGCAATAGCGAATAGTGCCGACTTCGCTTTCCCGCACAAGCATTCTATGTGTTCGCCGAATCTCATCTGCCTGTCTAGGATTACCCCGAGGTATTTGGCGGATGTTAGCCATGGGGTGTCCTTACCATCCAGACGGATGCTAGGGGGGTAGTCTTCCCTGTGTCGGGAGAAGAGAATTGCTGTTGTTTTGTCGGTGTTGAGCTTGATTCCTCTCGCTTCGAAGAACCGCTTGATCGTGAAGAAGGCATTGTTGAGGCGGTAGCACAGCTCGGTTTCTGTTGTTGCAGTGGCTACTATCGCTGTGTCATCTGCGTAGAGCGAGAGTTTCACATTAGCTGGTGTCGGCAAGAGGCGGATGAAAAGCGTGAATAATAGGGGGCTGAGTATCGATCCTTGCGGTACCCCGGCCTGAATGGGGTGTGAGGAGGAAAGTGTGTTCTCCACTCGGAGGCGAAATCTCCGGTCAGCGAGGAAGGAGCGAATCACGTGTAGGAACGTTAGCGGGAGGCCCATGGATCTGAGTTCGGCTGTGAGAAGGTCGTGCCGGACTGAGTCGAACGCTTTTTCCAGGTCCAGGAGGAGAAGCCCTCCAATCTTGCCCTTTGCAAGGCCGGCTTCTAGGACTCTGGTGGTGCGTGCGATGGCGTGGACTGTGGAGTGTTTCGGGCGGAATCCGAACTGATAACGAGGGAGGAGGTCCCGTCTGATGACCACGCGCAGCAGCCGGCTGAATATGATCCTTTCGCACACCTTGGAGATACAGCTCAGAGGCGATATCGGCCTGTATGACGTTGCGAGCTGAGGGGGTTTTCCAGGCTTCGGGATGGGAACAACTACCGCCTCCTTCCAGGAGCCTGGGAAGTGACCGATGAGGAGCGTCGTGTTGATGAGTTTCGTGAGGAGGACGAGTGCCTTACGTGGGAGTTCTCTTAGGAGTGCGTTGGGAATTTCGTCAGCCCCTGGGGCAGTTTTTGTTTTTAATTTGCCTATTATTTGCACGAGTTCTTTTGGGGTCACAAGCGGGGTGTCAGGCTGCGGTGGTAGTGGCGGCAATGTGACGTGGAGTGCTGAATGTGAGGCTTCGCCGCAATCGCTGTCGCTGTCGGAGTCTTCAGAGAGGTCGGTGGTAGCCTGCCTGGGAGTGAATGTCGAGCGTAGGTGTTGTGCTAAGACCTCAGCTTTTTCTAAGTTCGTGAATTTAAGTTGACCGCCAGCTTGCAGGGGAGGGATGATGGTTGGTTTGCTCTTTAGGCGCCTGATACATGACCAGAACTTCTCGTTATTATGTGTGGCATATCGTAGTTCGTCCAGCTTGGAGCTAGTCTGCCATTCAGCAAATTTTCGCCTACAGAATTTGCGGAGGGCACTATATAGGGCTTTGTACACTGGGTTCCTGGAGTTCTGCCATTTTCTGCGGGTTCTGTTACGGATGGCGAATAGGGTCTTTAGCGGGTTTGGGAGTGGCTTGAGGTTCCCTGTGGGGCGTTTGGTTGGGATGCATTTGTTTCCGGTGTTCCTGATGATATTTGTGAGGTGGTGGATTCCTTCTTCTAGTTCGTGAGGGTGTGTGAGTTGGGGAGTGAGGTTGATCTCTTCATTGAGGATAGCCCTATATAGTCGCCAATCTGCTCGCGAGAAATTGAACTTTGGCTTGTTGTCTGCTGCTAGCGGAAGGCAGTCTAGTATGCAGGATACCGGAAAGTGGTCGGAGGTGCCGGTGTAGTGCGTCTTTATCTGCCGGATGCTCAGGCCTGGGGGGGGGGGCGAGGAAGAAATCGAGCACTTGAGGGTGGCGATTGGCGGCATCGGGGATGTACGTCGGCTCGCCAGGGAGGTAGACGGTAAGATGGTGGGTCATCGTGTATCTGCGGAGCTGTGGCCCTCGTCTGTTGACTGTTGGACAACCCCAGCTGTGATGTGTGGCGTTGAAGTCACCACCCCATAACAGCTGGGGGTCCAGTGCACGAATAGTCTCCAGGTCTTGAGTGGGGAGTCGTCTGTCTGGTGGGATGTATATGCAGGCTAGCGTGATTGGGTTGTTTTCGCCAGCAATGGTGATTGCCACCGCTTCGGCTAATTCCATGTCTGCAATTCCAGCGAGTTGGTGAAGGATGTTGTCGTGGATTACTATAGCTACGCCACCACCATCCCTGCCAGGGCGGTCTCTTCTATGGATTTTAAATCCCGGTACCGATAGGTGAATGGTGTTGTTGAGCCATGTCTCGGTGATGAGGAGGACATCCAGTTTTTCGTCGACGAGGAGATGGAGGAGTTCGTCGACTTTGTGGCGCAGGGAGCGCGCATTCCAGGTGGCTATATAGAGGGACGACCTACCCATCGAATGGCGTGCAGATTGCCTGGAAGATTATTTCCATCTTCTGCATTGGGCTTGTTGCAGTTTTAAGTTGCGCACAAGTTCGCCGGATGATGGGGATGTACCCTTTGATGAGGGTGAATATCTCCTTTAAATCAGAGAAGGTGGAGTCGAATTCGTTTCCGGTCCTCCCCTCTTGTGGCATGCGATGTTGGGCTGGTTGTTGGCCGGCAGTTCTCGTGTTTTCACGGCCTTGAGCCTGTGACTGTGTTTTGTCGCCATCTGCACTGGCATTCGTGGTCGTACGCTGTTGCCAGGCATTTTTTCGTGGTGGTTGCAGAGGCATGATTTCGGCTGGGTTAAGTTGAATTCTGGTTATCGTTTTGTTTGTGTGAGTGTTGGTTTGCTCTGGGTTCGGGTGTGGCGCTGCTCAAATTTCTGGCGCACTCGGCAGTCTTTGCTGCCGCCTAGGTGGTTTTCGCCACAGTTTGGACATGTCGGCGGAGTTGTCTTGGGGACTGGGCATTCGTGGGACCAGTGGTTTCCTGAACATTTGAAACAGGCCATTTCGCGGCCGCAGTCTGTGGCATTGTGGCCATATTCTTGACAGCCTCTGCACTGTTGAGGGCCAAGTGGGCGGTATTTCTCAACCGTGACTCGGTATATGTCGATGCGAGTTAGTTGCATAATTGAACTAGCCTGTGTTGTGCCCTCCAGAGTCACCTGGAATTTTCGGAATTTTACTGGGTTTTCCCCTTTCCTTTCGAATTGTCGGAGACGGATGTGGAATCCAAGGTGTTGTAACTCCATTTGGAGTTCGTTTCGTGCCATATCGGCTGGTATGTTGCTGATTACAACATTTGTGTTCCTGTCCTCCTTAAAAGGGCGGGTGAATGGGAGCGCTTTCTTCGCGGTGTGAAACTCCATCACAGTGTTGTGTTTTGTTGGGTAGAAATTCGTTTCTTGCCCATTCATTTTTACAGAGAAGTTTCCGAAATGGTTTCTCACTGTCCTGAGCTCCGAGGATGTGGAATTCGCTTCTGCTAAGCGATTAAATTTAATGGACCTGAGAGGTCTGTAAATAATGGGTTTTGTATTTATATTCAGGGTAGCACATTATGTTTATGGTCTATAATATAATATTAAATCAAAAAAGCATATGGGGAGAAAAACTTTTTTGCTTACTATTTTTAGTATAGTTTTACAATACAATAATATAGTGCTTTTGTTATTCCATTTGATTTATTGCATATATTTATGTTTATTGTTAAATACTATTGCTATTGTCAAAAAAAAAAGAGCATTTATTATAATTATACTTTTAAAACGTAGCGCTATCTAGACATAACTTTGCAATTATTAGAGGTATTGAATATTCATATAATTATTATTTAAATTATTATACAAAGAGAGAATTTTTTTATTTTCATCTTAATATGTAATTAAATGATTACTCTCAATCTAACATCATGTGCGTTCTCCATTTTAAGGAAATTTTCGCTTGTTCGATGTATGAATTTATCCAATCAATATCCGCCAAAGTGATCTTTTTCGCATCTCGATGCCAAACATTGTAATTCCTTTGTACCTATCAAATCACAAGTTTCATGTCCGTTTTAAATTACGAAAATTATGCTTTATTTGTAATTAATGGTATTAAGCTTACAACTAGTGTAAAACAAAATTGTTTAAAAATAATATGTGTATTTGTGAGCGATAATATAATTTTGCTGTATACACAAAAATATAGAATACATTTTGTAATATGTTTCATCTTAAGAATGCAATACAGAATACCAATTCTTATTGCTTATACTGACATGATTAGGGACAGCGAGTTGTGGATAATTCAGTTTTATCTCAATGTATGCAACTATGAATAACTTCTTTTTTTTGTCATATATGATTTTCTAAAAAAAAATTGTATTCTTTTCATATCACCATTACTAAAAGGAATATCATTTTTTTATTTGTTGATACTTTTTATTTCCGGCATAAAACAACACACGAAACACAAAACAGGTTTCGTATGATTATATAAACACTTTTTAATCACTAATTTGGAAAGTAGGTTTTCCGATATCGTGGGTCGATTGACAGTATAAACGTACTGTATGAAACGTAGTTTGAAATCACGATCTCAAGAATTGACTATGGAATAGAAATATGCACTTATATCGCGCCCAAAAATAATACAAGGCTTTATTTATAATCGTTTTTAGACCAAACTAAGGAATTATCGTAATCCGATCGAAATCTATTGTATTCAGAGAGCCATATAATTGCTAGACCGAGGATCATCTAGCTTTAGGGACAGTTTCAACACTTATACATTTAACTCTGTTTAAATTAACGAAGGTAAATTTTAAGCTCTTCATTTAGCGATGTTTAAGGTGGGTGCATTTCACAACACACATCTAGCAGATAATTAAATCCATTTAGTAAATCTAAGGGCCGTATGCAGACAATAATCGATTTTTCCACTGACGTGTGCCACGTTCCCTTGCCCCTAAGACTGCTTGTCCGGCCACTACTTGAAAGTCACTGCACCAGTGATGTGCTCTCTACTGATGCGCTCAGCTTGCACCATGTCGTAGGCGACGTGTTCCATACTTCTCTAACCTAGCCAATTCACCTCGTCCATAGCATTCAATAGACACATGCGCTGTGTTGCAACTACAGTACAATCAATACATCAATCATATGTTTATTTAGTGCCGCGACTGCATCAGTGAAATACATAAATACATGATGTAAATTAAAGTGTAGTATTTTGTTGATAGTAATTTTTATTTGATTGCCATGTGATAAAAAAGAGTCAGAAAGCGTTTTGCATTTTTTAAATGGTACACTTGTTTTGACGTGTGCCCACGTGACCCCTTCCACTTAGACCGTTTGCCCGCCACACCAGGTTCCATAATGCATTGTGTGCGCACGCTCTATGAGAGCAAGTGCAGTACAGTGCGACAATGAACGACACAGGTCCTGAGGAGATAGGTGCGACCACGTGTGCGTGGCACAGGAATCCGAAAATAGACCCTGTGAAATATCTTTATTTAATTTGTGCGATAAAATTGCAAGGTAAGTTCATGCAAGGGGACATAACTAATAAATACGCCTGCCTTCGCAACCAAAAATCCATCCGTGTTTTCGAAATATCTTTTTATAATTTTCTGTAATGTTCATTCACATGTCTATTATCTCCATATCATCCACACAGTGCAATGTTTGGTATAATGAATAATATTTACAGGGTTAATTTTAGGAACAATATGTTACAACTGGCACGCAGGGTACGTATCCGATTTGCAAATGTTGTGTGCAAGAAAGTAATGCAGTGCGGGGTGCCAGCCCATCAAGCGGGCCAACACAGAGTGGGGAAAAGTTAGAAATCGTTTGTCTTTGTGAGGGGTGTGCTGCATCACGTTGGGGCTCGTGTTTCGCGCGCTCGGGCAGCCATCACCATGCTGGACTAATCATTTCACAGCAATAGTTACTTTAGCATTCCGGAACCTTTTTCGTATTTCAGCTGCCCGAGATCCCACCGTCCCTCGCACCTCCACAATGCTTGCATCACCTGGGTAGGCTTAAATTGTACTTAAATTATTTAATGTGACCACATGTCGTTTACACAGCATTACCGGCGCTAACATTTTCGTAAGCAGCACCAAATGTCAGCTTTTCCTGACAGCAATGTAATCATGTACTGAGTAAATGTCAGTAGTCATGAGTTATTACATGTGGTTTATTTCCAGTAGCCACAAGGCATTTAAGATACGGGCATGCTCCCGCCGATTTTCACAAAGTGTAACTTACTGTGCAAGTATGATTGAAATGGTCACGAGTCGGTGTAACAAGTAACAGTGCTTCGTATTGCATGTTGGAAGCCCAGATATTCCACAATGTAACAAGTAAGGTAGTTATTCAGTCATTATTAATTACTATTCTATGAGGGGACACCAACTGCACTTGAAGGATTTGCCGTTTTCGTAGGCCGAATGACCCTGAGTAACGAGTGCACAGCTGCACTCCGACTTCACGATATTGTCCATCCGATAATATCTGGCATCCTGGGTAATTATCTTCAAGGAGATTCCAAAACTATAGTCACTGCTCCTCACCTAACCAATATCATTATTGACCAACACCTTGGCAGTAGTTGCCAACCTTCTGTGCATTATACAAATGTCAAATGGCTTGCCCGAACATGTGTCAGATCTCTAATGCCATTCCAACATGTTGACTGACGTCAAATGTCACCTAACTTTGGTGTAAATACATATATTAAAATCTGAGCAATTTTTCCTACAATTTTTCCACACCAAAACAATTTTTCCTAATTTTTACAAAATTTTTCACACAAGTTTTCCACATTTTCCCTGTATTTGCCCACAGGAAAAAACATGGTTAACCAGGCGACCAGTACGAGATGTGACAGCATCGAGACACCTTCTAGACACCCCCAATGACATTAGGGAGGACGCACATGGCCGGCAAGGAAAGTGTTCCAAAACAGCTTAGTGCCGCCATTACTTAAACACAAGGAGTTAGTGGCGGGAAAATGGCAAGGAGCTGCCATTTTGGGACAGCAACGTACGTCACAGTAACGGGACAAAGGATAGGGTGAGTCGAGCGGGCAATCCCCCCCCCCCCCGGGCCACATCGTGCTGCACCGCGAGGAGGGAGGAGAAACGAGAAGAGATAGGAACATCTGGCCACTCCTCCCCCACATTATCCGCTATGCCGAGCAGAACAGCTGAGACCTTGCCATCCGTTGACCCCTGCTCATGCCGCACAGAACTGCTGCACTCTTGCACAACCACACTACCGTGCTTCCACGTACTACATTTCTGTGTAACTCACTTCCACGTACCGCTCTTCCGCGTACCATGCTTCTGCACTCTTGCGGTAGTGTTGTCAGACCACCATGGCTGGCCAGATGCAGTACAGTGCACCAGCACCACTGTGTCTGCAGTGACTGTGTCAAAAACCACTGCATGTGTTGGACAGATACGAAAATGGGGACCTGATTTTGTAAGTACAATCGAAAGACCAGCCCAGCTAGCAACCACATCGCAAGCAATCACGGAGAAGAGCAGGTGATGGAACATTCCGACAATATCAACAAAATTAAAAATTTACCCCAGTTACATTTGTGCGGTAGATTGTTATGCACAGCATTGGGGACCACACCGGGCATATCTGCATGGTACCATATGTATATTAACCAATAATGCATGAGTCCCACGGAGTTACACATCGCAACTGGATTGTGGTTCATTTTCGACGAGTGCATTGAACAGCTGAAACTGACCGTGATCACTAACATTTCAACCGACTTACTCACGGGCAACCAGCCCGGTGATTCAGTGTGCCAAACAGAAGACAGCATGGGAAACAATATGCAAGCAATGCATCATCACAGTAAACGTGGTATGTCACGTCGAGAGTGAAGGAACACACAAAAAGGGAGCACAAGCCGAGGAAGTACACTGCTAGGTCGAGGATGTCTGCAACCAAATCTCACCTGTGAACGGGGCCCCCATTACAGCTGTCAATCATCTGGCACTGCATAACCAGTGCTTGCAACCACTGCTAACCATACCCATGTTTCCTTTATCGCTCCTACCTATGACACCTCGCCTATCAAAATTGTATGCCTAACAAACCACACTAGTATTTCCACAACCAATACCCAGCATATTTGCCATGCCATTTCCGGCACCTACACCACTCACATCTTTTCCCGAGCCCAGCTACGGAATTGACACAACTCCTAGCCTGCTAGAAGACCAAGAACTGCACAGGAAACAGAAGAGCATTCACCCCAATTTTTTTCCTTTTAATTTTAGCAAGCAAGAAGAGGGTTTCCCGTAGTTAAAAATTACGTGCCTTAATGTAAACATTGCGCAAATTCACACATATATCACTGCAAGTAAGAAGGGAGTTCGCTGTATATATCACTGATAGTAAGAAGTGAGTCCGCTGTATATATCACTGCAAGTAAGAAGGAGTTCACTGTATATATCACTGCAAGTAAGAAGGTAGTTTGCTGTATATATCACTGCAAGTGTGGAGGGAGCTCATTGTACATATCAGTGCAAGTAAGGAGTCTGCTGTATATATCACTGCAAGTAAGGAGTTCGTTGTTCACATAAATGCAAGTAAGAAGGGGATCATTTCGTTTTTCATCACACCTCAAGTAAGAAGGTAGTTTGTGTCATGTTTTCATCATTAATCACGTCGTTTGTTTTGGTGACATTGTGCTCCTGACTCGTCCTGTAGTCAGTATCATACATCTGATTCATCCAGCACTTAATTGTCATACAAGTATAGTTAATCAGTGGGTCATCAATCCCCCATATGCAAGTGACATAATCGCAACCATCGTGCATGCGGAGTTAATCAGTGGGCTCATAACTCCCCTCAGCACACGATGCCATTTTTCACGTGAGCATAGATAATCGGTGTTTGACAATTTACCCCTTCGCCCATGATCCATGCAGTTGTGATGTACAGCGTGGCAAGACAGCAAGACCACAAGTGTTCCAGACAGCGAGTCGTTACCCACATCACTATCAATGCGATCTAGTAGAAGAGGTACTGTACATACAAATCAAGCAAGCAGAGGAGGTAGTGAAAAATTAGAGTAAATAGACGAGGTACTGTATATACAAAGCATGCAAGTAGAGGAGTTCGTAGTGCATAGAAAACAAGCTAGCAGGAGGCAGTGTACCATGTACAGATGCAAGTGAGTGCGAGAATCAGCATGTAAATAGCAAGCAAGTGAGGAGAAACGGTTAAGGCCAACCACCTACTTGCTCTGCGTGGGAAGAAGTATGCGCAAGTATCACCTAGATGCCTATACATCTGTCACCCGGAGATGTCCGCAGTGACAATGATGCGGGTGTCGACATCACCCACGACGGTGCAACACCTCCTGTGCCCACAAAGCATGAGAGAGAGGAGGAGAGTGGGTAGGTACCTCCCACAGGAGAACCCACACCAAGTGCCAGCATGTCGTTGATGCTGGACGAGGCCACGTCCCCTAGGTGTCATGAAGACATCGGCCGAGATGACGGCGGGCATGTAGCAGCAAGAACCCAAAGTATCTCAACATCTGCTAATACAGCACACAACAGGCATGAGAGGAGATGCATGCAGCAAGTAAGAGGGGAGGTGCACGCACAGCACAGAGGAGGTGCACAAAACCCGGAGGCTCATGACGGCGCCATCGAGTACGACCTCCAGGATGGAAGGTGGGTCAGTACCTGCCCCAGAACCACCAGCAGTGAGTGCCCAAGGAACGATGTCGACCAGCGTAGTGGCGCCAGTCAGAGCGCATCTGATGGCCGGCTCTGCGGATATCGATGGCGCAGTGGCTACCAGTGAAATCCGAAGAGATCTGGAACTGCAACCAATGGTGGCATCTCTGGGAGAGGGCCCCTCAGGAGACGACATGACGCTCCCAACAATGGGATGCCGATCGTCGAAGACAGCACAATGGAAGATGCAATGGTGCCAAAGTCATCTGGGGAATCACCCGAGGGAGAATCCAACCCCCCTAGTAGTCGCTAGTCCACCTAGCTATCGGCAGCGAAGTGGGGTTGTGCACGAGGACAGCCGCAGTGGCAGTGACGACAGAGGAACGTGCGACTCATACGAGGTACCGTCACTCAGCATGCCGATGCCAGCCACTTGCAGCATGCCATACGTGTACGAGGAGGGGAGCACCACGGCGATGGTAAGAACATGCAGAATGTCGACAGCAGCCAGCAGTTCCAGAACATAGGGGGGCTGACAAGAAGCACCTACGTGTTATGTCCACGTCGGGCAGACGCAAGAAGGTGTGTATGTCATCAGTGACATGTGTGGCTACAAAAAGTTTCACAAGGGGGAGGGCATTTGACGTGTGCCCAAGTTTCCCCTTCATCTTTGGCAGTTTGCCTGCCACACCAGGTTCCGTAATGCAGAGTGTGTGCGCACTCTACGATCGTAAGTGCAGTGCAGTATGGCAAGGAACAACACAGGTGCTGAGCAGAGAGAGCATGAGATGTGAACGTAGCGCAGTAATCAGAAAATAGACCCTGTGAAATGTCTGTAATTTAATTCGTGCAATAAAAGGGCAAGGTAAGTTCACCCAAGGGGATGCAACTCATTAAGTTGGCTGCCTTCGCAGCCCTAAAGCCCTCAGTGTTTTCGAAGTATCTTATTGTAATTTTCTGTAATGTTCATTCACGTATATTTCATTTCCACATCATCCACGCAGTGCTATGTTTTGGTATAATAAATAATATTTTTTCAGGGTTAATTTTAGGAGGAATATGTAATGACAGTCACGATGGGTTCGAGTCCGATTTACAAATATAATGTATAAGGAAGTATTGCAGCGCGAGGTGCCAGCCCACAAAGCTGGCCGGCACGCAATGGGGAAAAGTTAGTAGTCGTTCGTCTTTGTGAGGGGTGTGTCACGTCATGTCTGGGCTCGTGTCTCGTGCACTCGATCAGCCATCACCATGTTGGAATAAAAATTTGACAGCAAATAGTTACTTTAGCATACTGGAACATTTTTCGCATTTCAGCTGTCTGAGATTCCACCGCCCCTCGCACCTACCCAGTGCTTGCATCACCCATGTACGCTTAAATTGTATTTAAATTATTTCATGTGTCCATGTGTCATTTGCACAATATTCCCCGAGCTTACGGGTTTGTAAGCAGCACTAAATGTAAGTTTTTCCCGATGGGAATGTAATCATGTATTGTATAAATCGCATAAGTGACGAGTTACCATGTGTGGTTTATTTCTAGTCGCTGCGAGACCTTTAACCTTCTCCGCCAATCTTCACAAAGTGTAACTTACTGTGCAACTATGATTGAAATGGTCACAAGTCGGTGTAATTAGTAACAGTGCTACGTATGGTCGTGTGGGTAGCCCAGATATTCCACAATGCAACAAGTAAGGGAGTTATTCCGTGAGTATTAATTTTCATTCATCAAGGAGAAAACAACTGCACTTGGCGGATATATCGTGGTTGTCAGCCGAATGGGTCATTCGGCTGACAACCACGGTATAATTAGGAACGAGTCCAGAGCTGCACTTCGACTTCACGATATTGTCAACCCGGCAACATCTGGCACCCTAGGTAATTATTTTCACCAAGATTCTAAAACTATAGTCACTGCTCCTCACCTAAACAATATCATTATTGACCAACACCTTGGCACTAGTTGCCAGCATCTTGCGGATTAGACAAACGTCAAATGGCTTGCTCGAATATGTGGCAGATCTCTGCCGCAATTCCAACACCTTCACTAAAGTCAGCCTACATCACAGTGTTAACACTGTGTGCATCCAATGTGTCAAAGTAGGTTATGAGTATGATGACAGACCAGCGTGTAATATTCTAAATGTGACCATATTGATTTCTAAGATTGTTATTGTGATTTTTAAAAGGGTTCAAAATTATTATTATATTATGTCTTTAAATCAGTGTCTATCATGTATTCCCTATAAAAATACAGTGCACCATGCACGACGTGCATGGAATGTCACATGACATTGGTAAATACGGCAAGTGAGTGCAAATACCACATAGTATTTATCATCAGCATTCAACATAATTGTGTGTTAATTTTAAGAGGGTTATGTAATTACTAGCATAAAATATTTCTCGTGTATTGCACACAAAATATGCCTCACGTCTTGTAGAATCCACACATATCACTTTGTTATGACACAAACTTTAATTAATTAAAGGTTAGATTTTAGAAAGATGCATTCCCTGAGCAATCAATCTATTTGTCAGTTGTGTAAATAGAAATAATATTATACCAGTAGTGGATAGTATCAGCCAGTACTCAGAACAGTACCAAGCAGAACATCGAGGTTAGATTGCTTATGCCTTTAAGTTCGTCGTCGTAAGCCGCAAACACGAACGTGTGCCAAGGTAATCAACTTGTACACTGTTAAGTTTAAATTCATGGTCCTAAGTTCATAAGTATTATATTTTTATATTGTCTTTAATTATTTTCAGAGGGTTGTATAAGACTTCGTACACTTTTTCACATTGCAATAATTCACCTAACATCAACCTTTGTACTATATTTAATGAAAGAGTGTAATTAACGGTATTTTGGTACCGAAGAGGGAATGGTCAGGCACTGAGAGTGCAGTGTGACATAACCGGCCAGTAGTAACTTTGTTGCATCACCGTAAGGCAGGACGTGGGGTTTGCATCCTCCCTGGGTCTTCATGTTCAGAACCAAACGTATACAATATCAATAGTAAATATGTAATTCAGGAACGTTTAAGCTTCGTTTTTCATCTGGAGAGTATGCAGCCCGACTTCCCAGTGCATATTTAAATGACTGTGATGTAATGTTCATGTAATAATTTGTATCAGTGGGTGCACCTTTTTATCTGCTTAAGAGCACTCCGTGCTATACTGGAGAATCATAATGTTTGTGCCTCATACGAGGAGTGGTAATGAATAAATATGATATGATAATTGCGTGAAGTACATCATTTTTATTTATTTTAGCTGCTTCATGGCCACATAACCTGTGGAGAACTTAACTTAGTTAAGTCTTGGCATGGAAATGTCAACAGTTCCCATTATAATTTTGAATGAGCATTTGAGGGAGCTCTGTTATTGTCGACTAGACCAGGCACTTGGATTTATAAACAACGGACAATAGTAACTGTGACATTGGAGCATCAAGGGGTCACTTCAGGGTGAACGACCTAAAACCCCACATCATCATTATGTTCTCGACTGAGCATGGACTGGTGCCCACCTGGTATAAATTGAATCTCACAGCCATTAATCCTAAGCAGTTCGAAATTCCCTGATGCCCAAATCAACAGCACACGATAGGTGCACAACAGAGTGAATGGCAGTGCAGTGAAGAGTAGTGCAGCATGAGGGCACACCGGTGCAATGCAGCTGGTGGTTGGCAAAAACGGCTGTTTCCATGGAAACTAAGCAAGACAGAGTAATATGAATACATACCCTACTAATCACTGGACCTGAGGGCCCAGGGCTCATGCCATTTCTTATTTGTTGTGTTTTAGTAAAGGATTTATAGCTTGTTTATCTTTCCTTGATTCCAGGGTATTGTCGAACTTGTTTTCATACATATTTCTTTCATCACTCGTCTAGTGCTGTTTCCATTGTCATTCAGTAGTGTTTTGTGTTGCAGTCTTATATGTATTTTTTTTAACATTGGTTTTGGCAGGTATCAGGCTCTTAAGCAGGAGGTATTTCTCTTAGCAGAAAGTAGTTTCGCTCAGGCGCATGGGTGAGCCGAGGCCACCCCTTGTGTCAGGCAGGAAAGGCAGTCGTTGAGTAGCATTGTAGGAGAGTGGTGCATGTGCTTCGAGATCTGGAGATTCCAGCATGCCAAGGTGGCCTTCGTCTTCTAGCATGTATATTAAACCCCAACAGACTTCATTTTCTGGGATCCACTTGTTTTAGCCGCCCGGTACACCACCCTCACTGCCCTTGGGAATAGTATCTCCCCAGGATGCATTTAATGCCGTAAGTTCATTATTGTCGAAAGACTATTTTCCCGCTTAACTACAGTGGCTGGTATTGTGTAGGCACCTTCTTCACTTGTAAAGTATTCTGCTGAGAGGGATGTGTAGACCCACCTGCTACCATTTAGTAAACAACAATCACATAATCTAATTGGAAATAACATCATCTTGACAGAGGTCTACAGCATCATCGACGAGCAGATTCTGTCTGGTGTATGGACCGCAATCCTGAGGTAATCGATAGTTGTCGCGCTATATCAATCATCTTGGCATCGCCTTGATAACGTCTGGTGTATAGTCGGGTAAACCACATCCTACACCTCACCTTCACCACCCCCAAAAGACTTTCTAACCCATTTCCACATTGTCACAAGCTGTCGCCATTAACACTAGAATCACAAGGAAATCGTCTCTAGATGGCTTGTTTGATATGGTCACTCACTCTGCTTTGTTTGAATAGTAGAAAAAGGCCGAATGCAGAGAAGTATCTAGTCGCCACTAGTACTAGAACCACAGCGAAACCGGCACTACATTACTCGTTCTGTGCGTGCTCAGTTACTTTTTGTATTAGTGGTCCTTACTTTTGAAGCAGAGAAATCTAGTCACCGAATGACCTCCCTAAATTACCATCTAGTGGAGATTTTCTCAAAATGGTGTTAACAAGACTCGTATTTGACTTATTTTACAGTTTTCAGTATGTACGAGGCTGCATTTTCACACATTCCTGTTAAGAGAATGCATTTACAGAACTGAAACACTACATATACATTTATAATATAATATTTCATTCATATTAGTTTCGCAAAAAATAATGTTTAATTCGTACTTAACAGTAACAAGTACGTTACAGTCACTAGATAGCGTAAATTTAATGGATTTTATTGATTTCTTCTTGTTCTTGTATGTAAGTGTAAATTGTTTAAATGTATACACATAAATTCGTAAACAATAAGAAAATCTCAGAATATCTACATTTTAAAAATAAAGTACTCTTCTATGACACGACACCGACCGTGATCCACTAGTCCATTTGTCCGAGTTTAATGTGTTAGATTCAGCAGATATCGGGACTCTACCGGGTGCTCATGCACACTGTTGCAGTTCATGCATCACTTCGATTTAACTCGACAACTGTGCACTAGTGCGATCAGTGTGATCAGGCAGCAATAGTGATGCATGGGACAAAAGCAGAGTAAAGTGTTGTGTGAGCCAGTGCATCATGGCCAACCAGCCAAGTGCGCTTCACAGTCTCCCAAGGTACCTCAGGGAGTTGCACAACACTATGTCCGACATTGGTTTGACAGGCCTGTTTACATCTTTGGCAGGCATCACAAAATTTTACGAACTCAGCAACCTTAAACATGAAGGTCCACCAGGGAAAGTGGTAGCGATTTTATAGAAAGTCCGACTATCTACTTTGTGACCGCCAAATACAGAGTCGTGACGATATGACTGCACTATAGCCTCAGAGCCAATGGGTCTACAATTTTCCATGCCTGTCAATTTTTCCCCGTAAAATACAGGATATCATTCTCGAACGATTCGGGTAGGACTTCACCAGAATTTAAATCAGCTATCACCTTGGAGCAAAAAGCATTGTCCCTTTGCACCTGATGGAGCTTCACAAAAAATTCCAGGAACCCTTGGATCAGATTATTGAGGAAACAGGCAACTAGCTGGCTCCGATTTCGAAATCGTCAGGGTCGAACATGCACGAGAGCGCATACACAACCTAATTGTCTGAACCTTGGACATGATGGACATGAAACCAAAATATAGGTAACCATAAAACCCAATGATCCAATTTCCTTTGTTGTTGTGGGTGGTTTAAAACACATCTAAGCACTTGGTTGACCATTTACAAATCGCATTCGTTATGCTCGATATAAGACGCGAACTTCTCCGGACCGTAAATACAAGCTAGCTTTTCCTTTTTCAAAAAACCCAAGATTGTCTCTGTTTCCTTAAGGGTGCAGCTAGCGATGGCAATCACAACAAGGCTGTTATCCACACGCTGGCCTAAAACTGTGCCTTACACTAATGACGAAGCATCCACCTGTAAAACAAATCATTTCGTAATATCGGGAATGTGTAAGGCAGGTGGTGATGACAATTTCTCCTTTAAGGTATTGAAGGCCTCCTTCTGCTCAGTTCCCCAGTGGAACTCAACACCTTTATTTTTGAGTTTATTCAAGGGAGAAGCCAATTCGGAATAATGGTTGATGAAGTGGGTATAATAGCCCATGATCCCTAGAAATTTCTTAACCCCTTATAAAGTTTTGGGGCACTGTAAACCCAATTTGGGAGCCACACAATCTGGGTCAATCAACAATCGGCCTTCACTAAGCATATATTGTATGAACTTGACTTTACACAACCCCAATGCCATGCATTCAGGGTTTACCGCAAGTCCTACTTCAAAAATCTTTTCAGCACCAGTCTCAAATGCACTAAATGAGATCCCCAGTCATCGCTGTAAACAATAATATCGTCTATGTAATTAAAAACGAATTCTAATTTAAACTCAGATATAAAATAAGCCAGGATGCAGGATAAGGCCTGGCTCCCGAAGTTGGACCCCATGGGAATTCTTGTGAATTCAAACTGACTCCAAAGCGTACTGAAGGCAGTGAACTTCCTACACGATGAGTCCAACAAACCCTGGCGGAAGCTGTTATTATGATCTAGAACGGGAAATACTCTGGCCTTTCCCAGGTGTTGAAGCACACAGTCAATGGTCGGCAGAGGGAATGGGTCCTTATGGATTTTTTGTTTACTAATGAGTGGTTGACCACTAAACAATAATTTTCATTATTCTTTTTTCTAACAATAAATAGGTGAAAAATAATCAGAGGTTTATGGAACTATAACTCCAGCATTCAACAATTTTTCGATATTTCTCGAAAGGGGCAGAGTTTAGGCTACGGACATTTAATGTGTGGATATCGGACCTGGATGTCTTCGGTTAAAGTAAATTTATATGGGAGTACATAACACTTCCCTAGCTCAGATGAAATAACATCACTGAACTCGTCTCTAATTTTCACTAATTGGTACTGAAAGCCTTTTTATTTGGTGCTACCACAGGCATTAAAGTTGAAATATGCCGAATTGTCATAGACATGGAGACACACTCGTATGTTAGGGGCAATGCCGAAATATTGGTTGCTATCATCGAGGTTAACCACGGCCCTAGATTTTCCTAAATACTGAAGTCCAAAAATTATATTATGAGAGAGGCGGGGAAGAACAAGGAAAGCAAATTTCCAAGAAAATCTCCCAATTTTGAAATGGAGATCGACAGCCATATTCGAATGTACCACATCCTAATTAGCTACTCACAAACACTTGTCTACCATATCAATAATTCTTCCTTTAGAAACTATTCTACTGTTAAAAAGACATTGGAAAAATTATTGATTAATAACACAATGTGTGGCCCTCATGTCAACGAGAGCAAGATATTTCTACACTCTGCAGGTGATTGTAAATTGGCAATGTTGTATTTTAATGGAACCTTCTTAACTTCACGACTGACAGACGTAAGCCTCCAGTCAGTCACACTCCGTTTCCCGCCGACTTACAGGAATTATGGAGATGTACTGCCTGTCCACAGCGGGAACAACGGCGTTCTGCTAAAGTAACCTTTTTGGGGTTTGACAAAAGGCAGTGACATGCCGGGGACGGGCGCAATTCGCACAGCGCACATATAGTTCGGTGACTGACACTCAGAAGGGGCGGAACGCCACGATCTACACCACCCATTGCCATATTAGGAATGAACTGAGGGGTAGCTGGGTAAACAGCTTGATATTGAGCCGTGGCAATTAGGCAACCTTGAATTTCCGCCACGATCTGACAGACTCCCTTTAAACTACCGGAAGCAAAAACCATTATACAATGTGTTTTAACTAAGGGACCAAAGTTATCGACAGCAATTTTGACCAAATCTGTCTCATTTAAATTAAGGCATAAGGCCTCATGATACCTACAACCAGATTCGATAAAATAGCAAACTCGCTACTCCGGCCTCTGAAACCAATAAACGTACTGAAGCTCACAACATCGCCTCACGCGAGGTGAGAAAAGAGAGTGACGAACGCGTAATTTAAAACCAGCAAAGGTACAATTGGTTGTGTATCCAATTCTTCGTACAAAAGTTGAAGAATGAAACCTTCTACCTTATCTGCAATAGCCTGTAGTACTTGTACCTCAGGACACGAACCTAAAGTATCTACTTTCGCAACAGATATAAAAAAAAGTAAAAATATTTGCCGGTTTAAGGGACCTATGGAGAGGTATCTTTTCTAAGGAACTGCACAGTGGAAGTTGACGAGGCATCTATCATTTCCTGGTCCTGGGTATGCAAAGCCTGGGCGGCAAGACAACCAGGCTGTTTTCCTCGAATGGGATGTCGATATCTTGTAACAACCCGACGAGCTCCTCCCGGACGAGTCCATACACCCAGCTGACATGTCCCATGTGTGAGGACGACGCCATATAAAACAAAAAAATTTACGATATTTCGGTGTTGTGTGGTGTGAGATGGGGTACTGAGATTTTCGGGAGCGGAAAATAAAGTGCCGGGATAAATTTGGCTAGGAATTATATTGTACCCGAGCGCCAGGCATTGCATGTGGAACAATGCCAAATTGAAGTGGAGAGCTGACTCTGTTGACTCATGGTCTAATGCTGGCTACCAGAGGTGGTACTCTTACGACGTGATGTTCCTTAATTATATTACAAGTTAAAAATATGTATTGCGCATTGGATTCTTAAGGCAAACCACACACCTTTAATTACTTGTAAACGATGACAAAACCACTTGATGATCTTAAAGACACGGTATGGTAATAAACACATGTAACACTTTTAGCGGGAATGTGGATGCCCGCGCCCATAAATTCCAAAAAAAGGCTACCCACATTTACGTAAATTCAATGGGTTTTATTGGAGTCCTTCTCTGAAGACAATTTACACTTCCGGTAAGGTTACAATGTTCAACTGTTCAAAAAGGCACCAGGCCACAATGAAATTAGGTTGAATACTTAAACCTCCCTAGGCGATGCAAACCTAAGGGAGGGCGAGTGGTGGAGAGTCCGTGGTGGCAAACGAGAACGGCTTCTCATTAATTAAGCTATTGTAATTACCATGATTGATGGAAAAGTTGAGTTGTGATCAGTCCTTGCCTGAGCAATCTTTCTGATCACACCTTCACATATTTATCCGGGACATGGGCCATGATTGCTGAAATTAGTTACGAAATCTCAAACCAAAAATCCCCCCTTTGCCAACCAGTAAACGGGGTGACAACACAGTCGATATAGGGCAGTATACACCATGGGCGGGCGCGTTTTTGCCTTCGGACCATTGGAACGAGAATACCACCGAAGATGGGTATGTCCGACCATCGACTTCGGCCATCTTAATCAGCCTCCGAAATCGTGAACAAAGTGGGGACTCTCTAATTGGAATTTATAACTCAATATGATTAAATATTTCTGTATAATTGTTTAGCACCCGCCATTTATATTCAATCATAGTTTTATTTATATAATATTGTACAACTTTAATGTTAAATAAACCCCCTTTATGTAGTGTTGATTACATATATCTCTTGTCAATAACTTGTTACTCCCCATAGCCCTGCTTAGGTATGATGACGAAACATAAAACATATAACAATATACAAACGACACAAATTAGCAAAATTTTAAAGATATTACATTTTTAAATAATTTCACAGTTACACTTAAACGGTGGATGAATACAGTGATCAGATGCATGGAAATGTTAATTTCATCATATGGAGGAAAAATATGCAGTGTTCAAAAAAGTAGATCTCATGTAGTGTTGTCGAAAATGCTCAGTTGACAGTGAACAGCCTTTACTAGGTTATAATTACTTGATTCGCTGAGTATATTTCTACACATCTATTATTCGTTCTCAGTATTGCAGGACATGTCAGTGAACGATTGGGACAATTCGATAAAGGACATGTGTGTAAGTTATATCCCAGCACCGCCCGATCTTACGAAGTTTCCAGGTCTTCACCAAGTTAGCTTAACTGGACTACTGAAGATAACAAAAATCCCTTCCAATGTTACACATGTTTATCGGTGATTCCATGCTGGTTGACCTGGACTGCGGGGTCGCCCGAACGTGAGCTGGCGGGTTTTCTTGGTGTTCTCCCATTTTCCCGCACCATTGCACTCTACTGCTGCTCCATCCTCAACTCAACTCTCACCAGGTAGATAGGACTGGCTATTTCGTTGAAATAAATATAATTAGAGATGAATCCAGAAATATATAAAAGAGTAGTGATACAATTACAAATACACGCTTACCTTACCCGGGACTCGAACCCAGAAAACCTCGTACAATATCCAACAAATCTGAACCCTTGGGTGTTTATCGTATTTAATGATGTCGTAAGAATGTTGTAACAGTCTTGGGTCACCGTCGTATTGTATTGTAATGTAAAGGGCTTTTTAAAGCCTCCCCCCCCCCAACGACGGTTTTAAGCATGAAAGCTTAGCAGGGGACGGCTTACGCAGACTAACTTATAACCTAACTTAACCCATTCCTTACCCGGGATTCGAACCTAGAGCCTCCTCCACCTAAGATAGGTGGCACACCAGCCGACTGTGCCACGGGAGGTTGGTTCTGGTTGACACTAGTGCTACCCAATAGCTATCCAGTTAATGTATCTCTATTACTAAAGGAGAGGTGGTTGAAATGATCAAGCGGGACTATAATAAACTAGGCTTTTACTAAAATCCAATGTTTTACATAATTTATTTGCTTTATTATTGAACGCACATAATACTGATTACTTTAAGTGCTCATTCGGGTTATGATTGTTTGAATTCTATATCCTGCTTAGCCCTAATTAAAGCCTCACACCCTTCGGTGGATACTAACCACTTATAAGATATATATATATATATATAATAGGAATATATACGTATATGATAGGAATATAGGTATAAATATGTGTAGAATAAATTTAGTTCCTGTGTGTTTTTTTCTGTTGAGAACGAGTATTTAGGTTTTCTCAGAGTGCTCCCATACTACGAAGATAAATGTTGAATATGAAGACATTTTACCTCGACGTTCATGGAGCCGCGACCTGCATCATTGCTAACTGGTTGTTGACAGTGCCGCTTCTGTGAAAATATCTTCTGCAAAAGCTGCCATTCTCGGCGGCATGAGAGACGACCCGTATGAGGAGTCTTTTTCGCACGATGAAGCATTGCGATATTGGTCTCATGCAGTTTGAGCGAGGTGATACATTGAAAGAACATACCGAGATCTGCAAGGATTGCCGGCAATACCCTCTTGTACAGAGATAAGTAAATTTAACGTATAATACAAACCAGAATGTGAAGACGATCGTAAAGACAGCATTGGTGATAATGACTATGAAGACAGTGATAGTGCTGAAGATGATGATGATTCTCTCGACGTTCGGACACATTTCACCAACGAGATTCCTACGACAAGTGATGTAAAGAAGGCAGAAGGTATCAAGAACGCTCATTCATTATCTGCAACGAGCGACATGAAGAAAGCATAAGATGGTGAGTATACTGACTACGTATCTTCCGAAGACCCGAATGAACCTGTAAACAGACTCAGAATTTTGATCGCTAAGTAAACTGGTTTTAATTTAATTTAATTACTTGCGCCTTGTTGAGATATATTCAATCATTAGTCAACTGAAGGAAGGAGGCTACATCAAATGATGTGGTGAAATGCTTTCTTCTAAAGTTGTAAATTACAAACTAATAATAAATTATTATAAAATAATTGTTTTCTCTCTTACTTTTTCCTTTATTTTTGTGTGTCATATTCCCTCACAACTTTAAGTTGGTGCTGCTAGCACTCATCTATAAAAGTAAAGATCTACATACAGAATATTTATTAAATTATTTTAAGTATAAAAATTTCTTGGATAGTTAACTGCATACATGGAAATGATGCGAAGGATTGTGAAAGATTGCGAAAGATTGATGGAAATATTGTGGTGGTTTTGGTGGTGGTTATGATGATGATTGCAAAATATTGATGGAAAACAAGCCTTTTAACAATTTTTAATTTTTTTTATATTTTTATTTTTATAAGTTGTGATTTTTTTGGGAATTCAAGGTCAAATTACACACGGTCAATGGATCAAGGTCAAAGGTCAAGGTCACCTGGGTCCAACATGATGGTTGGGCGACATCATAACATGGTCGCTAGTATCAGTTAATTATGTTATGTTGACATGGTAAGGATTATTGTGATATACCTGGTCTTGAATGTATAGTTGGCTGTGTAGACGTGATGGAGTCGTACATTCTATTTGGCTATATTAGAATTTAAATATAACTCTGCTTGATCCAATGATTCATTCATTTGTAAGTGTAAGGTGAATGTCACTTGAAGTTTTGATTAGCTGCAGTCTGTTTAAAGTGTGTTTCTGATGCTTGGCTGATATAATGCTAGACATGTAGCATATATAGGATGAATATAATTTTTATCTGGACTATGGCAGATTAGGTTATGTTAGCTTATTTCTGACTTTTTTCTGGCCTTTGGTGGGTTAAGGTTGGGTAGGTATTTTGGGCTTTAGTAGGTTAGGTTATGTTAGTTTTTGACAGATGGTAAGAATGTTTGTGTTGGGCGTTGGTTTGAACTATACATTGGCTTGGTACACTTGGGTTAACATTCGTTGATATATTGCGTGATATGTTTTCCAGTGTATCTGTCTTGCGATTGTTGGTGTATGTCGAATGGTGTTCACATAATGTGTGTATCGGTGAGTACTGTAATGCTAAGGCATGCTTAAGTTATAGTGCTTGGTATGGGTGGTCAGCGTATTTTGACTGGTGTCAGTCGACATGGTGGATGGTATGAGAAGTTAATTGTGTCACTGATATGGGCTGTATTTTTATTTTGTATGGTTTGTGTGGACGAATGGCTGAGGTATGGTATAGTTATAGTTGGGAGTATGGATGGTACTTATAAGTGGTGTTGGTTGGTAAAACTAGTAGAATGGGAGTTAAGTTATCGGCTTACTTCAGATTTATAGTTGCTTGGTACATTTGGGTTATGGAGGAGATTGTGCTTGATGTATTGGGTGGTGCAGTTGAATTGAATTTTTCTTTGGTTATAGGAGATGGGGTGTTGGGTGCTCTGGTATGACTTGGGTTATAATCGATGGTAGGTTGGTTTGGTGGTATAGTGACTAGTATATATTTGGTTGGTGTCAATTAGTAAAGCAGAAAGTATGAGAAGTAAGTAAATTTTTGCAACGTCAGTGTGGACTGAATGGTTGAGGCATGCTTGAGTTAGAGTAAAAGGTATGAAATATTAGCATTTTTCGTCTGGTTTCGGTTGGTAGAGCAGATGGCCTGCATGAGTTACAGTGGGTGGTATGGTATTTGTGTGGGGATATATAAGCAGCTGGGGTTCATTTTTGAGAGTTTTCTTGGAAGTAATATATTTTAGTAAATTAAAAAAAAAACTTGAATATTTTATTTCTTACTATAATCCTGTATTGTAACCAGTCTGTTATAAACTGTTCTCGTTAAAACCATATTTATGAAGAGAATATTTTTTAAAATTTAATACAACTTTTGCTTTAAAAAGTTTTTTTCTTTTTTTTAAATTGTCTATACAATGAATTTAAACTGAAAAAGCTATCCAATAAATGGTGTTATGAACCATATGCATTTACTGAAAAATATACAAATAGATTTATACGAAGGAATGGCTGCTTCGTGGTTTTGGAGTCTACTATTGCACATTAAAGCATTATTGTCTGTGGTCGCTGTGTAGCCGAGTGGTCAGCATACTCGGTTTCTAATCGTGGGTTCGATTACCATGACTCCATGAGAATGTTTCATTTTTTTTAATGCTACCAGCTGTCATGGCAAAGTGTGAAATTTACATAATTTAACATTTTTAAACGGATTTTCCATTAAAAATGCACTTTCGATATATTTAACTTTTTTTTATTAGTATTCGGCATTTTTTCAAATGATAAATTCTAATAAAATAATACTGCTTAGTTATAAATGCGTCTATTTCCTAGATGTCTAATGCTTTGACGAGGCCAGTCAGCAGAATGCCTCGCGAGCATTTCGATACACGCTTAAGGGTCCTACGTACTGAAACGTTTTCTGTGATATCGTTGTTTGTACGTAAGAGCGTATCTCGGTAAATAAAAGTTCCGGAAATGCGAAGTTTTGTCAATTTTTCGCAATTTTTAAAGCTTGTCTATGCAGTTTCCTTAAGCGGCAAGAGAAAAGTACAAAAATACGGGCATAGTTTAATCTGTGGTCTTTCATCGCGTGTAATAAAACACCTAAGTTTAAGATATAATTTCCCACAGTACAGCGCCACGACGGAAAAACTGCATGCCATGCGCGTAGGAGCGATGAGGCATTGGGCGTGATTGTTAGTGTCGCCCGTATCGCCCCCTCGCTTCTTGACCTTGGATGCGCAGCTACATAGTCCTCTTAAGGACTTGCGAGCAGTGTAGAAAGAGGGTGCCGAGGTAGTGAAATTTCGCTAAAATATTCCAAGACAAGTTGTACTTTGAAACACAATAGGTTCGTTTACCTGTCTTGATTGGCTGAGTTACTCCTTGACACGTCTCAACTGTCTGCACACGAATCACGTAGGAGCCGTGCCAACGTTGCCGAATTGTGAGTGGCCCGGTTGAATATGAGAACGCCTCCTAAAGCAGACAGTGGAAAATTGCAATAGAAGAACTGCCCTTTGGTACTTACGAACATTAAAGTCTACATTTACTCTTTTTTTTTTTTGCGAAGTCACTAGCTATAGGCATACCTCTAAAATTCATGAACATTTTCCTGGCACTGGGTTACATAATGGATATGGCATCACGATCGTATGGGCCTCGAAAAGACGAGTCCGGTGATACATTATACTCATTACCTTTCAATATTTTAATTGTATAAATATATCTAAATTAATAATTTTCAGATAATCTCTTAGTATCACTGATAAATTTTAAAAACACATTTTAATATTTATTATTTGAATTTTTTAGGGTCAAGGTCCTGAGTCCACGCAGGTCCTCTTGCCCTCACCTCAAGGTCGCTAGGGTCACTGATACACCTCACCTGCTCCGGCTGAAAATTGACCTTTCTGGGGGGAGTCCTTTTTTAAAGTAAAAAAGTAAATTTTGGGTAGTATAATCGATTTATAAGGGTTTTTTTTGTTAAAATGTGCGATTTTTTTTTTTTAGAAAAACGGGATCATTTTTAGGGAAAAACGGGAAAATACCAAAATGCGGGCTCCGTCGTGATCCCAGAGATACATTGTGAATCATTATCATGAACATACCTTACCCTACTACTGGTCATGTCATAATACTGCTGATGGAGAAGCATATTCTTCTGACGTGCTGCCGCGTGTTTCTTCGTTGCTTCCATTCATCAAGCTTCTTCTGAAAATGGAAAAAAAAAAAAAAAATTTAATTCATTTATTTAACATAGCCAATTTTTTATCTTTCAATTAAAAAATTTAATTGTAAATAATTTCATCCTATCGACTTCGTAGTGTGGCTGGCGTTTCAAAACCCTTGCGAATGTTCAGCCACAGCGAGAAAGGAGTTACTCAGCAACACTGAGCAGCAAGCATATTTTTAACAACTATTATTTAAATTTTTGGGCACGAAACAGGCATTTCCGAAAGCTAAACAGGCATTCTGAGATAAAACGAGAAATTTTGAAGCTTCAGGCGTGACGTCAACCCAGTAGGCAGGTGGCTCCTAGCTCATAGTACCTGAACCCTGCGCCAGCTCTCTCGCATATTTTCGACTTGAGTTTGCACAAGTAATCACCTCGCGAAGTTTGTTGATCGAACTCCGCACAACATGTAGGCTATACCCGAACATAACGGCAATTCAAAACAGAGTTAAAGAAGCGAGCTATATGTTAACTTCGCTGTGAATCGGCCTTAAGAGCACGACTTAAAATTGAAAGTTGGACTTTTAGTTTCGTGTGACCATACAGGAATAAGCAGCAGCATTAATTTCACTTATGACGCCACGCTAGTTTTCCTAACTGTGTTTTGGTGTCTGATTAGTCAGCGAGTGAATAACTGGAACAGTCCTGTCCCCTGCCCCTCCTATGAATATCTCACCGACCGCCTTTACACACTCCTTTCTCGGTATGGGAACGCACAAACTGCCCTGCCCAGCCCTGTGATGTCAGTGTTTTCAGCTGCATGTTCACGGAACATCCCATTTACGATTTGACACACCCTATGCATATAAAAACTGACATGGCTACAAGAAGCAAACATATATGCGTGAAGAATTAGTGGGTCATTGGGCGTAACTATCGGGCACCTTCGGGCACGTTCGACAATCCTAAGTCGACGGCTTCCGAGCACCCTCTGAGTCGAGCCGAAGATTGCCGAGCTCGTCCGAGGCGAGCCGCACAGCCACACAGCTCTCATTTTAAATGCATTGCACCAGACTTCCACAAACTCTACTACTATGACTACACGGTAGATTTCTATACTATAAGCACCCAACAGCAGTTTGTATATTGTCACTGTATTGTCATTAGGCCACTCACAACTCGGTAACATCGGCACGGTTCCTACGTGATTCGTGAGCAGACAGCTAACACGTGGTGAAAAGTAATTCGGCCAATCAAGATACACAAACGACCTTACAGCGTTTTAAAATATAACTTGTCTTGAAATCTTTTCGCCAAAATTCCATTATACCCTGCAATTAGCTATAGTTGGATTTCATTATACCCTGCAATAAGCTATAGTTGGATTTCATTATACCCTGTAATAAGCTATAGTTGGATTTCATTATACCCTGCAATTAGCTATAGTTGGATTTCATTATACCCTGCAATAAGCTATAGTTGGATTTCATTATACCCTGCAATTAGCTATAGTTGGATTTCATTATACCCTGCAATTAGCTGTAGTTGGATTTCATTATACCCTGCAATAAGCTATAGTTGGATTTCATTATACCCTGCAATTAGCTATAGTTGGATTTCATTATACCCTGCAATAAGCTATAGTTGGATTTCATTATACCCTGCAATTAGCTATAGTTGGATTTCATTATACCCTGCAATTAGCTATAGTTGGATTTCATTATACCCTGCAATAAGCTATAGTTGGATTTCATTATACCCTGCAATAAGCTATAGTTGGATTTCATTATACCCTGCAATTAGCTATAGTTGGATTTCATTATACCCTGCAATAAGCTATAGTTGGATTTCATTACACCCTGCAATTAGCTATAGTTGGATTCGTTTCGACACTGCGGGGGACATGGAAGAAGTGACTTCACGAAATAACCAATATGGCGGACGCTAGCCACCATAATGTCAGACTCAGGGTTTTTCTCCCCAAATCTCAGTAATCAATTCCATTTTTTTTTAATGTTATTACTTTCCTTCCATCGTTACCAACTTTACCGAGCGCATGCCAACCTGTGTGCCCGTTAAAATACACGCCGGCAGAGGCAGTGGGTTTTTTTTTTTAAATGTTGATTTCAAAAGTATTCAATTAAAGACTTCATTATAAAATTGAGCACTTTGGAAATCTACCTTAGAAAAAAGTCACCGTTCCTGTTATCATATACTTTAGCGGGCGCCCTGAGTGACATGAGCGCTGTAAAGTTGGTAACGATGGAGGGGATGTAGTTCCATATCTTAACGTCGACTTACAAAAGTGTTGGTAAACATTTGTGATAAGTTGTTGTTGTTGTTGTTGTTTTTTTTTTTTTTTTTTTTTTTTTTTTTTTTTTTTTTTTTTTTTTTTAAGAAAATTATCTTTCTAATAATTTTACAGTTTCACTTGACCGACGCATGAATAAAGTGATGAGGCCCACGACAATGTTATTTTTTCATAAGGCGGAAGAACACACGACGTGCATACAAGTTGATCTTAAACACAGCTTTCAAAAGTGCTCATTATACTGTGAACAGCCTATAACTGTGGACAGCCTATAACTAGAGATATGCGTTTTTCGCGAAAATATTTCATGACCAGTTGTACTCCAAAACACTCTTGTAGATACGAGCTTTCGTGGCTGGATGATTTTAGATGTCACGTGCCTCGAATGTCTGTCCGCGAACCACAGACGTTCAGTATCGGAGTACTTTATTGCGTTCGGCCCAGTCGAATAAGAACGTGTCTTCTAACGTAGACTCGCGGCCAATAACCAAAGGAAGTTGTAGTTGTTGACGTAGGATATTGAAGTCTGGCATGTCCATAAATATTTTCGCGAGAAAGGCCTGTCCCTGCCTATAACTGGAGCCCCGAGTATTTCGCGAATTAATTTAATAACGACGTGGACTTTAAACACTTGGTCTTTTCTCCGTCCATTGCGACTGGACTGCAGTTGTTTAGGCACGCCTCGTTAGTTTCTCTGTGAGCCAGTAGCAAGCAGGAAGCAGTAGTGTGAGTAAGCGTTGGACAGTGCTGTACAAAGGCTTCACTTGATCGCGGCAACCAATGAGCAAACGGTAGTCTCTCGGGTGTATAGAGGAGTGTTACGTCTAGCTTGTTGCCGACCCAGTCCGCGAAATACTCTGGTCTCTACCCGTAACATTACTTGTGCTGGGGCGAAGAACACTGGCTCGATACGCGGAGCTCATTGCGATGCCACGGCTGCAAGGAGAGCGGCGACTCGACTGGAGCGGGCAATTCCTTGATCATCGTCGCAATTGGCAGCCCTCGCGTTACAAAGCACCAGCGAGCCGAAAGCCAGTGCCATTCCTGGAATTCGCACAGGGCATCGCTGATTCCTTGGCAACTTCCGGCGAGTCCTTGACAGCTCGGACACCAATCTCCCGCCGACTGCCCAATGACAACTTGCAGACGCTAAAGGACAGCATGACAATTACCACGAACTTATTAAAAAAAAGCTGGACAGGGTTTAGCATCTTGCCTCAGGAGAGTTTTGCAACAGGACTGCCAAGAATATCCTGGCATATTTTTTTTCGACTCTGGCCTTGTACGAAATGATAAATTAGGTATTTTGTAACTTGTCATTTCGTAAGTTTTAATTCGGGCGTTGTTGACAGTCACTTGTTTAGCACTCGCGGCAACCCATTTTTACATTAACTGTGAGAAAAATGTTTTAATCTTTATTTAATGCTTAAAATGGACGTAATATTTCTACAATCATTACTGGAATATTTTAATAAATATGATAATAATAATATATGCAATAACGACTTAAAAAATATTTGTTGCGAAATACATAAATAATGCACAACACTTATTAACATTTAAAAAAATGTTTTAACTATGCATTCGCGTATGTATTTTGAATGGCAAAACCAACGTGGCACTGATTTTAACATCTTGTGTTTTTTTCTAACATCCGCTAGATATGAAATACGAAATACCAAATTACCAAATACGTCACCATTTTTGTATACGAAATCGGGTCAGTCAGCATTTTTTCACAAAAATCTGCCATTTCGGACACTGCCTCAAATAGTTTTGTACCGGTGATTCAACCCCTAGCGTTTATAGGCCGTTCACAGTAAAGTGAGCACTTTTCGAAGCTGCTTCATGAGACATAACAACCAATAAATACATTTCATTGTAGCATCGAACTAATGGTTTTGGGTATGGTAAATACATGCACTGTGTTTATTACTCACATGGCAGGGTTTATATTAACAAGTGGTGCAAGGATATAAATTGGTTGAAAGAAAAAGTAACTAGGGCTTCAAAAGTGCTCACTTTACCGTGAACGGCCTATAGTAGTAATACTGGGTGAGTAAATCATCAACAACGGTTTGTGTGTGTGTGTATATATATATATATATATATATATATATATATATATATATATATATATATATATATATAGGTCAGAGGTATGTATGCATTTTTCAAAAAACATTTGTTCGATGCAGTTCTGCAGGCACTTCTTTAAGACAGAAAGAATTACATCAAACGTCACTCTCCAAACAGACAGTAGAGACCGCACTCTACCATCCATGGAGGTAGCGGGCAACCAGCCATGTCCAGTGCGTGGCAAGTATTTCTAAAATTCCCTATATGAACGTTGATGCTATCTAACGGCGACTGCGAGAACTACGACGTCTTAGGACTATTGCCCCATGCGGACTCTTACCCCATATTAACCTACGTGAACTAAATGGCCACATTTTATTTCGTTCCGTGTCCATAAAAGAAGTAATTTATAGTATTCTATTAAATATTTTTGCAGTGGTAATTTTTGTTTTATATTCCTTTACACATTAAAAATATGCACTTATACTATTTTATTTACTGAATAAATCACAACGCTGCCAAAATCATGTTGATTTTGAGTCGTGTGTGATTGGTTCAAAATAAAACGAGAGTACCCAAAATTAACAACACTTTATATATTTGTATTAAATGTTACTGCACAGACGTATTTTACGCACTCGAAATTGATTTTGGAAGCAAGCTTTAAGGGTTTTTTCCCCGACATATATACAAATGTATGTTGCCTCACCATATTTTAGTATCGTCTCTAATGACCTCGCTGTCGACGAGACGTTAAGCCCAACTACCTACCTCCCATTTGGCAGTGCTTTATGCTACCCTTCCTAAAGAACACTCAAAAGTTTCATATATATATATATAAAAGATAAAGCTAATCATCTTTTAAAAGGATTGTAAAATCAATATTTACGGGTATTTTCGGATTGGCCATAACTTTTTTCCTGAAGGAGCTAGACACTTTCAACTTATGTCCTTGTAAAGGTCATGACATGTGATTTTTAGGTTTATTTAAATGATGATATTAATTTAGTTTTCATAATGTGGATGTAAGAAACGGACTAATAAAACTTAAATTTTCTGAAAATTTTTTAAATAAAAAATTTGATGAATTACTTAATAACAATTTTGAATTTATTTCTTGTGGTATTTCCACATAGTAAAATTTTGTGCCAGAGAAATCAACTTGGTACTTACATCCTACACTGCGAAAAAATCTCGAAAATCCAAAATATTTGGACCAACTGTAAAACTTAAACAGATATGAATTATGAAGGTCCTTATATACCTACATTATATACTCTTTTAACAAAAAAAAAAAGTTTACTTTGTTCCGTGTTATAAAATATATGCTGGATAACTTTTCAAAACAAAGATGTAGACCTATAAGTTGTGTAAATGTAGCTTGAATTCCTTGAAAGTTGTTGCATTGAAAGGTTTCAATCCTATGCCTGGCACAAGAAATTCTCAGTAGTAATTGTATATGAACTTATCAGCAGCGCTTACCATGAATGCTCAGGCTTACCATGCATACTTAGGCTTGCATCTATCTACTCGCTGAGATGATCTGTGAAGTCAGCAGGTTCACGGCATTATATAGTGACTACTAACGCAGTCTTGGAGGTAGACTGCGTTAGTAATGATTGTCCTGGGTGAGCGAAAGTAAAGATTTGTCTCTGGTCTTTGTAATTTTATAGGAAACTAGATGACCGGTGTGACTTCGTTCGCATGACATTTAGGACTACGGTTCCACTATGGGTTCTCTACCCACTGAGCTACTGCGGCCCCACTATTTGGTTCTCTACCCACTGAGTTTCTGCGGCACCATCATTGCGTTCTCTGCCCACTGAGCTACTGTGGCTATTGGGAAGGAATGGAAGACAGCCCATAGCCAAAAAGGAAGGAGAAATGACCAAATTTTATATTTAACAATACTTTTTTTATGCAGTAAAATTACAATAAGAGTTTTCATGAAGGAATGAGATAAAATTACAATTTTGTTATTATTTTTTATTTTTTATTTTTTCAGTAAATGAGATATTTTTCCGTAATAAAAAGTAACCCATGTCACTCTCCGGCCCTCCAACTATATCTGTACAAAAAATCACATTGATCCGTTGCTCCGTTTTGACGTGAGAGAAAGACAAACACACAAACACACTTTCCCATTTATTATATAGTAGTAAGGATTATTAGTGCGATATAAAAATGCCCTGCACATTTGCCAGTGAAATTTTTTGCCTTTTTTCTCAAAAGAGGTTTCATTTTATAAATATAATGTGAATTATTAATGTTGTATAAGGTAATAATAATGGTGCTCTATGAGAGGTATGACATAATCCAGACTACAGTCGATCCTCATATCTTACGTTAAGTGTTTTTACTTCCGAGGAGGAAATTTCCTAGTCTTAATCTCACGCCGTGAAACCATTAAAAAATATCTACAAATCAAACAACATATTTAGACTTATATTTTCATATTCGTGGGAAATATTGTTGTTATCCGTATAAACTTCACAAGAAACTGTTAAAATCCCTCCGCGAAATAGCATTTGCAAGTTGAAAGTGCTACAGACTGCATGCTTTGAGATTAATTTTGATTCCTGGTAAAGCTCTGTGCTCCAAGTGCTTACAAAGATACAGACCTCTTATACAAATGTGTTAGTTGATGATCCTGAACAACCACTTGATTTGTATGAACACGAATGTGTTTTAACAGACTATGTTAAGGAATCGTGCCCAGCACTTGGCGTGTCTCCAGTTAAAATACAGAAAACCTCAACCGACGCCAGAACGTCAGTCTTAAAAATGAGGATGTCTAAGATTGCTGCAACTTTATCTGATAAGCTGCAAAGATCGTTTAATTTATAAATATTGCTGCACGACGAATAAATACAAGGTACGAAATAGTTTTCGCAGTTTAGGCGAGGAATACGAATCACTTATTCAGGAATTTAAGGAGAAGTTTAAAACCGCAGGAACTACAAAAGAAAAAATGAGAATTCTCAGCTTACTTCCTAAAACTTGGAGTTGAATTAAGCAACTATTATATTAGTACAAACGTTTTATGGAAATGACGAATACAGTCGTTTGGTGCTTGGGATGTCAGAAATGTTGGTTTAAGAATCAATATCCGTAAAAGACTTGTGCTGTGTAATCTCAAAGAACTGCACATTGAATTTAAGGAAAAGAAACCCAGAATCCAAATATGTTTCTCAAAATATGCTGACTTAAGACTTAAATATTGTGTGCTTAGGGGTTCTGCTGATATTCACTCTGTAGGTGCATGTAAAATGCACCAAAATGTTAAACTCATGCTTGCAGCTATAATAACGTTAGTCCATTCACGGTTTCTTCCAGCTTTTCTGTAGCCCTGATAAAGGCCTACTTCCAAGAAACTCCTCCACCTCATGCAAACAAAGTTTAACCAAGCCTAGAAAATTCCATCATAGCGACAACGCTCCGCATTCGTGTGCACTCGGTTCAATAATATTTTACATAAGAACTGTTTCTTACTACGCTTTGCCAACGCACCTATCATCTCCCTGTTTTATACGCATTAATTATAATTGATATACTGCAATTGATCGAAATGTAAGCAAAAGTTCAATTTAACCAAAGGTAAGCTACTTTCATGTTAACGCAAGTAAAAACGATTTGGATACATGGCATGTTTAGAAAACAGCCAAACACATCTTACGTGGGGTGACTTTTCAGAGGTTCGATTGAAAAAGTGTCAAGAAACCGCGAATAGACAATAAACTTGGTTACAACATTTTAAGTAGGATGGGTTGTGACTTGAACAATAAGAAGAGTGTTACATCCCACTATGAAATGTGTTATGGCACTGGAAGTTTTCGTGAAGTCATCATGGAAGACATTGGAACATTTGAAATAAGTATAGAAGCAAAATATAAACATTGGTTATCAACTTATATAAATTGTAATTTCACTAGAATAATTTGTTGAGAAATTAATGGGAAATCTTACGAACTCAAAACATTATAATTATATCTCAAAACAACAATGTTAATATCTACATCCACTGACAGAAAACCTCCAAAGCAATGAGTTCAATATCATAAATGCGAGATGAGTTCAAAACTTATCATTGGATGAACTCTAAAGCCAATATTCACCCCTTTGTCTTGTACTGTAAGTCTAGAGTTAATAAAGAAAGTGAATGTTACTGTGTGATTAGTGATTCACTACAGCATAGCAATGTAACATTTTCATAAGACAATTCTCCAACATATCAAGTCATTCCACACTGACGCTTCTCTGGGACTTCTTCAATACTTTTAAACAGCTATACAGCATTTACTTTATACCACTTACTTTTAATGAGCAATAAACAATTCCGCATTTTTCCAGATGTCATCATATTCTAAGCTATGAACGTTTTCACCACACACACACACACACACACACACACACACACAAATATATATATATATATATATATATATATATATATATATATATATATATATATATATATATATATATATATATATATACACACATGCTACCTGATCCCAGCGAACATTGTTCCGCCTCTTTCACATTATATTTTGCCTTCTCAATGCGTCCTGGTACGTCGACCGATGTTTGACCGTGGTATAATTGGCATTTCTCTCTTTTAGATCAACAAACATTTCCTGCAAGTATGAGCAAAATCGGCCCATAAATATAGAAGTTAGACTCCAGCGCCACCTATCGGAATGAAACATATCTAAAAACCTTACTCGCCACCTCAATAACATATTATGTGAATATGGTCTCAATTGGTCCGGTGGTTTGTCAATGATGATGCGGTTTAGTCACGCACAAAGGATTTTATACATAAAGATAACTTACTTTAAATAAAATATTAGCAGCCTTATAGTTCATATTTGTTTAGATGATTAAAGTGGATCTCACATAGAAGATTTTCCTTTGAAACACCCTTTTCCAAAAATTACAGCCAGCTATGATTAATAATTGACATGTGGCATATTTGACCCTGCAATCCTTCTCCTAGTTGGGGTGGATGCCTATGTTATGAATTTGACAACTATAACTTAAACGGCTTGGAAATTATAGCCAACTAAACTTATAAGTTGGTATAGGGTGTTCACGTTAAAGTAAGCACTATTTAAGGTCCATATAAATTTTTAATTTCATCCAATTTCCGTTTGCCTGCTGTTTTTAAATATAAACATTGCAATTTGACCAATAAAAACAATGTATACATTTCACCACCACCAAAATTTAATGTCTTAGGCTGCAATAAGATGTATTTATTAGCAATTAATGCCTTTCATATAGCTTTAAAAAGTGCTCATTTTATCGTGAACAGCCTATATCAGGCATATTTGACACCACAACCTATATTTTAGTAGTGATTAATGATTATGATATGAAATTGACAATTATGACTTAAATGGTTCGGAAATTACTGCCAACTATGATTATAAGTTTAAATGGGGCATATTTGACCCAGCGACCCTTATATTCGTGGTTGAAGCCTACGTTATGAATTTGACAACTATAACTGAAACGGTTTGTAAATTACAGCCAACTATGCTTATAAGTTAGCATGGGCCATATTTGACCCCGCGGGCAGCAGTGTTACACGAGATCCGATCGTTCGCGACGAATTGATGCCCCAATACCATCGCCGGCGAGGTGCTGGCCACCGAAACGGTCGAAATCCTCTGCTGGTCGACAATTGCCCGCCATATTGTTAGTCAGTGGTGCTCGTGATCCAAGATGGCGGTCCTGAGTGCTGTCATGGAATAACTCCTCCACCTCCACAATGAGTCAAATTTCACAATGTGGGATCGGCTTTGGCTTATCCACAGTAGTACACAAAAAATGGCAGCCGGCACTGTCTGCCAACATGGCAGCCGGTGGCGGGAGGGAAATGAGAAAATTTTTGAGGGAAAAGGGGAAAAAGTGACGTTTTTGTGAAATTGACCGTTTTGGACGGGGAAAAAGGAAAAAAGGGAAATTATCTCTCCTGGGGTCCGCAGCCCGACTCCAGGTAATATGCTAATTAGGGTCCGCATGTTCGCTGCCAGACGCCAGGTGTTTCAGAACCGGTATTTTTATACTACTAACGCAGACTCTTTAATCGATTCATTTTTTACATTTAAAATAGATATTTCAGTCAAACATGTTACAATGTTGCCACACACACACACACACACACACACACGCACACACACACACACACACACACACACACACACACACATATATATATATATATATATATATATATATATATATATATATATATATATATATATATATATATATATATATATATCACACACACACACACACACACACACACACACACACACACACACACACACACACACACACACACACGGTAGACCGCTTATTCATTTTCTGCGCATGCACCCAACATTGAACTAACCCAATCCTACAGGCTATTCGCGCTAAAGTGAGCGCTTTTGAAAGCCCTGCTTAAGATCTACTTGTATGCACGATGTGTATTCTTGCACCTTATGTAAGATTAACATTGTCATGGGCCTCAACACTTTATTCATGCGTCGGTCAAGTGAAACTTTGAAATTATTAGAAAAGTAAATATTTAACAAATCTGCTCATTTTTACACTTCAATGCATTAAAAAAAAAACTGAAAGCGAAAGAAATAATTTAAGTTATGACAAATAGTTGCCTAACGGTTATTATTCGACGTTAAGATACGGAACTACTTTCCACCCATCGTTACCAACTTTACTGAGGGCATGTCACTCAGGGCGCACGTTGAAATATACGCAGGTAGGGACAGTGACTTTTTTCTAAGGTTGATTTCGAAAGTGCTCACTTTAACGTGAACAGCCGTTACACAACTGTCAAAGTTACATGGTCAAAAGTGATGAACGTGTTTGTTTACATCTTTATTTTTAAATGACAAGCACGGTTATACTAATAATATGCCTTTGCCATTTTGAATTTAATAAAAAAGAACTATAAACTGGTTAGAGGAAGTATAAAAACTCATCTAAGCACTGGTTTACAAACCAATTTTTCTAACCTAAAATCCAATCCATGCCGTTTTCGCTAGTCGTGTTGTCAGAAAAGCAGTTCAATGTTGGGACGCCGATATTGGCTGTGCGCAGCCAGCGAGATAGGTCTACCGCATTTTTATTCTATGTTGTGTACAAGCTGTTACAAAGATATTCGGCATGCATCGGCAAACACGCAATTGATAATACGGAGAACGTGTTTACCACGGCACCAGACTGCGCACATCTCCCCTCTGCGGCATCCCCCCGCTCCCCTCCAACGGTTTTGTGGCGCAAACATATTACCCTTTTTATGTTATTTTCCTGAAACTTCGGTAGTGCTTTATGTTGCCCTCTTTAAAGAAAGCCACATGTTTATAAATTGTAAATGTATTATATATATATATATATACATACACACACATATAAGAGTCTATTCCCAGGTTCTTCACCCTTTTTGAAACAAACTTTTTGAAAAATTTCCCCATGTACGATGTGTTTAGTTATTTTCAACAAACGCCGTATATCACAAACATTCTATACTTGTGTTCATAAAAGTTACTTTTTTTCCCTATGTCAAATTGAAATGTTATTCATATTTTATCTATAAATCATAATGTTTATTGATAAATGATTTTAAAAAGAAAAAAAGAACAGTGAGATAACATGTGGGTTGGCAGCGCCGCCTAGTAATAAATTGTTGTTATACAAAATACTGTTAGAACTGAGTGCGCACGAATTCCGTACGTTGTCCTTGGGTGTAATTTATCCAGACTTAATTAAGCTTAGTTTGCCCGAGGCGGAGGAATACCCCGAGAGAAGAACTTTAGCATGGCTTCAGAAAAGTCTGAAGTAACCGTGAATGGATTATATTAGAATTTTTCTTTCACTATTAACAAAATGTTCGTTTCTCACTTCTTATATAACCAATTTCACCAACTACCGACAAATATTTAAACAAATTTCCCATCTCAATCCATTTTAATTTGTTATTTTTGTAAACCTTATTGCAAAAGACCAAATTTGAGTGAAACCACTGTGGGCCGATTCTAGTTCCCATAAAAAATGTTAGTAACACTCTCAAAATAATTAATTCTACCACAAAATATTATTTGTCTAACGTTATACGGTATTTTTTAAAATCCACCAACATCGTCAATAAACTGGGTCCAAAGGTTCGATTTATTCCTGAAACAAATAGCAACATTTAATTCATTCTTTTTATTTATTTATACAACTAATATCATTTGACATACAGCTATCATAGACTGCGGTTTCGAACTATTCGATTTAACAACCATCATAATCTTATCATAATGTATATGGCCTATCAAAATCGCAGTTTTTGTGTTTTTTTAGGACGTTCCATTAATAAAAACCGAAATGAGATAATTCGCGTCGAAATACGATACCATAAGTTACTGCAAAGAGTTTTTCAAATCACGCCATGGAATGTTTTCGTAATTTTTAAGAATTGTTTAAAATAAGGACATTTTTGCACGATTTCGATTTGTAGCAGTTCATTTTATTATTATTATTATTATTATTATTATTATATAAACTTACTTTTGAAATTGATTACATGATTTTTCAGTCCAGCCGCCCTTGTTAATTTGTCGGTAATTTTCTGTACTTGGAGCTAACAATTCTTTAGAACCTATCTGACAAGGATTTTATTGCAACTGTACAGCTGAAATTATGTATTTTTACAACATATTGGTTTAGAAAATACAGAATTTATTACGTATATGGATAGGAAAATTTCGCGAGTTCAATGACCCGTAGGCTAGACTCCACAATCCTGTGTATACCCAAGCCTCAGTTGTTTGATCACTGGCTGCTGCCTCAGACAGTAGACAGTGTTACTCCACACCTGGCAGTATGGGATTCGCTACTTGTTTCCTTACCAGTCCGCTATTGGCTCAGAGTCGTCCAGGGCGTGTCTAATAAACTACGATCCAGTGTACACGTGTTTGATGTCTACCTTGTCCTGAAATGAACTCGCGGAATGTTCCTATCCCTAGTTATGTGGCTCAGTGCGTATAATATACTTGAATCCCACAACACTTACTGTTCGAATTCAACATTAATTTTATGTACGCTGTGAGGATACCAGTGGCGTTTCTCTCTACCAGTGAGGTAATTTCTTTTTTTTTCTGTGGGTCTAGCAGCTTACTGTATTCGTCGTTTCTTCTCTTTACGCGAGAGTTCAGCTAAGACTAGACGTAATCGTCCGCTGTTTTTATCACGCCTGCATTCGCTTGAGTACGCAACCAGTAGCACACTTCTCTCTTTATATTATATTATATATATATATATATATATATATATATATATATATATATATATATATATATATATATATATATATGTATATATATATATATTCATTCTCTGTCCCATAAAAATCAACTAGGAATAAATATAGTTTTAAGTTAAACTTTTGAAGAGTTTATCTGGTCCGAGAATAGCGTTCATTTTCAATCCCTATTCATAATCCCTCACAAAAAATAGAAGTTTGCGACGAAACGACAAGAGCATCCCCCTCCCCCATTTTTTGAGGCTTATGGATAAAAAAGCATGAAATACAACGATAAGCTTCATGGACAATGCGAACGTTCCATTCTTCCTATACAGATTGTGCATATAAGACGACTTTCCTCTTGAATGACCCAGGATAAGATGGCATTATTGAAGGTCTGTTTGTGATCATGATTTAGGCCTACATTGTTGTTTGCGGTGTATAAACTCCGCCGCATAAAATATCTAAAAACATATAGTTTTTAATTTATTTTCTAACTTAACACCACTGACATAATTTTTGATATTTGTGCTGCCATGTTCGCAATTATTTTATTCGCTTTACTGTAACGACGTAAAATTGGGCCGTATGGAGATTTTAATGATTTACTTTCTCATTTATTCGTAAGACTTAATCTGATTTCACAACAAGCAATTTTGATTGACACAGTAATTATGTTAATTAGAATTGTAGTAGTACAGGTCCTTGTTATTTGTTTATTTTGAGGTTGAAGTATGTTCTGTTTGTGTTATAATACTTGGTTTGCAGAAACATAATGTTTACTTATTTAAATTTCATTTCTTTTACACTCTCCAGATACTAAAATATTAACAAATAGTTGTTTACATGTTTTGTTGGCATTTGCCAGATTTCTTTCAGTTCACAAGCAGTAGACTAACCCAGATATAGATGACAGTATGAGAAAGCCCTGCTCAAGTCCTTGATTTCTCACAGTGGCTGTATATTACAGGTAATTTAAATTCAATACCCTGTTTAATATATTTTCTCTGTGATAAGAGTATAAGTTTCAGCATAAAGTTTCCTCTTTACTGTTTTGTCTGAGGAGTTTTTAAAGTGACAATCAGAACGCGACAACACTAGGATTGCTACACTGCAAGACAAAAAGTTCTTAAGCTTTAATTTTCTTCTTCATCGTGTCGTGGCAGCGAATAGACGTATGTAAAAGAAGCTATGTTTCAACGCCGAGTTTGGCTGGTGCTGGACCACGACTGCATCTGACAGATGACGGACTTGTGACGTCCGGCTTCCCAGTAGACGTGGACGTAATATTTTCCACTTGTAACCTAGATGATGGTATCCTGAAGGATGAGAATGTTGGAGCTATGTCATCGCGTCGATCTATCATGTAAGCTCTGTCCATGGTATCTTCGTAATATTTTCCACTTGTAACCTAGATGATGGTATCCTGAAGGATGAGAATGTTGGAGCTATGCCATCGCGTCGATCTATCATGTAAGCTCTGTCCATGGTATCTTCGTAATATTTTCCACTTGTAACCTAGATGATGGTATCCTGAAGGATGAGAATGTTGGAGCTATGTCATCGCGTCGATCTATCATGTAAGCTCTGTCCATGGTATCTTCGTAATATTTTCCACTTGTAACCTAGATGATGGTATCCTGAAGGATGAGAATGTTGGAGCTATGTCATCGCGTCGATCTATCATGTAAGCTCTGTCCATGGTATCTTCGTAATATTTTCCACTTGTAACCTAGCTGATGGTATCCTGAAGGATGAGAATGTTGGAGCTATGCCATCGCGTCGATCTATCATGTAAGCTCTGTCCATGGTATCTTCGTAATATTATTGCTGTTCGCCAAAATATTGCAATTTTAATTCTCATCAACTACAATAACTTTCTAGTGTAAATTCCATTGAAGGTATAACATTTTAAAGAATTCAATTTAAAGAAGCCTAAATGATTCCATATCGAGAAGTTAAGATTACATGTGTCGAACGATTTCTCCAGAGGCACCCTACCAAGTGTACAATCAGAAGTCTCGAGCCAGTTTATTGCTAGCCTGAGATACATTTTAAATGAAGTAAATCGACATCAGTATTTAAATAATCAGTTATCTGTTTGGAAGTTGTGTCTATCTGTAATCATAAATGTATGAGGGTTAAATGAATTCAGTAATGATTTCTTACATATCACACACAAGTATTGAACAGGTTGGCTGACAGCAATTATTTTCTAGTTGCATATGATATGTTGTTGTAATTTTAAAGTGATTTGTTTACCTTCGTTAAAATGTAGTTGTCTGAATTTTAGTGTATGTGTAATATTTTTTCTAGTGTTTTAAATCGTCTTAATAATGTTGAGAGTTGTGAACTATTCACATTGAATATCTTGTTCCTGCTATGCAAATATTCGGTTGTCACACGTCACTCCACTGTGATAATCTAAGACATAAGTACTATTCTTTCTTTTAATTGGTCAATGAACACCTCATCAAGGGTAAGAAACTGCATTATATTACATGCAAATTATTTAATATATTTGCATGCATGGCTATCAAATAAGAGAATTTTAGTTCATCCTTTTTGGAATGTCTTGCCGAGTATAATTCTCGTCGTATGCTCCCACAGCAGTATATGTATAATGCAATTTGTATGAAAGGCCTAACATTCTCGTGGAATTGTAATACTTTATGTTTTGTAGTTGTGGATTGAATGATCAAAGGATACTGAATATTACGTTGTTTAGTCTGAGTTTCACATTTCTTTCTCTTTCCTCTGTTCACTACACACTAACTATATATATATATATATACACAATGTTTCTATTTATTATAATATAAAAATGGCGCCCTTAACGTGGTGGCTTTGCATGTAATTTTGATGGCATTCAAATTTCAATTAGAGGTATGTATTTTGCTGAGAGAAAACGGCAAAGAGAAATTAGTGCCGACAGAAACGAATTCCAGAGGAGATCTGCAATTTTGTGATGAAGAAGAGTTTTATTAGAGAACCTTACCTTCTCAGAAGATCAATTCGTGACCTTATAGAAAACGATGACATGGAGGAAAGCGATTCCAACACAATAAGTATGGAAGTTTAAGTTTTGCAGACGAAAACCGAGACGAACGTGAAAAAAGCAGCACGTGATGTGATGTTCTGGACGATAGAAATTTGTCAAATGTTTCAGAACATATTGATCGTACAAATGTAACCCAAAACCGAAGCACAAGTAATTATAACAGCTTGATGGAACAAGTGGCACAAATTTTCGCGAGCTTATGTTCGGATAATGCCGATCTAAGGACTGAATCAACTCTTCGTCATCCGTCAGCAGTATTGCTACATCACCCGGCAAAGCAATGATCCGAGGGTTTCCCTACATTTTCCGGATGCAGTAACGAAAACCCTGTTATCTTTCTAAAAAAATTGGAGGAATACGGAAAATTGTTTGTGTTAAGTGAACAAGAAGTTCTGCTTTGCTTACGTTTAAGTATCAAATCAACTGTTTTTTTTTTTGGTGGGAGGTTGAAAAGGACGAAATGCTCACATTTTCGCAATTCAAAAAGTTATTTTTGAAATAATACTGGAACACCCGTATTTAGGGTAACTCGAGGGCAAGGTTACACTTAGACAAGTGCGATCCTAAAAAGGATAAAACCACTCTAACAACGTTTTGGAGAAATGTTTGAAAGGACACGTCATCTCACTGCGCCCATAAGTGACGAAGAGTTTGCCGAAATCGTAGTGTCACAATTACCCACAAGATATCAAGATGGATGGGCCGACCGAATTCTCACAAACTTAAACGAATTTCGAACGCAAATAGTTAAAATCGATAGTTCAAAATGAAAGGCAGAAGTTCTCTACAGTACGAGATTCAGACAAGCCTGTACGACCCCGTTTCCCCATCGCTGTACAATGGATCAAATCAAAGGTATAATAATAGTCAGTTCAATTCAGGCGGATACCATGACCTTATAGTCAATATACTAGGTGTAGAACGCACTGGTGATAATGCAGTTAATAACTCACACCATTCACCATCAGATAGGGAAACGCTTTCCCCTCGGTTATCGGAGAGGATGAGTGATTGCAGAGGTGGAGGGATCAGTACACCAAGAACATCACGTGACGGCGCAATGGCTAACATCGCAAACGACAACCGGTCTAGGAAAGCAAGTAATTCATGGCAACCAAATTTTCCACAAACACACAATACCCTTGTTCAAAATTCTGATATTAATAATGGAGTGTCAAATTGGTATTTTCCGCACGAAATGCATGTACCTCCAGCTACTGTAAGCCAAGGTAACCACACAGTTTATTTTATGTCAGGAAATGTGGCAAATGGAAATAATCAGTCTCAAGGGCATTACCATTGAAATGAACGTCTTAATCCATTTGCACCTTCGTCCCCTGCAAACAATGTGCAAAGTAATGCAAACTCGAGATCGATGAGTGAACCATCCTTCAGACAGCCACCGTTAAGCTAACAGGGATTGGTGACAAATGTCTCCCATTGCTGGCCCCATTTCACATCCCGGAGACTTCTGCCGAGAATAGTGTGTTTGATATAAAGTCAGAAATTCTGAATAACAAAATTTTAGTTTTGGCACAACCTAATCTAAAAACACGTCAAGTTTTAACGTAGTTACTGGATGAAGCTGAGCGTGATTTTTTATTGGGAGAAGACGAAAATTTCGCTCCTAATTGGAAGTCATCTTTATGTCCTGAAGTAAATCTAAAAATAGGAAGTTTAGTTGTACCTACTTCGTTAGATAGTGGAGCTGAGGTCAGTCGTACCTACTTCGTTAGATAGTGGAGCTGAGGTCAGTCGTACCTACTTCGTTAGATAGTGGAGCTGAGGTCAGTCGTACCTACTTCGTTAGATAGTGGAGCTGAGGTCAGTTGTACCTACTTCGTTAGACAGTGGAGCTGAGGTCAGTTGTACCTACTTCGTTAGACAGTGGAGCTGAGGTCAGTTGTACCTACTTCGTATAGACAGAGGAGCTGAGGTCAGTTGTACCTACTTCGTTAGATAGTGGAGCTGAGGTCAGTCGTACCTACTTCGTTAGATAGTGGAGCTGAGGTCAGTCGTACCTACTTCGTTAGATAGTGGAGCTGAGGTCAGTCGTACCTACTTCGTTAGATAGTGGAGCTGAGGTCAGTCGTACCTACTTCATTAGATAGTGGAGCTGAGGTCAGTTGTACCTACTTCGTTAGATAGTGGAGCTGAGGTCAGTCGTACCTACTTCGTTAGATAGTGGAGCTGAGGTCAGTCGTACCTACTTCGTTAGATAGTGGAGCTGAGGCCAGTTGCGTCACCGAGCATTTGGTTAAGGAACTTGAAAAGTTCTGGTGTTAAGTTACCTTTGTTACCTGTACCAAGAATAAAAATTGTTGGAATCTCAGCCAGAGATAATCCTGTTGTGAATAAGCAAACAGTGTTACCAATCGATGGGTTATGTGAAACCAAGTTAGCTAGCGTGCTAATAGTTAAAGGATTAATAAAGCCATAAATCCTTGGAACTCTCTTCATGACAACCTACAAAATAGTACTCAATTTCGGAGGTTGGTTGATTACTTATTTGGATAAACATGTTGAAATGTCTGTTCCGGACATATGGTTTACGTCCGATGATGTTTCTATGTTGTTACGTAAATATGTACATGCGTTACGTCTTAGTACAGAGCCAGCTTGTACCGATGTTAGTAAATTGACAGAAGAAATCAGTTAACCTCGACATTGTATGTCTGAGGTTCCACGCAGAAACGTTCTCTACGAGGTGAAAATTAAGTTGAGAGATAATAATGTTTTCCACAAAAAGTCTTAGCCTATTCCTTTTAAGTGACCGACGGAGGATGAGGATTATTTGAAGTTGATGATTGATTGGAAAATCATCAGTAGCGAAGCGAGTCATTACGTTAGTCCGATACTATGCGTGAGAAAGAAGGATGGAACAGTTAGGTTATATTTGGATATAAATAAAAACACAGTCAAAGATCGTGAATGTCCTGTGGAGACGCGAGATATTTTACGTTTATATCAAGGCGTTAAGTACTTGACAACTTTAGATATTACTTGCGCCTACTGGCAAATTCCGTTATCCGCGGAGTCAAAAGAAAATACACAGCTTTTCTAATATGTGTTTACAGTAATGCCATTTGGTTCGTGTAATGCTGTAGTGGAGTTTACACGTTTTTTTAGACATTACCTTGGGCGAGGAATGTTGAGGTTTTGCCAGAGCATACGTAGATGATATCTTGATCACGTCACAAACTTTTGAGGAGCCCATACAGCACATACATATTGTCTTAGAGAAGTTACAGAAAGCAGGTATGACTGTAAAAATGAGAAAGTTACTTTCTGTCGAACTGAACTACCTTTTCTGGGACCTGACGAATGAAGGTATTAGAAGAGCACCTGATATGCTTCAAGCAATCACACAGTTTCCTGTACCGCAGAATGTAGGACAGTTGCGAGTATTCCTAGGAGTCTTAGGATTTTACCGCAATTGCTCTGACCAGGTATCGAAAATCGCTGTACCGTTGTTTGCCCTGTCGAGAAAGGAAGTAAAATGGAATTGGAGTAATGAACATCAGGAAGCCTTTGTTAAGTAGAAAGAAATTTTCTTAGATAACCAAATGATCTACCATCCGATACAAGGGAAGGTTTTGAAAGAACTGTAGGTAGTGGCGAGTCGCGTGTTGAACAGCGCTAAGCATAATCATGCCGTCGCCGAGCGAGAGGCGCTAGCGATCGTCTGGGCATTGCAGAGTTCCCTGACACTTCTTGGCGAGAAGATTAAATTGTTGACTGACCACCAAGCCTTAACGTGTCTTAAGACTGGGAAAGTTTTCGGAGACCGATTGACCACGTGGGCTTTGTTCCTACAAGAGTACGATATTGACATACAATACATCCGAAGATCGGACAATGATGCCGCCGATTACCTTAGTAGAATACCAGCCAACGAACAAGATGTGAATCACCCGCCTGGTAAGTTAAAGGAATTTGTACTCGCTCATGTAAATCTGTCAACTGTGAAATCGAATAAACACCTGAAATAAATTCTTAAGCTATTAGCTAGATTACAATCTGAAGATGAGTTTTGTAAGAAGATTGTCAGTAAGTTGGAACATTTACCGCCTGATAGTGGAGTTTTGTCAAGCCGAAGACGGAACTCTGTTCTACAGAAGTGAGAAGGTAAATAATTTTGAGGACGAATGGAAGCCGATTATGCCTAAGTGTATTCAGAATGTTTTTGCTGCTGAGGTACATAATATCCTTGGTCACACGTGTACCAACAAACTATATGTAAGTTTGAAGCGATGGATGTATTGGTCTAACATGATAAACACTATCAGATTTGAACGATTTACTTGCTCATTTATTTGTAAGACGTAATATTATTTCACAGCAATTAATTTTCATTGGCACAGTAACAATGCTAGTTAGAATGTTATTTCACTACTCATTAAAATTTATATTTATATCTTATTGTAAACACATTTATATGTTACTGTAGTCTGTTATTTTTCTAACTGGTTTAGAATTCCCTAGTTTCTGAGCAGTTGTTGATCAGTGGCGTGAGGTGAAGTGTTGCAAGGTAAGCTGGTGCTTGCTCAGTGCTGTACACATTCGGCGCGCGCAGCAGGAACCAGTTACCACAGTGGAGCTGGGATAAACTGAATACATTGCGTCCACTCACAAGAGAGCCTCGATGTACCCATTACACGCGTGCTGTGACGTCAACTGCACTACAACGTTTAACTGGCCGATGTGTAAACTTGCAAACTATGTATTAGTATAGACTTGAAGAATTCGCGGATTCATTATGGGTCAAACTAGAATCAAAAAATTATTTTTTTTTTTTTTAGGTTGCTATTGCAATTGGTCCTTGAGTTATTTGACACCTCCTGAAGAACCCTGAGCCAATAAGAAACACGCGACAAAATGCAGGCCCAACCATCACCTTTCGCTGTGACAGCATGCAACCAATGAGTATTTTTATCTGCGTTACACAAGATTGTGCTGTCTAGCCTACAGATCATTGAACTCGCGAATTTTTCCGATCTGCAGATATGTATTAGGTATAGCACAGAGAAAAACACAGCTTACCTTGCAACAGTTCACCACGCGTCGCTGTTGTTGATAGGTTGCCATGGTAACTAAGTGACGTGATGAGTAATTCTTGCCGCTAGCACTCTCGTGATTGGTCAGTTTTAGATGGCTTTATTTGATTAAGTGTTTGAAAGTGATTTCTACCCCTCTCGGTGTTCGAAGGCAGAACACTAACCCTCGTTGGTTTAGCGCGTAGAGTTTTAACGCAGTTTTCATTTTACGGACCCGGGTAGGAACCCGAAAATAGGCCGTCTCGGAGGATACAAAGACACGAGGTCAGATTTAAGAAGATACAGGTCTCTGTCGGTCGCTTCCCACTTACAATTGTCATGCTAATTAGTTCGAACCACCACGTGTGCCTAAGGGGAATGGTACACGCAAACCGTACATTTATATAATTTTCGCCATAACTTTTTTTACAGAGGATTATTTTTAAAATGTTGGCTCGACAAGACGTAAATATCAATTTTGAACATCTCCTTAAATCGTTACACATTCACCGTGTGCGTTATTCTCAGAGCACTGATTGAAATTAAGTAAACAAAAATTAGTTATTTTCTTCCATCAGCGCTCCGAGAATAATGACGGCAGTAAATATCTAACAATGTAAAAATGCGTTGTAGAGCCAAAAATTTCGGCAAACCATTTGGAAAACTACTTATATCGAAAATCGGGTAAATATTCTGCTTCCGTGCACCATTTGCCTTAGATGTGCCGGGTCTGTAATGGCACTACAGGCCCAGAGAGCCTGCATAGGGAAGCCCGCTATGAGAGGTCCTGCCGCATCCACGGGGATGCGACAGCAGACGAGATAGCCAAGAACGTTGAGATCTTTAAGAACTCTCCGTTTAAAATTATAATCAGCTAAATCTACGAATCATTTCATTAAGATGCAGAGACGAATTTTTCTTTTCAAGTTGAATTGAACCTGGTTTGGTTTAACTGCGGACACACTGGCATTATTAGTATTTAGCTTCAATTACTCAGCTAATCTGGAGCAGAGAGACAATTTGTTAATTTATTTTAACAGCCAGACGTAAAGTAAATGGATCACTTCAGTCACAAGAGCGGCTAGTGCTGCTGAGGCCGCAGATAAAACCATGTCTAAACTTTTCCTGCCCGAAGTAATTTATTTGGTAATAAGAATTATAATTAAATGTCACGTTTTCTTACGTCACTGCTGAATAAATTATTTCCAGTAGCAGAGGATATTTTTCCTAGTGACATTTCTGGTTGTTTTGTGATTGAATTTCGTTGTGCCATTTTAGAGTGTTCTTCGTTCATGCACTACAGTCCCGACGTCTGTTGTACTCTGTGTCTCTACACTGCATTAGATATCTGCGTCCTTACACTTCGCGTAAGGCTAACGGAACTGTTTGTTGTTACATCTGGCTCCATACGCGGGGACTGCTACACGTTAGACGAGTTCGTTACGTGGGACCTAATTACCTCCATCCGCGCACCTATACGTAACTAAGATAAGTCGTTACAGTATACTGAAAACAGTTTTCTGTTATTTTTAATAATCTGTTTACGTACAAATGCAGGCATTCACAGACTTTAGACATTATTATAAAAGTCTTATAAACTACCACTTCTCACTACGTGCCCACGTATCAAAAGATAGTCGGTTGACTGTGGTTTCACTACTGGCATTGCTGGATTACTGCTGGCCCAGAAAACTTATGGGTCTACACAACTGGGCCCTGCTGTGGTTAACTGCTGACACCAGGACATTTTGCTCGCCATTTATGGCCCACTGATGGAATTTTGATGGAAATAAAACTGATGGTTTTAGAGTAGGTGGCCTATTAAATGCCCATAAATGGCTTACCATCTGTATTCCATCAATGGCCTCACGTATTCTGTGCTTATTGCTTGTAAACGGGTGTGTGGCCATCTATAGGCCATTTGATGGCTATGAAGTGGTACATCGATGGGCCATTGCTGTTGTAAGCATATCGACCATGCTTGGGCCATTTGTGTTCACCACACCTGGGCCAGCTATTGGCAGAGTACGGCTGGTTAGTGGTGCCACTTCAGGACCAGCAATGGTGCCGGGTGCATGCCAGATATTGGCCAACTGTTTGCCGGCTTGGCATCCGACTGTACACCATCAATGGGCCATATAAGTTTTGCTACATGGGTGATTTGTGATACAAATATCAACTGAATGCATCCTTTTTTACCCAGATGTGACGGGTTTTTTTTCCTTTGCCTATTCGTTCGTGACATGTATGCTGTCAAAGGAATATAATAAAACACTGACTTATCAAAAACAAAATTAATAACCTGAAGGAAAAAAATTTAGCCAAAATATGTACTGTTGTTCTTTTGACTAAATTCACACATTTCAGTGTCTTTTGGTACGGACAGGTGAGGCCAGTTTAAATCATATTAACTTCAACTGGCTACGTACATGGACTTAATTTAAAATTTTTGAAAAACAGAACAAGGTTATCAATTCAAGTATACCAACTATCAAATTCAAAATTACGGAAGACATTTATTCCCGAACCAATAATAAACAGCGATAAATATCGTATTCTTACCGTGTGAAAAAAAAAAAAAAAAAAAAAAAACCCCTCACTACGGCAACAGTCAATGTATTAACGATAAAATCGTAATATTTCAAATTGTTCGTAATCAGAAAATTTGACGCCAAATCTACTGGAACCGTTCCACTTGAATCAGTTAAGTTTTTATTTTAGTTGCTGGTATTCACTGATTAAGATCACTGTATTTTTTTTTTTTTTGTAATTTTTACTGAGATTGTTTGTAATTTTTAAAATGCTTGTAACATTTCAAAGATTTCTCGTGTGAAACTACTCGTTTGTAAAACTACAAGGTCCGTGTTTGTAGTAGAACTCAAGAAATGTTTCTACTATACTGACCCGCATCCACGAATTTCAGCAAAATGGCGGACAATCAACCGACAACGTAAAACCGTATATAGCTGTTAGTGTAAAAACTATGGGTGATGTAAAGTGTAGTTGCGTGCAGAAAGAAATGTATTGCGAGTTTTAATAATGTAAAATGCTTAGATAACTCAAATAATCGTAATAAAACTACAATTTCAATCAAACGTGACCGTATTACTCATTAACTGGTAATATTAATTAGCTACACGGAACTTTTAAAATGAAATACAGTACCGGTAATTGTATTCTTCGTAATCAGATAACTTCCTTAACATTTTGTAAGAACTTGGAGTTAAATTTAATATAAAAATAAGTGCTAGTTGCGTAAGATAAATTGGTCTAGTGGTTAATGGTGCAGGATGATAATATAGGGGTGTGGCTTTTAGTCCCATTGCTGGCAAAGTATGAGGTTTTTTTCTAACTAACATATTTCGAAATAGTTTTTTTAATGATACTCTATTTTATTAATTCATCACATTTGTTTTCTAGAAGATAAAAATAATTTATGTACACTTATCAATACTGTAAGTTATAATTAGGGATAGGAACATTTCGCGAGTTCATTTCAGGACAAGATAGACATCAAACACGTGTACACTGATGTTCAGTTTGCAATTGGATCGTAGTTTATTAGACACGCCCTGGGCGACTCTGAGCCAATAGCAGACTTGCAAGGAAACAAGTAGTGAATCCCATACTGCCAGGTGTGCAGTAACACTGTCTACTGTCTGAGGCAGCAGCCAGTGATCTAACAACTGAGGCTTGAGTATACAGAGGATTGTGGAGTCTAGCCTACGGGTCATTGAACTCGCGAAATTTTTCTATCCCTAGTTATAATACAACGCTACATTTCTAATATTACAAATATACGTCTTACAGATTTTACAAGGAATCTGTTTGTAGTTTTACAAAGAATTTCTTGGCAACTGAATTTCCAAGGATTTTCTTGTAAAAGTACAAACTTTTTTTTTCGAGCGCAAGGATTTCTACTGATTCCTAGTGAATTGTTCTGGCCTGGCAGTAATAAAATCTCTCAGCGCATTCCACTCACTCGCCATATTAATAACAGGCCATTAACTAAAGGTCTGGTAAAATAATTATACAGGTCGAAACCATAGATTCGCATTTAGAGTGTGGTGCAGTTAACGTAAAACACTGAGTAGTCTAGGCTGATGCCAAACGAAAGAGACGATTATTATCCGTGGGAAAATCTGTCTCTTGTATAGGACTCGAAGCTCTGTGGATACGTCAGAGAGTTTTCTTTCGCGTGAGTGAATCCACTCTCCTATTTTACTCAGCCAACGAGAGTTCTGGTACTGTTGCTGTTGGAAGTCTGTCACTTGTACAGCACATGCCATTAAGCCGAGTCGAATCTACATCAACTACTCGCAAAAAGGATCAACTCGATGCGTAATGTTGTTGACGATATGCTGGTTTAGAAATTTAGTACTATTTTACAGTGTGTCTAATGATGCAACACTCCTACATCATTCAGACCCATTGTACACAACGATGTTCATTATTGGCCTGTACAGTGCTATGCGTAGCTCAGTGGGCTATGATTTCACCTGAGGGCAGCTGATTTTAAAGTAAATAAAGTGTTTGTAGAGTGCGTATAGTTCTACTGCACGAGGAGCAGCCAATTACACAATTCTCGACAATAGTGGTACTGACATATAAGCTACGTCCTTATCGGTGCTGACGTCTGACCGCGCACAGCACTGATAAGGATATTAATGTTACTGCATCACGCTGTAAATAAAAAGGTGTAATCGGGACAGCTTGTTATGCCGGCTTCACATGCGAGTCGATCACGCCGAACGCACAGAGCCGAGTAAAATAGAAAAAATAGCCCTGCCCTCATAGCTCAGAGGTACGGTGGCCGAACTTTAGTCGGAGGGTCGCGGGTTCGCACCCTGGTGCCTCCGACGCGGCAGATTTTCAGTTCGCTTGTTCCACTGGGTATTTGTCAGTAAGTCGGTCTCACTAGAGCTTCGTCAACGTCAAATGTCACAACAACGCCAAATGAAGAGGGGGGGGGAGGATGGGTCTAAGGCGTTGGTCTGGCGAACAAGATGGCGGTCCAGCGCCCCTGGCAGGCGATGAAGGGACCAAAAATGGCGGCGGACACACACCAGCACCCCCTGGCGGGGCGATGGAGGACTCAAAGATGGCGGCGGACACATCAGTGGACATGGTTCACTGAACGTGCCAACGCCATTAAACTTCAGTCATATTTTCACCAATAACCCCGAACAGACACCGGACGGAACCTATGGTCGTTCACATGTAACCACATTTTCTGCTTTACCATTTTTCTATTTGGTTTCAGACTGTTTACGGCCACGCCGTATTGTTAATATTATTTTTTAATACCAATATACCAAAATAAGTGATAGACAACAGTCTAGACACTATCGTTTTTATACTCCATTATATCAATCCCACTGTGGTACGAATTTTTACTAAATGATTTTCACGAGAATGTAATATGGTTTTACACTTTCAAAAGTACTTTACAGTTTAGTGCTACAACGCCATTACTTGGCGGACCACGAGCAATAGGCATGTTCTTTGTTGTAATTAGCATCTGTTATCTACTACTGGCTGCAATATAAAAAAAAGAGGAGTTCACAAACAGTGGTTTGATGTATAGTGCTGTTAGTGAAACAGAAGTGTAATTATCATTAGCTCTGGAGTGTCCGAAGACATCGCTGATTCAGACTAAGATTTAGATGCGAAGCTAGCCCAGATTATGTATCTTACACGGCAGGCGTTGTCAGACTAAAAGCCTCTCAGCTTACCTCCCTCCTATCGATACATTTCCGAACTACATTTATTTAATACAAATTATTACTAGAATTAACGTTGATTATCAGATGTTCCGTTTATAAATTGAATACACTTTGATTTTCGTAGAAATAAGTGTTAAATATCATGCGAAACACTGATATTTGATCAATATTGGCGAAGTATAATCTTTCCGCGAGCAGAAATTTTGGGGCGAGCTCAGCCTTTCGGCGCGGCTCGTGCGGAAAACGAGGACGGATTCTGATTTGCTGTTGCAGTGTTCTGCTCTATCCGTTCGGGGTGATCGACGTCCATGTGAAGCTGACATTGAAGGCTATCCCGGGTATACTCTTATATTTACAGCATGATGCAGCAACATTAAAACCCTGGTCAGTGCTGTGCGCGGTCAGACATTAGAGCCAATACGGGTGTAGGTTTCATGTTAGTCTCACTATTAGCCGCTGCTGATACGTCGTAAATTGTGTAGTTGGATGCACCCAGGTGCGGACTTAAATGTGGTGCGGCGGATACCATTACACAGTATGCCAAATAAAAAGTGGCGCCGAAATGTGTGTTCAAATTACAAAACTATTATTAAAACCCTTTGAGGATGGTACAAATTTCTTGCCATTAAATACAAGGTTGAAGTGAGTTGCCTATATTCTCCACCACAGCAATGACAGTTTCATTGGTATCTGTAATTCCACTTGCCATTATTCTATTGGTCCTGGATACACCTGACACGCCTACTGTACTCTGCAACGTTTATTATTGGCCAATGTATTCACGTCTCGACTCTGCACCAGTTAAAGTGTAGTGACAGATGTAACAGGTTTTACAATTCATCGTGTTCATTTGGGAAATTATTTAAAATAACAGTTTTATTCTTAAGAGCTAAATTGTTGATTAAGTGTGTTTTTTTTTTCTGACAAAGTCCTGCACAACATTAAAGCTATAAAATTGTAGGTTTGGTTTTCAACAGTAAAGAAATTTCCACATAAACGTAGCCCCGATTATATACGTGCATTCTCCTCAAAGGGTTAATGAACATAACATATGTAGTTGTACCGAATGACAAAAGTGAAGCAGATCTAATGGCGGTATTTTCAGAAACCAAGAAACCTTGTTTAACAGGCTTTATCGTCATGGTCGAGTAAAGTTAGAAAACACCTAGTATAGTGCTAGAGGCTAACAGCTGGGCGAGACACGTGGTCAGTATGAGCTTCCGTTCATGGCTTGACACTTCTGTTAACATTGATTTTCTAACTATAATTTATGTCATTACTTAGTTTTAAAAAAAAAATCTTAAAAAAACTGTTGCATAACAGGTTTTAATGCCTCTTTTTATTCTTTACACGAAATGAATGTGACTACGGAAAATTTTTCTTTGTGATTTGATAAGAGAAAAAATTCTAGGTTACCAAAAATAAATAAGATGAAAACCAATATTCGAAAGTTGAAAACTAATATTAGAAAAAAAATTATAAAACCAGTAAATTTGGTAGGTTTTCCATTTTTATTCGTATTACTATTTGTATCCAGGAGTAAAAGATGAACTTAATATTTCATGAATAACTTTTAATAAAATAGCCTGAACAGTGTCCTTTGCTTGGTAATATTTGACGTCTCCTTCGACCACCTTTTACACTTTTAGGAAGAATAGGTAAGGTGAACACACGTGGCTGGTCTTGCACAGGCCGCAACTTTACCCAAAACCGGTCCTGGTTGCTCCCCATGCAGTACAACTAGACACACTCCAAAAACACTTTATTCGCTGTAAAATAATTTCTGTCACAAAAAAAAACATACCGTTATATACGAAACACTGCAAAATAGGTTTGCCACTAACAATATTTCCCTTTGGTCTGTATGTTAATGACATTGTGGCTACAATAGTTCAGCAGTGTCTTCAGTGACATATTCAGTTACTGTATCTATATGGTTTAACCATTATGTAGATGATCTAAGGAATTTGTTATTGGGAAAAAATAGCAGTTGAGTTTCGTTACGAACTAAAAACTGTAATGAAAGAATGATAACTTTTAATATCACTTAACACATTTCTTTACCGCAAATACCGCATGGTCAAAGAAATATTTTTCTTTCATATAACGAAAATTTATACTGGCATATAATAAAATATGTATAACAAAAAAAATTAATAACAATAAACATAAGTTTCTTTAACCACCCCTTTAGAATAAAGCAAGATTATGTTAGTGTAAACATAACAACCTCGAAGAAATTTTTTCTTTGCTATACAGAAAGATCTGAACATATTTCTTTTACAGTGCAGTAACTATTCTCATAGACTCCATCGTGTTAGTAAGTACATATAAAATCTTAATAAGTAATTAGAACAAAATTTCCTACTTTTGCAACAATGGGAATAAAAAATTGAGATGGAGAAATACCATCCATCTTGGATTTTTTTTTACACATCACCGCAACTAAACGTCATGACCGGACATTAAAAATCAAAGTTGACAATGAATAGACGACTACTTAACAACATATTTAAATTCTGTACGATTTCAGTTAGGGACTAAAATTGTTGAATAATTAGGAGAGAACATTTGATTACAGTTACATGAAAATAGTAACGGGATAGAAAAAATTGTATTTTGAGAAAAAAAATAAAAAATTAAAATGCCCCTTTTCCCTTAACGAGCTTCATTACTTCCAAATACGGAGTCAGGATATTAATTTATGGAGAAATATAAGTAAATTAAAAATGGCGGAGATCTCTCCCCATTAATCTATTGACGTAAATATTACTTTTTCATAACGAGTGCGGAAACGGAGAAAATTTTTGGCTTGAGAATTTCTTGCGACAACTGACAATTTGGAACCTATGGAGAGAGTTTCGATAGATCCATGCCACCATAAACCACCAATTATAAGATATTTGGCGTGCCAACCAATAGCATTATTTAGGGAAAGGCGTAATTCGTGTTAGTCGTAGACTCCGGAACTTGCCCAGCACCAGCTGAGAATCCATCTAAAAGTAGTTCACGATAAAGTGAGTACTTTTGAAATCAACCTTAGAAAAAATGTCACTGCCCCTACCTGCATGCATTTTAACGGACGCCCTAAGTGATACACGTCCAGTAAAGTGTGTAACGATGGATGGAGAATAGTTCTATATCTTAACGTCGAATTAACAGTGCTATGCAACCATTTGTGATCATTTAATTTTTTTTTTTCGCTTTGTGTTATTTTTATTATATCGAAGCGTAAAAAAGAGCAGGTTTGTAAAATATTTACTTTTCTAATAGTTTCACCGTTTCCCTTTGCCGACACATGAATAAAGTAATGAGGCCCATGACAATGTTAATATTATACAAGGCGGAAGAATACACAAAGTGCATACAAGTAGATCTTAATCAGGGTTTCAAAAGAGCTCATTTTACCGTGAACAACCTATAGCTACGCTTCAACGTGTCAGATGAGAACGAGTAGGTATGTCAGTGTGTTTTGGCAACTACAAACTACAAAATCTAACTAGCTTACCAAATTAGATCATTCACATTGAAATGGGATGGGGGTTACTTAAAGGAAACTTTAAAATCATGCTATCAAATGTTTTCGCAATCTTTAAATGTCCCTTAATAAAATGATAATTTTTGCATAATTTCGATTTCTAGAAGTCTACAAATTTTTGTAATAAAAGTTTTGCTAAGCACACCTTGAAATGAACTAAGACATATGACCTTTGAGCCACCATTTTTAAATTGTCTGTACATGACTTAGTTTATTTTATTTTGTATGTCCTAATAACACTATAGTTGTAATTTTGACGTAACATTATACAACAACTACTCTGTTTAAAACATTTTTAATGCCAGGAAAGTGTATATACTTATAAACAATGTCTACAAGTATAAACTAATGAATGAAGTTATTTTTTTACTAGCGCCCTTTAAGGCTCGGCATCAGCTAACATACAGAAATTATTCGCTTTCATGTCATAATTTCAGTTTCAGAAATATTATTGAAAATGTTTGACTACAAAAAAAATAAAATTTATAATTTGTTTAATACATTTGCATCTAGATACAATGTGCGTTATTCTCTGATTGCAAAAGAACTAGAATTTACTGATTAAATATAAACAGGGACGCCAGAATTTCGCGAAAAGATTTCAAAACCAGTTGTATTTCATAACATTTATGCTCAGATCCTTTTTTTTTGTTATTGGGTTATCTAGATGTTACGCGTCTTAGTTGTCTGGCCGATAATCAAAGACGTACAATATCGGAGTAACTTAATTCTGATTGGCCAGTCAACTAATTCAATGTCTTTTCACAGACACAGGTCGCCAATAAGCAAAAGGAAACTACTGTTACGCTCGTAGGATGTTGGAATCTATTTCGTGCGGAAATAGTTTCGTGAAATTCGGATGTCGCTGAATATAAATGTTTCTGACTTAATTACAACTGGCAGATAACACATGATTACAGATAAGCAGCCCGCAAAATGTAAATTTTCTATAATCGTACATTGTTGGTAATGAACTCTTGAGTCCGAAAATATGACACCAATTTCTACAAAAGAGGTGATGCCGAGCCTTAAGGGCTATATAATAAAAACAAGCAGCAGTCATTGTAGGGAACATGTTCCTCTATGGGTCGACCCTGCACCTGATGCGGCGGTAGCGTCGAGCTGACGTGAGTTCAGGGGTGGTTGAGGCTCGAAGGCAGACAAGATGGCCTTGACCCGAGGGTGCAGTTGGGTATATATAGGACGAGGGGGGGGGAGGGAGGGGGTGGAGCTACGCGCCGCCCCAGACGTCGGCTGAAACCGTGGCCCTGTTTCCAGCCCCCCGCCAGATACAGCGTGCCAGCGAGGGGCATCGACCTCGGACATTCGCGGTCGATACCATCCCCCCCCCCCTTTTTACCCTCCTTCGTATTCCTACTCCAAACCCACCCTGCCCCCCACCCCCTTCTCGCCAACCTTGTCTAGGTGCTGTGCTGCGAGGCCCGGGGCCAAGGTTACCCGGGGGTGGCGCCGTATGACCCCATTCCGGGCCACAACCCCGCCGGCATCCTCCCCTGCCCCTGGCCCGTCCACAAACACCGTGCAACGAACCCCACCCCCCACCCCACCCCTCCAGCCATCCTGCGACACAGGGGAATGCATTATCCCTCCTGCTGCAGCGAAATGATTAGCTCGTTAAAAAAAAAAAAAAGGTATCTCAGCTTGCACCCCCCCCCCCCCCCAACGCAACTAAGGGCGTCAGTGAAATGCAGACCGGGACAATTCAACGTGCCTCTGCGGTGCTGTCTAGAGCTGAGAGAAGAACTTGCCGAAAGTTGGGGGGGGGGGGGAGGGGGAGAGCTGCCGAGTCAAATGCAGTCCAGTCAAATGTAGTTCCACGGCAATGCTTATTTGAATTAGGTGTTGTTCGTGTTAAACTGAGCACTTTTAAAAGCCCTGCTCAAGATCTTCTTGTATGCGCGTTGTGTAACCTTCCGCGTTATGTAAATTTAACACTGTCGTGTGTATTACAATTTTGTTCATACAGCCGTCAAGTGAAACTGTGAAATTATTGGAAAATGAGGTATTTTTCAAATTCACTAATTCTTACACTTAGATGCATAAAGAAAAATAAAGAGAAATTAATGAATGAATTTATCTAAAATGGTTACCGAACATTTTTAATTCGACGTTAAGTCGTGGAACTACTTCCGCTTCATCGTTACCAACTTTACTGAGTGCATGTCACTCAGTGCACCCGTTAAAATATATGAAGGGGGGAGCAGTGACTTTTTTCTAAGGTTGATTTCAAAAGTGTTCGCTTTATCGTGAACAGCCTTTACTACCCGGTGCTCGAGTGGTTCGGAAATCACTGTATATTTAGCTTGTCCTTGCACAATAAAACTCTATAGAGCACGAAAAATTTAAACTGCAAGGCATAAGAATAAGTCTAGTGATTTTATATATAATACTATATTTATTTTTATATTGAAACTATTTGATGAATCATGTCACAAGTGACGTAGAAAAGAGAATATAGAATAAATGAAAATTTACACAGGCCAAAAGTCGCTGATTTTGTAGTTTCTGCTGTGAAAAATCCTGGTTATCATGTATAAATATCATGCAGTATATCGTCAAGTAATGTGCTGTGAAAAATCCTGGTTATCATGTATACATATCATGCAGTATATCGTCAAGTAATGTGCTGTGAAAAATCCTGGTTATCATGTATACATATCATGCAGTATATCGTCAAGTAATGTGCTGTGAAAAATCCTGGTTATCATGTATACATATCATGCAGTATATCGTCAAGTAATGTGCTGTGAAAAATCCTGGTTATCATGTATACATATCATGCAGTATATCGCCAAGTAATGTGCTGTGAAAAATCCTGGTTATCATGTATACATATCATGCAGTATATCGTCAAGTAATGTGCTGTGAAAAATCCTGGTTATCATGTATACATATCATGCAGTATATCGTCAAGTAATGTGCTGTGAAAAATCCTGGTTATCATGTATACATATAATGCAGTATATCGTCAAGTAATGTGCTGTGAAAAATCCTGGTTATCATGTATACATATCATGCAGTATATCGTCAAGTAATGTGCTGTGAAAAATCCTGGTTATCATGTATACATATCATGCAGTATATCGTCAAGTAATGTGCTGTGAAAAATCCTGGTTATCATGTATACATATCATGCAGTATATCGTCAAGTAATGTGCTGTGAAAAATCCTGGTTATCATGTATACATATCATGCAGTATATCGTCAAGTAATGTGCTGTGAAAAATCCTGGTTATCATGTATACATATCATGCAGTATATCGTCAAGTAATGTGCTGTGAAAAATCCTGGTTATCATGTATACATATCATGCAGTATATCGTCAAGTAATGTGCTGTGAAAAATCCTGGTTATCATGTATAAATATCATGCAGTATATCGTCAAGTAATGTGCTGTGAAAAATCCTGGTTATCATGTATACATATCATGCAGTATATCGTCAAGTAATGTGCTGTGAAAAATCCTGGTTATCATGTATACATATCATGCAGTATATCGTCAAGTAATGTGCTGTGAAAAATCCTGGTTATCATGTATACATATCATGCAGTATATCGTCAAGTAATGTGCTGTGAAAAATCCTGGTTATCATGTATACATATCATGCAGTATATCGTCAAGTAATGTGCTGTGAAAAATCCTGGTTATCATGTATAAATATCATGCAGTATATCGTCAAGTAATGTGCTGTGAAAAATCCTGGTTATCATGTATAAATATCATGCAGTATATCGTCAAGTAATGTGCTGTGAAAAATCCTGGTTATCATGTATACATATCATGCAGTATATCGTCAAGTAATGTGCTGTGAAAAATCCTGGTTATCATGTATACATATCATGCAGTATATCGTCAAGTAATGTGCTGTGAAAAATCCTGGTTATCATGTATACATATCATGCAGTATATCGTCAAGTAATGTGCTGTGAAAAATCCTGGTTATCATGTATACATATCATGCAGTATATCGTCAAGTAATGTGCTGTGAAAAATCCTGGTTATCATGTATAAATATCATGCAGTATATCGTCAAGTAATGTGCTGTGAAAAATCCTGGTTATCATGTATAAATATCATGCAGTATATCGTCAAGTAATGTGCTGTGAAAAATCCTGGTTATCATGTATACATATCATGCAGTATATCGTCAAGTAATGTGCTGTGAAAAATCCTGGTTATCATGTATACATATCATGCAGTATATCGTCAAGTAATGTGCTGTGAAAAATCCTGGTTATCATGTATAAATATCATGCAGTATATCGTCAAGTAATGTGCTGTGAAAAATCCTGGTTATCATGTATAAATATCATGCAGTATATCGTCAAGTAATGTGCTGTGAAAAATCCTGGTTATCATGTATAAATATCATGCAGTATATCGTCAAGTAATGTGCTGTGAAAAATCCTGGTTATCATGTATAAATATCATGCAGTATATCGTCAAGTAATGTGCTGTGAAAAATCCTGGTTATCATGTATACATATCATGCAGTATATCGTCAAGTAATGTGCTGTGAAAAATCCTGGTTATCATGTATACATATCATGCAGTATATCGTCAAGTAATGTGCAACGTATCTTTAGATGAGGGCTAGATTATGACGTAACCGTTCTTATAATAAAACCTGTGCATAGGGAGTTCTTTTGTGAATTATAATTTTTATTGCCTTTGTCTTATCGTATTTGAGGTTTTATGGCATTATTTCCGGCACCTTTTCACATATTTGGACACAATAATTTTGCAATAAAAACCTTTCAAAAACTACTAGTTTACAATTTTGTTCCTTAGTAAATTTCATCTCGATCTAGGAAAGTGACATCTACAAGTCATTGACATTTTGAGGTTAACAACTAATTATTATATGTACTGTAATGGATGCTTATTTTTACCAATGAGTTCAGTCGCTCCCTGTTTGTATTTATTCTGTCTATGTATTTATGTTTCACAAGTCTGGAGGCAATACTGGTAGATAATTTAAACTTGCCTCGTTCGTTAAATGTTAGCAACTCCGGTTAAGTTCAGCTTTCTATATCATAATTTTATTCTTGGTATACCGAAATCTCATCAGCAACTTTCAAATATACAGAATGTTTCGAGAAAAAAAAACTTCTACAATGTGCAGTCAGTGATACAGGATAAATGTGACAATTTATGAGACTGAATCCAAGTCCGAAAATGCGTGGTTTAGCCGCTATGGGCCATAAAAGTATTACAACACTTCGGGCATAGGGCGTGCGGTTAACTACACATTTAATACGTGAAGCAAGACGCCTGTAATTATAAATGTAAATTATAATAAAATAATTGTAGTTAACTTACATGCAAGAGAGTACTGTGGATACAAGCTAATGTATTTGAAAAATATAAAAGAGTAGGCTCGCGCCAAATAAACATCTGGATGTAAATCATAATCATTATTACAATTTCATTATAAGTTAACATAACACTAGTAGAACGGTTTAGTATGTATATTTCTTTGAAATATATGTTCCATTAGAATGAATTAATGGCACGCAGCAAAGTGTTATGTTATGAAATCGGTTCATAAATCTCGTTGTACTTATGAAATAATATATATATGTTCAGTGACCATTATTTATGTGTAAGAAGAAGGAATTTTCACAGGACACTTGGCTAAAGGACATTTCATGACAAATATTTTGGCCTTTTGCATCCCGCAGGAAAATGCTTTAAAAAAATGTATTGTCCTACGAAAAGCAGGACGTCTGGTGGTCCTAATTTAATCAGAAAAACACCTCCGACAAGCCGACAATACTATTGAGTATAAAGATATATCTAGAGCGGACTTCCCCAGGTTAAATCTTCTGACCACTCCAGATGTAGTTCGTGTGTTGAACACCACGTGGCGCTAGTCCATTTTCGTGGCGTGAGCGTGGGGACGGTAGGCTGCGTTGCCACATTGACATCTACCCTCTCTCTCTCTCTCACTCATACTCCATCTCTGTCACACCCAGTCCCAACGCCGCGACAGTAGAAAGTGTTCTGAATGTCTGCTGTACCCACAAGCTGGGACAGACAAGATGGCGGACACCCGAGTTCCTAGCTGAAGCCGTATATGCCCGTCTACGAAAATATTACGAATTCTGTAAAACAGATGTATGTACTAAATTAAACTTAATGTACGGTACACAGAAGTAACGGGAACTGTTGCATATTACTCACACGGTCATAATAAAAGTAAAAACACCAGTATATAAAATAAGCGATAACTGTGGATATATGTTCTACATAGACCTATATCGTATCACGCGTGTGTTGTAAGTGGTTTGTTTAGCTCAGTGAGACAGTGCGCAGGTCTGCATCACATAATTGTGGGTTTTAGACACATTATAGCTGTTTATATCTTATTTTATTGTTAGAATTTTTTTTTTACATATATATTTGTCTGAAAGTAATAATACGGGAGTACCAGCACAGTACAATCGACGAGCAGTGGTTGTTTGCTACAGGCTGCTCACGGTAAAATGAGCACTTTCGAAAGCCCTGCTCAAGGTCTACTGGTATGCACATTATGTGTTCTTCCGCCTTATGTGAAATTAACATTGCCATGGGCCTCATCACTTTATTCGTGCGTCAGTCAAGTGAAACTGTGAAATTATTAGAAAAGTAAACATTTTATAAATGTGCTAATTTTTACACATTGATGCATTAAAATAACAGAAAGCGAAATAGATAATTTAAATTATCACAGATCGTTACCTAACACTTTTTATTCGACATTAAGATATGGAACTACTTTCCATCTATCGTTACCAACTTTACCGGGCGCGCGCATGTCACTCAGTGCGCCCGTTGAAATATATGCTGGCAGAGGCAGTGATTTTTTCTAAGGTTGATTTCAAAAGTGCTCACTTTATCGTGAATAGCCTATAATCATATCAATTGGTTTCTAAAGTAGATAATTTGAGCTGTATAGCATGAGTAATGTTAAAAGGCACACATGAAAGCCTTAAGTTTAATATTGTAAGAGTCCTGTCTTCTTTTGGCCTTATAACTGTAAAACCTCATTTAATTATGGCGAGCTTAAGCTGGCCCCGTTGTAACAGACTAGATGGCTCCTACAGCCATTTTTTTCTCAGTGCAGTCGGCTAGACAAAGTATACGTATTTTCTTTCTCTTTTAATGACCCCCCAATGTTATAGTGGGCACCTGGCTCCACTTTTATAGGAGGTAGTTTGGTAAACAAGCTTTTTTTAATGTAAAGAATGTAAAATAAGATAGGTGGAACTGTTCAGTAATATAAATCTCTTTAGGTTTCAATAAAGTTATTTATTATAACTGTTGTAATATCATAAAATATGTTATGATCAACATGGGTTCATCTGAATTACGTTTTAAGTCAAAATTGTTATTGGTGAGGAGCTAGAGTACAAAACATTGCCACGCAGTAATAACGTTTGGCAGCAGAGCTGTAGGGCACAGAAAGAGTGTGTTGTTGTTGTAAATAGGTATAATAAGCACCATCGGTTTTTTCTTAAACCAAATAATCTTTATACTCATAAAGTTATTCAATGTCTATACATTATAAAATTAATATTTTATTATTTTATGAAACTGAACTTTCTATAGCCTATTGGCTTGTGTGATTTCTGAATAGTACAAAACTTGATCTGGTACTATGATGTAATTTTATTTTTAATTATATTGTGTTTGCAGTAAACTGAAATGTTTTAAATCCAAGCGTTCTTTTTCTTTGTATTGCTTATTGACTCTGAATATTAGCGAGTTCAGGAACTGCAGCTATTTTTATGAGAATGAATTTTATAGTCAGCCGAAGTTTTCAGGCGCTTGTCGCCGGATTTCTCGTTGATCTCCCGTTTTCAATGGCTTTCCATTCCGGCACTGCTCCATACTCACCTCAATCACCGGCTTCAGCTCTCAAGACCTCGCTGTTAAGAGCCGCCCAAATATCTTCTTAACCCACTCTAAATCTGCAATCTGCGAAATCTGGCTGCGGACATGACGTGTACATGTTTTACAAAGGTGGGCCTGTGATATCTTTGTGGGCCTCACTCTCAAGCCCTTTTTTTATTATTATAATATATATATATATATATATATAATTATTATTATTAAATTTGCGCCCACCTCCCGTGGCGCAGTCGGTTGATGCGCCACCGATCTGGTGTGCGGGAGGCTCTGGGTTCGAATTCCAGGTTAAGAATGGGTGTTAATTTAAGCCGTCCTCTGCTAAGCTTTCAAGCTAAAATCGGGGACATCAAAAAGCCCTTTACGATACAATAAATTACTAAATTTGCCAACACTCATACATTTATCGAAACTGAACCGGACCCCTTCACATTACAGCAGGAAGCACTAGATTGATACGACGTCAACGTTTCTGGGTACATAAATTATCTTAATCTGGGATTTTAATTATGCATGATGAAAGACAGCGGAACACTAAGGACTCGCTATGGTGATGAATCTTTATTGATAGCTGAGATCAATACGTGCACCAGGGTGACGTCATAAGCTCGCGATCAAGAAGGAAATAGCAGTGAGTAGTAGGGGCGGGCCGGTTTCACCCCATTTTTGATTGATTGAAAGTATTAAATTGATATCAAACGGTTAATTAAATTGATTTAAAGGGTTAATTAAATTGATTGAAATGGTTAAATAAATTAATTAAAAGGGTTGCTCAAATTGAAAAGGTTGAATTAATTGGATTGTTAAATGGATTGAAAGGGTTAAATGTACTGAAAGGGTTAAATGCATTGAAGGGGTTAATGTTTAATCCGATCAAATATTTTTTTGGTGCAAGAGTGCGCTGAGGGACAATTTTATTTCTATATTTTTTGTGGGTTGGGGAGGAGCTCTGGTATGTCCTCACCCTTGGAGCACTGGCACTCGGATGACGTGTGGCGTGTGGTGGACAGGGTATATATGTGGTGAGTTTTGTGCAAGAGTGGTCTCAGTGTAAATTTTGTGGGTTGGTAGTGATATTGCTTGTAGGCTGTGTTGGGAGATAGGCGATTTTGAAAGATGCTACTATTCTGAATGCAAAATAGGGCGGACATAATGCATGAGAGAAATTTCGGAGTGTTTAAACGAGTTCTACCTATTAATAAATAACACAAGAGAGAATTTTAACTACTTGAATAACATCTGGTGTCGACAAGTGCTAAACGATCACAATTATGTGACTCTCCAGTATGAAATTAATTTACGAATCAAAAAAATGTTTGTATAAATTGAACGACAGTCTTCCTTAACACAAGATATATTAAAAATGTGACATTACTTGAGGCTTCTCGCATATACCTGGCATGATTAAAAACACGTCCATCTGCCTGTGAGACTGGTGACGAACTTTAGAAATGGAATGCTCATGTAAAAAGGAATTAACTTATTAACACACATTTAAAAAAAAACATTTAATATTCGTCCAATCGCTCGGGAGGTTGCTGCAGCACTGACTTGGATATATAACTTACGTCAACTTATAAGCTGTGTTGAGAACAAACGTTACCTACATTTGATTATAGACTGAGATGAAAAGCTCGGAAATTTTAATGAAAATACAAAACGAATTTTTCTAAATAAATTAGATGGCTAACAAACACAAGTACATGAAAATGACTTAACACATAATGAAATGGCACAAAGAGTGGAAGGCTGGTGAATGAATGAGTGGAAAGTATGATGTGCACCGACTTATAAGCTGTTATATACGTGGAGCATGGCTGAGTTGAAATTTACGACTGACAGAACATGTTTCCCTACAAAGTTAGTATTAACTACGTGCAATTTAAGCAATGAAACACACAAACAATGATTTATACCTTCCAGTTAACATGGACAAATAAATATTTCCAAACAAGCATTCTGAATTTTAAACAGACATGATAGCTTGTCTCTCTTTAATTTTTACACGTACCTAAGTATTTTAAAAACACATCCGTCTGCCTCGGAGGCTTGTGAATGAATGACATGTGCTGGATTATAAGCTGTTATATGTACGTGGAGCATGGTTGGAGGCTGATGGGCAACTGAGTTAAAATTACGGCAAAAACTCTGATTACACTATTCATCCTACAACAGACAGTGAAGCGATAATTTTTTTCAAAACTTAGCCATATTTTTAACGAAAGTTTCATTATTATAAGAATAATTAATGTTTGTGAGAGAGTTGAATTTTATTTTAAAACAATTCAATAATTTTTTTTTTGACTTCGTGTTTTACCAGCAAGCATCTTCATGTTGAATCTTCAGCTGCAATAGTAGTACTTGTAATCTTGTTGCTGTGAGAAAATATATATTTAATTTCAAAGTTGACTGGGTTTCCCAGCTGTAGAGTTGTAGGATAGCGGGAAACATTTTGGTGTGTCGCCAAGAGGTCTTTATACTTGCCCCTGTGACTTGGCTCTCAGTTTCGTTAAATTCCCCAGGGTTTCTAAAGTTGACAAGTGGCCTGGCAAAGTATTCTTGAGATAGTAGTCTGTTCCCTCTCATTTCAAATTCATTCATTCATTCAGACATGTTCGATTTTCTCCAACATTTTTTTGTAATTTCTCCCCAGCTCTTCAGAGTGTGTTTGTTTTATTACATTTCTTTATATTTAAATGATAGTTTTTAATGTATAATATTTATTTTTATCCCTCATCAAATTGGAAGCAAACAATTTGTAAAAAAAAAATTTCATGAAAGTGAGCAGTCATACAACCGGTTACCTGACTTAAGTGTTTTCAAGTTCAAGACCTGAAAAACCTTACCACCACCCACTCGACTCAAGTCACAAAGAAATATTTTTCATTTAAAGATTTAATATCTAGTCATATACAAGTAATTTATCTTCAGACACATCCCATATCCAATCATTCACAAGAGATATAATGACAGGAATTTTCTAACTAATAAATAACAAGTCACAGCATTCAATTAAATTTAAGGAACCTATTTTTATTTACATAAAACATTTTTGACATACTTTAAAACAAACATAACAAGAGAATGCAATATACAAGAATCATGTTACATACATAATTGCCAAATATTTTAACAACAATAAGACATTTGAACAAAAACAAGACATTTTATGGTTTAAACTACTAAACATTTCATCAAAGTTATATACATCTTAACACTACTACAACTACTACTACTACTGCTACTACTACTGCTACTTCTGCTACTACTAAACACACAATGACTGCTACTACTACTACTACTGCTGCTAAACACATAATGACTGCTACTAATACTACTGCTGCTACTACTACTACTACTGCTGCTGCTAAACACATAATGACTGCTACTAATACTACTACTGCTGCTAAACACATAATGACTGCTACTAATACTACTGCTGCTACTACTACTACTGCTGCTGCTAAACACATAATGACTGCTGCTACTACTACTAATGCTAGAACTACTGTTACAAGATTTAAAAATCTTCTTAGACATAATTCATTATAAAAAACCAGAACAAAAAAATATATATACAGAAATGACTAACAAAATATTTACAAATATACTACATGTTTGTTGTTGACATCATTTTCCTATCTATATATAGCGACTATTTTCATTAACGACACATTCGGGTGGTGTGTTCATAGACATGCACATTTGTCACATTTGGGATATTTTCCAAACACTCACACATTCCAATGGCAGGGTGTAACACACACTTCTATGCACGCAGTTTCCAGATAATTGCCTTGTCAGGCAGTGACTTCCTTCTTCTTAATGTGGCAATAGTAAAATATATCGAAGACAGTTGTATTCTTGATAGTGTAGTCATGCTTTACAGATAGGCAAACAGGGAACAGCAGCATTGATGGTGATGCAAGACGTGTTGCAAACAGTTGTAGGTATTTGTAGACATTGTGGGCAGCTGTACATAGATGTTAAGTCTGTTGTGGAACAGGAGGTGCGTGTGGTGGTGGAGGCAGATGGATGTCATTGGTGGTGTGGTGGTGGTGGCAGTTGTGGTGTCGTGGGTGGGCTGTATTTATTATGGTACTGAAACTATTGTAAAGAGGAAAAATAAATTACTTAGGTATTATGTAGGTCCTCTAAGGTAAGGTTGATATTCCATCTGCCTCAATGTACCGCTTATCATCCATATCTGGCAACACTGCCTTGGTTTCGCATTCTCTGTAATCTTCATGAGCACGCAAATGGAACTGATATTGGGTCCCCAAAACCCTAGTGCAATTTTCGAGGCAGTCTCGATAATCCTCATACCTGAGTGACTGTAACACGTTGGGTTTTACACCCTTCGCCTTATGTATAAAATGCTCATTCACAACAATGTATGCATAAAGCTTAGGACGTAAACCCACAAAGTGTGTGATAATGCACCCAGTACATTCATCTTTCATCATCCTGGTATGGCCTTTGTTCTTGTGAGGAAATCCTTGCGGATTATCGAGCTCATAGTTTGATGTATCAAACCGTGCCTTTAAATCTGGGGTAATTACTTTATAGATGTCCTCACAAGCAACAAAATATATACCAAGGAATCGGTGTCACAATAAAGGAGTTGCAAGGATGGAGGAATAGATTCTGTACACATTGAAACAGTTCCCTACCTCTTGAATACTAAATAGCTCTAACTCTGTCTCCCTCTTTACTCTGACTTCCAATACTCAGTTCACCTTAAGTGGAGGTAAGGAGTGTTAGGGGGTAACTCACTGGTAGCTGAATGATAGAAGGAATTATAAAAATATATATTTCATGAACAACAATACTTAATCACCTGGAACAACATTTACAGAAATACAATGGGATAGCAATTACTACAACTCGCAAGATGTATATTTAATATTAAATAGCAAGCTATGGTATAATGCTGAATTACAATATGGTAAGCTCTGATAATCAAGATGCAGCTAATCCCTTCCCTGTCCTTGCCAATATTAATTAATACAAAGGGGAATGGGGATTATGTCTCGATACCAGCATTGGTCCCTACCGATATACGATTTATGCTCACCCTTATCTTCTATTCAGTTGGCCTCGGGACCACCAGGCCACACCATAACACACTATATCTGGAGGTAAGGAAGGAAATATAAAGACGTGGTACATCTTATCCTACTTAAAATTAACATACTGGTCACAATTTGTGACTTAATTCAGGTGACAATAAAGTAAGTTCAATATACCACTACTCTGGTCACAAGGCAGGGTAAAATATGTTTAACTTCATGAAAACATGTCTTTAGGCCTAAAATATGAGAGTATTGAATATTTGCCTGTAGGCCTAAGCAAAATATAGACCCATGATAGCAGCGAAACATACAAATAAAAATACTCCACTGGAAGGAGATAAGAGATGCTATCTAACTCAGGAAGAGTGGCTGTGCATGGCACTAATAATAAAATTTTAAAATATTAAATCCTAAGCTTAAGAGTACAATAACGAGTGTGCTTTGCTGCTGTCTTCCCTCCTTTTTACTTGTAGCTTTGTTTGGTTTTGAACTTAGGAGAGGAAGACACATTTGCAAGTAACTTGATAAAAAAAATCTTAGGTCCTTAGTACAAAAGGACATGGGGGCTGCCATAGCAACTGAACATCTGAGACACAATATTTTGAAATAAAAACTGACACAGATTGATTAGATAATCTAATAGCCATGTAGGCCTAAGTGCCAAGTACTAATCAAAGCAAATTATGCCTCGTATAAGGGCATTGAATTATTCACAGTCAATATCATTCTTATACTACCCGGCTCCATAGGCAGGTAAATGTAGAATTCTTGTAAACCAGTGCACTGAGCTAAGGAATAATGTATCTAATGAGGCGTTTTGTATGTGGCTAGTGGGGTGCTCAATGCATTGCCTGTCACGTTCATCTAATGAAAGCTCAAAAATCTCGTGTCAATCAAAATGGTTTTAATAAACTGTTAGAGTTTAGACTGATTGGCCTTGCTACGTGTTTCCATGTACCAGATGAGCGTGGGTGTATGGGAGGCGATATCTGGTATAATGGTGTCGTGCACTTAGTGTAAACTTAAGGTAAAACAAACTACAGAAATGGAAGAGAATTAACTCCGATAGTACACACAAAAATAGGAGTGGTTAAGCAGGTAAGTTCAGCATGCATTAAAAGCACTACACACATACTAACTACAATAATTTTGCATTCTAAACAGGATGTGGGTGGGCGGGCGAGAACAGTAAAAGGCCAGGTGGCTATACATGTGCTGTGTCGGATACATGGTAACTGACCTGGGAGAAGGTTTGCGTACCAGGAGGAATGAAACAGCTGCTAGCGTGGGTGGGCGGGAAAGTCTGTAAGAGGCGGGGGCAGTGACTTTCTCAGTTGCATACTCACATTTTCAACTACAAGGATATCAATTAAAATATTATTTATATTTATTAACTCACTTGGCATGCAGAGAGGGGAAGAACTGTGGTTCAGCCAGTGAAACACTTCCTACCTCCTGAATACTAAATAGCTCTCTGTCTCCCTCTTTACTCTGGCTTCCAATACTCAGTTCACCTTAAGTGGTGATAAGGGGTGTGAGGGGGTAACTCACTGGTAGCTGAATGATAGAAGGAATTATAAAAATATATATTTAATGAACAACAATACTTAATCACAAGGAACAACATTTACAGAAATACAATGGGATAACAATTACTACAACTCACAAGACATATACTTAATATTGAATAATAAGCTATGTTATAATTCTGAATTACGATATGGTAAACTCTGATATTCAAGATGCAGCTAATCCCTGTCCTTGCCAATATTAATTAATACAAAGGGGAATGGGGACGATGTCTCGATACCAGCATTGGTCCCTACCACTACGCAATTTATGCTCACCCTTATCTTCTGTTCAGTTGGTCTCGGAACACCTCAAGCCAGGGGTAGGTAAGTGGTCCAGTCTTCAGCCTCAATCACACACTAAACGCTGTCATAATATCATCAGGGGGGGGGGGGGGCACCGGCCTCCAGATATCTTATATAGCCGGTCGATCTAGGGCATGTTTGTAAAACAAACCTGCCCGGCTATAATCCATAGTGCTCTCTACCTAAGGTGGTGTAGCACTGCCATATGATGTTACAGCATGTACTGATAATGAAATTTGTAGAGTGTTAATTTATATAGACCAAGAATGGCAACACCATTATACAAAGGTTTGTTGAAAGCAACAGAACACTTTGACATCTCAATAAGGACCAAGTTTTCATCGATAATCTGTCTTGCCTGGAATGTAGGTCATCCTATCAGCTCTGCAACCCCATAATTGTGTCATACCTCGAAACGACTCTTATGTCCCTTTCCCGATGGATATTCTGCAAGGTTTTTCCATAACATTAATTATTCATTAGCTTGAAAAACGATTTCTCGAATGCATTCACAGCCTGGGCACGTTTCTTAATGTTAAACTCGATGAACGGAGCCATCCAAACCTTCTGCTCAAAGCGAAAAACACAATGAACAGAGTCAAGTGTGGCCCCATACATCAAGTACTGCCTCAGTGTTTCCCCGTGTATACTATATTTCTTTCGTGGCACAAGTATTAAAATAAGTTTCTCATGCGAGCCATTCGGGGATACGCCATTTTCTGGGGCCAGAGGCAGATCAGATAGTGCATCATGAGACTCGTCTGGAAAAGACAGATCAACTTCCGCGAAAAAAACAAGTGTCACCACCATACACCTTATTCGAAAAGTCGCATGATGAAAACACACCAGCCTCAACCCACTCAAAATTGCCAGTTGGAAGCTTGGATCGCATCGTATGAATGCACAACCCATTGATGTCAAAATAGCATATATATATTGCGATGCCACACTGGGGTTGTAGTCCTCACCCAAGTAAAAATTATTGGCTTCCGCACTTCTTTTTGAAACCTGGGCAATGCCGCCCCTAACCCTGCGTTCTACTAAAAGATACATGTCAGATTCAGTCAACAACTCTAGCTGTGCACGTGTCATTGACAATAAAGCATCCCATGAAAGAGATGGAGCTGTGACATACAAGGCAGGGTCAGGACCATAATGTGCCAAACATACGGTCCTGAAATTCTCAAAAACATCACCCAGCAAACAAGTGTCCACACGTAAGTAGTGAATGGCATACTGCAGTAAGTTTATGCAGTTGAAAGCATCCCATGTGGCTTGGGTGTGAGCGTGATCCTCATTGGTAATGCCTTTGCCTCTCATCACATCATGAAATGCATCCTTTGGTGGGAGTGACTTGCACATCAAACTGTCTGGCGACTTAACAAAGTCATAAAGAAAAACTCACTTCCATTTTGCCAATTCGAATTGGAAGTTGTCTAGAAACATCGAGCTGGTGATACTCAATTGTGCAGGTAGTAAATTACCTGCCAAAGTTTCCAGAGAGGTGCTCATGAATTGGAATGTATCAATAAATTGTAATTTGAAATATTGTGCCTTTCCATTGAAATCAATCCCATTGGGAATTTGTTTGGTAATGCATTTGTATTTTTCAAGGGTCATTCAAACCACTTGAATTTTCGAAAACAGCGACAAGTTTTCTTTTGGGCAGTCTGAAGGTTAAGTTGCACTTATTATGTGCACATATGCTGATTTCACCTATCAGGTGGTCATGATCGACCACAATATCATCTGTTCGGAGTGTTTCTTTACAAATGTGACAACTTTTCTGAGTCGCCAACCTAGCTTCATCAGCAGGGGTTTTTCGCTTCATCAGAACAATCACACTGAAGATTTCTGCAACCCACTTTGTAAGTTCAACTATTTTATCAACTAATTGGTACATAAAAACAGCACCCACAAACACATAATAGTTAGATAAACTTGGATTGTATGAGCAGACCAACAAAATGCTACAAACACATAGAACATGATGGTTGATGACAGTTGTATTACTTGTTTCATCATTAGGCAAGCAAGTGGACAAGAGTTTCAGGCAACTTTCAACTTCACAATATGCAACAAAACCCAAGCTCTGCTGTTTACTGTAATCTTTAAATTCGAAGTACTTGTCCCCGGTGGGGAATGTACTGTGAACAGCTTTTCGTTGCTGGCAAAGAATAGTGTGATTCGCGAGTTTCTCCTCACATACAAAGTATTAGAGGCAATGATCGCAAACATATCTTTTGTGTAGTTTCTTACTAAGCTGACTCCCTACCAGCCGGACAAATTTCTAATACAGACAAAATGCAAATGAGCGGCGTTTCCAGTCGTGCAAGTCGCCAAAATATTCACATGTTTGTCATGACGTACAGGATAAATACGCATGGGTACTACAACCACATCTTTTGCGCAAGTTTCGTCGATTATATTGCTATCTTTGTCCACCACATAGTAGACATTGATAGAAATATAATTGTTCTCCTCGAAATTACAAATATTCTGTATGGCTACAGGTGTCGACAGATCTTCAGTATTCAAAACCTGGTGAGGTTTTGGATATGAAGTAGTTTTCTCAGTATGTCGTGTGACAGGATGCAAAGATGTTATGATGGCATAGTGGAAACACATTCCCTCCGGGCAGCCTATATCGACACATGCAAGACTATTGGAAACAAACTTTGGTAGTTTAGTGTGCACAGCACAGACAGTGAACGGCTGGTATTTGGACACATGTACATCCATGCATGTCAATATTTGCCGACTGCAGCCAAATCTGCACTAAGCTTTTCAAGTCTGTGTGTGAGATATGGAACAATATGATCATCATAGATTAAACCCACATTGGATGAATGTAGGACAACTAGTACTTTGCTTAGAACATAAAAGGTTTCCATAGCGCCTTCCTCCACCGTGGGGATTCTAAATACTTACCTGCTACAGAAACTGAAACTCTAACTGTTCGGGGTAAGGCCATTATTAAGTTTAATAAATGGGCCTTATACCTCCGGAAAAATCGAAAAAGTCTGCATCACTGTTAAGCCTATCGTTAAGTATCTGTGTATCATTTAGTATTCCTGTGGATGCTGTAGACATGAGCTCATAAGTCAAATCTGCCATAGCTGCCACTGAGGCTGGAGAATTGGAAAACGAATTATTTTCCGGCTCCCTTGGCGAAATATCTCTAATCGACTCGAAAGTCTGTTGTGAAATGGATGGAGCACTCTCCTAATCACAAGAATTTTCAGAGTCTGATAAAAAATAAGTCATCATTCAAAAGATCAACCTTCCCAAAGAAATACAAGTATGCATTTATTAATAAAGGTTTGTATTCTGTAACATATAGCTTATTATATTCACATTTTATTGTAAAGCAAATGTGTGAGTCAGAAATTCATTTCAAATGTACGTATTTCTCTCAAGCTTTGACACCATGTAGAAAACCAACTAATTATGATTCCACTTTACCTAACTGCAATAATTCTGAATGTCTTGTAAACCAGTACAGACCTCATGTAGTAGATCGAAAGCATGAGCTTATGAGCAAATGCATTGTAATGTCATATTGTGAGGAAGAAAAATGTTTGAAACCTCATCCTAGTGCTAGTGCTCCAAGGATGAGAACGTATCGGAGCTCCTCCCCAACCCAAAAAAAAAAAAAAAAAAATTGTTCCTCAGCACACTCTTGCACCAAAAAAATATTTGATCAGATTAAAAACTAACCCTTTCAATACATTGAACCCTTTCAAAACATTTAACCCGTTCAGTCCATTTAACACTTTCAATTTGATTAACCCTTTCAATATATTTCACCATTTCAATACATTTAACCCTTTCAACACATTTAACACTTTCAATACATTTTAACCCTTTCAATGCATTTAACCCCTTCAATACATTTAACCCTTTCAACACATTTAACACTTTCAATACATTTTAGCCCTTTCAATGCATTTAACCCCTTCAATACATTTAACCCTTTCGATACATTTAACCCTTTCAATACATTTAACACTTTCGATACATTTAACCATTTCAGTCCATTTAACACTTTCAATTGATTAACCCTTTCAATAAATTTAATTAACCCTTTCAATCAATTTAATTAACACTTTTATATCAATTGAACCCTTTGAACCAATCAAATGTAGGGTGAAACCGGCCCGCCCTACTACTGCAGTGGTTAAGTACTGTTACTCCCAGACCTTCCGCTCACTTCTAAGATTCGCTTATCCGCATTCGGCTGATCGTGGCTTTGAACTTAACTGAACGTAACGAGGGTGCATTTCCGCAAGTGGTTTTACAGCATCAAGCCAAGAAGATGTTGTTGCATTTCTTCAGGACCCAACTCCTGCATGCATTGAGTATACGAGCAACGTAACTTTTGACACTGTCATAACTTCAGTAAAACCATATTTGTTCATTTACGTACGTAAATGTAACTGTGATGTGTGTTACCATACACTAACAATTTCACAGTTTCACTTGACCGACGTATGAATAAAGTGATGAGGCCCACTGCAATGTAAATTATACATAAGACGGAAGAATACCCAACGTGCATACAAGTAGATCGTAGGCAGGGCTTTCATAACTGCTAATTTTATCGTGAACAGCCTTTACTAGACATTCATGTGTGGTTCAAATGCTCATCAGTGTAGTGTGTGTGTGTGTTTGTATTGTATGTAAGTTGTATGACCGCAAAACATCAACGTCGGTATTCTTCGGCAAAGTCGATATTACACGATACCTGCAGCCTTACTTGTTTCTTGTACAAGGTTCTACAAGCCTTGGTGCACGAGCCGGTATACCAGCCGCTATACCGGATACGTGCATCGGTTGAGAACCTGTGAGTATTACCAATATACCGTTTCTGGTACTTTCAGTGGGCAAAGCAGCAAAAAGCTCAAACTTGCGTTTGACGTAAGTTTAGACATTTACATTCGCAGTAAACATCGATAATTGTAACTATTTTCTTACTCCGCTGCAAGTGGTATTTTGAACGCCAGTGCTTCCAGTAGCATCTGCGTAGTTGCGGCAAGTGCTGTGTTTGGTTTAACGTTAAGGGAACTACGTAGCTGCGCCGTCCAAGGTCAAGAAGCGACAGATCGATACGGGCGACACTAACACGTACGCCTAGCGCCTCGTCGCTCCTGCGCGCAAGAACTGCAGTGTTTCTGTCGCGACGCTGTGCTGTACGAATTAGATCTGTAACGTAGTGGTTTTATTACGCGCTATGAAACCCCACAGATTAAACTATGCCCGTGTCTTTGTCAATTTCCTCTTGCCGCATAAGGAAACTGCGTAGGCAAGCTTTAAAATTGCGATATTGGACCATTTTCACGATTTTTTTTTTCTCGACGAATACACTTAATATGGCAAAAGTAAAAAAAAAAAAAAATACGGCCATAGATAATTTTTTTATCCTTTCGGATAAAAATTCCTATTACCAGAACTTTTATTTACCGAGATACGGGCTTACGCGCAAACAACGATTTGACAGAAAACGCTTCAGTACACAGGACCCTAAACAGCCAATGAGTCCAGGAGAACCTGGCGGCGCGCGCTGTCTCTTCGCCTTCAGGGTCCGGTACTAGGTTGTGACGCGGCTGTTTTAATCCATTCAAGGTTACTTACACCAACTTTTCTGAAGCCCTCTTGAAGTTCTACTTTCAGGATATTCTTCCTCCTCGTGCAAACAAAGATTATCCGAGTCCGGGAAAGGACAACGCACCGCGTTCATGCGCACTCAGTGTAATTTACAAAAGAACTATTTCTTACTAGTCATTACCAACACACATATTTTCTCACTGTTTCAGTTTATACTAATTATAAATCGAATATTATAATTTATAAATTTAATATAACCAAAAAAAAAGGCACAGTACTTTAATGTTAACACAGGCATAAACCGTTTGTGATACATGACGTAGTTAGGAAACAACCAAAAACATCATACATGGTGTCATTTTTCAAAGGTTTGGTTCAAAAAGTGTGAAGAATCCGCATATCGACTAAGGGCTGTTCACAACAAAGTGAAAACTTTAGAAATGGACCTTAGAAAAAAGTCACTGCCCCTGCATGCATATATTTTAATGGGCACACTGAGTGACATTCGCCCAGTAAAGTTGGTAGTGGTGGATAGAAAGTAGTTCCATGTATTAACGTCGAATAAAAAGTGCTAGGTAACCATTTGTGATAACTTAAAATTATTTCTTTCACTTTCTGGTTTATATATATATATATATCGAAGTGTAAAAATGAGCATATTTGTAAAGTATTTACTGTCTCAATAATTTCACACTTTCATTTGACCAACGCATGAATAAAGTGATAAGGCCAATGGCAATATTAAAAGGCGGAGTAACACACAATGTGTGTACAAGTAGATACTGAGCAGGGCTTCCAAAAGTGCTCATTTTACCGTGAACAGCCTATGTCAGAAACACTGGGCTACACGAAACCTGGCTCCCGAATGGTGTTATGCTGCAGCCATCCATAAAACATTTCTGCTGTTCACGATACGTCATTCCGAGTCGGCGGTTACATTTGGAAATTCGCTGACTCTTGTTCTTCGTTCACCTAAACCTTTAATTATCTGAACTTCAAGCAATTCACACAAAATTGCACTAAGAGTTTTAATGTAGGAAGCATTCTCTTACTCTTGCTCTACTGCTGTGTTTCAAAGTCCGCCATAGTGAATTTCGTTGAAACTACAGCCAAATTAGTATCAAATGTCTTTTAAAAACTCGATTAAATTTGAAACATATCTTCGAAGACCACTTTTAAAATAAAATTAAATCAATATTTTATAAGTAATGAAACGATTCTGGGCTCTGGTATAGGATACGGTAAAATATGGCATGAAATATATTCTGATATATGAAAAAAAATTATCAAGGTCATTGCTAAACTGTAAAAAATTATTTACTAAAAAAAACTGCGGAGTTACATGCCACCGTTTTGTATATGTGGTCGCTGATCTGACGTCTGGGAAGCGTAAAAACTGACACGATATATTCAAATATACTGGCTGCCATACAACTACCACTTTTGCCCGTTAAACGATAAAAATACTAAAATACCCATATCTCCTGACAGCTTTCATTTTGGGACTATCTAGCTGCGCGTCCAAGGTCAAGAAGCGAGGGAGCGATACGGGCGACAGTTACACGCACGCCTAGCGTCTCATCGCCCCTACGCGCAAGACGTGCAGTGTTTCCGTCGTGACGTTGTACTGTGCAAATTAGATCCGTAACACAGAGGTTTTATTACACGCGATGAAAGCCCACAGATTAAACTACGTTCGTATATTTCTACTTTCCTCTTGCCGCTTAAGGAAACTGCACAGGCGAGTTTTAAAAATGCTATATTTGATCATTTTCACGATTTTTTTTCTCCAAGAATACAGTTAATATGACAAAAGAAAAAACACAGGGCCATAGATAATTGTTTTTTTTTTTAATGGCAAAAAGTCATATTTCCAGAACTTTTTTTTAATCGATATACGCGTTTACGCGCAAACGATTTCACAGAAAACGTTTCAGTACATCGTCATCTTAATGCTATATTTGCACTCAACTCCAAGCCACGATGTCCTTAAATGTTGCTGTAATTTGACTAGTCTGTTACCAAGATAGACTGTAAAATTTATGGCGCATATTAGGAGGCGACATTTAACTAGCAGCCACCATGCAGATTACCTTAAACATGGTCTGACTCACAAGTGGACGTATATGTGAACGGTTATACCACGTTTCAGTGATGCTATCTCCCGGCGAGGTTTTCTAACTAGTGATGTAACTGGACAAAGGGGACAGCCAGATGTAATTAAATTACCTCGTGTTGTTTCATGTGTCAATATTAATTCCTTGAATTTATCAAATGTAGCTGTACGAACTGCAAAGACATCGAAAATCCCATTTTCTGTTTGGAATTTTAATACTGCGCAAACTGTACACAGTGCAACAAGATACTAACCATACTAATTCATTATTTTCAATATTTATATTCAATTTTACTATTAAATTTTTTATAAATAAATACAAACAATGAATCTTTAAAGAATGTTACTGTAGCACACTAGCCTGGTAGCTGCCCTAGAGCAAAATTTATACTATTCTGGCTTTGTTAATGGAGTTGATCATTTGCCAACTAATGATAAGTGAAGTTAATTCTGCGATTTCTGTACTAAAATGCTCTTTGCGGAAAGTAGGCCACAAATTCAGGGCTTGACAACTACCTAAGGATGTGGAAATCTGGATCAGATGTGAACGTGAACTTCATTTAATATTCACAAACTCATGCAACGTGGCATCTTAAACTCGCATTCCATTCACCAGTTTTGCTCAGGGAAGCAGGTGTCAGGTTCCCTCAGACACATCAGCTCACGTTGAGGCAACTTTAAGCTCGCTTCGTACGCCAGCCACTTCGTTCTTCAAGCATAGAGCAGAATTCTGGCATACAGCAGACTTCAAGCATACTATAACCGTACTACAAAAAACAGATCAAACACGAATAAGCGGTCTACCTCATAGACTAAAGATGAGGTAGACCGATCTCGCTGGCTGCGCACATCCAGTATCCGTGTCCCAACATTGGACTGCTTTTCTGCCAACACGACTGGCAAAAATGGCGTGGATTGGGTTTGAGGTTAGAACTCTGTTTAGTAAACAAGAGTTTTGTAATGTTTGTGTGCTTGCTTTAACCAATTCGTGGTGCAGTTTGATTAAGTTTCAACGGGTAAAAGTATTTCTTTAATATAACAATGGTTGTCACTTAGAAATTAAGATATAAGCAAACACGTTCATCACTGTTGACCATGTGACTTTGACAGTTGTGTTCCTCCGGGGTAGGTCAATGCTGGGACATGCGCCGAAGACGAATAAGCGGTCCACCTCATCTCCAGTCTATGGCCTACCTCATCTCCAGTCTATGGCCTACCTCATCTCTAGTCTATGGCCTACCTCATCTCTAGTCTATGGCCTACCTCATCTCTAGTCTATGGCCTACCTCATCTCTAGTCTATGGCCTACCTCATCTCTAGTCTATGGCCTAGGAAACCGCAACAGCCCATACGTAGATGTTAAGTGAGAGGGTGAGCGGTGGCGTGGCGGGCGATTGGCCACCAGGGCGGCGCCACCGTCTGCTCGCTCGGCGGCGACGCGGTGTTAAGGACCTTGTCTCCAGGACGTTGGTCCCTGCCCTTCGCGCCGAGCTGAGTTGAGTCACTGGGCCAGCGCGACCTCGCCGAGGCGGATGAACCTGCCGCAACTGCTGTTCCGCCAAACTCCGCTCTCCCTCACTCTGTCCAGCATCCGCGGGTTCGTCCTTCGGGAACCAGAATTACTTCCTCCGCCTCTCCCTCTCCTCTACCACCTACATTCTATTCCAGACGCTTCTTGAACTAAACCTTTGAAAAAATCACCCCGTGTATGGCATGCTTGGTTCTTTCATAAATATTTCACGTGTCACATGCTGTTTATACACGTGTTAAAATTAAAGTATCTTAAATTTGTTAAATCAAACTTTTTAATTATCTTGTATTATATTTAGAAACCTGAAATATTCGCGAGTTCAATGACCTGCAGGCTAGACTCTACAGTATTATGTTCAAATATGCCGTTATCAACAGCACATTGTCTGTTTGCTGTCACAGTGGAAGGCGACAATTGGACACCGTTCTCTAGGAGCTGTCAAAAACCGTGTGGACCAATGGCTTAAGTTATACAAACGCAAGTGTTTTGGATTCCAGCTTGTTCCAAAATGAATCCGCGAATTTTTTAGGTCTCTAATTATATTTCACCTATAAGCCTACTAATAAATACAATTGAAGTGTCAGTCTGTTATTTCAAAATTTATACCAACATATAAACTTAATATGCTATTTAAACAATGTTAAAGCATGAATAACTGTTCTTAAAAATTTTGTCTGTCTGGATTTTTGTTCAGAATAGGCTCCGAGACGGCTGAATCAATTTTGATAAAACTTTCAGAGATCATAGAGCTTATTTCTATTTAAAATCTGCTTTTTATTTCATCTCGATATCTAAAATGATTATGAAGTAAATTAATTTCTCCATATAATTTTTTTTGCCTTTCATATATATATATATAGCAAAAGAATTATTGTAAAAAAAGCATCGTTGAGACAACAATAGTTTTTTAAAATAATCATTCATACAATACGCATCATAGAAAAAGGTATATTATTTTTTGGAAAAACAGTAAAATAACATATTATAAAACAACCAACACTAACGCGACGATAAAATTATTTCCGATAGTAAAGTATCAATCTTTTTAACCAATTATGTACGTGCGTAATTCAATAACTCCATAAAACCTGGGCGAAGCGACGGCGGGATGTATTTTGATAACTTCATAAGACCCAAGCGAAGAGAAATTTCAATTTTAACAATATGCAAACAAATCCTTAAGTCCACGCGAACGAAGTCACGGGAACAGATAGTTTAACAAATTATTTTTAAAATGGCAAAAAAAAAATATATGTGGTGATAACGCCTAGTGAGCGAGTGAAGAGATATGAGCGGCTCTTAACATAGAGCGGGGTCTCGAGAGCCGATGAGGGTGAAGCGAGGTGAGTATGGAGTAGCGCCGGAATGATGGAGCTGGGGAGGAGGGAGATCGTCGAGAAAACCCTCATGGGAGAATCCAGGAGCGACCCCGACGGGAATCGAAGTCGGTAGTCTAGGTGGAAGGCGAGTAGTCAGACAAATACTCCACCACTGTTCCTGGTAACGCCCACTAAGAAGTAGTTTTTATGAAGAATAATATATTAGACTGCATCGGTTGCGCAAGAAAAACCTGTGCGTTTTCTCGTTGGTGAAATTTTCTAAATGCAGATCACGATAAAGTGAGCACTTTGGAAATGAACCTTGGGGAAAAGTCACTGCCCCTGCCTGCCTGCATGCATATATTTTAATGGGCACACAAAGTGACATTCGCGCAGTAAAGTTGGTAATGTTGGATGGAAAGTAGTTCCATTTCTTAACGTCGAGTAATAAGTGTTAGGCAACAAATTGTGATAACTTAAAATTATTTATTTCGCTTTCTGTTTTTTAATGCATCGAAGTGCAAATATGAGCAGATTTGTATAAGTGTTCACTTTCTTAATAATTTCACAGTTTCCCTTGACCGACTAATGAATAAAGTGATGAGACCCATGACAATTTTGATTTTACATAAGGCGGAAGAATACGTGACGTGTACACAAGTAGATTTTAAGCAGGGGTTTCAAAAGTGCTAGTTTTACCGTGAACACCCGATTCACTTGGTTAAGCTTTGTATGTGCAAGGCGGACGAATATCCAGGAAGTAGAACTTATGCAGGGCTTCAGAAAAGTTGGAAGTGACCGTGAACAGCCTGTATCCCAAAATGGCTGCAGGCGAACGCTGGGTTCGTCCCTTACTGGTGCATGCAATGTGTTGTGATCCTGTGAAGGCGGGCAAGCCTAGCAAACAGCAGTGACGCGTCAGTATCCAGGCCAGGCGAAGAAACCAAAACACATTACATTAATAACAGTTTATTATACATAAGAAGCACCAGTGGAGTTCGCCTCCCAGCGGCACGATATTTGGGACGATCACGCTACAAGAAGCTACATAATACTTGGCAACACTCTGTATGCCATCTGTCTGTCTGTGTGCCCACGCCCTGATGAAGCCATCAAGATGCAGCTTGGAGTGCCGCTCGCCGCTTTCCGACCCAACACTCAGCCTCCGGCGACTGTATCATTGAGGTTAGTCTTATACTGTAATTGATTAGGACCTCCCTCGCCAGTACTTTATAAGAATAGTTCGATTAAATACCTGCTCCGTCTTCATAACTAACTTCAGTTCTCACCTCATAATAGTATAAACTTTCCCAGGGGCGTATCCAGAAATTTCTTCCGGGGGGGAGGGGGGAGGGGCTGATGAGTATAACTATTGTCACTAGTAGTACACATCGTTCACAAGTCACAGTGGAAGGATAGAAAAGGAAAGGAGGATATAAACCATGTGTGTCATGTGAGTAATAACATATATAAATATAATGATTGACATTTTAATAATAGCGTTTTAAAAAATGTGTGCCATTTAGGGGGTGCAGCCCTCTCAGCCCCCCCCCCCCCCGGATACGCCTTAGAACCTTCCCTGGTCACTAGACACTATTATAAAAATATTAAAAACATAGCAAATGGCTGGTTCACTTCCCGTTCCTGCTTTTCCTGAGAAACTTGTTCCTTGCGTGGTGGCCTCGCTGGCGTCGACACGTCTAGCCCCGCCCACCGGAAACTAAGGCCGTGTCTCAATTGGCCCAGAGAGCGCTCTCTCGCGCTCTCGCTCTCGCGACGACGTCATTATGACGTCGTCGCGAGAGCGAGAGCGCTCTCTCACGCTCTCGCTCTCGCGACGACGTCATTATGAGGTCGGAGACAACGCTCTCCCTGGTCGTCTCAATTCGTCGGAGAGAGAGAGCGCGAAAGAGCGAGAGCACAGCGAGAGCACGAAGCTGTGTACTCGCCGGCGCTCTCTCCCACTCTCTGACCGCGTATCATATCTGTTTACCTTACTTCCGTGTTCGAATAAGGTTATAGTATCTTTTTGGGCCAAAACCACGTTGCATTTTAACTGTAACGGAATAATTTCAACTTTTTTAAACAACTAAACAACATATATAAAAGTATGAATACAGATATCTGACTAAGGCTCGTTTTTTGTCACTTTGCTGCAACATGACTTTAATATATAAAACCAAAATAATAGTATTTTATGCGCTAATAATTATTCTGATAGTGCTATAATTATTTGTGAGTTATTTTGAACACACGTAAATTACTTCCAATAGACATGGCCGCGATTTCAGCTTAACATGATTTGCCGCCTTTCGGCATTGTGTGTTTGCCTGACGTCGGAGAGAAACGAGAGAGCGGTAGTCGCAGTTCCACAGAGCGAGAGCGTAAGAGAGCGCAAAGCAGTGCTCTCGCCAGGTTGTGCGAAAGAGCACTACTCTCTCGAAAGAGTTGAAGCATGGCCTAAATTTGTACAAGTAGCGATACGGCTTGCTGCGGTCGACTGAGCGCTTTCGAAAGCTGTCCTTAGTTTCAGCCCACTGTGTATCCTTACGCCACATGAAGGAATCATAATTGTCGAAAGACCTCATCATTTGTAGCCTTCCGTTGCTCAAGCAAGATTTTGAAACATTTATGTACGTATCTACAGGACTAGGTACGTACAATCTATAATAACTCCAGCATAACTACAGGACTAGGTACGTACAGTCTATAATAACTCCAGCGTAACTACAGGACTAGGTACGTACAGTCTATAATAACTCCAGCGTAACTACAGGACTAGGTACGTACAGTCTATAATAACTCCAGCGTAACTACAGGACTAGGTACGTACAGTCTATAATAATTCCAGCGTAACTACAGGACTAGGTACCTACAGTCTATAATAACTCCAGCGTAACTACAGGACTAGGTACGTACAGTCTATAATAACTCCAGCGTAACTACAGGACTAGGTACCTACAGTCTATAATAACTCCAGCGTAACTACAGGACTAGGTACGTACAGTCTATAATAATTCCAGCGTAACTACAGGACTAGGTACCTACAGTCTATAATAACTCCAGCGTAACTACAGGACTAGGTACCTACAGTCTATAATAACTCCAGCGTAACTACAGGACTAGGTACGTACAGTCTATAATAACTCCAGCGTAACTACAGGACTAGGTACGTACAGTCTATAATAACTCCAGCGTAACTACAGGACTAGGTACGTACAGTCTATAATAACTCCAGCGTAACTACAGGACTAGGTACGTACAGTCTATAATAACTCCAGCGTAACTACAGGACTAGGTACGTACAGTCTATAATAACTCCAGCGTAACTACAGGACTAGGTACGTACAGTCTATAATAACTCCAGCGTAACTACAGGACTAGGTACGTACAGTCTATAATAACTCCAGCGTAACTACAGGACTAGGTACGTACAGTCTATAATAACTCCAGCATAACTACAGGACTAGGTACGTACAGTCTATAATAACTCCAGCGTAAACTTTAAAATAAAGAGAACCCCATTTCAGGGGCGCTCAATTAAAACACTACACTGTAAATTAGGTTTAAAAGACCAACTAGGCCTACTTTTATAGGCTATGTCCGAATTCGCCTGAAGTACATACTTGCGAATACCTGTCCCCGGAAGCGGCATAGTGAGTGCTGTCCGAATTGCAAGTGAAGTATTCCGGTTATACAAGTAAACGAATATGTAGCTATACTTCTCGCGTACTTGTGGAATAGGCCTATGTGCCGTCATTTTGAGAAGTAATTTGTAGGTTAAAATTGATTTCCGACATTATTATTTTATTTTAAATTTAATATGGCAACATAACTATAGTCCATTCCCCATCGGAAGCAACTTTCTCGGAGCCCTGCTAAATATCTACTTGCAGGCCCGTTTCGTATCCTTCCGTCAAATGTAACATTGCCATGTGACTGCCATGTAGCATCTGTCAAAATCAATGTTTACATTCCATTGTGTGTGTACATATGTTCGTATACTTTCGCTACACCTAAAAATATACATTGAAATGTGACTTCTACTTTTATACCTGTCAAATGTGTTGTTTACTGTTTACAGCTTTTCAAATAATTCTGTCTTAGGTGTACTTCAAAAACAATTTCCAACGAATATTCACAGTTTGGGCCTGTAACATTATTTAGCTCAGCTTTATGACGTTTTAAAAATGCCTGAATTATCGATAGTTCTTACGGTTACGTTACATAAAAAAATATTTGTTTTCCATGACATAGCACATTACACGTAATGCACGTTAATATTTTGCCGCGAATGTATTAAACGCTGTTACAACTGCGGGGTAATGAACTGTAGTATTTAACGTTTTGTCCTTGATATGTGTTGGGTTATTTCTTTAAAAGGACGGCCTCAGTTCGATTAATGAAGGAATATACAGTCCAACGAAAAAGCGACATTAAATCAAGCGCGCGACTCGTGTCGCTCATTTTTTGTTATAGAAACTTAAAATATAGCGGTGAACATGCACACAAATAAGCCTACCGTAACTTTTATTCCACTCATATTTATATGTATTGCTACTTACTGTGTATTAGGTTGATTGAAATTTATTGGGGCTGGGCTTGGTTATTTTGTTGGGATTGGTGGTATATCACGTTACACGACTGTATTTCAAACCCGCAGGGCAAAGGTACAATGTTGCGATAAATAAACAGACGTGGATGTAAATAAATAGCTTCGTCATAAAAACAGTTCACATCAAAGATTTGAAATCACGCACACACACAGATCCAGCGTAACGATCACCACACAGCCACGCCACGCTATTTCACACGCAGCGGTTAACGAAACACACCGTAACAGTATATTTATTACTGCCGCGGAAACACAGATTTATCACAACATAGTAACTTGCCTAGGTAGGTTTAAAAAACACAACGTTTACAAACATGATATGGTAATTTGAAGAATTTTTCTGAGTAAGTATAATTTACGCTTCGTTTGGTAAAACAGCAACACGCCATGTCATGGCTCACCACGTCTACCAACTTCACTTTGTTTCTGCCCTGCCATCATATATAAATATATTAAAATAAGTATTCAAACATTAAAATCTCTTTTCAGTTGTAAATTACAAATTCAGAAATCATTATTTTGCTGTAATAAGTATGAAATATGCTACAATTGAAAACATGTACAACTTTCGTGTACTAGCGAAGTGAAACTTCCCGAGTGTGAAAGAGACAAAGACAGAGAGAGCGACAAGCCTCGCTCAGCAGAAAGTTGCTCCAAAATTGCTCTCGCTCTCTCTCTCTCTCTCGATAAAACAACACCGTAACATTGCGGCCTACTCGTGATATTTTCCGCTGTTATTTTAAAATGTAAAAATGAGATATGCTGCCATCGGGGCTACCTAAATATTTCAATATTTCAATAGGCACCGTTTAATTTACAAATAGTAATACTTTAAAAAACTAGGTTAAAATAATATTTTAACTGTGAACTATTTGTTACCGGTCGTTGCCAAGACGTCGCTGATGTAGCTGTTGTTAATTTATATTTAAAAAGAAAGAAACATTACAAGTTATAGAAGATATTAAGGTAAGGTTTCATTTATTCAGTAATACAGTACTCTAAAGTTAACCACAGTGTTATATATTTGTGGAATACAGGTTATTGAAGAAACAGGTTGACATGTTTTGCCTAGAGTGTTTTTTCAAAGGTTGATTTTCATAAATCGCTTCCAATCGGGAATGGACTATAATTCGTAGGCATATAATGATGAACTTAGTAAATAATTATCGCAAGGTTCACCTTAAAAAAAGGCCTAAACAATTATTTCGTACTAGGCAAATGTTCGTAACCTACAGAAGTTAAGATTAAATAAGTAATCAAAATTGAGCTCGCTTACAATAATGCAAGATAATAAATATTATGTAAATCCAATTTGAATATAATTCAATACGCGATTTAAACCTTAAAACTTTCAGCAGTTATCAATTCTTAGTCAGAATACAAGCACATTAAAAGTGGTTGGTTGGCTAATAACGATTACCGAAGCCAACAAGACTATCTGTCCGAATTCATCATGTTTGGAGACAAGGGTAAGTGAAGTATGCAAGACTGCAAGTACGCCAAATATATATATATATATATATATATATATATATATATATATATATATATATATATATATATATATATATATATATATATATATATATATATATCTGAATTGGGAAACGACCTTAATTTAATTGCTGGCTTTCTTGGGAGTATTCTACGCAGCGCTTACGTTAACATTTGGTAGTCGAAGTCACGGATTTGATATTTTTGGAAGGTTAATTTCAAAAGTGGCCAATTGCGATCAGCGTAGCAGCTTGTGCAGTAACCCGCTATATTGCTTCAAGAGGAAGACAATTATTGTAGATGAGAACAAGGAAATATGGCTGACGTCTGCAGTGCATAATGCCGGAGTCACATAGCCCCGACAAGCACGACACGACATTCCCGAAACGACACGTAAAACTAACAGCCAATATCTGACGTAAGCCCGACAAATTCTATCGTCCGACCAGCGATTTTGGATTAGAAATGATTTCAATTTTCGTCGTGTCGTGCGGCACGATGCACAGAGTGTACAACTTTGCGAAACGAAATTGTATGGCAAGCTACGTATTTGCTTTTGTAGGTAATACAAAAGCAAATACGTAGCTTAAAAGAAAAAAAAAAAAAAAGGAAAATTTTGTAGTTAACTCTTAAAAATAATAATTTTTCCTTCTTATACATTAGCAATAACACTTTGTCGCCGTAATGTATTAAAAATTTCGCGTTTGCCCACCGCCTTTGAAACCAGCGTAGTTAATCAAAACCTTCTAAATGGTTCCGGAAAATTCTACTCTTCGTGTCGCGTCAGTAAACTGTCGGGCTGTGAATTCGAGCAGTCGCATTGAAAATATAAGCGCTGTGTCGTGGCAGCGGGTTTTGTCGTGTCGTGCTATGTGATTCCTGCTTTAGACTTCAGTATGGATAAAAATTTCTTCTTTGTATAATTAGTTTACTTTTGATTTCGGAAAAGCTCTTGCCATTGCGCGCGATAATTTCTAATGCAACAAAACACCCGCCTGAACTAATGTAACTTTATTTATAGCTTCTGCATAATATTGAAGGCAAACAGTAAAAAGATTTCGAGTGCAATTGCAGTGAATTTTTACCGCAAAGTTACCAGTTTAAAATTCCGTCATAATTAATAGTGTACGTAGTTTCGTAGCGATGTAGTAATAAGTGCGTTACAGGGTATAAGGTGTCATGTGATAACGCCATTTCTTTTTTTTCGAGCTGGAATATTCTTGAGTCTCACCAGAACTAATATATACCCTATTTACGATATTTAACAACAGAGCCTGTAGAATAATAATGTTACGCACACAAATACCTGAACATACCTTTTCTCCCACGAACTTCTTAAGCACACACTATAAAAAAATTCCTGGTAAACTTCCTAAACTATAATAGAAGCTTTTCACTCCTATACAATGCATAGAAATAATACCACGTTTCAGACTACAAATACGGGAATGTGTAGTGTCATTACTGTACAAAGTTGGATCTTTCCTATGGAGTTGAATTTCTCCTAACGAAATGTAGGAATGCTACCATGGATGTATGGGAAACAACTAGCGTGGTAAATTTTCGAATGATTCCTTAGAGTGCAGTGTCGTACACCGCAATTCCTTTTACAAATTTAAGGCGTCCGATGTAGCTCGACAGAAATACATCTGTATAACAAAATATATTTCCATTAAGTTGGCAAAAACTGTAACGTAGGACTGTCTTTCCTGGGATTTTATAAATCGGCTTCAACATTTCCTGTAGTCGCCAGTGAACGTGTAGTGTATATACCACGCTCTATGTCGGATACAAAAACAAATATTTTATCTACCAAATAGTGATTAATTGTTCGAAATTATTAGTACTACAGTTGTGAGAGTATGGAAACGTATTCCATAGCTATCTAAACGATCTTTTCGGAAAACACAAATTAAATTAACTAAAATATCTACAACAAAAGAAGAATTAATCTGTATTCTGTAACGCATTGTCTCGATGGCTTTAATGATGTGCTCAAAAAAAGTTGATCTAAAAAATATTCAGGAACAGGCATAAATAATAATAATAAATATACGCGCTATCTTTTTTCCAGGTTCGAAACATCAAATATATATAAATTTTTCTGTGCGATATATCGGATGTCAGAAATTGAAGTTTACGCGCTTTGAATGTGAATAACAGAGAAACTATGGTAGGCAATCTGACGGGGCTACTTGTATTTGACGCTATAAGGACAACGTTGTGTGTGTGTGTGTAAATATGTTAATAACTGTCCATCATCGGCAGCAAGACATCGTCTGAAACTCTGTAGAACAGAACGATACACTCCAAGAAATAGTTCGGAAATTTACCACACCAGTGTTTAGGAATGATACAAAAACTGTTATGGTGAAGTTTTTCCATATACACACGTGGTAGCGCTCCTGAACAGGTGTATGAAATAGCCAGATGAGTACTGTCTTAACCAAATCGAAATCGAAATAGCCAAAGCTAAAAATTGTTGTATTTGTATTCTAAGGTATACTAACTGTCTCACACTACGTATAGGTTAAAAAAAAGTCCATTACACGTTAGGAAGTTTACCAGAAAAATTTCTTACCGTGATGTACAACAGTAGCTGGGGTTCCTATAGGAATGTATTTACAGACGATCATATACACTCGCATCTCTCACAGCATCCAGTATCCGTAGCTTTGTGGCGTACACTGTGTTCTTCAGATTTCGCAACATATAAAAATCTAACGGTGTTATATCTGGAGACCTGGGTGGATACCCGATAACTTCCTCGTCGGCCTATTTATCTCTCAGCAAATATTTTGTCCAAGGGCGACCGTACGTTTCGATGGTATAGGCTATTCGCGGTAAAATGAGCACTTTTGAAAGGCCTGCTTGTATGCATGTTGCGTATTATTCCCCCTTGTGTAAAATTATCATTGCCATGGGACTCATCAATTTATTAATGCGTTGATCATGTTAAACTGTGAAATTATTAGAAAAATTGATTGGTATTTTACCAATGTACTCATCTCTTCACTTCGGCACATAAAAAAAAAAAAACAGAAAATCAAAGAAATAATTTAACTTATCACAAATGCTTACCTAACACTTTTTATTCTACGTTAAGATATGGAACTATTTCCCATCCAACGTTGCCAACCTTACTGGGTGCATGTCACTCAGTGCGCCCTTTCAAGTATATGGAGGTAGGAGCGGTGATATTTTTATAAAGTTGATTTCAAAAGTGATCACTTTATCGTGAACAGCCTTTAATGTGGAGGTACACCGTCCTGCTGAGAAAAGCAATAATCTGGGTATAGAGTTGGTGAAAAGCTGGTATAATGTTTTCCTGCAACGTGGTACCGTGACGTTCACATATCATAGTTCAGTCAAAGAAGACTTGCTCCACAAGTCCTCTGGCAAACACACAGCACCGTACTATCAACACAGGAGGAGTAGGTGCTGGCTCTTTCACGACGTGGCGATGTCACGATTGGCCCAGTACACACAGTTGTGGCAGTTACCAGTTCCAATCCGTTTAATGGTTGCCTCATCGGACCAAACAATTTCTTCAGTAAAATGTTCGTTGTCGTTGTGTGTGTTCACGAGCCATTCCCTGAATTCGACACGCCTATCTGGTTAGTCTTATTTGATAAAGAGTGTTCACGATAAAGTGAGCACTTTAGAAATGAACCTTAGAAAAATACCACCACCCCTGCAAGTATATATTTTAATGGGCACACTGAGTTAAATTCGTCCAGTAAAGTTGGCAACGATGGATGGAAAGTAATTCCATATGTTAGCATCGTATAAAAAGTGTTACGTAACCATTTCTGATAATTTAAAATTCTCTTTTTTTTTGTTTTCTATTTTTTTTATGCATCGAAGTGTAAAAATGAGCAGACTTGTTAAGCATCTACTTTCTTAGTAAAATAATTTCACAGTTCCATTTGACTGGCGCATGAATAAACTGACGAGGCCCATGGCACTGCTAATTTTACATAAGGTGGAAGAATACACTACGTGTATACAAGTAGATCCTAAGCAGGGCTTTCAAAAGTGCTAATTTTACCGTGAACAGCCTATAGTATGAAGTAACGTGAAAGTGTAAGGTCTCCACTTTATTGGCTTCAAAATGTGATGGACACTTGATTTACTTGCGCCTGACTCACCCGCAGCAGGCCTTACGGACTTCAACCTACCGATTATTCGATTATTCGATTATTTAATTGTAATAGACTCATCAATTATTTTTAACCAGTTCAATTATGCATGATTTTCAGCTGTTTATACTTAAACAAAACATTGCAGATACCTACATGTTTCACATTTATTAACGACATAAAATATAATTTTGGAACAAAAAGTTTTTAAATAACATAAGTTATTATTAAAAATAAGCAGAAACTTTTTGGTAAGTATAGTTTTAAACTAATTTATAGTAATATACAGTATTTGCGGTCAATTTTTATTTATGGATTAGAACAAAACAATCGAATATTTTTACCCATTATTTATTCGATTAAAAAATAAATGTAGTCGATTCATTCGAATTACGAAATTATGCTATTATTCCATTACTAGACTGTTAATGTATGCAGCATAGCCCCCACACTTCCTTCATCTATTGTTGTTCCCTTCCTACGGCACCATCCTTTCTTCACATCACACACAGTCAGGTCCATCTAAAACTTGACAAGTAATCTTGTCAATGTTACACTTGATGGTGACGCAGTATCGACATCTGTCCTCCATTGTCTCTGCACCTGAATAATGTTCTCACATTTCCAATTACACTTTAAAATCTACTTGTGTTGCTTGAATAAAAACCTTGTCACCTCTGACGTTTACTCTACAAGTGTAGTGCTGTCGCTCGTGGATGCAAACGGAACTGACTACAGCAGTATGACCACACGTGCTCGCACACACCAAACCCTGTCATTAATACCCTCGAGTACATGTAGCCTCGTGAGGTTACCCCAAATAGCTTATGTCTTATTAACGTTTAAATAATGAAGACATTAATTTTGGGATACGCGTAGACATCTCAATATACCTCATAGTTTAGTTTTTCAATGCACATCATCTTATTCCCGAAAACGAGATGCTCTTCGCCGCTATAGACATTACATGTAAGCACTTTATTTCCTCTCACTGACATTTTTAAGTCACATAGTTTTTGTATCATACATTGTCAGTAGAATGATTATGGAGAGTTTGGGCGAAGGGAGTAGGGCGGTAGAGCAGTGGAGCTGTTCATGCTCTGTCATTCCGATCGCCCGGCGGCCATATTGTCCGCCGTGCTGGAGGTCGGTGACGTTGACCTTGACCCGGTGACCTTTGAGCTTTGAAACTCAAAAAACCCAACAAATTGTGAAAAATCGAATAAATTTATAAATGTCGGGGATTATATATTACTGACTACGATTACCATGCTGTATGATGTTAACCTTGATCTTCACCTTTTACCATGGCTTGGTGACCTTCGACCTTGAACCCAAAAAAATCGTCAAATTCCTAAAAGTTTATTTCAAAGTTCATTAAAAATTATATAAAAATTAAAAATAAATAAATAAACAAATTTATTTTAAAAAGTATTATTAGAAGTTAATTTAAAAAAAAAATTTTTTAACTTGCATTTCCGAATACCCCCCTGCCCCCCTTCTTGTCAATGTTTCTCGTTGGTAAATTAGCCGATTACCCTCAACTACCTCCACCATTGTTTTTCATTGGTTGATTACTTGTGTTCGCATCACCCCCAACAATTATTTTTACTGGTTGATTGCTCAGACTCGTTCGACCCGCCACCAATGTTTCTCATTGTATTAGCATCCCCCCTCCCCCTCACCAATGATCATTCTGTCGAGTGCACTCCACCCACCATTTATTTTTTTTCGTTTGTCATTTGTTTACTTTTCCATCACCCAGGCGATAAATTATCGTTTGCAATGTTAAAGGAGCTGTCGATTTAGCCACTATGTTGGTTATTGCTGACCTTGACCACAATGACATAGTCCATACAATTGTCCATTACTAGCTGGTCACAACAGCTGCCATGCCGACTAACCATACTAGCCAACGACTGACGCCACCCAAGACTTATTCCACCCAAGACTTGTTCCCGGCGAGACTGATTGAGCACAATACTACCTCCTGACAAGACCGGTTCCTGTAAAACTGGCTAGACCAACCGACAAGATCAAACTGCCATGCCACCTATCTATAGAAACATTGATAGTCAATTTAAAAAAAAAAGTCTCTAATAAGAATCTCGTAGCTAACCTTTTCGTACAAAACCTTCGCAAAACAGTTCTACCACAGCTGACCATGACAAAGGATCACACTAACTAACTAACAAAGTCAACTGACTAGGCCAACCAACTAGCTGTGAAACATTCCTCAAAAATATCCCCTTCATTTTATTCCTTCGCCATATAGAACTCATCAATTTTAAACGACCCAAGTTAGACATAATATTTCAGTTTAAACCATAGCCTTCCTTCTGCACATGCTCGAATAAATTTTATGTGGTACGGATTCTTGCAATCGATCGTTTGTACCACTTAAATAATAACTCTTTCGTAGAAGCAGAAGGGACTGTATAAGAAATTAAACACATATTGTAAGGTATATATATACATATGATTTCTTGCAGACGATTAAAAAAGCTACACTAGTAACAATATTTATTTATTTATTTATTTATCTGTCCGTCGATTCCACAAATGATTCATACCACTCTGGAACATGGAATTTGTCAAAGATAATTTACAATGCATATTGTACGTAAATACATGCAAAATATCAATAAAATAAAATTTACAATACACGGTGTACAAAAGTAAATGCCACACATCAATAAAAATAAGTTTAAAAAACTAAAGAATAAATGAAGAACAAACCATACAGACATATAAAAAATTATGTATTATTTAAATGATAATGAATTTCCCCCCCCCCCTTAACATAATTATACTGCATCCTCACTTATCTTTCGAGATTTATCAGAAAATACTAAATACCTTGTACATTTATAATAAAGCGAGAATTGATTAGAGACTTTAATAGTTTAGCGTGTTAAAAGAAATTCCATATTTGCCCCCAACTTATAGGTTCAGAAGAATTATTTATTGTAAGCTTTTGTTAGTGTAGAACTTTCTAATTCACATACGGGCGCCAACTACTTTTGCAGTAGTAAAATAAATATTTCCAATAAGTCTATCTGGAATTGAGGCTTTAACTTTATGAACTCACAAGAAGATAGAATTCTTAGTGATGAGCCATTTAATACCCCTGGATTAAATGCAAAATCATAGCTCACTGCAATGTAAGGCAAAACAGAGTTCACAAGCATATTTCACTTATATGTAAATATGAAATCATTTAAAATTACTTTCAGAATGAAGCATGATTACACAACAACCCTACAAACATAACGCGTCTAGTTTAAATAGTTGAAGAATATATTTTGTTGATAGTTTCACATGATTCATCATAAGAAAGATATCTATCACACTCAAGAAAAAGAATACATAAGCACAATAACCACACAAATTCTTTTCAACACGTCCTGCTGCCAGTTCAAGTGACCTATGTAATATTGAGATCAATTCTTAAATGCCACTTGATTTATAGTATTTGCAGAACACAGTTACGAGGTAATATTAAACGATTCTTAAGTCTTGACGTTTGGAATTCTACTGTACTTTAACTAGCGCTAGATGGAACGAGTAGCTATTCTTAGTGAATTATTCCCGAGCCTCTGGGAAATGAAAAGGAAAGTCTGGGCATAATTTAAAGCATATATTAATTTCTCGTATAAATACTGATGTCAAACTATTGCCAAATATACTAATTTAGTTTCTACACCTTGATTTGAAAATCTGTATTGAATGTCACCACAAGTTAATCAGGATTTTAAGCATGTGCTGCTTTTAAAAATATCTTGCACAACAGTCTGAAGCAGTATGAGTATTAGTGACGGATACAAGTCGAAGGCCTTACTCGAGTCGTGTAGAATGAAGACGGGGCAGTCTACCATACAACGTGTAGGACCAATGCAACTAATTTTTTTAGCTCCGTCATCCCAAGGTTCGAGACCAAACCTGCCGAAGCTGCATCCGCAGAACCCCGGCGCGCCTCTTAGGACATCACTCGGGCTCCGCCCCGGCGTAGGTCCTCAAGATTCAACCTCTTGGTCTCCGAACTCCCGAACAGACGATCCACCTTTTCTGACGACTAATAACAGAAATCGCGGAAATCTCTTTCCTTAAAACAATGCGGCCTAAACGTATTGTTTCAATTGAATTGAAATCGCCTCCTCAGTGCAAGGAAGAAATAATTCCTATATGAAAGCCTGCCTTACACAGTCACTCAATCGGCCGGGAAAACTCGTGATTAAATTATTTACAATCTGAATTAGGGGTAGTGTAAACAGAGATTTATAATCAAACGATAAAATGAACGTGGCTAGTAAATTTCGGCAGAATATAAATAAACTGTGATTACCAAAATGTAAACATTTACAGAAAATTAACGATTTAAAATGTAAACAACTGTAAACTACTCTCTTACACATTGCAAAAACACTGATAGTCATATAATTTATAGGCAGATTTCATAAATTTTCTGGTCGATTCTTCAAGAATGTATTTAGGCATAGGCTGCTCACGATTATTTATTTAAGCACACTTTATAAATCAAACTTATAATAATGTCACTGCCCCGAATTGCATAATATATTTTAACGGGCACACTGTCATGCTCCCAGTAAATACTGGAGGGAACGTAGTTCCATGTCTTTAAAACTGAATTAGAAGTGTTCGATTAACATTTACAAATACTGAAATGAATTATTTTACTTCGTTTTTTTAATGCACGTAGGTATACGAATTAGCGAATTTGAAAATATTTACTTTTCAAAAATTGTCACAGTTTCACTTAACCGACGCGTGGATAAAGTGATCAGGCCCATGGCAATGTCAGGCCATGTCCGAATTTACAAATTTTGTTATTTCGTTATTTTGTAGATTTGTGATTTGGTAGGTATCAATTCGGACGTTATCGACAGTCACTTGTTTAGCAGTCGCGGCAACACATTATTACATTAACAGTGCAAAATATTTTTATATAAATTTAATGCTTAAAAAAAGGCGTAATATTTCTGAAATCATCATTGGAATACTAGGAATACGTTAGTAAATAAGAAAAGAATAAATTATGCCATAACGACTTTAATTTTTTTGCGGTGTTATATATATATATATATATATATATATATATATATATATATATATATATATATATGCACCACAAAATTTTAAGTTATATACATATATACACATAGCACAACAATTAGGCCTACTTGCTTTTTAAAACATTCCTTAGTGTATTTTATGTGCAGTTATTTGTTTTAAAAGTTTTTACGCGTTCGCACATGTTTTTTGAAGTAAAAGCAAACAAGGTGCTGATTTTGACATTTTGTAATTTTGCTGACATCCGCTAGATACAAAATACGAAATACCAAATTACCAAATACGTCACCATTTTTGTATACAAAATTGGGCCACGTGATCACTTTGTCTATAAAATCTGCCAATTCAGACGCGGCCTTAATTCTACATATGGCTGTAGAATACGAAAAGCGCATACAAGTAGATCTTCAGCGCGTGCTAATTTTACCGTGAACAACCTCGAGCTTATTATACAGTTGAATACCAGTAGACAATTAATGTCTTTATAAAATGCGCAAATTAATTCCCTTTGTCCTGTCGATCAGTAATATGTAATTCAAAATATGTAGTGCAAGGTGTGGTAAAAATGTCGTACATCCGAAATGGCGTGCGTGGAGATCCGCTTCGGAGACGTGCTTTGAGCTACGAAGGCGTGCGCGGCTCGGCAAGGTGATCGCTAGTTCGATGACCGGGCGACAGAGGTCACTCGCCGCTTCTGTACTGCGTGGGCTCTCTCTCTCTCTCTCTCTCTCTCTCTCTCTCTCTCTCTCTCTCTCTCTCTCTCTCTCTCTCTCTCTCTCTCTCGAAAGCTACCGAAGAAGAGCGCCTACGACGAGCCAAGGTTCGCACCGCCTTCCTTTCTTCCGGGATACTCGTCTTTCCCCATTACAGTTTTACAACTTTTTCGACAACTCCACACACGCATTCTGTCGCACTCGCGCGAGCTCGGATCGCGGCCGAGCCTTTCCTGGTTCGCGGCAGAATGCCCTAGCGTACACTAGAAGTGCTTTTCGCAATGCTGCGTCACGATTGGACGCGACGCGTTTGACGCAGACGATCGCCGACCAATTCAGTTTGTGGTTTCACAGTAACGCGACAGAAATTTAAGTTTTTGGCCAGAATGTTAAACGAAAGACATACGAAAAATTGGTCCGGTGGACGGTAAACAGAAAAATAAAGAAAGATTTTTTTTTTTTAACTAGAAAATACTAGTAAATAATACACAGCGAGTTTGCTTTGCACCAAACGCGTATTTGTTTTCAAAACACGACACTACTTTTTTTTAGTCGTCAGTGCTCAAAGTAAACAACAACAATTCTTCTTCTTCTTCTGATCTGTCGCCGTTCGCCGCCGGCAACGCAGATACACGAACTTCATGCAGCTCCGTCATCGCCGTCTGTCGACGTCAACAGCCTGCTGTATTCTGATTGGCTACAGCTCATCGCAACGCATAGTCTCTAAACCGTCCCCTGCTAAACTTTCCAGCATAAAACCTGGGCACGTTAAAAACCCCCTTACAATACAATACTAAAGATGAGGTAGACCGCTCATCCGTCTTCTGCGCATGCGCCCATCATTGTCCTATCACAAAGGAACACGACTGTCAAAGTCACGTGGTCAACAGCGACGAATGTGTTTGTTTATATCTAAGTACCGGGAAATTTCGCGAATTCATGTTAGGACAAGCTAGACTTCAAAAACGTGTCCATTTCTGTCATGTTTTCAGTTGGTTCGCAGTTTATTAGAGACGCTCGGGTTAACTGTTAGCCAATCACACACCTACAGAGAAATAAGCACCAAATTCCGTGACACCTGGTCTGAGGTTAAAATACTTGATGCAGGAGCAGCAGCCAATGAAAAAAAAAAAGGTGGCTCGAAAATACATAAGACGGTGGAGTCAAGCCTACAACTCGTTTAACCCGCGAAACTTTTCTATCCCTATTTATATCTAAAATTTTAAATGACAAGCAGTGTTATATTAATAAAATACTTTTAACAATGTGAATTTAATCAAAAAGTATTACAAATTGGTTAGGGGAAGCTTAAAAACACATCAAAATCACTTGTTTACTAAGCAGTGTTCTAACCTCAAAACCCAATCCACCCCAATTTTTGCTAGTTGTATTGGCAGAAAAGCAGTAGAATGTCGGGACTCGGAGCTTGATGCTGCGCAGCCAGCGAGATCGCTCTACCTCATTTTTAGTCTGTGTGCTCTACCCGTGTAGGGATGTTGCGATACTTCTGATATGATACTGGTATTGATACTTTCCCTTTCGATACCGGGTATTTTGGAGTCTATACTTTTAATTCTATACTTCACCAGTATCATATCAGTACATGATTCGATACCGTACTTTTTTTTTCGGAATTATTTCTAGCTGTTAATTTTGAACCCTTCCATCATTAAAGTGTCAAAAAAAATTTAAATATGTGTTTTCCACCGTAAAATAATATATCCAAAATCAACACACGTCAGTATTTACTTTTTCTCTAATTAGGACGATGCCCAAATATAACTAATACCAATTAGTGGTACACTCTGTATTTTTTCAAAGTAAACACTAGATATGGGGGGAAAAATACTAATTCGGTAGAAATCTCAAAATGAGAGAACAATCAAGGTATTGGATTATATAAAATATAAGTAAGCATGCATGAATATAAAAATATTCTATGAAGAACAGAAGACTGGAAAATTTAATTAAAAAAAAAAATTGGTACTGATGTGATACCGGTATCGATACTTTTCTTGTGATACCGGTATCGAAATGAGTATCGATACCACTCTTTCGATCCCTCTTTCGATCCCAGTATCGATACTTTCGTGATATAGCAACATCCCTACAGCCGTGTCCGAAACGACCAATTTGGGGAATTAGGGTTTATAAATTTCGGGTGAATGGTTTCGAACGGCTTGTATCAGCACTGCATGCGACAAAGTTGGAAACTACAGGCTTGTGGAATTTCGACGTTATTTTGTTCGTCACGCTATTAATGAATAACCTACTGCCAAACATTTCCACGTAACCTCGTTGTGTTGTGAATAACTGATCATATTTCTTTCTAGGCGATATTGATCTTCTCGTTGTTTTTTTTTTTTTTTTGCTGTCTGCAATAACATTCCATTTCAAATAACCTAACTTTTATTTTTTGCAATGTTAAAACAACACACGAACTTTATTTCAAGATAACTTATTACTTACATACGAAATAACATCTAGATCCCTGATGTTCCTTTTTTCACGTGCATGCATTGAACAGCAAAGTCGTGTCTACATTCGGCCGCTCCTGTCGACGTGGACGAGTCCGAAACTCGGCGTCAAGAAGTGACGTCACATTGACGCGGTCCGAATATGGACTACAAATGCATTGTCCAAAGTGAGCTTTCATAATCTGACACTAGATCGCACTAAATTCGGCCTATCATTTGTTTTTTCCGTAGCGATGTTTAAATTTGCTGTATTATTGCTCATTATAGTTTACGAAATGTTTGATTTGAATATTTATTTATTTATAAAAAAAAACCCTTAACGGTTTTATTTTAAATAAGTTCGCGAACTGAGATCTCAATCTTATTTTTTAAACCAACGTTTAAAAAGTTTTTAGCCTTCAAATAAAATTGTTCAGCCCATACGAACACATCACTAATTATTTATTACCATTTCATCATATTTGTTTTGAGAAAGCCCACCTTGCACATCCATTGTTTACATCAATAATTTTAGAACATTTCACGAATGCGCGTTAAAGTATTTGAAGTCTTCTTCTTCTTATTCTATCAGCCGAGGACACAACTTCGGACAAAAGTTCAGTTTTCCGAACGCTTCAACTTGGGACACCGGTTGACTTGGGCCGCGGAAGGGAGCTTGGGACATAGCCATGACGTCAGAGGGTCACGTGAACCAATCAGCGCGTCCTTGTCCTAGGACACAGGCTGGGCTAGCGCAGTTGTAGACAGGACCTGAATGCCTGCGTTTCCACCAGCATACGATTCTGCGGACCTATTTGGTGATAAGTGTGCTACTTTGCCGCTACTTCGCCTCATTAAAATACAACCACAAATCCCCAGATGTTTAGGGCCTACACTTGGTCACGTGGTCAGTTTTGAAACCTAAATAATAGTCTCGTAGCCGTTTTGGACACGACTTCTGCTTACTTTCTTCTTCCGAACCGTTCTGTAGCCGCCCGCTACACGTGAAGTCCGTACACTGTAAACAAAAATTGTCATTTTTACTATAAAATTGTTTGTAATTTTACAAAGGCTTGTAACATCACAAAGATTTATCTTGTAAAACTACTCGTTTATAAAACTACCAGATAGACCTCAAGAAATGTTAGTGCTATACTGACCCGTTTCCACGAGCTTCAGCAAAATGGCGGACACTCGAGAACGTAAAACCGTTTATGGCTGTTTGTGTAAAAACTATGGGTGATTAAAGAGTAGCTGCGAGCAAAAATAAATGTATTGCAAGTGTGAATAACGTTAAACACTTAAAACAACTCAAATAATCATTACAAAACGACAACTTCAATAAAACGCTACCGTATTACTCATTAAATGACAATGTTTCCTAGCTACACAGAACTCTTCAATCGTTGTTGATAGTTGTCCAGAACTCTTACCTCAACAACAGAACTCTGAAAATTAATTAAACATTCTTCTCAATCAAATAAATTACCGATTTTGTAGGTACTTCACGGTGTATTTGCAGTTAAAATAAATATTTTACGTGTAAGTCAATTTGGTCTTGTAGTTAAAGGTGCGGGCTGGTAATGTAAGAGACGTGGGTTCTAGACTCTGTGCTGGCAAATTAATTACATTAATTTTTTTATAAATTGAGTTATGTTTTTAAATATTTATTCTAGTTATTATCTGTTCATAATTCATCCTACGTGTGTTCTAGAAGAAAATATTAATTTGACGTAGGACTGCTGAAACGCAGTAACAACATAAATTACTAACCACTTTTCTTTCCAAGAGGTAAAATTACTATACAGAGTGTTACAATGTTGCATCTCAATACTTCAGGGAAACATTCCTCACATCTGGAGGATGAAGAAATGTTATATGAACATAGGTTCGCAAATGCTTCGTTTCTTCACTACGGCCCGTAATACATAACGGGCCATACACTGCACGTATGTATTACGGGCTGTACTGAAGAAAAGAAGCATTTGTGGACCTATGTTCAATAACATTTTTTCTTCATCTCGTTGTGAGGAATGTTTCCCCGAAGTACTAAACTGTAATATTGCAACATCCTGTATTATTATCAGAGTTAAGAAACTATAATCACATCACTAAAACAATCTGTGTGCGTATGGAAAGAAGTGGTCGTGAGGTAACTTGCGTGAGATGTAAACAATCTGTGTGCGTGTGGAAAGGAGTGGTCGTGAGGTAACTTGCGTGAGTTATAAACAATCTGTGTACGTGTGGAAAGGAGTGGTCGTGAGGTAACTTGCGTGAGATGTAAACAATCTGTGTGCGTGTGGAAAGGAGTGGTCGTGAGGTAACTTGCGTGAGATGTAAACAAGCTGTGTGCGTGTGGAAAGGAGTGGTCGTGAGGTAACTTGCGTGAGATGTAAACAAGCTGTGTGCGTGTGGAAAGGAGTGGTCGTGAGGTAACTTGCGTGAGATGTAAACAAGCTGTGTGCGTGTGGAAAGGAGTGGTCGTGAGGTAACTTGCGTGAGTTATAAACAATCTGTGTACGTGTGGAAAGGAGTGGTCGTGAGGTGACTTGCGTGAGATGTAAACAAACTGTGTGCGTGTGGAAAGGAGTGGTCGTGAGGTAACTTGCGTGAGATGTAAACAAGCTGTGTGCGTGTGGAAAGGAGTGGTCGTGAGGTGACTTGCGTGAGTTATAAACAATCTGTGTACGTGTGGAAAGGAGTGGTCGTGAGGTGACTTGCGTGAGATGTAAACAAGCTGTGTGCGTGTGGAAAGGAGTGGTCGTGAGGTAACTTGCGTGAGATGTAAACAAGCTGTGTGCGTGTGGAAAGGAGTGGTCGTGAGGTAACTTGCGTGAGATGTAAACAAGCTGTGTGCGTGTGGAAAGGAGTGGTCGTGAGGTGACTTGCGTGAGTACTTCTACATCAGTTGTCACGTAATTAAAAAATGATGTGTTACATAAATAACAATTCTGAAAATAAGCACCTCTTACGTCGTGGCCATATTGGTATAGTGTACAGAATTTCCAGTTATATTTCATTACACCTGTTGCTGTGTGATACAAAATAGGATCCAAAACCTGCCAATAAGCTACACCACCTTAACAAGAGTGGTTGTTTACCAAATATGTATACGTAAAATGTGTGTCTTTCACAGCCAGTGTATAAATTATTCCATAAGACAAAATATTTAGAGTGTAAAATATTAAGTCCCGTATCGCCTGGTTTAGCAGGGCACTTCGTTAGAATACATTGACCAGACAGCATGCCCAAAACTTTATTGCATCGACAAAGTGCCACCCAATTATTCACATAACAGCCAAATTTGATTAATTTCAACACCTGGGCAAATAAAGTAGTGAAAAATTGCACTATTGTAACTTTCCTGTGCACGCACTACTCATCAGCACTGCGGCCTATAATCACACTGTGGCAATATATTAGTGTTACCAAACATCAACTTGTATATTCAATATTCCCAAGCTCACTTGGACTAAACGGCAACGCATTACATACATTAAAACTAATTAAAATCAGTAATTAAGGTGATTAGCACAGCAACGCTGAAAGAGAATCCGCACTAAAAACAGTTCACATTCAAAATTTCGTTACGCCTATGCAATTATGTTTCAAGTAATACATAAAATATTAAAGTACTGAAAATGTGTGACAGTTTTTTGACACCTTTTGCATAAATATTTGCCTCTCACAAACAGTGCAATAAACGCACCTTAAAACTTCGCACAGTGAAATTCAATAAACCTGCCAAGTTTAGTGAGCTGCCTTATGCCCGAAATAGTTTGAGCAATGAATAAAAAATATAAAACTCATATGGCTCAAAAAAAGGTACAACTCTTCTAGTATGTTTTTACGCACTTTAAAACAAAGCCCTTGGAAGTGGGAGCTGGAAACACTGCATCATGATTTCACCTCAAATAAAATGTCATACAAGATATTGAGATAAAACTATCATAAAATTTATAGAACGAGCAGCAACTGAAATATTAGTATGCATTTCAACCCGAACAATGTATTCATTCGCATGAAATGTACTAACCCTTGATAATTAAATCTCGCCAGCAAGCCGATTCTGTGCAACGCACATCTAAGAAATCGCCTCGGGCCAGACGAATGGGGCACGACAAACCACACCAGAACTACTATTAATGCAAATCTCTAACAAATACCACAAATGAAACATTACAACCTGGATGGAATTTCAAAGTGCTGCCAAAGGGAATTTAGAATAAATTTCAAAGTTTCCATACCCGACTAACTAGCGCTCATGGCACACACCAGAAAACTATGACAAGCCCATCAACCAGCACAATACATTCTCGACTTACCAATAAGATTCGCCTCTCCAATGCGACAATACCCTTCCAGTGTCATCACGAAAAACTGTAGCGAGTCTGGCGGTAAACATAATGAAGTCAAGCCATTAATCCGTATAAATTAAGTGTGGGATCCCAGTTCAACATCGTCGTCAACCTAAGACGACAATTTGAAGGTAAGTGAGCTCAGCAAGATGGTAGGAAAGCAAGTGTGTGGCTTAAGTTTAACAACATTTGATTAAACTTGGGACGACGTCAAGGAAAGGAGTGGGGGCTGAGAGCACAGAGAGGGGAAGGGAGGGGAACCGTCAAGATCGGCAAAGAGAAGGCCGCGCGGAGCTAGTGATCCCCAGTCCATAACGTTGTAGCCTATAATACCAATATGGCCGCCACTGTTCCGTAGGTTCTAAGGAAACCCATTAAATTAATTAAATGGGGTGAAATTGGATTTCAAGAGCTTCTTTGTGCACATGGGGGTCTTCTACTATTTTTGGGGGCTTCTTTTTTTTTTTAAAGGAAAACAGGGAAAATTTTAAGGAAAAGGGAACATTTTTAGGGTGTATTAGTCGATTTTGAGGGAAAAGGGAAATTCCAACATGGCAGCTGGGTGGCTCCGGCTCCTTAAGTCCGACGCCTATGCGCGGCAACCTACTAAATCCTACTACTCATAGATGATTGTTTTTTTACCTTTTCTAGCAAACATTCGTATTTAGAGAAAAAATATTTACGGAGATACGCGTATTCGGGCGAATAAAGATTTCACAGAAAATGTTTCAGTACAGAATCCTATTAAACAAGATGAAATTTTGAAAAGAGTGAGGCAAGCAGTATTCAATAATACTTACTGAAAACTGAAATAAATACAAAATAATGGAAAATGGAAAAACGATAACTCATCTTGCCGTACTCCGTGACTGAGTGAAGAAATTTGGGCGGCTCGTAAGATGGCCGCCTGGGTGAAGGAATTTTGCAAGTCTGAGGCCTAAAAGCGCGGGAACACAAGGGGCGACAGTGACATGCGCATAAACTCCCTCATCGCCTCTACACGCAAGGCACTGGACTAGGGTGCAGTCTTGACTTCAATAACGTGCCTCAGGAGGCCACCTTAACATCGAGGTCATGAATCGGCAGGGGAAACAGGATGTCCCCGAGAAAACCCCGCCGACCAGCGACGTCATCAGGCGAAAGTCCGGTAGCGGCCCCGCTGGGAATCGAACCCGGCTCGCCTAGGTGGGAGACGAGTAGTCTAACCACTACACCACTGCGACCCCGCCAGACGTTTCTCGTAGATCCTATTTGACTGGCTGCTCGGTTTTTGAACTGCCGTGTCGGACTTGTCGGAGAGCTATATGGTCCCGGTATTATAGCTCCAGTGTGGGAACTTTCGTCCGCCGAGAAGGACATCTTGCGAATACAACGGAGGCTATGTAGTATTTTTCTCATCCTGCTAGGAGAACTGGAGCCGGGTGCTGAAGTACTGCTCGATTAGGGATGTTGCGATACTACCGATATGATACTGGTATCGATACTAACCTTTCGATACCGGGTGTTTTGAAACCGATACTTTTATTTCGATACTTTACCAGTATCACATCAGTAAATGATTCGATACCGATACTTTTTTTTTTCTAAATTACTTCTAGCTTTAATTTTCAACCCTTTCAATCAAAGTGCCCCAAAAATATAATAATGTGATTTCCTTAATAAAATAATAATTTGGAAAGTATAGACATCAGTATTTTACTTGTCCTCTAATTATAACGATAGCTAAATATTACATAGGCCTATACAAATAAGTGCTGCGCTCTGTATTTTTTGAAGCAAACTACACGTACAAAAAATACAAATTATGTACATGTCTCGAAAGGAGATGACAAGCAATAATAAGTATTAGATTATTATAAATATAATTAAGTAGGCCTATGTACAAATATAAAAATATTTTATGAAAAATAAAAGATTGACAAATTAAATGTTTAAAATTTTTTTACTGGTACTGATATGATACTGGAATCGATACTTGCTTGCGATGCCGGTATCGAAACAAGTATCGATGCCATTCTTACGATTCCTCTTTCAATCCCAGTGTCGATACTCTAATGGTATCGCAACATCCCCATGACGATTGCCTTCGTTGGCTCGCTCTAGCTTCAACCTCTCCTAGAGCTACATTTCCCCCCTCCATCCCCCACAGCACTACCCCTTCTGACAACGAGGGACCGCCACTGATGAGCGCCGCCACTGCAGATGTGCACGTCACTTCTTTGCTGAAGCTGTGTTCACGCGATGCAAAGCAAAATGGATCCCGTACTCGACCCGAGAAGAAGAATCCATCTCAGAACAGGCTGTCAAGCATAATCAGACTGACAACAATGTGGACTGAGTTTTGTCTCCTGCTCCGTGTCCACAACACCGGCTCGCGATTAATTGTACACAGAACTGTCGAAATATCACCTTCTAAAGGCTGTTCACGATAAAGTGAGCACTTTCGAAATCAACCTTAGGAAAAAGTCACTACCTCTACGTGCAATTATTTTAACGGGCGAACTAGAGTGGCATATGTCCAGTAAAGTTGGCAACGATGTATGGAAAGTAGTTCTATCTTAACGTCGATTAAAAAGTGTTAGGTAACAATTTCTGATAATTTAAATTATTTCATTCACTTTCTGATTTTTTTAATGCATCGAATGGTAAACATGAGCAGATCTATGAAATATTTACTTTTGAGATAATTTCACAGTTTCACTTGACCTACGCATGAATAAAGTGATGAGGCCCATGACAATGCTAATTAAGGTGGAAGAATACACTATGTGTATACAAGTAGATACTAAGTAAGCTTTGAAAATTGTTCATTCTACCGCGAATAGCCTATAACAGTAACGTAGGATTCGTTTGCATGTAGTTGTTTGTCAGCATAACTTTACATAACAATAGAAATTACTTGGTTAGAGGAAATAAATTTACATTTTGAAACGTTCGCTAACGAAAAAATTTAGATGAAGTAAGACCGTATTCCAATTGGCACTTTTTACTAACAAAACGTTTTCTCTACAAACCTATAATGTGTTTTTTTATATTTGAGTTTTTTTTTTTTATTGCGTTTGTCAGCTTCAAAGGTGACAAATTAAATATTGTAAATAACCAAACCACCAACATATTAGTTTTATACGTGAAACGATTAAATACACACATATATATACGAGGTCGCTGCTGTAAAGAAATATGTATTGTACTCTCAATAATTATTCCACAAAGCAAGTTGCTGAAACAATCTTGAAATAGGTATTTTCTCACTAAGTTTCTTTTTTAAGTAACAATTTCACATATTTTGTTTCAATTTATTAATTTTATATTTTGAATCACTTTCGGGAATAATTACTGTTTTTATTTCAAGACTTCGTGAACTTTTAATTTTGAAATCATGATAACACCAACATAATAGCAGCACGACGTGCTAGACAGTTGAATGTCGTGGTGTTCCGACTAAACCATACAAAATGCCGAATACAAACAACGAAAAAACAAAACTCGAAATAAATTGGTGCGCGGCTCGAGTCTAAGCTACGTGGTTTTGACATGTTACGGACCTGCGGGCTAGGTGCGCCCCGAACAAGTATCCAGGATACGGGCCGCGGGCGTTTGAACAGCAGGAACACTGTTTAACCAGCGCGCAAACGGAGAAGCGAACGATGTCTTAACCTCGCCGAGACTCCGCCGAGCGAAGATAGAGCGATCATGCGTGTTCCTAACGCCGTGGCCCAGATGGAGCTCAACCCTCGTTAACGTTATTAAGAGTCCTGTGTACTGAAACGATTTCTGTGAAATCGTTGTTTGCGCGTAAACGCATATCTCGGTAAATAAAAGTTCTGGAAATACGACATTTTCTCAGAAAAGATTTAAAAAAAAAAAAAATTATCTATCGCCTTGTTTTTTTTTTTTTGCCATATTAAGTGTATTCTTGGAGAAAAAAAAAATTCGTGAAAATGGTCAGATATCGCATTTTTAAAACTTGCCTGTGCAGTTTCCTAAAGCGGCAATAGGAAAGTACAAAGGTACGGACGTAATTTAATCTGCGGTCTTTCATCGCGTGTAAAAAAAAACCCTATGTCACAGATCTAATTTGCACAGTACAGCGGCACGACGGAAACACTGCACGCCTTGCGCGTAGGAGCGATGAGGCGCTAGGCGTGCGTGTTAGTGTCGCCCGTATCGCCACCTCGCTTCTTGACCTTGGACGCCCACATACATAGTCCCATTAAGGTGATGACGTTCCAAATAAGTCTTTATGTAGAATCGCGGCTAAGAGCATATAAATCTATAATTTCCTAAACACTAATTTATCGCAAGAAAATAAGATATCAATAATTCACGTTGGGCTCCCCCCGAGAGGATAAAATTATTGTAATGTAAAATGTAATGCAAATCATAATGTAAACGTTGTATAATTATATATTTTAATACAGTGAATTTCAAAGCTTTATTAAGGAATCAACCTCTGAGTTTACTCCCCCCCCCTCCCCACCCCCCACCACCCAACAACATCCTGTAACGTCACCCTGAGTGCCGGAAGTTCAACACTGGTGGAGGAGCCGGTATTTCCCTACTCTCTCGCTGACACATACGGGTATAGGCTGTTCACGGCAAAGTGAGCACTTTTTAACACCCCTCCCAACATTCATTAACCACCAATAAATATATCTTATTGCAGCCTCGGGCATTACATTTAGAGGATGATGAAATCTATACACTGCATTTGTTGGTCGCATTTCAATGTTTACAGCAAAAAAAGCTGCAGGAAGACGGAAATTGGATGAAAGGAAACATATATAAGGGCTTTAAAAAGTGCTCACTTTACCGTGAACAGCCTGTAACAATTTGTAGTCTAAACAAAAGCAGTGCAGAATTGGGATTTGAAAATAGTTTACTACGGAGCTGGAATGAGAACTTTGCGGCAGACTTAGGTATTAACTAGATAATAATTCAAGAGTTGGATTGGAAAGCTGTCTTTCTTGTTAACGTTTACGTAAACATTCAAACTAGTTTAAATTAACTGTTTAACCAAAGGGCTATGGGAAGGTTTGCAGTGCCCGAATCGCCGAAAAATAAAATCAAGAACAGAAATTGAACTGCTTAATATTTTTAATGGGATTAGATTTATCTATACCACTAAATTAAATAAAAGTCTCTGCCTGTGATTTTCGAATTTTCCACTTTTAATTATTTTTTCATATAGTATAATTGATAACTAAGCCATATCTAATGTTAATTTTTTTTCGTGTCTGTCTGTCCGAACGGACTTAACTCAAAAACCACTTAACGTATTAACATCATATTTACACACTATAGATAATAAACCCAGGACCAACATAGTCTTCGTTTCATCGAGATATCTCAAACGGTCCCGGAAAAAATCATGATCAGGGATGTAAATAGGTACTGGATTAAGCTTCTATTAGGATTACTGCATAAAAAAGGATTTTTTTTTAAATTTTTTTCGTAATTTCGCAATTTTTTTGTTTATGGGCGGTAAACCTTTCCTTCCAAAAAGCCTTAGTGGCCCAGTGGCTAGAGTTATTCCAAGTGGGGCCGCAGTGACCCAGTGGATAGATACATATCAAGTGGGGCCGCAGTAGCTCAATGGCTAGAGCAAACAAATAAAGGTGCCGCAGAAGCTCACGCACTAGAGAATCCAATAGTTGGGCCGCAGCTGGTCAGAGTCTAGAGCACCCAATAGTAGTGGGGCCGCAGTAGCTCAGTGGCTAGAGAACCCAATAGTGGGGCCGCTGGTCAGGGGCTAGATCACCCAATAGAGGGGTCGCAGTAGCTCAGTGGATAGAGAACCCAATTGTGGGGCCGCAGCTGGTCAGGGGCTAGATCACCCAATAGAGGGGCCGCAGTAGCTCGGTGGGTAGAGAACCCAGTAGTGGGGCCGCATCTCGTCAGGGGCTAGAGAACCCAATAGTGTGGCCGCAGTATCTCAGTGGGTAGAGAACCCAATAGTGGGGCCACAGTATCTCAGTGGGTAGAGAACCCAGTAGTGGGGCCGCAGTAGCCCAGTGGCTAGAGAACCCAATAGTGGGGCTGAAGAAACTCAGTGGGTAGATAATCCAATAGTGGGGCCGCAGTAGCTTAGTGGCTAGAAAACCCAATAGTGGGGCCACAGTATCTCAGTGGGTAGAGAACCCAGTAGTGGGGCCGCAGTAGCTCAGTGGCTAAAGAACCCAATAAAAAAAGTGGCTAGATCAATTTAAAGTCCTAAATATCATGCTAACATAAAAAACATTTGCGAAGCGATGGCAGAGTGTAATTTAATAACTCAATTAAACCGAAAAGAACAAATATTAGTATTTTAAACATAAAACAGTAATGAAACTATGGTGGGCTCTATTTTAATAAATTTTTAAAAAATCACTCTAAGAAGTCGCACGGGTCAGCTAGTTGACAATATATTTGAATGCGGGGTACTATCGCATACAGTAATACTTAACACAGCCTATAATTTTATATTTACAATTTGCCAACAATTTGCGAAAAATTAGTGATAAAAACATAAAACCAATAACTATACCAAATGAAGTATATTAAAATTGACAAAATAATAGTCTATATATAGCTGTGTGACATTGGAATTTATATATCGTGAAGAAGAAACACCTTGTTTGATATTTTCCAACAAGGGCTTCCAAAAAAGACTAAATTCTGTTAACTTTAGGAAAAGGTTAGGTTTTAATTTTAATATAGAAATTTTAAATGATTTTTTTTTCAAACAATTATTTTATAGGTACTGATTTTGGGGTTTCTATACGCTTTTATGAGAAAAACAGTCAACAATTTGATCAAGTATTGCTTTATGAGTTGGCTCTGTTGATTCAAATATATAGTCAATAAATCATACCCATCAAAATATATTAAGAAGTTTCAATTCGATTATTATTTTTATATTTTGGAAATGCACCCCAGGCGAGACTTTTCTATAGCCCTCAACAAGTTAATTTTACTGTATCTAACTAGTTTGTTTTCCAGGCAAGATATTAACCTACCATTTTTTGGGTAGTAAATTGTAACCAACATATATTTTTCTCTGTACAGCTACCTATAACCTATCACATAGGCCTATACATACAATTTATAATAAAACTGGAAAATGCATGTATCCAATCGTTTTATTCTCTATGCATTTTTATTTTAACTTAAACTGGAAGAAAATAGAAGTGTAATATTCTGTTTCAGATTGTTATATTTTCATTAGTCATGGCTTTTTCCTGTTATACATTTTATAATTAATTATATTAATATTAAATGTTGTTAAAATACACTAATACATTTTTTATGATCTGTTAAACACTACAGAACTTCTTTTCAACCGAAATGCAGTACCATTTAAATATAATAGATTCAGGATTTGGTGTCCACGTGCAAGACTGCAAGTGAACTCTAATGAAGCACAATGCATAATGTTGCGGCTTAAGCAATTAACTTTTTGACTTAAGTGAGTTGTTAGTTTAACTATAATACTTTGCTTTGTATTCATCTTACATTTAACTTAGCACAGGAATGAAAAAGTAAGGTAACTTTAAGTGAGTAAAGATAATTTTTAGTTGTTAACTTACGCAAGTGTGCTCTTCACCGTACATCCTCCAACAGGTGAACAGGTTAAGTACGTCTCACTGGGGTGCACGGTGCCCTTGCTCGCTCACGCCACAGAATACGCACCAATACAGAAGTGAGAACAGCTGCTAATAGCGCGAACTCTATCCGCATAGGGGGCCACGGTGGCTGAGCGATTAGCACGCTCGCCTCCCACCAAGGCGAACCGGGTTTTGATCCCCGGCCGGGCCACCGGACTTCCGCAAATGGGAACCGTGCCGTAAGACGCCGTTGGTCGGCGGGTTTTCTCAGGGATCTCCCGTTTCCCCCCGCCTCTTCATTCCGGCGCCGCTCCGTATTCACTTTAATCGCCCTCGTCGGCTCTGAAGACCTCGATGTTAAGGGCCGCCCGAATCTCTTCACTCAGTCTATCCGCATATGCCAGCAACATGGCGACACTGACCAGAAACATCCCAGAGTACCATTGGCCAATCAGAGCCTAAGTAGTAGGTTTGTGGGACTTTGGCTCGAGGGGTTTAGAAAAAAAAAAGGGCGGGGAGGTGGGAGAGGGGAGTTGGAGTAAGATTTCCGTGCTCGGCGTATGATGTAAGGATCGTAGCTTGCAGCCACCCGCCCCTCTCCAATCCATATCAGTGTTTACAAGTTTTCCGACTGTGCTGTACTCTCAACTGGCACTCGCTGCCTATTTTCCCGCCACTGCTTCTGTTCTGGTTATTGCTGGTAGCATTTTCTCAGTTACCTCGCTTACCCACATAACCAACGCTCATGCTAGTCCATTCACGGTATCTTCGGCCTTTTCGAATCAAACCTTTGAAAAATCTCCCCGTGTATGGCGTGTTTATTTATTTCCTAAATACGCCCTGCATCACAGGCGTTTTATACTTGTGTTCGTAAAAGTTACTTTTTTTTTTCTGTTAAATTGAAATGTTATTCATATTTTATCCATAAATTATAATGCTTCACTTATAAATTATCTGAATAAAAAATCAGGGAGAAAATAGGTAAGTTGGTAGTGCCTGGTGAGAAATAGTTCTTATACAAAATACTGTTACACTGAGTGAGCACGAATGTGGTGCGTGGTCCTCTGGAGCAATTCTCCAGGACTCGTTAAGCTTAGTTTGCACGAGGCGGAAGAATATCCTGGAAGTATAACTTTAGCAGGGCTTCAGAAAAGGCTGAAGTAAGAGCGAATGGACTGTATTTGGTGACCTCGCCGGGATTCGAAACCAGCTCGCCTTAGTGCTAGAGGCGAGCAGTCTAATTACTACTCCATCGCGGGACCTATATCTTACGAGGAACTACAAATACGTATTGAATATACAGACTGAAAGGTACATGGCCTTCGAGGCACAGCCATACGGGCGACAATAACACGCGCGACCAGCGCGCCGTCGCCTCTCTGCGCAAGGCGCTGAACCTGCGTGCAGTGCTTCCGCTGTCACGATCTCCTGGGCGAATGAGATCTGTAACAGCGGGAATTTATCACACGCGATGAAAAACATGTTGACACAATTTTCTCAGAGAATATTGTTACATAAAATTGTTTTTGAAAAAAAAAAAATTATCTATCTTTGTTTGTTTTGTGTAAATTTCAATATTATCATTTCATAAAAAAATTTATTAACCAAAAAATTCGCAAAATATTTTTTACGTTTCATCATTCCTTAAGAAACTTCACTTGGAACACTTTTTTTTTTAAATAGTTATCTTTAAAATTGGCGCAATGAGAAGGAATTTCGTTTAACATTGATTTCCCATTTGAAGCTCGTGGCTGCCTGCTTATTAGGCAGGCCCGTTAAGGAACCTTTGTAGGCTAGCTCTTAAAATGTGATTTTTGACAACTTCCACCATTTTATTTTAGAATAAACCTAATGTTATAATAAAAACAACACAGTACGGGCTTAGATAATTGTTATTTCTTTTAAATATTTTCTGGCAAAAAGTCGTATGCACACTATATTTATCTGCTGAGATACACGCGAACGTGTAAACAACGAATGTACCGAGTATATGCCCAAACTACTGACTCTTTTGTTTGTTTTACTGTTGTTGAAAACTTGCTTCACACGACGAGACAAAACACACACACGCTCTCTTCCTTTCTTTCTTGCTCGTCAGACTGGCCAGCTACTCGACGTCTGCTGCAACTTCAAACGAGGTCAGTCACCGCGACTGAGTTCATTCCCCCTCCCCCCACCCCCTCCTCATCATTCTCCTCTCCAGGGACTGCAGCTCACGCCGGCTGGTTAGAGACCTCTCCAGTCACCCGACTGTCACAAACCCACTGAATATCACCCATTTTTGCTTTACTTAGACGATTGCAAATGAAAATTACTCCTTCAAAATATAAACTTCAAGAATAACAAAATTTACACCTTTCAAATGGAATTAATTTTCTTGGCGAATACCTATTATCTATATAGTTTTTTATAAGTTCGAACCGGCCTCCCGTTGGCGCGCCACCGATCTGGGGTGCGGGAGGCTCTGGGTTCGAATCCCAGGTAAGGCATGGGTGTTCATTTAAGTTAGGTTATAATTTAGTCTGTAAGCCGTCCCCTGCTAAACATTCAAGCATAAAAAACCGCGGGGGGGGGGGGGGGCTTTAAAAAGCCCTGCACAATACAATACAATAGAAGTTCGAAACACAACTCAAAAAATGACAACATGCCAAATTTACACGTGCAACACCCACAATTTGCAGCCAGGGTAAAAACCACCTGACACTAACTCAGAACCGTGTCTCTTGCACATCGTGCGCCAGTGCAACAACATGTGTCCATGCAGTGTGCACTGACAAACAGATACTTTTAAGCCTTCTTCACTGAAATAGCATTGGCAAAAACATTTAACACCCACAATGACACACTGTCTCTCCAAGCAGTAATAAGACTGTTTAGAACGACCCACCTTCCCTTTTCTGGAAGGTTTACCCCACTCCCCATCTCCTTGGGAGCAGCTCTTAACACGCTCTGCATCACCCTAGGTTCCACTCTCTGGTTAATGCTGCTGGGGTCTTAACACTCTCTGCATCACCCTAGGTTCCACTCTCTGGTTGATGCTGCTGGGGAATCATAGCTATTTCCTTTCACACGAGCAGGGTAGTAGGGGAAATGATGAACGAAGCACTGCATTGAGAGACTGATATTAAGAAGGCGTGGGGTATAAATTAAATTAGCTCCATCGTTAATTGAAGTCTCCAGGTGTTTCGGAAGGCAACGCAGACAACTAAAAATAAAGAAAAATCGTAGATAATAGTTTTTGCCAATTTTTAGCAGGTTTCTCGGTAAGGTTAGTTAGATTAGGTTACCTTGAACAAGTCATGTCATTAAATAACAACACACAACACGAATAATGTGGTTTCAAAAATCAACGTATATTATTATCATAATCTAACCTAATGCGGGGAAAAAATTGCAATCATAGGTAACAGTAGTTGCCAATTTTACGGTCTTTGGTTTCGCAGTAGTAATGCATTTATGTCGTATAAGTAGCATCTTGCGCCGCGATAACATACTACAATTTACAGCGTCAAAAAAACCATGAGGAAATACATCGTTCAGGTGAAATATTTACTCTCACAGTTTGTAAAAATTATGTAAGATTGCCGTTTCTTCATTTCTGGCTAAATTTAAAATATGATTAACCTCTATATCGTTAATCTATGTCCCAAGGCACAACGCTGGAATTTGCCTAGAATGGAAATGGGAAAAAACACATGAAAAAATACATCTTTATCTTGTATCGACGAGGACAGAAACTATGTCCCAATGGCGGGCCTGCTCCCGGTTGGCCTCTCAGCAAACTGTATTTTGGACCTCCTTCTACTAAACATGAAACTTTTTTTTTTTTTAATAATAAATGTATTATTTCGTTTATATGTTTTTTTTTTCTAGTCGAATGTCAATATTTTTGTATAATTTTTTTAAAGCCTTTCCATAACCAAATACAAATGACAATAAACTGAATGAGTAAAATGGAAAGTAATACATAAACGGAATGCATATAACTGTACACAAATTATACATCATTTGGGCTCAAAATACTGAGTGTTTTATCATAAGACCATCTATTCTACAGCTGAAGGTAACCGCTTGTGAAACCAAACCGCTCTTAGTAGAAACTATCTTATTTTTGTCAGACTAAGGCCCAGCCCACGAATTAGGATGGATTAAGTTAGCTCTCGAATCACCCGGCATAGAAGTCAACAGACTGTCATCGAAAGTTACACATTAACCAGCTCTGGTTGACTTATCAAAGAAGATTACATTTGTAGGAGAAGCTGCAACCATGTGAATTTTGACGTCCACCCGATGCCTATCTTGGTTCTCAGTGTTCTGATAATGAGAACGTACGAAGAATGGAATAGATAAATAGGAAATAATTTTGCACCCATAAAACTATTCCGATCTATTTGCTGGATACAACGATTCTAAATTTATTGTTTTTCGTTATTAAATTTTTTCCATTGTACGTTGCACAACATTAACAAAGCACGGTCATATAATAAGACATATAATTTCCATGTAGAAAATAATAAGGTATACAAATATGTTTCACGTGCATCTAAAGTATTTTACCGCCTCTCCTTTTTATCACATGAACAGAGCTGATTTGACAATGAGAGTTATTACTGCGAGGTTCCGCATTCTCATTGGCTGGCTTAACAATTCGCCACAAAAAATCGAAAGATGGTATTCTTAACGCCACGCCATTCTACGTTATAACATTGCTCGGTTGTGAACAGTATTTGTTGACGCTGCTATTCAACCACAGGGATTTGATTTTCTTCTGGATCTCGTTACGTTAACGCCATGTTGGTTGTAGACGAGGTCTCTCTCCGCATTGAATTACCCCGCGTGATACGTGTCTAACATCCGTTGAGAGAAATAATCGATAAAAGCTAGTTTCACAGCTTGTGCCATGTAACCCAGAATTCTTAAGGCTGGTGGTATGGATAGATGGGAAAACCCATCTTTCTGGGATGCGCTGGGAAAACTTTAAAGCGATGAAGTGCAAAATTAACATCGTTGACAGGGAATCGCATCATTGTCTTGTCGCGGTTGAAGGGCAGTACTAAAAAGATGTTTGGAATATAGGTATGCCGATAACGCTTAAATGCCATTAACGTGCGAATCGCTACCTCGGAAAACCACGCTCTCTCTCTGGTCGGCGTAGTGTGCAGCTGTATACCTAATTCACTTCAAAGCCTGGTTCAAATGTACGCCGATCACAGCGCGGCAACCGAGGACGGCTTCTGATTAGCTGTTCTACTTTCTGCTCTGTCTATTCGTCGAGTTCAGCGTACATGTGAACCAGGCTTTACAGTTTAACTTAGTGATAAATCGTGTGAAAGCGGAGATGCTAAGCAAACTGCAGGGAAGTGGTCGGTATCCAGGCTAGGTAAAGAATACGAAACCCATTGCAAGACGTATAATATAGTCTATTCGCGGTTACTTCACGCTTTCTGAATCAAACCTTTGAAAAATTCACACCACATATGACGTGTTTGGTTGTTTCTTAATTATGTTTTGTATCACAAGCTCTTTGTCCTTATGTTAATATTAAACTACCTTATGTTTGGTTTTGTTGAGATGTTACTTATATTTTATCTATAAATTGTATTATTTCATTTTCTGTTAATATGAATTAAAACAGTCAGAAAATAGGTGTGTTGATAATGCCAAGTAAGAAATAGTTCTTATGCAAAAAAATATATATATTATTACACACAGAGTGTCCAAGAATGCGGTGCGTTGTACCTTTGGAGTAATTTTCTAGACTTGGTTAAGCATTGTTTGCATGGGGCGTAGGAATATCCTGGAAGTGGAACTTTAAGCAGGGCTTCAGAGAAGTTGGTGGTAACATTGGAATGGATTATATAGTCTATTCACGGTTACTTCACATTTTCTGCTGCACTGCTGAAATTCTACTTCCAGGATATCCCTCCGCCTCGTGCACACTTAAGCCTTACTAAGTCTAGGAAACTGCACCAAAGGGACAAAGCACCGAATTCGTGCGCACTCAGTTGTAATAACATTTCGCTTGAGAATAATTTTTTACTAGGCGTTAACAAAAAAAAATGTTTTCGTACTTTTATAATTTATATTTATTATAAATGATATATTATAAGTTATAAATAAAACGTAGGTAAAATTTCAATTTAACGAAAAATAAGATACTCTATGCAAACAGAGGTATAAAAGGCTTAAGTGATACATTGCATAGACTATTTAGGAAATAACTAAACTTGCCTTACATGGGGTGATTTTTCTAAGGTTTGATTCAAAAAGTGTGAATAATCCGCGAATTGACTATAGAACCGAAGAGCTGACGGATCTCCCCTCTCCGACAGACTGTATTTGGGACAGCTACTCTATTAAAGGCTGTTCACGATAAAGTGAGCACTTTTGAAATCAACCTTAGAAAAAAGTTACTACCCCTACCTGCACATATTTTAAAGAACTAACTGAGTGACATGTGCCCAGTAAAGTTGGTAACGATGGATGGGAAGCAGTTCCATATTTTAACGTCGAATAAAAAGTGTTAGATAACAATTTGTGACGACTTAAACTATTTCTTTCGCTTTATGTTTTTTTTTTATGCATCGAAATATTAAAATGAGCAGATTTGTGAAATATTTACTTTTATAATAACGTCAGAGTTTCACTCGACTGACGCATAAATAAAGTTATGAGGCTTATGGCAATGCTAATTTTATACAAGGCTGAAGAATACACAGCGTGCATACAAGTCGATCTTAAGCAGGGCTTTCAGGAGTGCTCATTCTACCGTGAATAGCCTATAAGAAACTATGTAGTGTAATGTTTGGCAACACTTTGGCCGGAGTCTGTCTATGGACCAACGCCGAGAAGAACAAACCCCCCCCCCCCCCCCCCCCATGGCGCAGCTTCAGTTTGGTGTGCCATTCGTCGCGCTTCCAGCCACAATATTCAACTTACAGCAACTTTACATATATTTTTGGAGAGGAGGGAACTACTACTACTAACAACACTTTAATAAATTCCGTTAGATAACACTTACTATGACTTCTTGTATAGTAATAATGTTTTCTCCACATATATTTGCCAATTTTCAAACTTTCCCTTCAAGTGCACCTTTAAAATCATTCAAATGCCCATTTCACCTCAACTTCCAATACCTTGGGCATTGCATCAAAAACAAACCTTTTAAAATTCAGCGAAACACTTTGAAACGGGTAAACTCTGCTTGAAATACAATCAGCCTGCCTTAAAACTGCAGGGTTTACAACCATGATTTTTAAAACCATTTAAAAACAGCTTAAAATCATTTAAAACACCCATTTTAACATAAATATCGGAAAACATAGGCACCTTGATTGTGCTAGCATCACAAAGCTATTTTAAAACGCCTACTCACCTGTAGGAACTCCTAAAGCATTTACATTTACATTTTACTGATTGTCTCTATAATGTCTTGGTCCTACCTCGCCAACCGCTTAAATTTATTGTAACTCTTATTTAATATAGTTCAATCAAATGCCTGTTGCGTTTTTGTATAACTTCAATTTGATTACCACAAACGTTATCTAGTCTAAAATTATCCCGCTGCTTTTATGCATCCAAAAAAAATTCCATCTATTGTGTTTCATGTAAAAGGACGTGTATATTTCCTCGTGTGATAATAGGCAATATGAGTAAAAATGTATTTGAACGGTGCCCAGTAGACTTAGCATTATTTCTATGGATGCTAGACTTAATCAGCTATTAAGAGATGTACAAGTTACGTAATGCTATATTAATCTTTTAAAAGACATTTAAAAGAAAACCATTGAGTGACTGCATTTTATTTAATTGGGGAGCAAACACATTCCTGTAATTGAGTGCTATTTTGTTACAGTAACAGTCACATGACCTTGAGGAAAATACGTACTTTTCTGTGAACGACAATGCAACAACGTCACGTGCTTTACAGTTATATTTGTTATATAATTGTCTCATGTTTTGTGCTATTAGAGGAGTGTTAATTTATTGAGCCCAACAATAAATCAGCCTTAGAAAAAAGTCACTGCCTCTGCCTGCATATATTTTAACGGGCGCCCTGAGTGACATGCGCCCACTCAAGTTGGGTAACGATATATGGAGAGTACGTCCACACCTTAACGTCGAAAAAAAAGTGTCAGGTAACCATTTATAAAAAACTAAAATTATTTCTTGCTCTTTCTGTATCTTTGATGCAGCGAAGTGTAAAAATTAGCAGATTTGTTTAATATTTAATTTTCAAAATATTTCTCTGTTTCGCTTGACCGACGCATGAATAAAGTGATGAGACCCACGGCAATGTTAATTTTATACAAAGTGGAAGAATACACAAAGTGCTTACAAGTAGATATCAAGCAGGTCATTCAAAAGTGCTCATTTTACCGTGAACAGACTATATGCGTACGTACAAGGTATTTGGTGGATTTGAATAGCGTGTTCGCCGCCATTTTTGTCACTTTACGTCGAGAATGTAGAAGAAATGCATCTGAAGGAGGCGTGACGTCATTAAAATTGCGAAGCGAACAGTGAAATCGTCGCCATCTCAGTTTGTTCGCTATATCCCATTCGTCACGGTTATTTCCATCTTTCCTGAAGCCGTGAGAACGTTATGCTCTCGTGATATTCTTCCGCCTCATGAAAACTAACCTAAACCATGTCTAAAAGATTACACGGCAAGGGACCACACACCACATTCGTCTGCATTCTGTGTATTCATGTTTTGCATAAGAACTAGTTCTTAATAGGCAGTACCAGCGTACCTATTTTCTCCCTATATTTATTCATGTTAATTATAAACGAAATATTATAATTTAGTTAAAAAATAAGTAAAAGTTCAATTTAACAGAAATTTTGATATTTTATATAAACACAGGTATAAATAGATAGTGATACGTTAAATATTTAGGAAAAAACAAAACAAAGGTTTTATTCTAAAAGAGCGAAGAAACCGCACATAGATTATACAGCCCCCCCCCCCATCCCCCCCCCGGCCACAAAGTTTGCTCGTCTTACCCGCGTTTACGTGATTTATAACACGTATAGTTCAGTTCACGGTAAAGTGGACACTTTTGAAAGCCCTGCTTAATATGTACTTGTATGCACATTGTTTATTCTTCCGCCATTTGTATAATAATAACGCTACCATTGGCCTCATCACTTTGTTCGTGCTTCGGTCAAGAGAAACCGTAAAATTTTTGAAAAGTAAATATTTTAGAAATGTTTTCATACTTGCACTTACATGTATTTTTTTTTTAAAGTAAAATAAAATACTTCAGTATTCTATAAGAAAGTATTGTGATGGACACTCCGAAGACTCTGATATGCATTTGCAAAAAGCTGAATTTCTCACAAATAATATGATTAACAGGAGGATGTTATTATACACAATGTAAGCCAGCGGATTAAACTACAGACGCACATTTGTACTTTGTTTCTTCCCCTCGAAGAAGCTGCACAAGAAAGCCCTAATTTAACGTTAAGATATGGAAATATTTTCTCTCCGTCGTTGCCAACTTGACTGGGAGCATGACGGTCAATGTATCCGTTCAAATATACGCAGGATTAGGGCAGGTGACATTTTTCAAAGGTTGATTTCAAAAGTGCTCAACTTTACCGGGAACAACCTATTGGTAGGGGTATGCAAAATTCGCGCTGTTATTTAGCATCAGGTTGAACTTCACAGTACTGTATGCACTAGAGCTGGCGTCGTTTCTCCATTGGCTGCTGCATAAATTTGACGTCAGTCCCTCTCTGATTGAACTACACGTGATGGGGGCACACGATTGTGAAGTGTTCCTTTATTGGTGCAGTGTCGCCCAGGGTGTCACCTATAGTGTGGCCCAATGACAAACGTATTGCAAAGGTGCATGTGTTCCAAGTTTCACATGTCCCCAAATAATAACGCGGATTTTGCAGTTCTCTACCTATTGATGGTGGTGGGATGGCCCGAGTGAGAAGGCGCTCGTCAAGTGGGCGTCCACCAGCAGCGAGTGTGACATGCCGAGGCACGATGTAGGCCGTGACCTTGGACCCGGCCATGCCGCGGCGCGCGGTGTGGGTGTAGCACGAGACCCCAGAACCTGCTGCTTGCTCCCCCGGGTGATGCGCGGAGCCTGGAGAGTCTCTCGGAGGAACTTTGAAGGGGAGAGTGGGAGGGATTTTGGAGCTGCTGGAGTTCAAGGTCAAGGCCGCCTGGAGAGGGACCAACGCACTGGCCCCCGGGCCGCGGGCTTCGCTGTCCCCCTCCCATGCACCCCCCCTACCCTCCAACACCATCGTCGATATACCAGCAAACTCTCGGGAACCCCTCCATACTCATATCCCCCCCCCCCCTTTGTCAAAACCCAGATTTCATTCTGTCTCTCTCTCTCGCGCGCGCTTTGCACACACGCCCTATCTCTGCTGTACCTTCGACCAACCGCTCAAGGACATTTAACACCATCGAATTTAGCTCCAGATGACCTTGAGTTTCTCTATCGTATTTCTGTTCATTGTTTTTTTTTATGTAACGTCGCATTGACGTATAACAAAACAAAAAATTGTATTTTGATAGCAACTACTATGAATAGTATTTGGTGTGACATACTTGGCGTTATTTGTGTTTCTTGACGTTAGGGGAATGGTGCACGAAAATCGTATATTTATATAATTTTTGTCACAATTAGTTTTATAGAGGATTTTTCGTAATTTTTGGTTCGACAAGACGTAAATAACAATTTTGAACACCTTATTACGTGGTTAAAAATTATCCGCCTGCGTTATTCTCGGAGCTCTGATTGAAAATAATTTCCTTCCTCCCATCAGTGCTCCGAGAATAATGAAGGCAGTGAAAATCTAACAACGTGAAAAAGTGTTGAAAAATATTATTTCCGTCTTGTCGAACCAAAAATTTCGATAAACTTTTTGGAAAAAGACATATCAAAAATCGGGCAAACGTACTGCTTGTATGCATCATTCCCCTTAAGTGGGTCGTCTCTGAGTACATTACGCCAAGTTTTCACCGCCGGCCAATGAGAATGTGAATCGTTACGAAAACTGCTGTAGGCAAATTATGCTAATAAAAAATTTTTGTGCCAAGAAAAATTATTTCTTACTCGTTTGCTCTTTCAAATGGGAAATGTAAAGGAATTTTTCTTTTACGTTAACGCCGATTGTAGACGTACGGTTTCGCCTATCATGCTTTGTAAGTTATATTATTTAGGCCAAGTCGATTATGGACGGGGACCAAGCCATTTTTTTCTTTTAAGGTGTCGAATGTTTGGTGGTGGCTCGGTGGTAACCCACTGCTTTCTGGTTGAATAGGACGCGAGCTCGGCTCCAGACACGGCGAATGCTAGTATATTTACGTATAGGCTGTTTACGGTAAAGTGATCACTTTTGAGGCCCTAATTACTTTTTACTTTCAGTCATTTTTAAATACTTTAACCACCTTTTAAAATAAACATTGTCATGTGAATAATAAACACCGTGTGTGTATTCCACAGCACTCGGTAGTTGACTCCTAAAGCAAAAATAAAATGTATTTATTTATTTATATTTGAAATGAGAAGGCTTTCAGAAGTGCTCACTTTACCGTGCATAGCCTATAATTAGAGCCGCGAGTATTTCGCGGATTGATTCGCCAGCAGGCTAGACGTCACGCTCCTCTATAGACTGGAGACACTATCGTTGACTCATTGGCTGCTGCGATCAAGTGAAGCCTCTGTGCAGCACTGTTCAACGCTAACTCACACTACTGCTTCCTGCTTGCTACTGGCTCACAGATAAATGAGGCGTGCCTAAAGAACTGCCGTCCAGTCACAATGGAATGAGAAAATACCAAGTGTTTGAAGTCTACTTCGTCATCAAATGAATTCGCGAAATACCCCGGCCTCTACCTATAATGCAGGCAATGACAGATCTCTTCCTCTTCCGTGCTTCGCCGAGCAACGTACAGCGTATATAATGCCGTCCCTTATCGACGAGAAGTTAACCCTACCTGACATCAAAGAATTTCGTCCCGAGTATGTTGCACATTTACTTAACTTCAGGGAAAAAAAGGGGGGGACAGTGGTCTAGTGGTTATATTTCTCGCCTCCCGCCTAGGTGGAACTGGGCTCGATCCAGGCCTGGTCGCTCCCAGATTTCCAAATGTGGGAATCTTGCCGGACGATGCCGCTGGTCAGCGGGTTTTCTCGGGCATCTCCAGTTTCCCTCGCCCCTGCACTCCGGCGCTGTTCCATATTTACCTCACTTCGTCCTCATCGACTCCCAAGACCTCGATGTTTACAGCCGCCCAAATCTCTCCGCTCTACTTTACTACATAACTTTAGTTTATCAACCACTAGACAAAATTATTCCATTTTCACAGGACATTTTAACATGAGAATAGAGTAGTGTGCATTTCGAAAAAAATTTAATGTTATACAATTGACTAATTTTTCATGCAGAATAAATCTACAATATTAAAACTAATATTCATTTTAGCTTAACAAAATTATTTTATTGTGGGATTATTTGTGACGTGACGTCGTCTAAGAACTCAGCCACTTATGTTCAGAAAGTGAGAGTCACGAAATGTTGCTCTCGGGGCCATGGCAATTACTCGTTGGGTGAGTGACAAGATTTGGGTGGCTCTTAACAGCGAGATCTTGAGAGCCGATGAGGGTGATTGAAGTGAATATGGAGCAGCGCCGGAATGGGGGGGCGGGGGAAACGGGAGATCCCCGAGAAGGCCCGCCGACCAACAACATCGTCCTGCATGATTCCCACTTGCGAAAATCCAGTGGCCCGGCCGGGGATTGAGCCCGGTTCGCCTTTGTAGGAGGCGAGCGCTCTAATCGCTCAGCCACCGTGGCCCCCTAAAAATAAGCGGTACGTAAAATGTAAATGTACGATAGTATAGGTCGCTCCTTTGCCTTCATGCTTCGCATACAAACATATCGTTCTGACGTCATGAGGCCGCGGTGGGATCCATGCTACTGATCTCTGATTTCGAGCTGTCTAGTATGCTTAGGATCGCTGTATCGACCGAACTGCTCATCCGATCGGGCAAGTTCTCATGTCAGTTTGTGCGTAAAAAAATTACCAAGAATCATAAATAATAAACTAACATGATGACTTTCTAACTAATAATAGTTTTCTTTGCAGATTACAAACCAAAATAGTTAAAAATTACGAGTTAGGCGAAAAGGACACTAATGATATTAACAACATGAATAGTGCTCGACAAGACAATTGTAGTGCAGAAAGGATGACTCAGCCACCTCAGTACATTCCGGAGTTATATGAAGAAGAAGTTGACAATTCTACGCAGCAGCGAAATGCGGACGTGGCGATCGCGTCATCGCATGCCACATTCCACATCACGTGGCGATACTAAGGCTAAACAACAACGACGTAATCAGTGCAAGCACATAAAACATCAAGATCGATTGCAAAAACTAAGAGAATTAAATGCAAAACGAAGGTAGAAGTCAATTGACACGTCTCCAGCAAATACATTAATGATTTTTTTTTCTCTCACTACCCATAGACGCATTGGCGTAAAAATACCTACTGTCGTATAGATGACACAGCCCACCCCATTTTTTTTTTTTTTATTTGTTTAACCGACACATTTGTAAAAACACTTTCAGTTTAACACTTCGATTTTTATTGAATGAAATTGATCGATATGCATATGAAATAATAAGTGTGCCCAATACCTCGAGTTGAAAATGCTGAGTTCCGATATTCTTGTACGTGCGAAATTGTATACAAAATAGTCCTGCCTTTGCTGTAGGGCAACACGAGAAAGAAAGTATATTTTCAACTATGTTAAGTTTATGTTTTGCCAAATTTTCCTTGGCGAATATTTAACTTACCTCGAGAAAGTTTCTGCACTGAGAAATACGTGCAACACACAATATTGACGTAATAGTTCTGCGATGGGGTTTCAAGGACGTCACAAAGAAACTTTTGTACAAACATCTAATTGTTTTGTGTGGTTTGGGACATTTTTTTCGATGTGGGAATATTCGAACTACTGAAATTTTAGCTTTTCATCGTATTTATATGCTTTGACGATTGCTTTGTGTCCACAATAAAAGCGTATCGTGATTTTTTTTAAATATAATTTTCAGCTCAAAATAAGAGCTAGACGCAGGACATGGCAGTATCGCACTCTCTACTTAGCTGCTTCTTAAGAGCTGTTTTTGTGATGCACCTCTTCAGATTTACATAAACATATGTGATAACTTAAATAATGTGGTCTCCAGTGAGAACTAGCCGTAACGTTCCAAGCTAGGCCAAGCTTTATAATGCTTTCAGCAAGCCGAACTGTTTCCACGGCGATATACGTTCAACTGCTGAGGATACGGGAATACATGTCGTAAACGTGGCGTGCGTGTTCACGATCTCTGCTGGGTTTTCTGGCAGGCATCTTCCTGCGGTACCATTGTATCACGTGACCCTAGGGCGCAGTCTCTTCCACCGAACGTGCCGTCGAGAGAAAGGCTTGTTTGAGCAGAAAATATTTTGTTGTGTATGGCAAACAGATCTGTAGCAGTCGATTCCACTAAATACTTTGTTGATAGTCAAATTCTGTTGGCCCAACACAGAGATTTTCTCAACTCAAATGCATATTTTGTTACATAAAAATATTTTTTTGTTGGTTTTACACATTTTGTTTACTCAACAAAACATTTTGTTGGAAATACTACAAATTCGTTTGGTCATATAGAAAGAAGTACTTTTCTGGATGGAACAAACCTTTCTCTCTGTTTGGGGGAGTGAATAGATTTGGCCGTCTCTTAACATCGAAGTTTTGAGAGCAGATGAAGTTGAAGTAAGGTTAGAATAGAGCAGCATCGGAATTTAAGTGCGGGGGAAACAGGAGATCCCCGAGAAAACCCGCCGACCAGCGGTATCGCCCAGCACGATTCCCACATGCGAAAATCCGGAGGCGACCCAGTCGGGAGTCGAACCCGGTGGGAGGCGAGTAGACTAACCACTACACACTACACTACCGCGGCCCCAGTTTTTAGTTAATGGTTGAGTGAATTTTGTCTCTAAGTAATAGGTACATTACTTTGAGTAAACCATTAATTTGTGTAGCTGGCAAAATATTAGTCTGTTCATTTTAACGTTGAATAAATTCACTAGGTAAATGTTTTCCGGCCATCAGTTAAATTTATTGAATGTTGAAAGCCGACCACCCATGGAGCAGTCGGTTGGTGCGCCGCCCATCTGCGGTGCGGGAGATTCTGGGTTAGAATCCCAGGTAAGACATGGGTGTTCGTTTAAGTTAGGTCATGAGTAGTTTGTAAGCCGTCCCACAATAAGCGTTCAGGCATGACACCAGGGAACGTTAATAAGCCCTTTCCAATCCAACGAATTTTGAAGATAAGCTTGGGTGAGAAATACTGTGTGTGTGTGTGTGCACTTGAATCAATCTAAAAGGCAATGAGTCGAACTACCTGTCAGCTATTCCGCTTCATCGAAATTCACATTTAGAATAAGATTTTGTTTTTATTATAGGGTAGACACTTATGTTGACATATTGATTCGCGTTATCTAGTCTTTGCCACATGCAGCCAAACCCAGTCATTCAAGAAATGTCATCGTACTAATGGGTGGCAGACAGGACATATTTATTCCACGAACCAAGAACGCGCACTTGATACTGAGAGAGGCTATCGGCTATTCACGGTAAACTGAGCACTTTTGAAAGCCCTCGCATTTATAACAATAGTCATTAAATATATTTTATTTTAGCCGTAGACATTAATTTCCAAGTTCGGTGGAATCCACGCACTGTGTTCGTTTTTTCTGTGGCAATATTTATTTTAAAATGCAGTTAAAGGGTAATACATGACTGAAATAAAAAAGTAACTAGGGACTCAAAAGTGCTCACTTTACCGCGAGCAGCCGCCGATACATATCAAGACTTCGTAATACGTAGAGACGGTTAGGGCATACACAGAAGGATTAACATCTTAACGAGGGGTGGCACCTCGTAACCTTCGTGGCCTCCAACCTTCCCTAAGTCGAAGGACGTGGGTGCAAACCCCTTCGAAATACTTCCTCCACCCCACCGCTTCTAGACCGACCTCGTTTTCTCCTACCCCCCCAACACAGATCCACGGAGAAAAGATATGCGGCGCATCCTTGGAGGGTTGGGTAAGTGAGTGAGTGAATATCGAGGTCTTGGGATCCAACGAGGGTGAAGTGAGGAGAGTATGGAGCAGCGCCGGAATGATATCTCGGGAGATCCTCGAGAAAATCCGCCGACCAGCGGCATCGTCCGGCACGACGTGCGAAAACCCGGGAGCCGACCCCGCCGGCAATCGAAACAAGTGGGAGGCGAGTAGTCTAACCACTACACCAACGAGGCCCAAGGCCCAAGGAGGGTTGGGAAAAACCACAGACTAAAGAAGAGGTAGAACGATTTTTCTTATTCCACGCATGTCAACATCATTGACTCGTTGGCACAGTAGAGTTTACCATCCGAAGCTGTATAGTGCCGAATATCGGATAGTGATGGATGCTTAATATCGGATATCCGATAATAGGGCGCTAGTTTTACCGCAGAAAGGCTTTCCACGAAGAACAACTTTGTCACGCCACTACAGTATTTATTAAAATTAATTTATTAACGCAGTGCAGTTTGGTAGTGTGAAATAAAAATAAATCTCTTGTATTAATACTTTTTGCTGTGTACAATGCATGGTAAAGTTTTTCAGTGCCTATGTATTAACTGTCACGACAAAAAATGTTATAGCACAGGGATAAAAATATAATAGCCTACGTAGGGTTAGAGAAGCCACTTCTCATATTAGTACCACTTTCAATTTTGCCAACCACACTACCTGATCCTAAATAACATACCAGATTTTTATTTTTTTGGTAAGTTTATTTAGGCATATATTTGAAAAAAAATATTCACACAGAAACATGAAGGAATTTTGCCTATCATATCTGAGCGTGATATATTTAATTTGTTGCTAACTTAATTTTATATATTTATTGTTTTAGATGGCTACTGGCAGAAAACAAAGGCTGTGGGATCCAGACTCGATGGGGAAAGCCATAGACGCAGTGAACAATAAAGACAAAGGTGACCTTAAGGCTGCCAAAGCCTTTAACGTCCCGTGAATTACATTGGAAAATTACATGAATAGCAAGGGAAAAGACGTCGAAAAGCTACTGTCTACTCCTTTGGGAAGGAAGAGTGCTTTAGAGAATGCTCTTGAAGATCAGTTAGCTTCCTAGTGCAAAGAAATATGCAGGCATTAACATGGGTTTAGAAGACGAGATGTTAGGGTACTAGCTTATCAACTTGCTGTAAAAAATAATTTGACCCATACATTTACTGCCGAGAAAGAAATGGCTGGTAAAATGTGGCTGATAAACTTCCTCCATAGGCATTCAGAGCTAGCAGTGAGAACACCTCGTGCTGTTTCGTTAGTTAGCGTGAAAAACTTTATAAGAGAGAAAGTCGACATGTTTTTTCCAACTTCTGAAGCCAGAACTTCGGCTGATAAATCATTATCGTTCTGGAATCTACAACGTTGGCGAAACTTGTGTGACAGTGGTTCAGGGCAACATGTTCCAAAATTATCATCTTCAAGGGAAATAAATAAGTTGCTAAGTTGTCTTCTGCAGAGCGAGAATCCCTGATTACAGTTGTCACATGCATGAATGCGGCAGGTAAATTTGTGCCACCTATGTTAGTTTTCCCCCGAACCAATACGAAAGAAGAACTTCTTGATGGTGCACCACCTGATACTACAGCTGCTGCTACCTACACATCTGGTTGGATACAACACCACATTTTCATCGACTGGTTGCGGCATTTTATTAAAGTAGTCAAGCCAACTGTTGAAGACACTGTCTGTTTGATTCTTGGCGGTCATTACTCTAGTACAAGAAATTTAGATGTAATATAACTAGCAAGGCAGAATGGGGTGAAGATTATTTGCCTACCGCCACATTTGGCACACAAGCTCCAACCTTTGGATGTTGCTTTCATGGCTCAATTTAAAAAGTTTTACTACGCTGAAATTGAAAATTGGTTGGATGCCCATCCCTTCAGAGCTGTTACTGTTTGCCAAGTTGGATCTTTAATGGGACGAGCCTACTTGAGGGCAGCTACCATGGAATCAGCTGTAAACGGGTTCAGAAGATGCGGCATATCACCTGTTGACCCACTAGTGTTTGGAGAACAGGATTTTCTTACTGAATATGTCGAGAATGACAACACTGATGAACATTCAGGGCGTGAAAATTATATCGGGAGAGTTCGAAAATCCCTTTGCCAGCTTATGGAAAGATGCGAAAATGGGACAAAGGAACAAGAAAGAACAAGCCATGATGAACCTATGGATGAAGTTAGTGAAGGAATCGAAGGAAGTAGAAATACACATGGGACTAAGAAGGGAAATGGTGAAGCCTTTTTAATTTACGTCAATGTCCTAACTTACAAGGGCCTTCTAAAAGAGGTCGAACGACTGGACAACCCGCCATAATCACCTCTTCTCCATACAAGGCACAGCTAACAGTCTGTTTATAAAATGCACAGTTAAGGAAACATACGCAGAATTCTTCAATTAAAGGCACGAAGGAAAGTGTACAAAATGTTAAGATCCTGAAGAAGGGAGCCACTAAATATGTTTCTAGGAAGCTAGCATTGCCTAAGGCACATGACAAGAGAGGAGGCTCAAAAACTATGTTTACAGAATTGGAATATTCAGATTCGGATAATGACCCACCTCTTGTTTCAACGAATGACAGTGACAGTGCAGACGAAGAATGCTTCAATTGTGCTGTTGCATATCGCTAAGATCATTCTGGAGACGACTGGATTCGGTGTTTTCGCTGCCTGCGCTGGGTACACGAAACATGTGCCGTCGTTGATTAAAACAGCTCAGCCCTTGATTTAGTTCGTGTGTTTGTTATAATAGGTAAAATGTTAATCTCTTCAGTAGATATTTTCGAATAATTTATATATGCAGAACATGTTAACTGTAATCAGTGCTTGATATATAAATACCAGAAAATACTTACACATGCTAGATTTTTAAGTCTTACATTCAAATGTTGTGCTTGTTTCATTGTCTAGGAGGATTATGACTGAGTTTCCATGTTCCATTATTATGAAAACTTACTATCCGATATTAGGAATACCTACTATCCGATACTAGGCTCCCTTTTTTCAAAACTTGTAATTTGCATTGTTTTCGTTTTCATTTCTTACTATTTCTGTAAATTATTTGCTTAATTTAAACAGATACCAGCTTAAACTATGTTTAACCAAGCAAATAATGGACCAATATATGGATGTTAATATATTTTCCTTCTACAAATAAATCTGACTTTTATAAAAGTATCCTATATTCGGTCACTTTACCTTATGCATAAGTGTAAGTGTTGCATTAGAATCACATATTTATTAACATGCTTATCGTACACGAGTTGACGAGCCACTACCTACATTACACACACACAAACTTGGTAAAAAAAAAGTCCTAGGATGAACAAAACAATAAAAAATATCTTCGGAAATACAAATCTTAACATACTGCCCACCGAAAATGATACATTTTCTACACCTTAACCAGTTAACACATTAAACTGGTAACTAAACTGGTATATATTTATATTACACCCACTATACTACATCACAAGACAAGTGAGATTATACAACACAGAAAATCTAGTTTAGGGGTAACAAACAAATTTTTGTCACTGGTCTTTGCATAGTTCCATTTGTGATCTTTAGAGTAACTACTCTTACAATACCGTCCGTACCAGGATGGGTCTTCACAATTATTGCTGTCTTGCATTGTAAGGGAGGTATGTTTGTGTCCTTCACCAATCCTAGCATACCTTCCTTAACGCCTGGTACTGGAACATTCCATTTGGTCCTTTGATGCAGAGTGTGAAGATACTCGGAGCTCCAGCATTTCCAGATGGACTGCTTCAATTCGCACACGGGCTGCCAGCGATTCCAGTGGTGGTTCTTCACTGTCAACAGGTTTTCTTCAGGTAGGACAATAAGTGATGCACCAACTAGAAAGTGGCCCGGAGTCAGAATGTCAAATTCTGATGGATCAGTGAAGAGTGGGCAAGGTGGCCCGGAGTCCATAATGGCGGAAATTTTTGCAAACAAGGTTGGCAACTCCTCAAAAGTAAGAGCTTGGTCACCTGTAACTCGCCCCGTGTGAGTATTGACATATTTGATAGCTACCTCCCATAATCCTCCGAAGTGAGGGCTCTCAGGAGGGTTAAAGTGCCACCTGATGTTAGCTGAATGAGTTGTATTTGAAGAGATTGCCACATTGGTTCTGCAAACAAGGCTTGATACAGCTCTCTCAGTTACCGTGCTGCACTAACAAAATTTGTACCTTGGTCAGAATACATGTCAGCAGGGGTCCCCTAAGAGATAAAATCGCTTGAGAGCTGCAATAAAGCATGTGTGGAGAGTGAAGAAACCAACTCCAAATGCACCGCCTTGGTGAACAAGCAGATAAACAAACACATATAGCTCTTCATAGAAGTTGTATTTTGTGTCTTGGATGGTTTGGTGACAAATGGTCCACCAAAATCCACGCCAACCTTTAGGAATAGACGAATCTGACAAAATCTGGACACTGGCAAATTTTCCATGAGAGGTGCATGAGCCTTGGGACTGCACTTAAAACAATAAACACATTTGTGTATCTCCTGTAGAATTATGCACCGAGCAGTTAGAATCCAGAATTGTCTTTGAATTAGGAAGTGGGTAGTTTGCGATGCAGCATGCAAGTAAGCAACATGAAAAAAATTGATGATTAAAATTGCCAAATGATATTTGCCTGGAATCATAATTCGATGTTTGGCTTCATCACCTAAGGATGAATTTTGCAATCTGCTGCCCACCCTGACAACACCCTGGGTATCGAGAAAAGGGCGCAAACTTCTAAGCGTACAGGAAATTCCACCTCTTCTAAGTAGCTTAAGTTCATCTGAAAGGTAGTATTGTTGCACAAACAAAAACCAAAATAACAATGTCGATTTAGTTTCTACATATGTCAGGGAGTGAGCTGTTGGATGAGATTTGTTTTGAAAGATATCTAGAGCTCAGACATGCCAGCCAGTCACCCTTTTCTGGCGTGAGAAGGGAGAAAAGGACTCTAACAACTTCACACCACCCTCCTGGTTATATTCAGCAACTAGAACACATACCTGCACTGGTTTGTGCTCGCAAGATTCCACTTCACGAAACACTTCAACTCGATCTGCAGGCCAATCTCCTTCACAGTCGTTCAGCCAGTCAGGGCCATGAAACCACAAGGTACTGTTCACCAACTGGTCTGGGAGTGAACCCCAAGAATGCCAAATCTGCTGGGTTGTCTGCAGACGGCACATATCGCCATGCACTTGGAGCCACCAATGTTTGAACTTCTGACACTCTCCTTGCCACAAATGACTTGAACTTATGAGGAGAATATTTAAGCCACGAAAGGACAGTAATAGAATCTGTCTACATGAAAAGAGCAATGTCTACTATCATGTTCACATACAATGTGTTTACATAGCTCCATAATCTGGCCAATAACAAGGCCCCAGAAAGCTCAAGTCTTGGAATAGATAATGTTTTAGAGATGCAACCTTAGATTTCGACATTACCAAGTGTACTGAAACCACACTTTTAGCAGCTACTACCCTAATATAAATTGCAGCAGCATACACCTTCTCGGAGACGTCCCAAAAGCCATTAAAATGAATACTTGAGAAATCAATGTCCCAGACATACCTAGGAATTCTTACACTGACTAAAGAATGCAGTGACCCCTTAAAAAGCAGCCAGTTGTCAACAATGTTGCCAGGAACAGGTTCATCACAATCCAGCCCCACTGTCCAAAATATTTGAAGTAGTACCTTCACCTGGATAACCACTGGGGACACCCAACCACATGGATCAAGCAACCCTAACAATTGTTGACAATATGCCTTGCTTAGTTATGGGAAGATCAGGAACACTCACATTTTAGGTGAACTCATCAGTTTCAGGGCACCAGTGCACACCTAGTACCTTCAGGACATGGTTAGAGTCTCCGTCAAAGTTAGGCAGCATCTCCCATAGCTCTACAGGGACACTGTCTAGAAGATCTGGGTATTCGACGACCATTTCAGTAGCTCAAATCCACCCAATTACAGCAGGTATACAAGCTCTGCCTTGAGAGCTTGGACTGCTTTAATTGTTGCTGCGCCACTGACAATATCATCAACAAATATGTCATGATGTAACACTTGTGCTGCTGGTGCATACAGATGTCCTTCATCGTCAGCAAGCTGCTTCACAGTTCTGATTGCCTGGTATGGAGAGGAGGCGAGTCCATAGGTAACTGTGTTTAATTGATAAATCTGAATGTCTTCACCATGTGAATGTCGCCTCAATATGCACTGATGTCTGCGGTCGTCTTGATGAATGAGAATCTGACGATATATTTTGCAGATGTCTGCTGTGAAGATGACAGGTGAAACATGAAAATTGAGGTAGATTTCAGGTAGGTCCTTCTGAAGTTTATTTTACCAGTACTGAGTATGTCGTTCTATGAGATACCGTAAGCTGTCTTTGCTGAGCCATCGAATACAACACGTACATTTGTTGTTGAACACATCTCCTTATACACCGCATGATGATGAATAATGTGCATGAGCACAACACTGGGCTTTTGATCATCATTGGTTTACAATGCACCTGCAGCTTGGTATTCTGGTACTCTCATTAATGATCATGTGACCCAGTTCCTCATACTCTTCCATGAAGGCATTGTACTCACAAGCCAATTTTGGAATCCTGCAATTCTTGGCTTCAAGATGTTTGAATCTGGTTAAGGCCTGCTGTAGAGTGTCTCCATACTCAAGAGCAGACTGTCTAAATGGAAGATGAAGGATGTACCTACCATCTGGTGCCCTGGTATGGGTTATGACAAAATGTTCCTCACATTGCTTGTCATCTTGTGACATTAACTCTAGCTTTGGGACCTCCTCAATCTCCCAGAATATTCTGAGCTCCATATACAAGTTAGTTCGTACAAGAAATGACACAGGTGTTGCATGATTTGCATGTGGATCATAGGAGGTCTTTCTAGTCACCACCCAACCGAAGATTGAATGGAACTATGACGGTCACTGGGATTTTGGAATCAGTCATAGCTTCACTCACTATGTCAGCTGACAACAGCATATCAACTGGCCCAGGGACATTGAATGAGGGGTCTGCCAGTTTCAAGTCTGCAAGGTGTGCCACACTCTCTAAAGCAATTGTTGAAGATGAAATGGGATGTGTTATGTTCTTAAGAACAATAGTTCTTACATCGTATTGTTTTCCCCGGCTGTCATCTGGTCTTATTGAACATGACACGACACCTTTAGCACCACACACTGAGGTTTGTCCAACGCCTGCAACGTCTACTGCTTGATGGTGATGTGGCGAATCTAACCCCTGCATACACTCTTCAGTGATGAATGAAGTCTGCGAGACCCCATCCAACAATGCTCTTACAATCTGAAAGTTTCCACTCCCATCACGCACATGCACAAGTGCAGTTTGTAACAATACGACAATATGTCGCTTTTCCCTATCGTGAGAAAAGTGAAGTGCCTGCAATTTATCTTCAGACTCTGTACACATCTGATCAGGACCACTATTTTTATCAGTGAAATGAAGCAATGAACGATGTTTACCATTGCACATTCCACACAGAAATTTTGACAAACACAAACCCGATGTGTGACCTCCGTTTAGGCAACTAAAACAAAGTTTTTTTCTCCTTCGCCAGTTGCACCCTGTCATCTGTAGATAAATATACAAACTTATCACATTTTTAAATTAAATGGGGTTGATCACACACAGCACACTGCTCATCCTTTTCCATTGCCACTAATGTAGTGCCTCGCCAGGATTGTGATTTCATACCTTTTTTAGTAGAAGATGGCTGTACTTTCAACTGCATTTTGCTTGGCTGATCATGTTGTGTTGCTAAACTATGAACAGAGAGTGGCTGAAAACTCCCATGTGCTATTGCCCTACGATCGAGGAAAGATAGCAACTGCTCACATGTTGGCAGTGGCTGGTCCACCGTAGGCTCGAATGCTTCACAAAGTGGCGGCTCCGGTTTTCCTGTAAAATGTTCAATAATAAAATCTCCACTCCTTAATAGGAAAGTTTTCAGCCTGCAAGGCATTCAAGTTCTCTCTAACCACACTAACAAAGCGTGATAATGACTCTCGTGATGAGGTAACAGGCGGTACATGTAGAATATTTTGCACATGTGTGGTTGCAGAAATACGTATGTTCTTAAACTTCTTCTCAAGAAGTGTCCAAACTATGTCGTAGTTCTCTGATTTTAGAGGCAAATTACACACGAGATCTTTCGGTTCTCCCCTGAGGCATCCAATGAGGTAATGAAATTTTTGAACATTTAATAGAAACTCATCTTGGTGCACTATTGACTAAACAGTTCAGCGAACGAGCTCCATTCCACCTTATTACAGGAAAAAACTGGGAAGGGCAATGGCGGCAAAATTGCTCGTGGTTGGCCGTCGCGACTCGTTGTCTCCGACTGCCTGGCTGTACACCGATTATACTCACGGCGTAAATGTCGGTATAATATTTCGAAGTTACTTAAAGAGGCTCCTTCTCCACTTTTGGTGAGGACACGCACAATGCAAAGTAGTTCGCCTGAAATTCTTGTTACTTTTCTGTTATTTCTTCACAGGCAATCACGAACTCTTCCGACTTTTCATAGTCACTGTCTGCATCATTGAACAAATGTGTAACTTCATTAATCTTCTCAGTCACGAAATCGAATATTATTAACTGAAGCTCAGTGGTAATGGCAGCCATAACCACACATTCGGCTCACACACACACACACACACACACACACACACACACACACACACACACACACACACACACACACACACACACTGTTTTGTTTATCTATTTCACTTCACCTCAACGGCACACGAACAGTACGTTCATAACTTAATGAAGATATTAACAACACTGTGCGGTTATTTACTACGTAAATACAACCCGGAGGACCAAAAAATTTTGTACTGGTATCACATATTTATTTACATGCTTCTCGTACACAAGTTGGCGAGCCACTACCTACATTACACACACACACACACACAAACTTGATAAAAAAAAAAGTCCTAGGATATACAACATTTAAAAAAAATATATCTTTGGAAATACAAATCTTAAAAGTAAGAAATAGCAAAACTCGTAAACATATATAATTTTTCTAATTATGTCGCATGTTTACTTGAGTGGAAGAATACATAATGTGACATACGGTTAGACCTTAAACATTGCTTTCAAGAGTGCTCAGTTTACCATGAACTGCCTATAGTGCTACAGGCAGAAAAACAGTCCAATTTTGAAACAGGACTCGGTGTCCCGCAGCATGCATGCGCTCTCTACCCGATATCTCCTCAAAATAAGGGGGGGGGGGCGCTGCGGACACAGCTATTTCCGACCGCCCCACTTTTCCGCGGCGTTTATTGTCCAGCATCTGGTTGCCATCGCAACCGCTGCGCGAGAGAGGAGTGGTGAGCCCCTCCCCCTCCACCCCAGTGGCCACCCACTCGCTTGGAGCAACGGCCGGAGCTGCCTTGGGACGACGACCTCTGATCCGGTGAGGCGGGCGATCGATGCGCGCCGCCCCCTCGCGACCGCTCCCGAGGACATCTTCGGCGGTCGCCGCCCCCGCTGCCCCACGCCCGGCCCGGAAGCACATGTCCCTCGTGAGACTGGCGGCTGACTGACGGTTGTGTGTAGACGTTCTAGCGGATCTTCAGCATCGGGTTAATGAGAGCCGATGAGGGCGAAGCGAGGTGAGTATGGAGCAACACCGGAATGCAAGTGCTGGGGAAAAGGGAGATCCCCGAGAAACCCCGCCGACCAGCGCGGCATTGTCTAACACGATTCGGGAGAGTCCCCGACGGTAATCGAACCCGGTTCCGCCCAGGTGGGAGGCGAGTAGTCTAACCGCTACACCACCGCGGCCTCTACGTCAGACAGGTGGAACCTTAAAGAAAAGCATGTCAATCGTTTAGTAGGCTGTTGCTGCAAAGCGAGTTTTTAAAATTAGAGGCCCGAGAGTTTTATTGCTATAAATTTACGATTTTATTTCACTAAAGCAGACTGGACTAAGTGAATATTAAGAATGTTATATTTGTTTCATTATGCTGTAACATACACGCACTGCAGTTAACACACACACACACACACACACACATATATATATATATATATATATATATATATATATATATATATATATATATATATATATATATATATATATACACACGTAATTAACTAACATTTGTCTGTAATCACGCAACTGTTTCATAAAAGTCTTCCAATATTCTACACAGTTTAATTTCACCAGCAGTTCCCTCATGTTCATCAATTGACTCGCATGTTTTCGCTTTAATTTCATATTAAATTATACATTAAATGTTCTAATAGTTAAACATTCCTGTTGGCTTAGCAACTGCATGCATCAACAACCTGATACCAATATATTTATTTTCACAAATAGTTTACCCCATTCCAACGCTTTTATCGCTGTCACTCACTTTTTCACATATAGAGATCAGTTTCTAATTGGTCTGTTGATGGAAAAAAGTTCATTTAATTCGAACTCACTACAACACCATAACACAGCAACTAGTGGCGCAGTGGCTTCGGGTGGTGTGGAGTGGAATTATTCCAACCTCCCCCTCCCCCCTCCTAGCAGGCGGGAGGAGGATTCGGGAGTCCTCACCCGGGAACATTATCGAAACTTAACCTCCAAAAAATGCTTTAATATACCCTCATTGACTCTGGCCTCCTTGGGAAGGGGGGGGGGGGTGTTCATCAACTAGGCCACTCCCGCCCATCATAGATACTCCGCTACTGTCGTCAGCCATCGACCACGAGTAGAAATGATATTGGAACCGAACACAACCAGCAACCAACAACCACACACTGTGCCAAGGTCCTACTGACTGCAAAGGCACGCGCAGCCAGGGTCCCATTGTCCCTATACGAGACATACGGTGCAGTGAGCAAGTGGGCTGCCGCAGAAACGTCTCTCCTCGAGCCAACATTGGACTGGTTTTATACCACTATCAATAACATCGTCGACGGTATTTGAGCTTAGAAAACTGTTCATACAACTAACTGCTTTGAGATGTCTGTACGCTGCTTCCAACTTCGTTCTCATTCAGGTAGATCGTATTCAAGTTGGTCAAAGCGTTTTATTCGTGTGGGAGATTTGGTGTGTTGACTATTAAAGAGTCCTATGTACTCAAACGTTTTCTGCGCAACCGTTGTTCGCACGCAAAGGCGTGTCTAGGAATATAGTAGTTCTGAGAATATGACTTTTTGTCAGAAAAGATTGAAAAAAAAATAAAAAAACATCTATAGCCCTATTGTTTTTCTTTTGTCACATTATGTGTATTCTTGGAGGAAAAAGAATCGGGAAAATGGTAAAATATCGCATTTTTAAAACTTACCTATGCAGATTCCTTAAGCGGCAATAGGCAAGTACAAATATACGGACGTAGTTTAATTTGTGGGTTTTCGTAGCGTGTAATAAAACCCCTATGTTACATATTTAATTTTCACAGTAAAGCGTTAGGACGGAAGCACTGCACGCCTTGCGCGTAAGAACGATGAGGCACTAGGCGTGCGTGTAAACTGTCACCCGTATCGCTCCCTCGCTTCTTGACCTTGGACACGCAGCTACATAGTCCCCTTAAGATGTAAACAAACACGTTCATCGGCGTTGACCACGTGATTTTGGCAGTTGTACTCGCGGTGGGTGACTACATGTGCGGGAGACTAAAGTCAGTCTACCTCATAATCTATGGTCTGTGACTCCCAACTGACATGTCACAGCCGAAGTCCTGGCTTTACATCACGCGGTCAGGCCAGTAAAAGCTAAATAGGACGGAATATCCTGGTCATAGTGGGCTACAGATTACATGTTTTCCAACTCACGGCTCATGGCTGAGTGAGAACCAGTCCCGCCGCTTCGTCAAACGAACGCGACACTTTACCATGCGCGTTCGCCAAATACCGTAACCGACATGCAGTTCTGAAGTCGCGAAGTGATTATAGTTGGGTAGACAGGTAGGGCTTAACGTCTCGTAGATATTAAGGTCATTGGAGACTAGCTAGTTGCTCGGAGAACCAGGAACGGCGAAGTAATCGACCACGGTCTGTAATAAGGGACCGCCTCTGCATTCGCCTGGAGAAATCCCGGGAAACCATGGAAAACCGATCTCGGGATGGCTGGACTAGGATTCGAACACGGGTACTCCTGAATGCGAGCCCGTAGTTTGCTACTACACCACCTCGCTCTGTCAGTCGTGAATTGAGCAGCCATGGAGCATTTATGCGATGATTATTTGTCACAGTTTGAAATGGGGCAGCGGTGGCGCAGTGTTTAGGGCGCTCGCCTCCCACCACGGCGATCCGGTCTCGATGCCCGGCGGGTTCACTCCCGGGTGTGGGAATCATGCTGGGCGATCCCGCTTTGCGGCGGGCTTTTTCATTTAACACCTCGTTATTTAGCTTTAAAACATAGTTCAACTATGCACGATACAGCATTTGGTTTCTGGGAGATTCGGTAATTACATTTTTGTCTGACAATAGAATTAAAATAGGTGATTACATAACTGATGTGAGTGAAGGATTGTTTGAATTATTATTTTTAAATGTTCCAAATGGATATTCAGACACCGGCTTGGAGAAATTATAAAGAACTTATTCACTGTACGAACATGAATAATCGTTTAGGAGATGAAAATCATCCGAAACTACATTTAATGAGCGATATTGTAGGAAGTGGAATATATAAAGATGAAACTGACAACAGGTTTTCTCCTGTACCTTGCAACAATCCTAATGAATTGGTCAATAGATTAAAACTTCTCGTCGCTTCGAGAGAATCTGGTAATAATTCGCATACAAACGAAATTGTTTCTATTATTGAAGAGTTGAAAGAAGACGGTTATATTACCAATAAGTTTAGTAATATTTCTGAAGAACTTCATGCTCCAGCCAGGATAAGAATTCCTAGAAGAAGAGTTATTACTAAAGGGTTAAATGATCTTTTTCAAGCCAACCTGTGTGAAATGACATAGCTTTCCAAACACAATAAAGGATACAAGTATATTTTAACTGTAATAGATGTTTATTCGAAATATGGTTGGATTATACCTTTGAAAAACAAAACTGGAAAACCTGTTAGTGATGCAATGAAGGCCATTTTGAAAGAGAGAAAACCAATTTCGCTCCAAACCGACAGAGGAACCAAATTTCTTTCTACATTGTTCCAGAAACTAATGACGGATTACGGTATGAATCACTAAGCAACTTACTCAGACTTTAAAGCCAGTGTTGTGGAACGATACAACAAATCGATTAAGCAGTTAATATACAAGCATTTCACATCAATAGGGAATTACAAATGGGTGGACGTGTTGCCTGAAATACTTAAATTTTATAATTCCAGATATCATAGAACTATCAAGATGGCTCCTGAAAAGGTTACGGATAAGACTTTGATGAAAACCATATGTAATAATAATAATGTGAAAATATCCGATCAGAGGAAGCAAAATTTCAAAGTTGGTGAATATATAAGAATCTCTAAACTTAAATCTGTCTTTGAGAGACGGTACACCGTTAATTGGTCTTATGAAATATTTAGAATTATTTCAGTTAGACATTCTTATCCCAGAGTGTATTACCTCGAAACCTACGATGGACCACCTATAAAGGCAGTTTTTACGAACACAAACTACAAAAAGTCAGTTCTCCAAATGAATATTTAGTTGATAAAATCATTAACAGGAAAAAAAAATATTCTGTCGTGTCTGGTAAACCTGCTGTATTTGAGTGCGTCTCTTTGTGCGTTGTCCCATTTTGTTCCTAGATATTTTGTCAGTGTTGTCCCATTTTTCAAGCAGGTTTCTGGCATTTCTAGTTTTCTGTTTGTTATCTGTTGGTCGTGATCACATATAATTTTTTTTTTTCGTAGCTAGTTGCTGTCCTGTTTTTTTTTTTTTTTTTTTACTCTATTCCCTCTTGAAAATTTCCAGTGTTGCATACATATTCATTTTCTCATCCATAGGTTACTTGTATTTTTAATTTTTTTTCATGCTCAGTCTCGTTTTTCTATGACAGACATCTGCATCGCAATCGCGAATGTCCAAAAAATCTCCATCCATTTATATGCGTTTTAGTATACATAGGTACATATATAAAACATATATGGATAAATTAATAAATCCTAAATTCAAATAAACAGCGGAAGTTATTGAATATAATTAGAACACCGATGATTTCGCGAATTCGTTCGGCGGAAAGACAGAATTCGAGCGCTTATTCTTCCGTTGTACTATTCTGACTGAACCGCAGCTCTTTTGAACTCCCCCTGCAACTGCGAGCAGGTAATGAGCAGGAATGAATGGTCTAACGGAGTTGCGAGCAAAGCGATGCAAATGCTTCTCAGGGAATCGGCAAACAAATTCGCGATAGTGGCTCGAGCGTGCACAGCAGGATTAAACCCGGAGGTTTAATCCTGCTGTGAAGTGAATCTCCCGTGAAATACCACGGGTTATAAGCAGCACGTAAAATATTACACACACTTGTCCCATTCGTCGACAAATATTGAAGAATTTGTCTGACACAGTGCACTTTTTAACAAGTTATTATTGGTGGTTTGTAAAGTCGTCGCTAAACGTTCGTACGACACACATGTCGCTCTATTAAATGTAACACTGCCCTGCATTACTAGAGGCATTTGTCGACTACTTTCAACAGCGGTATATCGCCACACTGCCACGATCTGTGTCACTGCGGCACAAACAAGGCTGGTATTCTGCGTTGCCAGCAGTCCTTAGTTTGAGACGCTGGAAAGGAAAAAAACTTAGAAATTACTCATATTTTTACACACTCTTTAGGTTCAACTTATTTAGACTTTGCTTTGAAAACCAACACCCTCGCGATATACAATAAATATAAATTGTGAAGTTCAGGCAATATCTTCTTATAGATGCGAGTTGAAGATGACTATATTGAATTTAAAATTACGTAATATGTAATGAACTGCTCAAAGCCGGCAATAGGTAATTGATTAGTTCTATGATGACGACCGCCAGTGAATTGAAGTGGGAGGAAGGATGTACCGCCGGGTGGGGAAACGCCCACAGCTAGACCCTTAGGCCAAGTTATCGCTGAACGTGGAGTTGAGCGGAGAGAACTTAATAGGCGCTTGAGTACTCTGCCTACCAGGCTTAGAGCCAGGGAGTCTACACGGGAAAAATTATTCATGAAATTCCTTTTGAATGCACCAACTTTTATAAACAAAAAAAATAAATATTTAAAGCGACTTTCTCAGATAATACTACCACGTTAAGAAATTTTCGAAACAAAACTTATATTCACTATTTTTTTTTATTTTCTCGCAGAATGTCAACTTTAATGTTAAATTTTAAGGGTAAAGAATACTATACACACAGCTTGGCAAGATTTCTCAACGTTTCAGTATTACTTAGTACATTTCGTTTCTAAATTTTATATTTTTAATTAATACACTGAGATAGAATTTCTTTGTAGACCATGCACGGTTACTTCCAAATTTTCTGAAGCCCTGCTAAAGGTCTACTTACAGGATATTCCTCCGCCCCCACGCCAACAAAACTTAACCAAGTCTAGAAAATTAAACCAATTGGACAACGCACCGCATGTACATGCGCTCAGTTTAATAATATTTTGTACGAATACTATTTGTTTGTAGGCATTTCCACGCGGGCCACTGGCAATGTCCGCTGCGTTTCCCACACGGGTAGTTCGGGCAAGCATGCCCTCTCCACGACGGTCCTACAAACAAACCGTTCAACCTACCATCCTCTCCTCAGTGAAAAAATTCATTATAGGCTAATCACGGTAAAGTGAGCACTTTTGAAAGCCCTCTCATTAGGTACAATAGTAAATAGACATTAACTTCAGAGTGTGGCGGAACGTACACGCTGTGTTTATTACTTACATGGCAATATTTACTTAAAGAGGTGGTTAACGGATAAGAATTGACTGAAATTAAAATGTAACTAGGGCCTCAAATGCGCTCATTTTACCATGTATGCTTACCTAACGTATTACATTTGCCGGTTGGCACTATAGTGGAGAGATTAGGGCGGCTCTTAACATCGATGTATTTACAGCCGATGAGGGTGGAGCGAGTGAGTATGAAGCAGCTCCGGAATGAAAGGGCGGGAGGGGGGGACGGGAGATCCTGGAGAAAACCCGCTGACCAGCGGCATCGTCCGGCACGATTCCCACGCGCGAAAATCCGAGAGCGACCCCGTCGCGAATCGAACCAGGTTCGCCTCGGTGGGAGGCGAGTAGTCTAACCACTAAAATGCGAATCTTAGTGCTTAATGATCATCCCGGCAGTTAAAAAATTCGTAATCCTGGTAACAGGCTGTTCACGACAAAGTGAGCACTTTTGAAATCAACCTTAGAAAAAAATAACCGTCCCTGCCTGAATATATTTAAACGGGCCCACTGAGTGACATGCAACCAGTAAAGTTGGCGATGATGGATGGAAGGTAGTTCAAATTCTTAACGTCGGATAAAATGTGTTATATAACCAATTGTGATAATTTAAATTATTGTTTTCGCTTTCTGTTTTTTTTTTAAATGCATCGGAGTGTAAAAATGACCAGAGTTGTAACAAATCTACTTTTTTTATTAATTGCACAGTTTCACCTGGACCAAAGCATGAATAAAGGGACGAGGTCCATGGGAATGTTAATTTTCCATAAGGCGGTAGAATACACAGCGTGCATACAAGTAGATCTTGAGCAGGGCTTTCAAGAGTGCTCATTTTACCGGAAACAGACTATACCGCTGATCATCGAACACAATGACTACAGTTTAGTGGTTTTGATGACACAACAAGGCCTTTGTCATCTTAAGTACGGCATGGTACAAAAAATTGTCTTGTGTACAACACTTCAAATTGTAGTTTGTTGCGGGAATGAAGGACTTGATTTGTAAACATTATGAGTAAGAACACCCCCCCCCCCTCGGTTAATTAAAAAAAACAATACACAGCATTTTTGCAGATTTCTTTAAACACGCATAGATAAAAAATGATATCATTCATTATGAGACATTGACAAATATGACAAGAGCGAATTGAGTATACAAGTTTTATGGCACAGAGAAAATCTTTCTTTGTTGCCTTATTAAAACATAATTGACAGTTATAATTTAATTTTTTAAATATAACTTTTACTTGCTACATCTTAAAATTAATTAATAAAATATTCTGTTAACGTCCCTTGTTTATTATTTTTGTAAATAGTGAGAGGAAAATGTGTTGATTTTGACATGTGATTATGCAAAACGTATAAAATCTAAAATGTTCAATTTCACAAAAATTTTATAATATGCTTTCATAAAAGTTTTGTTGTCAGGAAGTTAATTCATGGAGAGATGCCATTATATTCCCAACAGCTAAAATTTGGTGAACATACTCCCTCGGTACACGATACTGCACCGGGTAACGCAGTCTTAATTAATAGAGTGAACACGAGCGTACATCCAAAATAATTCAGACCAACAGTAAAGCCATAAAATAAATAATTAATATGTTTTTCTATGTGCCTTTTTTTTTTTTTTTTTTTTTAAACTGAGGAAAATCATTGCACATTAGTTTAACTTTCCAAGAATGTGCCTAAATATACTAACTGGAAACAGCTTTGTTATTCTGTAATCGAAACAAATATTAATTTATTGGTACATTTAACTAACAATTGTAAGAAGAATAACTGTAAATAATAATATAGGTATTAATATTCTGATAAGACTGTACCAATTTTATATACTAATATTTAACAGTTCACAGTCAACTGCGAAATAAGTAACGAGTTCATTGTTTGTATTTCTTAGATATTTGTGAACTAAGACTTTAGTAATGTGAAAAATTCCGCCAAATTATTGAATATGAAACTATATTTGGTTTTGGAAAAGCACTGCTGGTCTCCACAAATCAATTTTTGTGGATAGCGTTTTGTATTCTCCATATGTTTCATAGTGCATATAGAAAACCTTATATATATATATATATAAACATAGCCCTTTACTTTAATGGAAAACATTTTTCTGCCCACAATATTGCATCGCTACATTGCATTGTTTTATTTGGAGAATCAGAAAACATATGTAATATAGTTAGATTGTTTTAATGGTTAAATACACACAATTTAAAGTAAGATATAAGATTTTATTCAAACTGAGTAGGCGTTAACATGATATAACATCGTTTTAAGAAAATGATACAGAAAATTAGTGTCCATTTTTCCGTCGGCTACTTAAACACATGTATCGCATATCCTATAAAGTTACTTTATGTATTATAATTCTGCATTTTTGTTGCAATACACCAGCAGGAATCAAATGTCATATAGAACTTTTCAGCAGCCAAAGTGATTCTATTAACAAATTTTTTGAAGAAGAAAAATCTTTTTTATGATGCTCTCGTCTAAAAACAAAGTGTTCTCATCAGTTATTATTTCCAAAGAAAAGAACACTTAAAATGTTTGTAGCTACTTTTAATATTTGTTTTACAAAGACGACAGTAATACATTTTAGTGTTAACTATTTTTTGTGATCGACAATTCATTTATTTAAAAAAAGTTTGCATTTCATGAATATATGTAAAAAAAAAATCGTATTAATCAGTACAAAGTTGAGATTCCATAATTTTAGAATTGCACTTGTAAACATTTCAAGAACAAGTATGTCTGGTGACTGTACAAGAACAAGTATGGCTGGCGGCTGTACAAGAGATCCAGAAATGATACTAAGCGACAGATAAGAAAACACCATACATGTGTGCACGAGAAGTGGGACAAAGCTCTGCATGTATATATTTTAGTGCCTTTACGAAGCATGTGAGACTGTTTTCGGAAAGTACGTGACAAAAGTGCAGCGAGTTGTTTGGTCGGTCGGTTTATAGCATGTGGAGCACATGTTTATGTAACTGCCCTACATATGTGAGAATGTAAACTATAAAATATTCGGGGAGCGTGTATGAGAGGGGGAGAAAAAAAAAGCACTTGCTTTCTAAAGATTTGTTGACATGAGCTCAAGCGTTTGTGGTGAGTATTGTGTGACGAGGTCATTTACCCTAGTGCAAGGTCACTCGACTAGGAGTAGTTGTCCTCTGTGGGCGCCAGCTGACGGCGGGTTATGCAACCTGCTGTACACTTCTGTTGCGCGTGTACGAAAAGTAGCTGTACTATCAGGGGCTATCTGCAATACACTCGTTCTGGCTAGCTAGAGCGAAACGCTTGCTGAAAAAGTTTTTAAGGATCCCGTCTAACTGGCTCTTGAAATGTGCTGCAGAATGTTTGAAATGCTAGTTTTCCTACGAAAATAATAAACGTGCTTCCAGTGTGCTGATTTATTAAAAGAACACATACATCAGGCGACGGCGGTTGAGTCCTGCCAAGTTATCAGGCACATTAGAAACACAATTTCATAGTACGGATTCCCGCCAATAAGATAATAAGACTTACTTCTGAAAGTCCCACTACGTGGACAAGGAAGAGAGCTGGTGCTGTCAGTACAAGCTACAGCACAAAGATGAATTATTTTTTCCCTGCTATACACAATTGTAAGTAAATTATAATTATTACATTTACATTTAATAGAATTTTCTAATCTGTAAATTTAAATGTCATAACATTTTTACTACGCAAGTAAAGATTTAGTCATTCTTCGGCTCAGGAATTTTCTTTATAGATGTAAACTCACTAATATATTGTCTGTCGACCATATTAAAATGTTCCTCTTTGTGTATAGAATAATATTTCTATTGCAAAATTTCGTAATTTACAACGCGTGTATTATTAAGGGATGGATACTTGGTTAATGTGGCAACAGGGTTTGGAACTGCACGTGGATAGGCTGACACTGAGTGGCCAAGACGTTCTTTGCCGGCACTGTAAAAAATAATGGGAAAATTACCTGACAAGTGATGCAAGGTAGTATTCGAAAACTTGTGGGGAAAATCAGTTTCCCTTACAGGTAAGGTAAAATTACCGCACTCTGGGGTAAAATTCACGTACATGGTAGTGAAAATCCCTTACATGAACGGGAAAATTACCTTACGACGCGTGCATCTCTTCGGCATTCTCTGACGGCTAATTAGGGAGACGGGCGAAAGAAACAATCCTCTAGCACACTAATATTCACTGACGCTATCAAAGCTGTCGTCGTTGAGTAATAGATATCCCATCGACCTATCGTGTTAGAGGATGATGATTCGCCCCCCCCCCCCCCACACCAGAAAGTGTCGAGGATTTTAATGTCGAGGTTTCGGCTACTATACGTCAGAGGATATAGGTAGTAAAAAATTAACAATACCAATGCTACGGGATAATTTTTAAATATGGTTTTATTAAACAATATAGTTAATTTTCCCTTACTTGTATGGGATCCCCCCACCCCTCCACACTTTGGTCAGGTAATTTTACCGTGCGATTAGGGAACAATACTTTACTTGTTATGTAAATCTACTCTACATTTAAGAGGTGATTGTACCTTACGTGTAGAGGTAATTAGCTTCCCTTACATGCAAAGGAATTTTACCTCGGATTTTCTTTTACAGTGGGGTAGGGTGCCAGATCAACGATGGTTCGAATCCAATCCAACAATATGACTCAGAATTCGAGCAACAATTCGATGTGTTGCGGTTCAGAGACTCGCCTTACTCATGTCGTCGCGTTGCCTCTAATATGACCCCGTGGAAAACCGCACAGATATCAACACTCCGCAATGCAGTGCGAGATACTACGAACCTAATTCGTGTTAACTTTCTCTTTCGGTCAGTCGTTAATTAATGACTAGCTACGGGCGGCAATACTCGCGTATTTACCTCCCATTTCTCTTCGTCTCTTTGTGCTCACTTCCGTCAACCCGTTCTCGTGTTGAACGAGAGGACGCGCTATAAAACGACAGCAGAAAAACTGATCAATTGCTGGTTACACGTGAAAAGGGAATCGAAAAATTAATAAAATGCCGCAATCTCAATCTGCGGTGTCGGTAGCCTGCGAGAGCGAAACGTACTAGGTGAACTCCAAAACACATTTAAAGTGCAATACTCAAAATGAGCGTTCTCCAGAACTCACCCGGATTAAAAGTGCAGATTTAAAGTGGCGGCGAAATAATAACTTCGGTACGTGCACTGCGCGATTTTAAAAGCTTATAGAATAATATCGAGGTACAGGCTTGCGTTTTACGTTACCATGTTGATATTAGGAATTAATTGTTAGATGGAATTGTTTACCAGTAACCTTACATGATGTACTGTAGACCTATAGAAATTGTTTACCAGTGACCCTACATGATGAACTGTTGGCCTGTAGTAATTGTTTACCAGTAACCCTACATGATGAACTGTTGGCCTGTAGAAATTGTTTACCAGTAACCCTACATGATGTACTGTAGACCTGTAGTAATTGTTTACCAGTAATCCCTTCATGATGTACTGTAGGCCTGTAGTAATTGTTTACCAGTAACCCTACATGATGTACTGTAGGCCTATAGTAATTGTTTACCTGTGGCCCTGCATGATGTACATTAGGCCTATAGTAATTGTTTACCTGTGAACCTACATGATGAACTGTTGGCCTGTAGAAATTATTTACCAGTAACCTTACATGATGTACTGTAGACCTGTAGTAATTTTTTACCAGTAATCCCTTCATGATGTACTGTAGGCCTGTAGTAATTGTTTACCAGTAACCCTACATGATGTACTGTAGGCCTATAGTAATTGTTTACCAGTGACCCTACATGATGAACTGTTGGCCTGTAGTAATTGCCTTGAGAGCCGATGTGGGTGAAGCGATGTGATTATGAGCCTTGCCGGAATGCAAAGGTGGAGGAAATGGGAGATCCCCGAGTAAACCCGTCGACCAGCGGCAATGCCAGGCACAATTCCCGCATGCGAAAATCCGGGACTCGAGCACAGTTCGCCTAAGTGGGAGACTAGTAGTCTACCCACTACAACACCGTGTCCCCTATTAATATCCGACATTTTGTATGTAAACGAAATGGATATCGAAGGCGCGAATGTCAAAAATGCGTACTAAAAACTCAGTCGTCTGTATATCCTATATCGTGCTCCAAATACTTGAGAAAACATATTGCTGCTGTGTTTTAAAGTATAGCAATACATTGTCATTCCAATAGGATTTTTATTCAAATGAAGGTTCTTGGGAATATCAATATCGGGAAATGTATGCTGTGAGAAGGATGCAAAGTAGACTGTACACAATGCACCGTCTGTGTTCTTGTACACAACACGATCGCGGATTTAAAAAAAAAAAGTGACAAGCTTGAAAAGCACAGTATTACGATTGCTACTGGACTACTGGAGCCTGCCGTTATCAGCGACGCCATGTATGCTGGATGTAACCAAATAACTACATCAACTCGCGGGTTAAAGTACGACACAAAATAATTAAGGTTATTCGTGAGTGAGAGATAGTTGGGATAAGCTCAAAGGCTGAGGTCCTCAGCGCCTGCAGAGAAAAGAGAACTAGAGATGGAGCAGTGAAAAGAGAACTAGAGATGGAGCAGTGAAGTAACGAAATGGCACAGGAAGCGGGAGTACTCCGAGAAAACCCTGTTTCCAACGGTATCGTCCGCCACGTTTGCCACATGCGAAAATTGGGGGTGAAAACGCCGGGATCGAGTCTAGTTTCGCCGCAACGGGAGGCGATTGGTGTGACCACTAGACCACCGCGCTACTAAAAAAATGTTCTTGAAGTTGAAGCCGAAATATGAGTTTTTTTTGCTCATGTCGATGAGAATATTTGAGATGGGATACTGGCTCCTTGGACAATGTCTTACTGGAGAAAGATCTGCAGCCACCGGTAAATATGACTGTCATTAAATAATTTCACGCCAGTAAAGCAGATCGTCATTCTTTACGTGTCGTTAAATTTTGTGCCCTGAATTTGTTATTAATTATTTTGACAAGAATTAAACCATCTTGTCAGAATCGGCAGAAGGGGGAGTTTCTGGAATTACCGAAATCCCCTCCGGGGCCCGTGGTTACTTAAGTCCCTACGGCAGCCGCACACCGATACTCGCATCTGAGACTCGGGCAAGATGATGACGCTGGTGTGCGGGTTTTCTCAAGGATCTTTGCAAACCCCCCCCCCCTTTAGCTCTTGCATTCCGGCGCTGTTCGGTACTCACCAAGCTTCGCTCTCGTCCCCCCCCCCCTTCCCACCATCGGCTCTCAAGACCTCGTCGTTAAAAGCCCAGACTTCTCTAATCAAATCCCCGCCGTTTTCAATGAATTGAGGCGACGGAGCAACATAAACCCAGATTTCGTGTAGTACGCGTCCTACGTGCGACCTGCAGTGACGAGCATGTTGACTACTTTCAGGCGTTATACTCGCTCTTTAATAAACAAACTCAACTATATAAACGTATTGTTAAGTTAGGCACTGCTAAACGTTTCGTGGTGAGAGCTAAGTTCTATTGATATATTAATTTGACGTAAACCATTGCCTTCAGTATCTAAACAAAATTGGACTATCACTAAAGGCAATGGAAAATGTCCCGATTACAATTTACGTACGCAATTTCCATGAAACGTTCAAACAACAAACACGCTTTATGTTTGCGCGCATCTGACCTAGCTGGTCAGCGGTTTACTGAGTTCTTTATAGAGTCCTGCCACAGAATAGGTAACTGCACAGAGACGAAACGGCGTAGTGATACCTTTAATGCGGAAGCACCCATCCTTTGATTGACTGCGCGGGGCTCTGGTTACGGACCTTTCGTCTGATTGGCTAATGAACGGTCCTAAAGGTTCCCTGTTGTCTGGGCTGATGGCTGGCGAGTGGGTTAACGAACGTCGTCCTCTTGGTGTAATTTTCTAAACTTAGTTCAGCTAAGTTTGCACGAGGCGCAGGAATATCCTGAAAGTAGAACTTTAGCAGGGCTTCAGAAAAGTGCGAAGTAACCGCGATCGGATTTCAGCAATTTCCACTCACTGTGCCACGTCTGCAGCACATGCGAATTAAAATTGCCGTGTATCCATTGATATAGGCTGTTCACGGTAAAATGAGAATTTTCGGAACCAACCTTGGAAAAATGTCACTGTTCTTAGCTGCGTGTGTTTTAACAGGCGCACTGACCCGCAAGCGCACAGTAAAGTTGGCAACTATACCGAGTGTATAGTAGTTACTCGTCATAACACCGAATAAAAAGTGTTAGGTTTAAACATTTGTGAATACTGAAACAATTTAGTTAGCTTTCTGGATTTTTGATGCACAATAATGTAACAATCAGCACATTTGTAAAATACATACTTTTTAAAATAATTTTAGAGTTTCACTTGGCTGGCGCGAGAATAAAGTGATCAGGCCCATGACCATGTTAATTTTGCATATGGCGGAAGAATACACAATACACGCACAAGTAGATCTTAGGCAGGGCTTCCAAAAGTGCTCATATCGAACGTCCGAGAGAGTTGAATTGTTAGAAACATAAAGCGCTCTGTTACACCCATTTATAATATTTCCTGCTAAACATCATTCGTTGTTCACGTTACAGGTAGGGGACTAGATTTTTTTTTTCGAAGGCCGAGATCGAAAGTGATGAATTCACTGTGGCAGATTTAATACGGAATAATTGTGTCAGCGCCACGAAATATTTTGCAGAGCTTGTTTTAATTAAATATATCGTGTCGCCCACCTTTATTCTGTTGGTCGGCGAGAGCGTATCAGAACCTGTGTAACACTTTGAGGACTGTACTCGAGTGTAGTTCGGGCAAAACTTGTTTGAACATTTCATTCCACATAGAAAACAAAACTGGTCCGGGTGTACTTACATAAATTCCATATTTGATAAAGATTTTAAATAGGAACTAATACAACATCAACAACGAATTGAACGACAATTTTTTGTATGGTTACGGAAATCAACACGATGGGATGTAGATACTGTTACACACGAAAGAACAATTGGTTGGAAAATGGTAAACTCGGCACTCCATTGGTTGGAAGCTGGCCAATACGGAAACACTGGTGTCGGTGTGACCAGTATAATGGCGTTAAGTGACGTGGAGACCAATAGAACACGGTGTCCCTGCAGCGGGATGGACATAGGTGACTAACGTCTAGCTTCGCTCTAAAGCTGGTAAAAGTGTGCCGACCTCAAAGTGTTAAACGAACAGCCATACCTTAGTACAACAGGGGTTCGACTATAAAAATTTTACTTGTTTAATTATTTGCCTTAAAATACGTAGTACCTAAATCTCCGTTACATGTCAACTTTTACATCTTAAATACTAACTGTTATACGTTCGCGTGAGATTACAGCGAGAGAAATATTTGCTACGGCAAACAAGATACTTGTTTCCATGGGGCCGAAATATATTTAGTTGCCCCATCAAAATATTTTGTTGAGTTAACAAATCTGGAAATCTAAGAAAATACATGCTAGGATAAAAATTCCAAAGAAATATATATATACTGTCAACAAAACGTTTTGTAGAATCAACTGCATATATTTGTTTGGCCACTCCTTCGATTGCATTCGTTCGAAAATAATGCTCGAATGTTTGTATTTTTGTGACGATCGGGATAGAAACAGCGTTTGTTAGTGCATTAATTGGTGTTTAATAATGGTGTAGAATTCGCGCTGAAATCAGTCCAACAGTAAACTAAAAAGTATAGCTGTCATGGCTTGAAGTATCTCTTTAGCTACGTTTTCCAGTATTTTTATATATATGTATTTTAAAAAGTGGTGCTCTATTAGGGTCTATATTATACTAACCGAAACGTTTCAATGTACGTAAAGCCAAACAAATCTTAAGTTGCACCTACCAAATGCTATTGTTTGAGTAAACCAAATATGAACTAAATAATGTGGTCTCGACAACAAAATATTTCATTTTTATTATAGAAACAATTATTTCGGTTGCGTGCAACAAACTTTGTTTGATTGAACAAAACATTGTTGTTAGTCTGTGTAGTATGAGAATGTACTAGAGTGAGGCGTTTTGTTAATACGGAACTGTTTCGCCTGGAAAACAGCCTATTTTGTATTGTAACACTATCGTACTAAGAGGGCCACGGGGACTGAGCGATTAGCACGCTCTCCTCCCACCAAGGCGCGAACCGGGTTCAATCCCCGGCCGGGTCACCGGATTTTCGCAAGTGGGAATCGTGCCGGACGATGCCATTGGTCGGCGGGTTTTCTCGGGGATCTCCAGTTTCCCCCACCCCTTCATTCCGGCGCAGCTCCATATTCACTACAATCACCCTCATCAGCTCTCAAGACCTCGCTGTGAAGTGCCGCCCAAATCTCTTCACTCACTATCGTACTAGGGTGTCGATAAAGCTAGCGTACACGCTGCGAACCATAGACTAAAGATGAGGTAGAGTGATCTCACAGACTCCGTGTCCCAGCAGTCTGCCAGTCTGCCAACACGACTAGCAAAAACAACATGAACTGTGTTTAACACATTGAGGTTTGCACACATTTACTGGCATTTAAGACGAATTAGAAGTGAGTCAACTACATATACTGCTGCAAGAACACCGGCTCTGTTGGTGTTTGTGTTAGAACTCACCCATCGTCCTATTGGTCCATACCACACCGGACACTATCCTGTACTTTACAGCGTTCGTTATTGCCTAGTAATCAACCAATGGAGAGCCGAGCTGATATTGACACAATCAAATGTCCTTTACCGTATAAAAGGATATACAATCAACCATGTTCCTTTGAGTGGCTATGAAGAAAGAAATTCTGTCATCATCACTGCCATTGTTACAGCACTGTGGTGTTCTTGTGAGGTCATACTGGCCGAACAAAGACTGCACTCCCATGCGAGTTTTGTTCTGTACAACAAAGAAATGTTCAAATTAGCCTTGCTAGAGCTACACTCGAGCATAGTCTACAAAGTGTTGAGGTTAGATCACTGATCAGTAAACATGTGCTTCAGGATGTTTCTATACTTCCTCTGACTAATTTGTAATGCAGTTTGGTTAAATTCACATTGGTTGAAATATTTTAATAATATAAAAATTCAATTTTTTTAAAACTAAGATATAAATTATAACATTCCTCGCTGTTGGCCGTATGACTTTTGACAATTGCGTTCCTTTGAAGTAGATCAATGTTGGGTATCTGCGCAGAAGACGAATAAGCGGTCCACGTCATATTTAGTCCATGCTGCGAGCACCAGTTGTGGGTGACGAGGATTGTTGTACCTCAGCAGGACAGCAATCAAGTACGAGGTGCGAAGGCCCGTTTGTAGATACATGAATAATTCGCGAGTTCAATGACCTGCAGGCTACACTCTAATTGGACACCGTTCTCCAGGAGGTGTCATACGCCGTGTGGACCAATGGCTCAAGTTATATAAACGCAAGTGTTTTGAATTCTAGCTTGTCCCAAAATGAATCCGCGAATTCTCTTCAGGTCTCGACCCATTTGCATTTCACGGATAATTGAGCACTTTTGAGGTCAGCATATTAATCTGTCTATATAATGTGTAAAATATTTCCAGCTATAGTCTATTCGCGAATTCTTCACACTTTTTCAATCGAACTTTTGAAAAATTATTCCGTGTGTGACGGGTCTGGTTGTTTCCTAAATATGGCATATTCCAAATGTTGCTGGAACTGAACTTCCATTTAAACTTGATCTATAAATTATAATATTTCATTTATAATTAATACAAATAAAAACCGTGAGAAGATAAGTGAATCTGAATCAGTGAGAATTTCACTGTTTCTATCAGTCAAGCGCGTCTGACTAATTCAAAAATCAATCACTTCAGTGAATTTAACTGATGAATCAGTAAAAAAAAGCCAGATTTCCTTCACTTATTCATTCTGTGACATTTTCCACTGATACACTGTAAAAAAAAATCCGAGGAAAAATTCCCTTACATATAAGGTAAAATTACCCCTTAAATGTAGAGTAAAATTACATAAAAAGTAACATACTTTTCCCTAATTGTACGGGAAAAGTACCTGGCAAAAGTGGAGGAATGATTCCATACAAGAGAAAATGTACTATATTGTATAATGAAATTATATTAAAAAGTATCCCGAAGTATTTGTACTGTATATTTCTATATTACCTATTTCCTCTGACGAATAGAAACAGAAATCTCAACTCTAAAATTCTCGACACTTGCTAGTGCGTGGGCGCGAGCCAGGGGCCCTTATCACGATAGGCTGATGCGGTATCATTTACACCACGACGACAACATGACAGTGTAAGTGGATATTAGCATGTTAAATGATAGTTTCTTCCGCCCGTCTTCCCCCGTTTAACTGTTGAGAATGCTGAAGAGATGCACTCGTCGTAAGGTAATTTCCCCATCCATGTATGGGATTTCCCACTACCATGTACGTGGATTTTACTCCAGAAAGCGGTGGTAATTTTACCATACCTGAAAGGAACACTGTGTTTCCCCCCACAAGTTTGCGAATATTACTTTACACTTGTCAGGTAATGTTCCCATTATTTTTTACAGTGTACATAAGTCATTTTTTTCTCACTGTTTCCTCAGTGGTTTATTTTTGACTGATGGATCAGTTAAACAGCTTGTAAAAATGGCAGTCAAACAACGTTAAAAAAATGGCCGTTGAAGAAAGTGTATCAAGTGCGATAGCAACGATTAAACTAATAAAACCAATACAAAATACTTTCTGAAATGTGTTTCGTCTTTCAAAACGCCATTTTATGAGATGATGTGAACATTCAGCCTTTCATACCGCTTTTACGTCTTTCATTTAGTTTAGATATAATCGTCACAGCGCTCTGTTTGGAAATTTAAACCGCATGTACTGTGACGAAGAAAGGGCACTCATATATACTACTCGTTTTAACAATCATAATGCTACCAATTAAGCCAGAGACTAAAAGTAGAACACACCATTTAAATGTTCACTATTTCGCGTAGTAATCATAAGACTAATATTTTCCCCTCATTATTTCAAGTCGGTTTGGTAGCACAGATGGTAAGGTAATGGCCTAGAATCGACAGGTGTGTGTATTCAATCACTGCCGCATCTGAATTTTTCTTTAATTTGTTGAATCACAGTAAATTGCGCAATATAAATAGTAAACAATTTTAAATGCGTTTATTTCACATAATTATTTCGTTACATTCAATAAAAATAATATTTAATTCGCTTCTGTAGTCGGTTGTCACTTATTTAATCGGTGAAATAATTTCACATCACTAATTCAATCAGCGAAATTTTTGCACTGAAACAATCAGTGGTTTTCAACTGGTTCTAGGTGGGTCCATTTTCACTGATTCGAGTAGTTGAATTCCACTGTGAATCAGTGGTTTCCCACTGATTTGAATTCAGAGTGTAGTAAGAAATAGTTCTTATGTAAACTATCATTACACTGACTGCACACGAAATTGGTACTTCGTCCCTTTGGTGCAACTTCCCAGCCTCCATTAAGTTTTGTTTGCACGAGGCGAAGGAATATTTTGGAAGCAGAACTTTAGCAGGGCTTCGGAAAAGTGTGAACTAACCGTAGAATGGACTACAAAAATGTATTCCTAGAATAGCAGTATATCTAGGGTCAGCAGGAATAAAAACAAGTCAAAATGCTCGAATTTACTACAGACAGTTTAATATGTTTTATTGCAAGTGAAAAGTATATCCGCTGATGCCTCAATAACCAAAATGTGAATCTAGGAACAAAAAAAAAAGATAATTGACTGACGTGTTGTTTGTCATAGCATATGTTCGACACTTGCTAATTTCTGACTTACACGCTTTTTCCCGCCTACCCTAGATATATATTATTGGTGGCACGCTTAACCCTTCCCGAGCCACTTCAATTTACGGGTTCAGATGTTGTAAACAAACTATTTCTTGCCGCGTACTTTACATAAGTCGACACAACACTTGTTTCGATGTATCAGCCTGTGTGTTGGGCTACAGTTATATGGGCCAATTATGGCCTAGACCCGGTAAAGCTTGATCTACAATAACCCGACAGTCCGACAAAAATAGCCCCGACACAGACAAAATATTTTATCAGCCAATGAGGAGCAAGGTCACCCCGACAAACGCAGCCCCGGCCAACGTAGATTCTGTTTCTACTTTCATCGGACGTCGAACCGGTCGGCCTCGCTTGGCAGTAGAGAAAAAAACACAAGCATAACCTTACAAAACGAAATGTCGTGCGGATTTCACTACTGTGGTAAATTTCACATTAAACGTGTTTTTTTACGTGTGCATCCTGGTTATTTTGTAACAGAAAGCTAATGAATTGACGAAAATAAATATTCGTGGAAAAATAACTGCTCCAAAATCCAAAAATACTTCGTTCACAAAGATATCAAAACAAAATAGTGAACAATGATTTGTGATTTATTCACATTCCATAGCAAGTTACTGGCCATTTTAGGATTGGTCGAAAACCACGCAACATTTCTCGGAAGGAAACAGTCGGGGAACTGTAAAAATTTAAATAATGTTGCTGGCGGACATGGCCGGGGTTTTAATGTCGTGTCGGACTGTCGGGAAGGCCTCGTCGTGGCGTTGTAAACATTGAACTAATTATTTTGATGGCGGCAATGCTCGGGCTGTAACGTCGTGTCGGACTGTCGGGACGAACTCGTCGTGGCATTGTAAATCCAGCATATGCTGTTTGTGAATAATTTACCCATAGGTAAGATCATTGGTCACTGATAGAGACAGGTGTATTTCGCGAAAATATTTATGGCCATGCTAGACTTCAATATCCTACGTCCAGAACCACAGCTTCGTGTCTATGTGAGAAGACATGTTCTGATTTGACTGGGCCAATCGAAATAAAGTTCTCCGATACCGAACGTTTATGATTCGCGGGGAAGACGCTTGAGGCACCTGAAGTTTTAAATTATCGACCCACGAACGTGCAAGTGAAAAAAAAAGTGTTTTGGAGTACAACTGGTCTTGATATCTTTCCGCGAAAAACACCTGTCCCTAGTCATAGAGCTTCGCAGTGTGCAGTACAGACCAGAAATTACCTACACCTGCTTAATGTTCACAATTGTGTACACTGGGTCTGAATGGGTTAAAGGAAAACGTTCAGATTGTGTAACATCTTCAGAAAGAATATTGGTTCTTACTTGTGTAGCAGGTGCTGCGATGTGCGTGGGAGTTATCCGAGGTCATGCTTTCGTGAGGTAGATCAGCCCTCCCTCTCCCTCTCTCCCTCTCTCTCTCTCTCTCTTCAACACAGCCTCCCTCACACTCAACCCCCCCCCCCCGGGCCACACCAAATAAAACCGCCTGGCCTTGACCGGCTATCCGCCCCGTCGCACCGTTGGTCGATACCGCGGTGATGATGCCCGCTCGCCTACCTTTAGGTCTGCCGGTTCGGCTTTGGAGGGGGTTGAGGGGGATCTGCCCTTGCATTCTCCCTCTCTCTATCTCTCTCTCTCTCTCTCTTGTAGCGCGGGGCGCTGTCAACCGGAGCACGACTGGAAAAGTGTTCTACCCCCTCCGATCTTCCTCTCGCTCACAGTCCAGATACGGCCTTGACCTTGTCGACAAGTGCAAGCAGGCTTCGATTATAGGCTGTTTACGTTCAAGTTGACTATTTTAATTTCTATATATATATATATATACACACACACACACACACACCGGCGAACGTTGTTCCACCTCTCTTACGTTTTATTTTGCCTTCCCAATGTGTCGTCTCGATTACGTCTGGTACATCGACCGATATTCGACCGTGGTGTAGTTGGCATTTTTTTCTCTTTTAGATCAACAAACATTTCCGCCAAGTAAGAACAAAATCTGCCCATAAATATAGAATTTGGACTCCAGCGCACCTATCGGAATGAAACATAACTAAAAACCTCTTACTGGCCACCTCAATATCATATGGTGTGAATATGATCTCAATTGGTACAGCGGTTAGTCAGTGATGATGCGGTTTAGTCACGCACAATGGATTATATATATATATATATATATATATCCTGCGGTATAGGTTGTTCTCGGTAAACTGAGCACTTTCGAAAGCCATGTTCAAGGTCTACTTGTATGAACATTGTGTATTCTTCCGCCATACGTACAATTAACATTTCCATGGGCATGGAGACTTCGTTCTTGCGTCGGTCAAGTGATACTGTGAAATTATTTCTAAAGTAAATATTTTACCAATTTACTTAATCTCACACTTAGATGAAAAAAAAAAAACAAAAAAAAAAAAAATAGTCTAAATTTTTACAAATTTTATATCTAACACTTTTAATGCTACGTTAACACATGGAGCAATTTTTCCTGCGTCGTTACCAACATTACATATCGTATGCCACTTACTGTGCCCGTTATAATATACGCGGTTAGAGGCAGTGACATTTTTCAAGGGTTTATTATCGTGAACAGCCTTTACACACTGGCATGCAATGCAATATAGCGGATAGGTTTGACTAGTCTGTAAGCTATTTACAGGTTGGTAAATCTTTAAATAAAACTTCTCCATGAACTCTGGCGCAAGTATCTGAATAAGCATGACGTCACAGAAACGAAAAATAACGTGGCGAAAATTCATCGCGAAGTGGATGATCGCTTCGTGGAATCAAACGCTTTCTTCGTCAGAAACCCGGAGCGTTGACAGCAATTGCGGTTTGTCTAACGTTGCCTGCTTGAAGAAATGTCATTTGGAAAACTGTACTAATAATGAAAAGTTAGAAGAATGCCCAACATATCAGGGAATATCAATCGACAAATCGTGCCAAAGAACAGCGCACTTCCTTTTCTTGTTATAAATTAAAGATGGCTGAAGTTGCTTTGAAATCTTGGTTGGATGCTGATCGTGGTTCTGTTTAGTATACTGCAAATCCAGTAAGGCCAAACAATTATTTGTCCGTAAAGTATGCAGCCAGCATAACACATGATTCATGGTGTTGCATAGATGCCAGGCGTTAAAGTTATTTATCTGAATTTGATCAAATTTCTACCTGACCTCTAAATGCAGTGAATGGAATACAAATTATTAGGTTTCTTTGTTAGTAACAGAGGTGCAGGGTGATTCAAATTTCTTATTGTTTCATAATAAAAACTAGTAATAAAGGGCTTAATAATCAGCGTGCATTCTTCACGCCAAGAGCGTACACGGCTATGGCATTGTAACTTCACTTTCCACTTTCCGTTGCATTTCTGTTACCAGTAACATAGTATGTATGTATGTGTGTGTAAGAGAGAGCGTATATTCGAACAGATTTACAACGAATTCAAGAAATAATAGTTTCGTTATTTATTTCCGAAATTTGTTTGACCAACGTCGATGATGACAAAGCGTTGAGAGTTTGTATCAAGGAGGACGAACTGGTGATGAAATTGTGGCCCGTACAGAACACGACTCAATTTTTGTTAGGTTACGAGCCTGCTTTATCTGAGAGATCGCATTGCCATCAGCTTTTTCGCGACGTTAAATTCAACACAGTCAACTAATTTCACAAACTAAAATAATAGAGGTGTTCCAGGGTTATAGCTTCGCTACGCTATCCAGGTACCTCCTCCCCTCGACACCCCACCCCCCCTAATCCTGACCTACTCCTAATGTATAGTCCATTCACGATTGGAACAGACTTATGAAATCAACCTTTGGAAAAACACCCTAGGATGTTATCTCAAACGTTTATTTTCATAAGTCTGTTCCAGTTGTGAATGGACTATATATATATATATATATATATATATATATATATATATATATATATATATATATATATATATATATATATATATATATTTGCAGTGAATGATGATTCCAGTTGCAGTCTACAGAGGCGCGAAATACAGCTGATCTGAGCTTAAAAACAAAAATGATAGAGGCTTAACAAAAAAAAAAACTATTCTTCGCACGATGTTAGAGCATAGCAATGATACATAATTGTTTTCCAATATGACGGGGTAGAAATTTCAGATGCAATTTTTTTTTTAAAGACCGAATACCAAGCCACCATTTTGTATCTGTATGCCTGTCTCTTCTGTTCTACTGCCATCATTTTAAATAAGCGTTATTATGAATCTGTATACTTTACAGTGTCCTATCGATTCAAGTGATTTAGTTATAGTTAACACGTCATCCACGTTCGTAATACAAACAAATAAATGCAAAGCATGTTGTGTATACACTACCATTGCAAAGGAATCGAAGACAAAAAAAAAGGGGGGGGGGAGACATCACAGCTCCCTGACACTGTTGTACAGTATTTGGAACGAGTGCGTCTTATTTACTCGGCGTAAGCGGTAGCATAACGAGTAATAGGTTATTTCACACTATCAAATATTTTATTGAATTCAACCAATGTTATTCAACTTATCGAATACAGAGCGTTATTACAGACACTTCAATGGATTGGATTAAATATAAATTGAATATTTACGTAGAAGTTTTGAAAGACTTTTCACACATTCAGCTGTATTCAACAAATGTAAAAGTGGCAACTGAATTTTTTTTTCACAAATATTTCACTTTAAAAAAAAATGGAATAAAGTTTGGTAATTTTTTTCAAACCTCTACAAAACCGTAGGCTATACAAAAATAGTTTGTCAAATAGAAACACGTTTTTTTCCCTAATATAATGTATTTACCTTTACGTGAACTAAATATATGCAAATATTTTTGCATCTTAAATGTGCGTAAATTAATGAATTGGCACACCACATTTTTAGCCTACTATCCGTAGGAAATAAAGGTGTATGCGTGTGTGTGTGTGTGTGTGTCCCTTTCAAATTTCGAACGCGTAAACCAAATTTCGGCAAACTCGGTAAACATATAGTAATGAGTAAGGTCAACTGACCTTTATAGTTTTCGATCACGCTGGGAACTTACTTTCAAAAGGGTGGCCATTTTAAAATTTAGGAGATGTCATATCTCGGAAACGATTCAACCGATTTTAACCAAATAGTTTTGCTGACAGCTCAAAATGTAATCATCAAATTCAGATGTGAATATTAATATTGGTCGGGCATTTTGGAAGATACCGCCACATGAATAAATAAAGTTTTTTTTATATGTCTCGAAAACTACTCAACCAATTTTCTTCAAATTCGGCAAGTACGCAACACTATGGTTGTATAAGTAAATATATTTAAATGAACTTTACTAGGCACTTATTTGTATGGTAGCCATACCAATATTTTAGGTATATTTAGTAAATACCTTTGGCCGATTTCAAGCAAATTTTGTATGCTGAAGGTACATATTACAAGCGTCATATAAAATAAACAACCGTTTTTGTCCGCCGTTTTGAAAGACAGCGCTGTAAGTAAAAATAAATATTTTACATTATATCTCGAAAACTATGCCACCAATTTTCGCCAAATTTGGCACATGAGGAATACTACGATAGACCAAGGGAAAAATAAGTAATTATACTTTCGTATGTTATATCGTCGAAACCATGTAATTAACTGCAATTAAACTTTGTATAACGGTTGTATATAATACGACAATCAAATGTGTACACGTAAAATCTCTTTTGTCCGCCATTTTGTAAAACATTGTCACTTGACAAATTAAAATTATGTGGTCTCCGGAAAAACAACCGATTTTTACCAAATTTGGCAAACAATTAGCACTACAGCAGGCTATGTTAACTAATAAATTTTGTGAGTATCAGATACACATATTTTTCAAAATGGTGGCCATATAATCATTTAATCTTCGATTTTTTTTATTCTATGAAACTGCAAAACAAATTTCCATTTAACTTTGTATGCTGACAGTATCAGTTTTATCCATCAAAATTATCTATGTAAAGCCTCATTTATCTGCAATTTCGTAAAATAGCCGCACATGAAATAATGTAGCGTTTATACCATATCTCGGGAAACAATAAACCGATTTCTTTCAAATTTTACGAAGAAGTTGTACTTTTGTAGGCTATATTAATTTATATGTTTTAAGTATATGTGTCTCTTATTTTCTAAATGGCGCATTTACAAACATTTTAGTTTAGTGTGCTATATCTCCGAAACTATGTAATAGATATAAATTTTACTTTGTATATTGTATCTATGACAATAATCGAATGTGCTAATATATAAACATTTTGCCCTCCATTTATGAAAATCGTCACATGATCAATGGATGTTTTACGCCATATCTCGAAGATAATCAACATGCATACAGAGATCCTCCTTTGCCGGGTCTTTTGCAAAGCAGTGCCAGGTGATGAGTAAACTGAACATTTTGTCATATCTGTAGATTAATTAGGCTAATATCCGCAACATTTTGCACACATACAGAAGGTCATGTAAAGTTACATGATTTAAATGGGGTCAGGCAATGATTTAAAAAATGGCACCATATTACTATTTTCATATGTTTGCCACATCTATTAACAATTTTAATCATACTTTTTATGCTGACATTACCTATTGGGTACATCGTATGCAGAGCCTCTTTTTAAGCAATTTTGTAACATAGCGCCATTTAAGAGAATAAGGTTTTGTGCCATATCTCGGAGACCAATCAACCGATTTACATAAAATTTTTCACACAAGTTGCGTTATGGCAGGCCACGTGAACTTATGTGCTATAGTGTCTCAGACTATTATTTTCAAATTAATGATCGAGTAAATAATTCAGGTTAGTGAACCCTATCGTTCAGAACATTACACTGAGTACATCCGAAATTAATGCTCCGAGTCCTATCTCTGCGATACAGTTGATTGCAAGCTATAATTAGTTTACGAATTTATCTGCATTCGAATCTCGGGTAAGTGACTCGTGTATTTTAATTATATTTGTACTGTTTCACATGTTTCTGGTCAACGCCTTCCTCCCAAATAACCTTTCAAGAACTTTGCTAGAATTTATTTGCACCCAAGTAGAGGAAAGTAGGCTCATCAGTTATAAGTAGGGATAGGAAAATTTCGCGAGTTCAATGACCCGTAGGCTAGACTCCACAATCCTGTATACACCCAACCCTCAGTAGTTAGATCACTGGCTGCTGCCTCAGACAGTAGACAGTGTTACTCCACACCTGGCAGTATGGTATTCGCTACTTGTTTCCTTACAAGTCCACTATTGGCTCAGAGTCGTCCAGGGCGTGTCTAATAAACTGCGATACAACTGCAAACTGAACATCAGTGTACACGTGTTTTATGTCTACCTTGTCCTGAAATGAACTCGCGGAATGTTCCTATCCGTAGTTATAAGTAAATTTTTGTTTATTTCTAGGCTGTTCATTGTAAAGTGAGCATATGAGGCCCTAGTGTTTTTTTTTTTTTTTTTCAATCAGCCATATTTTATCCCTCCGCCACTTTTTAAAATAAATATTGCGATGCAAGTATTAACAACAGTGTATATATTTCACCGAGGTTACACTGAAATATTTATTATTATTATTATTATTAATGTGAGGGCTTCAAAAAGTGCTCACTTTACCGCGAATATCCTATACACTGTTTTAATAACTATAAAGTGCTAGTAGAAAGACTGGCTCGAAGAAAATATAGAACTTGTTCTAAGCGAAAATCTTTGAAGGAATTTCAGTCGCTCAATGGCTTGAAAGACAAAATGACAGCTATCATGACGTCCGAGTGACGTCACGCGGCATTTGAAGCGAACTTGGATGGTGTGTAAGTGGCTTTAGGGTCGGGGAGCGGCGATGTGTATGTGTGTGTGTTTTTCCGCGGGCCCAGAAGGGTGGCGTCGTGGCCTCTAGCCGGAGGAGAGCGCGCTCAGCTCGACGGGGCGACCAGATCCGGGGCCGCCCGTGACCCCGACCTTCGGCCAGGTGAGTGACCTTCTGGATGCGCCGCGGAAGGGGAGGGCGTTGCGCGCGCATCCTCTACCCCCCCCCCCCCCCCATGAGCAGCACGGGAACCCGCGCATGCGCACAGCTGACAAGGCCCCGCGCCACGGAGCTCGTTTCGCGGCTGTATAGGCTGTTCACGGTAAAGTGAGCACTTCTAGAGGCCCTAGTTACTTATCCCATTCAGACAATTTTTTATCCTTAGACCACCTTTTAAAATTAGCATTGTCATGTAAGTAATAAACACAGTGTGTATATTCCACCACACTCTGAAGTTAACGTCGAAGGTAAAGTAAAATATATTTATTGACTATTTTTTCTAAATGTCACTGCTCCTACCTGCACTCATTTTAACGTGCGCACTGAGTGACATGCGCCTAGTTAAGTTGGTAAAAACGGAGGGAAAGTAGTTCAGCGTGTTAACGTTGAATAAAAAGTGTCAGGTAAACATCTGTAAAAATTAATTAATTTTGCTTGCTTTTTTTTTTTTTTTTTTTATACCGCATCTAAGTGTGGAATATTGACTTTCCTAACAATTTCACAGTTTCACTTGATCGACGCACGAAAGACGTAAACAGGTCCAAGCCAATGTTAATTTTACATATGAGGGGGGGGGGGAGGACAATACACAATGTTCGTACACATATATCTTAAGCAGGGCTTTCGAAAGTACTCAGTTTACCGTGAAGCGCCTATGCATATATATAGTCTATTCGCAGTTGCTTCACACTTTTTTTAAAATCAAACCATTGAAAAACCACCCCATGTATGATGCGTTTGGTTTTTTCCTAAATACGCTATGTATCACAAACCTTACCTTATTTCTGGTTAAACAGAACTCTTATTAATATTTTATATAAAAATTATTAATTAGTGTAAATAAAGCAAATGGGAAAATATGTGTGTTGGTAACACATACTAAGAAATAGTTCTTATGCATAACATTATTACACTGAGTGGGCACGAATTTGGTGTGTTAACCCGTAAGTGTAATTTTCTAGACGCAGTTAAGCTTTGTTTGCATGAGGCCTAGGAATGCCATTGAAGTTGGAAGTGTCCGTGAATGGTGTATATACTGCAGCATTTACGCGAGTATGAGCAGTGGATTTTTTATACGTTTGTTTCAAAAGGCTTCCTGCTTTTTTCGTGGATACAAGTAGATCTTAAGCAGGGCTTTCAAAAGTGCTCATTTTATCGTGAATAACATATACGTCTACATGTAATGTAAAATTACCTCTTAAATGTAGAGTAAATTTACGTAACAAGTAACGTACTGTTCCCTGTGTTAATTTATAAACAATTTATGTTCATCTATGCACTTCGTGTGTGACTTTCGTATGTGTATGTGCGAGGCGGGAGGTAATACTAGCAGCACTCTGTACTACAGCCTGAAGGAGGTTCGATCCTTGTCTGAAAAATCGTTTATTTAAAATAATGATAAAGCGTAAACGAAATATTCCGTGTGTGTACAAGGTTTTTTTCTTGTGATAAGCTGTAATAAAGTTTTCGTGTTTTTTTTTTAAGTGATGCGATCATATTTGTTACAAATAAAATCATGAATATGGTGTACACATTTTTCAATTGGCGAGTTAAGAAATGCAATGAAACTAACAAATACCACTTTAGTGTGTAGAATTACTACTTGAGTTTTCAGCATCGCATGAAAATCAATAAATAAATATTTGTCGGATTTTTTAAAACATGTAAGGAAACGAAATGTCAAAATATTTTGTGTGGTATATACTGTAAAGAATTTGGTTATATTCGGTAAGAGGATTACGTTTAAAAGTTAAATTTAATAAAATATGAACATAATATAAGTGCATAGTAAAGAATATAAAATTTAATATGGTGTCAAACGTAATTTGTGAATACGTATACGAAACAACCCTCGAAACATGCTCCCCTTTCATAAATGCATCGAAAATGGCTGCCAATTATGATAATAAAACGATTAAGGTATAGTGAAGCATAGCAGTCTAAGGTCGTAAGTGTTGCCTATAGTGTGTATTTGATGGTCCCATCTCAATGAGCTCCTAGATTACAGGTAACTATACTTATAAAAAGGTGTAATGCATAAAGGACCATATCACATTTTTCGGACTTTGTATCGCTCTGATATGGTATACATTGAACATTTATCTAACTCCAACGTTTGCTGAAAGACGATCAACTATGTCAAGTTGATGGGGGGGGGGTTGACATGAGGATACTATGCTTATAACATTACTTGAGGTAAGGCGACAACTGTACTGTATTCTCTAACTGAGCTTGTTTTATATATATATATATATATATATATATATATATATATATATATATATATAGGTCATGATTACGTTTTAAATAACAATAACACACCTATGGCTTCAGAAAATAATTCAATATGGTGTCGAACATGGTCGAATAATGAGTGTTCATGTTGTCATATTAGTTTTAGTGAAGCTGCCGTATGCCACTGGATGACAGACAAGACAGTCATTGGTTCTCGTCATCCATGTGACAATCAAATGGTCCTCCCTCCTGACTCTTTAATGCATAATGTTTCACATACGATACAGCTGGAGTATTCGATTTTTATTCACATGTTAATTAATTAAATTATAATAATTTTAAAAGCTTTTAATTCAGACATTATAACCATTTCATTTAAGCAAAAACCAACCTCATTTTTCACAACGGTTGGGTAGCGCAGTGTTTAGCGCTCTAGACTCACGATCAAGGGTCGTGAGTTCGAAGCCCCGCATATAAACTTTGAATTTAAAAAAAATTGGTGTACATGCCGTGGGTTGCTCTATCACCCTTCGCCGTCGGGGATAATGAAAATACGGCGACGATCTATCGGAATGGCGAACCGATGGACTAACAAGTCATTCGATGCTCGTACGATGGAGACGATTTCGAGTTGACCCAAAAGGTTACAAAATCGTTACCACTGAAACTCTCACGACGAGACAAGCGAGTTTACGTACGGTGTATATGGTCGAAAGTCCTAACTCTTGGATCTCTATTAAGAGTGTTAAAGGGTTAAGTTCGTACAGAACTGGTCAGCAGTATGCAGGTTTCTACATGTACGTGTTGTTCATAACAAAATTTGACTGAAGTTTTAACATCTTAAATTATGTCATGAAATCCACCCTGTCTCTCCCAGCCCTATTATTTCGCTTGCAATAAACTTTAGGCACGAAATTGCATATTCCGATCCGATTTCATATTCGTACTCCCCTTCAGTATACACGTTTGTATATACGTCTCAAGAAATACTTACATTTCCTAGTTTTTAAAACAACGAAGAAAAATAAAATACATAACTTTTATTTATCAAATTATGCATATTATCTGTTGTGATGTCATAGTTGTATTTACCTTAAAAATGAGCGTCTGCACGCAGGGGTGGATCCAGATTTTTGTTTTGGAGGGGGCCCATATCAAATGTTTTTGCTGGTGCCCGAAGCAAGAAGCGGGGGATCCGGGGGCCCTACCCCGGGAAAAGTTTTGAGTTTAGGGTGCAGAATGGCGCTATTTAAGCAGGTTTTGAATCTAAACATTTAATATAAAGCTGGCATAAATTGTATTATTCTTAAAGATATAATTTTCTCCAGTGAACAATTTTACAAAGAAGTATAACCACACAGCATCTAATTTACTTAAAAACTACTAGTTTACAATGCCCGCCATTGCCATCTGGATAGGTGGGGTGGTGGGGTATATGATTACTAAATACAATGTCAAAGATTAACACTCTTATAATGCAACTGAATAATTAATATTGTTTTCATCAAAGGAAATATTCCTCTGTCAATGCTTTAATATTCTTCCTATTCCTAACTCAGAAAGTAAATAGACTTATATCTGACATAATCAAGTGTACACTCCTCGCAGTTAGTACTTCCTACGAACAAAACAAGCACAATTTGAAGGTCAAAAATCACAATTGATTGTTATACTTTGTGCTTCAAAGGAAGTTTAACGGAAGATTTATTTTGTGCTCCCTAGCAGAGATGTAAAGAACTTCTTCAGGCTTCATCGCTGACGCGATGTCCTGGTGGATACGCAGCAAAGCCGGCCCATTTAGCCAATCTTCGGTCATTGTACTCCGTGGATAAGTTTTCAGGCGACGCAATGTTGAAAAGGAGCTCTCCACTGTGTTAGCTGTAACCGGTAGGACACATAAGAGTTGAAACAGAAATCTAATGTTTGGTAGTGGAGAAGCCTGTTTGTAGCCTTCCGAAGGAGACTTTCGAAACTTTTGTATGGGGCCTAATTTCCATATCTGCGTCCAAACTCGTAATTCTCCTTTCAAAGCTGAAAAAAAGGGTAAATCGTCCTTGTATGGCTCTGCACCTTTTTATTGCCTTCTGCATTCATTGGGAATTTAAAATCCGATGAGGGCACCCACGAGTTTTTAAGCCACTGGTATTTTTCCTCAACAGTACAACACTCCGACCACTAATAGGATGTCCAAAGTCTAAGCAATAAGTGGTTAATGTCGCACTATTCAGTTCTGGTACCACAGATTAAGTGGAGCTGGAAATGGGATCAGTATAATCGAGCTCATTGTCTTTCCCTTGGGATGAAGAAAGCACTGACGTCACTTCGGGCTCATTAATCTCTTCTACGTGTTCGTCCTGGTCCTGGACCTGCTAAAAGTGTTAACGTCCTATTAATTGGAATGCATTAAATTATTATTAAAAAAACACAATGTTAGTAACTTGAATTTAAGTAATCGGACAGTAATTAATTGTTAGTTGTGCTGCTGTTGGTCGTAGCTGTGGGTGTGGTTTGTTAAGAAAAAAAAAAAAAAAAAACCACCATCAAAATTTAATGCCTGAGACGACAATAAGATATATTTACTAGCAGTTAATGCCTGTTGGGAGGGCCTTAAAAAGTGCTCACTTAATCGTGAACAGCCTATATTGGGAAATACTAATGGGAAGGGGCGAAGGGGAGGGGAGAGTGAGCCACCTACTTGCCTTGTAAACCGCGTTGCAGCGTGTTAGCGTGTTCAGTGCCTTACGCTAAAGATGATATCGCACTAGATGCGCCGGCGGTGTACCTCACTCACACACACACAAGGCAGACATATTATACAGTTCATTTTAAAAATCCTAAAAGCATAGGTATTCCTGTTAAATCCAACATGACTTCGAACATAGGCATGCAAGCACATCATATCAGAACTTTTATTAAGAATACACATTCGCAGATAAATCACACTATATATTCATGTCTGCAAGTTTTTTTTAAATATTAAATTAAAAATCCTTACATTTTAGATATCTCCCATTGAACTCAACTTGTCACTTTCGGGGGAAATTCGGGAAGATTCGAGGGAAAACAGGAAATTCGCGGGGTGAAGGGGAAAATTTGCCAGGTTTTGAACCAAAAGGGCAGTGATAACATCCCGTGAATGTCAAGGTCAAGATCACATGACGTTATCGTAGACGATTGCAGTGAGTATCACGAGAGTACCCCCCCCCCCCCCCACAACCCATTGCACCAGAACCTGCTATTTCTATCTACTCCTCTCCCTGTGGATTCTCTTTGTTTACAGGCCTCTACATTCAAAACCACGTTCTTCTTTATCTCTCTCACAAGTGCTTTCTCCATAATGCCTAACTGGGTCTAAATTACGTTTCGATATTGTTGTCTCTTTCCCATCAGGAAGTTGGATGTGGGAATATTAAGCATTTCCTTGACGAAGAATAACTTTCTCGACAAGTGGTTCACATTTCGAATCTCGATAATGTCTTTCCAGTAAAACGGGTCCAGGATGAAGAAGTCGAAATGGAGCAAACTGTCCATCTCCAGGCCTGCGAGGGTGTGAATACATGCGTTCATGGGGAGTAGAATCTGTTGCATCTGACAGAACTGATTCCCAATATGCGATCCCCAATGTTGGAAACTTTAAAGCAAGTTTGATGATCTCCCATGTAGTTGAGTTGTATATTTCAACCTGGCCATTCCCGGCGGTGTTGCAGGGCAGTGGTCGTGCTTGAAGCTATGCCAAGCAAATTTAGGAAATGTCTTAATTTTAGTTAAGTTAACCACGTTCTGCTAAGAGAATAAATATAAGCCGGAGTTCCGAAAAGTAAAAAAAAAAAAAAAATAGTTTCAGTTTTGATATCACATTAGAAGTGGCTATACATGGACAAGGAAAAGTGAAAGGAAATTTTTAGTACTCGTCCACTATTATTAACATATATGGATTTCGAATGAAGGTAGGTGTCTCCTAAAAACTACGATAAGCCTTTCAAGAGGTGAAGTTTCTATGATGAGAGTATATTTATGGTGATGAAATCTTGGTTTAACAGTGCCACGCACTCTGCAAGAATTAGTCTAGTAGGCATATTTTAAGGAGTAAGGCAAATTCTTGCAACGAACCCAATGATAGAATCGAGTTACTCCAGGATGACATAGAAATGTGTGTACTTCATTAATATTTTCTACGTAGTTGTGGATAGTCGAACAGATCGCTTGAAATGGCATCAGCAACAACATTGTATTTGCAGACATATAGACAATGTCTTAGTGGAAACAAGACAACACCATTCGCCATCGTATTAGCTTTTCATTCTTTACTTTTCCGTGAAGTTAACTATCGAACATGAATGATGCCGATATTTGGTCTGTTAGAAATTTAAAATGGTGACCGATGAGATAGTGTCGCCATTTTTTGAGAACTTCTACAATCGCTTTCGCATGTAGAAATCGTGCCGGACGATGCCGTTGGTCAGCGGGTTTTCTCGGGGATCTCCCGTTTCCCCTATCCTTTCAATCCGGTGATGCTCCATACTCACCTTAATCACCCTCATCGGCTCTCAAGATCTCGATGTTAAGAGCCGTGAAATCTCTTCACTCACTCATTCTACAATCGCGTGAGCTTCCTTGAATGTTTCTGTTTAGAGCCCGAAAGTACGGGCGAAAAGAGCTCAACAGGTTGTCCTAATTGGGATAAAGATGCTGAATAGCACCTTCCGAGGCATCAGTTTCGACGATGAATGGAGTTTGAGGGTCAATACTTTCGCCACACACTTTTCGATGTCTGCCTTCAATTCTTCGAAAAGCAGGAATTGCTTCCTGCGATACTGGAAATGAGGAGTGAACTAGAAGCAAAACATTAGCAGGAAACGATGTAATGAACGATGAATAACAAGAAAACATTCCTATACCTAAAGTTCTCTTATGCCCGGTTGTACCACTGAGGTTCAGCAATGATCTAGGTTCAAACACCGGTTTGATCCTGGTTCAGCGCATTTGAGTGTTGCACCATTGCGATCTGCGCGCCGAACTAAGATCAATTTGAACCTCGTTTTGAACCGTGCCTTTTGGCAGTTCAGGAGGATGATCTCGGATCAAGTAAATACTAGTGCTTTATTTTAAAACGTCAAAGTTATATTGAAAACCACTTTTGTTTTAAAATTACAAACATTCAAATATTCCATATTTAAGCTCTGGTTGGTACTTACACGTACATTTCATTAAGGATGTATAAAGTGAACAGAGAAGAATAAAAGCTTGTGTTGAATGTAGTTTATGTGGAGATAAAAGTACTGTAAAATATTTTTATTTACTAGAAATAAACTTTGTAATATTTAAAGTGTTTTAAAATTGATTCGGTTGTTTTTTACTGTTCTAAAATGGATTGAATTAAAGATGGTATTAACCTTTTGTAAAGAGAAAACGAAATTCATGCTTTTCCCCTCGAATCAAAGAAAACGGAAAACTGGAAACGCCATTGAGAATATCAGAAACTGTCCTCATTTTCCTCACGAGCTAAATCTCACGTCGAATTTATTGCTCATGAAAGAGCAACCGTAGCCGGCAAATGTAGTTTGAAAATACTCCAACAGATAGCACTTGGTACAATTTTATATTGAGAATTCAAAACAACATTATACGCACTTGAATATTAGTCAGTAAAGTTCGTACAACAGTTATTTTACTTAAAACAAATAAAACATAGTACCATCTAGTTACACTGCCTTCTTCAATAATTTTGATTTTAAAAATAACAATAAAAATGTGTGCAAAGTGTTTCCAATCAAACAAAACAACTGAAACAGTATTTTTTCAGTGCATTCAAATAAATTATATAGCAAAACATCCTAGTCTTAACAGATAATGTCCACAAAATTGTCTCCGAACCTCAAAATAAACAGTTGCGTCATGACGTCACGAAATGAGAGCCAATCACAAACAGTGTTTTATCTTAATCCTAGTTTTGAACCGAGATCAGGCGATCTACGATCAGAACTCAGCCGTTCGCGTTGGTGCAACACTCGTACATTGAACTCGGATTAAACTGAATATTATCTTTGAACCTAGATCTTATGATACTGGTTCAGGGCTGTTAATGGGGCAACCGTGCATTAAGTGACGATCAGTGGCGTGTGGTGACGTGTTGCAAGGTAAGCTGGTGCGTGCTCAGTGCTGTACACACTCGGCGCACGCAGCAGGAACCAGCAACCAGAGTGGGGCCGGGAAAAACCGAAAGTATTGCGGCCACTCACGAGAGAGCGGCGAAGCACCCGTTACACACGTGCTGTGATGTCAACTGCACTACTACATTTAAGTGGCTGATGTGTAAACTAACACACGATTACGTATAGCACAGAGCAAAACAGAGCTTACTTTGCAACTGTCCACCACACGCCGCTCGCGATAATGCGTCCTCTGAGGATGACATCTCTCAACTGCTTCAGACGATCAGGGTCAGTTTTAATCGTCTTATTAGCGATCAGATAACCAAGAAATTTGACTGGCCTTACAGAAAAAGGAGAACTACTCATGTTTTAATGTTAGACTGTATTTTAGAGCAACAGCCATGAACTTCTTAGATTTATGTCGAGTTCTTCTTGCTTCATCCCACGTATCACTCAGACCATAGACTCTGATCATTTCTTCAAGAACTCTTTGGAAAGCTGCTACTCCGTTTGTTAATTGTTTTAATAGTCTTTTGTTATGAGTTTTATTACAATTTAATGAACTAAAACTACACCGAATGATATACATAAAACAACACCTCAAACATAGCTAAGAAGTGCAAATTGTTTTGTTTTTAATATTTTATACTAAAGTCTAGGAACTATGAGGCAAGAACTGGAGTTAATTATGAAAACAGAACAGATATTTTAATACAATTTCTAGGAGTTACAGTAAATATAAGCTAGTGGCGAGGGAGGTCCTAATCAATTACAGTATAAGACTAACCTCAATGATACAGTCGCCGGAGGCTGAGTGTTGAGTCGGAAAGCGGCGAGCTGCACTCCAAGCTGCATCTTGATGGCTTCATCAGGGCGTGGGCACACAGACAGACAGATGGCATACAGAGTGTTGCCAAGTATTATATAGCTTCTTGTAGCGTGATCGTCCCAAATATCGTGCCTCTGGGAGGCGAGCTCCACTGGTGCTTCTTATGTATAATAAACTGTTATTGATGTAATGTGTTTTGGTTTCTTCGCCTGGGCTAGATACCAACGCGTTGCTGCTGTTCGCTAGGCTTGTCCGCTTTTACTGAATCATAACAAAATGTTCGCAGAGGAATGCCATTCCAGTAACTATAAAGTTACTTAACGTAAAAGAATAAAGTGAAACTAGTAAAACTACTTATACACAGAATGAGGATTAACATGACAGCTGTAGAAGAGCTGGCGGAGATGGCAAAGCTATATTATCACGGTGTCCGTGAATGTGCTTGGTGAAGCAGTGAAAAGAGTAAAGACATGTAGGGTATTTTACAAGTACAATAACTCCATGATTTCACTTGGTGAAACAGAGATAAAAGTACAGACACAAAGTATTTACAGCTACACTAAATAAGTGGTTTCATTTTCTTATTCTAGAAAAAGACGCATACACGGTGGTGATATTACAATTGCGGTGGCTTGCGTGTATTTTCTGAAGAGAGCAAAACTATATATAACAGTTACGGTTCTCCATATTACATATTAGCAGTAATTTGACACAATTCAGTGTTTAATTAGTAGTACGGTAAACACATTATTAATTAATTTTTAAAGTTAATTTATTTGGACCCAGAGTAATAAGCAATTTATTATTAGATGTAAAAATACACAGACTTCGGTGGAAAAAAATGCTGCGAAAATATATTTAAATAAAATTACGCAAATGGTTTTACAGTGTGGGTTTCTGTTTCCTGGCACGTGACTTGACAAATGAACTGTTCTACTCTTGAATAATTCACAAAAAGGAAATTCTTATTGTGTTTCCTTTGCCGTCTCTTTCGCCGGCTGATGATAGAAACGCGTCTAAACAGTGTTTAGACGCCTTTCTTCGCAGAACAATTTTAATTAACAGAATCTGTAAAAAAAATAAAAATAAAAATAAAATAAAAAACACCGAAGAATCCAAAACGTCGTGACTCGTCGAAAAATGTGCGCCGGGAAACTACGGTATTGATTAAACTTCGAAACAATGCGTACAATAGTAGGACTAGATATTTTTTGGGCTGACGTTTTTCCAACCCCCAAGATGAAGAAAAAAACGTGCAAGAAAATAATATATACTAGATAACGACATACAAGTCATATATAAAATTATGTTTCGCAAACTGCAGCACTAATATTATGGATTTATGAAGTTCGCAAAGGCTTTGCCGAAATTTCCCACGAAACAAGTATGAGATGATTGTATGCATCATTATCAGAGCAGTTCTCCCCTTCTCTCAAAACTACCCACAACGACAAATGCCCCTACACTATCATTCATGAGCAGCAGCTGCAAGACTAAAGGCTGTTTGCGATAAAGTGAGCACTTTTGAAATCAACCTTAAAAAAAAGTCACTGATCCTACCTGCATATGTTTTAACGGGCGCACTGAGTGCCATGCGCCCCGTAAAGTTGGTAACGACAGATGGAAAATAGTTTCGTATTTTAACGTCGAATAAAAAGTGGTAGGCATCCATTTCTGATAAGTTAAATTATTTATTTCTCATTCTGTGTTTTTTTAATTCATCAAAGTGTAAAGATTAGCAGATTTGTTAAATATTTACTTTTCTAATAATTTCAGAGTTTCACTTGACCGACGCATGAATAAAGTGATGAGGTCCATGGCAATGTAAATTTATATAAGGCGGAAGAATACACAACGTGCATACAAGTAGATCTCAAGCAGGGCTTTCGAAAGCGCTCATTTTACCGTGAATAGTCTCTACTCGCCTCCACGTAGGCGAACCAGGTTCGATTCCCGGCGGGGTTGCTCCCAGATTTTCTCGTGCGAGAATTGTGCCGGACGATTCTGTTTTCCTCGCCCCTTCATTCCAGCCCTGCTCTATGCTCACCTCGTTTCATCCTCGTCGGCTCTCAAGACCTCCATAAAGCCGGCCAGATCTCTTCACTCACTCGCCAGCTGCCAGAATCACGGATGTGGAAGTAATAGTGATCGGGAAGAACGAGAGCATCACGAGAATGTGTATAGTTTGAATAATATTTGTCGACATTAATTAACTAACTATAATAGATTCTACGGTCGTCAGTGACTTTGTAGGGGAAGAAATTTGTGTCAGTTTAGGGGATGACTGAAGATCTGCTGTGCATCTACAACTTAAGTCTAACTGCTTTATTGTTTGACACGATACTTTTTTTGAAGGGTAAAATGTTGCAAATGAAAATAAAGACACATATTTAGATCTATAAAACAGACTTTCAAAAGCAACTAACTGTTATAAAAGAAGCATAAATATGGTTCGTGATTAACTGCGCACATAAAAAATACAGTATAGGCATAACATATCTCCTTGCTCGTAAGTGAAAATATTGTACCATTTGCCCCAAAATCCTTCCTACAATAATTTTCTCAGTCAATTAGGGGAATAATCACAAAACAGGAAAATTAACAATATGTATCCTCTGTCGTAGTAAGAACATGTATCCTCTGTCGTAGTAAGAACATGTATCCTCTGTCGTAGTAAGAACATGTATCCTCTGTCGTAGTAAGAACATGTATCCTCTGTCGTAGTAAGAACGTGGCCTACGGAAACTTCTAGCTGTAAGAATTCTCGAAACAAAATCAAGGACATAATTGTATACTTGATATTTTCGATTTGGTTTCTTTTATTGACTACGTGTTTCAATTTAAAAACCGTCACATTGAGTAATACTTGATACGATGTATAGTTTTCGAGTAAAATTTTCTAAACTGTTTTTATGATAATAAAGTATAGAAGCCACGGAATTAGTACATATGTATGCAAAGATATTGTTTTAATTTCATAAGAATTTTATTACGTACAACATTTTAATAACGAAATCTTAATAAATGAATATATAGCTTCAGTTTTAGCAAAATTTCACCTTCTTTAAAACTTATGTTAGATAAATTTTAAAAATATGTGTTTTTCTTCAAACTACACACATTTATAGCACGTGATTTCGGTTTCGTTTAGCTTTGCAAACATTAGATCGTGTATAAATGTCTCCTTTTTTTTTAATTTTTTGGCTAGTCATTTGTTATTCATAGAAATATTAATAATGCTATAATTTGTTTGTTATCTTTTAACTGTTCTGTGTTTTTTTCTGTTTCGTTGGGCAGTGTTAAATTTACCGTATTCGGTAGTGATACCCTATTGGATTAAATTATATATTAATTAAAATTCATTTAGTTAAGAATTTTTAATGTAAATAAATTGTTATAAAAGGCTAGGCCAACATAAATATATAAAATAAACATAATAAGTAATGATATATAAATAACGTGTTTGACAGCTTCGAGGTGTCTCCTAACAGGCAGATGAATATACTTTATGCTTATTTGAATGCTTGGGGGAAGGATACACGATGAAGTGAGTTTCATATACTTCTCTATCAACGGCGAACCAGTAATGGACAGAAATGTCACGTAAGGATTTTTCCAGGTAGCAGTCGTCTGACTGCTTTCGTGTCTAGGACATTCTGTATCCGAAGCATAAACTGCGTGCACTGGCAGAAGTTAATCAGATATTTCGTCAGAGCTAAGCCAATTTCAATTCCGTGAATACTGTTCCTTCTCTGTGTAACAGTGCGGTGGCCCTTGTATCCCGGCCGGGAGCAGGAGCCGGCTAGGATGCTGGTGGACCAACTGGCCGGGGCTGTAGGGGGGGGGGGGGGGGGGGGGGGGGTTAGCCCGTCGAGAAGGACCTGTCCCTGGCTCCAGGCACCTGGTGTGGTGGACTGGTGGTCCGTCTGGGTTCCAGATAGAACCCAGAAAGCCATACGGAGTGCTAGGAATAGTTCACCCTTCTCTCTAAGAGAGAAGTGGTGGAAGTACAACTGAGTAGAAATCGTGTTAGATCTAAAAATACGGGGCCCAGACTAACAGCTGCCTTCCCACACTCGTGACATCCGAGTGTGCGACCCCTTAGGAATATCCAGGACCAAAAGAAACGATAGATCATTCTCATACAAATTGTAAATCCATGTCATCTATTTCATTAAGTAGTTAAGTTAATTTTATTTTTATTAATTTAAATATACATAATTAAGATCAGTAATTGCCAATAGCCGGGTACTGACGCAATTTAATTTTGTTCTGTTCTGTTCTGTAACAGTTCGGTTAAATTCCTATAGTAAATAAGATGGTTACTAAGTAAACAAAGTTTATTCTACTCAAGATTGAAAACAAAACTACACTCATTATTGGAGAGTTTGATACAGGCGAAATTTTCGTCGCAAGGGGCGATGTAACTCCAAAGGGGTCGCTTTTAGCCTAGATGTAAAATGAGTTATTATATTTATCTGTGTATATATCAGTGAGTTTATGCCAAATACACTAGATACCAGTATCTGACTGCTTGAATATTTATACGAGAAAATCCGGCTGTGTTGTCACCTTCAACCAGCGGACAGCAGCACGTGTGTTTAATACTACATTCTTTGGATATAAATAATACGATACCAACCATAGACTAAAGATGGGGTAGGCCGATCTCGCTGGCTGCGCACAACCAATCTCCGTGTCCCGGCATTGAACTGCTTTTCTGCCTACACGTCTGGCGAAAACGGCGTGGTTTGGAGATTAGATTAGAAAAACTGGTTTGTAAACGAATGCTTAGAGATGTTTTTATACTTCCTCTAACCAGTTTGTAATACTTTTCGATTAAATTCAAAATGGTGAAGGTATTTTATTAATATAATAGTGCTTGCCATTAAAAATTTAAGATGTAAACAAACGCTTTCATCATTGTTGACCACGTGACTTTGACAGTTGTTTACCTCGTGTTTAGTCCACAGCCATAGAACACAGGCCTGGACACTCGCCTATCTAACAATGTTAGCGAACTGACCCCCTTATTGACTAATTTAGTTCATGCAGTAGCCGCATAGCGCTGCAAGCAAACTAGTGTTGTTAGCGTTGCTGGTATAGGGATGACACCATAGAGATATGAAAAAACCATTTTCCCATTTTAAGAAAAAATTGCAATTCCCTTCCCTGTGCTAGCCATGTAACCAGCACTACTCCGGTAGCAGCGCTCTGCGGTTGGGTTCATGAACTGAATGGGTCAACAAGGGCGTCAACTTTTCAAGTTAGTGTCCAGACCTGCCTTCTACGGCCGTGTATTTAGGCTATGATACCAACAGGGTGGATATGTAGATGACACTTTCTTTCCTCTATGGAAAGTTAATTTAATAATGTCTAAAACTTAAACGATGAAAACGAATTCCCAATACGTCAAATATTTCAGAAGTGGAACATGTTTGATGACAAATGATATTAATAAATAAATTTCAAAATATTTCCAGAAATATGATAGTAGTAACACCTCTTGCCATTAGCTTAGTTTTACGCACACATGCCAGTTATTTGTATAGAGCTGTCCGGTATTCGTTTCTATGTATAGTGTATTTGTTTATACCGTGAGCCAAAACGTCTGTTTCGGAAACCTAACTTTCCAAACTAAAGTTTTAGAGTCGTATTTATACCATCATATGAGACTCCGTTTTGGAAACTGGTGTTTCGTCTGTTGTATCATGCCGGAAATCACTAGTATCAATACAATGAAAAAAAAAAGTTAATCCTTCTTGTTATGGTAATGCGAAAAGGAAGTACACTTTACAGAAAATAATAAATATGGCATGAAAATTATTTTAAGTTGCACACATTGCACGATAAACCATAATTTTAAAGTGTTATTTCGTAACATTTTTTTAAGATGCAACATATTGATTGTGTGTTAGTTATTTTCATACCCACAGCAAAATTATATAATCACTTTGCATATACACACATTATTTTGAATCAATTAAACATTTTGTTTAAGGAGGAGCGTTAGATATGTGGCGATGTCTAGTTACGTGAATTTATGTTTATAATATTACAGGTAAGGACAAAGTATTTCATGGAAAAATAATATAAAAAATAAACAATAAATTTTTTTTATATTTAAGAGAATTATGTGTTTTATAGTTTCTTTATAAATCGCTATAAAACAGCACGACTTTTTATTCTTTAGCGAAAAAATGTTATGTGTTCATATGAGATATAACCTCTGACAAGACTTAAACGTTTGGTTGTAGGAAGTTATAACAGTCACATAAATAATTTTAATTGTCACTGTATGTTGCAGGTTTCAGTCTGCCAGAGACTACATTATTCAAATGAGTTTTTTCGTATGTTAATTTTTTTAAAGTTAGAAATTGACCTCGTTGTGGCATTCTTCCATGTTTCTAAAGAACATAACAGCTGACAAAGTATTTATTTGTGTGGTCGTTAACGAACACTAAGCTGTACAACTAAACAATACACCATCAACGATATAGTCGCGGCTTTCATATCGTTCGCCGTAAAGATAGCTCTGTTTACTGCTGCGCTCTGCACGACACAACGGAACTACAAGGACTGTGCTCGTGATGTCTTCGAACAGCGTTGCCAGATCGCTTTCGAGTGTCCACTGCTACAAGCTTCTGGCCACAGAGAAAATAAAGCCCCTGGTCTCGGGCGATAGGTTTCTAGCATTAGCAGATGTATTGTTACGTGCTGCAGCTGGCGCCGACTCCGCTGCCCCGCGCCGTAATCGGAGACCCTACTCGTCCTCCCCTCTTCCTGGAACGATGCGCTCGTAGCTGTCTGCCCCTCTTAGAATCCCGTGAATGCCGACAGCGGCGAGACTTGCTGGCGTCACAGACCTCCTCTCGCCTGCTAGAGTTTCCGATACGTTTAGCGACGACGCAAGAATGTTCTGGCGAGACTGGCTGGCGCCTCAGCCCTCCGCGACGCATCACGCGAGTTGGGGAAGATTCTAGGTGGCGGCCTAAGACACTATATATACTGCCGCAACCCAGCGGCCGGCAGTCTTTGATGGAGACCGCCTGGCCGAGTGTGCGCGAGCGAAATAAAGTGTGGACGACGACTGGGGATTGCGGGACGACGGCGAGTGAGGTGTTCGTGGCTTGAATGGACGAGAGGGTGTGAAAGCGACGAGTGAAGCCTACTGTGCGTGAGGGCGTTTGGAGGACTCTAGAACATTGTGACTGGCGGGACATAGCCTGAACTGAGGTGGGACTAAATGGAAGTGTAATACTGATTATATTATAAATATTCGAACTGTCAAATATAGACAAATAAATTATAAAATAATTGAATCGGTTGATACACTGTCTATTGGGACTGATATTTCATTGTTTAAATTCATTGATTTCGTTGTAATTACAAATTTTATTAATTGGTGTTAATTGTGAACAGTAAGTGATTTAAATTTATTGTGAGAATTTGAGTTCAGAGAATTTGGCTGTAGTTATTGTAAATAAAATGAGAAAATTATAATCAACACTTTTATTTGATTAAGACCTCCATCCCTTAACGAACTTTGTCTGGCCCACTTAATTTCTAGAGAGAGAAATTGCAACAATATTAAATTTTTTTCCAATAACATGTCTGTTTTGTACTCGGCCAGCTAAGCTGATGTATTCTGACAGACTCCGAGACGAAATATTTAATTTAAATTTACAATATGCATCTCAGCCGACTCACGTAACGTAATTTACGTATTCACATGTGACTATGAAAATAAAAATAAAAAAAACGAGCAGCACTCGGTCACTAAACAAAGCACAGCTCAAAACCAACTTAGTTCAAAAACTGTAAGCTAATATTGGTTTCATATTACATTCGTGCTCTACAAAATGGCACCTTATATGTGGTTTCTGTAACTTGTTTGCGAAAGAGCGAATAATTTTAATTTGCTACCTAATATTATATGTGTTTGTTACCTAGTATTAAAATTCTCCGTTATTTAAATAAACTAATACCGTGATCTGAGAAACATTATGGTGGTGTATTGTGAAGCAATATTCCCGCTCTTTTGAAACAGTAATTCGGCTTTTCTAAAGTTGATACGAAGTGACAATGTTCTGGCAGTTTGCACACAGGAGGCTTTTCTTTTATATTTTATGTCTAATGAAATTCAGTATTTGTACCATATACCACAAATCCTGCATACCAGAATTGCATTCGCATTATGACAAACAGAAAATACACTATCATAATACTGTATTTGACACTGCAAGCACTGCATACACCAACACCAGTGGCGTATCCAAAGAGCGGGGGGGGGGGGGCTTTGGGTGTTGTAACCTCCCCCCTCCCTTTTTCATACGGATAGCAAGTATTAGAATTAAAATTATTAATAAGCCTTTCATTTCGATAAAATCATAATTGCTATAAACTATGATGCATGTTATTAGGCCATATTAAGTAACTTTTTTTTCTTTCATAATTCAGGAGAAATAGGGAATAGTCAGGGCATTCCATACGACAAGGAAACGCCAGGGAAATGTCAGGGAATTTTCGCCTAGGTCAGAGAAAATGCAAATTATTGCTACTCTGCAAAATTTGTTAGTAGTGTGAATACAGGATAATGTAATTATGAGCATATGCATTTTGAAATTTCCAATTTTCAGATTGTGAACTAGCAATACTACAACTTTGCCAAGTGTCACAGGGCCGATACGTACAAAATCAAGTATTTGAGTGTTTGTGACGGACACTCCAGTGAGGTAAATAGCGCGTATCGCGAGAAATGTTGATGAACTGAATAAAATATCGGCACTGCTGGATTGGCGTGTAGCAGTATAATTTAATTCAACTTCACTAATAGCAAATTTTTTCTCTGTTAGGGTTGGAAAAATATGGTATTAGAAGGTTTCGGTTCTGAAAACAGGTAAGGGATACTGGCAATATTCTTTCTGGAAAACAGGTAAAATTAGGGAATTCCAAAATATAACTTCAGTGGACGCCCTTGTCTTAACACATACGTCAGCACCACTAATGCCAGTATAACCTCCCTCCCTTCCTTCAGTCAGTGTAAACCCACTCTTGAGAAATTTCCGGCTACGCCACTGAATCAATACTCGGAACTGCATTCACACAGAATGAATTACGAAATGTATTTTAGAAATATTAAAATTCTATTACACATTAGTATTTTCAAGACTACTTTAAAACCTGAAATAATATCCAAGTGGATTTTAAATCACTAATGTGAGTCTTGATCGGGACCTATATCTAGATTCATACCATATTTTTGATACTCAGATTTGCAAATAACGCTTTGGATCGATATAGTATTTATGTAATGTGGTGAAATATTATAAATTAAATATTCGCAGACACCTAACTGTAACAAAGTGTGAAAGGAAAATTAACATCGCATATTTCATCGTATGTATGTATAGTATATTGCTTCAGAAATATTTTAATCAGTCCCGTGTCTGTATCCACTAGTTAGAGGAGATGCCAGCGTTTCGAAAAGAAAAAAATCGTGGTTTTCTGTATTTCCAAAATATTTCAACTAGATTCTCTTTCATAAATGTATGATTTTAACTGGCGCTGGTTTCAAGCCAGTGAATTATAGATGTTTACTCCTAGAGTAACCTAAATGTGATTGGCTTGGTCTACTAACAAATGTTTTCTTAACAAGACAAATGTCTGTTAAACACTGGAACGCAGAGGTTGCACACATATAATATTGAACTGCAGGTGGCGCGGAGCACTTCTCACAAAAATCAGATAACCCTACTCATTCGCATTGAAAGTATGCGTAAGACATCCTAAAATATATTCGCGTCTCCAGAACGTTTCTATATTGTTTGACACACTGCATATTTATAGACAAGATATGTTTACAAACTCTTGACACAAACAACTAATCATTAAGTATATTAATGTTGAAAGTAAATATAGATGCAGTATTCGAACTAGACTTCTCAAGTTGCAATATCACTTTACGAGAATCTTTAATATTACTTTGTTGTAGTTTAAGAAGTGCATGTAAATTATCGCTGGATTCATACTCAGCCCAAATAAGAGGTTTCTGATATAAATAATGAGCATACTTTCATCAACATGAGTGCATTTAATTTTTAAATAATTTTTTAAAAGCTTTGATGGTAGATACGACTTGTCATCTCGTTGAAAGCAGTAGTCTATCATTAGAGGTGAAACCAGAAACATGCGTGACAGTAGTGAGACAATTACAAGTACACACGACGTGCCTTACCCGGGACTCGAACCCAGAAAACCTCGTACTATAAGTTACTGTGCAATCAAACTGCATTGCGAAGGTGGATTCAAGGATCAACTTCGAATCTAATCAGTCTAATGTTTCGAATGACGGGGGTTAGTACCCTAACATATTTTACAGGACCATCATTTTGAAAATAAGTAACTGAGCTACTTAGAACACGTAAGTTCACATGGCCTACCATTGCACTAGTTACGTGCAGACTGCGGTAAATGTCGGTTAATTAGTCCCTGAGATATGACATAAACCACCATGTTTTTCATTTTGACGATCTTCACAAATGGAGTACAAAAATCTTATGTATTAGCACATTCGACGGTCGTTTACCACCAGTATACAAGGTAATCGATTGCGTAAATTCGTAGACATAGCACACTAACCCAGAATTAATTTATAGTCACCATTCTGAACATGTCTGTCACACTGAAAAGAATTCTTATAGTTATATGTCCTACCACGATACCAGTTCTTCGCCAAATTTTCGTACGAATGGGCTGATTATTTTCCGGGATACGACAAAAACTTAATTTGTATTGCAGTGCTAACTTACAAAATTGCAGAGAAATGAAGCTCTGTATAGACAAATTTGATGGTTGTAACTGATACTGCCAGCATACAAAGTTAAGTTGGAAATTGGTTCGTTTATAAAAGATACTAAGCTGAAATATTTATAGAGCCGCCATTTTGAAATAGGTGCCTGACGTACTTAAAACATAGCAGTTTGCACCTCCTGCTGCAGTGCAGACTGAGTTACCAATTACAAAATGATGGACAAAATATGCTCCGTGTAGACATAGTTGATAGCTGTAATATCTACTGCTTGCACACAAAAACGTTGGAATCGATTACATAATTTCGGCGATATAACATTCTAAACTAAGCTAACTACACGGCCGCCATATAGAAAATAAGCTTCTGAGAAAACTGTAACATATAATTGAACATCATATGATGCAGTATTACTTGTTTGTCAAATTTAATATGAATCGGCTTTCTTTAAATCGAGATATGGCATAAAACATTATTCTTTCTTACAAACTGGCTGACAAATATGGCTATGTGTTGGCACATCGATGCTTGTAGTAGACACTTTCAGAATACAAAATTTGGCCGAAATTGGTTGAATGGTATAGTTGATACTAACAATATTCTAAAGAAGTAAAGTGCGTTTGTTTGTTTATAAGTAACGGCCGATTTCGGAAACTGCAGGGCCGATTCTTATCATTCATTCACTGTTAAAAAGCTACATTCTTCCGCGTGGGCATAGGCTGTGTTTAATTCCAAGGAAAAATCCCTGCGAAATTTCAAAATGTGAGTAAACAAGTCGGAGAAAAATGAGCTACTTGGCTGTTTTCTAAGCATGCTCTACCAAAGATATTAAAGATAAATTGAAACAATGTTACAAGAAAATGTCGTAAGTTGCCACAGGTAGTCGTGGGTAGTCACGGATTGTCAGGTAGTCGCAGGTAGTCGCGGGTAGTCACTGATTGTCAGGTAGTCGCAGGTAGTCGCAGGTAGTCGAATGTAGTCATGAGTAGTTTCAGGTTGTCGTAAGTAGTCACGGATAGTCGCAGGTAGTCACGGGTAGTCGCAGATAGTCGCAGGTTGTCGTAAGTAGTCACGGGTAGTTGAAGATAGTCACGGGTAGTCGCAAGAAGTCACGGGTAGTTACAGGTTGTCGCAGATAGTCACGGGTAGTCACAGCTAGTCATGGGTAGTCGCGGGTAGTCGCAAGTAGTCACGGATAGGCGCAGGTAGTTGCGGATAGTCACGGGTAGTCACTGATAGTTGCAGGTAGTCAAGGGTAGTCGTAGGTAGTCACGGGTAGTCGCAGATAGTCACAGGTTGTCGCAGATAGTCATGGGCAATCGCAGGTAGTCGCACGTAGTCACGGATAGGCGCAGATTGTCGCAAGTAGTCACGGATAGTTGCAGGTAGTTGCTGTTAGTCGCAGATAGTCACGGATAGTCGCAGGTAGTCACAGGTAGTCGCAGGTAGTCACGGGTAGTCATAAATAGTCATGGGTAGCCGCAGGTAGTCACTGGTAGTCACAGATAGTCATGGGTTGTCGCAAGTATTCACGGGTAGTCGCAGGTAGTCGCAGGTTATTGCAGATAGTCACGGGTATTCACGGGTAGTCATGGGTTGTCGCAGTTATTTACGGGTAGTCGCATATATAGGTATGTATTTCAATAACTCCTTAAAACATGAACGAAGAGATGGCGCGCCGCTAGTACCAAATAAACCTAAATTATTTGTATGGCCACCATTTTGAAATAAGTATCTAAGCAAGTTCACTTATGTTTACCAGAAACTGTCATAGTATAACTTACTTGTCAAATTGTGAGACAATTGCTGTGATAGTCTTTGATATATTATGTAAAATCTTTTTTTCATTTTATGATAATTTATAAATTGCGGTCTAACAACGTCAACTTCAAAATGTAATGCTTACATGATGTTCTGCGACCATACAAAATTTGGTCTAAATCGATCGAATGATTCCTGAGATATGACATATTACCTTAAATAATAAAATGGCCGCCATTTTGAAAGGAAGTTCTTGGCGTTGTCGAAACTACAAAAGTATATAAACCGAGTTTGATTAAATCCGCTCGACGCGTTAAAAAAGGAAAAAGGGGGACACACATGTAGACACACACACAGGCATACCAACAAACACACAAACAGGAAAGTCTTTATTTCCTTCGGAAAGTAGGCTAACAATAGTTACACTCGCAAGTTCAATACCGTAAGTTTTCAAGTGACGTAATGAAGGATCACAGACATGTCGGATGAAGTATAATGCATCATCCTTGCTTGTATCATTTGAAACAGAAAGTCTTTGTAAACACTATATTAAATTGCGAAACGTCAAACAATTTGTAATGGAAAATTAGGCTCAACCCCACACATATATACATTTATACATACACACATATACACATACATATGCATACATTCACACACATGCACATACATATGCATACATTCACACACATACACATACATATGCATGCATTCACACACATACATATGCATACATTCACACATACATACAGGCCCTAGCACAATATATGAAAATGAGAGGTGGTGGTTGTGGTACGGACAATGCTATGTTAATTTCGCAATCAGTAACAGTTGCACAGTGAACATGATTTTATGTACAGCCCATTTATAAACCCCAAAACAATCATTACTTCAAAATGTTTTCTATACACATTTTTTTTTTTTTTCATTAAGTCTCTACTTTCCCAGCTTTATTCATTATCCCGACCCCCCCTAAAAATAAATTTCTCTCTCGAAAGATTTCCAGAATTGTGAATGGTGATCGAGACTTCCTATTGACAAAGCTATTAACAAGTAAGCAAATACCATATTTTAATTGAATCCTAGTTAGGATTTAGGAAACATCATCCTACAACAACTGCACTTCTGTTCGCCATATACGGACATCAGAGACCAGCTGCATAGTAGATTTGTATTTCAGTCGGAGCAAATATATTCAAATTACTAACTTTATAAATAATGCTGTACGAAAACAAGACAAGTGAATAAATGTTTTGCGCGCGATAATATTTCAATGTCGCAGTCACTTCGACTTGACTATATACAGTTATTAATGTGCCCCAGGTCACACTCCTCGCGCTTTTAAATTTATTCAAGCTTTGATGATAATTAATAAGGCACGTTAATCCTATGTTGCTTGGTTTTGAGACGTTGAAAACCTTTGTGCTGACGCAGAAGAAACGCTTAATTGTAGCTAGTTTGCGGTTAACTGAGCAACAAACTTTTACAAAGAAACCATTGACCCGAAATGCATATACGCTCACATAAATACCCCTCCCCCCCCCCCCCGCCCTGCGTGCAATCAGAACTACTGACTAAGATACAGTAAATTATGCGAGATCTTAACGCCAAAATATAAGTGCACTGTTCAAACTGGCAGCAATTCAGACCGGTTTCGTTTCGTTTTGTAAACATGAAAACTTATGTATCACAGTTTCGTGTCTCGGTGTCACACGTGCTACGTCATACAAGTGTACTGTTTACTGGTATGTGTAAGGCAGTGTTGATTGTAACATGTGATTGAAGGACACGCATTGGTCCAGAAGAAGAAAAGATGGGTTTAAAAGTTAACTGCAAACCAACCAAGTTAGTTTGCATAAATAGTCAAAGGAAATTGAATTATTTCTTGTCCTTTTCCTGTAAAATAAAACTATTTCTTTCAGAAATGTAAAACATATCTGTACATCAGTTATATCCTACGATGCATATCCAACATTCCTACACTGTAAAAAAACTGTGTAACTACGTATGTTAATGAAAATATAGAAGCCGTTGCGATATCACTTTGCGAAAATCATTATATTACTCTGTTGGAGTTTAAGAGATGCAAGTGTGTGTGTGTGTGTGTGTGTGTGTATATATATATATATATATATATATATATATATATATATATATTATATATATATATATATAGACACATTATGCCTAGAACATGTACGTTAAACATTATATTTATTTCGATTTTGGATTGGTATTTAACTACCTCCGTATATGCAATTTCGTATGAAGGTACAAGTGTGTACAATTACATATGTAAACTTATAACAGAATATATTATTTAATTGTAATGAAACATATTTATATGTCATGTCTGTATTTTGTACTGGTTTACGCAGAGTTTGAAAGTTTTGAGACATGAATAACCAGCGCAATATATTTCTTTTATACTCTATAGCGCGAGCCGAGAACCCACCTTCGCCAGTCGGGAGTGTGTTGTAGGAGAACTGGCAACAGTGTCCGTGATACACTTCTTTTTTTGTTACGTTTTGCTGCTTCTTTCCCAATTAAACGATGGTAGTGTTACCTAGCGGGAAACTCGTGAACTGCGTGCGTGCAATTTCGATTGTATCTGCCCTCGTATCTGGTAAAGAGCTCTGCACGCAAATTACAAGAACATATGGCGTCTAATATTATCCCCTTAACCCTTCGAAATTATCCTAGTAGTATTGCGTGTTTGGCCTGAATCGTGATGAATACGTTCTTGCCTCAGCCAAAATATTAAATAGTATCTTTATTTTGTACGTAATATCCATGCTCCAAATGGCGTTTACAGGTTTACAAATACCTTTCGCATTAAGAGTGGGGCGGAGCCCGTGGGAACCCCGCGTCCAAGGTCAAGAAGCGAGGGTATCGATACGGGCGACATTAACACGCACGCCTAGCGCCTCATCGCTCCTACGCGCAAGGCGTGCAGTGTTTCCGTCGTGACGCTGTACTGTGCAAGTTAGATCTGTAACACAGGAGTTTTATTACACGCGATGAAAAACCACAGATTAAACTACGCCCGTACCTTTGTACTTTTCTCTTGCCGCTTAAGGAAAATGCTAAGGTTTAAAAATACTATATTTTACCATTTTAATGATTTTTTTTTCTCCAAGAATACACCTAGAATGACCAAAGTAAAAAAAAAATAGGGCTATAGATAATTGTACTTTATCTTTTCTGACGAAACTTCGTATTTGCAGAACATTTGTTTGCCGAGAAATGCGTATTCGCACAAACAACTATTTCACAAATAATGCGGGGTCTATCCCACTATTAAGCGTCCATGAACAAGCTTATTTAAGTGAAAAATAAAAGTTACGCTTGAACGAGAGAAATAAGCTTGCAGCTGTCACCAAACGGAATTATTTAATTCAGTTGTGTCATTTAGATAAAGTAATTGTGTGAGTCAATATTTTGTTAAGACCAAATATTAAGCGACATGTGAACGTTCTTCGTTAAATCTTCATTACAGTTTTAAGAACAATGTATATTCCTCTCGTAAGTTCCGTGAAAGCTCTGAAAAGGCTAAATAGGTTAGGTTAATTATGCCCATGATTAGGTGAGATGTGTGTGAGCGAATGCATGTAAATAATATCTTAAAGATAACCTCACACAGCCAAATATTTTCCAGTTTAACTTTTAAAAAAAATTTGTTTTGTGTAGCCTTAATCAGATACAGATGTGTAGTTTTGTTTTCGCGTAATATTTGCAAGTGCAACTGCCACAGTTTGATACTTTTATTTGCCAGGATTTCTTGGTAGTCGGGAGGATTATTACACCCCCCATAGCTACCTTCAGCAACTCAGTATACATTTACACACTTCGTGTATGTAAGACCAACCATAAAAACAAGCGCCATAACCTGTTAATAATTATGACAAAACACTTGCATGCAGTAGCACTGGAAACACAACATGTGATAGCTACAAATAAGTTATGCAATCACTGATGACTGTTTTAAAGTCCAAGATTTTTTTTTTTTTTTTTTTTGCATTTCTCATCATTTTCAATTTTTTATTTCTTTAAATTTACTTGGACTAACGAATTTATTAAAACCCTGATGGCAAACAGCAAATCTAGATAAACACGTGAATCATCCTATCAACGAAGTGAAAGTGATCGTACTAACTTCCAATGGCTATATGTAGTTGCAAATGTAGTTCACTAGCTGTCACTAAAGTTATTAAGTTGGTACTTAAAGAAAAGTACAAATTAAAAAAAAAAAGAATGTTTTTTCTCTATTAGAAATTTAAATGTTAATTCCCTAAGCTCAGGGTAAACTAAGAAATCCACTCAGGTTTAGACGTAAGCAAAAAGTCAGCTAAGAAAATTACGTGATGAAAAATGACGTCATCTTACTACTTAAGATGCCTCTAGCCATATTATATATACATATATATGAGCGACGCTAAAAGTAGAACTATGTACCACATATGATTATTTGTTACTTGATCTGAAGTTAGAAATCGTTGTAGAATTTCCTTTCGTAGTTGGTCATCAACGAATCCAAAGGGCCTCTGCAGTGGCGTAAGCGATGGGCCATCCTGAGTGTTACGGAGTCCTAGCTCTAATGCAGACGAATCTATTTCTACCTCCTGACTTCTAGGGATCCTGGCAGGGACGTAAAACCTCGCACATGTCAGCTGGCACACTTGTAAATATCGGGGGAAATAATGAACACCCGGCTCTCTAATCAAAAATGCCTACACTCCACCCACTCGCAGCGGAGAGTCCTGTCTCTGCATCTTACTATCATGGTGTCGTGCGAAGGAGAGAGCTTCTTGCTCATGTGGCTGGAGCATGCATAAAGGGCCTAGAGATTTCAGCCAACGGGGGACAGGGATTGGACCTGTAGTCCAATGGGATCCTGGAAACTATCAACCAACCCCGTAGGCGCCACTTTCTCCGTTCTAAACTAACAAAACCTAGAGTTACGGCTCTCTAAGCAAAATATACAACATTTGATTAATAAGAATTACTTACGAATGAGAACAAAAAGAAGCTAATAAAATTATTAAAATAAGTTACACAAACAGATGAGGACCTAACTAAGTCCCAGCTTAAACAGAATAAAGTTTGCTACCTTACAACAAAAATTAAATATCCTAACGTGTTAAAATATAGAAAAAAGGAAAATATAAAAAATATTACATGTACAGAAAAATGCAAAACATGTGATATATTACAAGTGCAAAACATTTGAAAACGATATTTACATATAGGATATCAAGCAAAAGTGTTACGTGTGTAATATAAAAATTACCATGAAAAATATGTTAATGATATGTCTGACACAATACATTATTTTTGCATTACAGTTCTAATAAAATAAAATATCGAGACATTTTACAAAATTAATATTTCTTTGTGAAAGTCGCAAATATCCCGTTTGTTTACGAGCGAAATGGGTGAAGAAATCACACCTGGAACACCAGTGCTGCCTGGCGGAGGAAATTTTTATTTACCAGTATGTCATTTGCATTGAACTTTCCAACATGGTTATAGTAAATGTTGGTAACATAACAAAAAACTATCGTCAGTTTTACAAAAAAAAAAAAACATCATAGTCTCGCATTTATTCAGTGGTAAAATCACCTAATGTAAACAAATAAATAAAAAGCCAATTTGCAGTGAGTACTCACTGAATATTTTGTACGCTTTAGAAATAAGTTTTTGAAAACAAGTTGCCAAAAATTTTTCTGGTATCAGTACAAGTGAAACTTTTTATATTTACAACAGGCTGTTTTACAAAACGTACAAAAGTGTTTGCGTTTCTGTAGGTTAATAACAGGTTTGGTAGTCTTTAGTGCTTGCTTGCTAAATTAAAATGAACTTAATTATATTCTATTCACGGATTCTTCACACTTTTTGAATAGAACCTTTGAAAAATCACTCATGTACAACGTGTTTGCTTTTTTTGCTAAATATGTCGTGTGTCACAGGCGTTTTATACTTCTGTTAACATAAAAGTATCGCTTTGAACTTTTAATTATATTTAATGTATGAATTGAAACATTTAATTTATAATTTATATGAATTAAAACCAGAGAGAGAATAGTTGTGAAGGTAAATGCCTAGTAATAAATAGTGGCCACAAATGCGGTGCGTTGTCTATTTGGTGTTATTTTCTATGACTTGGTTCAAGCTTTGTTTGCATGAGGCGGAAAGACAGCCTGAAAGTAGAACTTCACCAGGGCCTCTGGAAAGGTGGAAGTGACCGAGAATTGTTTTTTTTAAATGCAACGATTTGTTTCCAGCCTATGACGCAGCGGCGGCAGAGGGGTGCCACAGGTAATAATGGGGCGGGGAAGGGGAGGGGCACTGCGCAGGGGAAGGTCAAGAAGCTCACGGCGAAGGAGCTGAAGGCACAGGCCGAGGAGGAGGCAAGAGAACTGGCGAGGCAGAGCGAGAGAGAGCGACAGGATGAGCTGACCCGCCTGGAAGAGGACAGGAAGCTGCAGGCAAGGAGCATGGACGCTAAAAACCAGTTGGCTCTTCCATGCTAAAGGTTGTTCAAGAGACAAAAAAATTATTTCCGATATTTTGAGGCAATTTTATATTTCTATGTTATTATATAAAATAGCGAAAATTGATTTACAACATTAATGACGAAAAATACAGGAATTTATAATTTATATGTATCGGCATACAACACTAAGAATTTTGCGTAATTATCATGTTTGGCTACATTTCAAGTCAGTTGTTAATCTCATTAGAAAAATATGAAGCAATTTCATGGAATTTCTTCCAGTGGTTTGGCCAAAATTTTATTTCAACTTTTACTCTAAAATTGAAATCCATAATGGCAAGACTCTAATCTCAAGAGAACATAATGTATCACTTCAAAGAAATTTCGTCGAGGCGTTCTTAAATCTTCAAAAACACTTTATTTGAAATCAAACATTATGCTCGTACATATCATTTTTTTGAAATTTGTTTGGCACACAATTTAAGATAAAAATGCTGATCATTAGAAGAAAATATTTTGTCAGTAATCGTTATTGGCTAATTCCAGTGTTTTACATTATCGATTATATTTTTATATTATTTTTTCCCAAAATTTTTACAAGGAAATTGTTTTTGATCCTGCGGCATGTTCTCGTTAACTGCGTACGGTACCTACTTATGTTAAGGTGATGAAAAATATGGACACTATTGGTGCATTGTAAACAATAAGAAACTACTGTAATATTTGAGAAAGAAATGCAAACAAATGACCAAGAAACCAGGAGCTTGAAATAATACTAGCTGGGGGCGGTGGAAAATTCCGCTGTTAGTTTGAGGGTTAGAATTTTCATAGCCAAGCACTCAAAATCTTTTTTCACTTGCATTTACTCGCGCTTAAATATGTAAGTACACAATTCACACAAAAGAAGTGTATGTTTTGCACAGCAAACAAATTTAAATACCGTTAACAAAGCACGACATGGAATAACTGCTGGTATAGGCAATTCAAGATAAAGTGAGCACTTAAGAAATGAACCTTAGAAAAAATTCACTGCCCCTACATGCATATATTTTAATAGGGGCACTGAGCGACATTCGTCCAATAAAGGTGATAACGATGGCTGGAAAGTAGTTCCATTCCTTAACGTCGAATAAAAAGTGTTAGGTGACCATTTGTGATAAAGTAAAATAATTCAGTTTGTTTTCAGATTTTTTAGTGCATCGAAGTGTAAAAATGAGAAGATTTGTAAAGAATTTACTTTCTTAAAAATTTCACAGTTGCATCTGACCGACGTATTAACAAAGTAACTAGGCCCACGGCAATGTTAATTTTACATAAGGAGAAATAACACACAACGTGTATGCATTTACAGTGGACCTCTCGGACATGTATTTTGTATTTTTACGCAGCTCTCTCAGCCTTACCGCGCTTCGGCCTCCCAATAGGCGGGAGAGAGGAATCACGTCCTCTCACCGCAAGAAGGCCAAGATTAATGCGACCGGAGGCCAGACCCAAGCCCAAGCCTGCCACGTCCGCACACACATCCCCGCCTCCTTTACCACGGAGGTTCTGAGATCCTCGTCCTCAGAGACCAAGCGTGTGGTCTGGCCGGGGTTCTATCCATGCCCTTAGTGCCTCTCCAGGGCACAACTGGAGCAGGTTGCCGCTCACCGTCCGGTCTGTCATCGAGAGTGGGAATCTCCTCCAGCATACGGAGTCAACCACTACCAACACGAGTCCAACCCTATGATCGGACACCAGAGAGAACCTCATGGAGGGGCCAACCGATCGTCCCGTGCTACCACTTAATTTCCCTGGCACTTGTGGGTTATTCATGGTAGACATTATCCCCCGAATGGAGTGGCAAGAGGAATTCACTTCCACACGAGGTGGTTGAGAAGTCCTCACCGGGCATAGCCTTACATCCAATGAAGGGCCGGTCCCAGTCCACTCCCTGGAAGCCACATCCCTAGTGGCGGGGAATTGCTATGACCCAGAGTGGCCACCACCCCAGCAGCCGGGCACAAGAGAGCAGTCTGGACCCCTCCCCGGTGTCGCGGCTTTCCGGGGATAGAAGCCCTTGCTCTGAAATTGGAGCGTTTATATAATATATAGCAATATATTCTCCATAGATTCATCACTGCAACCAAGCCATTGTTCCCTCGACCACCGAGGTGTACGTGACCAATTCCCCGTACGGGGAGAAGGGGGGGTCTGTGTCGGCCACACTCCATTCCATATCTTTGTACTTCTTTGAAGTAGAGACTTTGGGCCCCGACAGCCTGAGTGCTAAGTGGTCCAACACCCCGCCAAGTGGCCGAGCCTTGCTATCAGCTATCGGCCCAACCATCATGGCAGATACCCCTCGCCAGTCACGAGGACTCTGGTAACCCATAGGGAACGGGCGGCGTTGCCCAATCTGTTAAGCGACTGACAGGGCTGGCCCGGGAAGCCTTGGGTCGCCTTGAGTAGAGAGAGGCTATAAGAGACGTTTCATCCTCCCTGCGCATATTGTGTGTGGTGCATACCTAGCTCGGCATACTATAGCATGGTACTGCCACACCACCTATCATGCCCGGGACCTTCCTCCTGTCTACTACACCCCAGGGATATCAAATCCCGAAGAAATGCTTCACCCAGGAGACACACAACCCTACCCCCACAACGTGTATACAAGTAGATCTTAAGTAGGGCATTCAAAAGTGCTCATTTTACCGTGATCAGCCTATAACGGTCAAGCAAGCTTAAACAATATGAATGCCAACAAAACAAAACAAACTTACGACACCGTGTTTAATAAACTGGCAGTTGCTTGTCATATTAATTTCTCGATAGTGTAAATTTGCATAACTAAGCCTGTATTACTGAAATACAGATAATAATAATGTTTTACCAGAAAATTATAGACATTTATAAATGAAGCCAGTGTGTACGTTACTCCAATGTTGGTATACACACAATCGTTACAGTGTGTTTGAAATACACGTTATGTGCGCGTCCAATATTCTGATCTACAAAAGGAACACTCACTTCAGACGAGTGTTATTGAGTACTTTCGAAATGTCACGCATGTTAGAAACATCAATTCAGAGCACTCCGAAACGGCTAAAATCGGTTTTTTTCAAAGCGCTGTATCTCAAAAAATACGCATCAGATACATACGAAACTACTCAACGGCCCTGCACAAAACCTTCATATAGACTTTCCGCCAATAAAATAATAGGGTTACCGCTGAAAGTCTCATAGGTGTACGCACTGCGACTATAACACTGCACGCCAGTTGAGAGCCCTGCGCTTAACGGCGATGGCGCACTTGATTCTCGTGGGAGTGTCAACCTTATAGCTTCCAAGCTTCTCGGGCTCAAAACGAGGAGAAACGCTCCAGGTAGGCGGGGGCCTTAAGAGGCTATACCGCCCCTTAAACAGAAATCATCCTTTTTAGTGTCATAACAGTAGAGTCAGGTTCATTACTGAATATTTTTCATTATCGAAGCATTACATTTCATGGCCTTGTGCTAATTTTTGTACATCAGTGTTAATATGCGTTCCCTGGCTGTTATTAAAATGTGAGAATGAATGAACGTATAAAGTTTTGTATTAAGTTGATTGTTGCATAAATATGAAATAATAGTTCTTACATTATGCCCGTAATGATGGGTGAGGTAATTAGCTATGATTCTATCGTCGTATTTTCCAATGAATCCTCCTAAGATTGAATAATTAATAAATAATTAAAAATCCAGTGTGGTGGGTGACACGGGCTCTTAATACTTAATAAGAACTGTGTATGCCGTAATGCAGGATTTACAACATCTCGTCGCGTCCGTCCATCATCCGTCCGTCAGTTATCCGTCCGTCAGTTATCCATCTGTTCGTCTCCCAGCCAAGCGATTTAAACCAGTTTTCATACGTCCGTCTCCAGTTCATTGCTGCATACTAATACAAATAAAACTGTTTACAAATAAAAAATCTCCATAAAAAGTGAATATTTTTGCAAGTATTGTGTTTGTAAGTATCCAAACTGTGCTTGCACGTACATAACGAAAATTAATTGATAATAAAAAAATTTAATTGTCATTTTGATTTTTTTACTTTTGCTATTACATGGAAGGAACTCGTGTTTGCAGACGTAATTACCAATACATATTCAGGAAAAACGTAACGTAATTTAATTTTACATCTACATAAACAAACACATGAAAAAACTAAACCCTGCGCGCATTACACAGCCTTCTAAATAGCTCGGGATGAACGGGTACAAAAACACGCAAGTTTAGAAGGCTGTAATTTCATCCGTCCGTCCGTCAAGAGTTAAAGCTTGCCAAGGTTTATGACGGAAGGGCAGATAGAATCAATGGTCACCGCTGATTGGCTGTAGAGGAACGAGTTCTTAAGGAACCTAACTAAATAGAGTATGCAGCACCAGAAGGACGCTGGAGAATGATGTGGCTAGCACCTAGAGGGAAGTCCATAGAGGGGTCCAAGGAAGCCCTGGAGGGAGGTTACCAAGGGAGGGTTGGGTAGGTCGTTGACTGCGTTGGCAGGACCCTCTGGTGACGTCGGTGTCAGGACGGCCTCTGGAGCTGGAGGTCGTCGAAGAGGTGGGAGACCCTCTGGTAGCTGGCGATCTCCTGGAGCTGATGGTGGACGTCGACTGATGGAGACCTTCTGGAGGCTGTAGGTTGCCGACGCGGCGAGAAGATTTATACACTGTAAAAAACTATGGAAAAATTACCTGACAAATGTAAGGTAATATCCCGCAAACTTGTGAGGGAAACATAGCTTTCCTTACAGGTAAGGTAAAATTATCGCACTCTGGAGTAAAATCCAAGTACACGGTAGTGGAAAATCCCATACCTGGATGGGAAAATTACGTTACGATGAGTACATCTTTTCAGCATTCTGAACAGCCAAGTTAGGATGGGGGGGGGGGAGAGGAAGAAACAATCATGTAACACGCGTATATTCACTAAAGCTGTTACGCTGTCGTCGTGGTGCGATGGATAGCTCATCGGCATATCGTAACAGAGGCCCATGGTTCGCGCCCGCCCACCAGCAAGCGTCGACGGCCCTAATGCCGAGGCTTCGGTTACTATTCGCTAGCGGGTGTGCGTAATAAAAAATCTTACACTTGTTAATATTCCGGGATATTTATAAACGTAATTTTATTACACAATATAGTTAATTTTCCCTTGCTTATATGGGAATTTTCCCCCACTTTTGTCAAGTACTTTTCCCTTAATATTAGGGAATAGTACACAAGTCTATTTGTTATGTAAATTTACTCTACAATTAAGAGTTAATTTTACCTTACATGTAGAGGTAATTAGCTTCTCATACATGTAAGGGAATTTTACCTAAATTTTTTTACAGTGTAGTTGCTAGCTTGTCCTGTTAGAACATCCCTGGTGATTACAGCGGTGGAGGTGCGGGAGATTGCACTGAGGCCATGTTCTGGACGTCCTTTCATACTTATCTCTCCAGCTTGGAGTGAGTGAGTGAGTGAGTGAAGAGATTTGGGCGGCCCTTAACAGCGAGGTCTTGAGAGCTGATGAGGGTGATTGAAGTGCATATGGGGCGGTGCCGGAATGAAGGGGTGGGGGAAACGGGTGATCCCCGAGAAAACCCGCCACCAACGGCGATTCCCACTTGCGAAAATTCGGTCGCCCGGCCGAGAATTGAACCCGGTTCGCCTTGGTGGGAGGCGAGCGTGCTAATCGTTCAGTCACCGTGGTCCCCCTCCAGCTTGGTGGCATTCGGAAGGGTGAAGGGGGAAGCTGTCTCCACCTTCTGGGGGTTGGACTTCTGACATCACGCATGGGTGACTTTGTTCCCTTATCTGCCCGGAGCTCGCTTCTTCTTCTTCTCTCGAAATACCCAGCGTCGCATGACTGAAGGACAGACGCGACGGGTTGTTGTAAATCCTGCCTAAGGGTAGGTTACACCAACATCGCCCCCGATCCAAGATCGAATAATCCTTGTTCCGAACCAGAATCCAGTTCATCTTTGTTCCAATGTAGAAGTGTTGCACCAACGAAATCTCACGATTCTGGATATCCGATTCGTCTATCTTGATTTAAAAGTGAGAGATCGATATGAAGTATGAGACAAATTTTGCTATTGGTTTCCTTAACATATGACGTCATGGAAGTAGGCGTATTTATCATAATAGATAGAACTAGATGTGCGATATTTTATCTGTTTTAAGTAAATTATTGATGTACGAATTTTACTGAATAATATTCAATTACATATAATGTTGTTTTAATTTTCCAAGAAAACAATTGAATGTAGTTCTATCTGCTGGCGTATTTTCAAACTACATTTGTCAACGATGGCTGCTGATCTCGGATCGAGATTTCGAACAGCCAATTTCGGCGGTTGGAAATGAACTTAATCTCTATCTTCAGTCCAGCTCTGAATGGAATGGCGCAACAGTTTTCTGTGTTGATCTTAGATACGATCTCAGATCGAGTTTCGAACCACGATGGTACAATCCCCTTCCCTGGTTACAGGAAGAGCTGGCGAGGAAGGTGCAGGAGGAGCAGAGGGAGCGGGAGGTGATGCTGGCGGCGTCGGAAGCGCAGTGGCAGAGCACGACGGCCGAGTGGTGGCGCGAGCAGTTCGCCGCGAGGCAAGACGAGGCTTGGCTCCTCTACGTCGACTGCGACCCTCTGCCGGAGGTGTTGTTCCCGCGCCGCCTCAACCAGTACCTGTCGGCTTGGCGGGACTCGAGTGGGACCAGGGCGCCGGCCGAGGTGTTCCAGCGCGTGCACGAGGTTGTCACCGTGCTGGAAAGGCTCCAGGAGATCCTGGAGGAGCCGCTGGACATGGACCCCGTCCGCGCGGCGAGGCTTCAGCGAGCCAAGGTCCGCCACAGCGTCGTCTCGGACCATATGTGAGGGATACAGGACCCCCCCCCCCCACCCACACGCAATATGACACTTCCTCCCTCCCTACCACGCCATTCTCAATTATGCAAAGGCTACACTCTTAAGGGGACTATGTACGAAAACGTTTTCTGTGAAGTCGTTTTTTGCACGTAAACACGTATCTCGGTGAATGTAAGTTCTGGAAATACAATTTTTTGCCAAAAAGGCTCAAAAACTATTGCTACGTCCCAATATTTTTTCTTTTATAGTATTAACTGTATTAAATCGAGAAAAAAATCCTGAAAGTGATCCAATATAGCATATTTAAAGCTTGCCTATTGCTGTGACCTCGCTTTATCTAACGGGTCACGCATTCATTTGTAAGGGGGTTGGAGTAGTCCAGTAAAACAAGAGCATTTATATCAAAACACTATGTTTTATTGAACCCAATAAATAGTACAAACAATGCAACAGACCAGATGTTACGTTACTGGAATGACTCAATAGCAGAGACTCGATATATAGCACCGATTTACAGGAGGTTGAATACAGTGAAAGTGTATTAAGCTTGCTGCCAGAAAGCAGTGCCTCACTCGACTTCACCTCACGATACTCAATACGTCCTAACAGGAGTGATATTTACCCACTATCGTGAAGTCGGATTCGCTCAGGCTCGTCTCGACGGCCGCTCTTCCTCAGTGTCGAACCCTGGACCGCTAGACTGGCGGTCCTCACAGCGATGACATCTCTGACGGCCCTCCGGTGTTGGCAGGAACAAAATGGCCGCGACCCCCCCCCCCCGCTCGCGCCATTTATACTGCGCCGCCCGGCCTCGTTTGTGATACCATTCCCCCGGCTGTTTGCACAACTAACGTTGCCATGGCCGATTTCCTTCTTTGCAGTGTACACGGCCTGGAAACCCTTGGTTCGGTGGTTCACACAGCACTATGCAGTTTACTTGAGCGGCAAGATAAAAACACAACGATACAACAATCTGTGGTCTTTCATAGCGCGTAATAAAACCCCACTCTTGCACATCTAATTTACACAGTAAAGCGTCACGACGATAACACTGCACGCCTTGCGCATAGGAGCGATGAGGTGCTAGGTGGACGTGTTATTGTCGCCCGTATTACTCCCTCTCTTCTTGAACTTGGGCGTGCAGCTACATAGTTCTCTTAAGTTCGAATCAGTGATATCAAGCAGTGAACTAACATTCACTAAATTATAGTTGATAAGGTACTGTCGACTGGCGAATCAAGCAAATTAACTGGGAACAAGTGACTTATATAGCAGTGGAATTCTTGACATACAGTGGGAAACACGAATAAGTCAGTGAAATTCAGCCACTACATTAATTGGTTATCTGACACTGAATATCAGTTGCTCAATTATCCCTGTTTTCATTGAATTTTCCCAATTCTCACTGTTTCAAGTTTAGCATGTAAATATTGGACTAAGGTGCCTTTAAAATCACATACATTTTTTCTTTTTCCTGTCTATGCAGTTCCTATTTTTATAACCATATATCGTTCACAACAGAGACGTACATTTACATTTCTGATTTCCATCCTATTTTAGACCTATAGTTTTAAGGTACCAAATAACATTAGGGTCCATGTACACTAAACTGACCATTCTTTGTTCAGAATTGTATAACTTCCTGTTCTGCACTGTCTTATTTTGATGTGCATGTTAACCTCACGCATTGTTCTAAGGTATAAGCAGTAATATACTTGTAATTATAGCTGTCATTTCTAGGTTTTGGTTAGTTTACCCTCGTCAGTAATATGAGTTTGATAAGTTCCTACCCAGTATTTTGTAAACTACTTTAATGTACAGTACGACAGAGAGCCTTATTACTGGCTGGCATGTTGTTGTTTCACGTATTGCCATATCATTATTGGTCTTATGTCATGGATAGGGACGCGCAAACTTCGTGTTTTTATTTCAGGGCGGATTAGAATTCAAGCATATGTACTCCAATATTGTGTTTCGTCATTATACTACAATTTGTTCAGGCACGCCCTAGATGGCTTTGGGCCAATAGCAAACAAGTAACGAAAGGCTGGTCCAGTCACGTCTTATCAACTCAAAAGGTAAAATGGGTCCTCGCTGCTGCAGAAACCAATAAACAAATGGCATCTACTCGAATATTTACACCGCGGTAAATTCTAGCTTGCTGCCATAAAATAACGCGAATTTTGCAGGTCCCTAGTCATCACAAATGGTTACCTAACACTTTTTTATTCGACGTTAAGATATGGAGCTACTTTCCATCCATCATTACCAACTTTACTGGGCGCATGTCACTCAGTGCGCCCGTTAAAATATATGGAGGCAGAGGGGAGGCAGAGGCAGTGACTTTTTTTCATAGGTTGACTTCAAGAGCGCTCACTTTATCTTAAACAGCCTTTAGGACAGTAAATTATAGCATGCTGCTAGAAAATAACGAGGATTTCGATGGTGAAGTGAAGAGATTTCAGCGGTTCCTAACAGCGAGGTTTTGAAAGCTGATGAGGGTGATTGAGGCGAGTATGGAGTAGGGCCGGAATGAAAGGGCTGGATAAACGGCAGATCTCCGAGAAAACGCGCGGACAAGCGGAATCGTCCGGCACGATTCCCACATGCGAAAATCCGGGGGTGACCCGGCAGGGCATTGAACCCGGTTCGCCTTGATGGGAGGCGAGAAGGGTAACCGCTCAGCTACCGCAGCCCCGGTTTCGCTGGTCCCTCGTCATGAACACCGTGCATGGCTAAATGAACAGGTGGAGCTGCTGAGCCAGCTGGAGGCGCACCTGGACGCCGCCACCTACCTCGCAGTGCGCCGGGCTGAGCTGGAGCTGGAGAGGGCGAGGGTTCATGAGGTGTACACCGAGCAGTCGTCACCACTGCTGCACTGGTGCCTCTGGGGCACGACCCGCTTGCCCAAACCGGCCCTGCCCCCCGTCCACGGAGAGGCAGAGCGGATGCGGCACGCGTTCCCCCAAGCCGGGGTCGCCGTCGACCTCCCCGCTCAGCTGTCCAACGTGAGCTTCCTCGTGCGAGTCCTGCGGGCGAAGTACGACCACCTGTCCAACCAGAGCCCCACGTGGCGCCCGCAGAGGAAACTCCCAGAGAAGACCCTGCTGGAGGCGGTCATCTCCGAGTGGCGCTTCAAGACCGAAGTGCAAGCACAGCGGGCGGCCGTCGAGGCACAGCGCCTGGCTTCCAGCACGGAGGAAGAGGAGCCACAGCAGGTGGAGGCACCAGTCGACGAACCTCCTGCGTCGCCGTCCGACATGTACTTGAGAGCCGAGGAAGAGCAGTTCGCTAGGGACCTGGAGGGTCTGAGACCTGAGCTCCAGCCCGGGGAGCTGAACCTGAGGGAGTACCGTCCCCTGGGAGGAGTGGTGTACGTGGATTTGCTGGAGATGCCGCCGCAGCCCACGGTGCTGTCCGACGACGTGGAGCTCACCGTGCTCAAGGTCAGTGTTCCCAACTCATGGATGATAATTACCCCCAGATGGTACTTAGAATCTCCCCAGATGAGCCGAATACCACTATAATTATAAATGTCAAAAATTTATCAATAAAACTATTTTCTTTTTTAGTCCTCTTTCGTGAAATGTACTAAGGGAAAAATTGTATATAGGCTATAATAAATACGTACTTTAATTTCCATACCAAACATATTTTTACATCATTCCATTCTAAAGTAATGTTTAACTATATTCAGGACTCCAAATCCAAAAGTCCTATGCCATTGGGTCCGGTTTTATGTTACAGATCCTGATAATTCAGTACCGTAAAATGAGGGGAAACCAATCAACAGGGGTGTAATTGATCACCTGACAACCTTCAATGAATGTTAAGTTCAGGTACAATAAATAGGGTGAAAATGATCAGCAGGGGTGAGACTGATCGTAAAACAGTGTCCTTTAATGTTAACCCAGGTGCCATACCTGACCACAATATTATAGGACTGTGTAATGAGATGAATCTCAATCTTTTGCTAAACTTCACCCCACTTTATGATAGTTGGCGTAAGAATTAAACAGTTCTGTTGCAATTTTTTTGTTTTTCAGTTTTGGCATGGCCGCACAAATCTTTCGTGCGAGCCTTCAGAACGCAAATGCTGAATTTACATTCAACATAGCTCGGCTCTCCCGCACCTTCCTGAATCCAGTCCTTCGTATAATTGTCAGATAATCACTCTGGGTCTGAATCGTTGTTAATACTGATGAACTACTATATGCCAGTTTTTCGAATCAATATTTATTCACGTCACAAAATTCGTATACATACTATGGTGACGTGCAGGGGGGCATTTCCTATGGCAGTAAAACAACTAACAACATGTGAACAAACAATAACCTTCTAAAATAATCTCGACTGCTCAAATAAAGATATACTCTCCACTCCCCAGACTATTCCACTAAGCTAGCGAGGAAACAATTAAATTTTCCCCTAGTCTGCAGAAATGAAAGGACGCTATGTTAGGTGGGGTTAGGTTGGGTAAACACATGTATACTGTAGAAACAATTTTTTAAAAATATATCAATAACAAAGTAACGTACACTAATTTGTTCTTACATGCATCACTTGTTCAATATTACAGTAAACACTTTGGCTTACATAACGTGCAATTAATAATTATATTAATCCAATTGTATATCAACAATTTTTCAAATATTTATTTTAACCACCACCTAAAATGAAGATCATATTTAAACAACATGTCTCACCACTGTAAAATGTTCTCTAATGCGACTATTTCAGCATTGAGACATCATGTCCGAAGGCCAATCTTTGAAATTACTGTCCATGTCTAATCCAAAGCCCTTTCGGACATTGGAGATCATTAAGATCTTCAGCGCAATGAGGTGCTAATGAGCATCTTTCTGAATCATACAGGCCAGACAAAGCGAATACTTGTGATGCTGGACCCGCAAATACGTCTGATATCGAAATGAATTCGGACTATGTGAGGAAAACGAAATGACCTCAGGTTCGTCAAAATGTTGGTATCGACACAATGGCACCTTTAAGAACTCATTTTAATAATAAGTAATGGAAAACCGGTGATTATAGGGGGAAGACTGTTGATTTGAATACTGCGTTGAAGGTGCCGCTGGAGCTGCGTGGGCTCGACAGCGGCGTCGACGGGATGCTGGGTGTAGAGCTGCGGCTGCCGGACGACGTGATGTGGCCGGATCGACCCATGGTGGCGGCGTGGGACGAGGAGGGCGGCCGCTGGTCGACGACAGACGTACACGAGGTGCGGCACACCGACGGCGAGGTGATGTTCCGGGTGGCGCGCCCCACAGCTGTGTGCCTGGCGACCAGGCGGCTCTGGGCTCTGCCCTTCTCCAGGTGGCGGCTGGCGGCAGAGATCGGCCGTGCTGGAGTCTCGTTAGTCCTCGCAACCGACTCGCTGGAGCTGGAGCTGAGCGTGCACAGCGGGCTGGTGGCGTTGTTGCGGGCCGACGTCGCGCTGCTGATGGACCTCCTGGGCGAGTACAGGCCGCTCGAGCGCCTGGTGCGCGCCATGCAGTGCCGTGGTGTTGACGTTTTCCCCGAGCATGACGGCGTGCTGTATGCTGAGGGTGCTTGTCCGAAGCACGTGCCAGCCGAGGTGCACCTCTACAAGTGCATGGCCGCTTGCTGCGTGTCCTTCGTCTTCGAGGCCAGCCCGTGGAACTGTGGTGCCGGCCGTCGTACCATGGTCCTCCGCTTCAAGGAGGAAGACGCTGAAGAGTAAGCACTTTTCAGCACAATTGATTCCTGCCATCTTGTTTAAAATTATTCTTTTGCTAACATTGCAGGACAGACTGGCTCTTACTTTTAACTCTCTAGTCGCGACCTGATATAAATACTTTCAGGGAATATAGAAATCTCACGAGCACTAACAGTATTACCTTGAATCGGACCAAAAATGCCCTCGCATTTTTTAAAGCCTTCGTCCCTACTATAATGTTATACATATTCCATGGCATAACTAAAAACAGGATAGATTTCGCTACATACTAAGGTAGTACCTTAAATATTTAAAGTGAGTGAAGAGATTTTGGTGGCTCTTAAAAGCTAGGTCTTGAGAGCAGATAAAATATTTAAAGATTCAGCAACAAATTTATTGAGCTACGAGAAGACACTAATTCCTCTAAAACCTGTACGAAAGCAAACGGCGTTGTTTCAATTATGTCCCTACACTTTGTCATGAGAATGTTATCTGGAACAGCGCTGTACTTTTGAGTGGGTACGTTTGCCCGTAGGTACAGCATGGCGGCAGTGACACCACAGTGGGCGGCGGTGGTGCACGATGACGAGTCCCTGACGCCGCTGGAAGGTCAGCCTTTCCAGTCAGACCTGCGGCACCTGCTGATCGCGTCTGCTTCGCCGTCCGCCCTCGAGGACATCAATGAGGCGCCGACGCGCATAGTGGGCTGCGTCGCCGACCTGTTGCTCCGCACTAGACTCCTCAGCCACTGCTGATGCCAACATCGTGTCCCATACTCTGTTTACATCGTTGTACCAATAAAGACTGAAACCATCATCGTACTTCCTCCCTATCTCCTGTTTTCTGTTCACCACTTTATGCCAATACAGACTTACATCATCGTCGTCCTCCCTACCCCGCGCCGCCTGTTCACCACTTTGGGCCAACACAGACTGACATTATCGTTGTCCTCCATACCCCCTGCTCTATGTTCACCACTTTGCGACAATACAGACTGATACTATCGTCCCCCCCCCCCCCCCCACGCTCTCTGTTCACCACTTTGTGCCAATACAAACTGACTCAATCTTCGTCCTCCCTACCCCGCGCTATCTTTTCACCACTTTGTGCCAATATAGAATGAAGCCATTATAGCTCTCCTTATACCCTTCTCCATGTTCACCACTTTGTGTCAACACAGACTGACACCATAATCGTCATCCCTACCCCACGCTCTCTGTTCATCACTTTGTGCCAATACAGATTGCCATCATCGGCGCCCCCTATCCCCAGCACTCTGTTCCCACTTTGTTCCAATACAGACTGACTCCATCGTCTTCTTCCCTAACCCGTGCACTCTGTTCACCACATTGTACCAATACGGACTGACGCCATCATCGTTGTCCCTACCTCCTGCTCTCTGTTCGCCACTTTATGCCAATACAGACTGGCATCATCGTCGCCCTCCCTATCCCTTGCTCTCTGTTCACCATTTTGTGCCAATACAGACTGACATCATCGTCGTCCTCCCTATCCTCTGATCTCTGTTTGCCACTTTGTGCCAATACAGAATGACATTATCTTCATCACTATCCAGTGCTCTTTGTTCACTGCTTTGTGCCAATATAGACTGAGACCATCATCGTCATCAGTATCCGCGCTTTTTGTACACCACTTTGTTCCAATACAGGCTGACAGCATCTTCGACCTCCCTATCCCTAGCTCTATGTTCAAAACTTTCTGCCAATACAGATTGACACCATCATCGTACTCCCTAACCACTGTTCTTTGGTCCATCCTGTGTGCCAATACAGACTTTGATTATTTTCGAATTCACAAGCTAAGAGCCATTACCTGGCTTCGGGGCATTGAAAAGTGCATTACAGATGTAATGTCACATGTCGCTGTTCGAATTCAAAGCAAGGGCACATTATGCACCCTAAAAGGGCCTCTTCAGCCAAAGGCACGCGCCACTGGCCCTTCATGAGCTTTAGATTGTTTCCCGATGTGCAACTGTTTGAAATGTTTCATTTGTTTGTGGTGGTTTGTGTATACTTGGCCGCGGAAAGCTCTTGCTAACGTTACAAAGAGAAATGAATCTCTCGCAAAGAGTGTAATTCGACAGAGTAAAACTCGAGGTGGAAATGAACACAAGCGTCTGGATTCACAAACTGCTAATATTGCTTCTGAAGAGAACGAGGACTCGTAACACAGAAAGGGACCAAGAGCAAGTGATCAAGGGTACACTGAACTAAATTCGAACACAGCCTTTGTTTTCTTTTGTCCAGCCACAGGCAACATCCTGCACATGTGCTCCTCTTTGGTAATGCACTGATGTAGAAGCCCTGCAAAAGATGTACTTTCCTATTAATTTTGTATTCTTGTGCTGTACCTAAAATCTTTGTAGTCATTGTCCTGATGATTTCATTTATTCATCAGTGTGTGTGTATATATATATATATATATATATATATATATACATATATATATATATATATATATATGACCTTTTTTTATGAGGAATCACCTGCCTAAGTTTGTCGGTAGTATGTAGAGTTCACTTCCATTAGGCATACTGTATAAACTTGGACTTCAGTTAATATCTATGCAAACAATTTATTTTGTAGAATTGTTATTTCTTAAATACCTCGGCTGCTCGCCATTTCATTTATCAACAAGGCGTGCACAAAGATCCTTATTGTTATTTTCCCGTGTTTTGCCGGCAGTGTCACATCTCTGACATAGAGCACTTAGGAATTGTGAGGTTAAATTAGCCGCTTATTCCACGAATTGCAGAAGCGTACGCCAGCAAAATGGCGTCGCCAGCCAACAAATGTGTCGGAATACCGCGCCGTTCGCCAATCAGCGTCCGGTAGCTTACGTAAATGCTGTTCACGATAAAGTGAGCACTTTTAGAATCAAGCTTATAAAAAAAGTCACTGCTCTTACCTGGAAAAGTTTTAACGGGTTCATTGAGTGACATGAGCCCAGTAAAGTTGGTAATGATGGAAAAAAAATAGTTCCTTACTTAACTTCGGATGAAATGATGCTAGGTAACCATCTGCAATAAAGTCAATTATTTCTTTCGCTTTCTTTTTTTTTTTTTTATGTTACGCAGTGTAAAACTGAGCTGATTTTTTTTTTTATATTTAATATTCTAATAATTTCACAGTTTCGCTTGACCGACGCCTTAATAAAGTGATGGAGGCCTATGGCAATGTTAATTTTACGTGACGCGGAGGAATACACAACGTTTATACAAGTAGATCTTAAGTAGGGCTTTCAAAAGTGCTCACTTTACGGTGAAAAGACTTTACCAGACTGCAGCCTATCCGACAGGGAACATTTCGCAAAAAAAAAAAAAAAGCAGGGTTTGGTCACACTTTTTGAAACAAACCTTTGAAAAATCTACCCATGTATGACGTGTTTAGTTATTTCCTAAATACGCCGTGTGTCACAGCCGTTTTATACCTGTGTTAACATAAAACTTCTGATTTGTCGTTAATTTGAATTTTCGCCCATATTTTATTAATAAATATATTATATATAATTTATAATGAATATAAATGCAAACAGTGAGAAACCACGTGTTTCGGTACCACTTAGTAAGAAATATTTCTCATGCAAAATGCTGTTACAGCTAGGTGCGTACGAATTCGGAGCTTTGTGTTTTGGATGAGCTTCGTTTGCACGAGGCGGAGGAATATCCTGAAAGTAGAACTTCAGTAGGGCTTCAAAAAAAGATGGAAGTAGCCGTGAATGGTCTACACTCCCACGTCAGAGAACGCCGCCACGCCATTTCGCCTCTGTTTGCCCATATGGCCTGCGACTCTCGAGTGGCTGTGTCGCATCGCATCGCAGTTGTGAAGCCGGCTTGTGTGTAAGAGGCGATGACGCGATGCCAGGTGCAGCTGTAACCGACGGCTTGGAGACAATACCTGCCGGACCAGGTGAGAAAGAGGTTCGGCACGTCGGTTCTGGACCCTGTTGGTGCTGTGAGTGGCGAGGGGAGGGAACCCGTATCATGTATGACGATTCGCGAAAGTGTTCAGAGGGTAGGAGAGGCGGGCGGATGTAGGTTGTTCAACCCGTTGTTTCGGCCAAGGTCAATGTCGTTCGGCGGATCTCGGTGCTAGAACTGCGCGCAACAACAAATGGAGACGCGCCCAAAACAACGCAGGCCCAGGCCCATGGGCCCCCCATGGGGGAGAAAAATTATAATACTAGTCATTCGTGTGGTTAACGTAGGGATGTTAGAATAAAATATCGATGTATCGAAATGACAATATTATATCAACGGAACAGAGATATATTACAAAGATATTTAATTACAAACTTACATATTTTTCCAGGTATTCTGGGGGGGGGGGGGGGGGAAGCTATGTTTTAAAAACAAAAAAAAAAAAAACGAATTAAAATTTAACTATTTAGCTTTGGTAACATGCAACAAAAAGAGGCGCCACATCTTTCTGCAATGCCTCGTGTCCTCCATATGTAACATTCCAAGCAATTTTACAATATTGTGAAGTCATTTAATACGTAAAATATCGGATTTCGATGTACCGAAAATCAATATTTTCCTTTTTAGCTTTAGTAAATCGATACTTTTATAAATAACCAATTTTATTAATATTGATTTTTTTTTCTCCCCGATATCAACGTCCCTGAGTTGACGGACGGTTAGCACTTGCATTTCCACTGCGCTGATGCGCCTGGCCTTCTCCTCTTGTTTTGCAAGTTCTCCACTCACATTATGTACCAGTTGAACCACATCAGCAGAGTTCGGCCATACCTAGAGAGGATGGTCACAGAATGGTATGAAGCTTGGTAACCTAGGTTCATCAAGCTTTCAAGGCACAATATATCGCACACAATGACTATGTGATAAACAGTTAAAGTTTAATCCACTCACACTTATTTTAACAACACACGCCCATATAAATTACATCAATGCTGACAAGTTCACTGCCATAGCAAAAAGAAACATTGACCAAAGTGAGTTTTGTTTCCTTTCGAAAACGAGTATTTTCCTTATCAGAATCGTCAGATTGGAAGATTTGTAATTACGAGATAAATATTTTAACACCTTTTAAAGCGATGTACAGTTCGGAATATAGTTTTATGAGTCAATTTTTTTGGGCCGTAAACGTGGTATTACTAGCGTTGCTTGTGCGAGTGGTACCTTGGTTACGACGCGACGTAATGTACACACGCCCGATCTTTCTCTTTCCTTACTGGCTGGTATGAACGGTACGAAGCGACTATCTGATTTCATTTGGCCAATGAGAATCCTGACACTCTAAATCAGAATGTTTGCAGACACGTTAGACGATTCATCCACCAACCATGGTACGATTAAACTAATTTGTTATCGAAAATATGTTGGCTCAAAACTTTTTGCTATATTTCCAGTGTGTCTGCTGACACCTGAACGAGACGGTACAGTGATTTATCAACAAAGACGGGCGAGTTTTGTCATGCGGTAACTTGCCTGACTCAAATGAGTCGTGAGTTTGAGCCCTGCATGCAGCACTAGAGCCCCCCCTCCCCCCCCAAACGGTGTAATCTTTTCAATCCCATTCCATGTAAACTCCAGGGTTGTTCCTCTCCATGAATATTTACAATTCCTCAATCTATAGATTAGGAGTCTGATTTACTTCGTCGCAGTACAGGAAAAACTGGGAATTGTTATTATAGGTTGTTCATGGTAATGTGAGCACTTTTGTGACCCCAGTTACTTTTTTCTTTCAGCCATTTTTTATCCTTCAGCCAACTTTATAAAATAAATATTGCATTGTAGCTAATGAACACAGTGTGTATATTCCACCGCACTCGGAATTTAACGTCTAAGGCTAAAATAAAATATATTTATGGGCTATCATTCAAAATGAAAATGCTTTCAAAAGTGCTCACTTTAGCGTGTATAGAATATATATTACTTTTATTATCCACACAAGTCCGAAAGGAAATTTGCTCTCAATGAAATTAACAACACGATATTATGGGCACATGATATTTCTAAGAATATAACATTAATTATACACAAAGGACAAGCGCCAATGCAGAACTACGATACCATACAAATTGCAGAGTGGACTTGGAAATAAAACACAAACACTCAAAATAAGGAAGAAGATCCTTCTTCGGTCTTGTCTAAGTATTATTTCCGCATCTGTTGGTAATGTCTACTTATGGCTTAATTTATGTGTTTGTGTTGGTTTTATTGGGCGATACTCTGTATTTTATAACATAGTTTTGTAGCGCATGTTAGCATAAAAATGCATTTTCTAATTAAAATTAATTTTACTAACTACATACTCACCTACAGTCACCACCTCCCCCTCTCCACCTCACGCCATTTTGCATGCTTCAGTAATTGAACTTCTTCAATAGCACCACATCATTACTGACACTGCAGAGAAGCTTCGACAGAAGTACAACAAGCCTGTGATCTGATAGCTCAAGGAGACATCCCAACCCACTAACTATACCCGAAGTCCGCTATCTCTGACAGACCACATAAGGAGAGAATACAGTCGCGGAGGAGGAGAAGACGACACCTCTGATGCATTTGGCGAATAACGTTGGCCAAATATCCAAGTGGGTTATAATGCTAACATTGGCCAACTCTCCTTTATCAACTTCCATACTTTCCCGAACAACAAAAACAATACAAACAGAAAATAAATAAAAAGTCTTTATTCCAAGTACAGGACAAATATTAACCCTCTCGGACCTACTTTAATTCGCGGTTTCAGGCAGTGGCGTGTGGTAGAAGCGTTGCAAGATAAGTTGTTGCTTGCTCAGTGCTGTACACACTCGACGCACGCAGCAGGAACCAGTAACCAGAGTGGAGCCGGGAGAAAGTGAAAACATTGCGGCCACTCACGAGAAAATGCGGCGATGCACCCATTACACACATACTGTGACGTCAGCTGCACTACTACGTCTAGGTGGCCGGTGTGTAAACTAGCAAACGATTCGGTATAGCACAGACCAAAACACAGCTTGCCTTGCAACAGTTCACCACACCCCGCTGGTTTCAGGTCTTGCAAACAACAAATTTTATAATGCGTACTGTAATTAAGTCGACATTACTCTTGTTTCCTTGTCACAGCCAATGAGCTGTAGGCTATACGTTCGACTACAATTACATGAACCAATTTTGATCTAGACCAGTAAGACTGTTTGCGAATCATTTACCCACAGGTAAGATCATTGGTCATTGAAGTACGTAGTGTGCAGTACAGACCAAAAATTACCTACACGTGCGTAATGAACACAATAGGCCTATTGTGTACACTGAATTCGAATGTGTTAAGGTAGCAGCAGAGTGGTTTCCAATAGAACACTTTACCTGAATGTACAATACTGTACCTGACTGTACAAAGGGGTGACGGTGGCTGAGCTGTTAGCCTGCTCGCCTCTCACCAAGGCGATCCGGGTTCAATCCTCGACCGGATCGCTCCGGATTTTCGCATGTGGGAATCATGCCGGACGATGCCGTTGGTTGGCGGGTTTTCTCAGGGATCTCCCGTTTCCCCGCCCTTCAATTCCGGCGCTGCTCCATACTCATCTCACGACCTTGATGTTAAGAGTCGTCCAAATCTGTTTAACTCTCTGACTGTAGGGCCTACAACGCTGTACGTGACTGTACAACACTGTACCTGACTGTACGACACGCTGAGTTCATTCAAAAGTTGTACACACACTACCAACATTGTTAGAAGAGTGAAGAGTGAGTGAAGAGATTTGGGCGGCTCTCAACAGTAGGTCTTGAGAGAATATTGTTAGAAAAGTACGATTTAAGTAGCATAGAAAAAGAAAACGCTTATCTGTTATAGCAATAAAAAATCGTTTGGTACAATTCACTATTATAAATGTTAAATAAATTAATAAATATATATTTTTTTTTTTTTTACAAATAGTCGATGTTTTAGAAAGCATTTTGTGCAATAAAAACTTCGTTAAGTAGGGCAGTCGTAATAATTATTGTTGTATGTAAAAAATATTAATACTAATCTAAAAAATATTTTAATTATTTATTTTATTTAAGTTTATTTCATTATAAAACTGACCACTTGCGTGGCTAAAATGAACGTGCATAAAATAAGTTGTATAAAATATTTGTAAACATTATTACTAATTTCATTACATTCAACCAGGGTATGATAATCTTGCCTAGTTCAAAGTTGGGTAGAGTTTGCCAAATAAGTTTTGTAAATCATCCAAAATAGAAATACATTAAATTATTAATTAAAAATATACTTACTGACGTTTTTAAAAACATGTTACTAAATGAATTTAGTGAAACTTTTACGATGTCCAAAATTTATGAGTTCCTCTTTAGTACGCAACATAAATAGTAGACTACTTTTCTAACAGTTTTGGTGGTGTGTGTAGTAGATTAATGAGTTCTGCATCTCATACCGTCAGGTGCGTTCTCCATTGGAAATCACTCTCTTTCTAACTTAAGTAAAGGCTGTTCACGATAAACTGAGCACTTTTGTTGAAAGACCTACTGAAGATCGACTTGTGTGCGTATTGTATATTCGTTCACCATGTGTAAAATTAACATATACATGGACCTGATCACTTTATTCGTGCGCCAGCCAAGTGAAACTATCAAGTTGTGAAGAAAGTAAATATTTTACTAATTTTCACTCGTACTATGCATTAAAAAAACTTAAAAGGAAAATAAATCGTTTCAGTATCCACAAATACTTAACCTACCACTCTTAATTCAGCGTCAGGGTGGACGTACTCAAGATCGGACGCAACACGACACGACGAGACGATTTCGCTTTAATATGTCTGATGCTATAGGGCTCAATGTTATTTATAACCACCGAGAAAAAGGTTTTGTTGAATCAAACAAAGTTAGTTTGGCGCAACCTAATTTATTGTTTGTATATGGGACAATTAAATATTTTGTTGTTGAAACCATATAATTTGGATGTTTTTATTTGTTTGCCGCAAACAAAGGTTTGGTTGGTGCAATTAAAAGTTTGTTTGACAATGCGTACATTAAACAGTTTCGTCTAATATAAAGAAAAACACTAGATACGAGGCCGGGATTCTAACATACGCCAGCTGCGACCGAGTGTTACGCCTTACAAACCTCGTCTAAACTGACTACTGATGTCATAGCGATGTTTTTAAATGCGTACATTCAAGAAATGGCCAACGTGAGCAAATAAATGTTTCAAGTTTTGATGCCTTCCTTTTTAGTTTCCTGTTGAAATTGTTTTATTAAAATTACTATACCGTCATTTATCACCAATAAATGCACTAACAAACACTGTTATAATTCTAATTGTCAAAAAAAGATACAAATAATCTCTCGAGCTGTATTATCGAACGAATGAAATCAAATGAGTAACCAAACAAATATACACAGGTGATTCAACCAAATAGTTGGTTGAGAATCAAATTTACTTCGGCCTAACACAAAGGTATTGTTAATTCTATCGTGTATTTTGCTAGAGGAACAAAATTAATTTGTAATTTTTCAAGTTTCGTGTACCGAACATAATATTTTGTTGGGGCAATAAAATATATTTTTGGCCCTATACAAACTAATATTTAGTTGGCTTTTCTCCCAGTGTGGATACTTGCACATAGCATACGGCGCGACAAGGCTAGCCGAAGGAGGATGTATATACACTATCTACCAAAAAGTAATTGGGCACCCGTGAAGATAGGTAATTCAGCACGTCAATTGACTTGTGTTTCACGGCCTTCGGCGTAGGACCGCTGGTGTTTGTCCGCGGTAGCTTATTGTAACATTCAGGATAATGAAATGCTCCCAACAATGTGGCGTTTTTACGGAATGGACCCGTGTTACTTCCAGGATGGCAATGCCAGGTGCCATGTTTCAAGGGTTACTATGCAGTGGTACGCCGACAACAATGTTCGCCGATTGGACTGGCCCACCCAGAGCCCCGACCTCAACCCTATGGAACTTCTTAGGGACGAATTGGATGGCCGGGTGAGGGCTCGTCAAGCGCGGCCAAAATCTATTGTTCAACTCATGGAATGGTTGCAAGAGGAATGGCGACGAATCCCCGTGGATGACCTGTATACACTCGTAGAGAGCATGCCAGACAGGGTGGCTGCTGTTATAGCCGCAAGAGGTGGTCCTACGAGATTCTAACAGGGTGACAACCACCGAGCAAACATTGTGGACAGTTGCCCGAATACTTTTTGGTGGATAGTGTACTGACATCTTCCTTGGGCTAGACAAGATTGTCGCTTACCACAAGCAAGGGGAGAAGACAGACCGCGACTGCTCCAACTTCATCGCGAGCAGACTATCCGCGCAGGCGCCATGATCATGTGAGCGCAAGGTGAACAGCTGCTGCTCAAGTGAAAAACACGTTCACTTGGGAAGCAGCTATTTACCTGGCGTTCGTGGTATAATTTTGGTACATTGTGATGGAGATCTACGCGGACAAGTTGGTAGTTCTAGTGCAAGCAAGGGTCATGCGTACTGAACCGTTTTCTGTGAAATCGTTGTTTGCGCGTAAACTCGTATCTCGGAAAATAAATGTTCTGGAAATACGAATTTTTTACAGAAAAGACAAAAAAAACTATTGTTTATGTCGCTACCTTTTAATTTTTATCATATTACGTGTATTAATGGAGAAAAATCGCGAAAGTGGTCAAATATCGCATTTTTCAAGCTTGCGTATGAAGTTTGTTTAAGCGGTAAGAGACAAGTTCGATTATACGCAGGTAGTTTGATCTGTAGACTTTGATCGCGTGTAATATAATCACACTGTTACAGATCTAGTTTACACAGTACAGCGTCAAGGCGGAAACACTGCACGCCTTGCTCGTAGGAGCGATAAGGCGCTAGGCGTGCGTGTTAGTGTCGCCCGTATCGCTCCCTCGCTTCTTGAACTTGGAAGCGCAGCCTCTTATTTCATTCATATTAACCAAGTTTTTTTTTACTGGTACTGAACTGCAGAGTTACTGAACCGTCAGACGATAAGAGAATTTTTTTTCTTTCCATTGTTATTAAACGTGACTCAATGTCCCCGAAAAAAAAAATTATTTTAGAGTGTCGTGTCTTTCCCGCACTTGTTTCGTCAGCCCGTTATTGAACTCTTAACACGAGTGCGGATAAGACAGTCGCAAGGCAAACCTGCTTTCGGTATTAAGGCCAGGCAGGCTTCACCATGCATGGGCGTATAGGGAATTAAATGCTAAATTTGGACAAGGATCTCACAGTCATTTTTTTTGTGGTAGTATTTTCAACTAAAGAATTTTTTGTTGGAGAGATCTAGATTTGTAAACATTTTTAATTTTAATTTTTAAATATTAAATTAAATTCTTCATTTTCTATAAGATGCAACGATTTTATGAAAACTGAAAAAGTGCATTTAAAATTAAGAAATTAAAATTTGGAACTTGTACAAATTTAGATGCGTTCATTCTCTAACAAAAAAAATCTTTAGTAAAAAATCCTGCCACAAAAGACGACTGAGAGATGTTCGCCCGAATTTAGCATTTAATTCCCTATACGCAGGTACATGGCGAAGCCTGGCGTTAAGCTGCGGTAAATAACCGAGCTCCGGAACGTAGTGTTTGCCGCGATTTAATACCGCGACTGTCACGAAAGTTTCGCTGTTTGATGTGGGCGCTAATGACCTCGTAGCAGTCGTTCCTGCAGATAACCTCACTCACCCCACACTCGCTGTTTGACACAATGCGAGAGGAAGCCCTTATAGCCACTTGTGCGACCTCCGCGGCTGAGATCCCTAGGAGTTACCTTCACATGACCAGTTTCCGGAAAATACACTCGTTGGCATAAAAATTTTCGTGACCTTGAGTAGTCATTTGTAGGGACGATGGTTTATTGCAGGAACAGTTTACTGTTTCCTAGGGTTAATGGTATTGTGTACACGTACGACCATTTTTCTTTCGTCAATGGCTGTCATGCATGCATGCATGACAGCCACTATCTCATTTCATTGAACAAATGAGGATTCTGATACTCTAAAACAGAACGTTTGTGATTGGTCTTCAGATAATTTAGATAAATAAAAAATTGATTACTCAATGGTAAAATAAACTAATTATCTAGTTTTGTAAACTATGCTGGTTCAAACAATTTCCAAGATTTTTTTAGTAGCTATAGTTATCCGGCGATCGTAAAATATAGTTACAAGGAGCATTAGTAAATTCTGTCAGACTTTACTGTTGAAGTTTCGTGCGATGGCGCATGTACATACGTCGTTCGAGTGTGCTGTCCTAGCAAGACGTAGATATATAAACAGCAAGAAGAACAGCGTATGTAATGTTGCACGTACGAAACTTTCCAAACGTGGTCAGCAAGTAGGACCATTAGATTTTGGGACAAGTTTTGCAAGGGTAGACTTAAATAATATGTGAGCACCTGCAATTTTCCTTCGGTTGTTGGCCGCATATCTGCGCAAGAAGTGACTGCGGCAATCGGAATTGAGTTACTCCGATACTGAACTTTCACGATTCGCCAGCAGGCACATCCGTTGCGTGAGAATCAGAATCATTCAGTAATGAAAGTGGATCTGAGCTACGGTGTTTTGGAACTCCCCTATCGACCCGTTCGGTAGCGCATTAGTTTCTGGGCTCAAGTGTTGCAACCACGTAATTGTTTGTTGTGATCTGCACTTGAGTTCAGCAATGGTCTTGCAACCAGTGGACAACTTACTTAAGAGTGGGATGGAGCTGCGCGTCCAAGGTCAAGAAGCGAGGGAGCGATACGGGCGACACTAAACAAGCACGCCTAGTGCCTCATCGCCCCTACGAGCAAGGTGTGCAGTGTTTCCGTCGTGACGCTGTACTGTGCAAGTTAGATCTGTAACAGTGGGGTTTTATTACACGCGATGAAAGCCCACAGGTTAAACTACGCCAGCACGTTTGTACTTTTCTCTAACCGCTTAAGAAAACGTTAATGCGATATTTGACCATTTTCACGAATTTTTTTTTAATGACCGTTTGTTTTGGGTGAATACCTCTACGGCTACATTCCACTTGATACTGAAAGCACAGACCAGTAGCATGCAAAAAGGAACGCTATTAGTAAAAATTCGCACTCCAATCGTGCTCAGTACTGGAACTAGGTGAAACATTCGTCAGCGGTTTTCAGCAGGAATAATGGCGTCTGCTGGCGTTCCATATAACGCATATTCTGCATATAACAACCACGTAACTTCCTCGTTATCCATCGCCGCCATGTTGCGTCGTCTGCTTTTACTGAGACTGCCTGACCTTCTGCACGTCAGTAGTATCAGCTGGAAGTATAGCCTCCAACCCAGACGCCACTACACCATCCCTACATTTCTGATCAGCAGAATCAGTACCTAAAGAAACGCTCGTCACCACAGGTAAGCGTTTTCAGTGCCAAGTGGAATGCGACCTGCGTTGAAGCGATCGGACGCCTTGATGTTTATTTTACGTTCCCGGCACAGCTTCACTTGATCATATGGGGTTCTATGAGCATCACTGGATTACTTTTGAGATGCTCTTTCAAACCATATACGATTTCTGTATTACGACTTGGCGTTTTTGACGAGTATAGGCCGACATTGTGTTAGAGTTTTCTTAATTTTTTACGTGTAACGCATACAATTTCACCATAGACACGCCATACGAATGTTTTTATACGTGCAATAGATTGATCTTGACGAGAGTTGTCGATTGAAACTTAAACGAGCCTCGTAGCTTCTCCTAGTCAAAAGTTATACTACGCGTAAATTATGAGTAGGGTGAAATTAATTCATAATTGCGACCCCCCTACCCCCACTTCCTCCCCATCCAAACCGACGTGATGTTTCACAGTTCTCACTCAACGTAACATATTCTTTGATCCATTTTGCAATCAAGTGGTGTAATTGAATTTTGACTGTAGACCATAGACTCGGAGCTGCAATGCCAAACTTTATCCCCCGATTTTGTTATCATCGGATTTTGGGATTGCCTCCCACCATCGTTGAAAATTTAAAGACGTATTCACGTCTAAAAAAGGGGATAGATAATTTCTTTTTGTCTTTTTGTACAAAAATTCGTATTTGCAGAACATATGATTACCCAGATACACTTATTCGTGCAAACAACGATTTCACAGAAAATGTTTCAGTCCATCCTCCTCTTAATGCTCGACGATATCGGCGTTAATAAGCACTTGTAATCTGCTTGTATGCACGCTGTGTACGTATTATTTCGCCTAATGTAAAATTAGCATTGCAATGAGCCTCATCACTTTATTCATGCGTCGGTCAAGTGAAACTGTGAAATTACTATAAAAGTAAATATGTTTCAAATCTGCTCATTTTTACCCTTCGATGTATTAAAAATACAGAAAGCGAAACCAGTCATTTAAGTTATCACAAATGGTTACTTAACACTTTCTATTCGACGTTGAAACATGGAACTACTTCCTGCCATCGTTGCCAACTTCACTGCGTGCATGTCACTCGGTGCACCCGTACAAGCAGGTAGGTGCAGTGACTTTTTTTATAAGGTTGATTTCAAAAGTGCTCACTTGATCGTGAACAGCCATTGCCACTGTACGCATAGGCCTATGCCGGACCAGATACTTAAGGGACCCGTCCACCATGTTTGAGGTAAGGGAATCACTGCCACGGGCAACAAGTGCGTCATCGCCTCTATGCGCAAAGCTCTTAATTAGCATTCAGTGTTTTCTTGCTGCGTGTACCTATGGGGCTTTATTTTATTGGTGGAAAGTATGTAAAGGCTGTTCATGATGAATTGAGCACTTTAGAAAGTAACCTTAGAAAAAAGTCACTGCTCCTGCCTGCATATATTCTAACGGAAGCGCCGAGTGACAATGTTGGGATGGTCGAATGGAAAGTATTTCCATAGCTTAAAGTCGAATAAAAAGTGTTAGGTAAGCGTTTGTGATAACTTAAATTATTTACTTTCCTCTCCTTTTTTTTTTTTTTTTAATGCATCTAAGTGTAAAATTTAGCAGATCCATAAATGATTAACTTTCCTAGTAATTTCGCAGTTTCACTTGACCGACGTATGAATAAAGTGATGAGGCCCATTGCAACGTTAATTTTACATAAGACGGAGGAATATGCAACGTGTATACAAGCAAATCGTAAACAGGGCTTTCAATAGAGCTCATTTTACCGTGAACAGCCCTTTAGTAAGGTTCAGTGCATGTCCCTAGAGTGCTTTTGCATGTAGTACATAACGCGTATGTTTTTGAGATACAGCAGTTTGAAAAAGTGGTTTTTAAACCTTTTGGAATACTCTGAAATGGCGTTATTGATGTAGTGACGTCTTAAAAGTAATCGACAGGTGAAGTCTGAAGTGTGTGTTCTTTTCGCAGTTCAGTACATTGGACGCACGTTATATAGTTTCGTGAAAAAAATCTGTATTTCAAACCCCCTGCAAAGCAGTTCTATGTACCAGGCAACAGGGCCCCTTAAAGATCTTCAAAATAGTGTTTACAACAAGCACGATTATTTAAAAGTTGTATCCCCCCCCCCCTAGTCGGAAGGGTTATTTCTTTTCACGTGCCAGCTGACTGTGCACTCTTGGAATAGTTTGCATTAATAATGTGTATTTCAAATCAACTGCAATCCCATCTAGCGCGCCATGTGGGCGGTCGCATTAAAATGAATATGTACTGAAACGTTTTCTGTGAAATCGTCGTTAGCGCGTAAACGCGTATCTCGGTATATAAAAGTTCTGGAAGTATGACTTTCTGTAAGAAAGGATAAAAAAATACTATTGTCTATATCCCTAAATGTTTTACTTTTATCATATTAAGTGTATTTATGGAGAAACAAAGTTCGTGAATTTGGTCAAATATCGCATTTTTAAAGCTTGCCTATGCAATTTCCTTAAGCAGCAAGAGAAAAGTACGATTATAAGCATGTAGTTTAATCTGTGTATCTTCATCGCGTGTAATAAAGGCCCACTGTTACAGATCTAATTTACACAGTACAGCGTTACGACGGAAACACTGCACGCCTTGCGCATAGGAGCGATGAGGCGCTAGGAGTGCGTGTTAGTGTCGCCCGTATGGCTCCCTCGCATCTTGACCTTGGACGCGCAGCTACATAGTCCTCTTAACATGGGTCTCACGCTCGCATTACGTATTCACGGTAAACTTAGCACTACCGAAAAGCCTACTTAAGACTTACTGTACCTGTATACACGTTGTGTATTCTTCCGCCACACGTGAACTTAATATTGCTAAAGGCCTCGTCACTTTATTCATACATTGGTCAAGTAAAACTGTGAAATGATCAGAAAAGTAATAACTTTTCAAATACGCTAATCCTTTCACATAAGTGCAATAAAAAACGGAAAGCAAAATAAATAACCTTACTACTCGCAAATGATTATCTGAAACATTTAATTCAGCATTAAGACATGGAACTACTTTTCCTTCATCGTTACCAACTTAACTATGTGCTTGGCAGCCAGTGTGCCTCATAAAATATGTGGAGATAAGGGCAGTGGAAATGTTCAAAAGTTGTTTTCGAAAGTGTTCAATTAACCATGAACAGGCTAAACATCACAACATGAGTGAAATGTCGTGGTGGTTCCTCTAGCGTAAACCTACCCATTCTCTCTCTGGAAGTGGGCCTTTCGCCTGGTTGGCTACTGCGTGCTGAGTGAGACTCCCTATTGGTTCGACTGCCACCTGGGCGCGTGCGGGTTGCCAGGGGCTGGATGGCGAACGGCGTTTCGCCATTTTGGCGGGCCAGTGACGTCGTTTTGCTGGCGTGTTCGTGAGAAGTGGTTGTTTCGCTTCTGTACCCAAGCTGGGTCTGCTGGTTTGAAATCAGTCTATGAAGGAAAATACTTTTCTCTAATTGCAGATATTCAAACGGGTATAGTGTAGTGATAATTTGACTTTTAACACACTGAGCTCGGCACGCATTTACTGGCACTTAAGACAAATTAGAAGTGAGTCGCCTATATCCATTACTGCAAGAACACCGGTTCTGTTGGCGGCTGTGTTAGAACTCGCCATCGTCCTATTGGTCCATACCACACCGGGCACTACCCTGTACTTAACCTCACATTCATTATTGGCCAGTCATCAACCAATGGAGAGCCGAGCTGATATTGACCCTATAAAATGTCCTTTATCGTATAAAGGGATTAAAAATCAATAATGTGCCTTTGAGTAGCTATAAGAAAAGAAATTCTGTCGTTAGCAGTATCATTGTTACTGCGCTGTAGTGTTCTTGTGACGTCGTGTTAAACACTAGTCCTACAAAAACTGCACATCCATGCAAGTTTTGTTCTGAACAACAAAACAATTTTCAAATAACCTTTGCTCCAACTACATTCGAGCATAGTCTACAAAGTGTTAACTTGGTGAAATATCGAGCTATCTATACAAGATTTTGTTTAAGAATACGATAAGCTGTGTAATGGAAGCACAGGATCGATAAATATACAGAGACGAAATGGGGTATAGATTCCTTTGGTGTGAGTGTACCCACTCACTGATTGTCTACGCGGGGGTTTGGGAACACAGTCTTGTGTCTGATTGGCTACTGCATGCTGCAAAAGGTTCCCTATTGGTCGGGCCACTGGCTGGCGAGTAGGTTACGATGCGCTGATTGGCGAACAACGTTCCGACATGTTGGTAGAAAATGACGCCTTTTAGCTGACGTGGGTGGCTGGAGTTAGCAGAATTGAGCGTCTGTGTCACCTCTGTATTCTTTAGTATTCTGTGATGGAACGAAAACCTAAGATTGTTATAGGCTATTCAAGGTAAAGTGAGCACTTTTTAGGCCCTAGTTACTTTTTTCTTAGTAGCCAATTTTTATCCTTCCACCCCTTTTTAATACAAATAAAATCATGTAAGTAATAAACACAGTGTACATATTTCACCTGACACGAAAGTCAAAACCTAAGGCTACAATAACATATATTCATTGACAATTATTTCAAATGAGAGAGCTGTGAAAAATGCTCTCTTTACCGTGAATAGCTTATGTATGCTGTGCACGGTTATCTGAGCATTTTGAATACAATATTTTAAAAACGCCACTGTACCTTAGTCCGTATTTTTTAAACAGACACGCTGACAGGGATGTTACCAGTCAAGTTGGTATAGGCTATTTACGGCAGAATGAGCAGTTTTTAAGACCCTGCCCAAATTTTCCTTTCAACTGCTTTCAAACTTCCCGCCAATTTTGTTATGTAAACATTGAAATATGACTAATAAACATCGTGTATACATTTCACCCCTCTCGAAAGTTAACGCCTGAGGCTGTAATAAAAAATATTTATTAAGGGTTGGTGCATTTTGGAAGTGCCTTAATAAGTGCTCACTTTACCGTGAACGGTTCTTTGTTCTTTGCACAGTTCTTTGTGTACTCGAGCCTAGGTTAGCTGTTCATTGGCTGCTGCTCCTGTTCGATCACAGACCAGGTGGCACCTGATTCGGTCCTTGTTTTCTTGTACGTTACTTATTGGCTCGAATGCATCAAGGGCGTGTCTCACTGTACATGTGTTTGAAGTCTAGCTTGACCTCAAATGGAATTCGCGAAAATTCTCTGTCTGTAATTTTTAGGGACCTGCAAAAATTAGCGTTGTTTCGTGGCAGCAGGCTAGAATTCACCGTCCGAGCAGTAAGGATCCCCATTTTCACTTTTTACTTGATAGGACGTGACTGGATCAGCATTTCTTTACCGTTTTGCTATCGGTCCAAAGCCGCCCAATGCGCGCCAAAACAAACTATAGTCGAATGACAAAACACAATACAAAAGCACAAGTGTTTGGAATCTAGCCTGTCTTGAAATAATAACGCGAATTTCGAACGTCCCTCCTAATTATTTGTTTGGTTTTCTGGTTTTTTTAATGCAATGTAAGTAGGGCCGCCTGTTTTTCGCGAAGAGTTTTACGCGGAGGCTTGACTTCAATATCCTGTATGCACACTTGCAGGCTTCATTTGGCTGTTGGGCAGTTGTTTTTGGGTGAAGACAGTCTGTCACATGAGTGAGCCGATCAGAATTAAGTTTCTCCGATACTGACCGTCCGTTATTCGCAGGCAGATAGATAAGACGGGTAACACTTCAAATGATTCGATCACGAAAGTAGTTCTGATCTAAACTGCCCTGGAACATAAATTGTCCTGAAATTTTTTTCGCGAAATACAGGTGCCCCTACATATAAGTGTGCTAATTTGTAAAATATTAACTTTATATAATAATTTTACTGTTTCACTTGATCGGTGCATAAATAAAGTAGTGGGACCCACGGAATTTTGAACTCACAAATGGCGGAAGAACACATATTGTGCATACAAGTAGATCTTAATCAGGGCTTTCAAAAATGCTCGGTTTACCGTGGAACAGCCTTTGAAGCCTTTCTTCAAGCGAACTCCTCAGTTTCGCGTAAAACAACTAAAATATTAGTTATTTGCGTGAGTGACATCTTGTGCGTGTCTGGATTAAGAGGACTTGCAAGCAGAATATTGTCTGCAAAATTTATGTTTGCACTTTCTGGGAATACGACTTGTGAAATGTGGTATTAAAAGTGACTTTTTCTTTACAGATCTCCTGCACAGTTATCTCGAAGGTGAAGGAAAATGGTATAAAGTGGCATATATAGTTTAATCCATTGGTACAGACATGCAAAATTGGCGTTATTATTTGGCATCAGGCTGAACTTCACTGTAATGTATATACCGGAGTAGGAGTCGTTTTTCCATTGGCTACAGCATAGATGTGAAGCCACGCCCTTTCCGACTGCGCTGCACGTGATTGGGGCACGGAATCGTGAAGTGTTAATTTATTGGCCCAGAGTTACCCAGGGCGTGCCAGATAAAGTATGGTTAGGGATGATGGAAAAACGTGGGAATTTTTTGAGTCAACATATCTTCGATATCACTATAGCTAGTTTATCCTTTTATGATAGGATGACCGATTTTTTAACTCGGCTAAGTTCTTTGCAGGCCAATCACAAAAGTTCTGTTTTAGAGTATCAGAGTCGTCATTTGCCCAGTCAAAAGGGATAGTAACTTCAAACAAGCATGACGGACAATAAGAAAAGGAAACTGTCGGAAATATGCACAGCACGTTGAATCCAAGTAAACAGTCAACTTTTCCTGCGATAAACCATCAGCTCTACAGTCCGACGACAAACGTATTGCAAAGGCAAAAAGTGTTTGAAGTTTAACCTGTCATCAAATAATAACGCGGAATTTTCAGGTCTCTATCCATTGTTTTACATCGCGTGTAATGATATCCTACCGATAAGTATCTCGTCAGCGAGGAATTCATCTTCCCAGAAAGGCCTGTCGATGTCTAGGCAGGGGTCTGTCGCAATGCTTGCTCGTAGCTAGGCGTGGCCTCGAGGCGTTAAGAACTGCGGACTCCCATCATACTTGTTCCCCGAGTGAAAAGAATAAAAAGAACCATGCATGTATCGCTATCACTCGCGTATTTAAGACGCGTGAATTGGCGGGACCTTCCAAGAGGACACAAGTCGTGCTCTCGGGCGCGTGTCGTGACGTATCTCTGGAGGGGCGGGTAGGCTGGGGAGGAAAGGACGAGGAGGGTTTATCTGTATCCCGCGGGGGAGAGTTTTGTGTCACAATGCGCGGGGTCGCGAACTTCGCCTGGACGCACACGTGGCCGCTACAGCAGCAGCGGGCATGTCTGCCACGTGACATCACGCGCGGATACCACCCGGCACGGGACACGGCCGTGCAGCTTCTCACATCGCATTCTGTTTTTTTTGTCTGACTTTCGCCGCTGAGTCTGGAGCCGCTGTCGCAACGGTCAAATTTTCGCTTTCAAGTGTATTTGACGACAACATTTGAAGACGATTTACGGCCATTAAATTTTTCCTTCCAACTAAATGATTCAAATAATTTCGAATGTGTTTGAAATAAGTTTCACATAGTTAGGGACCTGCAAAATTCGCGATATTTTTTGTTAGGACACGTTAAACTTCAAACACTTTTACCTCTGCAAAGTGTTTGTCATTGGACCGTAATTTATCTGGCGTGCCCTGGGTAACTCTGCGCCAATAAATTAACCCTTCACAACTGTGTGCCCCAATCATGAGCAGTGCAGACAGAAAGGGCGTGGCTTCCACATCTATGCTGCAGCCAATGGAAAAACGACTCTGACTCCGGTATATACATTACAGTTAAGTTTAGCCTGATGCCAAATAATAACATGAATTTTGCATGTCTCTAAGGATGTGTAATATAAAGAATTTTCCAATGACAAACGTGTTGCAGAGGTACGTGAGTTTTAAGTTTAACCTATCCCCAAATAATAATGCGAATTTATCAGGTCTCTAAACATAGTCAAATTTTTTTTAAACTAGAAAGATCTGCCCAGAATTTTTATTTTAAAATTATTTCCAAAGTGAGATCTTGCTTTTGTGTTCCCCTCACGCTGTCAATTACACAAAAAAATGTAACGAATGTTGTGATTTATTTTCATTTATTTACAAAATCCATTTTTTTTATCAGAGATGTTTCATGCCCATTGAAATTTAATACATCCGAATTATTAACATTATGTGCAACATCCACTTAAAATAGCATTCGTGCTCAATTACCTTATTTTGTTTTCAGCAATTGTTAGTTATTTAGACATTTCATGACTTCAGAAACAGCCATTTTTGTCGCCCACGATTCTGGTTGGCTCAGCCCGTCTAACAACAAATTAACTTTAGAACCTTTCCAATCTTCAGATAGTTGACGGAAACTGAAGCCGTTCAACTCTTTCAGACGGATATGGCGGTGACGTTTCGATGACGTCACAACTGTCCAACTTTATTTGACCAAAACCAGTTGAAGTACTTTGGCGGAAAATTTTTTGACAGTGTTACAGGGGCGTAGAACCCGCTAGTGAATGTTTTCTTGCTAAAAGCTAACACAATACTATAGTTAATTCACGGTCAATCCCAAATCTCCTAAGGTCCTGCTTAAGTTATACTTCCAGAATATTCCTCCGCATCATGCAAACAAACCTTAACCAAGTCTGGGAAATTACACCAAAGGGACAACGCACCGCATTCATGCGCTCTCAGTTCAATGATGTTTTGCATAAGAACTATTTCTTACTAGGTATTACCAACACATCTACTTCCTCACTGTTTTTGTTCATATTAATCATGCATGATTTTTTTTTATTTGTAGATAAAAAGTTAAATCGGTTAAATTTATATTTAAACAAACATAAGGAACTTTTTGTTATAGGCTGTTCACAGTAAAATAAACACTATTAAAAGCCCTGCTTAAGATCTACTTGTATATACGTTGTGTATTCCTCCGCCTTATGTAAAATTAACATTGCCATGAGCCTTACCATTTTATTCATATGACTGTCAAACGAAAAAAAAAAAAAACAGAAAGCGAAAGAAATAAATTTAAGTTATCACAAATGGTTACCTAGCACTTTTTATTTGACGTTTAGCTATGGAACTACTTTCCATCTACCATTACCAACTTTACTGGGCGAATGTCACTCAGTGCACCCATTTAAATATATATATTCATGCAGAGCAGTGACATTTTTCTAAGATTCATTTTTAAAGTGCTCACTTTATCGTGAACAGACTTTAACACAAGTATAAAACCCTTGTGATGCGTGGCATATATAGTGAACAACCCAACACGTCTCACGTGGGGTGTTTTTTCAAATGTTTTAGTGTTAAGATACTGCGATCATACTATGGCGCTTTTAGTCATCTCTGTGGGAGGTCTAGTAACCACTGCTGGTTAAGTGCTAGTGGAAGATCTCACACTTTGCAAATTCCTGAAATATAAATTCAAAAACAGGATTTGTACAGACCTGCTAAATTCACGTCATTATTTTGGAATAGATTGGACTTAAAACACATGTACCTGTGCAACACGTTCGTTATTGGAACATTCTTAATATTACACATCCTGTATATATCGGCGCCAATAAATGAACACTTCACAATTGTGTGCCCCAATCACGTGCAGTCCAGTCAGGAAGGGTGTGACTTCACATGTATGCAGCAGCCAATGGATAAACGACGCCGGCTCAACTATATACCATGCTGTGAAGTTTAGCCTGATGTCAAATAATAACGCGAGTTTTGCAGGTCCCTAAGGATTTGGACTACATGATATATTTTCGTGGAGTCCGTTTTAGTGCCAAAATATCGGAATGGTGGTATAGTGTGCTGACAATCAATTGGGCACATTGTTGTGTTACCTGCTCCAAGTCAGCCATATATTGAAATATTGTCACCTGAAACACCTCGAGATAAATTAATTTCTCCGCCTCTGCCAATATTCAATCCGTCACGGTCAGAAATAATTTATAGCCCAATCTTGCTACCTCCTTCATCAGTAATTGTTATTCCAGTTAATAAAGGCAAATTAAGCCTAGGTCTTAACCCTAGACATAAATTCTATTGAAAATTCACATTTTCAGTGATGAATGATTCCTTCCGCTGTATAATTTCACAGATGTTGTGACGTCACACGACAACCATTTTGGGTATAGCTGACCTTGACCGTGACCTTTGACTTTGACCCCGGTAACTTCAAACTTAAAATTTCCAGAATATAATAATTAAATTAGTCATGTTTAAAAATATATAAATGCAATTTAAAAATTATTAAAATATCTAAATAATTCATAATTTTTTTTAAATCTCGAATGTTTGGTCATAAGGGGTTTGGTGAAGAGGGGAAACAAGCTATCCAACCGCCATGTTGGGATGTCACCCGACCACTGTATTGTATCTAAGTGACCTTGACCTCACTCCCATGTCCTTGACCTCGTGCCCGCGACCTTGGATAACCTCAAATACAAACTATTTCCAAACTTCTGAAGAAAAAAAGTCGCAAGAATAGTTTAAAAATTCTATAAATTTTCAAAATGTAATATTTTTTTTTTTTATTTAGAAAACATCAAAGACTTGCACGCAGGATTTCCGAAGGTCGATGTCGTGGTGGAGCGAAACAAGCTTCGGGCCACGAGACCATCAGCGACTGGCCCGCATGAAATCATCATATAGTACTTAACACCCCTTCGCCATCATCCTCCCCGCACCCCTCAATAACCCTCCCACCTCCTCTCCATTGTTCATTCGTCAGCATGTTTACACATCTCTCATTCTGTATATTCTAATTTCCTGTTTTGCACCAAACATCTTCCAGATTCCGAGATCATGATCCTAGTTCGGTTGTACTTGGACCAAGATACAGTTTTATCTGGTTCCAATGTTAATCAATTGATTGTACACCAACGTAAAATTTCTTTAGATTCCTTGAATTTATCCGATTCTTTCGATTCTTGGTTTCCAGAAGTAGTAAGAAGAATCGATGATTAACTGTTATGAGACGTAATATTTTGCTATTTGTTCGTAGTATATGACGTCATGGAAGTAAGTGTATTTTTAACTATAGATAGAACTAGATGTGCGATGTTTTATCTGTTTTAAGTAAATTATTGTTGTACGAATTTTACTGAATAATTTTCAAGTCCGTATAATGTTGTTTTAATTTCCCAAGAAAACAATCGACCGTAGTTCTATCTGTTGGCGTATTTTCAAACTACATTTGTCTACTATGGCTGCTAATCTCGGATCGAGTTTTGGAACCGCCAATTTCGGCGGTTCGAAATGAACTTCATCTCGATCTCCCATCCAGTTCTGAACTAGAACGGTGCAACAGTTTTCTGTGTCGATCTTAGATGCGATCTCGGATCGAGTTTCGAACCATGATGATGCAACCGGGGAACCCTCCACCAGCCCGCTACCCAACTTTGTCGACAAACACAATAAACAATGATATAATCTGACTTACCATAATTTTTTTTTTTAATCGCGATTTTAGCCAATTATTCGGTACACAAGACATCTTAAGAGGTCAAAGTCAAGTTGAAAGGAGTTCGTATATATCAAACTTCCAATATGGGTCGCACACTCAAGTTGCAACTCCGTGCTCTTGCACGAGACACATCCTAATCATTCTAATAGTATACATTCAAGAACCACCTAAGTGACACTTTCGTGAAGAATTCTGGAACGAAACCCATATACGTACATCGTGTATGAAATATATAATGTAGGCTTTAAGTCAAATTTTGGACAGAGAACAAAAATGTTATAGTGAGAACGAGTGTCCACAGTTCGAATATCGACCCGAGTTTCGGATCATTTTTAACGAACTTTTTACGATATTTTCTGTCTGTTTACGTGTGTTTACGTTCTTATACGCACCTGATATGTAAAGCCTATATTTATTTATTTATTCAAGCAATTACAAATGTGAGGTATGGTGTAGCGTCCTGAGTTCGAGACCCAAAACTATAAAGTAAATTAATTCTCTTCCGGAAAAAAAAAAAAAAAAAAAAAATCCCAATGTTTCGGATACTGTTTTATAAATGATGAATAAATGCGAAAAGTATGTTTTAGGCATCGGATATATAAATCAGAGTGAGATAAGAGGTTCGTAAATCAATTAATTACTCGGGTTTTTGTAAGCCTTTTAGCAATATTAGTACAATAATTTCTGACTCTTTAGTATTCAATATACAGTTTTAAGCAAACTGTAGATGCTAGACAAGGCGTGGGGACCTGAATTCGAAGCCCTAAATAGTAAAAAATATTAATTTTCTTGTGGACTTAGAAAAAAATCGGACGGTTTTTCCGAGTGACGGATCAGCGTACATAAAGAGCTGATACCTTAGCTGATGCTCGGGCGTAGAGAATTTGACATCAATTTGGAAGTATGATCTCGCCATACAGTGGAGATTAAATGCGTATACGAAGGCCTGCCTTTGACTTCAACGACCATGGAGCTTTCGACCTGCATCGTCGCTGCCTGTTTGTTGTCGGTGTCGGATCTGCGATAGAGTTTTCAGCCTTCGGTCGAGATGCTGGGCGACATGAGAGTATCGCCTTCTTTTCGCACGAGGAAATATCACGACGATTCCCACATCCAGTTGCAAGGCGACAGACATTTTGAAGAACCGCATCCACCGCCGCGAGTACACTCTTGCCGCGTCGATGGGCACCGATTACACAGGCGATTGTGACGAGACATCCAGATGACGGAATGAGTTTCCTGCATCGTACAGTAAGTTTTGTTAGCGCAGAATGTGTGTGCAGTTGCAAGACTTTCGCGTGAAATCGACGAACTTCAAAATAAACGTCCATCAGCTCTAAATGCTGATGACCGTGTGCTGAGAGAAAATCGAACAAAATATTTGTTTGTATAGGGCCAAATATATATTTAGTTGCCCTAACAAAATATATTGCTAAGCAAACAAAATTTGAAAAGCAACAAAATTACTTTTGTTCGTCTAACAAAATATATGTTTGAATAAACAAAATCTCTGTGTTGGGCCAAAAAAAAAAATTGGGCTGTCAACTAAATATTTTGTTGAATCAACTGTTTATATTTATTTGGTCGCTCATTTGATTTCGCAAGTGTGGGAATAGTGCCAGACGATGCAGTTGGTCGGCGGGTTTTCTCGGGGATCTCCCGTTTCCCCCGCATCTTCATTCCGGTGCCGCTCCATATTCATTTCAATCACCTTCGTCGGCTCTCAAGACCTCGCTATTAAGAGCCGCCCAAATCTCTTCCTTCTTCACTCATTTGATTGCCTCCGTTCGAAAATATAGCTCGAGAATTTGTTTGTATTTTTTGTGACAGTTAGTGATTTTTAGTGCATCTATTGATGCTTAACAATCGTATAAACACATTAATAAAACAATGCAACATGAAACTGACAAGTAAAGCTGTAAAACTTGAAAAATTTGTTTGCACGTATTGTCCAATATTTTAATTATATATAGATATAAATAAAAGCTTTCCGGCATTATCACTTGTCACAATAACTGAGATTACTAAGGAGTAGCGCTCGAACGCATGTGATCTGAGTTCGAAACTCGGTCGAACTTGTAAATTTTTTTATAACGGCCCAAACTGTTTAATGTACGTGTAGCCAAACAAATCTTCAGTTGCACCAACCAAATCTGACAGTTTGGGGCAACCAAATGAGAGCAACAAAATAATTTGGTTTCTGCAACAAAATATTTCATTGCCCCTATAAAAGAAATAATTTGGATGCACCAAACAAATCGTGTTTGTTCAACAAAAACATTTTTCTCAGTGTGCGACTTCTGGTACGAAGGAAAGTAAACACGAAATAAAATTAAAAAAAATATATATAGCAAAGGTCCGAAGGTGATCATGAACACCGCATTGATGAAAATTAACATGAAGACAGTGTTGATGAAGAAGACAATGGCGATTTTCTCGATGCTCTGACCTGACTCGTCGCTCCAACAGGTCTGCTGTGGCGGGCAGCACGTAGAAGGCGGAAGACCCTGAGAACACCGGGTACATATTTCCCGACGGTCCTAATCAACTTGTTGATAGACTCAGACATTTTATCACTTTGCAACACGGTGTACATTTCTCGCACAAACACGAGACGTCTTCAATCGTTAGTGAACTGAAGGTCAGGGATTATATTGCATGATGTGAAAACTGCTTCCTTCTAAAATTCTAATGTACCAAATAAGAAAAAAATTGTCAACAATAAAATATATATTTTTTCTTAATTTTGTGTGTCTTATCCTTTCTCCTCCTCACGACTTTAAATTGGTTCCAGGAGCATTCGATTACTGAGGTAAAGAACTACATGTAGAATATTAAGAAAGTCTTCAAATATATGATTCATGGATAGTGTACTTAACACGTAACATTAATTCAGTCGCCAAGTACAAGTGTGTAGGCAGTGAGCCGATGACTGTAGTTTCTATATGTATGGGTGGAGACAGACGACAAACCGAAGGATTGATCGATGGATTGGTGAGGATTGGCGAGGATTGCGGAGGATTGCTGAGAAGAATTTGCTGAGGATTCGTGAGGATTGGTGAGGATTTCGGAGGGTTGCTGAGCAATGGTGAGGATTGCTGAGGGGCATTAAAGTAAACCCTTGTCATGATAAACAGCACTCTCGGTGCATGTTTTGTCGATCAAATGATACGAAAAATAAAATAAATAATTAGATTATTTTGATTATTTTTGCAACCATGACATCAGTTAAAGAAGCGTGCAAATGTGTGCTCGTTACATCCTATCTCTTGATAAACTCTTTTTTTTTCCTCGTGTTAAATATTAAAAATATGTCAAGAGAAATGACAGCTTGTTTGCTATAAAGGTGTTGGTTCTTGAACTAAGTGACAGACACAGCCCAACTTACAAACGTTAGGTGTGAAATATTTTCCAGCAAAAAAGTTATATTACTTAGCTTCTGTATAATCACTTTTCAAAATAATTATTTCCTCATTTTTGGACCCACAAATAATATAAATTAACACACTGGGAGAAATGTTTAAGTTTATTATGTAATTTACAGTGGGAAACGCTATAAGCTTCATTGGATAAATACATATAAACAAACGAAGAAATGTTCTCTCACGTTTTAATTTCCTAATCTAAAAAAAAGTTTGTTTAATTTTTTATCAGGCCCTTAAAATTTTAAAAGTGATTTTCGCCCTGAAGAATTTTTTAATAACAAACATATCAAAGCCTTTAAATGGTTTATTGATTAGATTTAGTATTACGGTGTGGTTTGTTTCATTCCTGTGTTAAATAAAAAAATTAATAAAACGTTACACTGCGAGACTGACGTGTATGTATACAGAATCTGTGGAATCCGTAAACTTTTTGTTTGAAGAAAATATCACGTGTAAGTCTACAGATTGATCTATGGTTGCCATAAGCGCAAATAATGATAATATTTTATATCGCACGCCCTTGTTCCTGATAGAAAGCATAAAAGTGTGTGTGTAATGTGGTTCAAGGACTACTAAAATGCTCAGATCTATTAAATTAGTTTATTCCGCGACCAATTGTCTTAGAAAATCTTTTTACAATCATGGTCCCCAAATAATTGTGTAACGTGATGATATTATACTTAGTTGTTAAAGAGCAGTATACAAAAACGAGAATTGTGATTAATACAACGGATCTCATTATTATTTAATCATGTTTAGTATTTATAATATAATTACTAACGTCATCGCTTTCATTCCAATAAAATATAACGATAATGGTTTACATACTTAGTAAACTTCAATATAAACATAAAAACAACCCAGGGAATAAGGGCTTATATGGCCATGATCTCAAAACATCACATCTTAGTGAGCCTATAGTGGTCTATAAGTATAACTTCGCATTATTATTTGCAGTTGGCTACAAATCTGTAAGAACAATAGTAAACCATTATATAGGCTGTTCACGATAAAGTGAGCACTTTTTAAGGCCCTCCGAACAGGTATTTACCACTAATTAATATGTTTTATTGCAGCATCAGATATTAACTTTTTACAGTGATGAAAGTATACACCGTATTTATTAGTCACGTAACAATATTGATATTAAAAAGTGGCTTTAATATAAAAACTGGTTAAAAAGAAAAATCTGGAAGGGCCTTGAATAGTGCTAACTTAACCGTGAACGACCTATGCACACCACGACCTGATTCTGTGGGCCGTAGTTAGTTCCCCTCCGTGTAGTGTTAAATAGGAGAGGTGATAATATCGATAGTGCAGGTCGGTGACTAGCGTGGGTTTCGAGCGACTGACCGATAGCGATACATCGAAGGACAATGAATTGCGACCGCTTTCGCTATCAATTATCAGTGCTTTGTGAGTCAGAACTGGTTCATGACCGATTATCAGTGTTTAGACGCCGCACACTCATGCTCGCGACATTTGCCTCCTGCTTTTCTATTTAGTTTATATGAGAGTAGAAAATGATTACTTTGTGAACTGTCACGCTATATTACAAAAAAAAAAAAATAATAACCTTTGACTTTTGAGAGTGTTGAGTACAAAAACGTAGTATTTTACATTGATACCTACCAGTTTTCAAGATAAAATTTTATAAACAATTTCTTCATAAGATTAAGCTCCTTTCTACTTCAATTTATTTCGTATTTATAAATAAGTATATAATTTATTACTTTAATCTTCTGCGTGTAACATATACTTAAATATGCCAAAAACATTAAAATGCTATTAACAATATCATGAGATAAAGATAACTTATAGAGAAAAACTTACTGCTTTTAGATTGTATTGCAAATGGGAAATTGTTGTATTTTCACTATCTATAAATTACTTATATTTGTAAACTTTTGTAACACCCGCCTCAATTTAACAATTGATTGTTTTGTGACATGCAATACAAGAACAATAATTAACATTATGATGTAGGAAACTAATAATGCTAAAACAACTAATTTTAGTTTCTGGCAACAAATATCGCTTACAACTTTCGTGACACAAAAAGTGACGGAAAACAAACGAAATACTGTTATTGCACTTAAGTTAACGGGTAAATTCACAGACCAATTAAAATTTATTAGTAAGAGTGAAATGTTAACAAAACAACCAAGGCAGGAAAAAAAGCACTGTTTACTTGTGTGTGACACATGCGTATATTTCGAATAGCAAAAAACTTAAAACCGAATGTTGAAGTAATGCCAGATATTTGGAAGATTTTGTTGTTTACATGGTTACTGATGATGGAGGCGATTTGACAGGCCGAGGGATGATAGGTACCTTTGACATCGGCGTGCAGTGGAAAGCGCGTATGGTGGCGTACTATAGCCTTATGCTTAACGGTGAACCAGAACCATTAAAAAAATTACAAGGGTGTCCGGATATCCATGTACCGGAGGTAAAATGCAGTTTTGCTGTTCACTACAACAAGGATGCTGTTTAGAAAGTAGAGTAGTATAAGTTTGGAAGAGTTTTTCGATCATGAACGTCAAAGAAAAACCCGAACAATTGAGGCTTTATACAACTATAAGTGAGTGTGAATTAAAGCTTTCAGAAATATAAATAAATATATTTGTATCCAATTTTTTACCAGAGGAAACGCCGGACCTCCTGTGGAGCGGTCGACTTGTGCACCACCGGTCTGGGGTCGGGTGGTTCTGGGTTCGAACCCCAGGTAACGCATGGGTTTTAGTTTAAGTTAGGTCATAAGTTAGTTTGTAAGCCGCCCCCATGATAAGCCTCCAGGTATAACACCGGAGGACGTTTATAAGCTCTATCCAATCCTATTTTTGAGAAAATTAACTGCGATATTGTTTTTCATTGTGTGACAGTTTGCCTCGCCCAAATATCGTGTTTAGTTACTGGATAGAAACACATTTACGAGTTTCGAAATTTCGGAAAGCGTGGTTTTTGCTCCTCTCAGAAAATGTTTTCAAATAACGTCTCTTTGAATTTCCAAACAGAGCGCAGCCATTTCGTACAGTATTTGAAAAATATTTGTAGTTTCCCGTACGGTTGTCTCCCGCCCTTCTGTCTCCCCATTCAGAGTATTTCTAGTTTATTTTCTTATTTTACATGCAGAAACCACATTATAAATCTCTTTCGGAGCTTTGTCTTCTCTATTCGCATTATAGCCCTTGTTCCACTGTGGGTGTTAATTAAATGTCTGTTGTGGAAGGATTTCGTAGTTCTTTCTGCGGTTGAATGGGATCTTCAAAGGTGTTTAATTGCTGTTTATAACCCATTCAGACCCAGTGTACACAATTGTGTATAACAATCACGTGTAGGTAATTTTTCGCCTGTACTGCACACTGCAAAGCTCAATGACCAATGATCTTACACGTGGGTAAATGATTCGCAAACCTTCTTGCTGGTCTAAGTCAAAATAGGTTAATGTTACTGTAGCCGAACACACAGCCTACAGCTCATTGGTTGTGACAGCAAAACAAGTGTTGTATCGACTTAAGTACAGCATGCATCATAAAATTTCGAGTTTGCAACACCCAAAACCGTATATCAAAGTGGGTCTTATAGGGATAAGATGTTATTTCCCTGTCCATCGAGTATGCTTCGCGTAACGCTGCCACAGACTAGATAAGTGTACAGAGGCGAAGCGGCGTTGCGGTTCGTTTGATGTGGGCGTGCCCACACCCTGATTGGCCGCGCGAGCCTCTGCAACCGAGCCTCGCGCCTGATTGGTTACTCCGTCCTGCGTAAGGTTCCCTATTGGCTGGGCTGCAGGGTAGCGAGTAGGTTACCGGGCTCTGATTGGCGATCACCATTTTCTGTTCAGGGAAGCCACAGAGTGCTTACGATTGCAGACGTCACTTGAACCGCGAACTACGGTTCGCCATTCATCGCCTGGCAACCTATAGTCTATTCACGGTTTCTTCACATTTTTTTAAAATTTAACCTTTGGAAAATCACCCCATATATGACATGTTTGGTTGTTCACTAAACGTGTCGTGTAACACAAGCGTTTTATACCTCTGTTAACATAGGATCTTATATTTCGTTAAATTGAAGTTTTACAGATATGTTTTCATATAAATCATAGTATTTAATTTATAATAAATATTTATAAAAACGTGTGTGTTGGCAGCGCCTAGTAAGAAAATAGTTCTCATACAAAATACCATTACAACTGAGTGCGCACGATTTCAGTGCGTTGTCTTTTGGAGTAATTTCCTTGACTTTATTGAGCTTAGTTTGCGCGAGGCGGAGGAATATGGCCTACTGGAAGTAGAACTTAGGCAGGGCTTCAGAAGGGTGTGAAGTAACCGTGAATGGATTATATTTTCCAGCATTAGAAGGGCCCCACAGAACAACATGTTCACAAGATAAACGCATGCCTGGGTTGACTTAACGGCTGTCCACGGTAAACTCAGCGCTTTTGAAAGCCCTGATTAAGATCTACCTGCACGTGGTTCAAGTATTCGTCAACCATGTGTAAAATTAACATTGCTGTGGGCCTAATACTTAAATTCATGAGCCGGTCAATTAAAAATGTGAAATTATGAGAAAATTAAATATCTTACATATTTATTACTTTATTTCTTGCACTGTGTTTACGAATTAAAGTAAAAAAAAAAAGGGCAAAACAAAGTATTTTAATTGTCACAAATTGTTACCCACCAGAAATGAACGTTAAAAAAACGGAAATAATTTCCCTCACTCGTTGTAGTCCATTCACGGTAAAGTGGATTAATAGTCAATAAATATAATTAATTTAGCCTTAAACGTTAACTTCCGAGTTCTGTGGAGTTTACACAGTGTCTGTTACTTACACGGCAATATTTATTTTAAATGTTGGTTAAATGATGGAAACTGGCTGAAAGGAAAAAGTTGCAATGGCTTCGAAAGTGCTCACTTTACCGTGAACAGCCTATACAAGTCGGCCATCCTACCCCTGAGCTATGAGGGCTGAGCAACTTCATCTACTACTGTGACTAAAGGCTGTTCACGATAAAGTGAGCACTTCTGCAATCAACCTTAGGAAAAAGTCACTCCCTGCCTGTATATATGTTAACGGGCGCACTGAGTGACATGCGCCCAGTAAAGTTGGTAATTATGGATAGATAGCAGTTCCATATCTTAACGTTGATTAAAAAGGGTTATGTATAGGCCGTTTACGGGAAGTGAGCACTATTTAAGGCCCTTCCAACAGGCTTTAACCACAAACGAATATATCTTATTGCAGCATCAGGCATCAGATTTTGAAGGTTGTGAAATGTACACACTGTATTTATTCGTCACAAAGCAATGTTTATATTAAAAAGCAGCAGGAAGATGGAAATAGGATGAAAGAAGAATTTAGAAGTCTCTTAACAAGTGCTCACTTTACCGTGAACAGCCTATAACCATCTGTGATAACTTAAATTATTTCTTTCACTTTCTGTTTTTTTTTTAATGCATCGAAATGTGAGAAATATCAGATTTCTAAATTATTTACTTTTATAATAAGTTCACAGTTTCGCTTGACAGACGCATGAATAAAGTGATGAGGCCCGCGGCAATGTTAATTTTACATAAGGCGGAAGAACACACGACGTGCATACAAGTATATCTTAAGCAGGGCTTTCAAAGGTGCTCACTTTACCGTGAACAGCTTATAACGTGCTATAACGTGTTTTAATGATGATGTCTAGATTTATCAAGAGTGTAAAGCATGGCGTGTGCGTAGATAAGTATTTCCACGTTTTACAGCTTTGTTTTTTGGTTTTCCGTGGAAATTATTCCGTAAGGATGGATTTTTGCCAATTTTATGCATTAAAATAAATCACTAATAAACACTGTTACTATCCTAATAGTTAGTTAAATTACAAACAAATTCTAAAAATGATAGACATGGTTTCACTGATCCATCAGTAAAAAAAAAGCAAACCATTGAAAAACAGCAAAGGAAATGGTTGGAGAATGGTTGAAGGAAAACGGGCGTTTTTCAACTAATATGTCAGTTAAAATTAACTGAAGTGATTGTTGAATAAGACACTGATTCCAACAATGAAACTCTCACTGATTCAGATTTAGAGTATATGCCCTATGATTTTTTTCCCCCACGCATTGGTTCCCTAGCATCACTCACAGAGCATACTACGACTTTCATATGTTTGTGAAAGTATACTTATTCTGTTAGTCATATAAAAATCCAGAGCCGAACTTAAGTAAAATGGCAACGCTAACTTAGCACACATTACGGATGGAGTCCGGGCTCCGTGCGGGCTCTTTCCCTTACCGTATTGTTTGAAGAGACCAACGCCTGACAATGTACGGCTATTTGTACGGGCGAGCACTCAGATCCGGGCGATCTACCGCACAGACAAGAAGAAGACGTCACGTGTGAAATGGGCCTTCCGAGCTGTATTCTCGAAACGAAGGCAATCGAATGAGTGGCCAAACAAACACATAAGATGATCCTACCAAATATTTCGTTGGCAGTCTAATAATTTATTTTGACCCAACACAGAGGCTTCGTTAATTCAAGCCTGTAGTTTGTTAGGTGAACAAAATTAATTTTGTTGTTTCTTTTTTTCAAGTTTTGTTCGCACAGCGAAGTATTTCGTTGGGTTAACTAAATACGTTTTTGGCCCTAAAAAAAAAAAAAAACAAGTATTATTGTCGGCTATTCCCTCAGCGCAGTACCGGGAGCGCAAACAAGTGACATACGTGGTAGAGGTCGCTCACGGGCCTCGGTCTACGAGGTTCTGTGTTTGAATCCCCGATGAGGCATTTCATACCCTAGTTCGACACGTGGAGGCAGAGTGCGTATTAAAAAAACTCCCTGCCTCCTGTTTATAAAATGCACTTTCTCCTTCCTTCACAGTTACTCTCTTCGCCTTAAGTGAAGGTAAGGGGTGTCTATGGGATAGCTCATAGGTAGCTGAATGATAGAGGGAATTATAAAAGTACCTATATATTTAATGAGTAAACAACTAATCACAATGAACAACAACTAATCACAATGAACAACAACTAATCACAATGAACAACAAGTAACAATTACAATAACACAACGGGATATAAATTCTTACAACTCTCAATACTTCTACTTATGACGGAATAGCAGACTACGTTATGATTCAATTTCAACATGATAACTCTGATAACCACGATGCAGCTAATCCCTGTCCTTGCCAGTAATATTAATTATTACAAAAGGGGGAATGGAGGCGATATCTCGATACCAGCATTGGTCCCTACCGCTACGCGAATTATGCTCACACTTTATATTCTGCTTCAGTTGGCCTCGGAACCCCCTCTACCCAGGGATAGGTAGGTGCTCTCCTCTTCAGCCTCGATCACACACACATTCAATACTCGTCAAAGTCCCCTGTCCAGGAGGGGGGGGGGGCGCCGGTCTCCAGGCCTCTTATGTAGCCGGGCGATCTAGGGCATGTTTGTAAGACAAACCCGCCCGGCTATAATCCATAGTGCGCTCTGCCTAAGGTGGTGTAGCGCCGCCATATGACGCTACAGCGCGCAAGCTGCGAAGTAGCCACACTCTAAATTCGAATCAGTGGGAAACCACTGATTCGCAGTGAAATTACAACTACTCGCATCAGTGAAAATGGCTCCACTTAGAATCATTTGAAAACCACTAATTGTTTCACAGGGAAAAAATTCACTGATTGAATTTGTGACGTGAAGCAATTTCCCTGGTGATTAAGTGACGGCTGACTGCAATGGAGAATAAAACATTGATCTTATTGGATTTAACCAAATAATTACGTAAAATAAAAATATTTACGGTAGTTTACTATCTATATTGCGCAATTTATCGCAATTTAAAAAAAGTAAAAAAAAAAATCAGAGGTGGCCGGGTTTGAACTCACTCACCCTTTCCAATTCGCTTTCAGGCAGTTACCTTATCATTTTCATCGTTGTTGTTGTTTTGAAGTGACGCTGATGAGCACAAGTTAGATCGACTAGCTGACAAATTCCCAGTGCGACAGTCGAGCTGAGGATCTGCTGCGGAGGGGCCGGGGCTAGAACCCACGACCCCTCCACCACAGGGCGGCCACCCTACCCCTGAACTATGGAGGTAGGGCACTATCTTAGCTACGACGCAAAACTGAAAGAGGAGAGTAAAATATACATGTTATAATTATTGTCGAAATCTTGAAGATTTAAATTCTATGATCTAACTTTTCGTTTTTGGTTTAATTGGCAGCGTTAAGATTGTTAAAACGAATATATATGAATGCTCTCTCTTCGCCACTTTATATGCAGTTTGAACCTTCAAACATAACGCTGTGACGATTACATGAAAACGAAATGAAAGAAGTAAAAACGAAATGGAAGGCAGAATGTTCATATTACCTCGTAAAATGGCGTTTTGGAAGACGAAGCACATTTTAGAAAGTATTTTGCTTTGTTTTTATTAGTTTATTCGTTGTTATTTCACTCGATACACGTTGTTCAACGGCCATTTTTACACGCTGTTTACTGATCCGTCAGTCAAAAAACAAACCACTGAAAAACAGTGAGAAAAAACAGAGAGGAAAAATGACTAATGAATCGGTGGAAAATGTCACTGAGTCGATAAGTGAAGGGAAACTGGGATTTTTTTCGCTGGTTCGTAAGTTAAATTCACTGAAGTGACTGTTGAATCAGTCAGATGCAGTAGACTGATTGAAATAGTGAAATTCTCACTGATTTAAATTTAGGGCGCACTCTCCGTGTTCGAACGCGATAAAAAAAACAGCACGGAAAGGATTTGTGGTTTAGAATACTGCTTATGTAAGTATGTGTTTTGAGAAGTTTTTACACTTTCTAATAACAAATTTTAAAGCAGCTAGGTTGTATTCAAGGTCATATTCAAGGCGTCCAGCGTATTTTAATCAAGTGAAAGGGTTGGGTATGTTCAAAACTCAAAAGTAAACAAACACGTTCATCACTGTTGACCACGTGACTTTGGCATGTTTACTGGTGGCGGAGGAGTCATTGTGGTTGGCATGCGCAGAAGATGAACAATCGGTTTAGCTTATCATTAATCTATGACTTGACACGTTGAAACCCAGTGCGTACACGATTGTAAACACACGGACAAAAGTCTAACGTTACTGCCAAAAGTATTAATGTTACAAGTATAGTAATTTGTTGTTATCTGTAAGCCGTCAGTAACTATTGGTGCTGTTAATGTGACGTACTGTTATGCTATTAAATGAAATGTAATTTTTAATATTTTTGTAACAATGGTGCCTCCATCCTGCACTGTCAATATTAAGGTGCTGTTTATGTTGCGGAAAAAACAGATTTTGTGATGAATTTACGTTAAAAATTGCGTTAAAAATTTGCTCGTATTTTCTTTTCTTTAAAACATTGCGGCGTAAAATAAATTAAGAACAATGATGTTGTCATAAAAGAAATACTGCCTCTGAAAAAAGTTACAGCAGGGTGGATAATCAAACCCACGCCTTATGAACATGACTCGCTCCATTTCGCGATATCCAACGTATTGCCAATTGCTCTATTTTAACACTGGAATTAATTTAAGCTCTATAAATATGTGCATTATTGGCACCCGTGAATTCCTTTGCAAGGTTTGAAAGCAGCCCTAAGTTACACTTTTATTGTATGCTTTAAAATTAAAGCACAGTGGATTAATTGTACGAGGTTGTCGGTTGTCACTAGATTCCGCCATTTTACAGCATAGAGTCAGTGTAAACTAATTTTGGCTAGACATTACTTTAATGTCACAGTAACACAAATACTTAGGTCTTCCTGTTATTCTTAGGATTGTGCAACATTTGGTTGCAGCTACATTACTACAGGCTTTATTAACATTAACACTTCAACAGTATATTTGCACTATTGCAATATGTCTTTGTAAACGTTTAGCATTACTAATTTAGTCATAACATTATTAATTTCAATGCAACATTAACGTTTAAAGAGTTGGCTCAGCAGTTATTTCTTTGTCGCGACTACACAGACTTTTTCTGTGCATGATGCACAGGCGCATTCTATTTCACCAGCACTGTACTCTGCTAGGCGTGGTGCCTAATAATCTTCCTTGCGAGTATCTGATTCTTAAACTGCGCAACTGCTCTAAGTTGTGACTAGTTCATGTCACTATGGCTGACACGCAAAGCTTACAGCTTATTAATTATGATAGCGAAAGGAGTACTGTTTCAGCTTAAGTACAGCACGTGTCAAAGAATTTCTTATTCGCAATACCTGCTGTGAGCCTCGGAGTGTTATATTATCTCATTATATAACGCGTGTTTCAACTAGTCACGTGCATAAATTAGAGATAGTAAACAGTAGTTGACACGTAGGTAGTCATGCTTGAGATATGCCATCTGTGTCGTTCCTGCAGTAAGTTTTATAGCTGCATAATTGGGGAAAGCGAGAGAAGGTATATGTTAAGTGTAAAAGAATAGTTTTCAAAGGTACGGTAGATATGCCTACAGCCATATACGCATATACAGTAGATTGTCTGTTATAGCCTTGTTCCATAAAACTCGAGAGGTATATAGGAAAGGGTTAGAGGGTGCATATAAAATACCACGCCAGTACTTCAAATGATCGTAGGGGTTGGAGAGGAAAGTGAAGAGGGAGGGTGAACGTTGTAATGAGGAATTGGATGGGAAGACATGGGTGCCCAGCTATGGAGGGCGATATGAGGAATTCACATGGATACGCTCCAAGTGAAGGGGAGAGCAGATAGGTAAAAATTAAACATATTCTCCATACCGTAAACTAAGGTGTCAAATTGTTATAATAATATGATAAGGTAATGATAATGCGTTTATTGAAGTTTTCTGGTGTCCAGGAGTAACAGAAGATTCTAGTTCGAATCCTGGCACTAGCTTGGTTATTTTTGGTGGTGTTTATAGAATATATTTGTGTTTGTAGAACTGTGTTTGTTTGTAGGGGTATGTATTAATATTGTTATAGGCTATCCACGATAAAATGAGCATTTTTGAAAGTCCTGCTTAAGATCTACTTGTATTCACGCTGGGTATTCTTCCGCCTTATGTAAAATTAATATTGCCATGTGCCTCATCACTTTATTCATACGTCGGACAAGAGAAACTGTGGAATTATTAGAAAGTAAATATTTTACTAAGCTGCTCATTTTTACACTTCGATGCATTTAAAAACACAGAAAACGAAATTAATAATTTAAGCTGTCAGAAATGATTACATAACACTTTTTATTTTACTTTAAGGTATAGAACTACTTTCCATCCATCGTTATCCACTTTACAGGGCGTATGTCACTCAGCGCGGCCCGTTAAAATATATGCAGTCAAGGGCAGTGACATTCTTTATTGTTCATTTCTAAAGAGCTCACTTTATCGTGATCAGCCTTTACATACTCGCTACTATTGATCGCTCCACTATTCCCGCCCTGCTTGCGAGAGCGTAGGGAATGTTAGATAAGGCGAGCGATAATCCAAGAAGCACTTTTAGTTACAAAAGCATGCTGCATATTCGTGCCGCAGCGATAAGCCTATCGCAACTCGCGCGCTCCTAACTTTCGGCGAATTGAATTTCTGATGTCATCTACTGGAGAAGGTTATAGTCGATACTCTAGACTACCTTAGCGTTACTCGGGGTGGGGAGAACCTTCCATATCGGGCCAGCGAGACTACTTAAGCTGCGCCGCCCCTCCCCGAGCATACACAAGTTCCCAGATGTTACAAACAGCGCCGCTAGATTTGACTGACATTTAATACCTAAGGCGGTTGTCAAATCTGACCTACACCACTGTTGCCAACTTATGGTACACTGTAGGAACGAAATTCTTTCAAGTACCATGAAGGACATTGGTGGTACCTCAAAACAAACTATTGGATGTATCATGTTATTTTTTTAGTCTGTCCCCAGTCTATCAACATCCAATAAAGTTCATCTAGGATTAAATAAATTGAAGTTGTTTATTTAACTCTGAACTCTTAATTCTGATATCATGAAAGATTTGTCTCTAGGTTGTTGAACTGATATGAGATTTAAGAAACCTCAACCGTCCATTATTGACCTCTTGTCATGAGACCCTAGTATTTCTCACTGCTGCACGTCCTGGGTGGGAGCCAGTCTGTTCAGCTTGGCTGATTGTTCCCTGGACAGCTGACTTCCTCGGGATGACTGCTGCGTAGTGTCGTCTTCCCGCAACAAGAGAGCGCCCTGATTCATGTTCTCGTTGCTGTGACAAAACGTTAAATTACAACTTTGGTTCACCTGTTTCACAGTTAAGCATGATTTCCTTGGCGAAATATGTAATGTCAATGGCACAATTCACACAAAAAAAAATGTTCACTCAAGTGTCGCATTCATGAAAGTATTTGTTCGCTAATGAACTGCTGTAGTAGTGCCCTAGTCAAGTTTACTGATTGAAGCTTCCTTATATGATATTTCTTCACATTTCATTTAACATCATTCTATGATCAATTACAGCATTAGTACATATAATTGTCTCCTAACCTTGGTTGGTAGTTCTACTGGAGACTGGCGAACGTTTATATTTGTAGGAAAAAACAATCTACAAGAAAGAAACGCCAGATTTGGTACTACATCAATATATATTTGATGATGGTTAACGAGGATATTTCCGGAAGACCCTAGCCAGCTGGATATCGACACTATTGGCATGCCATATAAAACTAATAATATCTTTCGTTTTTTATTTTTATAGGTCCCCCCCCCCCCCCCTCCTTTTTCTTCTTCAATTGAGAGTAGGCTGGGTAATATACCGTTTACTATTTAACCAATAGTTATGTCCTCTTCGCACTTCATTAGACATTTCAGTAGAAGTTGGAATTCTTCTACTATTATATTCTTACATCTCCTTTTCTTTACGGTGATAACGCGTAATGGAATCCATACTCACGTCATATCCAAGAATGCGAGAATTTTTTTAAAACATTTTCTCTTGAAGTAAGCTTGAAAAGTTTAATAAGAAATATCGGTCACTCTCACGGTAGGACAAAACAAACAAGTAAAATAATATGTAGAATCAGCCATTTTATAACAAGGCGGCTTTCAGCTACGCCCAATGCATATTTTGATGCAAAAAAACAAAGAAAGATGCTTCACCCTACTCAAATTACACTAACCACAATAATAATAGTGACGTATACATCTCTTCTTTTCTCTTCAAGCATAACAAAATAGCTTATTTATCACACAACGTGTTCAGTATTGGAGTGTTTATTTTTCCACAACATTATATCAACGTAGGAGGTGACAAGCACTCTTTTAGAGCGCTTATATTGTATTTTCCTACCGTCTCCACTTTGTCTAACGAAACTAGTTCGTAACAATTAGTGTTCACCACCCATACGATTCGGTACGGTCCTATATATAATGGCATGAGTTTTCTGGTAAGAAAATCCCAAGACCTAGTTACGAAATATGCTCTTACAAGAACGAATGTGCCAATATCCAAGCTATTCTCCTTGTACCTTTTCGCATACTTGCGACGTTGTTCGGCGGCTAATATCAACTTCTTCCTGGCAAAATCTTTCAACTCCTTTTTCCATCCGTCGCTGTTTACCGAGTTGTCTTCATTTGGATTAGAAGGAACAGGCAATTTACTCGGATCGAAAACGTATCGCTGGCCAGTCATAACCTCCAGCGAAAAAAGTTCACATTTGTTTGGAAATTCTTCTCTCCTCCTTCGCCTGCATAACAAGCATAACCAGAATCCAGATATTTCTTCCAGCAATTAAATTCACTTTCTGTAAACTTCTCATCTGGACCAGGCAGAACAAACAAGCTGACTCCTTTCAAGATTGAATCAGTAACTTCAACCTTGTTCGTCAGAATTGTCCCAGCTCTGTTATCGGGCAGACCCGGTACACAGATGTTGTAAACATTTAACGTCAATTCTGGGCACCATGTTTCTTGTGGTTGGAATAGTTCTTCCAATGGCTTAGTTGATTAACCGTCCTTATGGAAAAAATGTTGCCCTCCTGTGTCATACGAGAATGTGCTCAGAGACGATCCTTCATAAGCATGTGTGTTCGGACATGTTATCTCCCACCAGTAGTAGGCCGTGTCTTTTAAGCACAAGTTCAAGCAGCGTAGTTTGTCCTGGTCAGGCAAACAGAACAAACTAAAATATTCGTTTAGTTTCGTCAAGAAACTAACGAGATAATCTCCCATTTTTTCCCTTCGAACTCTGGAAATTGCTCTGCCCAAAGTTTCCTGGGGTGGTAGAGGAAAGTCGTCATCAAGGGAGTGGTAATTATACCGTTACTGGGTGGATTAATGGGTTCCAGGTCCCGCGGTGTATCTAACGACTGTGAACTAACAACTTCCGTGTTCGTACCTTCGTTTCTAACGTCGTTGACTAACCTTATATTTCCCAAGGAACTTACTACATCATTCATTTTATATTCAATCAATTTTACTCGTTCGGTACCTTGGTTCACGTGTGACGCAGTCTTACCTATTTCCACCTGAACTGCTTCCTCTACTCGTGTGAACCTTTACTTCATACGTCGATCGGAATTATCTAGCTGAGCTATTACTTGATCTCTAAACTGGTCATGGTACAAATCGACAGTTGTGGGTATTTTCAAAGCTGTTATCTGATTCTCGTAAATGCTATTCTGTGTAGCACATTGTGATTTTATCGTCTCTAACTCATTTCGATTAGATTTGATCTGCTCCTTCAACACTGATGCAGTGTTTCTTTTAATTTATCAGTTACATTTTGGTTTAAAGTGTCAACACTGCAAACTAGAATATTCCTGCAGCGCATTTTGTTGCTCGCGCTGCTCGCGAACGTCCTGCTGGAAACCTTATGTCCATTTGTTCCTGTCCAAGCGCGAGTTGCTCCTGCAGCGCATTTTTTTTTGCTGCTGAAATCTTATTTCCATTCGCTCTAACATTGCGGCGGTTCGCAGCAATGACACATTGTGCTCGTCAGTATTTCGCACGTCAAGGATATTATTCTGTGCAGTTGGCTGCTCTGCCAATACAACTGTATTCATGTCGCGAGTGTTGTCCACTTCCTCGCTGGCAGTATCCTTTGCTACCTTACTGGCAGTATCCTTTGCTACCTCGCTGGAAGTATCCTTTGCTACCTCGCTGGCAGTATCCTTTGCTACCTCGCTGGCAGTATCCTTTGCTACCTCGCTGGCAGTATTCTTTGCTACCTCGCTGGCAGTATCCTTTGCTACCTCAATGTGTTCCTCCATTATAGTGTTTTGTATTTAAGTATACGATAGCCGATTTCTGGCGTATTCCTTAGATTTTACCGTGTTCAACCTACTCTACTCGTATCATTTTTCTTTACTATAAGCGTTATACACTTGTTTCATGCCCTGTAAACTTCTTAAATCACTCTGTTGATAGCGCCACAGTTTATTCTATGATGTAGCAAGCAAAATTGTTTTCATTATATATAGAGAGTTTCACTATTGGGTTTATTAAAATTTCTCGTGCCCTCACGTCGGGCACCCAATTTCTTCTATAACGAAACGCCTTAACGTCACAGAACTCTAGACAATCCTGCAATACCCCATTGCATTACAGAATATTGTATATTCGGAAAGTTAGAGCTAGCTCATAAATATGTATTTTGAAACACATCTATTTATCTTCATACATGGACGTTCACCATGTAATGGATCGTCCTACTCTTATAAAGATGACTGCAACTGAACATTTTTGAAGTCTACAACAAATACCATTTTCTTACGAACTAACATTAATTCAATCAATAGCGAATTACAACTCGATTGTTGATTAACCATTTTAATAAAAGAAACTCATTCATATCATGGTCATTGGAACTTGGCATTTAAATTTTACCTCATAGAAGACATCTCATTATAACAAACAAATTCCGTGTTCTCTTTTAATTGAACTGGTTTAGTGACAATAAAACAACAAAACTACATTAAATCAAATGGATAATTAATATTAAGATTATAATATCATGAAGTATTAAAGAACCATATTTGATTCAATCAGAAAAGGAATTATGGACCATTCACTAAGCAAATATTATAACTTTCTTTAAAGAAAACATAATAACATAAATAAAATTATGAAAGTATTTTGCACCAATCAGAGGAAAAGACCGCAAAAGAATTATCATGAACATTTATCTAGTTGCCCTTTTTGAAGAAAACAAATAATTTATAGTACTTAGCTGTAATGGAATATATTCGTTGTAACAGTAGTGTAAGCTGGATTCCATCATAGTTCTTTTGAAAAAACAAATAATTTCTAGTACTTAGCTGTAATGGAATATATTCGTAGTAACAGTAGTGTAAGCTGGATTCCATCATAGTTCTTTTGAAAAAACAAATAATTTCTAGTACTTAGCTGTAATGGAATATATTCGTAGTAACAGTAGTGTAAGCTGGATTCCATCATAGTTCTTTTGAAAAAACAAATAATTTCTAGTACTTAGCTGTAATGGAATATATTCGTAGTAACAGTAGTGTAAGCTGGATTCCATCATAGTTCTTTTGAAAAAACAAATAATTTATAGTACTTAGCTGTAATGGAATATATTCGTTGTAACAGTAGTGTAAGCTGGATTCCATCATAGTTCTTTTGAAAAAAGTCTCTTTGAAAAAAGTAGTGTCTCCAAATACAACAAGAACCAGGTGTAAATCACAAGCCTCCCATAAAAGCTGGAAGACTAGTTGGCAGCATCAAAATCCTGCGAAGTCTGTGGATCTCCCGTAGACCTGACAAGCTGGCTGACATTAAATTTTGGCTGATTAAAATATATTTAGAGCATTCTCTCGTGATATTATTTAGTCCAGAATTCATACTCAAAGCTCGCATAATAATAATAATTTATCATAAATTAAGGGCTCAGCAACACACACCTTTTACTCCTTGACTGCCCTTCCACGTTCCATATTCGTAAGAGCAATTTTTCCTTTTCGTAACTATCAAAGCGTTCCTAACAATGGAAAACAAAACTTGCATATCAGATAAAATATCCAAGTTTCTCTATTATGATCCGCTCGATTAGCCTCTCTCCTTTTTAAAGTAAAAAAGTGGTTTCTTTTCTAACAACGTAACACAGAGAATGACATAGTTCGTTAAACATCGATTCTTAGTACAACATTATGTACAACCATTACCATATAACGTATCTTGGAAACAGTACCACTGACAAGGAGAACATAAGGATAATTGAAGTCTTTTCTCTAATATAATTACACTGGTAACACATATTCTGAAATATTGATTTGAATTGTTTATTTGGCCAGAAAGGACACAAAAGAAATACAATCAACATGCCTTAAATTACCAATACAGGTAAAACAAGCATACACAAATTCCCAGATGTTACAGTCGCCAAACACGGCGAGTCTGACCTCTGAAAACATCACCATTTTTGTTTTGTCCATTCGCGGGATAGTTCCAGCTTTCCTGAATACCTGCTGAAGTTCTACGTCTTAGATATTCCTCCGCCTCATACAAACAAAGCTTATCTGAATCTAGAAAAATACACCAAAACGACAGCGCACCGTATTCGTGCGCACTCAGTGCAATCATATTTTACATGGGAACTACTTCTTACAAGTCATTCTCAACATACACTTTTTCTCGATGTTTTTTATTCATATTAATAACGAATATCTAGAGATGATGGAAAATCGCGAAAATGTTTTGAGCCAACCTATCTTCTATAATATTGTAACTGGTTTGTTCTTCCACGACTGGATAAACAAGGTTTTGACTCGGCTAAGTTGTTGCAGACCAATCACGAACGTTCTGCCTTATAGTATCAGAATCCTCATTGGCGCAGTGAAACGGAGTAGTAGCTTCATACATGCATTACAGCCAATAAGAACAGAAAACTGTGGGGAATGTGAACAGTGTGTTGAGTCAACTTTCTCCGCGATAAACCATCATCTCTGCGAATAACGTATTGAATTTTACAGGCAAAATATAAGTACAAATTGCAATTTAAACAAAAATAAGGTGGTTTTATGTCAACACAAGTAAAAAAAATTTGTCTCTTACATGGTATATTTAAGAAACAACCAAACACGTCGTAAAGGTTTTTTATTATTATTATTATTATTGAAACAGTGTGAATAAACCGTGAATAGATTATATTTAGAGCCCCGAGTTTGTCGCGAATTAGTTCGGGGCCTAAGTGGACTGCAAACACTTGTTCTGTTTCCTAGTATTGTAATCGAAAGGCGGTTGTTTTCGGACGCCCTCTTAAACTGTGAGCCAGTAATAAGCAGGAGCCAGTAGTGTGGGTGGAGCGTTGACCGCATCAACCAATGAGCAAACAGTACTGTCTCGAGCGTATAAAGGGATGTGAAGCCTAGCCCGCTGTCAAAGCAATCCGTGAAATGCTCGTGGCTCTAAACTATATTTGATGTACGAGCGCACTACCTGAAGAGTTTTTTTTTTCTATAGCGTTTTTAATTATTGGTTTTCCATACGTTAGATGTGAAAGCCAGTTCTTTAGCCAACCACGTAATAAGTTTTTTATTATTTTTTTTTTTTTACTCGACTGCTGCAAGTCTAGTTTCCTTGCATCCTTTGCGCTCGACCCTTCCTCTGCCTCAGGATGTTTCACGGAAAGGGATGTTTACGGCAATGCTCATCTTCAACCCTTCTTGCCGCTTACTGTAGCTCGACCACGCTGTTTCGCCTCCGGCAAGAGAGTTCATTACCTCCGGCTGGGGCGGTGATATGCCAACAGCGGGTAGCCAGCACACGACCGCTCCCGGCGGCTGGCCAACAAACTACGTCGCTACAGGGTAACACCGAGGCTGTGTTCCAATCTTCAGTTTTAGTTTACCTTACTCTCACCTTACCATATTTAGGATAATAAATTTATGGCGTATTTGTTAGTTTAGCTTTTAGTTTGTAACGAATTTTAGTAGTAAATACTAATTTGCCAAATCCCAAATCGCCGCCATGTTTGTTCTGGAGCTGAAGTGGTAAATGAAAATGCCGAGGTAGTTACGTACTATACACATACGTATATTTATTTATTCGCGTCGAGGGATGTACAGGATGTATCCAAATTCGACCGACAAACTTCGACTGTAGGATAATCATGAAAAAATTAGTTGAAAACATATATATATATAATTTATTGTCTGAAGTGAATACTAAGGGTGGTACACATTTTTGAAGTTGGACATGGGGCACTTGTTTTTTGCAAATAATGGAGATAATAATTTAGATGGATCTTCAAAAACCACAACACTTGTCACTGTCATCAAATTATTTCATGTAAATAATCACTGTTACTGCCCCTATTTCGAGCTAATATCCATGTCGCAGTAGTTTATTCAGAATTTAAAGAAATGATTACTGATCCTAATGTCACAAATATTAAAAATGTGACCTTGTGTGAATACCCTAAGCCTCACAGTTTTCCAGTAACTTAACTCGTGTTTTACTTTCAAAATAATATTTACCGATGCCTAACAGATGGAGCACGCACGACACCCAATAACTAGAGACCTGAGAGATTCGCGATATTATTGGGGGACACATTAAACTTCATACACTTGTACCTTTGCGATACGTATGTCATTGGATCATACTTTGTTTGACACGCCCTGGGTAACTCTGAGCCAATAAATAAACACTTCACATTTGTCTAGTCCAAACACGTGCAGTCCAGTCTGAAAGGGGGTGGCTTCACATTTATGCAGCAGCCAATAGAGAAACGACGCCGGCCCGAGTATATATATATATATATATATAGTACTGTGAAGTTTAGCTTGATGCCACATAATAACGCGAATTTTGCAGGTCTCTAGCAATAACACACTTTTGCGGCTATTAAAGGGAGGAGAATATTCCAGAGAGAGGTACATTACAGTGGTACTGTAATACACTTTTTCTTCTACTACAACTTCAAAAATGTGCACCTCCCTTAGAATAAATTTTAGACCATATGTCGTACATGCATATGTTTTTAACGTGTTTTTACGTGATTAACCTACACCCGAAGTTTGTCCGCCGTTTTAAGATACACCAGGGGTCGGGTCCACGGAAACCTCGGGCTGAGTCACCACAGGTGAAGCAGGTAACCGCACGAATTAGTATTTACAGTGCAATGTCGTCTAGGAACTTCAGCACGTGCTCGCTCGCACATCCCGACATGGAGTAGCAATTATGGCAAATTACGACTTCGGATTTAATACTTAAAACTTAAGACGTAAGACTTAAGACCTAAGGTGTACTGCCTACGAAGGGCCTAACTGCTCAAAAAGGTGAAATATGGGTCACACCACAATCCCAGAAAATGTAAAACATACCCCCCTTGAACCCCTAACTCCTCACTGGTGAGGGGACAAGGGACACTTGGGGGGGGGGGGGGGTGTTTCAAAGAGGAAGGATGGGGTATCAGTGAGGAGGGTCGGCTTCCTCCCTCCCTTCTGTCGGTCCACAGCGGCCCTCCAAAAACAGCTGTTCTGTGCAAAAACTTTCGTTCTTGATTAATTAGTGTGAGCCTTGTATAGTCTGTATACGTATTTAAGAAAGGCCTCGCAGACCACCGACAAGTTGTAGCCCTAACTCCGTTCGACAATCAACCCCAGGTAACCTACTTGCCAGAAGGCAACACAGCCAATAAGTTACTTTCTGCAGCATGCAGTTGCCTATTGGACACAAGGCCCTTTTCAAGAATCCTCGAGCAGCCAATAAGAGAACCGCTGCGCTTACATCAATAGAACTACTGTGCCTTTCCGTCTGTGTGTACTTATCTGCTCTGTGATTGCGCGCACTGTAAAAAAAATAAAGTAAAATTCCCTTACATGTAAGGGAAGCTAATTACCTCTACATGTAAGGTAAAATTACATCTTAAATGTAAAATAAATTTACATAACAAGTAAAGAACTATTCCTTAATCGTACGGAAGAAGTACCTGACAAAACTGGGGAGAAAAGCCCACACAAGAAAGGGAAAATTCCATACAAGTAAGGGAATATTATAACAGCTTTATTGTATAATAAATTATATTTAAAATATTCCGGGGTATTAGTACTGTTAATTTTTTTATTACCTATACCTAGAGATAGGAAAAATTTGCGACTTCAATGACCTGTAGGCTAGGCTCCACCGTCATGCGTATAATCGAGTCTCAGATGTTTGTTCATTGGCTGCTGACTCATAGAGTAGCCAGTGTTACTTCACACCTGGCATATGGCACTTACTTGTTTCCTTGCAAGTCTGCTATTGGCTCAGAGTCGTCCAGGGCGTGTCTAATAAACCGCGATCCAATTGCAAAGTCAACTTCCGTGTACACGTGTTTGACGTCTATCTTGTCCTGAACTGAACTCGCGAAATGTACCTATCCCTACCTATACGTAGGGACAGGCGTATTTCGCACAAATATGTATGTTAATGCTAAGAATTCAATGTCCTACTTCCACAACTACAACTTCATTGGGTTATTGTCCGTGAGTCTACGAGCGAAGACGTGTTCTTATTTGAGTGGGTCAGTCGTAATAAAGTACTCCGATACTGAACGTCCATGATTTGCGGACAGACACTTGAAGCACGTGACATTGAAAATCGTCCGAACACGAAAGTTTATGAAACAAAAGTGTTTTGGGAGTGCAACTGGTCTTCAAATCCCTACACCCTCTGACGAATAGTGACCGAAACATCGACTCTAAAATCCTCGACACTTGCTGGTGGGCGGGCGCGAACAATGGCCGTCCTCTAACACGATATTCCGGTGCGCTATCCATTACACCACGACGATAGCGTGACAGCATCACTGAGTAATAGCGTTTTAAAGAGATGCACGTGTCGTAAGGTAATTTTCTCATCCGTTTATTGGATTTTCCACCGCTATGTACGTGAATTTTACTCCAGAGTGCGGTAATTATGCCTTACATATAAAGAGCCATGTTGGACAGCTTGTATGACTAAAAAATAAAAGTTAGTTTTAAGGTCAATAATGTAGAAAATACAATTATCAAATAGTTACAAATGGACGAGGAGATCAACAGGTCGCAAGGTAATTTTTATATCCATGAATCTATAGGATTTTCCACTACCTTGTATGTGAATTTTACTCCAGAGTGCGGTAATTTTATTTTACCCATAAGGAAAAATATGTTTCCCATACAAGTTTGCGAATATTGCCAGCCCCTGAGGAGCCCTGATCTGAACCCACTAGACTTTTATTTGTGGATACATTTAAAGGCACAATCCTATTGTGGCGGGTTTGCGAAACAATCAGGAATTTTTCCAGGGATTCATCAACGCATTCGGGTGTCCATGCAACGGCGGGTTGATGCATGTGTTCGTGCTGACGGAGGGCATTCTGAACATTTCCTCTAGTACAGACGGTAAGACTTCACACATGTGTAACTAATTCCTGTGCAGTTCCTACTGTTCTAGGTGCAGTGTCGTAGTGTCAGGTGTCGTGTATCATGCAAACGAACGCAGCGATGGCATTCCACAGTAACATGATCCAGCCCGTGGGGCCATACACTGTGCATTACGTATAACAGGTTGTAGTAAAGAAAAGAAGCTTTTGCGGATCTATGTTCATATAAAATTTTCTCATCCTCAAGATGTGAAGAATATTTACCCGAAGCATAGAAATGCAGTTTTGCAACATCCTGTACGTCACTTATGCTTCTCTAAAGCACAGTGTTTTAAAGTATAGTAACAACACTGTATATTTTCTGAACAGATTGCTGTATCAAAACCCTAGTTATATTCTGAGGAAATAGAACACACGCAAAGCTATTTTATGCTATATTCCATCACCATCGCATGCTTCCTTATGACCGGAAATGGTCATGAAGCGTTTAACATTGTGTAAAGGCTGTTCAGGATAAAGTGAGCACTTTATAACTGAACCTTAGAAAAATGCCACTGCCCTGCATGCATATATTTTAATGGGTGCACGAGTGACATTCGCCCAGTTAAGTTGGTAACGATGGATGGAAATTACTTCCATATCTTAACGCCGAATAAAAAGTGTTAGGTAACCATTTGCGATAACTTAAAATTATTTCTTTCGCTTCCGGTTGTTGTTTTTTTTTTTTTTTAACTAATCGAAGTATAAAATTAACCAAATTTGTAACATATTTACTTTTCCAATAATTCCACAGTTTCACCTGGCCGACGCATGGGTAAAGTGATCAGGCCCATGGCAATGTTAATTTCACATAAAGCAGAAACTACACAAAGTGCATGCAAATAGATGTCAAGCAGGACTTTCAAAATTGCTCATTTTACTGCGAACAGCTTACTAGGTATGCTTCTTAAAGTGAACACGAGCAAGTTGTGATGTGACGTCACGTCTGCCTGGGGCTTGAAGTGCGTTGCAGAGTGTTCTAAGTACACGTTCTACTACGAAACTATTAAACGTGCGTCCACTGACCTACGAAAAGAACACACATTTCAGACGAGGGCTGTTGAGTGTTTTCAAGACCTGAAGTTGATTACAAACACCATTTCAGAGCACGCCAAAATGGCTAAAAACGGCTTTTTTCAAAGCGCTGTATCTCAAAATGCACATGTCAGATACATACAAAACTAGTCAAGGGGCATGCATTGAACCTTGCTACACACTTTCCACCAATAAAATAATAGGGTCGCCGCTGAAAGTCCCATAGATACACGCAACTCGACGAGAACACTGCACGCCAGTTCAGAGCCTTGCGCTTAGAGGCGATGGGAGACTTGATGCGCGTGGCAGTGTCGCCTTTAACGCTCCCTCACCACTCGGCTTCAAACGCGGGAAAAAACTCTAGGTAGACGGGCGTCTTAACGGCTGATCCTCAAACAAATAGCAGGCTCACTTCGCTTTTAAAAGTGGCTCTTTTTCAACACGTCCGAAATGTCAATTAACGTGTATTAGATAATTTTGACTAGATAAAACATGGAATAGTGCCCAACCTTCCTTAAATCTCTATAATATCACAGGAACTACATTTGTTTGATTACGGCGGGAAAATTTAAAATTATTACTTTACGATATCAACTACAGTATCTAACTGCAACACCAAAATCAGTCGGGCATTATATACTTCATTGACTAAGCTAGTGGTGCCACGCGCCCAGGCATGTTGGTACAAAAAGATCATTAAAAAAAATATGGCGTGGATTACATTCCCTTAACAAGCTTTGTATGTGTCTATGTGTGTACATATTTTACGAAAATCATGAACTGATCGGTCTGGACAGCATTTTCTGGACAGTCATCTCGTAGCTATAATTAAAAAAACACTTTCTATACCTGGTTACATCGGAATGCAGTTTAAATATTTAGTGTAAACAAAGAGAAAGAGGCGGCTCTAAGACACAGGGAAACAGTTGGAAATGTGTCCCACAAGACCAAAGGGGAAAGAGATTTATTTAAGGAAACTTCGTGACGTCGTTAAATTCCTGCTTGCGCGAACATCTCCTACCCCAACGGGATGTATTTTGTACACGGTTCTTCACCTCCACATATACTTATTCTCTCCCTACCTCTTCTTCCTTGGGGCTGTCTTGCTATAAACATATCCTCCCCCCCCCCCCAACCCCGTGCCTGGTGTTCTCGCGAAATCCGACACGAGCCGCTGCAAGGGCGTATGTGAAATAATTCGTGAATTTCGACCGTAAGTACAGGCCCAGCCTAACGGTTACATTTGTCGGACATACGTCCAACAATCTCTTCCGATTTACGTCCTTAGTGGTTCTTTCCTGATCTACCACTTAGCGTCTTCTTCTTAGACTGCGAATTTGTACCGTTGGGCCACTTTCCCCTTAAGGGAGCCGTCTGGCTAGATGTATTTCACGTGACCGAGGCCTCGCAGCGTGGGGTGCGCTAAGGGCGAACTGCGTACGCGCATCGAGTGTCCGGCCGCCTTTACGAGCGAGGCACTGGACTGACGCGCAGTCTTTTTTTCTCGTCGATTCGCCACCGTAGGACTTTCACTGGTGACACCATCGTTTTATGGTGTGCTAATAAAGGCAAGAGTTTGACTCAGATCCTTACGAGAAATTTCTATTAGCCTGTACCGGAATTATCAGACCTAAAAAAAATTGTGATGCACTCGTATCTGCCTTGTCCCCTTTAAAAACAATACGCATTAGAGGCGGATGTAGAAAACGGCAACTTCCATTCAGATGTGGAAGTAAAGAAGAGTTTCTAATCTATACGTCTGAAGCTGTGCGCTCTGTTTGTGGGCCTGTGTAGACGACGCCCTTAATGGGAATCGCAAGAGAAAAATTTCAAAGCCTCGAAGTCATGTATGGCAATAACGAAACATTGTGACGGGCTCTCCCGAGGCTGCGATAATGCAAGCACGTGCGTATCCCAATTATTAGCACTTTTGAACGCCCTGCTTAAGATCTACTTGTATGTACATTGTTTATTCTTCCGCCTTATGTAACATTAACATTGTCGTAGGCATTAGTAGTAGGGATATGGCGGTTGAGGCACAAGGGGATCGGGGATAGGATTCGGATTCGAGGGAGCCGCCATCTTGTTACGTCACCCGACCGCCATCTTGGATGTAATTGACCTTTTACCCCTGGCCCGTGTGACATTTGACTTTGACCTTCACCCCGAGAACCTTTGACCTTGTTCTTGACCACGATGACCTTTGGCCTCAAAAACCAATTTAAAAAACCTTAAAAAAAATCCAAAAAATCCTTTTAAAAATTCCAAAAAATTCTTTAAAAATTCGGGAAAAAATGCATTATTAAAAAATACTTTAAAAATTATTAAAAGGATTCTCATAAATGACCCATTTTTCCAGAAATTCTGACAGGGATCAGCGACTCCGGTGACCAGGATCAGGGCCATATACCTTTGACCTTGACCTTTGACCTTTGATCTTGAAATTTAAAAATAAAAATAAATAAAAAAACACAAAAAAAATAAAAAATTTATTATTAAAAAATTTAATTTAAAAATCATTTTAAAAGATTCAAAAATAATTTAAAAATTTATTTTTATAAAATTTTTATTTAAAAAATTTCCTAATTTAAACCCAGGCTGCCATTTTTCCCTTTTCCCCTAAAAACTTGCCTTAAAATTTTTTATAAAAATTATATTAAAAACTTACATTTCGAAGGTCCCCCCCCCCCCCGCACAATGCTCACCAGATGACTGACTTCCTCGCACCCACTCGCCTCATTCGTAATTTGGTTACATGCTACTGGAGGCAGCCATCTTTGTTTATATGTTACTGGAAGTTGCCATATGTGTTTTTCGTTCGTCATTTGTTTACACGCTACTTGTGGCAGTCATATTTGGTTATATGTTACTGGAGGTCGCTATATTTGTTTTTCGTTTATCATTTGTTTATACATTACTGGGGGCCACCATCTTGGTAGGCGACCGCCACCTTGGTAGGTGACGGCCATTGCAATTTTCCATCCTATGTTTTAAAAATACATTTTTTTAAATAAATGGTATAATTACATGCATGATTGTGATTGCGGTGATGATTGTGATTGCGGTGCTGATTGTGATTGCGGTGCTGATTGTGATTGCGGTGCTAATTGTGATTCCGGTGCTGGTTGTGGTGCTGATTGTAGTTACATGAACCAGTGCTACAAATTTTAGAATGTCTCTTCAAAATATAATTCTGTGTAAACTGTCTCTGGCATAAACCGCACTGAAATGACATTCTTGAAGTTTTCATCCTGCGGGTCATTTCTTCATGTCGACGCACGCTGCGCAGATCTGTAAATGCTTTACCACAGAAGCGACAAAGCAGATGCATCATTGACATTTTTACGTCCGTACTGTTCCAAGTCTGGAATAACACTGAAACGAAAATGTATAAAAGGATCGTTTTTATTCCTTTCTCGCCTTCTCATGCCAAAATACATTTTGAACATAGGCGAAAACTCTATCGCAGAATCGTCACTGGCGACAACCAGTTAGCGATGATGCAGGTCACAGACCTATGTTCGCCAAGGTGAAAAGGCAGCGGTCTGAATTCACAATTAATTTTCCCGGCAAGGGAGAACTCTGAGAAAACCCAGAATATCACACGCAGGTACTTGTTTAACAATATGTTACTTAAATATGTTGTAGGCATATGTATAGATATACCTATACATAATTATGAATAAATTGAAAATAATATTATATTCCAATAATTATATGTATATACTTACATATGTGAATGTAAGTTTTTTAATTAAATTATTTATAAATTTTTTAAAGGAATTTTTTTTTTAGGGAAAAATGGAAATTCCGGAGGGAAAAAGTGAAAAATGGCCGCCGGGGTTAAAGACTTTTTAATTAAGAAAAATTCGAAATAGAATTTTATAAAAATTAATGTTCAAACGATTTTTTAAATCATTAAAATAATTTTTAATTAAATTTTTAATAATAAATTTTCATAATTTATTTTTAACTTTTTGTGAATTAGTTATTATGGTTATTATTTTACATTGTTAGCGTATTTGTTTTTACACGATATAGCACATTAAAGGCTGTTCACGATCAAGTGAGCACTTCTGAGATCGACATTAGAAAATTATCACTGCCTCTAACTACGTTTATTTTAACGGGCACAATGAGTGACATGCGTCCAGTGAAGTTGCTAACAATGTAGGGAAAAATAATTCCACTTATTAACGTCGAATAAAAAGTGTTAAGTAACTATTTCTTTTAACTTAAATTATTTCCCTCGCTTTCTGTTTTTTTCTTTTTTATGCGTGGGTGTGTAGAACTAAGCAGATTTCTACAATATTTACTTTTCTAATAATTCCACAGTTTCACTTCACCGACGCATGAATAAAGTGATGAGGCCATTGGCAATGTTAATTTTACGTAAGCGGAAGAGCAAACAACGTATATACAAGTATATCTTAAGCAGGTCTTTCAAAAATGCTCATTTTACCGTGAACAATTTATACACATAATACACTTTGATATTTTTCCGCGACTGAGATTAACCCCGTTACAACTGTGGGGGGGGAAAGAACAGTTGAATTTAACCTCTCGTTATTGATATGTGTTGGGTTATTCCGTCAAAAGGACTGCCTCAGCTGGAATAAATATTAGAACAGAGGAGCAACCATTCCAACGAAAATACAGTAAATTCAAGCACGCAACTGGTCTCACTATGTTTTTTGTACGTAGCAGCGACGAACTTAAGAAGACAGTGATGAATATACATACAAATAGATGTACCATAACTTTTATTTCGCTCATTTTTATTTGGGTAGGTTCTTAGTTTATATTAGGTTCATTAAAATTATTTATTTCAATTCTTTTTCTGGGTTCGGTAATTAGTTGGGATTGTGGCAAACCTTCAAATCACAAAAACGTGAGCACATTACATAAATGTGTTTCATACACCTAGGGCGAAGTTAAAACGTTCTGATAAATAAACAGACGTGATTTGCAAATAATTCAGTCATAAAACAGTTTACCGTTAAAACATAAAAATTTTGCATATCGAATATTCTTAATTACATACACACACTGGCCTAGCATAACGACCACGACGCAGACACAACAATGCCTTGTCACACTCAGAGGTAACGACACACATTACAGTGTATTTATTCTTGCCGGGCCAGCACCACTTCTGCCAACTTCGAATTTTTAACCATCCCGCCATCGCACCTAAATATATTATAACAAGTATTCAAACATGAAACCCTCGTTTCAGTTTCAAATTACAAATTCAAAAATAATTGGTTTTGCTATAATCAGAATGAAATATGCTAGAATTGAAAACACGTGGAATTTTTTTGCTTCTACTAGCGCTGCGATACTTCCCGAGAGAGAGGGAGGGGGGAGAGAGAGAGAGAGAGAGAGAGAGAGAGAGAGAGAGAGAGAGAGAGAGAGAGAGCGCGCGATAAGCTCCGCTCCGCCTATTATCAGGTTTCTTCCTCGAAAGGAAAAACAAACATGTCACTAGGACATACACACCGTAATTTGCTCTGATATTGTTTTATAGTAACAATGAAATAAGTTCCCTTCATTGTTTATTTCAATACATAACGTTTAATTTACAAACAGCAAACGAAAACTAGCTTAGAACAATATTTTAACTGTGAACTATTCCTTACCTGCCATTGCCAACACGTTGCTGTTCACACTGTTCGTTTTGAATGCATCAATATTACAAGTTATATATTATATTACGTCAATGTTTCATTGATTAATAAATATACTACTTTGAAGTGAATGAAAGGTCGTGGCGAAGTAAGGACATTTTAAATGTTCTCGCGGTTGGCAAGCCATTCTGTTGAGTAATGTAGAAGTTATCCCTCATTCGCAGAGCCACATTTAAGTTTAACCACTCCGGTCTGTGGACTGGCTGGGCAGGAGAACAGCTAGCAAGGAAGCAAACAAATAATCTTCACACTAACCTATCCTAGGTATGCATTACTCAGTTGACAGGACTCTATCTATTTCTCGGGTTTGCCGCAGGCATAACTTAAGTTGAACTGCTGACTTTTAATGGGTAGTGCTTATTTACTACAACTAAGGGCGAAAATCTAGATGTACTTACGAGTATAAACCTCTCGAATCGAAAAACACGCAACTCTATTAACTTCTTCAGTGAGTATTTTTTAATCCAGCCACTTTTTGCTGGTATTCTCAACCATAGACAACATAACAACATTTTAAGTCCAACTTCCTAGTATGAGAAAGAAAAACATAGAAATACTGGGAAAGAAAAATAAGAAAAATACTTTAAATAGATACAACTTTTTCAAACAAACATACATTATAGTGTGAAATAATAAATAATAAACATTAAATGTATTAATATATTAGGCACATAATTGATGTAAAAATCAGGATGTTACATTACTCACAGTGTTATATATTTATATTACTGTTATAGTAATTTTGCTTGCTCTTGCGTACAACATTTTACGGGCCCCGTAGTTGGGTAGCCAAAAACACTGTAAAAGGATAAGCTCAAACTAGGTTTTGATTGTCACACTTACTAGTATCTTTGTAAGTAAGGTGTTACAGCGCAAATTTATGTGCAGGTATTTCCACGAGCTTAGATGAGCGTGCAATATGTGTATTCATTGAACAAACCTTATTGCAACACATGCCAGAAATGTAATAGACCACCAAACGAATAAGCATAGCATTAAACACATATCATATTATCAAGCTGACGTCTACACGACATAAAATAATATAACTTGGTCATAAATCCAGAAGTCATGACTTTTCCTAACAGTGCCAAACCTCAGTACGGTGATTCACAAACAAGGAACACAGAAAACGTATATCTAAATACTACCCTAGTATACTTGTGAATGAGAACCTCAGGATTTATTTTGTTCCACCAAAAAAAAAATTGTAATTAATGACTTTACTGAAGTTTTGATGTATTCCAGCATTAAATCTTAATTGCTAGCTTAGGAAAGTTTCATTGTCAATCATCTCCGGCGTTGAGATACTCGGGTATCCTCTGGATGAATTATAGGTAATACTGTTTACCTTTAATAATGCAAATTACCCTTTATTGTGAGAGCAGTTCTAAAAAAATAAACCTTATGCAAATTTTACACTACCAGCATATCATAAAAGTGAAATTTTACCATCTTCTTCTAGAGTATTAAATATTTCTCGTAGCAATACTTTAAATTAATCAGACTTCGTACAGAGTGGCAAAAGTCTCTGCGGACAGCCTAACTATCCTGCACTTTCTTTTTACTAATGCCAATTCATCGAAAATGGGTTTGAATAATAGTAATATTCAATTACACACCAGTTAGTTCTTAAAACTGAAACCCTTCTCGGAGCATAAGATGGAGGACGAATAATTCTTATTACGAATTTTTTTTTCGTACATAGCAACCAGCCACATCGAGTATTATATCCATTACAATAACCTAATATTATTTTACGCTTAGCAAAAAGATAGATTAAAGAAAATAAATCAGCAACAAACATAAAAATTAAAAGTGTAGGTTTGCATTGCACTCTGTCTCGTTATGCGAGCTCAAACTAATATGTTAATTTTTTTTTTTTTCCTTTTTATATACATATAACCAAAATTTAAGACAAATTTAAACAGCGACATTCTTAGGCCATTTTGTAAACGGGAATGCATTCAGTGTTTTAGTATGGGTAGGGATCTGTAGGATATTTAATTTTATTCCACTCTTTACATGTTACTCCTAGGGCGATTTTTCAAAGGTTTGTTGCAAAACAACTGAATATACCGTGAATGGACTACATTTTTCTTCTCATTTCGTATTCTTTCCCCGTATGCAAAATTGACATTGCCGTGGGTCCAATTGTTTTATTGTAATATAAAAGGGCTTTAAACGTCCCCCGGTTTTACGCTTGGAAGCTTAGCCGGGGACGGCTTACTCAATAACTTATAACCTAATTCAAATTAACACCTATGCCTTGCCCGGGATTCGAACGCAGGGCTTTCCCCACGCCAGATTGGTGGCGCACCCACCGACTGCGCCTCGGGAGGAATTTATTCAGGCGTCAGTCAGGTACGAACATAAAATTGTCACGAGCCTAATTGTGTCACTGATGTACCCGTTCGTGCCATAATATGTATAAAGCAAAAAAATAATGAAACTTAATTCACTGTAAAGTTAACTCGGAGATACCATGCCAGTGTGAACGGTATCAAAAATGCAGTTAACGAACGGCGAATTTCTTGAAACTTTAAATTTCGAACTTGCTCATAGTGAGGTGGGGACGGAGCAGCGCTAGAACACTCACTTGAGACGATTCTCGTTGATTAGGTGGACGGAGAACCGCAATAACAGTGCACGCCAATGTCGCCCTTATCGGTACCGCGCTTCTCTGCTTCAGGCGCGGGGAATATAGGCCGTTCACGGCAAATGAGCACTTAAAAGCGGGATGAACCCGCGCGTCCAAGGAGGGAGCAATACGGGTGACACTAACACGCACTTCTGGCGCCTCATCGCTCCTACGCGCAAGGCGTGCAGTGTTTCCGTCCAAACGCTGTACTGTGCAAATTAGATATGTAACAGTGGGGTTTTATTACACGCGATGAGAAGCTCACAGATTTAACTACTTTTCTGTTGTCGTTTAAGGAAACTGCGTATGCAAGCTTTAAAAATGCGATATTTGACCATTTTCACAATTTTTTTTCTCACACTTAATATGACAAAAGGTGAAAAAAAAACAATAGGGTCATAAATGATGGTTTTTTTATTCTTTACTGCCAGAAAATCGTATTTGTAGAACATTTATTTGGCGAGATACGAGTATTTGAGCAAACAACTATTTCACTAAAAACACGGGGTCCGTCACACTCTCATGAAAACACTGCTTTAGATCTACCTGTACTGTGTACACGTTGCGTAATATTCCTCCTTATGTCAAATCCACATTACCACGGGCCTGAACAATTTATCCACGTGTCGGGCACGTGAAACTGTGAAATTATTAGAAAGCGAAAGAAATAATTTAAGTTATGATACAAGGTTACCAGACATTTTTTATTCGTCGTTAAGATATGTCTCTCAGTGCGCCCGTTAAAAATATACGTAGACAGGGGCAGTGACTTTTTTTTCCTAATGTTGATTTCGAAGTGCTCACTTTATCGTGAACAAGCTTTACTTACAGATAGACGGGGCCCTTAATCCCTGCCGACCTTCTATCTACAGTAGAACTTGTATTGAGCGCTGGGACCTCCTCGTACCCCAACATTGGAGGATTGTTTGGGGGGGGGGGGGTTTGTCGAGGGGTACGAGGCTGTAGATAAGACAGCAAGGGGCTGGGTCGTCGAACTCCCAACACCGCGAGGGTGACACAACGTCATGCAGCGGGGAGTGCTTGGCCCGCGCTATCTGGACGCGGCCTGGCATCACGTACCACGCGATTACGCATCGCGCCGCGGGGGAGGAGGATTTTTTTTGGTTTTTTTTTTAAGCTGTCTTTCTAGGCGCCTGTTGAACACAGTGGCGAACTCGCACGCCCCTAGGAGCCGTGTCGTATCGCCGCGGGATTGCCCAACACACTGCTCTATTCTGCATGTCTGCGCGTCCGCACGGCACGTGCCTCCCAGCCGTACAGGTCTTACAAACCAGTGCAACATTATTTTTTTTTAAATTTCGAATACAAATTATTGACGGGAATGCGTCTTTAAATTTGCGACCATAGTGGGAGGCAATCCAGAAAATCTGATGATAACAAAATCGGGGTAATAGAGTTTGGCATTGCAGCTCCGAATCTATCGTCTACATTCAGAATTCAATTACATCACTCGATTGCCAAAGGATCAAAGAATGTGTTACGTTGAGCGAGGAGACAGCGAAGCATCGTGGCCGTGGGGAAAAGGGGGGGGGGGAGGGGTGCGCCGCAATTTTGAGTTCGTTTCGCCGCGTCTCATTACTTCCTCGTTTCATAACTCTTGGCTAGGAGAAGCTACGACGCTCGTTTATAGGTCAATCGACAGCACTCGTCAAGATCTATCGATCGCGTGTATAAAAACATCAGTGTGGCGTGGTTGTGGTGCAATTGTATGCATTTAGTGCAAAAAAAAATTAAGAAAACTTAACACAATTTCGGCCTGTACTCGTGAAAAAGCCAAGTCGAGATACATAAATTGTATACGGTTGGAAAGAACATCTCGAAAGCAATCCAGCGATACCAATAAAACTTCTTATTATCGAGTGAAGCGGTGCCGGGAACGTCAAATAAACATCAAGTAGTCCGAAAGAGCAACGTAGGCGTATTCATGCATAACAAACGGCCGTGTCCCTAACACAGTCAACCCCAATTTTTTTACAAAAATTTTCATTACTTTTTTCGGATGGCATTAGGTACAGTCCTCCACCAACACCACTGAGGAATAAAATAATCTTATTTATTACACCAATTTCTCTAAACGTTGCACTGGCTTGCAGCATTCCCGTAGTTGCGGTGTACTTTACAAGTTATTTCTTTACCAGTGGAAATTTCATTACATGCCATTAAAGTCCACGTACTTAACTACAGCATACACTTTATACTACGAAGGCTCGTATATTTTATTCTAAATTTTAATCATTGTATTAATGTAGTTGTACCTGACTACTCTAAGTTGGTTTTGCACACTAAATCTGAATTAGGGAGAATTTCGTTGTTGCAATCAATCAGCAGTATCTGACTGATTCAACTGTCACTTCAGTGAATTTAACTGATGAATCAGTGAAAAATTGCCAGATTTCCTTCACTTGTTGATTTAGTGACATTTTCCACTCATACCGTCAGCCATTTCTTCCACGGTTTTCCAGTAGTTTATTTTTGATTGATGGATCAGTTAAATAGCGTGTAAAATGGCCGTCAAACAACTTTTAAACATGGCCGTTGAACAACGTGTATCGAGTGAAATAACCACGAATAAACATGGCCGTTGAACAACGTGTATCGAGTGAAATAACCACGAATAAACTAATAAAACTAATACAAAACACTTTCTAAAATTTGTTTAGTCTTTCAAAACATCACTTACGAGGGAATATGAACATTCGGCCTTTCGTTACGTTTTCCGGTTTGTTTTTTTTTTTTTTTGTTTTGTTTTCATGTAATCATCAGCGCTCTGTTTGAAGGTTTAAACTGCATATAATGTGGTGAAGAGAGGGCACTCATAAATATTGTTCGTTTTAACAATCCTAACGGTACCAATTAAACCAAAAACGACAAGTAATGACATAACAGGTTTGTGAGTTCAATCCAGACCACCTCTGAAGACTTTTTTTTTATTTTTAAATTACGGTACCGCAATATAAATAGTAAACTATCGTAAGTATGTTTATTTCATGTAATTATTTGGCTGAATTCAATAAAAACATTATTTAATTCGGCATTACAGTCAACCGTCACTTATTCAATAAGTGAAATTGTTTCACGTCACTAATTTAATCAGAGAAATCTTTTCACTGAAAGAATCAGTGCCCTTCCGGTGATTCTGTGGAGCCATTTTCACTAATTTGAGTCGTTGAATTTCGCTGCGAATCAGTGGTTTTCCACTGATTCGAATTTAGAGTGTATCATTGTATTTTCCCCTCTGAAGAACTTGCTTCTTTGCAATAATCTTTTAACAAACGTATTCCTCTTTCAGCCAAGCCAATGACGTCACGACTTAAGGGCGAGAATAGGTGGCTAATATGGCTGGCATATTACTTAGTTTAGGCATGTGGCGTGTCGTACTGTTCAAAATGTGTAATCATGGTATAATAATGCACCACTTCATTTGTATGCTCCTCGGTGTTTTGGAAATTACTCTTATTGGCTAAAAGTGCGCATAGTCAACTTCCTAAAGGGCCTGGATATTCGTATGTGGGAATCGTGCCGGACAATGCCGCTCTTAACATCAATTTCTTGACAGCCGATGAGGGTGAAGCGAGGCGAGTAGGCCTATGGAGCAGCGCCGGAATATCAGGGCGGAGGAAACGGAAGATACCTGAGAAAACGCTCCGACCAACGGCATCGTCCGGCACATGCGAAAATCCGGGGGCGACCCCGTTCAGAATAGAACCCGCTTCGCCTAGGTGGGAGGCGAGTAGTCTGACCACCACACCACCGCGGCCCCTGTGTGTCGGTTGTTAAAGGCTGCTCACGATAAAGTGAGCACTTTTGAAATCAACCTTAGAAAAAAGTCACTGCCCCTACCTGCATATATTTTAACGGGCGCACTGAGTGACACGAGTCCAGTAAAGTTGGTAACGATGGAGGGGAAAGTAGTTCCATATATTAACGTCGAACAAAAAGTGTTAGGTAACCATTTGTAAAAAATTAAATTATTTCTCTCGGTTTCTATGTTTTGTAATGCATTGAAGTATAAAAATGAGCTGATTTATACAATATTTACTTTTCCAATTATTTCACTGTATCTTAAACGACGCATCGATAAAGTGATGAGGCCCTTGGCAATGTTAATTCTGCATAAGGCGGAAGAGCACACAACGTTTATACAAGTAGACCACAAGCAGGGCTTTCAAAAGTGCTCGTTTCACCGTGAACATCCTATAACTACTGCAATTTTACTGGGATTAAATCACTGCAAGCTGATTGATTTTCTTTCACACTATTCATATACGGGGCAGGTGTTGTATCTCACACCGCACTCGTAAACGAAGTGACATGACAATATCAGACACATTGAACAATCAGCTCTGTACGTGAGTCCAGAATTCACAGCGTCTGATCGGGACTGTTCAACCTCGGCGAGAGAGCCGTGTTACATGCCGCTGCTTCGCCGCCTCGCCTACCAACCTTCCTCCCTGGTGGGCAGTCCTAGAGGTAGTACACCCCAGGACGACGTCATTGATACCCATAGGAGGCGAGATCCAGCCCCTACCCTGCTCCTCGCCTACAAACCCTCCTCCCTGGTGGGCAGTCCTAGAGGTAGTACACCCCAGGACGACGTCATTGATATCCATAGGAGGCGAGGTCCAGCCCCTACCCTGCTCCTCGCCTACCAACCCTCCTCCCTGGTGGGCAGTCCTAGAGGTAGTACACCCCAGGACGACGTCATTGATACCCATAGGAGGCGAGATCCAGCCCCTACCCTGCTCCTCGCCTACCAACCCTCCTCCCTGGTGGGCAGTCCTAGAGGTAGTACACCCCAGGACGACGTCATTGATACCCATAGGAGGCGAGATCCAGCACCTACCCTGCTCCTCGCCTACCAACCCTCCTCCCTGGTGGGCAGTCCTAGAGGTAGTACACCCCAGGACGTCGTCATTGATACCCATAGGAGGCGAGATCCAGCCCCTACCCTGCTCCTCGCCTACCAACCCTCCTCCCTGGTGGGCAGTCCTAGAGGTAGTACACCCCAGGACGTCGTCATTGATACCCATAGGAGGCGAGATCCAGCCCCTACCCTGCTCCTCGCCTACCAACCCTCCTCCCTGGTGGGCAGTCCTAGAGGTAGTACACCCCAGGACGACGTCATTGATATCCATAGGAGGCGAGGTCCAGCCCCTACCCTGCTCCTCGCCTACCAACCCTCCTCCCTGGTGGGCAGTCCTAGAGGTAGTACACCCCAGGACGTCGTCATTGATACCCATAGGAGGCGAGATCCAGCCCCTACCCTGCTCCTCGCCTACCAACCCTCCTCCCTGGTGGGCAGTCCTAGAGGTAGTACACCCCAGGACGACGTCATTGATACCCATAGGAGGCGAGATCCAGCCCCTACCCTGCTCCTCGCCTACCAACCCTCCTCCCTGGTGGGCAGTCCTAGAGGTAGTACACCCCAGGACGTCGTCATTGATACCCATAGGAGGCGAGATCCAGCCCCTACCCTGCTCCGCAATAATACTAACAGGTATAGCGTCATTCCTGCTCGTTGCTTGGCTGAAGAGTCAAGAATCTGGGAGCCACTGCGCGAATTTTCTAATCATCGCCTCCATCGGCGCGACTCAGGTTCGAAGAATCTTCAGGACCAGACAATCTGAGCTGTATAAGCCGTTACGTATCTCTGTCTCAGCAGTCTTGAATGGCCGTAAGCACCGATGCACACGATGTGTGAGAGGTTCAAAGCGATCGGCGATAGTGCAGTGACCAGAGGATGGCAGTGGCGTCTACCGGTAGAGAATAGACTGGGATAGACCGACTGGACTGCATTTTATAGGCTGTTCACGATATAGTGAGCACTTTTTGAGGACATAGATATATTTTATACTTTAACCACATTTTAAATAAACATTGCAATCTAAGAAATAAACAGTGTGTGTATATTCTACCGCACTTGTAAGTTAACGCATAAGGCTAAAAAAAATAATTACTATAACTCCAAATGAGGAAGCTTTCAAAAGTGCTCACTTTACCGTGAATAGCCTATATATGAATTAACTCAATGTGGTATTTTAAAAAAATTGAAGAGATTTTTAAATATGGTTCATTGCTCGTGTGATATTTTAATTATACTTTTATGATTATTAAATGAGGAATACTTTTATATTAACATTTGATGCTGAACATATATTAATGGCTGTAATTATGGGATTGTAAAAGTGAGGAGACGTGATCTTACCCAGTAACCTTTAAGTGGTTCCACGTGGGCTAATAATGTCTTCAGATTACAACTTCCAGACTATAATTTTATACTGCATGATATTAAGTGCATACGGAGGTCAAGGTATATATAAGCAAATAACTGTAACGTCTGATTATATAACACGTGCTATTTGTATTTCAACACATTTAAGTTAGCATGCAAATTTACAATACAAGTACACGCACGTTTATTTTGCAAACAAATATCATGAATGACTTATGTGTCACACGTAATATTGTTATATCACAACTTTGTTTTCTTAATTCTACGTAATAATAATGTACACGCAGCAGCTGAAATGTTAATTTTCCATATTTGAATTGTCACAATTTTATTCTGTTTTATCAGGTTTCAAGATACTTGTATACTGTGTGCAAGTTGGCAACAATTAGGCGCACCCTTTTGAATCGTCGCGGTATTGGAAAGCATCCTGATTTAAGCCCTATGTACTCTGTATTAATTCTAATATTTAACCACTGCCTATAATGGATAATGACGGAATGTTCCATACTGCATCTTGAATTAAGTGGGTTTCAACGGCAGTACGCCAGTGAGGCCTTAGTTCTACGTTTAAAGTATAAATTAAATATTTTAATGTTAATTAGTCCCAACATAAGTCTATTAATATTTGAGTGATAAGCCAACGGTACACAGCACTACCGTCAGAACAGGTCTACATATAAAATAAGAGTGAGAAACTCTACATTTATATAAGGTATGATCCCACCTTAATGTACTTGAGAGTGTTAAATAAACAGTTAAAGTAAGCAGCATCATTTCCCGACACTTATCAGTGGTCACAAAGTGCCTAAGATTTAAATAAGTATCTGATTGCTCTACCAACATAAACTGTGCTAGCCAGGAGCATTTGCAATATGTAATTATACAGGCACGTAATTTATTGTAACGGCCATGTGTGCGAACATTAGCGACTTTTATTTTGAACTGAATCAAATCTACTTTAAGTGTGTGCAACATTCAAGATGTCTAGATTATATATATATCACTTGATTGATATTTGTAGCAGGCATAATGAGAGATATCGTTATAGACCTAGTCCAGCTGCTGCGTGCATATCCCTTGCATTTTTAACACTACCAAGGAATGAAACTTTCAGGCAATTTACTTCTATGATATTTTCCACATTAAATTATTGCTTAAAAATTTCAAACCTTTGATTGCTTTAAATAAATACATAGTTGTTTCCTATGTCTTCCGGTGGGTTCTGTAGTGTTGTATAGCTATGCAGGGGGCCGCACAAAATCTGTTTGTGAGCAGGGCTATCCAGGTAATTGAAATTCTGTTGGTGTGGAATACCAGCAACTTCGACGATGGTTTGCGGGAATGCAAAATAACTTCCAGTTGGAGAATGTTTGACGTTAATGTTGTTGCTATGGATTTCTCCCAGGTCGTTGCAATTTAATTATGCAGTTCTGCCTGTATACATTACCTTTGACTAGAAATGCATAGCAGGGTTCACCAGTTTTCTTACAGGGTTAATACTCATACGTCGGGCATACGTAAACTACATCTCTCTCTCCTAGTTTTCCCCCCTCGCAGTATTTCTTACCAATAGCGCGGGGCGAGAATACTGGAAAGTGTAGCTGGGTTTGAAGGGTACTTTGCTTTCAAAAGAAAAGGGAAAACACACAGCTTATGATCAGGTCTACTCGAACAGGGCATAACCTACGTAACACTTGTAACATTGACCATCGGAAAAACGAGTACAAAGTTACCATAATGTATACCAGTAATGTAACATATCCAACTGCACTGCAAGGGACAGGAGAAGGTGTATTAACAGAGTTCGTGCACGGTAGGAATGGCGAGACCAGTTCAGTATCTAGTGCGGAGGAGTTTCAACCAGCATCCTCAGCTGTACATAATACCGATAGCCAGTCTGACCGTATTATGACACTACTGCTACAACTCCAGGCTAGCTTGGATGAACAAAAAGTTTAGCTTGGTTGAACAAATTGAAACTAGCATGTTGGAGCAGAAAGCTGACATTATTCAGCATATCGAAAATAGCCAGGAGAAACTCAAGACAGAATTTAAGGCTGATTTTCAGAATTATTTGGCTGAAGTTCACACTGCGTTGAGGGAAGAAATCAGAACAGAAATACAGGAAGAGGTTTTTGAAGGAGGACATTAACCTCAATTCTTCCCGTATGGACAACATATCTGACAATGTGGCAAAGCATACAGGTCTGGCGCAAATTACGGAACTAGTTAGAGGACAAGTGGAAGCAGATTTGGGTTCTTTAGGTCAATATGTGGAGCACCGTTTTTCTCAATTCGAGCGAGCCCGCAGTAGTGCGGGAAAGCAGTCCGAGAAGCGAATTAATAAGTTGGCAGATAACCTAAGCTATGTAGAAACAGATGTGGGTAACCTGAGAAACACAGTGGACGGTGTGGCAGTTCCTGTAGGAGGCCTAAGCTTAAGTGTAGAGCAGTCACGACCGTCAGTAGCTACATATATATTGCAAACCCTACCCAGTAATAATGCGGAACGACAGTCACACATGGCCAGCTGGGACATATATACATCACCCATCAAAACTGTGGGTTGTACAAGTGCCAAGATTTGAAGGGTGGTACGGAGAAAACCCAATCAATTATTTTAAAGAGGTTTGAAGAATTTGCCAGTGTGTTCGGACTATCAGACGTGTACACGCTGGGCTGCCTTTCCTTAAGTTTCAGGAACAATGCATATCATTGGTGGGAGATGAATAAGTCCACAGTTCACGTCTACGATGAATTTAAAGAGAAATTTACATATAATTTTTGGAGCAAAGAGATTCAGGGTAATCTGAGGGTGCAGTTGCATAGTGAGAGATTCGTCCTAGGCAGGAACAAAAAGCTTGAAAATCATCTAGCAGAAATGTACTATAAGTCAGGTACTTACCCGCCATTGCCAGACGAAGAGTTTGTGGCAATGGTTTCAAGGCAGCTCCCTTATCATTATCAGTCTCACTGGATGGGGAGGCACCCATCTTCAGAGAAGACCTCCTAGCCTATAACCAGATTGATCGCCTGCAGAGGAGGCAGAATGATGGTTATCAAGACAGACAGAGCGAAGACCGCAGTATACCGACCAAACCGCTACAGGCAGCAGACCGCCCCTAGGTAAGGCAATAACCCGCACGTACGCAATATAAGGACAGCGCATTATTCACAAGGAAGCCAGTGAGGCTGTGGGAATATCATTTTTATAAGACTCGTGGTCAAGGCTACCGCAACAACTGGAGGAATGGGCGGGGAAATAAATGGCGAGGAAGAGGAAGTCACGACAGCGATTCTGACAGTGAACCGTCTGGAGGGAACGGTACCGATGAACGTGACAACAAACAAAAGAAAACGGACCGCGAGGAACTGGAACCTCGCCGCGGTAATCCGGACAGCTCCGACCACAATGATCGTGGTATAGCTGTGCAACCATCGCAAGAGAATGACAATGTGAAGACGAGCCAGGCAGCTGGAGGCGCGAGCTCCCCATCAGCTCTGGTGACACACAACGGGCATATGTACACTACGCGACAGGGAGGGCGGATATTTTTATAATCAGGAGCCGCTGGACCCTAGGATATCTGCGTCTGTACCCAAACAAACAGGAGGCTCATGGAATCAGAGATTTTGACTGGTCAGCGATCGTGTTTGTTTAGCCCGTAACACCTGCAATTACCTCCCGAGACGACTGGAATTACGCAGCTGAGTGAACAGGAAGTAAGAAATGAACTACAGAACCTGGTGGCTCAGCGATTAAAAATTTCGGCGGAAAGGCGCAGTCGCTATTGCAAAACCTCTAAGCTAACAGAGTTGGAAATTGGAACTTTAGTTTTGGTCCGTGCCGCCAATATAAGCAAGTTATGGGATTTTGTGTGCTCCAAACGAGAAATGTTAGGAAGCTACCATTTACGTCACCTGAAGCCGTAAGACGGACTAATCAGGACGGAAACCTGAATATGACATTCTACTGTGAAAATCGAGCACGTATTGGTACACTGGAATGTCCAGACAGCGGACGACAGTATATTTTGCCTGGACTGAAGAAGCGAAAAATGTAAAAGGCCGATGTTTGTTACTGTACGGAGTCTGAGAGCCGGCCTGCAATGTGTATGCGAATACAAATAGTTAATATCGCATCGAATATGATGTATTTACGCGCCTACAAGATAAGCCCTTGGTCCCCAGTAAGTTACCGCTGTAGAGGGGCCGCCAGGAAATACGGCAAGTAAAATAGTTCGTTCGCAGCAATGTAATATGGGGGTGAGATTTCTACGGCGTTGTTTTGTACAACGAGAAGCACCTAAACCGTTAGAGGGGAAAGTAAACACATTGGATAGCAGTTCCTAGCCCACACTGACACTTACTTGTATATTGGTGGAGAGTAATCCAGAGTCCTCTTGAGAATTTATCCTGGCAGAAATAATTAATAAACTCCTGCGTAATCCTAATTGATTGACGGATGTTTGTAATTAGTTTTCTCCATGTTTGTTCCTAGTATAGAGTGGTTAGTTAATGTTGATTGTTTAGTGTTGTAAATATGTTGTATTTTTCTTCTTCAAGTGTGAAGTTAATTGGCTTCTGAGTCTTCTTGTATTTAATTGTATATTGTAAAGTCGTCTTGCGAGATGTCTCAATATTCTCCTTATGCATTTGTCATGCACTCATCAGGTATCTGGTGAAAGGCTGTTCTTCTGATCTATCCTTTTCTTCTGAGAGTTCTGCAGGTGCATAATCTACGTCAATATCTACGTCGTTGATAGTCATTATTTCCTGTTATGAATACAATTGAGTAGTAAGTGTTTGAGGTAACGCCGCAGAAGAAGAGCTGCCGACGTACTAAGAAAGACTGTGTTTATGTATTGTTTTTCAGACGTGTGTAGTGACACAAGGACACCACCACTAAGTAAACCGGTGCATTATACCCGAGGGACTTATGCCGGGTTAACGACGAACTGTGCTACGAAGAATTTAAAGTGTCGCCGCACGTAATTTCTCACGCAGAAAATTTGCATTGTTTACATTCTAAGCAGATGACGTAATACGAGTGCGTCACTGCCACGTTTCGAATTAACCCTGACAGAGCCTGTGGTTCTAGACGCTCAGCGAAGTTACACGACACTTACGTTTGTGTCAGCACTGTTTCAGCTAGCTCCTGAGACAGCTGGAATCTCAACATCCGACTCGGCGCGACAGCGAGCAAGAGACCCGCTCTGAACACGGAACTAGGCAGACTCATTTGCCTTTCCCGCCTACAAAGACTGCCTGGACAAGACGGCTGTGTGTCTTCGCCCCGATTGGAGGAGAAGCCGGCGGCATTCGCGGTTTCTGGCGAAATATGTCACGTGACCACAGGGAGGCGGCAGGAACAGGATAACCACAACATGAAATTTGAAACAAATGTGCAAGGGTATTTTTTCCCTTAAGAGGGTAAAATAGCAGAGGCGTTTTTAACGGAAAAAAAGAACAATAAACTTCGCTGTGTTTTCTTTTACCAGACCAGCTGCTAAGAGATTATCTCGATTGTTGAAACTAAAACTGAATACTAATATTTCACACTGTCTCAATGTACAATATTGTTCATAAAACTGAATGCTTTTATTATGAATGATGAACACAAATGTATAATAAATAATTCTACTAACTAGCATATGTTGCCATTGCTATTGTTAGCACCTGAAGCATATGTGTATTTAGAACAGATTTAATTCTAGGTGAAGTTACTTAGAGATTAAGGAAACTTGTACTCACTTGCTCACCTAGATCTGCGTTCGCCGTGAGTCAAGTGTAGGGAGGCATATGTAACTTCTGATTATATAACACGTGCTATTTGCATTTCAACACATTTTAAGTTAGCATGCAAATTTATAATACTAGTATACGCACGTTTATTTCGTAAACAAATATTATGAAGGTCATATATTTCACATGTAATATTGTTATATCATAATTTGGTTTTCTTAATTCTACGTAATAATAATGTACACGCAGCAGCTGAAATGTTAATTTTCCATATTTGAATTGTCACAATTTTATTCCGTTTTATCAAGTTTCAAGTTACTTGTTTACTGTGTGCAAGTTGGCAGCATTTAGGCGCACCCTTTTGAATCGTCACAGTATTGGAAAGCACCCTGATTTAAGCCCTATGTACTCTGTATTAATTTGAATATTTAACCGCTGCCGATAATGGATGATGACGGAATGTTCTATACTCCGTCTTGAATTAAGTGGGTTTCAACGGCAGCAGGCCATTGAGGCCTTAATTCTACGTTAAAAGTATAAATTAAATATTTTAATGTTAATTAGACCCAAAAAAAGTATATTAAGATTTGAGTGATAAGCCAACGGTACACAGTACTACCGTCAGAACAGGACTACATATAAAATAAGTGTGAGAAACTCGACATTTATATAAGGTATGATCCCACCTTAATGTACTTGAGAGTGTTTAATAAACTGTTAAAGTAAGCAGCATCATTTCCCGACACTTATCAGTGGTTACAAAGTGCCTAAGATTTAAATAAGTATCTGATTGCTCTACCAACATAAACTGTGCTAGCCAGGAGCATTTGCAATATGTAATTATACAGGCACGTAATTTATTGTAACGGCCATGTGTGCGAACATTAGCGACTTTTATTTTGAACTGAATCAAATCTACTTTAAGTGTGTGCAACATTCAAGATGTCTAGATTATATATATATCACTTGATTGATATTTGTAGCAGGCATAATGAGAGATATCTTTATAGACCTAGTCCAGCTGCTGCGTGCATATCCCTTGCATTTTTAACACTACCAAGGAATGAAACTTTCAGGCAATTTACTTCTATGATATTTTCCACATTAAATTATTGCTTAAAAATTTCAAACCTTTTATTGCTTTAAATAAATACATAGTTGTTTCCTATGTCTTCCGGTGGGTTCTGTAATGTTGTATAGCTATGCAGGGGGTTGCACAGAACTTGATTGTGAGCAAGGCTATCCAGGTAATTGAAATTCTGTTGGTGTGGAATACCAGCATCTTCGACGATGGTTTGCGGTATGCTAAATAACTGCCAGTTGGATAATGTTTGACGTTAATGTTGTTGCTATGTATTTCTCCCACGTCGTTGCAATTTAATTATGCAGTTCTGCCTGTATACATTACCTTTGACTAGAAATGCATAGCAGGGTTCACCAGTTTTCTTACAGGGGCTAATACTCATACGTGGGGCATACGTAAAATACATCTCTCTCTCCAAGTTTTCCCCCCTCGCAGTATTTATTGCATAACTGAGAACCTCTCACTTGACTTCTAAGCCAATTTAAAAATAAAAATTAATTGTGAAATTTTATATTAAGTTTTAAATATCCATTGGCAGTGGTTTCAATAAGAATATAAAAATTACTTAATTTATGAAGCAAGCCGTGGTAAGATTTTTTCAGAAGGGGTGAGTGATATTATTATTATTATTATTATTATTATTATTATTATGTGGCCTCAAGTTAGCTTCTCTTATTTTAGCAAAAAAAAAAAAAAAAAAACTTTAAACTTCTTCAAAAGGTTTTTGTTTTAAAATAATATACATTTTGGTGTCAGGTATAAAATGAAATTTTTAACAACATAGAAATTATTACGTTGGCCATACATATGCTATATTTCTCACTGAACAGACACCGCAGATATGCATCATTTTAAATCTGCGGTTCCACAGGAACAAACCAGTTTTTGCTGCAATAGGAGAGAAATGTCAGAGTAAAAAGCTGACCGTTCGTACGGAAAAGTTAACAAGTGCACAGAATACGCCATAATATTTAAACAGGTCACCAAAGATACCCAAACATCTGACAGCTCTGATCTACCACATAAAAAAAATTGAAGGGTTGAGTTTGATAAAGTGGTATCTACAGGTGGCCACGGTGGTTGAGCGGTCAGCCTGCTCGCCTCCCACGCATGTGGAAATCCTGCCTAACGATGCCGTTGGTCGGCGGGTTTTCTCGGGGATCTTCCGTTTCCCTCTCCCTTTCATTCCGGCTCTGCTCCATACTCACCTCAAATACCCTTATCGGCTCTCAAGACCTCGATGTTAAGAGCCGCCCACTTCTCTTCGCTATTATCTGCATTTTTATTGGGAAATTAGTTTATCACGTTTGCGGGCATTTCTATAAACTGTGTTTGGTCTAGGCCATGTAATTTCATAATAAAATGCATAGTTCTCAAAATAACTAGCATTTATGAAATGATGACAGTTTTAAAATTCACCCGCAGTCGCAACTCGGAAACAAAAACGTCTCTTGTATATAACAATACTATTTATTGAGCTCAACCTGACATTTGTTTAGATGTTTAGACAAGTGGAGAGATCAGTGTGCTAACTGAAAGTGCACGTGGAGTTCGCATTTAGCAATGTATGCACAGTAGTCTTTGCATTTAAAAAGTGCCAGTGGCTCTAGTGACGTGACGTATCAGATTCCAGAACGTTTTTCTTTTGTTCAGGGGAGAAGAGTTTAACCAAGTGTTTTTCAGACGTAAAAAAAAAAAAAACACACGAAATTGGATTAGAATAAATTTCCTGGCGGTTACAACATGCATTTTGTTAGTTTACAGTGCCCAGAGCATAAAGTTCCAACACAAGCAATTGAATAACAAAATGACAAATCATCAATTTAACCGTTTCAAAACATACGCATGATTCACTTTCTGCTTGTCACTGGTTCTGCAAGCAGCGAAATGTTGCCATAGAAGAATACGACACATCACGTTTAATATGTCCGACATATAGCAAAGGAAAATGTACACAAATAATTCGAATTATTTTCAAAGGATAACAGAAGCGATTATAAAAATACATATTACATATTTTGTGGTTACCACAATTATGTGCGCTTCATGTGTTTGATGAGAGGTCGTAAACCACCCAAATAAAAACTTTTAATTGAGACAATATTATATTACCAACACCGAAAATCATTAGACGGTGGGAGACGGGATATTTACCCATATTTTCAAGCCCTTCCCGCTTCTCAACATTTTATATCCGGCGTTTGTGTTACTCATATTTTTGTATACAAGTTTAAAATCCATTACAAAGTGTTTATTTTTTTTATTTTTTTTTATTATTATTTTTTTTATCACTAAACGTGTTCACATTATACAGATATACAAAAAATAAACATACTTCGGACAACATGCACATTGGAAATTATAATTCTGAGCTAGCCAACATAGTTAGAAACGGCAATTTTCACACTATTGTTTCTCGTAATACGCTGGTAAGAAACATGCCTGCACTGAACTTCGTTTCATGCCGGAGTCGCATAGCCTCGACAAGCACGACACGACAGCTCCGACACGACACTTAAAACAAAACACCCAATGAAATACAAGATAGATCCGGCGTAAGCCCGACAAATTCTGAAGTTCGACCAGCAATGTTGGTTTATAGGTTTTTCATGGTAAAATGAGCACTTTTGAAAGCCCTGCTTAAGATCGACTTGTATGCACGTTGCGTATTCTTCCGCCTTGTGTGAAATTAACGCTGCCAAGAGCCACATCACTTTATCCATGCGTCGGTCCAGAGAAAATGAGAAATTATAAGAAAAGTAAATATTTTACAAACATGTTCATTTTTGCACTTCGATACATAAAAAAACGGAAAGCGAAATAAATAATTTACGTTATTATAAATTGTCACCCAACTCATTTTATTCGACGTTAAGATATGGAACTATTTCCCATACATCGTTACCAACTTAACTGGGCGCCTGTCACTCAGTGCGCCCGTTAGAATGTATGCAGGCAGGAGCAGTTACTTTTTTCTAAGGTTGATTTCAAAAGTGCTCACTTTATCGTGAACAGCTTGTCGAAATGATTTCTATTTTCGTTGTGTCGTGCGGCACGACACACAGAGTATACAACCTTGCAAAAAGAAATTTTATGGCAAGCTTTCTCTACAATTACAAACACGCAGTTTAAAAGTAAACTATTTTTGAAAATTAATGTATTTAATTCTTAGAAATAATAATTTTACCTTTGTGTTTATTGGCGCTAACACTTTGTGTTTATTGGCGCTAACACTTTGTGTTTATTGGCGCTAACACTTTGTCACCATCATATAGTTATTCCAAACTTTATCATCTGCCCACCGCCTTTGAAACTAGCGTAGTTAATCAGCGCCTTCTAAATGGTTCCGGAAAATTATACTCTTCGTGTGGCGTCAGTAAATTGCCGGGATGTAAATTCGAGCAGTCACATTGAAAATACAAATGTTGTGTCGCGGTTGCGGTTTTTGTCGTGTCGCGCTGTGTTTGCCGGGGCTATGTGACTCCCGCATCAGACGACTTTGCAGCAATAGAAAGTCATAGGGTCGCTGAATGAAGTCCCAGAGTTAGACGGAAACGCTACACGCCAGTTCAGCGCCTTGCACGTAGGGGTGATGGGGCACTAGGTGCACGTGTCAGTGTCGACCCAATCGCTCCCGCGCTTACCTGCATCAAATGCGCTGTACAGGCCCAGACTTGAAGGCCAATGGTGCACGAAAATAGTTTATTTGTATAAATGTTCTCGGAATTAGTTTTAAATGGAATTTTTCGAAATTTTTGGTTCGACGAGACGTAAATAACGATTTTGAACATCTTATTGTATTGTTAAATATTCCCTGCGTTCGGTATTCTCGGAGCTCTGATTGAAGATAAGAAAATATAATTCCTTTCATTTCTTCCATCAGTGCTCCGAGAATAATGATGGCAGTGAAAATCTGACAACGTAAAAAGGTATTGAAAAATTTTATTTACGTCTTGTCGAGACCAAAATTTCAGTAAACTCTTTGGAAAACGACTTACATCGAAAATTGGGCAAATATACTTTCATGCACCATTCCCTTTAAGCCGGCTTCATCCTGAATTGTTTCTGTGAGCTCGTTGCTGGCTTTTAGACGCGTTTCTCACCCCAGCGATCCGGCTTCGATTCCCGGGCGAGGTCGCTCTCGGGATTTTTGCACGTGGGAATCGTGCTGGACAATGCCGCTGGTCGGCGGGTTATCTCGGGTGTCTCCCGTTTCCCCCGCCCTTACATTCCGGAGCCGCTTCACACTCACCTCGTTTCACCCTCATCGGCTCTCACGGCATTGATGTTCAGAGCCGCCCAAATATATCCACTCCATTCGACACTCAGTAATAAATGTTCTGGTTATAGAATTTTTGCCAGAAGAAGTATAAAGCAATAATCTAATGTCATATGGTTTCGCTTGTACTACATAAAGTGTGTTCGAATGAAAAATAATAGCCAAATCGGTAAAAATAATCGCGTTTTTAATGTTTGCCTACGCAGTATCCTTCAGAGGTATGACAAACGTATGACTATATGTCTGTATAGTCTGTTCGCGTTAAAGCGAGCACTTTTGAGGTCCTAGTTACTTTGTCCTTTCAGATATTTTTTTATCCTTAATACACGTTTTCAAATCAATATTACCATGTAAACAATACATACAGTGTGTATAATCCACCGCGCTTGGAAATAAACGTCTAAGGCTAAACTAAAATATATTAATCGATATTATTCCAAATGAGAGGGTTTTCATAAGTGCTCACTTTACCATGAATAGGCTGTAGTTAAGTAAGTGGGCTTCCATAGCCTGTAATAAAGTCCCACTGTTTGCACAGCGAAGCATGACGACGGCAGCACTGCACGCCGGTTCAACTCCTTGCGCGTAAGGGCGATGGAGCGTCGGGCGCGCGTGCCAATATCGCCCGTATCACTCCCTTGTTCCTGGGGCCTTCAATGCGCAAAGCACGTTCGGAACACAGGGGCCTTAAATGGAAGTGGTTCTGGTTGATAACGCGCTGGACCGCTTGCAGTCAGATAATTATCCCCATTAAGATTCAGGACACCAATTCATGTTGCCTACATTATCTCACTGCGCGATGAATCCTTTCATAAACGAGTGAAGAGATTTTGGGCGGCTTTTAACATCGAGGTCTTGAGAGCCGATGAGGGTGAAGCGAGGTGAGTATGGAGCAGCGCCGTAATGCAAGGGCGGTGGGGAGATCCTAGAGAAAACCCGCCAACCAGAGGCATCGTCCGGAAGTATTCCAGCGTGCGCAAATCCGGGGCGACCCTGCCGGGAATTGAACACGGTTCGCTTTGGAGGGAGGTAAGTAGTCTAAACACTACACCACCGCGGTCCCCTTTGCTACTGAAAATTAGTGGCGCTTGTATTCGAAGACAACGTTTATCCAAAAATATGATACCTACTCTATGACAAAACATATTTCCTCCGTGGAGTAATTGAAGAGTATCGAGAGTTATGAATAGATTAATGGGACTACGCGTTTGCTACGCGGAAATTGTATTAGGGACTCTGCTAACACTGACAGACAACCTTTTGTAGAACAGCACCCATATTAAACACACCTTTGAAATGTACGGCTAGAAAAGCTGCACGTTGCACACTTCTTTTTACTGATACCGTTAACATTGCAATTAACTTATCTGCATTCGCTTGGAAACTCTCGGGGAAAAAAATAACACTGCGCACTGAGAGATATAGAGAGAGGGTTTTTGTCAAGAAGTAGTGCCAACAATTGCATAGTAAGTAGATGCTAACAAATACGCTATTTACTGACGAAACACGGCTTGCCTGATAAGGAACAATAAATCGTTTTGTTCTGCAAGTGAAATGTAGAGTTCAAACGAGTGAATTCGGTATTCAGAGAAGAAAATTCCCGTCTATTGAAACTGCTCTTTAGAAAACGACTGTTTTATGTTGTGCGACACAACTCGGACAAACTTTTGTTATATCAGACGAACCTTTGTTAGCGTCAAACTTAAACTTAATACGCTTTAAGCCAGGGGTAGCAATCTTGATGAAAATATCAAACGTTTGGTTAACATAATATTTTCAAACCCCTGTCAGGCAATTCCTATTTCCACGTCTTCTGTCTCTATATTCGCTATTTCTGGCGCGTTTAGTTGTGTCGTGGTTTTTAAGTAGCAACCAAAGGAGAAATTAGAAATTATTTCCCGGTTCTGCTTTTAACTTTAAGAACGTCACCTAAACTCGAATGCAAACGATTTCAAGCACTCTGCCTTTTTTTGTAAAAGTCAAGACTACACGGCAGTAGTATTACGTTAGCGATTGCACGACCTATTTTATACGCCCTGCTTCAGTTCAAGTCAGTAATAAACCCACTACAGAAAAATTATACGTGTATGTACAATCCACTTCTGGATGAAGATAATTGCTCTGCTGGCAACAGCTGGGAAACTACGGCAACTCAAAGACACGCAGAATTGTGAATTTCTAATCCTAAAACTCATTTTAGATGAGAATTCTTCCAGTCCCTGCTCATCATAGTAATTCAAAACTGTGCATCAAAGGGAATACAAAACTACTTCAATTCCCATCTACTTTGCGAAATCGCCAACCTAATTATTTCGTCTTGGAACAAATGCTTTGGCGAAGAAATTTGTTGTGCGGGGCAGCAAATCGCATTGATGTGGCGTTTTTTTTTTTGCTCCATAAAACTAGCCAAACAGCTCGACGGCGACATGTTATATTAACAGAATAAAAGCGTACTGGATTTGCGTCTCTTTTTTGGTCGAGAACTTTTCCAGCCATGCATAATCTCAGTTGAGTACAATGGAATCTATATTACGTAGTTCACACTTCCAAAACGTTTTACTGACACGAAAGCCATTCATAATACTCATAATTGAATTTTTTGACGCTACTAGTACAGCATTCGCGATAAATCCAGAGTTCTGAAAAATGCTGTCAAAAATCCGCTACTGCTGACAGCTGAGGGAAACATCATTGTCCTTAAAACTTATTTGAAGTATTTTCCACCACTCACCACTGAATAAAATTTTAATTCTATAATTGTAAAATGTAGTGGTGACTACGTAAAGGAACAGAATAATATAAGGAACGGAATATATTTAAGTAGTTTACTGAATGATGACCGATTCTGAGTGTGGTGCTCATGATCTGAGCGTGATCAGGGTGATCATGTGTGACCAAGTCGGGTTTTGATCTTGACATTTGTGATTCTGTAGAAAAGTTGTGTAAAACCCACATAAGACACACGTAATCGTTTTTTTGTTGTTTTATTTTTAATTCGACGAGGACCAATCTTGAGCGTAGCGATAGTTCGTAAGGAAGTTTACTATCGGAGAGTAAACAAAGTTATGTCATACAGTTTATTATTTTAATACCCTAACATGCATTGAAATTAAGTGCATTAGTGAACAATAGTTAGCATTACATGGTAACACCGCCAGGCTTTCTCGTAGAAATGCCCGAAATGTCCGTTGTCTATGTCTAGTGTTTTAAAGTATTTGAACATAACAAAGATAAAGAAAAAATAATCCCTACATAGTGATAATTGTAAGTAATTACAATTACGTGTTGGTAATTATCGCACGTTACACTGTCATAAACGTAAAACGGGTGTACAGGTACAAATACCCTCGTGAACTAAAAAGTAAAATAGTTTTTAAAATACAGAATATTTGCTTTTATAATATTTGCGTCGTAATAATGGCCAGTGCCATCATATTCCTACAAAAAGTTATTGTATTCTGTACAGTACTTAAGAAATTATCAGAGAAAGACATGCGTACGATTGTAAAAGCTCATCTTTCCAAGGAAAGTATGCCAAAAATAACTACCATATCATCGTTTACATTCTTCATTACGAACATGTGTAAAATAAGAATTCTGCTAACCATTAATTAAGTTTCCCGCCTTCCTAGCACTTGAACTGTGATGTAGAGTGTTTGAAATCCAGAGGTTATTTTTTCCTAAGCTTTTAAACGTGCGTCCAATATGCTTATACAGGCTGTTCACGGTAATGTGAGTACTTTTGAATCCGTAGTTACTTTTTTTCCGCCCGGCAATTTTTTTATACTTTAAATTTCTTTTTAAATAAATATTGCCGTGTAAGTAATAACCACAGTGTTTATATTCCACCGCACTCGGAAGTTAACGTCTAGAGCTAAAATAAAATATGTTTATTGGCTATTGTTCCAGTTGAGAGTACTTTCAAAAGTGCTCACTTTACCGTGAATAGCCTATATACGAAAATAAAGGACATTTCACATTAGGAATTTAGATCTCTTTCAAGTCATTTTGCACATGGAAACTATAAGCACTCCGACATAGTTAAAAACTATATTTTCAATGCGCTGTATCTCAAAATATTCGGGTGAGATTCACGAGGGGCATACATTGCACCTAGCTATAGGCTGTTCGCGGTAAAGTGAGCACTTTTGAAAGCCCTGCTTAAGAATTACTTGTTGTATGCGCGTTGTGTATTCTTCCGCCGTATGTAAAATTAACACTGTCATTCGCCTCATCGCGTTATCCATGCGTCGGTCCAGTGAAACTGTGAGATTATTAGAGGAGTAAACATTTTACAGATCTAGCTAATTCTCACAATTAGATGCATTAAACTGAGAACAAAAGAAATAATTAAGTTTTGACAAATGTTTACCTAGCATTTTCAATTCCTCGCAAAGCCTTGGGATTACTTTCCCTCCATCGTTACCAACTTCACCGGGTACATGCCACTCAGTGCGCCTGTTAAAACATGTGCAAGTAGAAGCAGTGACTATTTTCTAAGGTTGATTTCAAAAGTACTCACTTTATCGTGAATAACCTTTACGCACTTTCCTTAGAATAAGATGATAGTTTGACATCTCAAGGTTCCCGCCTACCTTGCGCTTGAACTGCGTAACAGATTGTTAGAAATTCACTCTTTTTCTGAGAAGTTGTTAAAGGCTGTTCGCGATAAAGTGAGTACTTTTGAAATCAACCTTAGAAAAAAGTCTCTGTTTCTACTTGCACATATGTTAACGGGCGCACTGAGTGGTACGCGCCCGGTGAAGTTATTAACGATGGATGGGAAAGTAATTCCATATCTTAATGTAGAACAAAAAGTGTTGGGTTAGCTCTTGTGAAAACTTAAATTATTGCTTCCGCTCTCTGTATTTTTTTCACGCATCGAAGTGTCTAAATGAGCTGATTTTTTTTTATTTTATATATATTTACTTTTCTAATAATTTCACAATTCCACTTGACCGACGCACGAGTAAAGTGACGAGATCCATGCGATGTTAAATTCATATAAGGTGAATGAATACACAACGTGCAAACAAGTAGATCTTAAGCAGGGCTTTCGAAAGTGATCATTTTACCGTGAACAGCCTATAAACGCACACTTCAGGTGAGGGCTGTGGAGTGCTTTCAAAACGATTCAGTGTAACTGACGGCCCAGACGTGATGGCGCTGTGATTCGGGTGTTTGTGTATAGTATTTGTCTAGATCTATTATTTGTGTAATACAAAGTGTATCTTGGACAACATTTCTATAAAAATATCATAAATTAAGTGTCCAAAAAAAATATATATATAAAATTCAATATGTGGGCCTCGGGCCGCACAAGAGCCAGCCCAAAAGTACAGATCACGCATGTCGTTGGAAAGGGGAGGCTCTGGGCTACGCACAGGTGCCTTAATGTCCGGCGCCGAGCGAGCGAGGCTGTTTCGGGAGCGTCGCAAAGTTGAGGTGGCGTCGCTCCGTGAATGACAGCACGAACACATCTGCCTCCGCTGTACCCGATGGACACAGCGCGCTGGAAACCTCTGAGATTGCATGTTTGTATGTCTAACGGTTGGGCTGCACGTTCATGGGTAAGTTACTGAGTTCTCGCATTTTTATTTTTTTTTTTAATTACGTCAAAGCAGGAGAACACAACATTTTCGGAACTAACTATTCACAAAATTATCGTTCGCAAATAAAAGTCGTAATGCTGATGTAGGGTCTAGGTATGATCTTAAAATGCACGTTTTAAAAAATAACCGAAATGTGTCAGGTACAACGTCATAGGCGTAAGTAAATTACAAAAGATAAAAATTTAATGTCGCCGAACAGAAAATAGCAGTGTTAAAACTAGAAACATCTGAAAACTAATTTTAAATTGAAATAATGAAAAAACAGCGTGATAATTTAGTAGCAGATTACTTTACGCGACTCACAAAAATCAAGCCATTGGGCAAGAAAACACCTAAGTAATCTCGTGATTTGTTTAAAATATTCAAAGTAAAGTAAAGATTTACTAAGTAAAGAATGTTCACGGTAAAATGAGCACTTTTGAAATCCCTGCTTGAGATCTACTTGTACGCACGTTGTGTATTCTTCCACCTTATGTAAAATTAACATTTCATGCGTTGTTCAAGTGAAACTGAAATTATTAGAAAAGTAAATATTTTGCATATCTGGTTATTTTTAAACTTACGGTGCATTAAAAAAACAGAAAGCGAAAGAAATAATTTAAATAATCGGAAATTATTACGTAACGCTTTTTATTCGATGTTAAATATGGAGCTACTTTCCATTCATCGTTACCTACTGTAATGGGCGCATATCACCCAGTGAATTAGTTGAAGTATACGCAGGCAGATGAAGTGACATATTTCTAAGGTTGATTTCAAAAGTAGTCACTCTACCGTGAACAGTCTTTAAGCAAAGTGAGCTGTTGCAAGGTAAGCTGGCGTGAACTCTGTGCTGGAACCTGTTGCTTGCTAGTTTACACTGCCGCCTGTAAAACGTAGCTCGGAAGCTGACGCCACAGTACACGTGTAATGGGTCCCTAGCGGTTCGCTTGCGAGTGGTCTCGGAAGCTGACGCCACAGTACACGTGTAATGGGTCCCTAGCGGGTCGCTTGCGAGTGGTCTCGGAAGCTGACGACACAGTGCACGTGTAATGGGTCCCTAGCGGGTCGCTTGCGAGTGGTCTCGGAAGCTGACGCCACAGTACACGTGTAATGGGTCCCTAGCGGGTCGCTTGCGAGTGGTCTCGGAAGCTGACGCCACAGTACACGTGTAATGGGTCCCTAGCGGGTCGCTTGCGAGTGGTCTCGGAAGCTGACGCCACAGTACACGTGTAATAGGTCCCTAGCGGGTCGCTTGCGAGTGGTCTCGGAAGCTGACGACACAGTGCACGTGTAATGGGTCCCTAGCGGGTCGCTTGCGAGTGGTCTCGGAAGCTGACGCCACAGTACACGTGTAATAGGTCCCTAGCTGGTCGCTTGCGAGTGGTCTCGGAAGCTGACGCCACAGTACACGTGTAATGGGTCCCTAGCGGTTCGCTTGCGGGTGGTCTCGGAAGCTGACGCCACAGTACACGTGTAATGGGTCCCTAGCGGGTCGCTTGCGAGTGGTCTCGGAATACATTCAGTTTCCCTAGGTCACACCCTGGTCACTGGTTCCTGATGTGTCGCACAGAGAACATACAGCAGTGAGCAGACACCGCCACCTCGCAACAGTTCGCCACACGCCACTGAAACATGGAACGATGAAGTTGACATTCGCAAAGGCGCGACGGTAGGAGCCGCGTCCTACTCAACCCTGCTAGGCAAAGAGGTTACCCAACGGTTTGTCACTCACTACCTCCCGCTGCAAATCAGTGAACCAGACGCGACGAAATACTTACCGAAAACCGACTCCGTATCACACGGGTCAAAGCCAGCATCGCTGCCCTCTGCGTCGTTGAAGAGATCAAGTAAATGTGGGCCTACGTGAAGCCATTTCCGGCGTATGGGACCGAGTGGTTCTGGGGCGATAAGTGCGACACTGCCGTGTGCATCAAGTACGCCATCGCCATTAACCGCAAGGCCCTGAACTGGTGTGCAGTGTTACCGTCACTGCGTGTACTTATGCGACTTTCAGCAGTGACGCTATTCTTCTATCGGTGGAAAGTCTGTAAGAAGTTTCGATGCAGGGCCATTGAGTAGGTTTGTATGTATCTCACGGGTGTATTTTGAGATACACTTTGAAAAAGCCGTTTTAAGCCATTTAGAAGTACTAAAATTGGACGGGGCTATGTCGGAGCGCACGGCCACTGGTTTAAAGTAAAACGTCAACGACAGCGAGTCACTCATTACCTGACTACGGCAAAGCCAAAAGGGAGGGTTATGTATGTTACAGTTTATGTATGTATGTGTGTATGTGAGTTAGTTTGTTACTTCGTGTAGCCTAAACTACTGAACCGATTTCAACAAATGAGTTGTTGTTGGACTCGTCTTGATCCAGAATGGGTCCTAGGCTATGCGACGTCGTCTGCTGCACGCCAATGGTCCTGCAGCGCATCGGTTCTACTGATGTAGATATCCATCCGCTCGGATACATCTTCTACATATGTATGGGTGTCATCTTCACTCCCCATGTCCACTGAGGTAAACTCACGCGTAGGCATCGAAAAAGAAAGGATTTTTTTTCTAAATACCAAAGGTGAGGGTGTCAGAAGTATTATCCGTGTTCTCCATTAATAGTTAATATATTGGAAGATTTTTAATACATCGGTGTGCTTCTTGCTTCAAATTGCATATACTTACGAATAAAATATTTCTTTCGGGATTTGCTGTAGTTAAGGAAGTGGTGTGGGATGTAGCTTCAATTTGTAATCACTACACAAATACAAATGCTTGAAAATTTACTAAGTGACTTTTCAAAATTCAACTATTATGTGAATTAAAAGAAAGATCGAAATATTCAACGTCTCTTAAGCCCCATGCGATATTGTAGCACTTTTTGCTTCACAATACTAAAATAAAATGCTTAAAATTTAATTATAAATAGTTTATCGAAATTTAACCTTAAAAGAATAAAAAGTAGTGGAATACGTTTCTCGGGCTCTTCAATATCTCTCTAACCCGATGGGATGTCACTGTGAATTGTTTCTTCACTATACCACAAATACGAATGCCTAAAATATCAATTCTACAACTTTAAAAAATTCAGCCCTTAAGAGACTAGAAGAAAAAGGGTTTGTTTTCGTGGGTTCATCAGTATTTTTTATATCTGGTAAGAGGCTGATGTGCCTTTGTGTTCAGTATGAAACCTATAGGAATGGCTAAAATCAAATTCAAGGTGTTGAATAATTATTTTAAATTCCGCCGACGTCATATCCACGAGCCAATCATACACACGGTAAGGCGAGCGAAGCCCCGAGATGTAGTTAACAGATAAAGAAACATAACATATACAGAAGTAGTAAGAGAAAGGCAACAATAGCCCTTTAGTATCATGTAATTTGAACTGTAACTACTTCCATAATCTCGATAAAACTAGTGACATCGTTTATTTACAACTCGTTTCCTGAAATTATTTTATGTGGTATACTAGAGTTGTAAAAAGATGCAATGAAAATACGTTTTTAGTACAATTACGTTATCTAGCTAAGGAAAAATTAATAAATAAAATTTTTGGCGGTGATTTTCATTGTTATATTATGAGAGACTGAAACTGTGATCTGAAAATACGAAACAATAAAACCAATATGTACCCAACTTGGTACACTGGCATTTTTATTGTGTGCACTAAACACGCCAGTAAACAACATCTTTTAGTTTGCTATGTTGGATGAAAATTTAACATGAAATTTAAATATAAATGCCATAACTCAGTAGCATCTAAACAAATTGCAATCGCATTTTGCATTTAAACAGTAACATGAAAGTCCACCCAGAATTTTTTATGAACAGTCTACTTTATTCAGAACGATTGTGACATCCTTCTAGCGTTAAAGGCCAATCTCAGGTGCCACTAAAAGGATTGAACTAAAACGTGATGTGCTGGAGTAACTTCTCTGTGTAATGAATTTGTTACGAAATCGCTTCATTACTCCGCAATTTCGGAAAGTACTGGCAACAAATATTTCTTTGTAATAGATTTCATCTTATCTCAGGAACCATTCTATATACTATCATTAAATCTCGTCGCAATTCCTTGCACTTAGAAAAATGTTAAAAGTAATTTCCTACTCTCTAATAATGCATGAATAAGGATGCATACTGAAGCATAATATCGATAACTTCATGTTTCTCGTGATGTTGTGATGGGGCATAGTTAGGAGTAGAGTATGAGTGTGGTAGGAGTTGAGGCTGGAAAGGTTAGAAGGAGCAGGGAGAAATGGATAAACAGGAGACCAGGTAAACAGTATGAAAATGAACCAAAATCTGTGAGTTACAGCACTCCTCTACTCATACAAAGCCTTTAAACACGAAATGTGTGTGTGTAGGCATGTGTAAATGTATGTGCGTAAGTGTGTAAGCATATTTGTATGTACGTATGTATGTTACTTGTGTGTACTACTTATGTGTTATACATTTATACATATGTGTGTGTGTGTGTGTGAAAATGTGTTTTCTGCTTTTTGAAATTGCAGAATTGCCACTAAGATACATAACATCTGGCAATGTCCTCCATATTGTAAACAATATTACTCCGCACAGCAGCAGCGCGGGCACGCGCGCACACAAACACACACAAACACACACACAAACACACACACATACACATATATCAGCAACGAGTATGTATATACGTTATTTACATACATTATACGTGTATAAATGTACACATGAAAAATATTTAATTTAAAAATTTTATGAAGATGGAACTGAGCTACCTAATTATTATATCAACTGGATGAACCATATAGCTCCTATTAATAACTGAACCTGTGCTAACTACTGAAAGGTATCAGTTAGACGTATCTTCTTTGTCCACTAATAGGACGTGGTAAGTATTCTTACATATAAACCAATCAACGCATGATTTTCTAGCAACAGTACCGAGGTCCAATCCAAACACGTTAACATATATTCTATAGTTAAATGGCGACGACTGAATAATTTTGTGTTAATCACAAAAAAAAATCTTTGAGAAGGTTTTACACAAAACATTTTGTGGCTGCCACAAATTATTACCCTTTTTAGTGTGCTTTCTTCTTAAGACTTGCGAAGAAAAAGTTGCTTATATCGCGTAGTATAACAAACATTAATTAGTATTTGAATATTATCTGACTAAAGGGGAAATATTTCACGCTTGGTTATAATTTGCGTTAGAACATTAAGGTAGAAGAAGAGTGTATTCCTATGGAGATCTTCACCCGTCTGTACGATGTACATACAGAACTCGTTAAGGAGTATACACAGAACCAACACAATCAGGAAAGTACGATAAATGCTGCATATGAAAGAAGAATGTATATGTGTTGCAACACACAAAAATATTTTACTGCAATTTACTTATTTAAATGTTATAAAAATCAAATGATAATCTATATTTTTAGTCAAGATGTGTGCGTATTAATAACAATAAATTCTAAGTGTTTTAAAAAGCATATTATTTTGCAAAAACAGAATCATCAAGCCAGACTACGATAATAATAACAAACTTCGTATGAAATATAAACAATTAGTAATAACGTTAACAAATATATTTAGTTATTGATTTTGTTTATCATAATCCATTTTAGCAACAAAATATAGTACTTCTATAACAGAAGTGGACGGACATAAATTCAATTATTAATAATATTTCTACTGCTTGATTACAAATGACCAGAGTAATTTTTTTGATGGTCTTTTTGGTTATTTTCTTTTTGTTTTTGCCAAACGTGCATTCTGAAGTACTTAGAGTGGAAATACGCTTTACCCCTTAACGTACACACAAAATTTCCATTTCAGGTGTTGCAAAAGAATAAGTTCATGGCGCGAAAAGTACTTGCGAATTTCTTACTAACCCGTTCTGTCCCGAATTAATTCAAAAGCCCAAATGTTGCAATCGTGAAATATTTTGGCGTCTGCTGTACTTGTATAGAGCTTGATTCTCACATCCAGTAAACAACGTGATGGATGTTCGGTGTTGTCATCATTGACCACTCACAAACGAGAACGGCAGAAACTTGTGCAAATCATATTACTCACAAGCACAACGTTCGAAACGCAGAGCACTGATTCATTTCTGTGTACAGCACCGGTCATGAGTATAACTGATGTGCATTATGTCCACGATCGTGGACGCGGCGATGGAACGGGTTAGCAACTGACATGTTAGAAGGGGCAGCGGTGGCTGAGCGGTTAGCCTGCTCGCCTCCCACCAAGGCGATCCTGGTTCAATCCCCGGCCGGGTCACTCCGGATTTCTGCATGTGGGAATCGTGCTGGACGATGCCGCTGGTCGGCGGGTTTTTTTTTTTCCCGGAGATATCCCGTTTCCCCCCGCCCTTTCATTCCGACGCTGCTGCATGCTCACCTCAATCTCCATATTTCAGCGGATCAATGCCACAAGAATATACCAATTAGAAAATAGCTATTGTGTCACCAGCGACCAATAACATTTCCCAAGGGAAAGCGCTGTCCTTATTGACGCTATATTCTGGACTTGTATAGTACCGATCATACATTTACCTGTTCTGCAACATTTCAGACGTGAACGAGTATACTTGGGGTAACATGGTAGGGGGTTAAATATCGATTTAAAATACATAATTATCAATTGATTGTTTAAACACTTAAACGAATAAACTGTAACAAAGTATTTTACAGTGTCTTCTGTCATGTGCAACATGGATAATAACTATTCTAACAATTATTTATACAGCCTATACGTGGTTCCTTCACACTTTTTCAATCAAACCTTTGAAACATCACCCCATGTATGATGTGTTTAGTTAGTTCCTAGATATTCCATGAATCACAAGCGTGTTATATTTCTGTTAGCATAAAAGTATCTCATTTTCCGTTAAATTAAAGTTTCACCAGTATTTTATTTATAAATTGTAATATTTCGTTTATAGTAAATATGAACAAAAACAATGAGAAAACACTCGTGTTGGCGGCGCCCAGTAATAAATAGTTCTCATGCAAAATATTATTACCACTTAGTGCTCGCGGATTCGGTGAGTTGTCCTCTGCTGTAAATCTCTAGCATTAGTTAAGCTACGGTTGCGTAAAGCAGAGCGATATCCTGGAAGTGGAACTCCAGCAGGGCTTCAGAAAAGTGCGAAGTACCCGTGAACGGATTATCCGACGTATACTACTTTCTAATGAATTCTGCGCGCTGCGCGGGTCGAGTGCACGTCTCCAGTTGAAGCTGCTAATCTTCTCCCTTGATTAACAGAGGCGGATGTTTCATCCGGTGAATACAGCAACTCTGGGTCTGTTTTGCTTCTCGCATCGAGCAGGTTGAGCGACTGTGGTAGATTATGAACGGCCAGGCTCCCTGCAAGCCGGCAGCCGCGAACTCCAAATGGGGAATCAGTGTTAAACGAAATTCCTTCCCAGTGCAGCAATGTAGTCGGTGACTACTTGAAGCAGAAAAATTTTGATGCGACTTTCTCAGAGAATATTGCTGCGTAAAATTATATCCTTAAAAAAAAAATTATTCATTGATATTTTTTTTCTGTTATATGTAAATTTCAATATTACATTTTAGAAAAATATGTATTAAGCAAAACAATCGGCACGATATCTCAACATAATTTTTGTTTGGAACAGTTATCTTAAAAATTGACGCAATGAGAAGGAATTTCGTTTTACATTGATTCCCCATTTAAAGTTCGCGACTGCCGGTTTGGTAGGTGTTGTCCTTAAAGCCGATATTACCCGATACCTGCAGCCGTACTTGGTTCTTGTACAAGCTTCTACAAGCCCTTGTGCACGAGCCGGTATACCAGCCGCTATGGAAGATTCATATTACACGACAGCAGTTCGCGTACTAGCATTTGGCAACCTCGGTGGGTGCGCAGTGTGTGGTTTGTAGTAAATATGAACCCCAGTCATAGAACTGCTACCAGCTAGTAACTTGCGTAGGCCTATAAAAATACTAGCTAGCACATCTTAATATTGCTATTATACTGTTCGCCTTTTACATATATTGATTGCTTACTAGTATAGTTTCATTATTTTTCTTGTAAACGACGTGAAGTCACTAGAGTAAGAGTGTGTTATTTTTAATTTTGACGGAAATTACTGACTGGTTTGCAAAATATAGTTTTTTCTTTACGTACTGGAATATTATCAGCGTGTAAAATTTAATCATAAAAATATATTCGACCCGACGGAGTTTCGAACTCGCTTGCAACAGTTACATCTTACTTTATGACTCTACCACCAGTTCACACATGATATGTAGAATTTATATGCTGTAGATACGGTAAACACTTTCAATTAATTTTTTCATAGAGTAGGTAATGTTTTAAGTATTTATAACGGTTTTAAAAAGTAATTGAAAAGTTGTCAACGCCAATATTATTCGTCTATTTGAAAGAGTTTCAAACTCACGGATGTATAATCAACATGGAGGAGTCCCTCTTCGGTTTCTTCATCAACTCGTTTCAAGTAGTAGCCACGGGGAGCGCCCTACGTTCTGAAACTGCGATGCGATTGGCCAGGTACGAGAGCCGGTATGGAACCTGCCACGGAAAATAGGACGCGTCCAATTACCAAACCAGGTACGAAATCTGGCCGCACAATGCGGGAAATGCCATGACGGGTGCCACACTAGCCCGTATACCGGCCCCCATGGCGGACCTTTCACAAGCTTTCACGGAATATGGTACCGTGTAATACCACTTTAAGCGAAGGACGAGACTTTATCTTGGCAAACGCCCTAGTTAGGGTTAGCCAGGAAGTCCGGAGGGAGAGTTCGCACCTGGCGGGCAGTCAACGAGGCCGCGCGACTCGTAATTCCGATACACCAACGTGTTTATTAACAGCATTTTGCTGTTTACCTTCGCCGACGAGCCGGGTGGGACGCCAGCGTGTCATTACGCAAATTACTACCTCTTCCCCGCTCCATCCTCTTCACATCGATCGCTTCGCCAGTTCAAATATCCCAGGAGCGACGCGAATGGCGCCACGGCGGCGGCAAGTGGGAATTCTGGCTTGCTTTCAGATTGTTTCTGGACGTGAATACGTCTTTGAAATCAGCCCGACACATGGAGTAACTGCTGGTCACGATAAAGTGAGCACTTTTGAACTCAACCTTAGAAAAATGTTACTGCTCCAACCTGCATATATTGTAACGGGCGAACTGGGTGACATGCGCCCAGTAAAGTTGGTAACGATGCGTGAAAAGTAGTTCTACAACTTAACGTCGAATAAAAAGTGTCACGTGACCATTTATTCAGACTTAAATTAGTCCTTTCACTTTTTTAATTTATTTTAATGTATCGAAGTGTAAAAATGAGAATATCTGCTAAATATTTTCTTTTTTTAATAATTTCGAATTTTCACTTGACCGACACACGAATAAAGTGGCGAGGCCCATGGCAACGATAATCTTTCATAAGGCGGAAGAAAACACAACGTGCATACAAGTAGATCTTAAGCAGGGCTTTCAAAAGTGCTCAGTTTACAGTGAACGGCCTATACCAGGATGGAAACGGCGATATGACGTTTACAGAGCGACACGTTCCAACTATACACCGTCGTAACTAAAAACACGATGTGGGGGGGGGATGGTCTCGTTCGACCGGGTGTACGACTGAGATGCAATCGTGGCCTTGGGTTGGCGCGGGTGGGGGCCCGTGGCGACTAGCAGCGATTTCGGCCGTGAGCGCGAAACTCAACTGTCTGAATATCTCATCTGGCGACCGCTGCCTGCTAGACCACTGACTTTGGGGGACAACGTAAGATCTCGTCTCTATCTGCCTACACTGACAGAAAATCGAACAAAATATTTGTTTTTATAGGGCCAAAATGTATATTTAGTTGCCCTAACAAGATATATTGTTGAGCAAACAAAATTTGAAAAGCAGCAAAATTACTTTTGTTCGTTTAGCAAAATATATGTTTCAATAAACAAAATCTCTGTGTTTGGCCAAAAGAAAAATTACACTATCAACTAAATAGTCTTTTGAATCAACTGTACATATTTGTTTGGCCACTCATTTGACTGCCTTCGTTCGAAAATACAGCTCGAGAGTTAGTTTGTATTTTCTGCGACAATTAGGATAGTAACCGTTTTTTTGTTAGTGCATGCTTAATAATCGTAAAAAACACATTAATATAACAATGCAAGAATAAACTAACAAGTAAAGCTATATAACTTTAAATATTTGTTTGCACACGTTGCCCAATTTTCGTAGTATATTTATTCAAAAGCATTCCGAAGTCATCAGTTGTCACATTAGCTGAGATTACTAAGGCGTAGCGCTCGGACGCGTATGAACTAGGTTGGAAACGAAGTCAAAATTTTCTGTATCGGTCGAAACTTTTTTACCATATGTACGTGTACCCAAACAAATCTTAATTGCACCAACCTTAATTTTAGAGTTCGGGGCAACAAAATAATTTGTTTTCAGCAAAAAAAAAAATATTTCATTGCCCCTATACAAACAAATTATTTGTTTGCACCTAACAAATCTTGTTTGATTCAACAGAACCTTTTTATCAATCAGATAACTAAGCAATAAGAGCCGTGGATCGATTTCGTTTACTTTAATTTTATTTCAATATGTGAAGGAAGAAATTCTCCGCTGACGCAGACGTATTCATGAGATACAGCTGCTACCCAGTATTTGCCACCACAAGAGCCGGCCCAACTGTGTGCTATAGACTAAAAGTTATTTAAACGCTAACGTAAACGCGTGTCTTACATCAATATGTGTCTTATATTAATTCATTTTATTAAGTTACTGATTTAATACATAGTAATAAAAAGAAAAAAAAACTTAAAATATCTAACCGCCCTCAGCGTGTCTGTATATATGTGTGTGTGGGTGGAGGGGTTGGGAAAATATCTTTCTTTCCAGCATAACTACACGACCACGCGATGAAACGTACCCCGTGGGCTGCCCCGGGAAACTATATAGCGACTCGCCTACCCTATACACAACAGACCAACATGTCAGACAGGCATCGCGACACTGTCACTCTCTCCAGTCGGGAGGCTGGAGGGGAGCTTCGCTTTAAAATAGGCTCAACTCCAAAATTAACAGCCTAAATACGGGTCCGATGTCCAAAAAAAAAAAAAAACAGCTACACGGCGCCCCGCCGCCCAATGATTTGAGTACGTGTCGGGGTGCATTTGTTTTGCAAACGCCCTGTGAGTTATGGGAGTCTGGGCTCCCGGTTTCACGTCTCCAAGGCCATCCAGTGGCGTATGAGGGTTCGGCGGAGTGTTTGGAACATCAGTACACTTCTTGTCAGCAGGTTTTAATTCAACTGGGCACTCTCAGAATTGGTAGAAAATTTAGCGGATCAATTTATACGCGTATTGAGAACGTATCAACTATATAAGCTCTTCACGGTTAACTGCTTGCTTCCGGAAGCCCTGCTCAAGATCTATATATCCTACCGTCGCGATAAATTTTACATTTTTTTGAACCAACCTTTAAAAAATTACCCCATGCATGACGTGTTTGGTCATTTCCTAAACACGGTGTGTATCACCAGCTTTTTATACTTCTGTTAACAAAGTATTTTATTTATGTAACACTGAACTTTTACTTATATTTTAACGATAAATTAAAGTATTTAAATTATGATTATTATGATCAAAAACAGGGGGCAAATAGGTGTGTTGGTAATGCCTAGTAGGAAATAGTTGTTATGCGAAATATTACTACGCTCAGTGCGCACAAATGCGATGTGTTGTTTTTTTTTTTTGGTGTAATTTTCTAGACTAGCCAAAGCATTGTTCGATTGAGGCGGAGAAATATTCTGGAAGTAGAACTTTAGCAGAATAAATGTATGTAAAATAATTAAGAAATCAATATTTTACAAATTTAATACTCATTAATTTACGCATTTATAAAAAAAAAATCAGAAAGCGAAGTAAATATTTTCAGTATTCACCAAAATTTAATTCACTTATTTTAACTCAGCGTTGAGATATGGAACTACCTTCTCTTCGTCGTTACCAACTTTATTTGGGCATATGTCAGTTAGTGTGCCCCTTAATATATACACAGATAGGAGCGGTGACAGTTATCAAAAGTTGATGTCAAAAGTACTCATTTAACCGCGAAAAACCTGAGACAGTGAGTATCATGTAATGCGGAAAATGACCAACCACGCCCCCAACTTGACTGTGAGCAGCGCTACAACAGACTTCCGTGTGCTAGCCTGACTACCTGCTTGTCTTACCTGCACTGCACGGCGCAATATTCCAGCGAAGTTTATATTTCCTAAAATTGAAAATACCCAAAAGCTTCTGTGCTACTGTGCTACGTAATAAAAAAAAAGCCTTTACCTTGACTGGAACTGTGATGCGCACGAGGAACAAGGTTTTGTGCTGCTCGCCGGGGCCCGAGCCGCGGCAGATCGCCATCCTGTAAGGCAACTGTTAATCTGAGCGGCCCGGAAAACATGGTTCATTGACTTGCCACCTTGGGCGCTAGTGTAGCGAGAGGGGCGTGTACCAGCGTGTAATGCGCGTTATAGATGGCACCACAAGGACCTTACTTCTGGGAAATTAACGACTTCTGAAAGGTGCAGAGGCTCACCAATGGTCAAAATTAAAAACTGACTGTTTGTCCCTAATGTAGTGGGGTGGTTTCCCACCCAAACTTTTACCCCAGCAGCCGACTAGTCCCCAGAGACTCGGCTGCTGGGTTCCAGACACGTCATAAACTAAGTACACTATCTACCAAAAAGTAATTGGGCACCCGTGAAGATAGATAATTCAGTACGTCAGTTGACCTGTGTTTCACGGCCTTCGGCGTAGGACCGCTGGTGTTTGTCCGTGGTAGCATGAACACAGAGGCCTATTGTAACATTCTGGATAATTAAATGCTCCCAACATTGTGACGTTTTTACGGAATGGACCCGTGTTACTTCCAGGATGACAATGCCAGGTGCCATGTTTCAAGGGCTACTATGCAGTGGTACGCCGACAACAATGTTCGCTGATTGGACTGATCCGCCCAGAGCCCCGACCTCAACCCTATAGGACATATTTGGGACGAATTGGATCGCCGGGTGAGGGCTCGCCAGGCGCGGCCAAAATCCATTGCTCAACTCATGGAATCCCCGTGGATGTCCTGCAAACACTCGTAGAGAGAATGCCAGACAGGGTGGCTGCTGTTATAGCCGCAAGAGGTGGCCCTACGAGATTATAACGGAGTGACAACCACCGAGCAAACATTGTGGACAGGTGCCCAATTACTTTTTGTTAGATAGCATATTTCTCATCATGCTGTAGGGCACATATTGGCCAGGTTAAAAGTAGAAAAATGGACTTCTTGCCCGTCCATGTAGCCGGCAAAAGTTTGCCTGGTAGGCCTAGGCAAATGATTGGAGATAGCTATTCAATTTGTTAAAATTTAGTAACAAAAGGCTGTTAATGTCAATAATTGTTTTGCTTCAGCCTTAGTTCTGTAACCACAGTCATATTAAGTTTTCAGCCTTGGTGTAGGTTGGTAATCAATGTCATGTATTGAAACATATATAAAAGAAAATATCTAGTATTTTATAGTTTTGCTTTGTTCTGAAAGGAAGTAACTTTTAAAGATATTTTAAGTATAGGAAGTATATGGAATGCTTAGCTTCATACTTAAAAGGAGACTTAAAAATCTTACACGATTTTAATCATTACTAGCGAGAAAGAAAATAAATGTACCTGAATAAGAATCTTACACCATTTTAACAAATATTTTTCGGATGTACCCATGCACATAAATTAATGAAAAGGTAATTTAGCATGCTGTGCCATGAGAGACTTAAAAGGAGTTACTTTTTTTCAATATACTCCAAAAGTTGTGCAATTTCAGCCTTACGTAAAGTTTAAATTTTCTTACTGTCTCATGATGTTTTAAGGGCTATTTTTAATTTGTTTTGTTTAACTTGGAAGTGAGCTCTCTATTTATAAACGTATTGAATAACCAAAAGGTACTCAGTTTTAATGAACCAATTACATTTTGTAGCAGTATATTTTGAGGGAAGTAGTGTTTCGTAAATATTTGGATCTTTTTGCATAGTTTGAACTGAAATAGTTTTCAAATACAAAAACTTTTCCCATACAGTGTGGGTGTTTCTGTTTTCTAGAGATACTGTGTGCCTAAACTGTTCTCAAAGTTTGTTTGCTGGTCGCCGTTTTTTTTTTTTTTTTTTTTTTTGGTTACGTGGCGTTTCTAGTGTCGTCCTGATTTGCAGGACAAGGCGAGCCTCGCCAGCCTATCAATTCTCTTCCGTGCATCCATGATCGCTTCCCTATATTTTTTTCGAGAAAGATCCAAATACGTAACGATGTTCCCTACTCAACATAGTATAGTTACAAGGAACACGTATACATCCAAAGCCTGATGCGTGATAAATATCCAACACTACTGTATTATGAAGTGATCGGGGCTTAGGTGGACGGCCTGCCTGATCGCGCCTTCAAACGTTGAACCAGGGCACGAGCGTGATTGCAGTAATCACCCTCGCGATGCCAGTTGCAGAAACCCCCACCCACCAGCCAGTAATCGGGGCCGAATACGTTGAACAACGTGCCTCGGTAGAGGCCAACGTTACACAGGGCTCGGCGTATTTTGTCGTCAGGCCATCGCAACGAGAAGGAATACGGGGATGGGGGTGTCCGGCTGTAGTTAACCGCATCCCAGAAACAGCCTTCAGCAATGTGAAAAAGGTGTGAACTTTCCAATTAGATTTTAATGGTAGTGGCGTGTGGTAAATAATCATAACGATGCAAATTATCATAATCATGTTCCTTATAAGCTCCCCCGATTAATAAACACGTAATAAGATGTTGTATGATCATCATGTTCGATAAACCCCATCATATACTGCTGTGCTCTACCTAATCAGGGCACATTATTCAGCTACGCAATTATACCCTTTCACGTATGTAATTGGCCTCAAGTCAATTTCATAACACTACGTATCGGTTTAATCTATTCAGTCCCGAATTCATTTACGAGCTCGACTGTTGCAGTCGTGTTCTTTTTTTTTACCGTTTAGCGTTCTTCTCGCAGCCAGTGCTGTATTCGTTGACGTCAGCCAGCATTGGCCGTTCAAAACGAGAATTGCAGAAACTTCAACCAATCATATTTCTTGTGGGGGAGACACTCGGAACACTGGCCACTAATACCTTGCCTCGTACAGGCTGTTGAGAATTCCCCTATATTTACGGAAACTGTTACGGAAACGTACAGTAAATGTGAGTGAACGCAATCCGTAATTACGAAAAATGGAGCTGACTCCGTAGAAACAAAGAACGGAAAATCACCATATACCCCACGGCTTCGTGTTTCGATAACGAAGAATGGCGAGTCTACAGTAGTAGAATGATTTAGTATGTCCGGTCGCAAGGGGACAGGGGCTCGGAGCGTCGGAACAGTTCATGCTCTGTCATTCCGGTCGCCCGGCAGCCATCTTGGAACCCGGTGACCTTGTCCTTGAAATTTAACTTTTAACTCCGGTGACCTTTGAGATTGAAACCCAACAAAAGAATAAGAAAAATTCAAAAATAAAAAGAATCCCAAAGAAAAGTAATCATTAAAATTATTAACAAGTTATTATAATGATGATTAAAAATATTAAAAAATTATTCTAAAAATGTATGACAAAAACGTACATATCCGAAGGTCCCCCCCCCCCCCAGAACCCCACGCCTATACTCATTCTGAGAATTGTTTTTTTTCGTCTATACTTTGTTTATACATTGCTGGAGGCAGCCATTTTGAATTTATTTCCTTTGTAATTTGTTTATACATTGCTAAATAAACGCCATCTTAATTTTTTTTTGTTTGCAATTTGTTTATACATTCTTGGAGGCCATCTTCTTGGATTTTTTCGTTTGTCATTGGTTTATACATTGCACACTTTAAATTAGTATCAGTGGGAAACCATTGATTCGCAGTGAAATTCACCTACTCGAATCAGTGAAAATGGCTCCACTTAGAAGCAGTGGATAACCACTAATTGTTTCAGTGAAAAAATTTCACTGATGTAAATAGTGACGTGAAATTATTTCACTTATTGACTAAGTGACGGCCGACTACAGTGGCGAATTAAATATGAATTTTTATTTAATGTATAAACAGATGACAGACGAGAAAAATCAAGATGGCGAAATGAGTATTGGCGAGGGGTGGTGGAAGGGCCTCCGGAAACGTAGCATTTTAAAATGAATTCTTGAATAATTGTTATTAGAATTTTAATAATTTTCAATAATATTTTTTTAGATTATGGATTTTTTTTTTTATTATTTGTATTTCAAGGTTAAAGGTCGCCAGGGTCAAATGTTAAGGTCACTAGCTCCCAATATGACCACCGGGCATGAACTGATCCGACGCTCCGAGCACTTGTGCTTTTGCGCCTGGATATACCTTTCTTCGCCTCTACAACCGGAAAATTATCGTTTCTATGGCAACTAGGTTATCCGCGCTACTGCGATTTATGCTTTCAAACATGAAAAAGCAGCATCAGGTGGCTGCAAAATTCAGCATTGCTTAAAATACAGTACATTATCTGTAACAGAGACTGAAAAGGTTGTATAAGTGACTGTTCTACCTTAAAACTATATGAGAAATTGTATGCAATAGATTAGTCATGGATTTCCGACTTTTTGACCAGTACCAGTTCAAATCTCGTTCAGGTATAAAATATTTAAACTCTTTTTAAGTATCGTTCATGTGCACAGTAGAACTCCCGTATAAAGATAATATAGAGATTATTTTCGCTACCACTTTTTCTTCAACTGGAAGTACAAAAAAATAGCAAGGACATTAATGGAAAGTTCCCCTTAAATTTACAGAGAGTTTGTGGGCAGGTCTAGATAAGTTTTTACTAGCACTTTTGAATAAAACGAAGGAATTCATTTTTAACGGTGCAATGCCAAACAAATATTCTTCATGAGCATCATGACCTCTGTTACAGTTTAAGCGGACCGTGAAGTTGCGCTAAATTGTTTTATTCATGAAACTATTAAGAGACTCTCCTACCTGCCGCTCAAATGCGTTGCAGAGTGTTTGAAATACACGTTTTTCTACGAAACTACTGCCACGTGCATCCAATGTGCTGATCTTCGAAAACAACACGTGCTTCTAACGCGGCCTTATTGAGAGCTTTCGAGAGCTTTCAACACGTCAAGCACATTATAAACACCATTTCAAGAGCTTTCAACACGTCAAGCACATTATAAACACCATTTCAAGAGCTTTCAAGACGCCACGCACATCAGAAACATTATTTCAAGAGCTTTCAATAACTCACGCACATTAGAATCACAATTTCGATAGCTCTCAAGAGGTCACGCATATTAGATACACAATTTCAATAGCTTTCAAGACGTTACGCACATTAGAAACACCATTACAGCTGCTTTCAAGACGGCGCACACATTAGAAACACCATTACAACAGCTTTCAAGACGTCAGGCACATTAGAAACACCATTTCAGTGCCCCCCCCCCCAATATAGTTGAGAACAACGTTTTCAAAACTGCTGCATCTCAAAATATACGCGTCACATACATGCAAAACTATTCGAGGGCCCAATATCGAGCCTTGCGACAGACTTTCCGCCAATAAACTGATAGGGACACCGATTTGGAGTCCCGCATACAGCACGACGAGATCACTGCACGCTTGTTCAGAGCCCTGCGTCTAGAGGCGATGGCGCACTTTGACGGGAGTGGCAGAGTCGCCCTTTTCGCCCCCTCGCTTCCAGGGAGGCGAGTCCCACAAGCTCGCTTTTAGTCTGTGATGGCGAGGGACGCAGTCACACACAGGCGTTTTTTTTTCCTAACCTACCCTAATTCTAAGTGTTAGTCCCTTAGTGAACCTATAGTTAAACGTCTGAGGTAGGGACAGGAGCTATCGCGTCTCAGGGCTGAGCCCCTTGCGCCTACAGGAGAGGGAATCCATGCAAGGAGGCATGTAACGTGGCAGAGAGGGATTGGGCAGCCGTGGCCACCGTTTTGGTCCATGACCACCTCCCTTAGTGAACCTATAGTTAACCGTCTGAGGTAGGGACAGGAGCTATTGCGGCTCAGGGCTGAGCCCCTTACGCCTACAGGAGAGGGAATCTATGCAAGGAGGCATGTAACGTGGCAGAGAGGGATTGGGCAGCCATGGCCACCGTTTTGGTCCATGACCACCTCCCTTAGTGAACCTATAGTTAACCGTCTGAGGTAGGGACAGGAGCTATTGCGTCTCAGGGCTGAGCCCCTTACGCCTACAGGAGAGGGAATCCATGCAAGGAGACATGTAACGTGGCAGAGAGGGATTGGGCAGCCATGGCCACCGTTTTGGTCCATGACCACCTCCCTTAGTGAACCTATAGTTAACCGTCTGAGGTAGGGACAGGAGCTATTGCGTCTCAGGGCTGAGCCCCTTACGCCTACAGGAGAGGGAATCCATGCAAGGAGACATGTAACGTGGCAGAGAGGGATTGGGCAGCCGTGGCCACCGTTTTGGTCCATGACCACCTCCCTTAGTGAACCTATAATTAAACGTCTGAGGTAGGGACAGGAGCTATTGCGTCTCAGGGCTGAGCCCCTTACGCCTACAGGAGAGGGAATCTATGCAAGGAGGCATGTAACGTGGCAGAGAGGGATTGGGCAGCCGTGGCCACCGTTTTGGTCCATGACCACCTCCCTTAGTGAACCTATAATTAAACGTCTGAGGTAGGGACAGGAGCTATTGCGTCTCAGGGCTGAGCCCCTTACGCCTACAGGAGAGGGAATCTATGCAAGGAGGCATGTAACGTGGCAGAGAGGGATTGGGCAGCCATGGCCACCGTTTTGGTCCATGACCACCTCCCTTAGTGAACCTATAGTTAACCGTCTGAGGTAGGGACAGGAGCTATTGCGTCTCAGGGCTGAGCCCCTTACGCCTACAGGAGAGGGAATCCATGCAAGGAGACATGTAACGTGGCAGAGAGGGATTGGGCAGCCATGGCCACCGTTTTGGTCAATGACCACCTCCCTTAGTGAACCTATAGTTAACCGTCTGAGGTAGGGACAGGAGCTATTGCGTCTCAGGGCTGAGCCCCTTACGCCTACAGGAGAGGGAATCCATGCAAGGAGACATGTAACGTGGCAGAGAGGGATTGGGCAGCCGTGGCCACCGTTTTGGTCCATGACCACCTCCCTTAGTGAACCTATAATTAAACGTCTGAGGTAGGGACAGGAGCTATTGCGTCTCAGGGCTGAGCCCCTTACGCCTACAGGAGAGGGAATCTATGCAAGGAGGCATGTAACGTGGCAGAGAGGGATTGGGCAGCCGTGGCCACCGTTTTGGTCCATGACTACCTCCCTTAGTGTTCCTATAGTCAAAATTTTTAAAGTCTGTTCACGATAAAGTGAGCACTTTTCAACTCAACCTTAGAAAAAATGTCACTGCTCCTGCCTGCATATATTTTTAACGGGCGCACTGTGTAACATTCGCCCAGTAAAGTTGGTAACGATGGATGGAAAATAGTTCCGTATTTTAACGTCAGATTAAAAAAGTTAAGTAACCATATGTAATAACTTAAAATATTTATTTCGCTTTGTACTTTTTTTAACGTATCGAAGTGGAAAAAAAGAGCATATTTGTGGAATATTTACTTTTATATTAATTTCAAAGTTTCACTTCACCGACGCACAAATAATGTGATGAGGCTCATGAAAACGTTAATTTTACATAAGGTGAAGGAATACACAACGTGCATATAAGTAGATCTTAAGCAGCGCTTTCAAAAGTGCTCATTTTATCATGAACAGCATTTACTAAGAAGAGGCTGGGAAAAACCGGCATAGGAGCCTTAAAAACCCAGTCGACAGAAAAATATGTAAAATTATTACAAGCATTAAACAGAAATGCTACAGGAAACAGATGGGTTAGGACCATGTTCTGTATTAGTACGAATATGAATTCTAGGAGAGAGGGGGGCGGGGTCTTATTTTCGTTGGACTTGTCTGGCGCTGGACTAACCAGTGTGGAGGGGGCACCTCACTCTGGTGGGGGGGGGGGTCTGAAAAGTATCCATTTAGAATGGTTACCATTCCAGAAATTTTACATCCATACTTGCACAGAGAAATCCGGAAATGCAACCATTCATATTTTATTAGCAAAGCACTTCGTTACTGAATCCTGAAAAATATCAATTGTAGCAATGGCTACCATTCCGGATTTTTGTGCCAACATTCACATCCCAAATATCCTGAAAAGTGCCCACAGTCGGAATGTTTACAATTCCGGTACGTGTGTTTTTTAGTTGTCATTTACAAATGCCAGAAAACTATCCACTGCCTGAATGGTAACCAATCTGTCTTTTTCGCGTCAGCGAAGCTTGGAGTGTCCCGCAAATGATTTTCAAGCGTAGTCCCTTCGCACATAAAAATTCTGTACAAGCGTAGCCAAACATTACGCACCGAGCCAGAGTCCCAGCGCCAGCAGGGGAGTAAATACCCAAATCAGTGATTCAAGGCGCGCCGGCAATTTTTTTTAGGTGGTGACGCGAAGCGTCATGCATCAGCGAAGCTTGTAGTTTCCCCATAAATTATTGTCGCGTGTAGCCTATTTGCACTGAGAAATAACGTGTGTGTGCTTTGCAATTTAACATATTTTTGTACTATTTGTAATATTACTGTAATATTGTCGACATATATTCACACTTGAGTCCTGAATGGTTACCATTCACGCAGTGGACATTTTTCAGGCTTTTGTTGATGGCAACCAAAAAAAACTCATTGTAAACATTCCAACTGTTGGCACTTTTAAAGGATATTTGGGATGTGAATGTTGGTACAAAAATCCGGAATTGTAGCCATTCCTACAATGGATACTTTTCAGGATTCAGTAACTCGGTGTTATGCTAATAAAATTGGAACGGTTATCATTCCGGATTTTTCTGCGCAAGTATGGATGGAAAATTTCCGGAATGGTAATCATTCTGAATGGCTACTTATCAGTCGCCTCCCTCCTCCCTCCCCTCGGGGATCCTCTGTGTCACACACGCAAGCTATTCTGATACAGTTACTGATGTTGGCCTGTTCCCCTTCCCCCTGGTGGGGTAAATGTGATGGTGGGCTGGGTTGGTGGTGGACCCTGGGGGGGGGGGGGGGGGGCTCATTAACGAGCCGTCGGTCGAGGCCTCGCCCTTGTCGCCAATGGCGGTCACGGTCCTTCTCGTCAGCCCAGGGACGTCGCGCAATTTGACGTCGCCGCCGTCGACAGCTCTCCTCGACTGCGGGCGCGAGTCTCGCCCTGGCGTCGTGTGTCCCGCACCGCAGAGTCCGTCATCGAGGACGTGTTTCACACCAAGGCTGCTTGTGGCTGGCACTGTACACTACGACGAGTCTGTGGTCAGTGTCCCCCCCCCCCTTGTGAGGAAACCTATCTGTTGAAGATCCCGCACCTCTCGTTTGCCAAAGGTTAACGCAATGCTGATAAAGGCTGTTCACGATAGAGTGAGCACTTTTGAAATAAACCTTAGGAAAAAGTCACTGCCATTGCCTGCATATATTTCAACGGACGTACTGAGGGACATGCACCCATTTACGTTGCTAACGATGAATGAAAAGTAGTTCCTTATCTCAATGTCGAGTAAAACGTTTCGGTTACCCTTTTGTGGTAACTTAAATTATTTATTTTGCTTTCAATTTTTTTTAACACATGGAAGTGTAGAAATGATCAAATTTGTAAAATATTTAATTTTCTAATAATTTTGCATTTTCACTTGACGACGCATGAGTAAAGTGATGAGGCCGATTGCAATGCTAATTTTAGATAAGGTGGAAGAATACACAACGTGCCTACAGGTAGATCTTAAGCAGGGCTTTCAAAAGTGCTGAATTTACCGTGAACAGCCTATAATGGATGTTCACGATATTTTAAGGGGCGTACTAAGTGGCATGCGCCAAATACGGTTGATAGCTATGGCGAGAAAGTAGTTCCATATCTTAACATTGAATAAAATACGTCAGGTAAACATTTGTAAAAACTGAGGTGATTTCTTCTGCTTTCCGTTATTTTTTTCTCTAATGCATCTAAGGGTAAGAATTAGCAAATTTGTAAAATATTCACGTTTCTAACAATTTCATAGTTCCACTCGACCGACGCGTGAGCAAAATGCTGGGGCCCATGGCAACGTCAATCTTGCACACGGTGGAAGAATACACGATGTTTGCATACGTAGATATTAAGCAGGGCTTTGAAATGTGCTCAGCTTACCGGAAACAGTCTATATGAACCAGCACTCGATAGGGTATTCACAGGCGTGTCAAGATACGTGCTCTATGTGAGTGCAACGCACGACAAAATATTGAACGATTACAACGCTTCACCTCGTACATGATTTGGGGACTGAACGGGTTAACACTAAGGACAAACATGCCCTCTCCCCCCTTGTCAACTTCAGTTTTTCGCTTGTGGTGCACAGTGTCCTCCCCTCCCTCCTCCCTTCACCATTTCCCCATTATCTACGCCCATGCAGTGCAATGCTACCGGGATAGGGGGGAAATGGGTTAATGTGCGGATGTGAGCTCCGCATTATCTACTCTCCATGTTCCTCCACTGGACAGCTTCTCTGCCAATAGTACAATCAGAAACAGCGTGAATAGAATTAGTGGTGGGAACACAATCTGTTATAAGTAAACGCTTTGAATCATTTGTACACTTCTTTCAACCCAGTTTTAATACTACCACAATTATTTAATCAAGATAGTAGTAAGTACTTTATTCATATGAAAATGTTATCCTGTTGAAAATTCAAAGTGTAAAATAGCATGTTCATCTCTGTTGTCAATGTGACTTTGGAAGTTGCACCAGCGTGGGAGGGGGGCCGCAGTGGTCTAGTGGTTAGACTACTCGCCACCCACCAAGGCGAACCGTGCGCTGGACGATGCCGCAGGTCGTCCTTGCATTCCAGAGCTGCACCACACTCATCTCGCTTCACTCTCATCGGCTCTTAACCCTTTGAAGAGTACGCACATATATATACGGTGCTATGTTATATGAAAATTTCTTTACTCTTGGAGACAAAACTCACACTTTTATTAGTTTGCCAATTCACTGGACTACATCGGAATCGAAGAAAAAAGTTACAATCAGTTAAAATTTCATTTCGTAGAATAAAACTGTTATTTTTGACAATTTCTCAAATGAACACGATTTATTGTAAAACATGTTAACTCCTTCACGACACATTAATTGGCACATACTCAACGTACAACTTCATTAGCCAACAGTAAACGTCGCATGGAACAGCAAGCATGCCCGGTGTAGCCAGGACCAAAAGGAAGATGGTATGTGAAAATACTATGATCAATACAATTGATATTGTTGAATTGGAAAAATGTAGGCAGCTCACTTCAATCTTGTCCTCAGTGCCAGTATACTTGTGCAGTCCTTGAAGGATTAAGACCTCCATTTTAAGAGGCGCCGAAATCTCTTCACTCACACTCGCTGACTGGCAATGGGCTAGTACACGACGGGGATATGCGCACAGGACCATAATCGGTACACTTAGACTGTGTTTATACGAGTACTGTTAAACACATTCAGCTAAATATATTCGGTGGCCATGTCTGAACAAGTTTGAAAACAGAACGTGTTTTCGCGGTTACACACCCAAAGTAGAATGAAATCAACGGAAATTCTAACCTGAACAAACACAGAACTTAAAATGTACGATATTTAACTATAATAGACTCCAAAATTTATCACTATTGATCTTTTACTGTAATGGCATAATGGGTGGGTATTAGTACATTCAACCTTAAACTTAAGTTAATTCAACAAGTGCAGCAATATTTTTTTACACTGCCCGTTTACTTGGAATCAGCCAATAGGAGCGCAGCAAAGAAGAGAAGTAGTTCGAAACTACTTATAAAAACTGTTTACTTTGAACGAGAAACAACTGCGATCGGAACTCGTTCGAAGGTAATGTAACCTCTTCGATATCTGAACTTGTTTTAGTGGAGTAGTTCTGCATACCCGTGTAACCGCGGCCTTAATTATTTCTAGTCTGTTGCCGCCGGGCTGGCTACTGATGACCGACAATCCAGTGAACTTCCGGACATCGCTGATGCGGCCCTCGCCTCCATACAGTGCTAACATCCCGAGCTGCGGAAGATGTAGGAATAATTTGTAAGATATTTCGTGGCGGTCCTTCTCATTGCCGGCAGACGAGATTTCTCTGGCATTTCCGATACCTGTACACGGCCAGCGGAAAAAAGAGACGCCAGGTGTTTCACATATGAAATAACTTAAAACTAATGGACGGAAATTATATGGCTTATCGCAGTCCTCCCAAGGATGACGTCATAAGTACCCGGAGGAGTGGAGGCAGAGTCGCCACTCTGGCCGCGACAACTCACTCCCTCCCTCCCGTCTCTAAATGTCATCGCGGGAATTTTCTGGTCGTCACCAACCTCGACGCTATTCGAGGTGCGGACAACATTCTGGGCCTGGTCACCTGGCCTATAACTAGGGATAGGACAATTACCGTAGTCTAGACTCCACAATCCTGTGTATACTCAAGCCTCGGACAATGCCGGGTCCACGCGAAGCTTCCTTTGCCAATGTAACCAGACAAGGCAAATGGTTAAAGTAGCGGCACAGAAACTTGACTCCGGCAAGGTACATAGCGGACGCTTGTGGCCGAACTATTGCTCAAACGGGCCGTACGTTAGTCTGGGAAAAAAAATAAAGCTGGACTCACAAACATCAGTCGCACCCGTCAGTCGCCCTTGCGTCAGTCAGTCATTCGTCTGATTTTTCATCCGTCATTTGAAAGCGACCTTCAACAATCCGTCATCCGTCAGTCATTCTGTACGGAAAAGTTTCATCGTGACAACATAACATCGTGATCTTACCTTAGTTGGAATTATATTTTGGTTTGAAATACGTTTTCAAGAGAGAAACCACTTTGGGGAAATAATTTTTTAAGCAATAATAATGTATACTGAATTATTATTTACATTTTAAAATTCCTGAATTTACAACTAAGGATAAATAAACGCAGATCCACCGCCTAGCATTTTATTTCGAAGTGCGAATTCGCGTCTACGGGATGTCGTTAGAAGGCGGTGGCCCATCCGTTGGTCCGTTGAGGGCCAAAGTTCGAGGAATATTTGACGGAAACGTTGTCCTGCGATTGGTCGGAGATCACGTGACCGCCTGAAGGACGGGTGATTGACGGTCGTGAGTCCAGCTTGAGTCTGTGTGTTAAGAGGCGGGTCAGTATTGCCACAGCGTCGTACTCGCCAAGAATATCAGGTGTCTGCAAAGAGTCAGCAACAGTTGAAAAACTCAAACGTTGCTTCTAACTGAAAATGTTACGTTACGTACGTACATTTCTATTAGAATATACTGTATTCTAATCTCTGGCGTTCTCACAAGAAGGTTGTAAGAGTGTGATGGCGAGAATCATGGAAACTAAGGAATTTTATTCGTGTTCAAATCTCACTCCGAGATAAATATATTAACTTTTTTAAAACTATTTCATACACACAGTAAAACATAATCTCATTTTATTTGTACCAAAGTACAGAAAACCAAACTAGCAAATTGGCGTAATCGTTCTGTGAATTCATAGAAAGTTCTGAACTAGCAACGTGTCCTGTTATTTACGGAGGATTGCGGAGAAATTTAACAGCACTTTTCCGTAAAATTACGGAAAAAAAAATTTAATAGCGTAGTTTGGCAAAAGAGAAACTAAAATTTAGACGTATAGTCCTTCGCAATATCTTCACACTTACCAAATCTTTGAAAAATCACCGCATGTAAGACATGTTTGGTCGTTTCCAAAAGGTCACATACCATACATGTTTTACACTTCTGTTAATGTCGAAGTATCATATCTGCGATTAAATTTTACTTTTACTTATATCTGTTTATAAATCATATTTCAGTTATCATTAATATGAATAAAATAGGGAGTAAAAATGTTTGTTCGTTATATTTATGGCTAATGAGAAGTAGTTTTTTTAATGCAAAATATAATTAAACTGAAGGCGCACGAGTAGAGCATTCAAGTCTGACGCGTATTCATATTTTTTTTTGCGAAAAATCAGTAGCTCGAACTATAACAGAATTACATATCAAAGTATAAAGCTAACCTTAGAATTATTTTGAATTACATTTGTTCAAGAGGTAGCATGACTTCGCAGATGTGTGTCCAATGTCGTCCTTGTCGGACAAAGCTCACAAGGTACATTTTAACATTGGCTAATAGTTCGATATTTAAACAAAGATACAAGAAACGCACAGTTACTTGCCGTGGTAAAGAAAAAATTGCTCCTGGATATGAAATATGTGCTGTACTGGCTACGGTATAGAAAATGAAATTTTACTGCTTTATTATGATTTAATAATACGGTATTTGTTCATAGTCGTATAAAGATTGTAATCGCCTCAGCCCAGAAGGAGGTTGATTTCAATTTATTACACTATCCATTTTATAGTGCATGAAATTTGAAACCATTACATTAATAAAAAATATTTTGTGGTAATAATTTCTAAACTGTTGATATCATTATTTTTCTTCTAATTTAGATTTATTTGTAATTTACCTAATGTGTTTCGATCTTGATTTTAATTTATGTTTAGTATTTGATGTTTCATTTTCGCGATCTCTTGGTCCGATGGTTCGATGACCTTGACGGTATGAACGGCTTCTAGGCGTGTCGTTTAAACATGTCGGGCGTCTCCATCTAACTCGAATTTCCCATCCAAAATTCTGCAGTGCTGTCGTAAAGGTTAGGCTAGTCAGGATACCGTCTTGAGCTAGCACTATCGACTTAGGCAGCCCAGGCTTAGTATAATCGTTAATTTCTCTAAGGTGCCTGATACCATGACTTCAGCATCATGGAAAGATAATGCAATACCATCGACTGACGCCATTATCCTGACATAGTCGAAGTGACTATTCGTAGGGACCTGAAAAATTCGGGATTTAAAATACCTCCACGCTAGACTCAACAGTATTATGTGCAATCGTACATATATATCCATTGTACATTGGTTACTTGCTGCGACAGTGGAGAGCGACGATTGGGCGTTCATTTTGTTGTTTGTTTCTAATAGGTAGGGACCCAAGAAATTCACGGGTTCATGTCTAGACAAGTTGGAATTCACAAACATGTGCGTCCATGTTACGTTTGTAATTGGTCGACGTGTTGTTTGACACCTCCTGGAGATAAATGAGCCAATAACCAACATGCAATAAATCGTGCGCCCAACCACCGCATTTTACTACCACAACAATCAACCAATAAACAGTTGATATCTGTATGACAGAATATAATACTGTGAAACCTAGCCTACAGGTCGTTGAACTCGCGAATTTCTCGGGTCTTTACTAATAGACCATGGTCCTCAAGGAGGTGTCAAACAACGTGTGTACAAATGGAAGAGGTGACACGAATGTAAGAGATTTCCAATTCTAGCTTGCCCCAAAATTAATCCATGCGCGAAATTCTCAGGTCTCTAACTACTCGGCACCAGGGCTACGGCAATGCACCTTCATGTTTAATGTGGAAACATCTTTAAAATCAGACCAACACACGACGAACCGGATACGGAAAAGGCAATGTAACGTTTGTAGGGTGAACCATTTTTCCAGCACCTTAACTTCACGACTAGAGACCTGAAGAATCCGCGGATTCATTTTGGGACAAGCTAAATTTCAAAACACGTGCTGCGTTTATATACCTTAAACCATTCGTCCACACGGTGTTTGACATCTCCTGGAGAACGCTGGCCCAGTCGTCACCTTCCACTGTGATAGCAAACAGACAATGTGCAGTTGATATCGGCATATCTGTACATAAGACTGTAGAGTCTAGCCTGCAGGTCATTGAACTCGTGAATTTTTCAGGTCTCTGGTCATGACTAATATCAAGATTGAAATTAATATGACATCGTTCGATGTGGTATACAACTACGATACGAGCATGACATTGAGTTGGAGCCGAGCGTGCTTGAGGCATGGGTGGGGGCCCGTGACGACCGGCGGCTATTTTGTACAAGAGCAAAAATTTCCGGTCCGTATATTTCGTGACTAGCGCACTTATTTCAGAGCCAAACGAAATATTTCGTCCAGACCTGTCAATTTAAACGATAATATCCGTGTATCCAGTTCATTACTTCCATTAATTTCATTCCCATACCCGACACAACAGCTACATCACGAATTTTAATTTTGGTCCACGTTTTCGACAATTTTGGGAGGTGATGGTGAAAGGTCCTGAGATGCGCCGTCAACTTAGCTGACCAGAACTATGAAACGAACAAATTAACTCGAAAACCTTTACAATAACTGATCATGTTAACAATGTTTACTTAACTTATACATTTTAAAGAACAGACAAATTTGCTTAGAATCTTTGATGTGTAAAATTATTTTTCTTTTCATTTAATTATTTTCCTTAACTGTATTTTGTAAGATATGTGCAAAGTATGCAGCTAATAATTATGAGAAATTTTAATTTTCCTATTCACTACAAATTCTATATTCGCAGTACCTAGGCTTTCATCAGTTCAGTTCAATAAAATATTCGAATTTTATGCCATAGTAGTTTTTTTTTTTTAAGTTGCCTTATTAAAAGATACTTTCAATAAACTGAAGAATTTTCTTGTTTAGTTAGATACTGTATTTTAGTGATATTGAATATTTCGCAGTATGAAAATGTTACAGTATCATGAAGCGCGATGTTATCTGCTGTGCATTGTCTGATCAAGCATGCCCATGTCATATCGCACATTTCACGCTACACGTAAAATAACTGAAAGGCAAAAACAATTGAGATAGCAAACACATAGAATTATAATGTAATAAATTTATATTCCAAACATATCACTTTTTAGGAACATGGTAATAAGCAGACTTGATTGTCGCCGTAGAAACAATAATTTACATAATTTTACATGCTGTGTTTAACTGCACACAGTAAACACTGTACTTCTTAAAAAGGACTTTTTGGAATCTAGGTGCCAAAGATGTTTTTGTAATTCTACAGCTTAACTATTGTATATTTGCAAAACATTGTTTTATAAAACATACATCATTTATGTAGCTGCATTTTTATTATAAAAAAACTTGAAGCCTACAATACCTACTTGTTAAAATTCAACAATAGATTTACGCATTCCGCAGTAATATTTTGAGAAACTTACTCCAATTTATTTGTAATGATACAAAAATAATTTTGACATCTATTTCCAAAGAATTCATTTTTTACAGTGTACGGTATAAGCAGTAAGTAAACAATGTTTTTCAGTAAAGTATTTTTGATCGTTAAATTTAATGGGTATTTGTTAAGTTAGTCAGCTTCACGTTTTTTTTATAAATGACTAGAACTGATATACAGCAAGAATCTTCTTAGGAATAGCTTATTTCAGAACTAACCTATCGGGATATTCCCCTATCCTTTCGTTGCTTGCGTTCAATTCATTCCCTCTGCCTATGTAATGTCAGACAGTTGTAGCATGAACAATAACGTAGTCTAGCTATTAACTACAGTTCGTCTCCTAAAAGTGCGCATGTCAATACGTTGCTACACAGCAAAATTTTGGCACAGAACTTGCCTCATCCCTAGCTAGATAAAAGTCTGCAACGGCCTTCAGCTCCCACCACAACGCTAACGCCCGCAGAAAGACCACCGTGTTTCTTATGGCAACTTGTGAATCACAATAGCACATACCCTTGATCAGTTTTGAAGTAACTTCGCAGCGCACTTTAAGCCTTATAGTTGTCTTCTATAGTTAGGGTCAGTGATGTTTCGAGACAAGATACAAAAGCACTTTGGGGTCATCCAGCGTTTTTGATTGGCTGTAACATATTCTGGTCGGTGTTAACTGTTGACGCACGAATCACAAATGTTCAGTGTCGGGAATTACGGGAGTCCTAAGTGGCTGGGTCGTATGCGGAAACGACACCATCAGCCAATGGAGGTAAGACAATTGCCGAGGTGTGTGTGTTGAAGTCTACTGTGAGCTCGGATCGTTTCGCGTAAAATCAGTGGCCCTATCTATAATCCATTCACGGTCACTTCCAAATTTTCTGAACCACTGCTTCAGTTCTACTTTAATGCTATTCCTCCGCCTGGTGCAAACAAAGCTTAACGAAGCTGAGAAAATTACACCAAAGGGGTAACGCACCAAATACGTGCGCACTCAATTTAATAATATTTCCCATGAGAACTATTTCTTATTAGACATTATCAACACGCCGATTTTATTTCTGTTTTGTTAATATTATTAAAAATCAACTATTGTAATTGATATATAAAATCCAAGTGGAAATTCAATTGAATAAAAATAAAAAATATTCTCAGTTAACGTAAGTACAACGCGCTTGTGTTACATGACATATTTAGAAAACAAGTGAACACGTCATACAGGAGGATTTTTCAAATGTATGATTCAAAAAGTGTAGATTTGCCGTTAACAGAGTGTAATTAACCTTTCTTAATGTTTATAAGAAGATTTTTTGAGTTTGAATTCATACTTATATTCTGTGTCTAATATCTGGGAAGTTGCACACGAAGAGTGTGTCAGTTGGTCTGTACTGTAGACAGTATAAAACGACCGACAATGAGGGAAGGCCGTCATGCGGGATGCCTCTTTCCTTGTTACCGTATCTTTAAGTCTCGTAAAGAGCAAACACACTGTCACTGTCACGGGTATACAATTCATTTTGGGACAAGTTAGAATTCAAAACACGTGCGTTTATATAACTTGAGCCATTGGTCCACACGGCGTTTTACAGCTCCTGGAGAACGGTGTCCAATCTTCGCCTTCCGCTGTGACAGCAGATTATCCGTTGCGCAGTTGATATAAGCATACTTGTACATAAGACTGTGGAGTCCAGCCTGGATGTTATTGAACCCGCCAATTTTTCAGGTCGCTAATAACAGGGCTTTATGTCGGTACCAGTATAGCGCCGAGCAAATAATTTTGTTCGTGACAATGCTTAAAACGATATATGTATGTGTGCCTGAAATGTCTAGTTAGGCTAATAGATTGTCACAGGCCTATAGCCGTACGAATGGATTTACTTGGTTGCCAAAACTTTATTTCGTTTGAAAATAAATACTCCTGTCAATCTTCTTAGTCGCCTGAGGCCTCGTGTGTTTTCTAGCCTGAACTTTCCATCTCAAGCAGGCACTGAGCTTCGTTGCTGTGATTGGTGCGTGTGACCGATTTTTCCATCAGGCATAATGCACAGACACAAGTGTATTTCGCGAAAACATGTACGACCATGCTAGACTTCAACATCCTACGTCCACAACCAAAACTTCCTTTGGTTATTGGCAGCGTGTCTACGTGAGAAGACATGTTCTTAATTTGACTGGGCCAATCGTAATGAAGTACTCCGATACAGAACGTCCATGATTCGCGGACAGACACTCGAGGCACGTGACAATTAAAATCGCCGAACCACGAAAGTGCAAATGAACCAAAGTGTCTTGGAGTACAACTGGTATTGAAATCGTTTCGCGAGAAACACCTGTCCCTATATATGCATTATTACTATGAGGCCTGGAAAATTCGCGAGTTCGATGATCTGCAGGCGAGACTCTACAGTCTCATGTACAAATATGACGATATCAACAGCACATTGGTTGTCTGGTGTCACAGTTGAAGGCGACAATTGGACACTGGTCTCCAGGAGGTGTCAAACACTACGTGGACCAATTGCTGAAGTGCTATAAAATCACGTGTTTTGGGTTCTAACTTGTCCCAAAATTAATCCGCGAACCCTTCAGGTCTCCAATTATTACTCTTCGCATGGAGAGTAATAAAGCATTATACAGAGAGACTTTCTCTGGCAGAAAAATAAATTTTTTACGAGAAAGGAAAAGGTCATGAGAGGGGAATACTAACTTCCCCTCCCCCTCCCCCTTTTTCCGGTTCATCAACAAAAAAATTATTGATTCTCACACTGGATGGTTCCCATACGGTCACTGACATTGGCGTGAATCCTGCCAAGGAATACATCTACTGAAACAAATAAATAGGTAGAGATAGGAATATTTCACGAATTAATTTCAGGACAAGCTAGACTTGCAACCCGTGTACATTGAAGTCACCTTTGCAATTGGATCACAGTTCACTAGACACACACTGGATGACTCTGAGCCAATAGCAGACTGGCAAGGAAACAAGAAGCGAGTGCCATACTGTAGGGTGTGAAATAACACTGGCTAGTCTCCGAGGCAGCGGACAATGAACAAACATCTATAGCTCAAGTGTACACAGGACTGTGGAGTCTAGCCTAAAGGTCATTGAACTCGCGAAATTTTCCTATCCGTATAAATAGGTAACAATTGGCCGAGTCGCGGTCACACGGGATAGAGAACGACTTACGCTCCAGGCATGTTCAGCTCTTTTACACTGTTGCGTTTGTTCCGAACGTGTTCTGATTGCAATCACTTCTTGTTCTGAGTAAATTGGTCGTGCAAGCATATCAGAATGACTGTTCTTCTATGTAGGGCTCCAAGTGGCTCTGAGAAATTGTGTAACAAAGACGGCTGTAAATGGTAAGATTTGCTTCATTCGCTGAAATAAATTAAATACGCGGTCAGACAGAGAACCTCGTTACAGTTATTACTAGGGCCACCTGTTTTTTTTTTTTTTTTTTTTTTCCTAAAAGATTTACGCACACAAGCCAGAATTCAACATCTTTCGTGCAAGCTTACAAATCTCCTTCGGCTACTGGCCACATGTCCCTGCGAAAAGACAGTTTTGCTCGACTGGGCCAATCAAAATTAAGTTACCCTGACTCTGAACGTCCATGATTGGCTGGTGGGCACTTAAGACGCGTGCGAGTTGAAATCATCCAATCACGATACTGGATCTGATCTAGCGTGTTTTGGAGTACAATTAGTCATGAAATCTTTTCGCGAAAAACAGGTGGCCTTAATTATTACTAGAGACCTGAACAATTCGCGAGTTCAGTGACCTGCAGCACCGCGTGGACCAATGGCTCAAGCTATATAAACGCAAGTGTTTTGAATTCTAGCTTGTCCCAAAATGAATCCGTGAATTCTTCAGGGGCTCTAATTATTACAACCAAACAATGGTTATTTCTTTTTATTTAAGCTAAACTCAGCAACGGGGAGTGTTGGAGACGATAATAAACAATTACAATACCAACTAAGATCTTCTTTTTTAAGGTTAGGATTGCCGTTTGTTCGTGTAAAGTTTTAGAGGAGTAACTATAAAACTATCAAGCCTCATCTACAATTGCCGTACCGTACTCAACGTTAGCCACGCAAGAAATTGAATACCTGAAATGTAAATGGCAACGTACACAACTATAACTCGGCTTGACTTACATGGCGTGCATAACGTGAAAGATCGCCATCTCTGAGCCACGTTTTTATCCCCGGTGAATCAGGATGCAGAACGTCATTATAACCGTAGTAGTCAAATCATGTTTGCAAGAAACGAAAGTAATTGTAATTGTATTTGACTTCGGATTCCTGCAGTGCAGTAAAATGTTGTCTTTGTTATTGTTTTATTCTTCCCGTAGAGATACGTGGAAATACGTAAGTATATCTATTATATCCATGTTATTCATAATAGAAACAAATATAGGCTGTTCACGGTAAAATGGGCACTTTTTAAGGCCCTTCTGAATTTTTCCTTTCGTCCTATTTCCATCTTCCTGCTGCTTTTTAATATAAACATTGCTTTGTGACGAATAAACACAGTGTATACATTTCACCACCTTCAAAGTTTAATGCCTGATGCTGCAGTAAGATATATTTATTAGTGGTTAAAGCATGTTGGATGAGTCTTATTAAAAAGTGGTCACTTTATCGTGAACGGCCTATAGCATGGTGTAGCTTTCCTTGGCACCTATGTATACAATGCATAACCAGGATAGCCAACGAATGAATGAAAACTATATCGTGAGAAAATAAAATATTTCCCGTTTACGTACTCTGACGTGAATGGTCACAAAGATTCAGTCTTAACGGCCTGGAAGTAACGCTGTGTAATTCACGGCAATTGTAGATGAGGCTTAACTACCCAGACTTTTCTTTTTTTGTAAATTGATCAAAAATGGCTGCCAAATATTATTACAAGAAACAGTTTTATACCACACGTGTGTGACAACTGTTCTAATGAAATTCCAAATATTACCGATGATTTAAAAATCAGTTATATCTGATAAATATGGAAAACTTAAATTCTCAATCCTGAATCTTGAGGAAACCGCGCATTCTGTACGTTATTCACGTAATTACACGCCATTTTCCAATAAATTTGTCGTGGGTTATTGTTTGCTACGCTGTTTGCGCCTCTGGCAAACCTCGACACTCTTCTGGGTTTCCGAGCCGGCGAAGATTTGTTGTTGAGTTTCTCGCAATGGGATTATCCGCGCTTTCAAAAAAAATGTTCTCTCTTTTCAACCCAGCGATTTTTTTTTTCCCCCTCTTCTTCCTTACTCGAACCAAAACTTAATGTACAGCGCTTGGGATTTCTGAAACACAATACTGCTAATCAGGGTTTAATTCGTAAACTAATGACTTCCACGTGACTTCCTTGGCACAGTGAAAAATATTAATACTAGCTGAATCAATTCGGTGGATCTAATTGGCCCTAATTAGCAAGTCACGAGTCGCCTGTGCATTTGGCGGTAGTCAATAAAAATGAAGGCGTGGGGCATGCATTTGTTCCGAATTGTGTAAGAAATGAGATGTGTACGGTAGTATTTATCGAAGCTCTATTATGACTGTGATTATTATAAAACATCCATGCTGATGTATTCGCGTCTATTTGAAACTGGAATGTTCACAAATGTACAAAACAAGTTGAAGGGGGCCTGCCTTTGTTAGCTTGCTTAAAGGTTTAAAGTACAAGTCATTTGTATTTGAATAAAACCAAAAATTAACGCTTAAAAGTTAGTATTAACAGAACGACATACCGTCATTGTTAATACTCATGTCGTATGCATTAACATGTAAACTGTCAATGAACTACTAGAATTATAATCTTGATATGCCCAAGAGAGTTGCAAATAATATATCTTTTGTGTAACAGGTTTTTTATAATTGCTCAAAATTAAAAAAAAAAATCATGATCGGGTTAAAAATGATTACAGACTATGTTGAATACAAATTTCACAGTTTTGGGACTCGGAAAGAGAAAATTCCATTGCTACATGTGCCACGATTGTTATAGTTAGGAAGATAGTTTATTCAACTTATAGGTAGTTACCATGGTGGACATTTTTGCTCTATAGCCAATGGGTCGCTTCATATAGTTGTATTTTGTACATTATTCAACACAACACAAAGAGCACAGACCTGTTACTGAATACTGCCACAGAAACTGGCCTACAAATAAAATTAATTGGTTTAACAGTAGCTGTTTGTTTGTGTCTGTAAAACCCATTACACCGAAAACACAAGAACGTGTGTACTCATATTGAGTAAGTATGCTTTTTCCTGTAAAATAGTTTTCAAGCAAGTTTTTTGAGAATTTCGATGGTCCAGTGAGTGAGGTGCTCTATTTCACGCCCAGAGAATGTCAGTTAATTTAAATCTTACCGGTGCAGTTATTTGTTATAAAATCTATTACAAACAATAATTAGTATTTGTGTAGCACATTAACAATCCCTGTACTGAATTCACATTAATTGCAAAACGTTTTAAATTCCGTATCATTCGCCAAAATTATTTAAAGGGTTCACACGGCCTACAAAAAAGACTCATGTTTTCTTTTATTTAAGAGTGGAGGGTGGAATACTTTCCCGGAAACCACGATGAATATTATGAATTTTTTGACGAATTATCGTGAACAACATGATTCAAAGCTCCAGTATAATGCCAATAATTAAGAAATTATTCAAGTATATATTATTTAAAATAATATACAGCAAAATACTTTTTAATCAAGTTTTATAAAACAAGCAAAGCAAGAGGACATTTCATCGAAATCGACTAAGTGCTGCTGTCATAAAAAAACGCTATTTATTAAGTAAATTTATATTGAATGCAGAATTTTATATTATTCTGAACCACGTCGTTACAGGTATAAACCTAAACTGAAACTTAAGTTAGTATGAGAGAATATTTGGTCACAAATCCACAGAACGACGGGAAGAAAAGTAACCTCGTAAATCTTTCCTTCGAAAGGAAAGTAGACTGAAACGGCAACAGACCGTAGCGGATAGGCTGCCATAATCGTGCCAAATGAAACGAAACTTGTGGTTGGGTGGCAACTTGAACGTATCTGTGACAGACTTTCTAGAATCGTCTCGGAGCTGAACCTTCGTAGGCATGTTCCTGAATCACACACCGGTGACAAAAATGTTTGCTCTGAATTTGACGTTACTGTCGCATCACGTGCGAAATGGCCGCCTCGCCGAACGTGTTTGCTCACCCTTTTAGGGCCATCGACTTACGTTCGCGAAGTTGTGTGGGTTTCGATCAGGTTCATGGAGACCAAAATCCCTTTCCCCCCCCCCCCCCCCCGCTAAATACGACTAAACCTCCTGTTCAGAGTGGTCTTCGACCCGTGAGGCTGCTCTGTGAGATTGGGCAGCATATGATTGACGTCCCTTCTGGCAGGGGATTGTTCATGTCTTATAATTCCACTTGGATGACCACCGTGTCGGATTTGGTGCAAAGTATTTGTTTGATATGACACGGAGGTAGAAGATGGAAGAAAAATATAAACTATAAAGGGCGCGTGTAGCACTACTAAAATAACGAATAACAAGAAAGGTAAGAGCTGATTATATATTTAATTAAGTGTCTATCAATAGTTAATGGTTAACTAGCGACCCACTCCGGCATCGCTCGGGTGCGATTTACATATATATATATATATATATATATATATATATATATATATATATATATATATATATATATAGAGCATGCAGCGTGAACAATGTGACGTCATAGTTTATTCCTCACCGGCTCGCTCGACAGCTGTAATTATTTTGTTGCACGTAATTAATAAATCTTTGCTAGCTCCTAAAATGACATGGTGTTCACTAACATATTTAATTTGAAAAGGATTAATAGTGTCTAGTTCAAAAAATTATATTTTAAATCAAATTTTAAATGGCAATCCTGTAGTACATTAATTTGTATATCTCTTATGGTTTAGTCAGCGTAAGCCATGTAGGCGCCCGAAAAGCGGCTTTTTCCAACTTGTTTAGAAAACGCTGACATTTCTCTACTATCCTTACATTAAATGTTAAAATATAATATAACTTAACCTTCCTCATTTGCTAAATGATGGTGCAAACAGCATCAAAATCCATCAAGCAGTTTAGAAGCCTTAGCCGAATACACAGACACACGCGACAGGGCGACTTGGTTTTATACTATGTATAGATAGGCCAATTAGAAAACCAAGTGATGTAGGAGAAAAATATTTGTTTTGTACAATTTGAATATGGCGGCTCTTAAAAGATGACAGAACATGGAAATCCATGTTCCTGAAAGTACATTGCTTATCTACGTTAGACGTGAACAACTTAGAGCACATGGCGGCCGAGGGTTTACTCGCATTATCTCCAGTGTTAGGCTGGTTTCTCCTGTTTCATTTTCATTCAAAAAAATCGACAGCGAGCTTACAGCATAGGTACTACAGTCCATTCAGAGTTGCTTCCAACTTTCCTGAAGCCCTGCTGTAGTTCTATATCCAGGATATTCCTCCGCCTCTTGCTAACAAAGCTTAACTGAGTCTATACACCAAAAAGACAACGCACCTCATTCATACGCACTCTGTCTAACATTATTTTGCATAATAACACGATTTCTTACTAAGAATTACATACACCCATATTTTCGCGCTGTTTTATTCACATGAAATATTATAATTTATAACTAACATTTCAATTTTATTAACACATAAGATACTTTTTTTATGTTAACACAAGTATAAACGCTCGTTATACATTATATATTTAGGAACCAACCAAACCCGTCATACATGGGGTGATTTTTCAAAGATTAATTGAAAAATGTGAAGAAACCGCAAATAGTATATAGCAATTGACGCTACCCTAAGTACAAACAAGAACATTCAGCTGTTATTACGTAATTATGATACAACAATTAAACCCGCCATTCTATCTTGAAATTCACGTCAATACTTTCGGTTTTGTTACATTTAGCACGTTGATGTTTGCACACATTCACTGACACTTAAGACAATTTAGAAGTGAGTCGCGTATATCCACTACTGCAAGAACACCGGTCCTGTTGGCGTCTGTGTTAGAACTCGTCATCGTCCTATTGGTCCATACAACACCGGGCACTAGCCTGTACTTTACAGAGTTCATTATTGGCCGGTCACTAACCAATGGAGAACTGAACAGATATTGGCCCAATCAAATGTTCCTTTGAGCGGCTATAAAAATGCTATCGTTAGTAATATCATTGTTAGAGCGCTGTGGTGTGTTGTGAGATCATGTTAAACAGTAAGCGAACAAAGACTGTACATACATGCACGTATTGTTCTGAACAACAAATAAATTTTCAAATCAGCTTTGCTCGAGCTACACCCTAGCATAGTCTACAAACGGTTAAAATGCTTGTAAGAGAGCCCCTGCATTTCTAAAACTGTTTCCCCGCATTATGTCATTGGATAAGTGGAGATGGCGTTTCACTGGAGTACATGTAACCTTGCCCCAAAACTTACAACATCTTACATATTTGTGGTTTCCCAGGAATTCCAACCCGGGAAATTGTACTGTGAATGTTACACTGAGAAAATTGTTTCGTTGGATCTAACAAAAATTGATTGGTGCAACCAAATTATTTGCCTGTATAGGGGAAATGAAATATTTTGTTGCTGAAACCAAATTAATATTGTTGTTCTCATTTCGTTGCCCAAAACTGCAAGATTTGGTTGGTGCGACAAAAGATTTATTTGGCTACACGTACATTAAATAGTTTGGGCAGATATAAAACTATTTTACATGTTCGACCGAGTTTCGAACCTAGATCACCTGCGTCCGAGTGCTGCGCCATAGTCATCTCAGCTAATGTGACAACTGGTAACGCCGGAAAGCTTTTAAATAGATATACTGTAAATATTGGCCAACATACTTCAAGTTTTACAACTTTACTTGTCAGTTTCTTGTTGCATTGTTATTAACGTGTTTATACGATTGTTAAGCATCAATAGATACACTAACAAACACGGTTACTATCCTAATTGTTACAGAAATTACAAACTAACTCTCGAGCTGTATTTTCGAACGAAGGCAGTCAAATGAGTGGCCAAACAAATATATACAGCTAATTCAACAAAATATTTAGTTGACAGGCCCAACACAGAGATTTTGTTTATTCAAACACATAATTTGTTAGACGAACATAAGTAATTTTGATTGTTTTCAAATTTTGTTTGTTCAGCAATATATTTTGTTAGGGAAACTAAATATATATTTCGCCCTATACAAGCAAATATTTTGTTGAATTTTCTTTCAGAGTACGCCTTGGAAAACGCGGCCATGGACGTCGCAAACATCGACAGCTACTTGGGTGAGGGGTGAACTGTAATCGTGGCTACATAAAAACTTTTTTGAGTTGAACAGATACCCGTCATGTGGAATCTGGCGATTTTTGCCCCAACCTGAACTACGGGTGGTTATTTTATTTTTTTTTATGTCGCTCGACACATTTTCTGAAGTTGTTACTGTATGTGTTTTACATTTGCCGCCTGTAGGCCTGTAATCTTCCACACGATGTCGCCAGCGAGAGAATGCTTGTCATAAAAAAAAAAACATTAAGGAAGCGATTATCTATCCTGTGTCCTGCCAAAATTTTGATACTATAGGCCAGGTGCGAAAGTTATTTGATAAATTAACGGTGTTACACTTCCCCATAAGAGGCTTCGGCATACGCGGAAACGTTGTATTTGGGTTCGGCAGCCCCAACGGCATTGGAGCTTCCAGAGAGTCTCTCGTTCCTTCTTCTCCGGTTGGCATTCAGCTTTCTCGCGTCGCAGAGCCATTGTGTACTCACCAGCAAGTTCTGCAGCACCTTCGTATTAAATAATTTTTCCCCAAAAATAATACAGCTACGATAGTTAAGGACAAAATGAAAAAAAAAGATTTTTATTGAAATCACAACCACACTTCTTTGGAACTATTTTCGAGTAAGGGCGGAAATGAAACTGTAAGACATAATGCTGAATATACCCTAACACTTTTGTTTACAAATCTGGGAGGAAAATAATAAGTCCACAAAAAAAAACTACAAGACCTTTTCATTAGATTCAATAATTGAAATATTTTTTATAGTTTTGGCGTTGCAAAATTCACGTGGATAAAACGTAATTACAGTGCTCATGCAAGTTGTGCTGGTATGAGAAACACACGTTATGGCAGTAGTGATGCATCCTGATCAGACAAACAGTCTGTAATAGAAGCGTAAGAACGCATTAGATACCGCATGGAAGAAGGTGTGTGTTGCAAGGGAAGTAGTATTTGATACTGACTGTACGCTCTGAGGACGAGACGTCTGTATTCCCGTCCATGACATCTGTCGTGGAGTACGAGGTCATATTAATGGAAAATGCTTCCCTCGTCTGAAGACTGTCTCACAGCTAGGACAAAGAGCAGTTATTAATACAGATGTAAAACAGCAGCTTCCACGGCGAACTCCAGCCGCACACGGCAGCAAAATGACGTCACGGGCCAGCAAAATGTCGCAATTCCGTCCGCCAATCACAGCTTGGCAAACTTCTCGCCAGGGCAGCTTTCAAAATCGTTACTCTTCGAGTACATTTTTCTCTTTGGCTGTCCTAAAACACTTTGAGTGAATAACTGGTTTACTTTCTCTTGGCAGTGTCCAAAAACTGCAGAGTAATTATTCTGAGAATCTCGCTAAAGTAAAGCTTTTACAAGCGCTATTTTAGCTAGTAACCAAGGGTAATCTGAAAATGGTGGGAAGTTTAGTGGGATTAAACAAGCAGAAAGTAAACGTATACATTTTGGTTACAGACAAAAAAAAATCACAAACGACGAGAGATATAATTCGTATTTTTATTTACATGATAACGTGTATAAAGGTTCCACTTCTGATTAAAGTTTGGTGAGTAAAGCAGCTTATATGTACTGTACACATATATCTAGTCTTTTTTCTTGATAACAAAGAATTTGGGGAAAGTGATAAATATATTTTGGAATTTACTTTGGTTGATTAATAGCTAGAGACCTGAAAAATTCGCGATTCCAATGACCTGCAGGATTGACTCTACAGTGTTATGTACAAATATTCCGATATCAACTGTACATTGGTTACCTGCTGTCACAGTCGAAGGCGACAATTGGACACCGTTCTCCAGCAGATGTCATACACCGTGTGAACCAATGGCTAGAGTTATATAAACGCACGTGTTTTGAATTCCAACTTGTCCCAAAAACAATCCGCGATTTCTTCAGGTCTCTATTAATAGGTGTACATTTGTAATCACAGCGTGTTATTTACATCATGTCCGTTCCAAAACCACGTTTACTCGTCCCTAGTTCCACTGCTGTTATTCTATTTTTCTTGACTCTGTTCGCAGAGTAACGTTTAGGAACGCCTCCCAGTGGACAGACCAGGCAATAGGGTACATTTCACAGCTTGCAGTAGTCCATCTGTTGCAAGGCCTGTTCTCAGAGTCTCGCGCAGCCAGTAAGAGAAGGGGGTACGCCCCTATAAAAAGAAGCACCATGAAATTTTGTTTCTATGTACTTGGGTATTCTGTGTCCCTACTTGCGACACAGGGGGCAAGACACAGAGGATACGACATAGTAACTGTGATACAGTTGCATATATTGACATGAGTGCGTCTTTAAAATTGCAACCATAGTGGGAGGTAATCCAGAAAATCCGATGATAATAAAATCGGGAGATAGAGTTTGGCATTGCAGTTCCGAATCTATTTTCTACATTAAAAATTCAATTACACCACTCGATTGCCAAAGGATCGAAGAATATGTTGCGTTAAGTGAGGACTGCGAAGCATCACGTGGGATGGGGAGCGCAATTTTGGGTTCGTTTCGCAGTGTCTCATAACTTTCGCGTAGTATAACTTTTGACTAGGAGAAGTTACGACGCTCGTTTGAGTTTCAATCGACAGCTCTCGTCAAGATCAATCTATTGCGTGTATAAAAAAATGTATGTGGCAGGCTTATGGTGAAATTGTATGCGTTTAATGTGAAATATGTAGAAAATTTAACACAATTTTGGCCTATACTCGTCAAAAAGCCAAGTCGAAATATATCAATCGTATACGGTTGGAAAGAGCATCTTAAAAGCAATCCAGTGATACCCATAAAATCCAATATGATCGAGTGAAGTGGTGCCGGGAACGTAAAATAAACATCAAGGCCGTGTCCCCAACACAGCCAAACCCAATTTTTTTTACAAACTTTCGGCTGAAAATTGTGAATGAGGGTTCCATGTATATGGCAGCTTACAGCAGACGAAACGATATGGCGGCCAGACACTGGGGGTTGAGAGGAATATTGGTAAAACAAAATGGCAGATGATGTGAAGGAATGATAGAGCATGAAGTAGAGTGATGAAGTCATCGGGCGTGATGTCATCAGGGAGTCACGTCATCGGGAGTGATAACATCCAATATGGCCGCCAAAGGTCAAGGTAACGGCCTTAGAAGACAGGTCTGGACACTAGCTTGAAAACTTGACGCCCTTATTGACCTATTTAGTTGATAAATCCAGCCACAAAGCGCTGCAACCGAAGCAGTGCTGTTTGGCATGACTAGCATAGAGAGGAGAATTGAAATATTTCTAAAAATGGGAAAATGTCGTTCATATCTCTATGGTGTTATCCCTATACCAGCAACGCTAACAACACTAGTTTGCTTGCAGCGCTCTGCGGCTACTGCAAGAACCAAATCAGTCAGTAAGGGGGTCAGTTCGCTAACATTGTTAGATAGGCGAGTGTCCAGACCTGTGTTCTACGGCCGAGGTCAAGGTCAACGTCATCCAAGATGGCCGCCGTGACATCATCCAGAATGGTGAAAGCAGGAGCTATAAGAAATACAGAGGTATGACTATAGTATAATATAATAAATATATAATACATATGAAAATATTTTTGTTTATTCACTTTTTCAAAAATTAAAAATGTTTCGTTCAAGTTGTCGATTATGAAGACCCTAGAAGACACGATCGCACGTAATAGAACCAAAGTTTGAGTAAAACATATATACAGATATATATATATATATATATATATATATATATATATATATCTGTATATATGTGTTTTACTCAAACTTTGGTTCTATTACGTGCGATCGTGTCTTCTAGGGTCTTCATAATCGACAACTTGAACGAAACATTTTTAATTTTTGAAAAAGTTATATATATATATATATATATATATATATATATATATATAAACTAATTAAAAGTGTGGAAGACTTGGCAAGTATTGAAAACAGAGTATCCCTACTGTGCTTTAAGGAAAGATCGCGACTTGATGTCATTCGAAAAAGAAAAAAATATAAATAGATGACATTCGCGCAGATGGGCTGGGAGCGACCAGCAGGTTTGCGGCACTATAGACTAAACCAAATGTTACAACTGGGAATGAATAAACTGTGACGAGCTTACCTCATTAACGAGATAAATTCTGGTTGAAAAAAGGGGGGGGGGGAGAATATTGACGGTAATGAACCAGGATTCTTTCAAAATTACAGTAAAAATGTTATACTATCCATTACGAAAACAAACTATAAAACAATTAATAAGCAAATTAAAACCTTTTCGCGGCAAAGAAAAACATAGAGCGCCTAACATACTTCTAATCCTCATGGATGGCCAAGGTAACATCCATCCTACCCTGAAAACACCGGTTCTCTTATCTAATATATGGCCAAAAATAAGTATTAAATACCCTCCGACCTCTTCTCGAACAACGACCGCCGACACTAGAGCCCCTAGCGGCGAAGATGCAAAACTTTCATACTGATGACCAAATACAAGGGGTGTGGCTAGAGATTACGGAAAATCGCAAAATTGTTGAGCCAACATATCCTCCGTAACACTATATAGTTTATTCCTACATGATTGGATGAACAAGTTTTTGACTCGGCTAAGTTGTTTGCAGGCAAATCACTAACTTTTTGCCTTATAGTATCAGAATCCTCACTGGCCCAGTGAAATGGGACACTAGCTTCATACATGCCTGACAGCCAATAAGGTAAGGAGACTGTCAGACATGTGTACAGTACGTTGAATCCTAGCAAATAGTAAACTTTTCCCGCACTTAACCGTCATCTCTAGGCATGGCACCTACACGAAACATTCACAACCCCCTCACTGTTCATTACTTAGAACAGCCAGACATTCCGGTGGCGTCAGGTGCAGGTTTCTCACGTCTTGATGGCAATGAGGCGTGTGCCTCAGGTTTCACCCCGGCAGAGAGTCAAACGTGTCACAGACACTTATTGCGCATTGACAATTCCCCCCTTGGTATTAATCGGGCACAGCACACTAGCGTGCCGGGTCAAACGTAAATAAGTTCGTATCAAAGCTCAGCAGAGTCAAACGTGTCACAGACACTTATTGCGCATTGACAATTCCCCCCTTGGTATTAATCGGGCACAGCACACTAGCGTGCCGGGTCAAACGTAAATAAGTTCGTATCAATGCTCAGCAGAGTCAAAGCGTAACTAGTTTACACAGTATTAGTTCGGAAAATTTAACACGTCACATGCGCATTGCTATACGACTGCGAAACTCGCGTTATTATTTAGTGAATGCTAAACTTCACCTTCCTCCGCCTTATTGAGCGCAACTCGTGATTTCATTGGCTTCTGGCAGCGAGACTTTGGTATTTGCTAAACGCGGCCTTTGGAGTGCCACACAACTTTTCGGCCAATGGCAGAAGCCAAAGGGACACACAGTGCCTTGGAGTTTAGTCTGCAGCCACATAATTGAGCAAATATTTTAGTTTCGTACTAACAGACAGGGAAACCCGAACTTCGAGGAAAACATTAGCTCCACATGTTAGACTTCAACACACTATGGGCGTACCGGCAGTCCTCTTTTACTTATTGGAAGCGTGCCTTTGTGAGAAGACATTTCCTTACTCGGCTGTCCAATCACAACTAGGTGACTTTAATACTGTACGTCTGTGATTCGCGCGCAGCCGATCACGAAAGTGGATCGGGGATAAACTGTTACGAAATTCAACTGTTCGCGAAATCTTTTCGCGAAAATCGGGTGTCCCCACTTATAGTCAGAGACCTGAAGAATTTGCGGATTCATTTTGGGACAAGCTAGAATTTAAAAAAACACGTGCGTTTATATAACTTAGGCCATTGGTCCACACGGTGATTGACAGCTCCTGGATAAGGCTGGCCCAATTGTTGTGGCATGAAGAATTGGGGGGGGGGGGGTTAGGTGAAGACTAGAGAGCTGCAAGGGGAAATGTGTAGGAGGCGAGTGAGCGGCAGGCAGAAAAAAAAACTAAATTGTTCCCAGGCCTGATCGCTAGTGAAACATATAAGTAAAATGCGAGTAAAACAAATAATTGTCAAGATTTCATGGTCCATGTATGGTAGAAATGGGATTGAAGTCGCTTGAAAATTTTATTGATCCCGAATTGGAAGTCTGAACATGCAACTCGTAGATCGACTTCAATGCTAGAAAGACGAATCCTAGAAGTTTGTTTTGTGTTGTTCAATGCCACGGATAGGGTAAGTTTGCGAGATCGTGGCTTAACATCTCGTGCAAAACAGAGTCATGAGTAGGGACCTGCAAAGTTCGCGTTATTATTTGACATCAGGCTAAACTCCACAGTATTGTATATAGTTGAGTCGGCTTCACCGTACGCGTGTTTGGCGTCTACCTTGTCTTTAAATGAACTCGCGAAATGTTTCTATCCCTATTTATTACATATAAAAATCCTTTTTTTTTTTCTTGGAAACAGCAACTGATGTAATCCAATCCTCAGACAAAAGGAAATCAAGAGATTATGAAAAATTCCGTCATAATTAATTTAAGGTGTCAAAAATCCAAAAAGAGCTGTAGGATAAAATATGTCCTTATAGTCATGAACAAAAAAAGTGATCAATATATCTTTATACAGCATTATGTGTATTACACATGTGTGTTAAAACAATACATTCATGGTTAATATTGTATTTGCATTTAATGTTAACACATTGAGGTCTGCACACATTCAATGGCACTTGAGACAAATCAGAAGCGAGTCACCTATATCCACTACTGCAAGGACACCGGTTCTGTTGGTGTCTGCGTTAGAACTCATCATCATCCTATTGGTCCATACCACACTCATCATTACGCTGTACATTACAGCGTTCATTATTGGCTGGTCATCAACCAATTGGGGGTCGAACTAATATTTACCGAATCAAATGTCCTCTACTGTATGAAAGGAATTACATTCAATCCTATCCATTTGAGATGCTATAAAAATAAAGGAAATTCTGGCATTAGCAATATCATTGTTACAGAGCTGTGGTGTTTTTGCGAGGTCAAGTTAAACAATATCCGAACAAAGACTGCTCACCCATGCAAGTTTTGTTCTGAACAACAAATCAATTCTCAAATTAACTTTACTCTAGCTACACTCGAGCATCGTCTGCAAAGTGTTAATGGTATTACTTGAAATACACAAGTCGGAGTGTGTGTGGAACAAATATCAAATGACTGTCGTGTCATCTAATGCCCTAGGGAGATGAAGGAAGCGCTCTAAACTTTTCAGCATAACCGTCGTTTAGCAGACATGGAAACAGATGGCAAATAAAAGTATATCCGTATAGGTAGGCGGGCACCTTAATTTATCTCCGATATATCTCCGGGGTTGGAGGTACGACGGACAAGGGGCAGACTTTGGTGGGGGGAGGAGGGGAAATGATGTGTCTTCCGGCGGGCTATTCCCGTTTCAGCCCCTCGTGTTGGTGGATGGTAGAGGTGGTTGGAGGGGATTGGGGGGTGAATGAGGGGGGGGGGGTCGCAAGAGAGCCCATGGCCTAGTTCTCGGGGTCTTCCAGACACCCAGATGGACGCGACGACCTCTGCATACTTAACCGACGCGACAGCGCCGCGTCACAACTGCACCCACGTTCAACCTCCGCGCGTCACGGCCAAAATATTCTTCACTCGTTTTCGTAAAAGCACAGTGGTTTACTCACAAATTTCGCGTCAAACGTTTTTGACACTCTTGAAATATTTATTACGCGAGGAAAGAATCATCTAACTATGGACTGTACTGCATTTTGCACAATGTCAGTATTTATGAATTCGAACATGTATTTAACACTTTCAAATCCACTTAATTTTATTGTACCAGTGTTGGAATTTGCAACCACGAAATTACTGATTCGCGCTGTAGTTACGTCGACACAAAAGTAGACAATATGCGAGAGACAACCCTCTAACTCGAAAATTTTGAATTTCTATTTTACATTAACGTTTACTTTCATTTTTCATCTTTTATTTCTATTACAAATTTCATGTTTTCCAGGTTTTCCATTGAGTTGACTTCTAAATATGTTTACATTAAAACATTGTGTTTTTCTTCTATACCTTCCCTTCAGTCAAATGACAAAAAAATAAAATTTTTTGGGAACTCTAAATTTTTTTAAATATAATTTACGTATGCTAAAACTGAGGTTTGGTAAGGGTGGGGTCAGCGATTCAGCTCTCTCCTATATTATAGGCTGTTCACGTTAAAATGGGCACTTTTGAAAGCCCTGCTTAGGATCTACTTGTATGAACTTTGTGTATTCATCCGTCTTGTGTAAAATTAACATTACTATGGGCCTCATCACTTTATTCATGCGTCGGTCAAATGGAATTGTAAAATTATTAAGAAAGTAAATACTTTAAAAATCTGCTCATTTGTACACTTAGCTTCATTAAGAAAAACAGAAAACGAAAGAAATAATTTTAACTTATCACAAATAGTTACCTAACACTTTTTATTCGACGTTAAGATGGGGAACTACTTTCCACCCATCGTGACCAACGTTACTGGGCGAATGTCACTCAGTGCGCCCATTAAAAAATATGCATGCACGGACAGTGACTCTTTTCTAAGGTTCATTTCTTAAGCGCTCATTTTATCGTGAACAGTCTTTATCTACTCATAACATTTGTTTCGTTGTCACAGCCAAAGAGCTGCGGCGCGGGCTGTAGTGACGTGAACCAATTAAAAACCCAGACCAGTAACACCAGTCCTCCCCCCCCCCCCCCCAAAGGGAAGATCATTGGCCACTGGGTCTCGCCTGTGTACAGTACTGGCTAAATATGACACTTATGTGCGTCATTCACAACACCGTGTACGCTGGGGCCGAATTGGTTAACCCCTTAAAGAAACGCAAAAGAAGAAATGTTTGGTGCGAAAAGTATTTTTTATAGCAGCTAGGAGTTTGGGACGCGTAGAGATGGTTCCAGTAGATCCGTGGCACAATAATAAACGGCTGTTCACGGTAAAGCGAGCACTTTTTAAGGCCCTTCCTACATGCTTTAACCGCTAATAAATATATCTTATTGCAGCATCAGGCATTACATGTCGAGGGTGGTGAAATGTATACACTGTGTTTATTCGTCATATTGCAATGTTTATATTAAAAAGCAGTAGGGAGATCGAAATATGATGAAAGGAAAAATGAAGAAGGGCCTTAAAAAGTGCTCAATTTCCCGTGAACAGCCTATAGTTGGTGTGCGAGCGCCGTCCACTAGCACTGTCCAGACAAATGCGATGTCCGTATTCGTGCTATACTCTGCACGTGTGCAGCACCGACCATGATTTCAGCTATTATGCAACACGTCAGACGTGAACGAGTATACCCGGGATAATATGTCAAGGTTAGGCGGATGACTCTAGTTAAAGGCTGTTCACGATAAAGTGAACACTTCGGAAATGAACCTTAGAAAAAAGTTCACTGCCCCTGCCTGCATGTATTTTAATGGACGCACCGATGGACATTCGCCCAGTAAAAAGTGTTAGGTAACCATTTGTGATAACTTAAAATTATTTCTTTCTCTTACACCAAAGTTAATATTACATAAGGAGGAGGAACATACAACGTGTATATAAGTAGATCTTAAGCAGGGCTTTCGAAAGTGCTCATTTTATCATGAACAGCATATAATAACATACTGGGGATAAGGAAAGCAATGGGCTTTACTACAAGCTAAGACATTCAAGCCACGTGTATAGGCTGTTTACGGTTAATTGAGCACTTTTGAAAACTGCATTCGAAAAATATCAATGCCTCTATCTGCATTGTATATTTTCACGGGCATAGTGACGCATACGCCAAAAAAAAATATTAATTTTCCACACCGTGCAAGAGTACACAATGTGTGTACAAGAGTACACAAAGTGTGGATAAACAGATCTTAAGCCCCTGTCACACTGTCCAATTTTCGCCTTCAACTATATTTGACAATCAAATTTGAAGACAAAATACGGCCATCAAATTTTTCCTTCCAACAAATTTTATCAAATAATTTTGAATGTGTTTGAAGATGTGACACACTGTCAAATTTTTTTAACTGGGAGAATTTTATTTGAATTATGATCCAACCCATTTAAAACCAGTGTACAATTGTGCACATGATGCACGTGTAGGAAATTTTTGTTGTGTATTGCACATTGTGAAGTTCAGTGATCAATGATCTTACCTGTGGGCAAATGATTAGCAAACCGTCTTACTGGTCCAGGTTATGACTGGTTCATATAACTGTAGCCGAACTTAAAGTCTATAACTCATTGGCTGTCACAAATACACAAGTGTTGTGTTGATTTAAGTACAGCACGCATCATAAAACGTAGTGTTTGCAGCACCTGAAGCAGTTAATTAAAGTGGGTCTGCAAGGGTTAAGAATTATTTTCTTTGTGAGATATTGCTTTTGTTTTGCCGTGCAGTCCATTACAGGAATAAATGTAAGAAATGTTGTAATTTATTTTCGCTTCTTTACTAAATTCAAATTTTAGTTACCAGAGAAGTTTCCTGTACAAAGAAATTTAATGCCTCTGAGTTCGTAATATTATGTGCAATACTAACAAAAAATAGCATTCATGCCCAGACAGCTTTTATATAAATTAATTATCTCCAACCCATTTAGTTTCCAACAATTGTTGGTTGTTTTAAAGTGTATTAATTTTCATTTTTGTTGTGCACGATTGTGAATGGGCGAGTCTGTCAAATATCAAATTAATTTTAGAACCGGTCCAATCTTCAAATTTTTGATGGAAACGGAAGACATCCAACTTTTACGGACAAAAATGGAGGCGTTTATGACGTTTCAATGACATCATAACTGTCAGCAGTTTAACGGAAATATTTAAAAGTGAGACAGAGGCTTCGAGCAGGATTCAAGTTACTTCTTGTACAGTTCGAGAAGATCGATGTTAAAAGTATGCGAACGGGCGAATTTCCGCCACTAGTTAAGTGATAGGGTCGGAAAGTAATTTCCAAGAAATAGCGCAAGATTATTAAAATGACGATTGCACACGATTTCACAATCATGTATACCGATGAATATGTTTGGGGAAAATAGTAATTGTTTTTCAAGCCATTAAAACGAAACTCATTTCATTTGTTTTACACAACTGGCAGCAGATATAATCATCGTTTTGCTCGTTTAATCATTGATTATTGTTTTACGGAAGAGGCCGTCTTTTTCAATGTGTAGAGGCGGTTAGTTTCGTATTATTAAAAATGGTAGAATATTTTAATTGCCTGATTTTCCTTGTATGTAAAGTGCTTAGTAGAGATGCACTAGTTCTTCAGAATAATACAGTTGAATGACCGCTAGTTTTAAATAGGTTGTTTAACATGAGTCCTTATCATTACTTATTTTTGCTTGAAAACGTTACTGATTTTAATATTCTCTATATATTCATCTGTAAAGACGCCCATAGCATATTTAAATTGCTTTAATTTAATTTGGTTGTACATTCACCTTTGTGTTATGTTTGCACACAATCATCATCCAACATTACAATAATTGTTGTACTTCATCACCCCTTACTCTCCACTTCAGAGAGAAATTGGCTGCCCAAATGTGGGGCCTGATGAAATCAAGATTGCTTGTAATTTGATTTTTTTTATTGGAAATATGGTTCTCTTCCATGTTACGTTAGAGTTCCATAGAGGTGTAATTGGTTGGTGCTAGGGATTCTTGGTTTAAAGAAATCATAATATTAACTGTCATTCCAAAGAGGAGCAACTAGTTCATTGCTATGTTTGACATGATTTAATGGAAGGTGAGCGATATTTTTTTACGAAGCTCTATGATTAATTTTAGGAATAGTGGGGCCGTAAACACCATAGACTAAAGATGAAGTAGACCGCTTATTCATCTTCAGCACATTTAACCAACGTTGACCTGCCCCACTCCTACACAGCTGTCAAAGCTACATGGTCAACAATGATGAAAGTGATTATTTATATCTTAATTTTTGAATGGAAAGCACTATTATGTGAATAAAATGCTTGTGCCAATTTCAATTTTATAACAAAGGATTACAAACTGGCTAGAGGAAGTTCACCTCAAAGAATTTGTATACAAATCAGTTTTCTAACCTAAAATACAAACCACGCCGTTTTTGCTAGCAGTATTGGCAGTAAAAGTAGTTCAATGTTGGGACATGGGAAATGGTTGTGCGCAGCCAGCGAGATCGGCCTACCTCATCTTCAGTTTATGCGTAAATACACATGACTACGCCTTCAAATAGTATCGATGGAGAGTTTTACAGCGACAACGAAGAAGTTGTAAGGCCTGTGATAAGTGACAACATCATGGCACAGGTAGGCGAGACTGCTAATCAGCCCCGGGCAAGTCTAGGAATAAATTCCGAACCAATAGCTATGATACAAATGCTCAGTGCGAAAATGGATCCACAAAGTCAGCGAAATCAGAACTTGAACGCGAAATTAACCGAGTTGAGTGCGCAAAAATCAGAAAACGAACGCGGGATTAAGGCAACAATTTGGCAAAATGACCCAGCATGTAGTAAATGTGAGCGGACTCTTAGCTAACACGGCCGTCCGTGTCATTGCACTCATTGGAAACTACGGTTGCGGTTTTGAAAGAAAATCAAAACGCACCGAGCGAATACACTGGAAACTGTCCAGAATAATTTAATCCAATCGCAATCGCTGGTGGAAACTAAATTAGCATGGTTAAGGGAAAACACCACAGAACGCCTTACAGAAGTACAAACTAGCGTTAATAATATTCATACTCAGGTTCAATCCATAGAGATCGATACTTCTCGTCAGTGAGGTTGAGCGTACTCGTCTGGATATAGAGAATCAAATGACGTCCTTAGATGCATGTATTTCCACGGTGGAAAATACGCCGACTGCCCAATCGGCTAGTTTTATCAGCAATATTCTGAAGGACGTAGATAATCAGTTCATTAACTTTGAACTTCGTGTAAAGTACAAGTTTAATAACACAGCTATTGAATGTTTTAATTCGCAGAAGGATATGTCGGTGCGTGAAAATTAACTGCAAAGTAAACTTGAGGAATTAGACCCACGTGTTAGGAAAATAACACTTAACAAAGTTACAACTTCCGGAACGATGGAAGAACCTGTCCACCAAAAATCAAGGACAAGTCCATGATTGGAAAGTTACGCGACCAGTTTTTACGCAACATCTGACAGGAAACCGAACGTGAAATTCATCCGAATGCAAATAAGAACCATCTAAGTAACGCGTGCAAAAACTCATCTCATAGTGGGGCAGAGGAGGTGATACCACCTTGGCCACCGCGCTCCGAGAGGGAAGAGTAAGTCGATCATGAGAGGCAAAGAAGACAGAACATCACTCACATTGGACATGCGCCGATTGAAGTACTTACGGGTCAACGGATGTCGGCACTAACTAAAGACCTAGAGGCTCTCCCAAAAATGCAAGCCAGTACAGTAGAGTAAGATCCAGAACAAGTCCGATTGGAGCTGCTAGACTTAGTAAGGAAACTGCTCTTCTTGGCAGCCGAAAGCCGGAAAAAGCACTACCGAACTAGCAAGCTAACGAAGTTTCAGTTGAATGATTTGGTTTTGCGGCGAAGTAACCCGACAAGCCATGCTTGGGAAGCAGTAACGAGGAAGTTATTTTTAACTTTTGAGGGTCTCCACAAAGTAATTGGCGTCGTACAGCATAATTGTTATGAACTTGCGGATATGCAAGTGGTACCTGTAGGTAAATACAACATTACCCAGTTGTGACCATATCATATTGCTAATGCGAACCCATATAGTATAACCAGCAACATTAATGGCAGTAATGCTGCACAGCCATTGAACTAAATGCAAGCTGGACTGAACACTAATTGTATAGTTCTATGAATACAAATATAAGCAGTATGGTAGTGGATCTGACCAAGAGACCAGTAGCAGAGTCTTGAGTATTGGGAAGCAGATATCTAAGTGTTCATTGTTTTTGTTTAATTTATGTACAGTGTCACTATGTTAGGTTTAAATATTTATTGAAGGGTTTTTGTAGTTTTTAGTAATTGTGTATTTTTGACGCTCCCATGCGTTTGTTCTCCACTCCTTGTCACAGATCCTACATAAGATACTAGCTATAGTCCAGAACTACAAGTCGCTTATGTTGTGTTGCTGTTTCTAGAATTGAAACGTGCCGATAATCTGGAGAATAATGGTAATGCCGAGATGATGATTAGAAATGGATACGCAACAGACGTATCGTGTTGATCGATAAAGGAATAAAAAGAAGAACCTTGTATGACAAGTGAGTTCTGCCACGAGATATGAAAACGCCTAATTTGAAATGACAATGAAGGAAACCCGCCCTCGTGATCCGAGGATTGATAGTCAAACTACTTCCGAAGCCTATTCAAGTAAGGATCATTTAAATGTACGTATGCTGGTGAATTCGTTTTCCGCTGACAGTATTGGATGAATGAAGAGTTCGCCAGATGCTAAGGGAAAGTCGATTATCCAAGATTATATCAGCAATCTCTACTACACCTGGACGCTTCTCAGTACCATGCTCTTCTAAGTTTTACTGTCTTTATCATGTTGTTCATTGATTGCCTTTTGTATGCATATATAATGTTTGTTATATTAGTTTACATGTCATGCCAATAATATGTTTTATTGTTATGTTAGACTACGTTGTATAGGGAGTGGAAGCGCAATGTTTCCTGTTGAAGCATTCCTTTCAATGTTGTATAGGATTCTTCTATATTTGCTTAGTTTAAAGATCGTTACAGGGAAAATAGATTTATGTTCAAAAGTCCATTCATGTACCATCACCCCAGCATATCATTATGTTTGCATGGTTGTGAAACATGAACTTTACATGCCAACAGTGAGTGCTACTGAAGAAACTTGGTGATTTAGTGCACACATGAACTGTGACTGTTAACATGTTCTTTACATCCCTTGCGAAGTGAAGAATAACCCATTAACCAATGAACTCGTTAACGCTTCTCATTACATGTCGTATCATCTGAGTCGTTGTGTGAAACAAATACTATGCTTGATATAATGGTACACAATTTATGCTAATCGTGTACCACCAGCCTCATGGGACAGTGCCACCAGAGCCACTGCCGAGAACGATTTGCAGCATACGGAGGTGATTGTGCTTCTGGTCCAATCCTTCTGATTGATCCTCGCAGCGATTTCTAACATCGGCTGTTTGTTAAAGAAAACAAACTGTGAAATAATTAAACTTTCTAACGAAACGACTGTGAAATGATTAGACAAACTGACAATTGATTAATTCATATTGTAATTTAGAGATTGAATTGAGTGAATTTATGTTTTGATGTTTATGTAAATAGTGGTATAGGGTTAATTTTCTTGTTAATTTATTCAGCTATTATTGATGTGTATTTGTGTCTATTTTAAAATGTGTCATTAATCTTATTAATTGTTTGCTTGCTTATCAAGTGTTTAGTTTGGAGTAATGTAACTGCTGTCAGTCTCATTTGCTCATGCCTGTCTCACCAGTTCATAACAGTTTCTCTCGTTCATTTTATTCTTTTTGATTTTATAGTTTATGTATGTTTGTCATTAATCATGTCCACTTAATTCGAGACTGCTGATCAACCCCAGGAATAAATTCCGAACTAAAAGCTATGATTCAAATGCTTAGTTAAATGCCAGTGTCGGAAAGGTGCCATAGTTTCTCTATTTTCTTAGTTAAAAAACAGTATAATTCCAGCAATAATGTATAAAATATAACATTACTTCGTAACTAAGTAAAATATTTCTCTTTTGTAATTCATATTACTTAAAATTTTAATTGAATGTTAACTTTTGGAACAATGCCCAACTAGTGGTGGAAATTCGCCCTATTCCAAACTCTCCCATAAGAAATGTTTTTTTCCCAAACTGAGTAAAATTAACCTTGCCAGGAATTTCGAAAGTGCTAAGTTTACCGTGAACAGCTTATAATTTCAAGTGGGACTAAACCCTCACATTTAAATATTTTCCTGTCTTTCTTGCGTGAATAGGGTAAATGTGGGAAAGATGCCCCACTTAAAGAAAAAATCGTTACAAATCCAAACCATAATTAAACAGGAATGTTCTTTTTTTAATTCGTACAGCTTGTCTTAAAGATTAAAAGAAAAAATATTCGGTATCGTGTTACACTTGTTACAAATATAATGATAATAATAATATAAATGTAAATGTATTTTGGCTATCTAACTCCTGTTATGGGTGATATGCCCCACCCTACATGGGAGAGATGCCTTATGTCGGAGAGATGCCCTACAAAGAAAGATACTAAAAATACACCATATTATAACAAAACAGTGTTGTTTAATACACTTAATAAATTAAGTGTTTAGCCATAAACTGAAATCAAAAGTTTTACATTTTTCTGTTGTACTGAATCTTCGTTTTTTGGTGATTTGCTTCCTGGACGCAAATGTTACAATTGGGGCCATACATGCTGCAAATTTGGTGCAACCACTTTTTTACACGAAACACACTTAATCCATTTTACCTTCCCTTCTGTTTGGTAATAGTTTTCCCAGCACTTTGCACAAGTTTCGTTTCCTTCTTCATCTGAGTCACTCATTCTGAATGCCAAATCTTCATTTTCTTCTTCTAATTCTTGAGCTTTCCTTTTCTTTGGCGACTTTCCTGTCTTGGTTTTCGCACCTTTCTTTGTTTCCAATTTGTTTTCTTTCTTCACTTGAAATAATTTCTGCAGGTTGCTTTCGTATTTTCGTCCCGAATTTGGGGACTATAGGTATTGGACTCAACTTCACCAAATGCTTCTTTGGTGTTTTCTTTGTCAGATCAACGTCGTCAATCTGTGATTGGTCAGAAATCGTAGATTCAGAAGCTAAGCCTGAGGTTTTGCATTCCGTTACCTACAGTGACTGAAGTTGAGACGGAATCGTTGGGTCCTAGGCAGCAATACCGAGGGATGGGGAGGTGCAGCTAACACTTCCATAGGCCTATCGAAATTCTTAAGCCTAAGCTCATCTGTAGGTTCCACAAATGTGTCTGCAACCATATTTCCTGCTGTGTACCTCATAGAAACTGTTAGGGTGTCTGAGTTTAACACCTCATCTTCTCCCACAGAACTCTTCTCCAAATGTACAACATTTTAAATATCAGAAATGCTGGAAAAGTGGTATATGGTACAGCATTATTTTCCTGTCGCACGAGAACAAGCTGTATCAGTATCAATTGATGCATATCTCGTCCAGGCCTTTCCAATAAGCACTCTCATCTGTAGTCGTGTGATTTGTCTGTTCTTATTGTGAAGCACCCAATTGTAATCTTCTTGTTTGAAAAATGTTTTCAGATGTTTGAAAAAATACTGCGATCGAGAGGTTGAATTGCCTGTGAGGAGTGGATTCGTAAGCAAAGAATTCAAATATAATTTAAGTCAGCAAACTCGAGTAATTATAAACTGTTTAGGTGAGAGATGTGTCCATCTAAAATCGAGAGCGCTTCATCAGGACATAAAAAACAATTCTCTATTTATGTAAGATGACTTCTCGTTCATGTATACTTTGGAACCGGGTGGTTGCCCATACGAAATCTACCACCTTTCATTATTAACAATGGAGGGATAACTGTGCCTTCAGCATTACAGCATGTGATAATGGTTACCTTCTCGCCTTTTTCACTTGATGCCTGGGCATGTATGTATAGCCACAGAATATAAGCAGTGTGGAATAACCAAGTCTGTATTTCAGTGTTTCAGATGCGAACGTTTGTGATGTTTCCAATCAATAAATGAAGATGCTAGGAATGACATACTTAAAACTTTCAATAACATGGATACAAAGGACGACCAGGATGCCCATCTTGCGGCCATCATAAGTATCAGACGTATAAAACAAACGAGACCACGGAATGCTGCAGGTGAAGTACACAAAGATCATGTAAGGGAGACCAGGACATGTTGACGAATGGGGCAAGATGACTAATTGCGATGTGCGCTGCCCGTGTGGCCGAGAGAGAGAGTTGGCTACCCCGTAACCCTGAATGTCTCCCTCAGTCACTATATGACAGCAGCAACGGAATTTCCCATGTAGTCTGAGCATATCTCTGCAGCGTCGAGGTTGGTTTTCAGCATCCTTGATGTAAAACTGAAGGTAGGTTCGATAATCTTTTGCTATTAATTTACAATTGTTTCACGTGCATTGTATAATTTCAGTAATTATACACTTTATTACTAATTTTTTCATGTAATGGTGAATGCAGGAATTAATATATGATTTTAAATGTTAGGTAAATTATTAAAATTATGTAAACTGTGGCGAGTTGGCGGGGGTAAGTTGGCGAATTAGATAACTTGCCCCATGCATGTGTCGACCTACCCCCTGTCTTATAAAATTATACATTAATTAATATAATAGGTCTTTCATCTTGAAACCTCAACATGTATGCGTTAGTAATAACATTATTAAAAAGTAAGCTACATAATGTGGGTTTTGGAAGTTTAAAAACTAAATAACACGATTTAAATTGATTTTGGGATTTTGCGGCACACTTAAAAAATCTATATTTTTTCCTCCATAGATACATGGATCAAGAAAACCAACAGAAGAAATTGGGACAAGGAAAAAATGTAAGGAGCTATGTATGCTGTAAGGGAAGGACGAATGCCATGTAACATTGCTGCTACCACATATGAAATCCCCGAAGCGACACTCAGAATATATCTGAACTCTGATCCTGAGGTATAAGTTATGCAAATTTTTATCTTTGTCACTTTGGTGCTAATATTTCCTTCTGTGGTATTTCCAGCACATCATCTAATCTCATTATATTGCTTGTATAGCCAAAAAAAAAAAAAATTAATCTCCTCTGTAATGAGTCTGGCAGTTAAAGTGACAGATGTAGGTAATTTGTTCGTAATTCCACATCCATTCTCTTCACACCGATTTTATTGAATGGACATAAAACTGTCCATTATGTCCAAAACTTTAGGTTATGCAACTTTCACTCACTTTTCATAGGCTACTAAATAAGGAAGGTAAGGTTTTTTTTTTTTTCTGAATCTTCCAGTTCATGGAGGGAGATACAGGAAAGTTTTCACCCCAGAACAGCTAGATAAACTAAGAAGCTATCTAACAGAAATTGACCAGAGACTCTTTGGCTTAACAAAAATTCAGCGCCGGAAGCTTGTTTTCCAGTTTGCAGATGCATGCGGCCTCAATCACCCATTCAACAAACAGACGAAAATAGCAGGTGAAGACTCGGTACGCAGTTTTATGAAGGGATACAATTTTCTATGAGGGCTCCTGAAGCAACTTCGATTGGACGAACTATCGGTTTCAGTCCAGTACAAGTACGAAAATTCTTTGATTTGCTGAAGGATGTTCGTTCAAAGTACGATTATTCTCCGAGTCAGATATTTAATGCTGACGAATCGGGCTTGTCGACTGTCCCCACCAAACTCTCTAAGATTATTTCACCAAAGGGCACACAAAGAGGGTCTCCAAGGTTGTGTCTACAGAGAGAGGAAAGAATGTAACTGTGTGTGCAGCATTAGTGCGACAGGAGTGTATGTCCCAGCTTTCCTTATATCCCCCAGAAAGTGAATTAGGGCAGAGTTACTGCATGATTTTCCTCCTGGCTCTCAAGGTCATACAAGCGAAACTATTTAAATTAATTCAGAATTATTTGTTGCTTACCTTAAGCATTTTGTTAATCATGTAATGCCATCACAAAATTTGCCAATTTTACTTCTTGTTGATATCCATGTTTTGCATGTGTCATTGCCAGCTATTAATTTCTGCCACGATCACAATATTGCAATGGTTGGTGGTTGGCTTCCCACCCCACACCACTCATAGACTCCAGCCCTTGGATGTTTCATTTTTTTGGGGGATCTTAAAACATTTTACAGTCAGGCATACGATAATTTCATGGTATCCCACCCTGGTCAAGCAATAAATGGCAGAGATGTGGGTCAGCTTTTTGGTACATCATACTTGGGGGCAGCTAGAGTAGCCAATCCAGTAAAAGGTTTCAAATATTGTGGTATTGAGCCATAAAATCCACAGATTTTTGCCAAAGAGGATTTTGCACCCTCAGCCACAACCTAACGTGATCTTCAAGCAGAACCTTCCCATGACCAACCGACTATTGCTTTGAGTGGACAACAGGCAGCTACATTTTAAAACGATCTCCCTCTGCAGCATATTGTTATGCAACATGGAAAATCCCATCAGCAAGACCACCCAGAAGTCGTTCGTGGTGAAGCAGAGAACCTCACATTTCAGAATCTAATGATAATGGAAATGTACCAAAACCGACGACTTCTAGGGGACGGGTCTCTCTCAACTCAATTAAACCTTTTCCAGTTGCAAACAGGCCTAGTGCTACTAAACGGAAGATATCAAATTTATCTGCATCCATTCTAACAAGTACACAAGTGAAAGATTTTCTCTTGGGAAAGGATCACGATAGTGAAAAGAAACCAAAAAAAAAAAAAAAAAAAAAGAAGAAAGAAATGCTAAAATAGTTTCAAAGAAACTTTTTCAAAAATCAACAAAACCTCAAGAAAACACTCAACCTATATTGTGCCCAGAGTGCGAAGAAGAGTTTATTGACCCTTACGATGAAGACTGGGTGAAGAGTGGAATTTGAGAACAGTGGTGGCACGAGAAATGCTCAGGCTATGAAGACTGTGGCCAATTTAGGTGTGACTATTGTTAGTATTTCAATCATTACTACATATAAAATCATAAACAATATTTGGGCCTTTTTCTTGTCTTTAGATTTAGGTTGTTTCGGGTTGCAAGCGTTTAAAGGTTATTTGCAATGTTGTGCCTTGATTAAATCTATTTCATTGCTTTTTGTTATTATTAACAGTAATGTTTAAAATTTTAATTACATTTCTCTTCATAGGAATTTAGTTATTTCAATGTATATGTAATGTTAATACACAAAATATTATTTTAAAGGATTTATTATATGTGATACACCCTGTTCGTCCATTTCTCCAATGAAAACGTCAACTTGCCCCGGTACTGGGGCAAGTTGACTAATTTGCAGTACTTCCATTAATAAATTGTTTACGATTTAACAAATGTGCTTTTTAATTTATCATCATATGTAAAGAGTTGATCAAATATATGTACTTACATGCAAAAATATTCGCTGTGATTACATGCATTGCAACTGTTAATAATGACTATTTCTGCTTGACGTCGTCAACCTGCCCCGGTTTCCCCTGCGTGCATTTCCTTATAAGGCAAGTTTTGGTGGACACGAAAAGGTTGCGTACCTTCGAGTCTGTATATGTCCCCACGGAATTACAAAACGCAGTGTTGGCGTAATCCAGAACAGTTTAGTTGTGGTAGGGAAATCCCAAAACGATCAATGTGGCAAGCATACAAACCGCCGAATATAATTACCCAGATGCCTAGAGCGTGCACAAATTGGATCCTTCAACACGAGAACTTCCCACTACTCACTTCGTGACAATCCCAACAGGAATTATCTACCCGTAGAACTTAGAACCTCCACAATACAGCAAATTTCCCTAAAAGAATATAAAATTAACCCTCTATGTAGGTTATACTGGAGTATCTTTTGAGAGTATAACATAGGATTCAGTTATCCTCGATCATACACATGTAATGAGTGTGATTATTCGTGCCAGAAACTTAATCATCCTTCGTGTTCGACGGATGGCAAAGCTCGCATAACAGTGCAGAAAACTTTGTGCCTCAAAAAAGTTTATGCATTCAGAGAAAAACGAAGCTTATAAGCAAAAGGCTATTCGAGGTGAGGTCTTGTTTGTTACTTTTGACTTCATGTAGAACCTTCCACTGCCTCACAATAAAAGTAACAAAGTGTTCTACTCCAGACAGCTTCGGTATTGCGTGTTTCGGGTGCATAGCCTAGGTGGTAATGTTTACATATCACGAAGGATAGCCAATAAGGGTGGGGTGGGGGGGGGCAAATGAGATAACATCAATTCTGCTTCGCTATATAACTGACTATGCGTCCGATTCTTTGGGTATTTTGCCTCAGCACCTTGTGTTTATAAGTGATAGCTGCTCAGGCCAAAACAAGAACTGCGTAATGCTTCATTTCTTGTATATCCTTGTGCATTGTTTGAAAATATTTACCAAAGAAACTTATCTTTTTCCCTTCCGAGGACATAGCTATCTACCCAACGACCAGGACTTTGCATTGATTGCACCGAAAAAGAAGAAACTACTATATGTTGAGCTACCTTCAGGCTGGAATGAGGCTATAATCAGTGCCAGACGAAAACCATCACCTTTTCATTGTACACGTTGTTCCGACTTACATTAGGAATATAAAAGATGCAAAATCTTATTTTTCACAAAGAGTCCCTGCCCACCAGTGCATATCAAAACTATAAGGATGATTGAGATTCGTTCCAAGTCCACAAACACACGGATCATAGCGTGACAGCAGAGTAATCAGCAAGAAAGTGCTGCCCGCGGAAATCGACCTTCTACTCCTGTATGCAAGCACACTGAAAATCAACCCTGCCATGGTACGAGACCTTATTCCTCTTTTGCATGTTCTATTAGACCACAACAGCAGGCCATTATATGAGAATGTGTGTTTTGGTTCGGAAGACATACTTGAGAGCGATGGTGTAGCAGACATTTCCGATGACGAAAACAGTGGTGGATGTGAGAATGGATAGTCCTCAACTGGAATAGAGACTGGATATATACATATGTGTTATTTTTCAGTAAACTTTGGTATCATAAACATAATAACACTATCATGAAATATTTTTTGGCAAAAATTTAACACGCCACAGGTTTATTTTATTTTATTTTATTTTTTAACGAATTATGCGATCGCAATGAGAAGGAGTTAACGTGGTCCAGAATTTTACATAGAAAAACAATATTTATCGCCATTACTTCGAAACTATGTTTCTGTACAAGGACCGTGGTATGATGTTTGGTTTCGCTTGAGAAGTTCACTTAATTGACATGTTACGTTTTTGCTATAAGCCCCTTGTGCTTCTGCAGTACCACGCATTATAATTAATCTTCAGCATTTTGGACAGGTAAATAATGAAACCAAAATTGTTGGAACAATGTAACTTCCATGAAAAGTTATTTCACGAGTTACCTGAAAATATATGTAATTAAAGGTTGAAAAACTTGTACGGGTACAAGTTGAAACGAACATAAATTATTACCTACAGACCTCTACCCGGGTTTTAAATTTATTTGTGTGCCTGGATACATATTCATTAGAAACATTTACTATTTAGGTTAGTAATATAAATAAGAAAGAAGTATTAATGAACTGTTTAATTTCACTTAGAATAGTAACGAGTGTCACTGTATATTTTAAATCAGGTTTGTTAGAATTATTTACTATTATCCACGAAGGTGCAAGGAGCAAATGATTACTATACTATTAATGTTAGAAATACTCTTTAAAACAAGCAAAACTGTTGTTATGTACTAATAGAATTTTTGCAATGGAATAAAAGGAATGATTATCCATTGTGTGAACTGGAAGAATATTTAATTTGTAAACCAGTAATTTGCCTTGAATGTTAATATGTGTTAATTTAAATTGGCAGTGTTGACGTTGATACATGGAACATACGATACATGTAATAGGTCATAGCAAGAAGCCTTAAATTTTCCATTTGTAAATCAGGATATATATTTTACGAGCAGCACAATGGTAATGTAAAAGATTTTATATGCATGAATTGTATTTATGTCATCAAACGAAATGGTACTTCACATGTTACTTTTTACTTTGAAATGCACTTCAACTAATTTCCCAGTGGATACTGAGGACATCAAGAGTCTCAAAAGCCGTGCAACTTAATGAAAGAGATTATGGAAGTTAATCGCCAAACTATTAGTTTGGTCATATTAATAATGCTTCATTTCCTGAAATACCATTAATTTTGGTAGAGTTGTGTAATTATTATGTTTTCATAGTAGTACCTAGGTTTGATTGCTTCTTTAATTGTTTGTATATGTGTTACGCTGTGTATGTGTTAGTGATAATGTCAAGGAAATTAAATATTCTTGGTTCTTAAGAGGCTGAAACATCAAATTATCTTAGTGTTGGCTTGTTGATCTAGTGTTAGAGTCTGCTGAATGTTAATTAGGAAATGATATTTTCTATAGTTCTAGAGGTTAGCTCAGACAATTGATTTACCAACCTAATTAAAGTCACAGTTGTGTATTACACATACACACAAATAAATCTCCACATATTACATCATTTTTGGCTGCCCAACTGTGGGGCCAGTAAAACGTCATATGCAAGAATTAAAAAAAATACATTACAGATTTTTTGGCGCCCAATGCGAAGGCCTGCATTACAGTGCAAATAGAAACATTTTGAAGTGATAGAATATATAAATTAATGAACACATTTAGAAGACAATATTTACTTCGTAGTACCATGGAGGAATCAACCAACATTGCGGCACACTTGAACACAAATGCAGTAGTTTAAAACATAGAGTACACGTTCAGTGACGCATCAGTAAATAATACGGTAGAAAATATTTCCAATCATACAGTTAGTGAAACAGAAACCACAATATCTGATAATGATGTAGGACACATAATAACAGTGGGAATTATTTTTTTCCAAAACCAAATGCATATAATTGCATGCAGATGAATCAGTTTATGCATTACCTAACTGTCAGAACGATTCTAATACCATTTCTCATCAGAAACGGTCGATTTCTTCTCCAAATAAATCTAAGGTAAATAATACAGAATCTGGTCAGTTTCAAAATAATCATAGGTATACCAATAACAACTCCTATGCCTACACCGAACTTTAACATGAGACAACAATATTTTTCTCTAGGGCAAGTGATGCCCAAATTCTCTGAACCTCCTCCATTCCTGCAACCACGATACACAGCTGAAAATACTCATCAGGGGTTATTGTCAAAGATATGAGCCTAGTAGATAGGCTTGATTCCTTCCAAGGCACAGGGATTTAGGAGTGGCTCTGTAGCTCGAGAAGCTAGCAGGTTCTGGCACATCAGGCTGATGGCTTTGCCATTCCCCCCTCCCCCATTTTCCCCTCAAAATCAACTAAAATACCCTAAAAAATCCATTTTTCCCTCAAAAAAGCCGTATCCTAGACTGTGCAGTAGCGAGTGGCAGAAAGGCAAAAACGAGACAATTAAGATAATTTGTGAGGCTCTTTATTGCTTCTAGCCTACATAATGAGAAATCGATAAAGAAACATTATTTTAATAAATATTTTTATAAAATTAAATACATATTTATAATTAGAAAATTTAAACACGTAAGTAGCCTAAAGACTACCAGACTCGTCTTTTCAAGGAGCATGCAATCATGATGTAATAAAATTATTTTAAAAAGTTAATTTTTTACGTAAATATATTTTTATAATTAAAAATAAAAAAGTATTAAGTGATATAAACTACCGGACACGTATTTTCAAGGCGCATAACATCGTGATGTCATACCACCATTCTGTCTTGTTTTTCCATGCTCAATAATTCTGTTTTGGCTCTCTCTTTCTCTCTTGTCTCCCTCATTCCATCTCTTTCTCTCCTGTCTCGATCATCCCATTGTTTGTTCTTTCGTTTCTCTCTCTTTCTTTCTTGTCTCTCACGTTCGTTTTCTTTCTTTCCTTTCTCTCGTATCTCTCTCATTCGTTCATATAATTACTCACACTTGTTCAACACCGCTATCCACATAGTTCCTTCATAGCCTGCTAGAGTGCGCGAATCGTCGGTGTGTATATTTATTTACGAATTTAAAGGTGTAATTTTCCATACACCAGAAGGTATATAAAATATCATTGGTAAGTACATTCCATGCAGAATTTGTAAAACACACTCGATTTTCAATACTTTCTTTTTTTTTAAATCGACATGTATTTTTTTATACTTTACTTTATACAATTTGTTTTTACTTTTGTGGGAGAATTGCGTCGCGTAGCCGTGTGGCCCCGCACGCATGCATGCACGCCCGCATTGATAGGTTTGCGAGCCAGCTGCGAGGGGCCAAGAGTGCAGTGACGTAGCCGAGCACCTCCGCAGGGTGAGGGGGACGAGTGTAAATGACCGCGAGGCACTCGGCTGGCCGGCCCTGCCAATCAGTCATCTATAAAGCAATGCATTTATAAATAAACAGAATCATTTCCACTTATTTTATTTATCATTTGAAAAATGCCAAAATTATTATTTTTTTTTTTTTGGAAGAACAATAAAATGTCTTTTAAAAGTAATTTTAATGCAAAATCGATTTAATTAATTTATATGATATAGATTTCACAGTTTCCCTTGACAGCTAGTAACATTTAAAAAAGAAAGATTTGATTAAGCTTAGACAGGATTCGAAGTCGAGACATTTAGGTTACAAGTCAGGCATACTAGCCTCCGGACCACCACAGCCGCACAGCAAATTAAGTGCTTAAACTTGAATATATGATTACAAGTGAAATTTACGATTTCTCTCGTACAGTTACAGAAATATTGTTAATGTTTTTTTATATTTCTTATCAATCAGCGCATTGATGGCTTATGAATACGATATTTTAGAGCAGTTTTAGTTTATTTGATAGCAAGTGATGTACTTTATTAAAATCATCTCGTTATTTCCAGTTGGAGTCTTGAATGCTTAAGCTCACATCCAACTATTTTTGTATATTCTTTTTTAAAATAATTATGTGGCAAATCCGGCTGTAAGAAAGTGAATATGTACAGACATGTAAGTAGGCAAATATAATTTGCGAACTCTTAGGAGGCAAGCAATCTCGCGATAATTTAGCCTGAAAGCAAAATTACTAGCTCCAGGAATGTATGTTTAAGCCCTTTGTAGCAATGGAATTTAGCTTAAAAAAAGTATTTTTCTGTTCTTAACTAGATCCGTCTATAACAGACTGGTTGCCATACAGGATTAAAATAAGAGAATAAAAAAGATTCAAGTATTTTGTTTTTTAATTTTATTCGCATTTTTAGTTGTGCTGAAAATGTACATAGAGTATAGTAAAGAAGTTCCCTCAATTTCATTTCAGGTTTCCTCTCTTTAAGACTAAATATTATACAATGTTAATTATTTACTATCTCGACTGTTTTTCATAGACGTAACTATAATACTCGGAGTTTATTCAATGTGTGAATACACCAAGCACCAAAATATTCTCCATATATCAGGCAGGGTACAACACCAGCAAGAAATTAAAGGCTTTTTTATTAATTTATATATTTTAATACGTCAGACTACAAATATAAAAAACAAGAAACATTAAATTTTCCACACCATTCACGTAGTATCTTTACAGCAGAATACTCACTTTCAAATAGTTAATATAATCTACTTATATGCAGCTCCAGATAGTCCATTCTAGCAAGCATCTAACCATAATCCATGGCCATATATTTTTCTCGACAAAGTTTCACAACTGCTACTCTCGAACAGCTCCATAAAATGAACCCGACTGCTTATATATACTCGCAAGCAGGCATCTAAACACTCAATGTCCCACACACTGTAACTCATGCATTCTATCTGCTCTACCGACCAACACCAGACTTACATAGGACAGCAATAAGTTTATCCTTCTAAAGTTTAACATTTGAAGTATACAACGTGCTTTCGAACAACACCGACATAATCCGGCAGGTTTTTCCTGGTAAAATAATAAAAGGAAAATGTCTGTACTGCATTTTCCCTTCAGAGGCTATTGAGGGAGCTACGTGCCCCTAAAAGCCACGGGTTTAAATGTAATTGAGTTACAAATATCACGAACTACTCACGATTAAGTAACAAATCGGGGAATAGTGTTTTGTAAAATGGATATCTTACACCTTTAAAAATGCGGTTTGTAATATAATCCCCCGTCGTCATGAAAATAGGGGTGGCCACCCTGTTTTTTGCACGAAAAGTGCGAACAGGAAGATGTGCGCTATTCGTTGAGATGACGTAAGAATCAGCACATCTTAACCAACAAAATTATTCGTCTTGTCGGTATACACTCAGGCGAACCGTTTTCGCGAAATCCTTTCGGAAAGCACGTATGCAAGACAGAGGAGTGAGTGGTCTGCGAGGTAGGCAACACGCAAAGTACAGGGTGGTGCAACACAACATGTCATTTCACTTCACGATGTGCTGATTCTTAAGTCATGTCAACAAATCACTAACAGCTTACTGTTCACATTTGTCGTGCAAAAGCAGGGTCGCCGCCCCTATTTTCATGACGATGGAGGATGATATTACAAAGCGCATTTTCAAAGGCGTCAGATCTCCGTTCTATAAAACACTATTCACCGATTTGTTGCTTAATCGGGAGTAGATCGTGATATTTTTTTACTCAATTACATTTAAAACCGTGGTTTTTAGGGGCACATAGGTCCCTTAATATTATCTTAAGAGGGGGGGGGGGAGCGGTACAAACATTTTCGTCTAATTATTTCGTCAGATAAAACCTGCCGGATTTTGTCGGTATTGTTCGGAATCACGTAGTATAAATGTTTTAACACACACACACACACACACACACACACACACACATATATATATATATATATATATATATATATATATATATATATATATATATATATATATATATATTTGTTTTGCTATACCAGGATTATTTTTTAGAATTTTTTTAATTTATTGTCCAGGTTTTACTTATATAATTTTTTAAGTATCTCCAATGACCAAAGAAAGAAACATCCAATTCACTATAACTCTAGCATACCTCAACCATTCGTCCACACAGCCCATACAAAACAAACATACAGTCCATATCAGTGACACAATCGAATTCTTCTCAATGCCATTTACAACGCTGGCTGACACCAGTCAAAATAAAATAACCACCCATACCAAACACTTTAACTCAGTCATGTCTTAGCATTACACGCATACATACTGTCCATATCGTTCTACATACACCAACAATCACAACACAGATATATTCCAACTTGCAGACTCGCTCCATAGCTCTATAGCTGCATCGATCCATCAATCCAATCCAATCCAACGATCAACCATCCATACCAATAAAAAGGTTGATCACCACACCTCAGAAATACGAAACAAAATATGAGTAACACTGCATGCCAGGAGTACTGGGTACTATACCAACCCCCAGCATACTTCAGTCATGCCAATGTCACATTGTATATGCAACATAACAACTACTCATTTCATACCACCCCTACACCATACATTAAACACACCAACCAACAGATACTATGTGAAAACCCTACAGTATGCCGAACATTAATATAAATCACTCTATCAATCAACAAACTAGTCCATACTAATAACTGCTCTTGCGAAACCTACCATTTCATACACCTCCAGCATACTTAACAGCAATATTGATGACCTAATGGTACTGAGTACTTATACCGCTATATAATAACTTTCACAGAGACATTAGCTTGCCTCAGCCAAGCTATGTCAAAAGTCATACAACCCAGCATACCAACATACCATCTGAATATATCAATGCACCACCACAGCAGATAGCCATACAAACCAAAAGAACATACAGCCCTAACCATATAATTCGCTCTAACCCAAGCATGCCTCAGTCATGCTATGAACAATACAGGCCTTATCAATCACTACGAACATTGAACTTACCTACATTCGCCACACAGAATTTTAACTGAAAATTAGTGGTAATGAACTTCAAATAAAATAATCGAAGCAGAGCTGTCTTCCTGATGCCTGGGCCCTCCGGAACTCTCCTCCTCCCTTATTCCTTTTTAATCTCTTTGCCCCCTCTTTCTCGGTAGGCCTTATGATGTGAGACATCACTACCAGCTTTTATTTCTTACTCCTGCCAGAAACGTTCTAACAAATGTCACATGCTGAAAGTGTACCGTCGCGATGAACACTGCTTCCCTCCCAAGATAAGAACTCAGTTCAATTTTTGAAAACATTGTTTAAGCAATATGCATTGTTATTTGGAAGAGGGTAAATAATTCTCGGTAGGCCACTGAGAGCCGTCATCGTCGTGTGCCCAGTAGTATATGTGAACGGCCAGCTCTGAGTCGTGATTTCGTGTCCGGCAGTGTACCTGAACGGCCATACCTCAGTTGCGGTTGTGTGTCCGGGAGTGTGCCTGAACGGCCAGGCCTCAGTCGTGGCTTTGTGTCCGACAGTATACTAGGACTGCCAGTAGTCGTGGTTTTGTGTCCGGTAGTGTACATGATAGGCCAGGCTTAGTCATGGTTGCGTGTCCAGCAGTATACCTGAAAGGCCGGGGTCCTTTATTCTCCCTGTCAGCCCGGCTGTAGGTCACAGCGCGGTCCGGAGGAGTTGCTGCAGGGGGAGAGGGGTTGGAAGAGGGGATTGGAGGGGGCACAAGGTCAAGGTCAGTTCTGCAACGCTGCGGCTCGGAGCCGGGCCGTTCACTTTCCTCTCCTCGCCGCAGCCGGGTAACCGTCCGCTCCTCTGGTCCATTGTCCCTCTCTCTCTCTCTCTCTCTCTCTCTCTCTCTCTCTCTCTCTCCTCTCTCTCTCTCTCTCTCTCTCGCCGTACCCCCACCCATGGCTCGGCGCTCCCTATCTCTCTCCTGCACGCCCACTCCCCGCCTTCTCTATCATCCTCTCTATCTCTGTCTCTACCTGTTGTGCTTGCAGGGTACTGCACAGACTGGGTGCCTCCAACTAAACTAGAGACTAAGCGGTTTATACGTTTAGGAAAATAAAAGTGTTCAAGAGTCGAATATTATGTACATTTTTTAGCATTATTAGGCTACTTTTTTAATCACGAAATAATAGCCTTGAAAAAGAGCAACAATGACGGGAAATTACTTTTAATTGGCGTTGGTAATACGTTACAGACTTGCGAATCACTTTTAGAATTATGTATGTTTCTTGCACTTAGCATGGCTGTAATGACTGGCTTGTTATCAAAATCTACACTGCCTCAAACTATTGCACCTTGCGAGTTATAATTTTTTATTTCTTTTTGTGCAGCGATTCCCGATGCTACGTTGTTTCTAAATTACTGCAATTTTGAGGACCTTGAAATATGTTTAGTGTGTTGAAACATACCCCTTATACTCAGATGTTTCGATAAAAACATTGGCACGTCCGAGAAAAAATTAATGTCTTTTACTGATCGCCAGATTATAGATACAGTGATTCCCTTGCGATAAATAGCTTCCTTTGTTGTTTCCTGTTCTTACGAAAGCCCATGTATCATTGCCGGTGTGATTTAAAGCTGTGCTCGAGTGTTACTGTACACTGTAGGGAAGAAAACACCAAACAGTCATTAAACATCAGTGAGTATACAGACCGCCTTCGCCATCTCTTGCAGGGGCGGATTGCAACAGAATGACGTTGAGGTTGAATCAGAGAATCATTCTGATCTATAAAACACTTTTATTTGCTGCAGCACCGGTTGTTTTATGTTTTTCGCAACAAAAAAAATTTATTGTTTAATATGAACCACTGCGAAGTAATTTGCACAGAAAACATTTTTGTTTGGTCTATGTATTAATGGCAGTGATGACCTTATATGGTCATTACAATAGTTCAGCAGTATCCCTTGTGATAAATTCAATTAAAATATTTTGAAAGATAGTTATTATTATGTCGATGATCTAAGGAATTTGTTATTTGAAAACGTAACTTTTAGACAGTTTCGTAATACCTCAAACTATAATAAACGAAGGGAGTTTTTATATCATTTAAAACTTTCTTAGATGTGCAGCAAGGTTTCTTTACTATAAACAAAAAAAAAAAAAAACTCAAGTAAATGTATTTCTTTGCTATACTGAAAATTAATATTGCCATTAATCAAAAATTCGTAAATAAAACATGTAATAGAAGTAAACCTAGATTAATTTAAACTTTGCTTTCAAATAAAGGATGGTTTTGTCGGAGCAAACAAAACATTCGTGAAGAGAAAGCTTTGAACGTATTTTACTATAGGCTGTTCACGGAAAGTGAGCACTTACGAGGCTCTAGTTATTTTTTTCCTATCAGACATTTTTTAGCCTTCCACCACATTTAAAAATAAATATTCCCATGTAGGTAATTAGCACAGCGCATACAGGGCTACAATCAAATATATTTACTAACCATTATTCCAAATGAGAGGGCTTCAAAAAGTGCGTATATCTGCCAACCTACAACGCCGCAGAATACCCAAGTATAAAGAGGTTAAATCGGAGCGAGAGTTCCGAAGCTCGACCGCGTGCTGAAACTTCTCTGTGAAATAGTTGTTTGGCCGTAAACGCGCATCTCAGTAAATAAAAATTCTGCAAATATAAATTTTTGTCAGGAAAGATAAGAAACTATTGTATATGCCCATATGTTTTTACTCTTATCATATTAAGTATATTCTTGGAGAAAAAATTGTAAAACTTGCCTATGCAGTTTACTGAAGCGGCGAGAGAAAGGTACAAATATACGGACGTAGTTTAATCTGTGGGCTTTCATCGCTTGTAACCACGCTGTTACAGATCTAATTTGCACAGTACCTGCACGTCTTACGCGTAGGAGCGATGAGACACTAGGCGTGCATGTTAGTGTCGCCCGTATCGCTCCCTCGCTTCTTGACTTTACAAAAATTTTGTGTGAGGAAGATATATTTAATCATGGGTGTAACCTAGTTTACATATTTATCTTGAACAAGCATATCAACATAAACTTTTTTTATTCGGTATGTATTCCTTGATCAAAATATGTAATTTTCATTCACTCAATCTAATGACTGGCATAATATTTTGCTCGACCACATCAGAAACCAATACTGTTATAAATCATATTCACGCAAATGGATTTCGCAGCAAAATTATTAATATTTATCACACTAAAGACTTGTGTAAACAAATAATCATTCACAGTGCAAGAGAGCCTTTCCCATAGTGCGCTGAACCATGACGAGGTCTTGTTTCTTTTTACGAAACATGGCGGGAACACGATCATAGAAAGTCTCCTGGGTAGAGCCAGGTAGGTAGATGATGTGGGTGGCGAGAGCAATGAGTGTTGAGCGGTGCTCATGGTGGGGGCGAGGGAGGTGCGTCGAGACATGAATGTATGGCATTGAGAGGGAGGGATGTTCATGGCGAAGCAAGGCTGTCGGAACTGCGTGAAACGAGTCGTGGGAGAAAGGCGTACTCATGCAAGGAGACAATGAGCGAAAGAGGCGAGTCAATGATTAGCAGCGGGGTGAGGGAATCTTTGTGTTAAATAAGTTTTTTTTTTTTTGTTTGCTGAAAGCATTGTCCAGCTATCCAGTGACATTTCTGGCCGAACTCGAAACTTTTTTTGTCCTCTTCCCAACACGGTCTTCTACCCAAAACCGCCTCTGTATTCCCCAATGTGTTGACAAGGTTCCCGCTGAGGAGAGTGTGGGAAACCTTGTGCAAGGCTGATAATGGCAGTCACTGATCACAAGCCATGTTCCCATCCTTCCCCTTCACGTAGACCCGGTCTAACTAAATGGTATGTCTTTCTTGCTCTGGATGTTACAATACAAGCCAATATATGGAAATGTGCGTGTTGAGGGAATGTGTATTTCTGCGGAAAGTGTTCTGTGGGGAGGGGATGAGTCTTGCTTCCTGTGTGTTTATCTGGGAGTTTAAAATTTTGTATAAATAGATGTTTAACCTTTACACCCCCCACCCCCAATCTTTCACTTCAATATTTGATGGACATGTAACTTTTAAGAATGTCGCAATTCTACGAAGAGTATATCGCGGGAATTTCTACTCAAGCTCTCGAGCATGAACTTATGGAGTATGACTGATCGGTCATTGATGCTGCTCTGCTAACTCCATTGGTGGAACAAGAGTTGACGACAGCGATTATGAAGCCGGCGCCTCCAGCAAGAGCGATCATGCCGCCGGCACCTCCAGTGAGCGTTATGACACCGCCGGCACCTCCAATGCCGCCTCCAGCGCTTCCGAAGATTGTCTTGGCGCCTCCAGTGCCGTCTCCAGCAACACCGATGCTTGCAACGTTTCCAGAGATGATGATCCCGGCACCTTCAATGCTGCTTCCAAAGACATCTTGGCACCTACGAAAACGGTCTTGGCACCTCCAGCACTGTCTCCAGTGACACGGACACTCCCACCATTTCCAGAGATGACGATCCCGGCACTTCCAACACCTCCAACACCAGTATAGGCGATCCCGTCACTTCCAGCACCTCCAGAAATGACGACTCCAACAGCAAGGGCGTTTCCAACACCGTCAATGTCAATGTCTCAGATAACGGGCCCGGCTCCTCCAATGACAACACATCTAGCAACCTTACCTGACACCTCAAAGTATGTCGAAGTCCTTGATTCGTGGCTTCCGAAAACAGAACACGAATATATTGAGAAGAAGAGCGAATGTTGCGAGCCGTTAGACCTGAGCTATAGAAATACATGTCTTCCTAAACCTTCGTTATTTTCTGAGTTGGCTGAATATTTGAAATTTTTTATTATTGCGCAATCACCACTTCCATCAGTATTCACATAGTCTCCACACCACCAGTCTGTTAAAGCCCTGTCACACCTCATCACAATCAAATCCCCTCTCCCTCTTAAACCTCTGTTACTTTTTTGCCTGTTTTAAATCATCCCGCCCCAAAAAGGCGACGATTATCTTTAAATCCAAAGTTTAAAAGCAATTGATAGACTTTTGAATTACTTATTTTCTTTTTTAAAGAAGAGTTTGAAAATTTTAGAAGATCGGTTGTGAAGAATCTGATTAAATTGTTTGTTTAAATGTTTTTAAATCTTTTTGAATATCGGTAAAGGTTTATATTTCTAAGGATGTTTTTCGAAAAAAAAAAATTATCTTATTATGGTATAAGGAAATAATGTTACTTGTTAATTAATAGTTTTAATTCCTTTTGTCACATTAAAAAAAATTTTTTTTTTAATTACTGGAGATTGAGTATATGTGCGTGAGATGTAATGTTTTTACACCAACAAATATGGAAATGGAAGTATTCGAGAAATGAACGAACCATGAATGTATAGGAATGAGGGAGAATCTCGATAAAATTTTGTGAATGAACTCTGAAAGTAATGGTGTTAGGGGAGTTTGAAAGGCTAGCTGAACTTGAAACACATACAATGGTGGAACAAGACAAGGTTGTTGGAAGGGAAAGTTGTTTGGGAGAACTTCTGGTAAACTGTCTCTTGCCTCGCAGAGGAAGGTTAAAGAGTGGTGAGCCTCACTAGCTGGCATCGACTTTGTCTTACCACAAACCAAAATACAAACTTAAAAATAACTCGATTAAAATTGAGCATCACTTTAGAAAAATTACTATGACTGTTTTTGTTGATGTTTGCTGTGAAGAGATATTATTCTTCAACTATATAGTGAAATGGATGGTATACACACTTATTTTTAATTTTTTTTAAATATTGAAATGAGATGCTGTAACATACCTTTTACACATAATTGAAACAAATATATATTTTTTTAATTAAACTATTTCTAAACAAAACTTCGAGAGAAGTCTCTGAAACAGTTTTACGGTGTAAACTAACGTCAATGTTATAACATAAAATTGAAAGGGTTGTGGAAATGGGGAAATCTTGAGAAATCCCATGAAAAATATGTTGATTATCCAGTAAGTGGGCAAACTGCAACACCAAACACTCTGGCTGTTGGAAAACTCATTTTAAATACCAGTTTACAGTAATTAAAATATTTACTATAAAACCAAAACATTTACATATTTTTGTTAATTGTGAATCGCTCAATATTTTAGTTAACATATCTATATTTTTTACAAATGAAATTCATTTTGATGTATTTGTTCTGGGCGGAACTAATATTCATTGATATACTTCTTGCAGTGAAATTTTAAAATGTAGGTTTTATAAATACAGGTTTGAATTGTGTAATTTCGTCTAAAATGTATGTGATTCCGTATAGTTTTTAGTAAGGAAGACAGATTTTTTTTTGGATTATGTATAGCTTATAATATTTGAAACTATATTTTAACAATATTTTTTTAATTAATGTTATAAGAATGCCAGTTAAATTCATACATTTTTATATAACAACTTGTAGGTTACACTTAATTAAATATGTCAACAGAGTATTGAGACCCATTTTTCAATTCCAGAAAAATTGTATAAAATTATTTTGGTCTGAATTGTGTTATTAACATTGAATGTTTTTGGATATACTGTAAAAATAAATTTCTTTTGCATTTCACTTGGGTGTGGCATTTGAAAGTTACTCGATAAGCTAGGTTTGTCTCGACAGGTGAGTTTGGTTCGCATCGGCACGGCATCATCCACCTGTCACGATGTGAGATATTGGAGCGGCGCCCATTTGTCCCTAGTGGGAGCGCATAGGAGGGGAGAGTCGCGCATTCCACTAAGTCTTCGGAGAGGTTAGTTCTAAGCAAATAGCCTAGGTGTTTGGAGCAGTGATCACATCTAACACACTTCTCAATTCGTTTATCAAAGTCTCGTGTGTTCGGATAATTATTAGATTTTTTTTTTTATTAATTTACGTTCGGCAGGCTTTTCGTGACAGGTTTTCGCATTGGGCGAGCGACAGAGATGCCAGTGTACTGCACTTTCATGTGTGATATAACGACGTACATGTGTACAGTTTAAATATATAGTGAGTTTTGATAGAATATGCAGGGTTTTCAATTTGGTGTTACAATTAATTTATTATGTAATCAAACAGTTCGCCTGGTTTAACCTGTATTTTGATGCTTGTTTTGAGAGCCTATGAGGGTAAAGCACGTGTGACTTCGTGTATGTGTGTGTGTCAGTGTGGGAGGGGGTTTTTGTCAGGGGAAGGGGGGTCTGGAGTGCTGGTGAATTGTAATTTTATATTAGCTGGGCGTTTTGTTTGTTTGATTAATTTTTTTAATGATCAGTTAGCAATTGTTATGTTTGAAATATAATATATTTTGTTACGATATTAATATAAATTTTGTGTTCCATTCGGTAATCGCATGATTAAAGTTGGTTTAATGAATACGTATTTGGTACTATCGATTACGTGATTAAAGTGGAGATCAGTTACATTTGAAATAATTTCATCTCATGTTTAAAGCAATTCGTTCGGCAACATATCTGAACGTAAATCATAGCGTCCCAGAAGTGGGTCGCACTGTCGCTCCATCCACAAATAAAAATGTTACTTATACCACTCTTACACGAACATTAACTACTATATAAACAATTACGACCCACTCCTCTGATCAGTCGACTGAAGCAAGTCATAGAGGACACATCGATCCTGCTCCGCCATCCTTTCAACACCAATAAAATTGTTTTAAAAAATCATATCAAACAATAAAAAAAAATTTATCAAAGAAAATTGATATCAAACAAGTACACTAATTAATTTGATTAATTAATCAACAACTAATCGATATGCATGCGCATGCCGACTAACCGATTAAACGAATAATCTATTTTCCGCTCCATCCTTACGTTATTCTAATGAAGTGGTCCGAAAGTGGGTCGTCTCTACTACTTAAATGCTCTCGTGGTGCTGCGTGTGCCTATTTGACTTTCAGCTTTGACGCTGTAATTTCATTGGCGGGAAGTCTTTAGCAAAGTTCAATGCATGTCTTTCGAGTACTTATATGTGTATATAACACGTATATTTTGAGATGCAGCGCTTTGAATGAATCATGTACAGCTATCTTGGAGTGATCTGAAACATTGTTTCTAATGTGCCTGGTGTCTTGAACGTAATCGACAGGCATGCCTAGTCTGAAGTGTGTGTTCTTTTCGTAGACTAGTGCGTTTTATATTTTCGTTTTAAAAAAAAAATTGGGTTTTCAAACACTTCGAAGTGCAATTCGAGCGCAATGCTACGGAACATTTAAGCGAATTCCCACCCGCCATTTTGGATTTATAGAATTTTATCCAAAGCTTCTATTTCAGAAGGTGTATTGAAATTTCCCGCACGGCATATCCTAAATAACAAATTCTTAAACTTTATCGAACTGCCGCAGCGTCGGTAAATTTATTTATGATTAGTTGGTAACTGTCGAGGAGGCGAAACGCGAGATTATTTCTTGCGAACGACTACAAAGGCGACGACGTCAACAGTCATCAAGAAATACTGACCGCGGACAATGCACATGTGAATGTTCTGTGCTATGTCGTCCCTAGAAACCTGATACAAAACTGTGTTTCCAGAGAACGGTAAAATTACATAAATCCAATATGACGGGTGGGAATCAGCCTTAAAAGGTATTCTAATTATTCGCCATTTATATTACGCACCCATAAAGCACAGCTTGGCATGTAGCGATCTTTCTGGCTGATGAAAATTGAACCATACTTACCTCAGTTAAGTTTTTTTGTTTGGTGATCATGACATCAGCGCCAGCTGTTCAGCGAAAGGTTATTTACTCACATCTGAAAACAAACTTTGAAGGAAAAAAAAAGTCCCTTCCACATAACTTCACGCGACTGTCACTTTCGACTGGAATCAGTGCTGTCATTCAATAAATAACGAATCACCGAAGGTCAGCAACTGACGAATCAGTTGAATAGAGAAGGAACAAGTGCCTTGGAGTTGCAATAGTCGCGTGATTTCAACGAACATCGCAATTTCGTCAGTGGAATTCAAACGACCGTGGCAATCGTCAGCCCACCACCGAATACCGGCGGAGTAATTTTCGCTAGATTAATATATTTGCTGTCATTTTTGACGTCTTCAGTTTGATCATGTAACTGACAAGTCAAATCCAGCTGTGTCAGCAGAGAATTTCAAGAAGTAATTCCGTGACCAGGTGTCTTATAAAACGTGTAATATTAATGCCGGTGTCAATGAATTTGGTTTCTTTGTAACTTTATCGTATTTACGTAACATTTCATCATTGACATATTAATTTTTTTTTTTACATTTTACAGTTTTTCTAGATAGATGCATGAATAAAGACAGTTCACGGTTAATTGATAAGGGCGGCGATATTTCGCGAAAAGATTTCGAGACAAGATACAATTCAGAGCACTGTAGGGTTGTCCAGCTTTGTTGATAGGCTGACTTATGTTCTGGTGCGTGTTAAACAGATTGCGCACGAGTCACCGAGGTTCGGTGTCGGAATCACAGAATCCTGAGTGCCTCGGTAACATGTTGAAGAATAAGCAGCCAGTAGAGTTACAACAGCTGAGGTGTCTACAAGGTGTTGAAGTCTACTGCGTGCTCCAATATTTTTTTCGCGAAAAATCTCGGGCCCCATTAATTAGGTACTTTTGTAAACGCTGCCCGGGATCTACTGCTGGTTTGGTATCCTTCCGCCGTGCGTGAAACTTACGTTGCCGTGGACACATTCACGATATTCGACGCATAGGTTGAGTTTAGCAGTGAAATTGTTGAGAATGCAAACGTGTTTCTGATAAGTTAATTCTCAGTGTTGTGCGTTTAAGCAGCCTCCCTTAGTGCCATATGAGTCTCACTGCAATCTGTAGTGTATGTTCTAGTTTTTAAAATAAACTATGAAATATTTCAATTTGAATCTTTTCCCAGCGCAGAAATTAACCCTTTGAGGAGTATTCACGTATGAACTCAGGCTACTTTTATACGGACATTTCGTTACTATTTAAGACTAACTCACACTTTTTATCCTTTTACTGTTTCGCTGGAGTTTGTCGGAGACATGAGTATAAAAGTTACAACTAGCCAACATTTCAATTCGTAACCAAGGACCTCCATATTTCATTCATTTATCAAAGGAACACGGTGGACTGTAAAACCTGCTTATCTATCGCGACACATTGATTGGCACACAGCGAATGCGCGACTTCATGTTGGCCGACGGTCAGCCAATCATAAACGCTGCAGAGTACGGTAGACGTGTCCGGTGTAGCCAGGACCAATAGGACGATGGCAAGTGGCAAACCAGAGTTATCTCTGCAGTACAAATATAGATAGCTCACTTCAACCTTGTCTTTATTGCCAGTAAATTCGTACCATTTTCTAAGTTATATTGCTATGCATAGTTATTTTCGTGTTTTCTTCTGGGGCGAATGAGTAATTGGGTTTTCTCAGAGTGCGCTATACCGCGAAGATGAATTACGAATACGTAGGGTTGCATTTGACCTCGACGACCACGGGGCCGCGACCTACATAATCTCTATCTGGTTGTCGTCAGTGTCGATTCTGCGATCGAGTTTTCACCTGTGTTCAAAATGCTCGTCGGCATGAGAGGGTGGTCTGTACGAAGGGTCCTTTGTCACGCGACGACTGACTGGGAAGCATCGTTCAGTGCAAATTTCAAGTTGTGAATCGAACAATGGCGAAGCGTAGTGGGAGCCTGCTGTAGTTCTAGGCACTTTTATTTCAAAGTGAAAATACAGTTTACCCAGGAAGTGTTGAAATATATACCGAGAGACTTGTATATATACATATTTTTTTTTAGCGAGTTTATTTCATGAAATGATAACCTTTCAGCTTTTGGAGGTGGGACTATGTAATTTTATTTTAAAACAAGGGGAATTAATTTTAACTTGCGACCCATACACGCCAACACAAAGAGCCCGAAATATTCCAATTTGCCGACGAACACCATCACCACAACGGCCAAATGACTCTAACAATACTATAAATGACTCTAAGATGACTCCAAATGACTCTAAGATGTCTCCAAGTAACTTTCAAATTATTCCAAATGACTCTAATTTGACTCCAAATGACTCTCAAATGACTCCAAATGAGTCAAATTACTCCAAATAACTCTTAAATGACTCAAATTACTCCAAATATCTCAAATGGCACTCATACGACTCCAAATGACTCCAAAAGAGTTCAAATGATTCTCAAATGACTAAGATGACTCCAAATGACTCCACCACCACCATCACCACCACCATCACCTCACATGATTGGCTGGTCAGTGTCTGCACAATGTACTAATGGCGCAGTACTATAGGTTCAAAAAAATATGATGCCATAGGGCTTGCATACTCGTATATTACAAGCAGTAGGGCTGTCAGCTGATAGACTTAGTTTGACAACAGCTCCCGTGAAAGGTGGATCATCTCGACTAGCTTCTGCATCTTCGCATGGATTTTTTCTCGATATTTTTTCAAGGTAATTCAAGATCATAGGATCAAGGTCAATAGTCTGCCTTAATATGTCTGTACTGTAATGTGATTGTTGACTTTTGTGTGATTTTCTTGATTGTTATTGCATGGTCATTCAAGATCACGGGGTCACGGTCGAAGTAGTCTGCATCTAATATGGTGGTAGTAGTCTGTCATGTAATATGCTTGTTGACTTTTATATACTTTTTTCGAGATTTTGTTTTCAAGGTCGTGGGGTCTATGTCAAGGTAGTCTACATGTAATATTGTGACATTAGTCTGTAATGTAATGTGCTTGTTGACTTTTATGTATTATTCTCGAGGTTTTTGTTTTCAAGATCACGGGGTCAAGGTTGAGGTAGTCTTCATTTAATATGGTGGTAGCAGTCTGTAATGTAATAAGCTTGTTGACTTTCATGTTTTGCTCGAGTTTTTGTTTTCAAAGTCATTCAAGGTCATGGGTCAAGGTCGAGGTAGTCTGCATCTTATATCGTGGTAGTAGAGTGTAATGTAATTAGCTTGTTGACATTCATGTATTTTTTCTAGAGTTTTGTTTTCAATGCCATTCAAGGTCATGGGGTCAAGGTCGAGGTAGTCTTCATCTAATATGGCAGTAGTAGTATGTCATGTAATATGCTTGCTGAGTTTTGTGCATTTTTCTTGAGTTTTTGTTTTCAAGGTCATTCAAAACCACAATGTCAAACTCATGGTCACTGGCTTCCAATATGGCAGATGGTTGATGTTACCAAGATGGTGGTCGCCTACCAAGATGGTGGTCGTCAACCAGATGGCTGACTGGGTATGGGTGAGGTGTGACCTCTGGAAAGTTCAGTTTTTTTTAATAATTTCTATAATATTTTAGTAATATTTTAAACATTTTAATAATAGATTTGTAATAATTATTTCATAAAAATTTTTTGGGGAATTGTTTGGAATTTTTTTTTTTTTTTTTTTTTTTTTTTTGGATGTTTGGGGATTTCACTTCTGGCTCGGAGTCACTGATCCCTGGCACGGAGCCGCTAATCTCCATCGCCTGATCCGGGAAAATTTGGAAATTTCTGGGGTCCTTTTTATGCAAATGGGGGAAACAGGGAAATTTATAGGGTAAACAGGATCATTTAAGAAAATTTATTAGTTTTTGAGGGGGAAAAGAGGAAATTTTGAGGGGGAAAAGGGGGAAAAATATGGTCGTCGGTGACGTCACAATATGGCGATCCCCTTGCGCGACAATCGCAATTTCCCTACTACTATGCGTGACCAATTGAATTGTATTTCCACTTGATATTGACAGAAGATTTTGACGAGACTACGAAATGCGGTCACAACACTTGGACTTCATGTAGGCTACTAGACGCGGTTTTCTGTTTTGTTAAACGCTGGTCAGTAAAGACACTTAATGTGCAATATCCTATGTATTAGACACCTTGACTATGTAAAAGAGTTAGGGTACTGGACATCAAAAAATTCCTTACTTTATATTTATACGAAATACTATCCAATGTGTATACATTCCGTGTGAGTAAACTCTTCCGTCTCATAAAAACAATTCAGTTTCGATTTCCTGTTGCATCATGGCACGAAAAAATCACAATTTCAGTGTTTTTTGAATGTGGCAATAATATAAACGATGGTTATTAAAGAAAATTTTAACAATGGTGAGTGAATGGTCGTGTCTTAATAACGTTTTTTGATATGCTTAGTGAAATATATTTTACAAATAATCATAGACTTTTAAAAATCAAAAATATGCCAAAACGTGTTTATTTTAAACAATTTTTAAAAAATTATGAAAACCTTTTTACTGTGATTTTAAATACTTCATGGATGAATTATTTCATTTCGGTATGTGAGTTGGTTTTTATGATTTGTACGTCCCAAAAACACTAAAATCGTGATTTTGACATGTCGATATGCAGAAAATATGCTGACTGAACAGCAGATACAAAATAGTTATTTGTTGTGGCTAAAGCCACGTCGATATGCAGAAAATATGCTGACTGAACAGCAGATACAAAATAGTTATTTGTTGTGGCTAAAGCCCTTGAAACCAACAGGATCTGGCATGGACCCCTGCATTTTTTTTAATAGTTGTTAGCGCGAATACGCGTATCTCGGTAAATAAATGTTCTGCAAATACGGATTTTTGTCAGAAAAGATTTAAAAAAAAAAAAATTATCTACCCCCCCCCCCCCCTCTTTTTAATTTTGTTATATTAAGTATATTCTTGGAGAAAAAATTTTGGTCAAATATCGCATTTTCAAAGCTTGCTTATGCAGTTTTCTTAAGCGGCAAGAAAAGTGCACATATACAGGCGTAGTTTAATCTGTGGACTTTAATCGCGTGTAATAAAGTCCCAAAGTTACAGATCTAACTTGCACAGTACAGCGTTACGACGGAAACACTGCGCGCCATGCGTGTAGGAGCGATGAGGCACTAGGCGTGCGTGTTAGTGTCGCCCGTATCGCCCCCTCGCTTCTTGACCTTGGAAGTGGGGTTCCCACGGAGGACCTTCCCTCTTCTAAAGGTCCGCAATGTCAAACGTCATACGTCATACAGCTAATAGCTTCTGAATTTATTGGGAGCATTTCAGTCAGTGTATCCGTTACCACGTGTGCAGGTCGGAAGTAGAAGAGATTATATTTTTCAAAGGTTGAATTCAGAAGTGCTGAAGCAACCTCGAAGGAACGACACAGGCAGCCTGAGTTTTGTATAGTAAAGGCTGTTCACGGTAAAGTGACCATTTTTTAAGGTCATTCGAAATTTTTTCCTTTCATCCAATGTCCATCTTCCTGCTGCTTTTTAACATTAACATTGCAATGTGACCAATAAACACAGTGAATATATTCCACCACCCTCAAAATTCAAAGTCTGAGTCTGCAATAAGATATATTTAAGAGTGGTTCATGCCGGTTGGAAGGTCCTTAAAAAGTGCTCACTTTACTGTGAACAGCCTATAATGCGATTGCCAGCAGGGCGACGTCTGCAGGGTGATGTCTGTAGGGAGGCTCGTGTGGTTCCTACAAGGGCTATTTGAAACATCGATACATCGATAATTATCGATATGAAAAATAACTTAGCGAACGATAACTAACTGTGTAAAATTTCGGTATATCGATGTTTCGATATTATCGAAATGTTCGGTATTATCGAAATGTAAGGTATTATCTAATTGTTCGGTATTATCAAAATTTTTGGTAATATCGATTAGTTCGGTAGTATCAATTACTTCTGAACTATCGTTTCTTTCAGTGTTATCAATAATTTCGGTATTGTCGATTATTTAGGCGTTATAAATAATTTCGGTAATATAGATTATTTCGGTATATCGATTATTTCGATATTATCTATTATTTCGGTATTATCGATAATTTCGGTATTATAGATTATTTCGGTATACCGAAAATACCGAGTAACTGTTTGGAAAATATTGATATTAATTTTTTATGATATCGAACAGCCATAACCCACATTTCGCCTGCTTTTTCGTCTTCCTGCCCACCAATGACGCTGCAGTTTTCTTGCCGAGTTTTCCTCGGCTGAGCCGACCTCTGGCGGGGCCAAAGTCGTTCCTATCAGGATCCCCGCAGCGGAATGCCTCCTCTATACTCGACGTTTGATTAGTCCGATCGCACTGATGTGCACACATGTTCACACAACTAGAGTATTTTATCCTTATAGGACAATGTTTCATGAAACACACAACTTTGTTTATGGAGCCCCACATTTACAATTAATCTTAACGTGGCCGTCTGGTTGAAGGAATTTTGCATGTCTGAGGGCTAAAGCGTGGGAGCGCTAAGGGCGACCGAGACATGCACATAAACTCTCTCATCGCCTCTACGCGCAAAGCACTGAACCGGGGCGCAGTCTCTTCGTCGATAACGCGCCTCTATGAGACTATCAGCGGAGACCCTACCATTTTATGACGTAATAATAGAAACAAGCGTTTGATGCCATTCCTGCTACTTTTATTAATATTCTGTACCGGAATGTTCATAGAACCTCAAAATTTACCGTGAAAACACCCGTTTGACCCATTTTCACTATCACAAAAATTTGCTCTAGGGAGAAATGGAGGAACTGAAAAACGTATACAGACGCGTAATGTTTCCTAAGCTATTCGTAAGCAGACCTCACTCAGGCACGTTGGACGATTCTTTTAAATAAAACGTTTTCTGCTGGAGTTCTGCACGCCGTTCGGTGGCCTACCCAGGCGGCCACCTTGTGTCTGCAGCATTTGATTTTCATGATTCACCAATCATTTTAAACATACCACAGTAACGTTTTGTGAATTTACTACAATTTGCTTGTATCGTTAGAAAAATAATCTTGGCTAGTTTCCAAATAATTGTTTGCAAAACAAATTTTTTTATATGTAAGATACTATCATATATGCACTGCCAGGCTGAAAGTTAAAGGTTCTTCGAAAATAGAAGTTGTCGCAAAAAAAAAAATATAAGTGTAAAGTGCGAATGATCAGTTTCCTTCGATGTTGGTGGGACTTCCTTCCCCGACCCCGCACAAAAGACGATGAACATGCTCAAACCTCCAACTCTGGTCGTCACTCGCTGTCAGCCCTTATCAGATTGCTCATCAGGTGAGAAACATTGTTAGCTGTTGAAAGTTTCGAACATAGTAGTCGGCTTTGGCCCCGTTACTTTTGTTACTGTCAGTAGCTGAGGTTACTGACGAGTCTTCCTTTATTTTCTGAATAACGACCCTCCCCAGCCTCGCTCGGGTGAGATTCACAAATATGGCGCGCTGTTTAGGTTTACAGAAAGCATATACACTAATTGCTTAAGGTAACGAACGTAGGATTAGTACTGTGTTGTTTAAATAGTCTTCGTAAGTGAACCCCTATTTTTAAAAAGACAAACATGGTTACTGTAGGTCATCTTTAAAAGATAAACATATGCTGTCGCGAACTTTCTTGTAGACATTTTTGAGACCTACAATTCTGTAGAACATTAATTTGGCATATCTCTTATGGTTTAGTCAGTGTAAGCCATGTAAGCGGCCGAAAAGCGGCGTTTTCCGACTTTATTATAAAACGTCGACATTTCTCTATTATCCTTACATGAAATATTTATGTATTATACAATTAAACCTTCCTCAATAAATCCTCTAAGTGATGGTGAAAACCGCATCTAAGTCCATGAATTAGTTTAGAAACGTTAGCCGAATACACAGACACATGCGACCAGGCGATTTTGTTTTATACAGTATACCTATAGTTATAGATGATGCTGATGGGTCGCTGACAAGAGATGTTATGACGTCTAGGATGGAGGCTAACATTTCTTGCTGAGACTGCTGATGTGCATTCAAGATAGGCTTTCTCAAAAGTAGCAGAATACATAAAATGACGGCAGTAAACGATAACTCCAACCAAGAAACTGTAATATTGCTACACTTTGCCAAGGATGCGAAGACAGAAAGGATGGGTTAGTATTCTATTATTTTCGCCTGAATTAAACGTCGGCACTATATTTTTTGCTAATTAATCTCCTTATCGACGGAAAACACATCCATTACTATATGCTATCACGGTAAACTGAGCACTTTTGAAAGCCCTGCTTAAGATCTCATTGTATGCACGTTGTGTATTCTCCCGCCTTATGTGAAATTAACATTGCCATGAGTTACATCACTTAATTCATGAGTCGGTCAAGTGAAACTGTGAAATTATTAGAAAAATAAATACTTTACAGAATTGCTTATTTTTGCACTTAGAAAAAATGATTACCTAACACTTTTTTATTCGACGTTAATATGTGGAACTACTTTCCCTCCATCGTTACCAACTTTACTGGGAGTATGTCGCCCAGTGCGCCCATTAAAATATACGCAGGTAGGACCAGAGGCTTTTTCCTAAGGTTGATTTCAAAAGCGCTCGCTTTACCGTGAGCAGCCTTTAATGATGTGACTACAAACATGTCGGCAATAGCAGAGGCAATGCTGGAATTGCTGACGAGGGCTCCTACACCCACACCACTGATTGATTGTTTGTGTTCCTAAATGGTTTCTTGCCTACCAGTAATCTCGGGGCTGTCAGTAACAGATGTAATGTAACCTTCAAGATGGAGACAGATGTGAAACAGCCGCTTAAGGTGATGTTTCACTTTTTTTTTATTTGGTTACCTGAAAGAGCTTCCGAAACTTGCCCCCAAAATGCAGTTATAAGTTGTCAAATCTTTGTAGTTTTCAAAATATAACACTCTAAAGTCTTAATTTCCCGAATACTGCTGCATTCTAGACTTTCCTCCTAGATTTTTTTTTCCAGTCAAATTCCATGTAATGCAGTCTGTGTAATGTCACACTGATTCAGTATGAGCGCGATTTATAAACAGGTGAGCGAGTATTGGCACTCTGAATTTTGTTGAAAATATGAGTCAGACTTGTCGTAAATATATTTTTGTTCTTTCAAGCGAAACTGTTAACATTCATTTTATAAATAGTTCCAACCATAAACTGTAGAGGAAAAGTTGTTTTTGTTTCATTCGTAGCTTGTAACAAAAATGCAGTATGCCGCGCTTAGACTTAATTCAACACTTTGAACCTTGAGACTGTGTGACTCATGTGATCGAATTTCACATGCTACGCCCCCCCCCCCCCCCGAGACTGCTGAGCGGTCATACTGCTGATGTCCCGCTCGCCTGCCTTGACCATCTGTGTAACCCGCCCACTTCTACGACGCAAAATTCGACTGGAGTTGTCAAATATGGACATAACAGAACATGAAAAGAGATGTGTGTGCTACGTGCTACGCATTTCAAAATAATTACATTTTAACCTGCAGTGGAATTCGTATTATATATGGTTTGATATTTGAGTACGGGAGCCCGAGTCGCTATAGACCATCATGTTATGTGCCTGTGGTTAATATGAGTGGCGCGGGAACCATAGTTCTCAAACTCTCCGCTTGAGCGCTGGTGTTGTGGAAGGAGGGGCCGAGACTTCCTATTGGACAAGTTACAAATGATGTTTTGTTTCCCCACCTATTCTTGTATTATATATACCCCCAGCAGCAGTTTAGTCGTCAGAACGAGCTAAGCTGTCGTGGGATGGACATCGCGCTCGTGGCTGCTCGCTCGCTGGAAACTGGCCGCGACTTGAGGACCAGCGAAAGGGAGATGAATCTGCGAGTGCGATGGGGACCATGGCAGCTTGGGTGCGGCGAGCATTCCGCAACTCGTCGCGTCTCCAGGTGGTGGATAGGGGATCCCCAGGCTCTGGGGTGGCTGGGAATATGCCAATACCAGCCCACGAACTAACTAGCCGGTGCGAGAGCGTCGTCGTCGTGGACATTGGGAAAATGGCCAGCTCGGTACGAGATGGTGAAGTGTATCTGCTGGATGTGGCCGAACGATCAAGGCGGGGAGGGGGATCTCGAGGTGCTGAAAGATGCGAAGTGTAGCGATCCTCACTGCTGGATTTTGCGGGCTGCCGACTGCGAGTGCGTGATGAATGGTTTGGAATGCATCGGACATTGAAAGCAACCCGATGTCAGCCTTCACTCCTAGGCCAGCGGACTCGCCACCTCCACTGGTACGCCCCGGATGTCTCGCGTTTCCCACACGGACGAGCTATTTTGGAGGAGGGGGAGGCTGTGGCACCCCTAAAGAACTATCCCCACCTTCACCCATGGATTGGAGATCCTGGCATTGGCGCAGAAGGGTGAAGATGGAGTCGGTATCATGACTGAGCTGTCCGGTTTTCCGACGCACTTGACGAGAAGCCAGGAGGCCCTGCATCCTCAGTTGCTGTCAGTACTGCAGTGCTGATTCGCCTACACGGCAGTATTAACAGTTACTCAACTTCAAAGGGCGCCTGCGCTCACATGATGACTGGCATCGACGCGGGGGGTGTTCTGTCCGCCACAATACACATCAGCTACGATCTCATTTCATTTCACTCCGCATCAAACCAACAGAAGTCTTTCTTCCCGAACTAACACATACCCTACTTTATCCATCCCTAATCCAGTTAAAAGGAATTATTTTATCCTCCGCGACTGTCGCGTAGATTTTCCACGGCCCTCTCCACTTTGCCTGGTTTTCTATGCTCTTCCATCTGGACCCTTCTTCTTTCGGGGTGTGCACATGGCTAGAATTGCGGCCATGGCCCTACAACCCTGCTAAGCACCGATGCATGCGCCCATTACAATAATTAAACCCGACCTAAGGCGTAAAGTGCTTGCCCTGAGACGCATCCCATTCTTCAAAAATAATTGGTCGGCAGAGACTCGACTGATGGGGTTCAGGACAGATGAGCTAAGTATTTTCGCAATGATTCGTAGGATCTTATTGGCAAATTCAAATGGTAGATTGTATTCATGTAGATGGTAACATGTGTTACTTGGGTAGGCACGGTGTATTGTTTGAGGTGGCTATTCATTTCCACCACTGAGTTCAAAGTTTGCTTGAAAGGCTGTTAGTTTTTCTTTAAACTATTCTCGCTTTCAGCCTCTGTAATTTGTCTTTCGAATTAATCATGTCAGGAGTTGAGCCTTCAAGATGCATAATATTTTGAAAGAATATTAATGTTCCAGTAAGAAACATTTTAGCTGTGTTTAGGGGAAAATTAGTAAACAGGTTTCAATTGATAATCCTAGAATAGGGTACATTTGTAAGCCGTGTAAGACCTTTATGGAAGGATAATGTCAGTAGTAGAGTCCTAGTTTTAAAGGAGTATTGTAAAATGTTCTGCTTTAAGGGCTTGTTTTATCCTTATCTTGTTTCAAGCAAATAGCCATTTTGAAATTAGAATAGCAAATGCCGCAGCAGCTTATAATGTGGATTTATTCTGTGGCAGTTTGTGCATGACATTTGTAAGTAGTTGTCAAATACAAGCTTTTCCCTATATATGTATGCGTTTGGTATTTTTCATAAATTGCATGCGTTTTTAAACCTATTCAAATATTTTTCTGCTGTGATCTTGTGGTGTTTGAAATGACTGTTTACTCATTTGGTCGCATTACAATGGTTGTGTGGTCCTGTGTTCAGGACGTGGCGAGAGTGTTACAACCTGCCTATAACACTCTTGTGTCGGAATTTGAGTGTCATATTGTGAAAACTATAAAGATTTGACAACTAACATCTGCATTAAGGGAGCACTTTTTGAAACCTCTCTCAGTTAACGAAATTAAAAAAAAATATATATAAAAAATCTCACCTTAAACTGCAGATTGCAGAAGCACATGCCAGCAAAATGGCGTCGTTGGCCACCAACACGTCAGTACACCGTTCGCCGATCAGAGCCTGCTGACCCACTCATCAGCCTGAAGCCCAGGCAACAAGGGAAATTTCGCAGTATGGAGCAGCGAATGAGAGACGAAGTTCGTTCCCGGAGTCTCGCGCAGCCAATTAGAGGACGGGTACGGCCACATCGAAGGAAACGCTACCCCGTTTCGTCTCTGCGTACAGTCCGTTCAAGGGTAACGCCAACTTTTCTGAAGCCTTGCTAAAGTTCTACTTCCAGGATATTCCTCCGCCTCGTGCAAACAAAGCTCATGTGAGTCTAGAAAATTACACCAAAGGGACAACGCACCGCATTCGTGCGCACTCGGTGTGATAATATTTTACGTAAAAACTATTTATCACTAGGCAACTAGGTGTGTACCTAGGTTCTCTCTGTTTTAATCCATATAATTTACTCCTGAAGTAATATAATTTCCAGATAAAATATAAGTACAATTTAAATTTAACCAAAAAAAAAGTTTTTTTGATACTAACGCGAGTATGAAATGCCTGTGATACATGACAATTTAGGAAACAACAAAGCATGACATACTTAGGGCGATTTTTCAATGGTTTGATTCAAAAATTGTGAAGAAACCTCGAATAGACTACACAAATAATTCTGTGGAAACTTAATAGCCAAGATTATTTTGCAATGCTACCAGCAAATAAATTGTAGTGCATTTCAGGCAATATTATTTTACAATGCTACCAGCAAATAAATTGTAGTGCATTTCAGGCAATATTATTTTACAATGCTACCAGCAAATAATTTGTAGTGCATTTCAGGCAATATTATTTTGCAATGCTACCAGCAAATAAATTAAAGTGCATTTCAGGCAATATTATTTTACAATGCTACCAGCAAATAAATTGTAGTGCATTTCGGGCAATATTATTTTACAGCAATATGTGTAAAACGAAGAGTGGGATGGACCGCTGCATGTTTGTAAAATATTTGTTTGCGCAAATACGCTTATGTCGGTAGATAAAAGTTCTGCAAATACGACTTCTTGTTAGAAAGGATAAAAAACACTTACCTATTCCTCTATTTTTTTTTACTTTTGCCATATGAAGTGTAACATCGGAGAAAAAAATTCGTGAGAATGGTCGAATATCGCATTTTTAAAACTTACCTATGCAGTTTCCTTAAGCGGCAATAGGAAAGTACAAAGGTACGGGCGTAGTTTAATCTGTGGACTTTCATCGCGTGTAATAAAACCCACTGTTACATATCTAATTTGCACAGTACAGCGTAACGACGGAAACACTGCACGCCTTGCGCGTAGAAGCGATGCGGCACTAGGCGTTAGTGTTAGTGTCGCCCCTATCGCGCCCTCGCTTCTTAACCTTGGACGCGGGGTTCCCAAGGGGGTCTATCCCACTCTTAAGATTTATTGTAAATATGGAGCTAGCTGCATAACCAATATTGTTTGTTAATGAAACATTGTGTCGTAAAAGCAAAATATAGTAGTTGATGTGTAACAAGAAAATACAGCAACTGGTTCCCAAATAATTACGAAAATGTTAGTGTAATTTTTTAATTACGTGGTATTTCCGTTACATACATATATAACTTTCCCCAATGTGCTGTAGCTATGTTTGAATGCTCTAAAATTGTGTTTCTAATGTGCGTGACGCTTTCCTGAGCATACATAGTAACACCACCTTAACATGCGGGGATGAAAATTACCATTCGTATTTTCTCAGGTGGCGAACGCCTTAAATATGTTCGTCCACACTGATAAAAAGAATATAGCAGAACCTGATACCAAATGTATTTACCTGGAGAGTACTTGTTTGTGTCGGACAATGTTTGATTTACAGAACCAATCCGCCCTCCCCCAAAACATCCGCATGCGTTCCCTTGAACCATGTAATATTGTTAGGAAATAACATTTTGGGCGAAACACCTTTTTTTGGTTGGTTCGACAGTATCGGCATACACAGGATGTCCCCAAATATGTGGAAAGTAATCGGGGAGTGTATAGTACACCCCAAAACAACGCAAAATGTCCTTACGAACATGTCATAAAGTCGATAGTTTCGAGGACGAACCTTGCCGAGGTTACACGAAGCGCTCTTAGCCTCTGAACCATATAGGAAGTTATCGTTACTGTGGCAGTTAGGAAATTTATGCCACTTAAAAATCTACTTTTAACTCTTTCAGGCAAATGTAAATGTAATTTTAGGAGTTCAATCTAAAGAAAAATAATACACGTCTGTGTTTACAAAGGAACATTTAGGAAATAACTAAATACGTAGCACATGGGGTGATTTTTCAAAGGTTTGTGTTAAAACGTCCAATGAAACTGTGAATTGACTATATATATATATATATATATACGTTTTATTTATTTTTTTCTAAAACATAGTCTGTCAAAGTTTGTCGTTGCTGTTCAAAAGCACTCGGTATAGACCACTACAGTAGCCAATAGCTGAAAGGTTTAAACAACAACAAGTAGAAAAGAACAACTTCAACAGATGTCAATAATTCAACGCTCTAAGACACTGGCAAGTTACGCGTGTTACTGAAATATGTCGTTTAGATATTTATTTATCTTAGATACAAATTCCGCAGGTTAGTGGTCAGAGAGTGGGTCAAAATGGTTGCGGTTCGTATTCAAACCTCGATACCTAATTTTTTTAATTTATTGTTTTTACGCAGTCGGTCATTCACGCGACAAAAATAAAACCTCTCGCTTCGTAGCTCTACTTCACGAACAACAGACACTGAACAATGAACGGATAAATTTACGAAAGTTCCGTGAATTTTCAGAAAGTTGAGCGAAATTTATGGTAATTCCGTTACTGAGAAATCTGAGTGTATTGGATTATATGAAAATTACTTACTGATATTTTACCATTAAATTTCCGTTAATTTAACGGGAATGTTTCCAAACAGTGGGAACATTTACGCCCCACCACATCGACTTTTACACACTGCGATTTAAAACTGAAAATATGACTTAATTGATAATAATATTTGCTTCTCTCACTTTCACTCCATGACAACTTCAATAACGGTGCGTGCTCCTCTACCATCCCGTAGAATGACAGTCATTTATCGTGGGAAAATTTACTGGCTTCTGGTTTCAACGCACTGTGCATGTATCTGACGTTTTCCATTTGTTATTGTATAACGTCTGCGTGTGAAGATTTTTCCCCATTTCGCTATCACATACTATAAAATGGAACGTTTGTGAACATTAATGCCGCGTCGGAAATTGTCTCTTCCAATTATAAAGGTGGTAACACGCTACTGTGCTTTTGAAAGTATATTCGCACAAAATATTTTTGCTAATTTCCACTGTCTCTAGCGATGGCACGTGTTAAATTCATGGTAAAATGCTCGTAACTGGCATCTATAACATCAAAATTACAATACGTTTGTGTACAGTTGAATGGGTGAGCTTTGGAAAGTGGACGAGGCTAAACTTGTCACGAAAATATCTTCTGCTGGCTATGAATTATTTTGTGATATTACACGGTGACAAATAATTGTGTGCTAAACATACTGTTACATGAGCACCTAAGTGGCGAGCTAAGTTCGTGAGGGATGGAGGCCTAAATAAAAATGAAAGAACTAAATTTGATTCATAATTTATTCACACAGTTATTATTAGCAGCAATAAATGATCCATCTCCACCCTTATACTTTTTATTTCTTAGTGAGCGCGATATTTCATATATATTTCAACTCTAATTAACATCCTCCTTAATGTCTCCGTTCAGTTATAGCCAATTAACTCATAATCATAATTAACACACGTTCAGTCTGTCTGTTGCAATAATCTGTAATGTCTTTCACTCACGCATCTAGTCCAATGGTCCAGCCTGCCAGTCTCACACTTCAGTGCATGAAACTCGCAGTCGCAGATTTCCCTTCCACTTGTCACCTTCCACACCGCTCGTCGTCTATCGCCGAAACTCAGCCACTTATCCAGTCAACAACTCCCGGGCCGGAGTCCCATCGCACAATCTATACTCTAGTGGCTTTCACCTAGAAAGTTCGATGCGCCCCGAGTTACGCTCAGGTAAACTAGGATAGCAAACTACTAGAACATCCTTCAGATTAATACAGAAACTCAATACAACCAACGTCAGCAGCGCGTACCACACAAGGGTTATCGTGTCGGCTCACTTTTTGGTAATAGATTCGTGGCTCTTGCTTTAGCGCGCGCCTGTGATTCAAAACATTCCACTGACTTTCTGCAGCCGCTATCATATAACTTCTGTCCTTCACTTCCGCTCGCTCGCGCGGGATGCGAAACAGCAAGCACGTAGCAATACAATAACTTCGTGGTGAGGGGTCGCAGTGGTGTAGTAGTCAGACTACTCGCTTCCCACCTAGACGAACCGGGATCGATTCCCGGCGGGTTCGCTCCCGGATTCTCGCATGTGGGATTCGTGCCGGACGATGCCGCTGGCCGGCGTGTTTTCTCGGGGATCTCCCGTTTCCCCGGCCCTTGAATTTCGGCGCTGTTCCATACTCACTTCACTTCGCCCTCGTCGTCTCTCAAGACCTCTATGTTAAGAGCTGCCCAAATCTCTTCGCACTCTTCACTCACTTCGTGGTGACTTAGTTATTTACAGATAATAGCTTATTTGATAATACGCTAGCTATCACCCGCGGCTTCACACGTATGCAAAAATCAAACCTTAATTATAATGACTAAGTGATCTATCTTAATTGTTATTCTAAATTACTCTAATACATTATTACTTGACGATGGCCTTCTGGATTAGCACATAGGGTACTTTTCATCCCGGAAAAACGAACATTTCCTTGAGGAACATAAAAAACAGACAATTAACGAGCGCCTACTCAAATGGTTGGTGGCATATTTCACACATTCCCTAATAAACTGTTAATTTTTCAGGAATGAAAAGTACCCTATGTGCTAATCCAGAATATAATCGACCCCTGTACAAACTTTCATCCAAATCTGTCGAGCCATTACGACGTGATTGAGTAACAAACAAACACACAATTTTTCGAATTTATAATATTATTAGGATTAGGATTAAGATTTATGTTCGCCGAGAAAAAAAATGACAGCGTGCATGTTAACAAATTTTAGCGAGGAACTATTTTGAATATTCAGGTATCTGAACAGCGAAATTGCAAAGCTTATCGACATTCGAGTCCGTTTTGAGGTCACTGGGCATTTCTGACCCGAATTTAGTGTTCGATTCCCACTGCACGCACTTCAACGTGTTGTTTTACAACCCCTATTCAGCCGGATACTTTAGCAATTCACGATCCTCCCCTATTTCCCGCCCCGCCAGCTAGGGTTCTAACTCCCCGCTGTACGCAGAGCGTAATTAAAATTAATTCTTAATGCGAATGGCATCCAAATGGCGTGCATCTATGGCTTAGGGCAAAGTGCAAGCAGGTCGTCCTTTTTTGGTGCGAGGAAATGGAAAGGGAACAAAATTAGGACCATTTAACCCAACGCATTTTATATTTATAACGTGTTTTGCCACAGTTTCTATTTTTAAAGAAGTATTTAAGTTTCCAGCCTGACAGTGCTTACATCTAAGTTCATCTTTTTTCTTTTTTTTTTTTACGTATCGTCACTTATGATTTGCCGTTGTTAGTTTCCGAAGTCTAATTGCTGAAGAGAAATAAATCAATTTTACTTGTGGGCAAGTATATCGCCAAAAACCGCAAAGCCATAATCAAATACGCACTACAAAGTCAAGAAATATATTAAGGAACGCGGCACCATGTTGGTTAGTAACTGAGAGTAAACGCCGAATTATATAATCGTATCTAAAAATAATATTAAAAAAATCGGGAAATGGCGGGAATCATTCCGCTTGGAAAAAACTGAATTCACACTAAAATTAAAAATATAATATAGGGAGCTAACCGTTACATGTTAAATGAAATGGTAAAATTCGTAGAAATGAAGTGTTTATGTCAAATTTCTAGTATAACTACTGAATAAATTCTGAACCCTTATAAAAATATGATAAGATTGGTTAAAGAATAATTTGCATAATAAAATCCGCGGCAGTATGTGTTGTTACAGGTACCGCAGCATTAAATCCTCATGAACCATGAACCTCTTGGTTTTGTCCTCCGAGTGACCTACCTAGTAATATGTAAGATTATCTCATGCGAACCTTCTGTGAATATTATAATTCTTAAGGACATGTAAAAATATTTCTCTACTTTATAGCTGAGAATAAAACTAATTGTTTGGAATAAAAATAAAATTAATAGAAATTTAGAAAATTAATAAGAAATGAAATTTAAAATTTCACGTGACTACATATACTAATTATTTTTTTGCATAATTGTGTTTGCTTGCTTTTTAGTTATTGAAAAAATAAACGAATTAATATCCGCAATTTTTTAGGAGTAAAGTATTTTTCGCTTGTTGAAAATTATATAATTCGGTGTTTAATTTAAGGTACTGGCAAACAGGACGCGGTTTTCTAATAATACCTTTCCTGACTTTGTACTCTTTGATCGCCTTCCTTTGTTTACAATCTTACATTTTCTAACTATGCACGCAGTAAACTATTTGTAAATGGCAAAGCAATAGCAGTGAAGAAATGTAATATTTTAATTATAATCTACTACGAAATAGTATTATTAGGACAAAGATTACTATAATGAAACCACACGTTCATCACTATACATCTGTGAGAATTATAAATCCAGCTGAGCCCCACTATGTAGTTCTAACCTGGAACCTCCACAGACAGCGCCTTGAACGCACTGCATAATCAACTCACTTAATTTTTCCGTCAGCACATAAACATAATTCTGACGCAACATCATCTCGATGCCTCACTATTTTCTACTCGTGGTTACTTCCAGCTTTCCTGAAGTCCTGCTCAAGTTCTACTTTACAGCCACGCACAACGTTTCCTCCCGCCCATTGTAAACAAAAATTACACATGTACATAAAAAAAACATCAAGGCGAAGAAGATGCCTTGTACTTGTGTGTTGGACAGACATGCATGTTTTGGGCCCTTTGCCACATAACAGTGAAATACTTATCCATCAGTACTACCTGGAAATGTAAATATGTAAGTAAGAGAAGTTTAATTTAAAAATATTCAAATATATATATATATAATAATATTTTATATAACAATAATTCATTACTATCCATGACCGTCATGCTTTATTCTCTCTGTTTTAAAAACATTTTGTACTTGCAATAACAGCTAAATTAATAAAATTAATTTATAAAAAAAAATGCGGAATTTATTAATGAAAACGTGACTAGGAAAATATTGTGCTGCAATACTTGTGTAAGAAAACAAGCATTTGTGTTCTTTCTCATGCAGTGACTTCGTTTCAAAAAGTGTGACGAGAGCGTTGTTCAGGAGACATAGTGGCAGCGAGGCTATTTCAGAATCAACTTCGGCATACAAATAGCAGCACAGTATTAACAAGACAAATTTTCAAATAACACTATTAATTAGCGAGTTGTAGATCGTAACGGACAAATATTTCTGTTTAATTATCTCCTGACGTATTCTGGTGGCGAGTAGCCTTCCACTACGCCGATGAATGATCGAAGTGAAAAATTGTGATGAATTTGATCCTGATTGCATCATTGCTTATAAAAACTTTATTTTTTGTGAAACGATTTCTGATCAGAGATGTGTACTCAATATGGTAGCATGTCCTGCAATGTTATGGAAGAAAAATAAAAAAATTAACTTTTGGAGCAAATAATATGCATTTTTAAAGACCTCAAGTTTAAACCCACTGACATTCAGACGATATTTGAAGTTGATGTATGCTTATTAAGCTGTGCAGGTATTTTAAAAGAATATATATTTTCTGTGTATTTGTGTCGACGTAATTGGTATTATTTCAAACGCCGAATGATATATGGAAATAATTTACTTACGAATATGGTGGTTTTAATAACATTCCGTATTGCAAAAGGGAGTGATTAGGTTAAGCGGTAACGATCGTTTAGCACTGGTTGCATTTTTATGGGTCATGGATACAATTTACGCATGTGGGAAACACTGAATATGGTGAACGTTGGTTGGCGGGTTCTCTGGATGTGCGTACTCCCATTTCTCTCTCCCCCACACTCCACCGGGAGGTTCCATCTCACCCCCCCCCCCCTCACCACCTTTTTTCAGGCGATTATGTGTGGCCCTTCGACCTTTCAGGAAGACAGTTTCTCGATGTACGTTACTCCACTAGGGCGCGTGTACTCTACTATTCTTAAGATCATCGAACATTAAGTACGCGCTGTGGTATATAATTAGAGCCGCGAGTATTTCGCGAATTCATTCGGACGCGAGGTAGACTCCAAACACTTGTTCTTTTCTCCTACTGTTGTGATTGGACGACAGTTGTTTAGACACTCCCCTTTTAACTGTGCGCCAGTAATAAGGCAGGAAGCAGTAGTGTGAGTTAGTGTTTAACATTGCTGTACAGAGGCCTCACTTGATCACAGCAACCAATAAGCAAACGATAATTTCTCTAGTGTATACAGTGCGGTCCAGCCTAGCGTGCTGCCACCTCAATCCGCGAAATACTCGGGGCTCTATCTATAATCCATCCACGGTTTCTTCAGACTTTTCTTAAGCCCAGATTAATACTTCCAGGATATTCCTCCGCCTCATACAAACCAAGCTTAAAAATTTACACCAGCTGGCCAACTTACTACAGGCTGTTCACGATAAAGTAAGCACTTTTTAAGGCCCTTCCAACAGGCATTAACCGCTAGTAAATATATCTTATTGCAGCCTAAGGTATTAAATTTTGGTGGGGGTTAAATGTATACATTGTGTTTATTGGTCACATTGAAATGTTTATATTAAAAAACAGTAGTAAGTTGGAAATTGGATGAAAGTAAAAATTTGTTAGGGACCTTAAAAAGTGCTCACTTTGCCATAAATAGCATATAGGCATTACAAATGTACCTATTATCTCCCCATTTTAATTCATATAAATTTAAATTAAATATTACCATTTATATCTCAAATATAAGTAGAAGTTAAACGTAATAAAAAATAAGGTACTTTTGTGTTAACACAAGTATAAAACGCTGTTATACATAACATATTTAGAAAACAACCAAACTATAATACATGGGGTGTTTTTTCAAAAGTTCGATTCAAAAAGTGTGAAGAAACTGCGAATGGACTATATTCATTGCGACTTCCAACTTTTCGGAAAATTTGCTTGTGAGGTCTCCCTAGTATAGGCCGTTCACGGTAAAATGAGTCCTTTTGAAAGCCCTGCTTGAGATCTACTTGAATGTGCATTGTGTATCTTTCCGTCTTATGTAAAACTAACATGTCGGTGATGCGCTTCACTTTATGCATACGTCGGTCAAGTGAAACTTGCGAAATTATTATAAAAGTAAATATTTTAAAAATGTGGTAATTTTTACACTTCGATGCATTAAAAAACAGAAAGCGAAAGAAATAATTTTAAGTTTTCAGAAATGGTTACCTGATACTTTTTATTCGACGTTATGATATGGAACTACTTTCCATCCACCGTTACCAACTTTACTGGACGCATGTCACTCAGTGCGCCCGTTAAAATATTTGCCAGGCAGGGGCAGTGGCATTTTTCTAAGGGTAATTTCAAAAGTGCTCACTTTTTCGTGAACAGGCTTTTAAAAAATGTCAAAGGCCTCAAGGTTCGATCCGACCATAAGATAACATTTTACGCTTCGATGCATTAAAAAAAACAGAAAGCGAAAGAAATTATGTAATTTATCACAAAATTGTTACCTCTCACCTTTTATTCGACTTTAACATATGGAACTACTTTCCATCCATCATTACCAACTTTACTGGGCGCATGTCCTTCAATGCGCCTGTTAAAATATTTGCAGGTGGGGGCAGTGACTTTTTTCTAAGGTTTACTTCAAGAGTGCTCACTTTATCGTGAACAGTCCTTTACGATGAGGTCCGTGTGGAAACTAGGGAGGCCCCGCAAGTATTATTTCCCGTCTACTGGCAACGTATCCATCCGCCAACCGTAAACAGATCCTACAGTCCAGATAAAACACCCTTTGGAGGGATGGAGGGGGGGGGGACTACCGTGCCATATATCTGCTCCCTGGAGAGCAATTCCCGTTCACTTTGCCTTTTATCGGGGAGTCAATTACGCGAGCATCGCTAGCAGGGCGTGGTGGTGTTGACGATATTCTGATATAGGCTGTTCACTGTAAAATGAGGACTTTAGGAAACTCTGCTTAAGATCTACGTGTACGTTCGTTATGTATTTTTTTCGCCTTAAGTAATATTGACATTACCATGGGTCTCGTCGCTTGATTTATGCGTCGGTCAGGTGAAACTGTTAAAGTGAATTTAAAAAAAAATATTTAAGTTATCATAAATGGAGACTTGACACTTTTTATTCGACGTTAAGCTATGGAACTGCTTTCCATCCATCGTGACCAAAAGTGCTCACTTTATCGTGAACAGGCTATATAATCGAATCGTTAGCTCGCTAGTTTCACTGGCCTGCAGAGTGCATTTGAAACTGCGCGTTTAAAATCGCTTACTGAACACGAGTCATAAATATATTGTTGCAGTTTCTCAAAGTCAGTGGGCTTAGCAAGGTTCTTTCAGGAATGGAGGTCTTAATTAAATAAAATAATTAATTATAATTTCTTAATTTATTTACAAACACTACAAATAAAATACTCACGACTTAATATATCGCAATAAATGGCTGTTATTTGTTATTTACAATTAATTATTTAAATCAATGCAATTTTCAATCACCAAGGAAAAATCAATCCCAATAAACAGCGCATCAAAACCTACTGAATTATTTCATAAATTATATGTCCATGTTTGACAGTTCCAACTTTTACAGTAAAGTCTGTATCACATGTTCATACAATCTCGCCTTAACTAAGTGCAGATTCCACCGGTCCGAAACGTTCTAGAGATCTCCGAGCGCCCCATGTACAGTTGGCCCTCTACTCGTCGGGTACCACGACCTCTCGTCCATTCACACCACAAACACCTCGTGTGCTGTCGTCTTTCACTCTCCGCCATCGTCCCATGTTGCACCAGACTTTACCACAAAACCGCACTTCAGCCAGATGGCTACCGCAAAGACTGCCGACCCTCCAGAGCGCAAAATACTACAAACAACTTACCAGTATTTCGTCAAGGGAGGAAATAAATTATGTTTTGGAAATATGTTTCATAATTCTTAAATAACCGTAATATCCATCAAGGTTTCCTCCGTTAAGATGCCATGTAACCTAGGGAATCTCGCCCAAATGTTTACCATAGTCCATCTCACTTGTGGTCACATGTTTACTTCTAAATTCATATTTGACATTCAAGAAGGTCTGAATAAAATTTCATTCATGCTTTTTTTTTTAATGTCAACAGTTCTACGGACGGTTTTCAGTTGTCTTTCTTCGCTCGTCTTTTATTTCCTCTTTTCTGTCCACGTCCTCCAATCGCCCTTCAGTTGTCTACTTAATACATGAACTACGCTGTAAGTTCCCTTATGTGATGGCGTCCCTCTGTATTCACGATCTAGTCCCTCGTGCCGTAGTGCGTGTCCACTTTCTTATAGGCTGTTTACGGTAAAGTGAGCACTTTTGAGGCCCTAGTTACATTTTTCTATCAGCCAATTGTTATCCTTTAACCAATTTTTAAAATAATCATTGCCATGGGTAATGTACACAATGCGTATATTTCTGCGGGCTCAAAAGTTAACTTCTAAGGCTACAATAAAATATATTTATTGACTATTATTCCAAATGAGAGGGTTTCGAAAAGTGCTCACTTTACCGTGGACCCTCTATAATGTGGGCGAACCTATTCGCTTACTGACTGCGTGAGGCTCTGAAATTGGGTCTTTAGTCTGATTGGCTGTTGCTTGCTGCGAAATATTCGCTATTGGCTGACCTGACGACTGGCAAGTAAGTTACCAGGCGATGATTGGCGAAAGGCGTTGCGTCATATTTCTGGACAATGACGTCATTTTGCTGGCCTGCGCGGCTGTGGCCAACGGTAGAAAAGGCTGTTTCATTTCTGTATTCTTAAGCCTTCTGTGATACAACTGCTGTGGACAAATGAATCATAGAGACTTCGAAAAAAAGGAAGCCAAAACAATTCTCAACCCTAATACCTCTCCAAATAGGCGTTCCATCGAGTAATTAATACTCCGTTCCACAGAATTCATGTACACGAAGTTATAGCTAACTTATTTATCTCGCAACAAGTTTAGTCAAATATGGAGTATATGGCATTGCTTCCTTGTGTAAAGAGAAATTGTAAGAATGGTATCCACCAGTTGTTACGGAGTCTTGTGGACAACCACACAAAGTATGAACTGGGGATGCGTATCTCAGAGGTAGAACACAATATTGTTTCACTAAGTCAACATATTTAAAACTGCAATTAAACCTGTTACATTATAAACATAAAACACCTTGCATTATACTTTAATACTTTAAATTGAGCAGAGGGAGTTACTATAAGCTACTGTATAACTGCATTCATTTGTATTTTATCTGTTATAATACTGCAACTCATCTAGCTACTGTATAACAGCATTCATTTATATTTTATCTGTTATAATACTGCAACTCATCTAGCCACTGTATAACTGCATTCATTTATATTTTATCTGTTATAATACTGCAACTCATCTAGCTACTGTATAACTGCATTCATTTATATTTTATCTGTTATAATACTGCAACTCATCTAGCTACTGTATAACTGCATTCATTTATATTTTATCTGTTATAATACTGCAACTCATCTAGCTACTGTATAACTGCATTCATTTATATTTTATCTGTTATAATACTGCAACTCATCTAGCTACTGTATAACTGCATTCATTTATATTTTATCTGTTATAATACTGCAACTCATCTAGCCACTGTATAACTGCATTCATTTATATTTTATCTGTTATAATACTGCAACTCATCTAGCTACTGAAAGTCCTTCCGTCGTCTGCTTGAAATGTTAAGGCCCCAGGTTGGCTCTTCTTCGGCCTGCCTAAAAGATCACGGCCGTTTACTATTTACTCAGTTTTTTTGCGAACTGGTCCTGCGGCTCGTGTTCTGTTTGTCGCGGCAGCGCTCTGCTTCTGTAACTTTGCTCTCTTTAGGGGCGTTCTGGTGGGTCCAAGCAAGCGCGACATACATACATGTTTGTATAGCATTGCATCCCCAGAGCTTTCACCAACACTCCAGAGCCGAAGCTGATAATTGATTCACTGCCCTGCTGGATTTATCGTTATTTAAATTAACCCCCGCCATGCCCCGCCCCCAACCCAAATAGTTAATTATTTGACACGAACGTTAGTTCTAGATTTTTCATCATCTAACATTTTATGTTTAAAAGGAAAACTTAAAATTAGATGATTTTTCGCTTTACTCATTAATATTGTTTTGTGTCTTATTGTCGAGAGCCAAGATCTGATTTGTCATTTTCATATTACAATATGTGTGTACAGACTCTACACACAACTACATGTGCACAAAGACCTAGGTTTGATTTATATAAAAATTTCATTTAACTTTTTATTAAGTTTAGAACTAATATTAATAATGTCACAAATCCGCACTATTGCCAATGGTATAACATAAAGGACACAGGTGTGGCTACACAGTCCCAGTCTTCCCATTAAACGTTTATTCACTGAATACAGAAAGAGCAAAAACATCATAATGCCAGTAGTTTTCAACGCAAGAGTCTCGTTATCTGAAATCGCTAGTAGCGATTTTATTCTGTATAACTCCACTCTCTGAGCATTTATATTTATAGTCAGATTCTTTTGGGCGAGGACCTAGAAATGCACATAAGCCCCGAAATGTGTTGGGGAAGCTGGTTCGCCCGTCAGACACTGTAACAACATGATCAAACATTCTCACTTACCTAAAGAAAACGCTTTATGCGTAACTATTAAATGTAGAAAAAATGTAACGCTATGAGAAACACAGCTTAAGCACTTTTTATACACCGTGGATTCAACACCTTTTGGAAATTACTGGAAAACACAGTTACATCGCTGAAATTAAATATATATTTTACGATTCAGCACTGTAAAAATATTGTGTAATTTTACACTATATGTATGTGGCAGCAGTGTCTCCACTGATATCAGTGTAATTTTACACCTACATATGTCAATGTTTTTTTTTACCCTACGTCCAAGTAAATTTAGCCAACAAATTAGTAAAATAGCATATACTTTGTACAAATAAAATTGCTATTGCTAAGTAGCAGAAAATAAACAGCAACATTCGTGTATTTTCTGTCCAGAGTAAGTAAATTTACACAGACATCGCAATTGTAATGTCAGCACTGTGTATGAGTAATTGTTCACTAACAAGATGGTAAAATCACAGATTCGCTGTTATTGTGATTTCACGATTTCTGTACATTTTTCGCTGTTTTACTGAGAAATTTTACCCTCGGCATATGTTCTTTTACAACTGCGTCATGTTAATTCACATACTGTGTAAATGTATTTTTATCACGTTAAAGTTAATTTACACCATTTTTTATTTTGGTAGTTAAACGGAGTTGTACAATTTATTTCCAAAATGTGTGTAAAACTTGACTTCAATTTTTTTGCTAAGCCTACCCTATTTCTAAGTGTTAAGTGTACGCCCGCGGTAGGACAGGAGCTAAGTGCGTCTCAGGTCTGCGCCTCTTACGACTAAAAGAAAGGGAATTCATACAAGGAGGCGTACATCTTAGCGAGAGGAATTGGCAACCCTGGCCAGGAATTACCACCCTAAGTGTACCTATGGCTGTAACTATATTATAGAAGGGGTATTCTATTCGCTAACGCTACATCGCATGTTTTAATCAAACACTTGTAGTTAGGCCTATATTTGTATTCACAGGAAAATTGGTGTTAAATTTCGAATACTGTACTCGTTTTATAACATCACACATACAAATCTAAGATTATCGCAAATTTGTATGTGTAAATATACGCTTATATATACTCCAGAATGTAATGTAAGTTTACACACACATACACGGTCATTGTAAAATTGCACGATTGAAGATGAATAACTATAGTGATATTGGGTGTTTATATGCCTACAACGAATATGTAGCAGTTAAAATACATAACCTAGGGTTAATATAGTGAGTAGGTGTATTTTTACGCATACTTCAAAATGTGTAAATTAACACCAACATTGTGTTTATTAAGCCATACAGTCGTGTATTTTCACCAAATACATGTAGTACTCTATGTATTATTCAGAAAAATTGTGTAAAATTACATGTACTGTAGTTTTTTTACACATTACACATACAAAATGTAAAATTACACATATTTGTGCAGCGAGTGTGCCGCCAGGTATTGTAGTGGATTTTCACTGGTCCCCAGTAAAATTTCGGTTATTTAGTTGAGATATCGCTGTTTGAGTTCTAGGGCTCAGATTACACCCAGACCTTGTTACGCCCAATGTACTCTGGCGATGCGATGGAATAGATACCCCACACTGGCGTGTAAAGAGATTACGTACTCCATGACACCGCTTGCGCTCTTCTCCCTTCTATCTCCCTCTCTCTCTCTCACACACACACACACATACACTGTCTTTATAGGGTTTATAGTACCATTAGTAATTGTATTATTGCTCGCCCGTATCGTACAGAGTTACGAACAATAAGCACGCAAAGCCTGAGTTACACTGTGTGATTTATAATCTGTACATATAAAAATGACTTCCCCACATTCCCATTGGGGTACCATTTGGTGGCACATGGCAACGCGCAATAGTTTCTTGGATGTAGTTTAACCGACTATATATATATATATATTATTCTGAATTACTGTAATATTTGTATATAATCAACAAAATGTCAGTACAATTACTACTATTCAGTTTATTTCCCATTTTGAGCATAGGCCTGATATTCAATAGAAGTCTCAGCTATAAAAATATGCCGTCATTGGTAAAGAGATAATAGGTGAAGTAAAAACAGGGGGGAGGCTCGGACTATCATAAATCTATTCTTGTTTTCATGGTAGGGCAAATTCAATGGTAGAACCTCTTGTTTCAGCCAACTGAAAACTTGTTCGTATACGGCTAAACTAACATGTATATTTTATTGAAACAAATATGTTGTCATTAGGCAGATTTTTTGAGCCAACAGAGTTTCACCAACGGAAATATGTAATTTCCATTAGACGAAATCAGCATGGTTGAATTTCAGATTTTGTTCAGCCAACAACATTTCTGTTAGAGCATTTTCGATGTGTACTTTCGTATTCTGTCCTCAGTAAGTAATCATGTATGTCATTTTTACAACACATATCTAGTATCATGTATGTCATTTTTACAACACATATCTAGTATCATGTATGTCATTTTTACAACACATATCTAGTATCATCAGTGTGGTTTGGTGCAAATTCTGATTTCTTTTGTCAAAATTCTCCAATGTTGAGGACGTTTTGTTCAGGTAACGAATCTGCGAACATTTCACTAACCCATGTGTGGGGCTCTTATTGAGGACCCACAGATGACGTCAAATGAAATTTACCGCTCGTAAGCAAACAAATTTTATAATATTTGAAGTGTGGGAAAAGTGATCGCGTTGTATTTGCTGCATTGCAGGCGATGTCCGTGGTCGAGTACGCTGAGGTGTTACGTGCGAACTACGGTAATCTAGGTTCGAAAGCCAGATTAACAATTTACGTGTAAAAAAAAAAACGGCTTCTTCAAAGTAGTGTATCCGAAAGTATACCCGTAATATACATACAAACATATTTAAGGTCGAAGCAAAGCACTGCATATGGAGCACTGCATCTGGCAATACAACGTGAAGCACTCATAAGAAATTAGCTACAGGCGACATGAAAATTGCCAGAAAAGTGGCATTTATGCTGTATATTAAAGAAGAATGTACATATTTTGCAACATTCTAAAGTAGTTTTCTAAAATATATTTTTTAAAAGTAAAAAAAAAATAGTCTTTTAAAATAGTCTGTATTTTTACCAAATTTAGGCATATTTCCTTTCTGGATGCGTCAGATAGCAGAATTTTCAAGAAAATCTTCGTTATGGAATATCTACATAATGCTTACTGTTATTGTTTGTAATAAAATTGTAATAGTAATGTAGGAAATAATTTTTATAGTTGATTTTATGTTTGTCCATTTGTCACAAACATTTATGGCTGAAAATGGCGTAAGTAGAGTTAATTATAAAATTTATGTGATACATTATTCCAATTATTTTATTACGCATGATCACAGTAAATATGTGCTATGACGATCTTTCTTGGATACGACTTTCCTATAAATTCTACTTTCCGAAACATCCAAAACGGAAATGCAAAAAACGGAAATGCCTTTAAATTATGTTAAAATGGCAGATTCTATCGATCTATTATTTTTTACATTTAAAAAGAATATTTTACTAAAATATTTTATAACGTTACAAGATATATACATTCTTATTTCATATATAGCATAAATCTCCCTTTTCTGACCATTTCTATGGTGTCTATATTAATTTTTATGGGCTATTTACGTTGTGCAGTCAGCTGCAGTGTTCTATAGGCAGTTGCTTTACTTCAATCTCAAGGGGCTTGCACTGAACCTCGCTACAGTCTTCTCGCAATAAAACGATAGGAGTCCTCGCTTAAGTCCCACGGGTGCGACGAGATCGCTGCGCGCAAGTTCAGAGCCTTTCACACAGAGGCGATGGAGCACTTGATGCGCGTAAGGCAGGATTTACAACAGCCCGTCGCGTTCGTCCGTCATACGTTCGTCCGTCCGTCTCCCAGCCGAGCGATTCACAACCAAACTTCGTACGTCCGTCGAAAGTTGAAGCTTGCCAAGGCTTTGACGGAAGGACGGACGGATAGAATTAATGGCCACCTCTGACTGGTTATTGGTCACGCGATTGACGGACGGATGACGAACGGACGGACGTGACTGGTCGCTCTAAATCCTGCCTAACACTGTGGCCATGATTGCTCCCGCGCTTCCTAACCCCACGCGCGGAAAATAGCTCCAGGTGTTACGCAAAAATTCTTCGATTTCGCGTCATAATTTTCGATTCACAGTAATTACTGACAATTTACGATTATAAAGAATTTACGTTTTACTAGTTCTTTAAAAATGCTTGTTCCTAATATAAATTCCGTGTTGTAGAAATTCAGGAACATCTCTTATCAGTAAGTTCCTGCCTTTTTGCGAGCAGGAAATAACACACAGTGAGAAGTAGACACAAGAGTACTTAAGTATAGACAGTTCATGGTAAAATGAGCACTTTTGAAACGCCTGCTGAAGATCTACTTGTATTCTTCCGACTTATGTGAAATCAACATTGTCATGGGCCTCATCGCTTTATTAGTTCGTCGGTCAAGGGAAACAGTAAAATCATTACAGTTACAAATATTTTGCAAATCCGGTCATTTTTACACTTCGATGCAATAAACAAAGCAGAGAGCAAAATAAATAATTTGAGTTTTTTACACTGGTTACCCAACAATTTTTATTCAACTTAAAGATATGGAACCAATTTCCACCCATCGTTACCAACTTTACTGGGCGCATGTCTTTCAGAGCGTCCGTCAAAATATATGCAAACTGGGGCAGTGACTTTTTTCTAAAGTTGATTTCAAAAGTGGTCACTTTATCGTGAACAACCTTTAGTAAACTGAAATCTTGATACGAAAACAAAGAATTTCTAAATGAGAGGTCAAGGCGAACCTTAAATGGCGCAGATATGTTTACTCCGTTAAAGGCTGTTCACGATAAAGTGAGTACTTTAGAAATTAACCTTAGAAAAAAAAGTCACTGTCCATACCTGCATATATTTTAACGGGCGCACTGTGTGACAGGTGCCCAATAGGGTTGGTAATGATGGATGGGAAGTAGTTCTGTATCTTAACGGCTAATAAAAAGTGTTAGGTAACCATTTGTGATAAATTGAATTATTTCTTTCGCATTCTGGGTTTTTTTTTTTTTTTTTTTTTTTTTTTTAAAGCGTAAACTTGAGCAGATTTGTAAAATCTCTAATTTTCTAATAATTTCACAGTTCCACGTAATTGACGCATCAATAAAACGATGAGGCCCATGGCAATGTTAATCTCACATATCGAGGAAGAATACACAACGTACATACAAGTAGATCTTAAGTAGGTCATTTTTACCGTGAATAGTCTATACAAAACTCAGTATTAGTAGTTGTTGGAGTTACGAAAACGGCAAATTTATTTGCAAGCAACTTCGTGCACTTAGGCTATGAAGGGTCGACTCATTCTACTTACTTATAATTAATTAGATAAAAAGGTGACGTATACTTAAATAATTTAGTTGTATATTCAGTCTAACTGACTGTAACAGCAAATTTGTGTGAATTTCGCAATCCGTCAACTAAGCACATGTATACTTCATTTACAGTAAATGCAATAAATATTCTGAAATTAACTTCTTACATAAATTACGTCGTTCTCCAAATTTATATAACTTTTAATTTCCCCTTTTTATGAACAAGTGAAAGTCACTCGGGTGTATTTAATAGGTTTCCGCATTACAGCACCACTTAAGGCAAGTACACGATGAAAAAAAACTGATTTCAGTAAGACTTCCGTGAGCCCTAAGCCATTTATTTTTCTCCGCTTGCCCCTTTCTATTTTTCATTTAATGTCTTATTTTTGCAGCTTCTAATTTTCTTTTCCTCGGTGAACTGATAAGTGTAAGTATTTTCGATTAATATGAATATTGTCTTTATGTAATTTTCTAATTCTTCGTGTATTGGAAGTTCACCCTGAGAAACTGTGAAGATTATCGTTACCAATTCACCTAATTTCTTTATGAAAATAATCCGTGATATTGTCTTCTTCTTCAAACTTAAGTGTAAGTAATCACCTGAGTGGGCATTTTTACAAACAAAATCATTTTTGTAAATGGTTAGACATCATAATATTATGTTTTGCTGAATGCACAAATATTTTTTAATCGATTTATAATTTTCTAACAATATATTTGAATTTGAAACACTCTATGAATGCAAGTGTACAAAATCTTCATTAAAACAACATATTTTCAGTAATTTTATTCAAGGATGTCCGAAAAGTCTTTCCCTGTGATTACAAACGTTATTTATATCCGATATATCTATGATGGAGATGAGAAACTGGTGCCAAAATGTTGGAAAACTAACCAAGTTTTTTGTTGCAAGTTTCAGTATCGCGGCTGTGGTGTAGCAGTAGCAGTGTCCAGGAAACCTGACATGTTCGCAAATCAGGAAACAGCTCATTGTGTCCTCTAGTACCACGAAACCCGATCACAAATAACTATGGATAGGAAAATTTCGCGAGTTCGATGACCCGTAGGCTAGACTCCACAATCCTGTGTATACCCAAGCCTCAGTTGTTAGATCACTGGCTGCTGCCTCAGACAGTATACAGTGTTACTGCACACCTGGAAGTATGGGATTCACTACTTGTTTCCTTGCAAGTCTGCTATTGGCTCAGAGTCGTCCAGGGCATGTCTAATAAACTACGATCCAGTGTATACGTGTTTGACGTCTATCTTGTCCTGAAGTGAACTCGCGAAATGTTCCTATCCCTACCAATAACAGTGCAGAGGAACTTTCAGGCGACATATGAAGAGCTGCCGCCCGATGTCAAGAGCATACAGTCGTAGTGTGACGTGTTCAAGAACACAGGATCTGTGGCTGACTTACGAAGAACTGGACGACCATCAGCCTCAGCTGAAAGGGTGGAAGCAGTGAGAGAGTGTACTGTGGGAAGTCTCAAGAAATCAGCGTGTAGGGCCTCGCGTGAACTACAGATGCCAAAAAGTTATCTTCATGAGATCGTACACAAACGTTTATTGGTTCGTGCGTACAAAGTGAAAATTGTTGAGACTTTGTTGCCCAGTGGCGATACGCGTCGGTATGACTTTGCAGTCGAAATGTTATCACATATTGAGGCATTGCTCCACTCTCCCCTCTTTTCACCCTCGTCGGCTCTCAAGGCCTGGTTGTTATGAGCCACTCAAAATCTTTCAAACCAACTCAACTCTTATTTCCAACAACAATTTCCGTGTATTTACGGAAATTTTTATGAAAATTCACCGTAAATATACGGAAACGCGTATCCTCAATGATGAAAAACGGAGTTAAGTTCATAAATACAAAATACGGGAAATCTCCGTATTTCCTATACTACTTCGGGTTTCGGGCACGAACATTGCCTAGTTTACACGAAGCTTTCTTCGCCACTGTAACCAGAAAATAATCGTTTCTGTGGCAGTTAAGGGTATCCATGTCGCTAAGACCTGTTCTTTGAAGCATTAAAAAGTAACAACAGACGTACGTAACACTTAGCAACACTTAAAATACACTAACTTACACAGATACTGAAAAAGTGGCTTATGTGACTTGTATAGGAATTCAAAAGTTATACCTGTTTCATCACGTGAGCATTGTAGGTAAGTGAAAGGATCGTGAACTTGCAACTTTTTGACTCGGGTTCAATTCTTGCTTAAGTATAAAAGCTTTGACTTTAATTTTTTTTTTTTTATCCAGAGAGGAGACCCGGTATTAAGCAGGAGCGATTTGATGAACCAGAAATAATTTGTGTTTCTTCTGGCAGTAGGTGATGTTTAAGTTTAACAGATTTGTTGTCAGAATCAGCCCCTAGAGTTTTTTTTATATTTTTTATGATGGAGGAACATAAGATAATCACTCGTTAATGCCTTCACCAATAGCTGCTGCATCAGTTGCTGATGAAATTTCAGAGAGGACAGCGGAGGCCAACACATGTTGGCGTGGATGTCGTGCGCGCTCTACCCCGTATGTCGCCTGCGTGGCTGACGCGGGTCCTGTGGATGAAGGAAGATCCACGACGGTTCGGTGCCGGGGAGGGGGTAGGGGGGGATGGCACACACGCGGTTGTTGCCTTCTTCGTCGTCGAGGTCGGAGATTTGCGCGCGCACCGTGTCGCCCATCCCCCCCCCCCCCCCCCCCCCCGTGGTCACACCAGCCAGCTTCCGGATCCTCGCACCAGGAAATGCGTGCTGGCGTGCTCGCCCGCCGACCAGCCTCAGTTGCTCGTACACTCGATACTGTAGCGAACCGCATGTATTCGCTGCTAAGTATCACGGGTATTCCAAGAGACTCGGGAGTACCGAATGGTTACTTCCAAACACGCCTCGTTGCCCTCGTTGACTCGCCATCATCTCGTTACAGTCTCCATTCGTCCTGTCGCACGACACGTAAACATATAGGCTCGCCGTATACAGAATGCGCAGCTTTCACCGGCTACTCTACTCGAACAGTCGATATGATAACAAATCGATTCAGAACGATACTGGAATTTTTTCGTACGATTTAAGCGTATTATTAGTTTGCTTGTACATAGTTTAATTGGATTTTAGTGTAATGTGAAGGAATTCAATACTTTATTGCGTTAATAGTTCTTAAACATTAGAATTTTTGGTATACTGTTCATTCATGTAGGTTACACGTTCGTTTTTGTAGTTTCATTTCAGTTTTATTTGGGATTTTATTATTATGGGATAAACATTGCAAAAAAATGTTACTAAAATATATTTTAAGGTTGTCTTATTTTGATATGATTGTATATATGTAATATAATGGACATTTTAAATTTGTTTTATAAAACATTTCGCAGTTGTGTGGGTGTGTGGGTGTGTGTGTGTATATATAGAGTAGAAAATCGATTCAATTCGATTCACTGCGGTAACTATTCGCGGTGGTAACGAAAGTAACGATTAGCGAATGCTCAGTAACGAGTACTAGGTTCAGAAATACCGAACACATACGGATACATATTTTATGGTTACTTTCACACCACTATCTAACACACACCGCTTGTTGACACTTTGCTATTAGCACACACGCTTACTGCAGTTCGACAAAAGTTTTAATTGAGTCAACACACTCTTGGGGGGTGACTGAAGGTATAAGTGCGGCTCTTGAAGAGTGGGATGGACCCCCGCGTCCAAGGCCAAGAAGCGAGGGAGCGATACGGGCGACACTAACACGCACGCCTAGCGCCTCATCGCTCCTACGTGCAAGGCGTGCTGCAGTGTTTCCGTCGTGACGCTGTACTGTGCAATTCAGCTCAGTAGCAGTGGGGTTTTATTACGCGCGATGAAAGACCGCAGATTAAATTACTCCAGTATCTTTGTACTTTTCTTTTGCCGCTTAAGGAAACTGCATAGACGCGCTTTAAAAATGCGATGTATGACCATTTTCACAATTTTTTTTCTCCCCGAATAAACTTAGGCTGTGTCTGAATTCTCGGTGTATACTTGTGAAGTATATACATTTACGTACCAGCAGTAATGTATACTAGTTGTGTACTTTTTGACACTATTCGGACATGTAATCGACTCGTCATGTTAGACTGGTGGCGCGTTCTGGCGGAAATATCACATACGATGTGACAACAGAAAATTTGATGCACTGTTATGAATATATCGCATTATCTATGATTTCTGACACAGTAAACAAATAACAACGAGCGCCAGCGCGGAAACATGTCTTTAAATAAACTAATAATATCAGAGGGCGCTTATAATTCACTAATTAAGTTGTGTTTCATTTGTTTCTTTGTAACTGTGTATCACATAATCTCTTCAGCCACAAACTACCATGCATGCGAAGCTGGATTATGGAACATTTGTCATATTTGTACTGCAGATGTGTTATACACACATATTATTACATACATACACTCAAAAAATTTTCTCCATTCTAGAAACATATTTATGCTTTGCTCTCATGTAATAGAAAAAATCCTGTAGCTATCTCGCGTACAAGCAGTCTGTTGCTAATGAAATTAACACCTTGGCTGTAACACTCAAGTGTTAACATTTCTATTATGGGCTCCTAGAAATAAATGAATTATTGTTTCATGTACATAACAAAGAAAACGGGGAGAGTCCCAGTTCAATTTTCCTCCTAAAACTTGAATGCTATTACTTCACCAGCGCACTGCTACAGGTAATGGGTTTATCATATTGTTTTATTTCTTCATAATAATGATAATGCAATGTTTCTATTCTGCAAACATACTTTTAGGTGCCAATTAAGAAAGCCACAAATTAATATATTGTTATAATATCTCTCTCTAGAAATTAAGTGGGCTATACCAAGTTCGTTAAGGGATGGAGGTCATAATTAAATAAAATAATTAATTATAATTTTCTAACTTTAATTACAATAATTACAGCAAAAATCCTCTCGACTCAACTTCTCGTAAGGTATAGATATATCTAGCTGTTCACAATTGACACCAATTAATTAAATGTATAATTACGACAAAGAAATCAATGAAATCAAATAATTAAAAAGATCAGTCCCAATAGACAGTGTAACAACCTATTCAATTATGTTAAAATTTATGCGTCCATATTTGCCAGTTCGAACATTTACAATAAAATCAGTATTACACTTCCATTCAGTCCCACCTCAGTTCCGTCCATATCCCACCAGCCGCAATGTTCTAGAGTCCTCCAAGCGCCCTCACGCACAGTAGGCTTCACTGGTCGGTTTCACACCCTCTCGTCCATTCAAGCCACGAACACCTCACTCGCCGTCGTCCCGCAATCCCCAGTCGTCGTCCACGCTTCTGTTCGCTCTCGCACACTCTGCCAGACGCCCTCCATCAAAGACTGCCGGCCGCTGGGTTGCGGCAGTATATATAGTGTCTGAGGCCGCCATCTAGAATCTTCTCCAACTAGCGTGATGCGTCGCGGAAAGCTGAGGCGCCAGCCAGTCTCACCAGAACATTCTTGCGTCGTCGCTAAACGTATCGGAAACTCTAGCAGGCGAGAGGAGGTATGTGACGCTAGCAAGTTTCGCCGCTGTCGGCATTCACGGGATTCCCTGAAAGGGGGGAGTCAGGAGGCCGCGAGCGCATCGTTCCAGGAAGAGGGGAGGGTGAGGTGGGTCTCCGATTACGGGACGGGACAGTTGAGTCGGCGCCAGCTGAAGCGCGTAACAATATGTACTAGTGTAATGTTTTATAATATCTTGTTACTGCATTCTAACATCTTATCCAAGAAATATAATTGTATTGTATTGCTATTCTGTAAGCATGTCTGCGTTACTTATATGACTGTCAAGTTACCAGTTTGGTATTACACAAATCAGTCCTTATGAAAGCGTGTTGCTGCATAAATGGGGCTTTGCTGTCAAAGTGGCACCAGAATCTCGTATTTCAGGAACTAATACTTTACCTCTCAAAACATCACACAAAACTCTTCGGCGGTTTTCTGGATGCCCACACACACACACACACACACACACACACACACACACACACACACACACATAATATATATATATATATATATATATATATATATATATATATATACACACACACACACACACACACACACACACACACACACATATATATATATATATATATATATATATATATATATATATATATATATATATATATATATATGTGTGTGTGTGTGTGTGTGTGTGTGTGTGTGTGTGTGTGTGTGTGTGTGTGTATGTATGTATATCTATTACAGTGCTCGTTTTAGGATAATTTGAAATAAAATCCTGGGTATTATTGCATGCGCACCAAACTCTCTAATTGTTCGTATTCAGAATTTTTACTGCTATAATGAGAAAAGAGGGAATATAAGCACATATTTTTCAGACTTTAGATTTAACCTACAATGCCACGTCTCAAGCATTTGACTACAACGTGTCATCACGATGCCACGCTGTATAATGGTTTGAAAACCATAAATATGTTTCTGTACACTTAACATTTCTCTAGTTAAACAATGTTCCACAGTTCGCATACAAAATGCTAGATCACTTTACATAATGATCACTTTGCTAATCTGTAGCAAAATGCAATTGTGGATTACAATAATAATGTTCCTATTTTGTTCCCACCTCAGGCAGGGACAATGGGTGCAAGCAATGAGAGGAGGCGGATAGCGCAAAGTGGAGCACGCTGCCCTACAGGAGGGCCAAACTTGTCATCGTCAGCCAGCCTTAAGGATTAGTGTGTTGAGAAGAGAGAGGACTTGAACTATGATGGAATGCAAGGGCAAAGACATTGGGAGTCCCCTGTGAAAACCCACCAACAGCATTGCCATGTTTTGTGTATTAGCACGATGAAATAATATGAAGCAAAGAGTTACACCTACTTCACTGTGCATTTGTATGTGTGTGAAAGTATTGCAGGGTGTCCACTGCATTTCCATTTTGGAATTCCCTTTCTTTTCCTTGTTTACCAGGCAGTATCTTACCATTTTCTCTGAAATATATTTTTTTGTAAATACTGAAACACGATATGTGCTGTATTTTGTCATCGTTGACAGAACAAAATGCCATCAGTGAAGATGCATTAAATTACACTTCAACAGACCAAGCAAGCAGGACTGGCATTTGATCCAGTCCATCGACATATCTTGCAATACATGCTATTGACTTCACGTGAGTACCCGTTACAATCACACAAATGCATTACTTTGTGTGTATATGTATATAAGCGCATGACACCACATGTGGCAGTATCGATGTTGTTCGAGGGCTGGAGACTCTTGACGTTCTCAGGAACAGCGGGCCGATCTCTCCTCACATTTATTACCTGCAGTGTTTACTAAATGGCGTGCCTATTAAAGGCTGACTCACACACCCGATACTAGAGTGCTGTCTTATTGCTTGATTGGAAGAATTACACTCATGACACACTCTTCAAAGTTAAGGTGGTTTCGGCGGGCTTTTAAGGGTCCCATTCCCTGATGTGCCCGAAGGTTTGGCGAATGGAGAACACATGGCAAATGGGGTCTTACTGACTGATCACACACTTGAAAATTTTAATCTTACAATGTGTATGCTCATAATTATACTATCGTGTATTCAGACAACTAACACGTTTTGCAGAGTAGCAACTATTTACATTTTCCTTTACCCAAATGACAATTCCCCGATATATCCCTGATTTTTCCCCGTCAAATGCAATTCCCTGACACTTCCCTGATTTCTCTGAGGGCGAACATCCTGTGTTGTTACAATCATAACGTATATCAATGTTCTACTGTAATCATTTTAACATGAAATGCTTTTTCTCTACAATGTCTTAACTCCCTCCCCCCTCCACACCCTCCATTAATTTTCACAACATACACAGTTTATTTGAACACTGGACTCACGAATGCTGGTAATTACGAACTACTTCGTTTTTACTCTGTATATGGTTACCACTATTTTATTCTAACTTTTAAGGCAAATGTACTATCTGTTGTATGACATATGCAACCCCATAGGGCCAATAAAGACTGCAAGGAATCACCTAAGAGTGAAAATAAACAATAACCTGGCAGCATTAGGCTTATGTTAATCGCACACGTTACAGATGCTATTCATTATAAACTTACACCATAGCAGGAATATAAAAATTCTTGCACCTCGGTATGGTGAGGTTATGTTTATCTGTTCAGCAGCTTCCCTGTTGATTTCACAAATATCCATACCACAACAATAGCCTTGCAATATTACTTCGTCGCGTCATTAGAATAATGTAAACAAATTAGAGCAGTTGTTATAGGATTTCTATATTTTTTTAAGTTATTTGTCGTATGTAAAGGGGAATTACACAGACACTGGCATCCTTTCCTCTTCCCCCGATACCTAACCTATCATGTGTTTCGTACCAAAAGAAAGATGAATACAATTCAATAAGGTTAGTACCCAATAAATTGGAAATTCATATTGCAATTTTAATATTATTATTTGTATGCAAACACGTCGGAAATATGCTGCAGAAATCCATAAAACGCTCAGAATGTGATCCATATTTCTATGCACATTTAACAACCTGACAATTATTTACACATCCCATGCACGGCAATTTACACATTGATAACAAAAGTAAGATAAATAGGCCTACAACTCAATGGAGTTTGTAACATATTGGAAATTCGGATTAGAATTGTAATATTATTTGTATAATATGCTGCAGACTTTAAAAAAATACAGAATTTTAATCATTATTTAAACCAAATTTTTTTAATCTAACAATTATTTACATATACAACAGAGCGGCATTTTGTAAATACTATTTATTATTAACTTTTAAAACTTGCGAGCTTTATAACCACAAAACGTACACGTTAGTTTTCACACCTGAAATACAATATGGCGACTGTCGAAAGTACATAGTATGCTCCACAAGTATACAATTTCAAATACTTACCAAGTATACTTCCTGTGTGTACTATACTGGGAATTTGAACAGCGCTAGTGTACACATGGTGACGTCACTTCCTGCGACAAGTATCTTCAAGTATGCAATTTTTGAGAATTTAGAAACAGCCTTAATATAATTTTATTTTCTCTTTTCTGACAAAAAATTCTTATTTGCAGAACATATATTTACCGAGATGTGCGTATTCGCGCAAACAAATATATCGCAGAATACGTCTCAGTACATAAAAGTCAATTCACGGTTACTTCACATTTTCCTGAAGCCCTGCTAAAGTTCTGCTTCCATGATATTCCTTCGCCTCGTTCAAATGAAGCATAGCGGAGTCTAAAAATATTACAGCGATTTGACAACGCATCGCATGCTTGCGCAGTCAGTGTAATGATACTTTTCATAACAATTATTTCTTTCCAGGTATTACCCACATACCTATTTTTTCAGTGTTTGTAATCATCATAATTATACATAAAATATAATTTTTTAATAATTATATATATTAAATTTCAATATAACCAAAAATAAGTTACTTTTATGAACACAAGTGTAAAACACATGTGATACATGACATATTTAGGAAACAATCGAGCACGTCATACATGTTGTGTTTTTCCAAAAGTTTGATTTAAAAAGTGTGAAGAAACCGGAATAAACTATATATTATTGTTACAAGCCGGTGGTCTGCCGTACCCCCTCCTCCCCCCCCCCAATCCCTCACCAGCGCCCCTGTAGCCAACAGCGGCCTGCGTCACCCATACACCCTTGATGCCCGAGCACGTGGTGCGAGGGAATGGTGAAGGGGAGGGGGGGTGACATCACGTACCTGAGAGAGATCGACACCCCGCGCCACGCGGCGACCTACACATTCCAGAAGGTCGAGGGTTACCTCCTGCTCAAGAAACTTCTCCGCACGGAACTGGGTCACCTGAGCCATGCATGCATATGTGCGCACAAAGGTCAAGTGCCGGTATATATCATATACAACCCTCTCCCCGCCCACCAGAGTTCTTCTTGCACATGCATGTGGGGCTCTAGTGTTGCCATCCGGCCCGTCTTGTCCGGGATTTCCCTTATCCTGAGGCTGAACATAATTTTCTCGTATGAACCAGAGACGGGACGTCGTGTATCCTGGATGTCGGAATTCTTGGGAAATAAACAAAAAATTAATAAGCAGGGACGTGCAAAATCCGCGTTATTGTTGCGAGACACGCTAGATTCCAAACCCTTGTGTTTTTATACTGTGTTTGTCATTGGAGTACAGTTTGTTTGGGCGCGCCCTGGACGGCTTTGGACCAACAGCAAACAAGTAACGAAAGGCTGGTCCAGTCACTTCCTATCAAGTCAAAAGGTAAAATGCAGAAGCCAATAAACAAACGGCACCTACTCTAATATTTATACGACGGTTAATTCTAGTTTGGTGCCAGGAGATAACGCGAATTTTGCAGGTCTCTATAGTGTTAGTAATTAATTTTTCCACGGTTACAGGTGCTCTTACGCTTTTGCTCTAAGCGAAGTGAAGAGATTTGGACGGCTCTTAACATCGAGGTCTTGAGAGCCGATGAGAGCGATTGAGGTAAGTATGGAGCAGCGCCGGAATGAAAGGGCTGGGGAAACGGGAGATCCCCGAGAAAACCCGCCGACCAACGGCATCGTCCGGAGTGACCCGGCCGTGTCTCGAACCCGGTTCGCCTTGGTGGGAGGCGAGTAGGCTAACCGCTCAGTCACCGTGGCCCCCTCTTACTCAGTGGCAGAATATTCTGTAGGACTATAAAACTACGAGAAACCATTATTTGAAGCCACGAAACTAGCTAAATATGAATTTCCTGCACGCATCTGATATTCTGCTGTGGTATATGTTCAGAGAAAATGTTTTGTAATGTATACTATTGATTTTTGTACATTGCAGATAGTACTTAAAAACATTTTTAATTATAATGTTCCTTGGTCATATCACTGGAAGCAGATGTCGTGTGTCGAGTTGTCGCAAATGTTCCTTACGGCAAATATGAAGAGCTGGTAACCGTACAGCGTGGCGAGTCTTTCTGCGAGTTGTAGAGAGGTAGGCTCTCAAGAGTCCTGTGTACTAAAATGTTTTCTGTGAAATCGTTATTTGCGCCTAAACGCGTATCTTGGTAAATAAAAGTTCTGGAAATATGACTTTTTGTCAGAAAAGATAAAAGAGCAATTATCTATGGCCCTATTTTTTTTTTACTTTTGTCATATTAAGTGCATTCTCGGAGAGAAAAATTCGTTAAAATGGTCAAATATCGCATTTTTATATCTTACCTATGCAGTTTCCTTAAGCGGCAAGAGAAAAGTGCAAATATACGGACGTAGTTTAACCTGTGGGCTTTCATCGCGTGTAATAAAACCCTTGTGTTACAGATATAATATGTACAGTACAGAGTTACGCCGGAAACACTGCACGCCTTGCGTGTAGAAGCGATAAGGCGCTAGGCGTGCGTGTAACTATCGCCCGTATCGCTCCCTCGCTTATTGACCTTGGACGCACACCTACGTAGTCCCCTCCGGGGCCTTGAGAGCCGATGATGGGGAAGCGAGGTGAGTATGGTTCAGCGCCGGAATGCAGGGGCTTGGGGGGGAAACGGGAGATCGTCGAGAAGACCCGCCGACCAGCGGCATTGTTCGGCTGCGGTCCCCACGGTGTGAAAATCCAGGAGCGGGCCCGTCGGAAATCGAACCCGGTTCGCCTTTGTGGGAAGCAGGTGCTTTTGCCGTTGCGCCACCGCGGCCCCCTTGCGAGTCGGGAGTGTACGTAGAGACATCGGAGTACTTTCGGACGGTGTTTGCAGTTAAAGCCTGTTCACGATAATGTGAGCACTTTTGAACTCAACCTTAGGAAAATGTCACTGCTCCTAACTGCGTGCATTTTAAAGGGCGCAATGTGAGTTACACGTGCCCAGTAAAGTTGGTAACGATGGAGGGGAAAATAGTTCCATATTGTGGTCACTTAAATTATTTCTCTCGTTTTTTTTTTTATATATATATATATATATATATCGGAGTGTAAAAATTAGCTGATTTGTACAATATTTGCTTTTCTAATAATTTCACAGTTTTGCGTGACCGACGTATGATAAAGTGAAGAGGTCCATGGCAATGTTAATTTTACATAAGGTGGAAGAACACACAACGTGTATACGAGTAGATCTTAAGCAGGGCTTTCGAAAGTGCCCATTTTACCATGAACAGCCTATAAGGTTGATATAAAGCAACTGCCTACGGGTCACTGCACCCGACTATACAACGTGAAGAACTCATAGCAAAAGTAGTACAGACGCCATGAAAATTGACAGTATAAAGTGCAATTTATAACGTATATGAAAGAAGAAAGTGTATATTTTGGAAAATTATAAAATATTTCACTAAAATATACTTCTTAAATTTTCAACTAAATTTAAGCCCATTTCCGTTTTTTATGCTACGGAAAGCAGATTTTGCAAGAAAATCTTCTTAAAAGAAAGATCGTCATAATGTTTGCTATGATTGTGTGTTAGAAAATCATAGTAGTAATGCATATTATCAATTTTATAATTAACCTTATTTAAGTCAATTTCAGCCGTAAATGTTTGTAACTAATGTATGCACATAAAATCAATTATAAAAATTATTTCCTACATTATTATTACAATTTTGCCAAGGACATAGTTTACAAGGGATAGTATTGCATCTCTATAAAGGCTTGTTAATGTACAATGAACTCAGCAAGGTTTACAAAATATTTTTACAGTCTTATTACAGTTTGTGTTGAAAAAACCAAAGGTATTTTTTCTTTTAATGGAAGACTGATTGACTGATTTCATAAATAAATAATTAACCAGTTATGTACGGCAAGAAGCTTGACTGCTACCCGTTTGTCATCAGTTCTTTGTCCTCAGCTCTTCCCTTTGATATTTGATTCAACCCCATGTCTCTTTTTTTTTTTTTTTAGTCAGCATCGTGGCCGCTGCCCGCTGCAGCTGTTACAGGTTTCTTTGATCTGCTGGACGCTGGGTTGCGATGCATAATGATCTCCCGCCACAGGGTGCCTCCACTTAACTGCCCTATGTACTGGAATAACTTTAATACGAACCTATTTGATCAAGAAGAAAAAATTATACGGCTCAAAAGTTGGTCATTGGTAATATTCACCTTTCAGAACAAGACGCTGATTTTCCCGCACTCTCCTGTGTCGGCGTCTTTGCAATATTTTTCGTCCAAGAATGTAGTAGGTCTCCAGAATCGGTAAAGGAACATTGAACATTTAGGCATCACCTTTACGAATCACTGCCAATTGCATAACAATACGAAATCACTGCACATGTTAATCTAGTATGAAACGTTGATTTTAGGGCTCCAACATAGCGATTTTCTCTTGATTTAGGCTAATAAGAATTACTCAAGTTACGAACAAAATGACTCAGCGACAAAAAGCAATGTAATAAAACAGAAAAATTGATTCTATGATCTATTCGTCGTATCATCCTCGCACTATTTTTTTTAAATTCAAAGCTGTGAAAAATCACGCAATGTATGACGTATTTGGTTTTATCCTAAATATGTCAATTAGATCACGAGTGTTTTACACTTCTGTTACATAGAGCGTCTTATCTTTTTGTTAAATATAACTTGTGCTAAAATTTTAACAATAAACTAGAGACCTTATAAATTTCTCGTTATTATTTGGGCATAGGTTAAACTTGTGTTATGTACCTTTACAACACGTTTGTCATCGGAACATTCTTTATATTACACAGCCAGTATAACTCTGCGCCAATAAATGAACACCTCACAGTTGTGTGCCCCAATCACGTGCAGTCCAGTTCGGAAGAGCGCGACTTCACGTGTATGCAGCAGCCAATGGACAAACGACGCCGGCTCAACTACATACAATACTGTAAAGTTTAGCCTGATGTCAAATAATAACTAGATACCGGAAGAATTCTCGGATACATTTTAGGACGAGTTAGAATTCAAAACATGTGTATTTATATAACATTAGCCATTGGTCCACTCAGTGCTTGACACCTCCTGGAGAACGCTGGCCCAATCGTTGCCTTCCACTGTGACAGCAGACAACCAATGCACAGTTGACATCGACAAATTTGAACATAAGACTGTAGAATCTAGCCTGAAGGCCATTGAACTAGCGAATTTTGCAGGTCCCTACAAATAACAGTATTATTCTTAAGAGCTAAATCGTTGATTAGTTATATCTTTATTTTTGTTACTTATTTCCGACGAAGTCCTGCGAAAAATTAAAGCTATAAAATTGCGCAATATTTATGACGTTAAGATGCCACGTTTTTTAAGGAGTAGCGGCAAACCCCCCCAAGTTCTCCATTGTTAGTTCAAACAAGAGGTACTCAACCTTTGCTATAAATAGTTACGTTATAGCTCGTGTTCTCATTGGAACTTAGATGCGAACACATTAGAACTTGCTGTGAAAATCGAAATTTTAGAAACCTCGCTCCCAAAAGGTTGACTTTTTTACGATAGTGAATGACGCCATAGTCTTTAACGCATACATGTGGAGAATGTAGCAGGAATGCCACACGCCGAAGTTATGTATAAAAGAGCCGGGAGGAGGGAGGGGTAGTCAATAATTTATTTCCAGTGTTTGGGTATAATTAACCGCTTAGCAGGATAATTAATTAATATATAATGAAGCTGTTGTGACGTATAAAACATTGAATTAATTAATTTTAAAGATATTTGTATCTTCACGTACACCCATATCATATTTCAGATGCACATAGTGAGTGAAGAGATTTGGACGGCTCTTAACATCGAGATATTCAGAGCCGATGAGGGTGATTGAGGTGAGTATGGCGCAATGCCGTAATGAAAGGGTGGGGGGAAACGGGAGATCCCCGAGGAAACCCGCCGGAGTGACCCGACCGGGGATCGAAACCGGATCGCCTTGGTGGGAGGCGAGCAGGCTGATCGCTCAGCCACCGTGGCACCGGATGCACAGATATCATAAGTATGTCTCCATCAAGAATGCCCTGACAACTGACACTTGACAAGAGCAAACAACAACATTAAAAATTGAGAAAATCGTTCTCTAATTTTACTGAGAATCCCGATGAATTTTAAGAACTGCAAGAAAATTCAGTCGGGTTTTGGCCATGCATTTCTGAATGGAGGTAATGTTTAATTCTTCTTATTGCTGAAAATGAACGTTAAGCTATAAGAGGTAGCTGCCGGAAGTATAAGCTAACACCCATAACATCGAATGAACGCTATGTAATATATGAGTATTTTACCAATTTTGTAAATCTTCTTCATTCTTTACACTTCATGAATTAGGGCACTGCCTGTTGCGGATTCATACTTTGTTCCATATTCTTCTTGGTCGACCAACATCCCTCTTGCCTCTAAGATTATAGAGTGTTATCTCCTTAGTAAGGTTTCGCTCATCCACTTGTGTGATACGTTCCTTCCATTCTTGTCTATACTGATCAGTTTTGTCACTAAGTCTATACATATATTCAATTCCTGCCTTATGTCCTCATTTTTCAATTGATCCAACCTTGTACATCCTTTAATCCCGCTCAAAAATTTCATTTCAGTGGCTTGAATTTTAGGCCTCACCTTGAGAGTGGGGACCCAGTTCTCGCAGCCATAATTAAGAACGGATACCGCCTTTGTTTTGTAGAAAATTTTGTAAATAGAACTCGATTTTTCCCCTCCACTAGCCAATCTCTGTTTCTACATTGCGGCATCTTTCTCGGAAGAATTCGAGGCATTTATTCCTCCGCTACTCACTACCTCCTCACATCCATAGTTCACCTTTCCACTATTCTCCGCTCTTCTCCATTTATTTGTCAAATGTAGTCATGTGTTCGCCGAGAACTCTCAAAAGCTGCTCCAGTCAACTTTTAATGCTTTTGGAATGGGGGAGGGGGAAACACTGAGAGATGGCGGAATCGATTAATATTCAATGAATTGTTCTTCTGTGTATGTTCTGAACTATTCGTTGAAAAGACTGACGTTGAAATCCTTTAAAAGTCATTGGCTAAGTCAATTTCTACAATATAAGAAATTATTCGGAAATTTACCATACCAGTGTATACACTTAGTGAGAAAGCAGGAATGGTAACGTATATCCCTATACATTCATATAACGTTCCTACAGTTGCTCAGGAAACAGTCAAATAAATAGGGAAGTTCCCACCTCTGTATAGTAGCGCTGCTAAACATTCCTATATCTGCAGCTTGATGTGAGGTATTATTACAGTACAGTGCATTGGTTCAAAACTTCCATTACAGTTTAGGAAGTTTACCAACAAAATTTTACAGTGTACATTGTCTCGTTTTATTTGTCTACGACAGTGATGTGTAGTTCGTATTTCAACTCCCCGCTAATTTTTTAACACTTGAAAAAATTAGTTTAAATTCCTTTTCAACATAGTCTGTCATGACACTAAGTTCTTTTTTAGTACATTGGCTAGATACTATCTCTAATTCAGTTCCCTTCAACTTTAGGAACACAATCGATGTAAACATTATAAATTGATCAACAAAGAGCGCAATCCGTCAACCTATTTGAAACTCATGCATATGACACTTATATTGTAGCAAAAATGCTGCAGGTGCCGTTTTTCGCATCCCAATTCGTAATAGTTATAAGGCCCACGATAACTGCTGGATGCCAAGTCACGTTAATTCGCGCATGATTCATGCCCTTACAATCATCTGGTGAGACACAACTGTTTCAGTCTCGCTGTTTTTGTGAATAATTTTTCAGTTTTAATCATTTATTTTTGGTCTACCTAGGGATCTACTTTTCTCTCGATTTTCTATCAGTGGGTTTTCTCGGGGATCTCCCGTTCACCCCACCCCTGCATTCCGGCACTGCTCCGTACTCACCTCGCTTCACGAATGTCGGCTCTCAAGACCTCGATTGTGCAGCTACAGCACGCATGAATTCATATAATGTATTTGTCAGTATTCCATTCAAATATGAACCACATACAATATTAACATTTATACGACATACATTTACCGACAATATATTAACCTGTTTTGACGATTCGTGTAATTTATTAGCTTGGTATACTCTCTGTTTGTAACCCAACATATTTGCAATTGAATTATCTTCCGAGAAATTGATATCGACATTGCTATACATTGCACTAGTTAACGTATTTGGATTTCCACGTAATTGGAAATGTACATCTTCAGGTAATTCCGCTTTAATGAATGTTTCAAGGTCATCCAACACATAATAACCTACCGGTATCACAATCTTATATGTTTGTTCACCAATATCCGCCATAAATAATTTGTTATGCATATAAATGTTTGGTATGCTGTTGTAAGTAAGGAATTCTATAAGACTTATTTGCCATTCTCTAACTCCAACGGAGGGAAATATACCATATGCAATTGCGACGAATTACCACTTAATATCAAAGTAATTGACACATTACTAATATGTGTTACAATCACATATATAGCCTATTTATAGCCAAAAATGTAAACATTAATGACCACAATTGATTGTATTTGGTAATTTATCCATTTTTAATTATATCTTAATTGTATGGTATTTAAATAATTACGTATTTCAATTGGAGGATACAATCGCCAAAACTGTCATAATACAATGATTGATTTATGTTTTTATTTTAAAGCAATCCAATGTGATCCCTCATTTGGTTTACAATCATACATTCATGAATATTTGGTTTCTTTAGTAAATCGTCTCTCATATACACACACCTCGGAAATAGGGAATGTCCAGTTTCTTTACAAATGCATGAATATCTTTGCTTGTTAAAGCATGTTTTCAAAAACTATTTAAGACTTTCTGCTTTTTTTCCCCCTTTTGGAGTTTTTTCGTCCTTGTCCAACTTTATAGGGTTTCAAATATATTCCTTTACCTTTTGATTTAACTGCTCTATTAATTGCCGAAACCTCTCTGAGGATTGATCCAAGAGCTGTTTATGCTGGAAATAGGAGTGGAATGATTCCTTTTTTCTTTGTTTTTCATTTGGTTTTTCATTTTAAGCCAAGGCCTTTGCACACCTTTGCACACATAACTTTATCAACAACCCAAGCTCCAAGCTTTTCACCCGTTGATGTAGACCGATTCTTCCTTATACTTGCTGCTTTATCGGCTAGAATTGTATCCGCTATATGTCTTTTTTTTTTTCAAATAGTTTGTTCGATCGTAAACTATATCGTGTTCTTTACACGCATTACCAAAGGGTTTATTCCTTGATTGTTCCGTGTCAAATGTTTTACAAGTTTAATACCTGGTCCACGATAATTGTATTTCGGAAAATGTATTTCAAATGTTAATTTATTAATCAATGTATTCAATGCACCATGTCCTTTTTAGATAAGTTAAGTACAAGCCATCGTTTTCAACTTAACACGAACCTATGTATAGACCTGCATTAATAGTTTAACATTGGTATGTTACTGTGTACTTGTGTAAAATGAAGGTTATAAAACCAAATGTACATCTGCCGGTAATTGCAAATATGAAAGAAAATGTAATTTAACAGAAACATGGTATTCTTTTGCCATCAAATATATTCTGTATAATAAGCGGTCCTTCCTAGCGTGGAAAAACTTGTGTTACTATTACATTGTTGGAGCATCTGAATTGACTTAAATTTAAAAAGTTATATGTTTTCTAAAACAGTACAACAAGAGAAATATCAACCATTAGCGACCATTTTATCATTAATTGAAGGAATGCCTCGTTTTCCTTTTACAAACAAGGAAGATATAGTGCCTCCGAATGAAGCATTACCAAATTCCAAATTTATTTTTTGACTATGTTTTGTGTGAACCACAGGGTGAAATACAGCAATACTTTAGTTTTTGTCGACATTCAAACGTTGATTGTTTTTATCTATCACAAAGTTACACACTTATACCGAAACATAATTTATGCAATAGTGCAAATATGGTAATTGTATTTAGAATGGATAATATGAATCTGTAACATATTTACAATGGCAATGTTTTAGGCGATATGACCTTTACAAAGTTTGAAGATATGTGTTTCTGCTGTTGAAAAGAAAAATATGTTTTTTTTTTTTTGTAATTATACATCACTTCCCTTGTATAAATGTAGATATAGGTCTGGTTTTGAAAGTTTTTTACTTACAGGCGAAGAAAAATGAGTATTTCAAAGTTTGGATGTAACTGTATAAAACGCAATCATTAGAATAGCTGTTTAACCAAAATTCGCGATGGGAATTGCAATTTGAACGGATATGTATTACGTTATAAGGGTATGGCTGTGGAAGATAGCGATGCGGTAAATAAACAGTACGTGTAAGACAAACACTATTGTGCTAAACATATATAAATCGCAATCAAATGATGTTCAAGAGAAATTAATAAATTTGGTTGATTTGAATGATAATGTTTATAAAAACACGAGTGTAATTGCAAACATTTTAAACATTATTATTGATTTGCAAAGTAACGAATTTAGAATAGAAGAATGTTAAAATGAATTTAGTAAGGATTTTAATGATATGACAAAAATGTTTTTTATAACACAACTTACAGAAATGCAAGTAAATTTAAAGAGTTGTAATTAATGAAGTGGTAAATGCTACTATTACAAAATAACTTGAAACACGAATGGAACAAATACTGCAATATATAAGAGATGAATTGATTAGTAAAAGATTTGGTTTAGTTATGAAAAAAGATCTGAGAAAACAAAATAATGATTTGGAAACACGAATGAACTATTTTATCAATATTTGAAACCTAAATTTATAGCAAAATTAGATATTATTTTAAGTAATGTCGATAAGATTGAAAACTCAAAGTAATCGACCTATTACATTAGCTAGAAAAGCAACGACTTAATTCAATATATAAATAGATTGAATTTAATATAATATATTTAAAATATGTCTGACTGCTTCGGAATTATATATTGTTACATCTGCTGTGAAAGAGAAATATTTACAAGTCAAATGAGCCTGTATGGAATGGGATGTTTTAAACAAAGAAATATTTAAACCTGCTACTAGTAGAATGGATGCATTGCATTCTGTGTTGAAAAAAAAAAACTAAAGAAGCAGCTTTGGATAATAAAATGGAAAATGATTCTTTAACAAAGAAAAATCAATCACAATGTTATTTAGCTTTGAACTATCTATGTCTACGCGTGATACATTTGATGTTCATCGACATGAAAAAAACTGGTTTCTGGGAGATTTGTTAGTTAAATTTGGCCTGAGAATAAAATTAAAATAGGTGATTATGTAACTGATGTCAGTGAACGATTATTCGAATTATTGTTTAAAAACTTTCCAAATGGGTATTCCGACACCGATTTGCAGAAATATAAAGTATTTATTAGTCGAACGAATGTTAATATTCGTTCAAGAGATTCATGGAATATGTAAAGATGTAATTAACAACCACTTTCTACTATCTGCCATCTTCACCGGAACAATCCTAATAAATTGGTTGATAGATTAAAACTTCTCATTGCTTCGAGACAGTCTGGGAATAATGCACATACAAACTAAATTGTTTCTATTATAGAAGAGTTAACAGAAGATGGTTATATTACAAATGAAGTTTAATAAGACTGCTCAAGAGCTTCATGCTCCTGCAAGGACAAGATATCCTAGAAGAAAAGTTACAACTCATTGTTTAAATGATCTTTTTAAAGCCGATTTGTGTGAAATAACATCGCTTTCGAAATACATTAAGGGGTACAAGTATATTTTAATCGCAATAGACGTTTATTTGAAAGAGAGAATGCCCAATTCGCTCCAGACTGACAGAGGATCTGAATTTTTTTCTGTGCCTTTCCGGAAACTAAAGACTCGGTATAGTATTAATCACTAAGAAACTCATTCGGAGCTTAAAGCGAGTATTGTGGAATGTTACAACATATCGACTAAGAAATTAATATATAAACATTTCACATTGAGGGGGACTTACAAATGGGTTGATGTTTTGACTGAAATAGTAAAATTTTATAATTCTAGATATCACAGAACTATCAATACGGCTCCTAAAGACGTTATGGATAACAGATTAATGAAAACTATTTATAATAATATTAAAGTAATCGACAAAAGAAAACCAAAGTTCAAAGTTGAGGAATTTATGCATATCTCGAAGCAGAAAGGGATTAAAAAAAAAAAATTATAGTGCTTTGGTCTTTTGAAATATTTAAAATTATTTCAGAATGTATTACATAGAAACATATGGTGGAGAACCAATAAAAGGTGGATTTTACGAACATGAATTGTAAAAAATCAATTCTCCAAATGAATATTTGGTTGATAAAATCATTCAAAGGAAGAAAGAAACGTCCTTGGTTCGATAGAGAGGATTCTCAAAAGCACACAACTCCTGGGTTAAGAATCAAGATCTTAAAAGATTGTAATACAATGTCTGTAAAAATTTCTGATACTAAATAAAAGATTTTTAATTATATTTGATGTTCTTTTTCATTTAATAAACCTCTGAATGGGGATTGGATGTACAATTTACTGTGTAATCAATCCCCTTTTTGATTGGATTATTGTTTGAATGTATTAATGTTGGAGCTCATTGCTAGTTTATCAGAATACTTTTTTTGGTTTTATAATTGTTTGTGGTAGGTTATATTTCTTTGCTTGTATAGATACAGTTCTTGGAAATTGGTTAGTTCAAGAGAGCAAAATACTAGTACCCAAGCTAAATTTTTTTTATATGAAATCGTAATTAATTTTTATGATGTAAACAATTTTGACAGTGTGTCTCTACTTAAAAGTTTTTGACATTGTGCCCTGGGATGTAATTTTTGATGGTGTAATATTCAAAAAAAATTTTAATGTAAAGTTTAAAGTAGGCTTGAACTGAAATTCACTATCGTACAGCCCCCATGCTCCAAACGTGTATCTGGGAAAGAAAGACGAGATGACCCTGGTCAAGGAAAATCGTTGTGTAAAGTGTAGGCTAGCTGTAGGCCGGGAACCCATGCCGTGGAGTGAAATTTGTTGGTGCGGCAGAAGGACGGGTTAAGTTCTCCCTCTGAGTCCTATTGTATGTATGGCAGCAGCGAGCGGTGGGCAGATGGAAGCGGGCGGGTAACGATAGTGAAATGTGACGCGGACTGCAACGTCTTTCTGAAGCATTCTCTCGCCCATTTAATGCCATGCATATATCCCGCATGGTCGCGGCCCAGTCTGGCCTGGCCATACGAAGTTCGTTCGCTGCTCCAACTCCCGTGCGCGATTTACCTTCATCGGCTCTCGAGACCTAAGTTTCGCCCGCTCCCGCATACACTCAATTTTGCGACTATCTGTTAGCTGGTATTGTACACGAGGTTTTAGAATGTCTCGTCCCTGTATCTTTTGTAAAACACATCGCCTTAGTCCATTATATTTCCCAAATAAATTTTAGTAAGATTATATTATATTTTCCTATTTGATAGTACTCTCTAAAAATTCTGGGAAAGGAAAAACTATACATGAAATAAATATTTTTTTTCTGTTAGAAGAATAAATATATGTTGGATTGATACTAAAAAAAAATTTCCAACATGTTTGTTTAATGTACGTTTTCAATGGTTGAAAATAAAGTTTAACTTGAGTATTTGCTTACATCTTAATAGTTAAAACTTGATTAAAACTAAGTGTTTGAAAAATGGTGCTCTTTCGATGTTTAGAATCTCGTGAGTTAAAATTATATCTTATAACTGTGTTGTTATGAAAATTATTAATTAATTAGTTTTAAATCGTTGGGAAGTGGGAATAAACTTTAAAATGTCTTGTAAGATAGTTGGAAACAGGAATGAAGATAGTTGGAAAATGGGGGAAAAATGATTGGAGGAAAATGATTTATATTTCAAATTGAATTTATTGTATGTTAAAAACATTTGGAATGCTTTTTATAGTGATGAGGAAAAAAATAAAGTTTTATCGGGGAGAGATGAGGTATGTTTTATTTCGCAAAGAATGCGCTAGGATTTTGCCTTCCGAAATATACAAGGAAGCTTAAGTGTCTGAGTGAAAATAACAGTTTGTAGGGAGGAGGATAAATAGTCCAGGTCAGTTCAAAATCCACTGCTGCCTCCCTAGGGAATCCATCACTTTGGAGGGTAGGGGATGCCTACAGGCGAGCAGGACCTTATCTGAATGTAACAAATCAGTTGACGCCATCTTACCTTAGTGCTGAAAAAATGACAATTGCAGCCCGGGGTAGCAGTACGGCAAGGGGTAGGTGGTTATGGGTGAAAGGGGATGTAGGGAGCTCTGGAGCGAAGTGACTTCAGCTATCCACTATCTGCCATCATCAGTTCGTGATAGAAGCTTGGAGGAGACAGATGTGTGCAGCTCTCTCTCATGTAGTCATTGGGCAGGTAGGCAGTTGGTGGCCAGTGAGGCTACGATCGGGGCTTACCTAAACTACGGACTGGCGACCATCTCTAGTGATAGTAGCAATTAACATTTTATAATGTATCCGTTTTAATATAAAAGTATTTTAGCGGGAAAATATAAATTTTGGCATATTAACTCATTTGCCTTTCTGTTCGATATCCTGTGTGTGTGGTAAGTAATTGAATTCTGTGTTCGGTAGAGGAAAATACAGTTTGCGTTATCAAGTTTGATCTGTTTACAGAAATTTGTTGTATGTCTGTTATTTTAAAAAATAATTTTCTCTTCGAGGATGTTTGTTTATTTTCTCCATATAAAGTGATGTGGAATTATGCTCTATGCAAGTTGGATATTTTGAAACAAATCATTTGAGGTAAGATTATCTATCATTTTATATTTTGCTTATCAGAATATCCACACTATTGTGTCTGGTGTAAATCATAATCAGAGTTTTTTTAACCATAGAATATCATTCTCCTGGCTGAATCATGTTATTTATTCATACTAACTAGGTGGATTTCGTTTAAAGACAGTAGTTGTGCATTATACTTAGTAGTTGTATGTTATACTTGTCTCTGGTATTATTCATTAATATATAGAACTCGTTTAAATACTCTGCCTTATGTAATTTCATACTGGCTAGTTGGATTTCGTTTAGTGAGTTTACACTTGTCGACACCAGATGTTAAAATTCTCTCTCACGTAAATTACATTTCTTGGCTCGAGACTCAAGTGATTGCAATTATAAAGTCGTTTGAAATTTGTGATTCGATGTGTGAAATTTATTCGTACGTAGAACACTGAATTTCTATAATGTTTAGTTGCATTCGGAAAACAGATCGTTTAACAAATAAATCGCATCTTTCAAAGTCGCCTATCTTGCACCACCATCTACAAGCAATATCCCCCGAAAAAAACATAAAACTTACACTTATGTCAGTCTTAGAAATCGTTTAAACACTCTGAAATTTTCTGGTGTGTTTAATATATTTGTAAAAATCGCCTCTATCACCAACATTCTTCCAAACACCTCAGAAAAAAACATTTCAAATGAGTCTTAGGCCAATCTTGCACTCAACTCTACTCCTCTATAAGACATTACAACCCACCCCTCTTATCAGTTGCCTCCAGAACACCACACCGTCAACATCTTACAGATCGCCTGCTACCCCCTCCCAAAAAGAAAGAAAGAAAAAATCAAGAAAATAATCTTCCTATTAAAAATTTACCCTTTCAATCCATTTATCCCTTTGAATCAATGTAACTCTTCTTTTATTTAAAAATGTGATCGGATTAAGGATTAATCCAATCAATCAAATCGATAATCCATCAATTGATCCCAATTAATCCGAGGTGGCCTAGGACCCACCCGCCCCTACTACTATATCCGGTTTCCCCCTGCTCTTGCATTCCGGTGCTGCTCCATTTTCACCTCGCTTTACCCTCATCGGCTTTTAAGACCACGATGTTAAGAGCCTCCCAATTCTCTTCACTCACTCACTCCGCCCATCCGAGATTTGGAATCGAATTTAGGATATCAGCGTTGGTGATCTACAGCTTGATCGCATTGAATTAAACACTTGTGGAGTCAAACTTTGTCATTAAGTTAATCTCTGCCAGCCAACATGCATACCTTAAAGATGTTGTACCGCAAAAAATTAATAATTTTATTTTTGTATCAAACATTGTTCAACTTGTACACATTGCGGGTGATAACATTTCCGTTGTATTAAAAAAAAACTACACGTAATATTTTTGAATATTTTGATGTCAAATTCATTTACTCGTCGTGTGTTACTCGTCGGAGCCCACGACGCCGAGGTGCCAGCGAGGCTGAGATGACGAAGGCACCATACTTGTACAGGCCTTGAGGAGCTCATAGCCGACGTCTACGACTTCTGGGGTGAGCATCTTCAGTTTGGCGGTAGGGCGTAAGGTCATCTCTTGAGACTTCTTTAGACGGATTTCGAACGGTAATCATTTAGCTTTCTGGCAAGGATGGGCGGGTCACAACTTAGTCTACATAACTTCATTCAGTACGAGAATACAGATCGCGTATAGGGATTAAGAGTAATTGTAAATGTTCTGTATTGTTCCCATCAAAGTAAAGAATTGTGTTAATAAAGGTGTATTGTATTCTAGAGAATTCCCGGGTTGCTTGTTCTTATTTACCATCGAGCTACGAACATCCGTGTACGTTTTCCCATTGTGCTGCATAAACTTAAGTGATGTAATGGTCTCTAAATAAATAGTTAAATTAACTAAATTACTGGAAGTGATTAGGCAGGCAGGAGGGAGACGCTATACTGTGTTGTGGGTGTGTCCGGTCTCTGAGAGGCTGCGCGAGGCTCTGGGAACGGGGCTCGTCTCTGATTGGCTAATATATGCTGCGGAGGTTCCTTGTTGGCTGGGCTGCCAGGCTCACGGGTAGGTTACCAGGTGCTGATTGGCGAATGACGTTCGAACATGTTGCTAGTCTGCGCGGCTGGAGTTCCGCGATGTACGACGGTTGTTTCGCCTCTGCATTGTCAAGTATTCTGTAGCAACGCTGAACACCTACACCTCTCTCTCTCTCTCTCTCTCTCTCTCTCTCTTCTCTCTCTCTCTCTCTCTCTCTCTCTCTCTCTCTCTCTCTCTCTCTCTCTGAGAGTCGAACACCTACTCTACGCGTCACTAGTGCTGGCGGCTCGCCTATCTAAAGACTGTTTACGGTAAACTGAGCACTTTTGGAAGCCCTGCTTAAGACCTAACTTTATGCACATTGTGGATTCTTTCGCCTTACGTACAATTCACATGACCATGGGCCTAGTCAATTTATTCAAGCGTCGGTCAAACGATACTGTGAAATTATTAGAAAAGTAAATATATTACAAATCTGTACATTTTTAAATTTAGTTGTTTTTAAAAAGAAACAGGAAGCTAAAGAAATAATTAGGGTTATCAAAAATGGTTAACCTACTTTTTTTTGGCGTTAAGATGTGGAACTAATTCCTCTTCATCATTACCAATTTTACTGAGCGCATGCCACTTAGTGTGCCCGTTGAAATATATGCAGGTAGGAACAGTGACTTTTTTCGAAGGTTGATTTCAAAAGTGCTCACTTTATTGCGAACAGCCTTTAGATGCCTGCCCTTGGGCCGTCGGCACGACTCGGCTGGCGGCAGCTGATATTAGTCGTGAGGGTGAAGCGAGGTGAGTATGGAGCAGCGCCGGAATGAAAAGGCGGAGGGGAACGGGAGATTCGCGAGGAAACCTCGCTGACAAGCGGCGTCGTCCGGCACGACTTCCACGCGCCAAAATCCGGTGATCCGGCCGGGGATTGAACCCGGTTCGCCTTGGTGGGAGGCGAGCTTGCTAATCGCTCACCCAATGTGGCCTCTGTTTTTAATAGAATTGTGTGCGTTTTGCCCTTAAATATCTTGCAAACGTTACAATATCACAACGTTTATTTTCATCTTAAATGTTTTCGAAGCATTGGGAATGCCGCAATGAAATTTTTCTTGGAAGTCTGGCAATTTTGCTCGCTTGCGATCGAGATTTAACTTGTTGCCGTTTTGAAGTTGAATTTTATTGTAAAACACAAAATAAAGGCATGGTCGAGCAGCTTACAGAGTTTCCACGAGATTTATTTATCTTATTTAAATATTATCAACAATTAATATGAACCAAGAAAGGAGAGGCCAATAATGAGGCATTAAATTTAACTCTCAGAAATACACGTTGTTGATATTTTCACAAAAAGCGATTGGAGCAAGTGAGGCAACTGTGGACAGGTTGATTTTGAACTTTGTATGCAGCATTCTTCAACCGTTTTCTGTTGTATAAGATGAGTCATTTGTGAAACTTGTGCAAGGTTTAGCTCCAGGTCGGCCTGTAATGTGTAGGCAGTTAGTGGCCCCTACGCCTCAAACACTGCTACGAATCTCTAAAGAAGAAGCTAATGGCAGCGCTGGCTTTAGTTTCTGCTGTAGAAATTACAGCAGTTTGCTGGAGTCATTTTAGCCGAGCACATATCGGAATAACAGTCCACTGGATAGACAAGGACACTCCTGAACCCAAATCAGCGGTGCTAACTATTGGAAAACTGGCGGGAGACACGCCTATGGCTTCTTGGCTGCCGCCGTTGACAAGGCACTCGGAGAATTCCGTATACACAACAGAGTGATGGCTTGTGTCACTGATAATGGCTCCAACTTTGTAAAGGCTTTCAAGTAGGAGTTATTCTGATTAATTTATTATGATATATTAACTAATGACTACTACATATTAACTGATGGAATGGTGTCATTTCTTTCTAGCATGTTTGATTTACACTCGCAGACAGATGTAGAAGAAGGTAATGATAATGCGTTAGATATTATTGTTGCGGCAACTATTTTTGATGAACTACAAAATAAGTTCCATTGCGTTCTGCCTCTGCATCAACATTGTGCAGCACACAACTTGAACTAAGTCGTCGTAAAGGTAATATTGTATTCAATATTTAAAATGTAGATTTTAATTGCTTATTTATGATAACAGCTTTATATGTTTATTTTAAATTGTAATCTTTTTTAAAAATTGTATATATATATATATATATATATATATAGCCGAAATGCAGAAAGTGATCCAGCATTAAAAAAAGTGATGAGATCTTCATTTTCTCTCTGTCAGGCCCTGTGAAACAAACAAGGAAGTACAGTTGCTGCTAATTCAGTCAAGAAAATATTAGAAAAATTGTTTTCCACACCATGTACTACTAGATGGAATTGTGTGTATGACAATGTAAAGTGTATCTTGTCTGCCATTTAGCAACAGGGAGAAGACATGCTCGACAAACTTATAGATGGTTCAGGATTGCCACTATATGGGCTTGCAGAATTGGCTATTTTTAACAGAGTATGCTACGCTAAGAACTATATTTGCAATTTATAAATCTGTGCTACCATTTTACATTATAATTTGTCTCTGCTGGGAGAGCTTAAATTCTGTATTTCGGTTTCAGTATCAAGTAGCAAATGAGCTCGTAATTAAATATGCTAGTATTACCCTCCTATAGCATTTGGAAACCTTGACCCATTCGGTCCTTGTGTCCAAGATCGAAGACATGTTGCACATGGAAGATATTAATGATACAGAACTGTACCCGACAAGGAACCAGTAGCCGATGTTCTGAGAGAATGTCTTGTGAGAAATGTGATTCGTCGAAGTTTCTGCGTCCCTCATTTGTCAACGGGTCAACAATCATCCCATCGAGGGCGGAGAACGTTGTTCATTGGTTGCAAGATTCACGCTATGTTTGAGCTTATAGATTAACGCTGGACTGAATGGGTTAAATCACGAGACATCATAAAGTGGTATTATAGAGGACACAGTTTTCTCTTTATACATGATCAGTTAGTGCATTAACAAAGAGAACAATTTGTATTTGCAAACTATCCAAGTTAGGTATTTTAACAAATATCTGTAGCCTAGGCATTACTGAAAACTGCGATCGTCAGTTATGTTATTAACTGTCCAAAAGCGTACTAGTATGAATTGATAATTTATTGTACTTATTTTCTTAACATTTAACATTTTTCTAGACATTATTCGACGGTGCTGATTTATGTGTCCTGGCGTAATTGCTGACTTCTAGATTTCACTAGTGCAATTTTTTTTCCTTTCATATGACTGATTCTGAAGAAATTCGTGAGGTGAATGACCTGTAGGCTAGACTTCACAGTCTTGTGTACTCTTATACAGATATCAATTGTTTATTGGTTGATTGTTGTGGTAGTAAAAGGCGAGGGTTGGGCGTACAACTTTATTGCATGTTTATTATTGGTTCATTTATCTAAAGAAGGCGTCAAACAACACGTCGACCAATTAGAATCGTAACATGAACGTACATGTGTGTGAATTCCAACTTGTCTAGAAACGAACCCGCGAAATTCTCGGGTCTCTACACATGATATACGCTGAATTGTGTCGCTTGAAGTATCAACTTTTTCGAATATTATTACAGGTAATTAAATAACTGGCAGTTGCCTTGAACACTTTTCATGAGGAAAAAAACATGTTTGCTGGTTACCTGCAGTCAACAATAAAAATTACTATGAGGGAACTTGGCAAAATGATGAACGACAGCACTGTTGTTTACTGTAGACTTTTGGCCAAAGCACTGTATGAGGGTGTAGAAAAGCGTTTTGGTTCAATTTTGTAAGATACGAAACTTACCACAGCTGCTGGACTCATTTCATCACTGACATTTTAATGGTTGAAGTTAGTGAGCGAGTGAGTGATGCGATTTGGACGGCTCTTAACACCGAGGTCTTGTGAGCCGATTAGGGCGACTGACATGAGAATGGAGCGGTACCGGAATGAAAGGGCGGGAGAAACGGGAGATCCCCGAGAAAACCCCGCCGACCAACGGCATCGTCCGGCACGAATCCCACAAACGAAAATCCAAAGTGATTCATAGTTGGAAGGGCAACAGGAAGAGGAAGCAGTAACTTCTTAAAAAAATGAAATGGAAGCCTTCTCTACTAGCGTACCAATCTACACTAGTGGAGAAGACAGGGGACGAGGAAGCCATTTCTCTCAACATTTCAACCACATCAGTTTCACCTGTCTTGGAGGAAGTAAATTCCTACTTGATGAACAGCCAGAGTGACTTGCAGTGTCTCCGACATTATCCCAGCCTAGAATCTGCATTTGCTTAAATCCAATATATCACTGCCGTCTAGTGGTCCCGTTGAGCGTCTTTATGGTGTTGGTAAGGACGTCTCTCCAATCAAGAGCAAGTCTATCCGATAAGAACTTTAAGATGGAATTGCTTTGTGAGGTTAACACTTTGTAGACTATGCTCGAGTGTAGCTCGAGAAAAGCTAATTTGAAAATTTATTTGTTGTTCAGAACAATACTCGTCTTTGTTCGACTAGTGTTTAACATAACCTCATAAGAACACGACAGCGCTGTTAACGATGATATTGCTAAGGATAGAAATCCTTTTTCGTAGCCACCCAAAGGGACATGATTGATTATAAATCCTTTTATACGGTAAAGAACATTCGATTGGGTCAATATCAGCTCGGCTCTCCATTGGTTGATGACCGGCCAATAATGAACAGGGTAGTGTCTGGTGTGGTATGGACCAATACGATGATGGTGAGTTCTAACACAGACACCAACAGAGCCAGTGTTCTTGCAGCAGTATATGTAGTTGACTCACTTCTAATTCGTCTTAAGTGCCAGTAAATGTATGCAAACCGCAATGTGTTAACCCTTTGAGGAGTATGCAAGTATATACTCGGGCTACTTTTGTAAGATAATTTCTTTACTATTTAAGAAAAAATTCACACTTTTATAGTTTTACTGTTTGCTGGACTTTGTCGAAATCCAAGTAAAAAGTTACAACTTGTCAACATTTCAATTCGTAAGAATGAAACTATATTTTTGAATAATTTCTCAAATGAACGCGGTGGACTGTAAAACCTGTTAATTTATCGCGACACATTAATTGGTACTCAGTCAACGCGCGACTTCATTAGACGGCGGCCAGCCAATAATAAACGCTGCAGAGTCCTGCAGGCGTGTCCGGTGTAGCCAGGACCAATAGTACGATGGTAAATGGATATACAGTGATAAACACTACTGATATTTTTGTAGTGGAAAATATAGGTAACTCAATTCAACCTTCTCTTCATTGCCAGTAAATTCGTGCCATCCTCAAATTGTCAATTCAAAAAAGGGAAGTTATTTATTACAGTGTGTGATTGGTTTGAGGTCTTTTTTGACAGTGTGATTGGCATGAGGTTCTTTTTGACAGTGTTAAATAAGTTATATGTTATGATGTATTGCCATTACGCGAGCGTGATTTGGAAAAGTTATTGTTATTTATTTTATATGCATGTATGTATTTAATGTTAGTCAAACAAGCGTGTCACTCAAATCATTCAATTATTTAAAAATTATAATTATTGTAATCATTAAATGCAAATATTTATTTTAACCAAATAAATATGTATGAAGGCCTACTTTCATTAATGTAATTGGCGTAAAAATGTTTTATCTTAAGTCAGTTTTAAAATGGTAGCGGAAAGTAATGGTAATATTGTAATTGTAATTTTACAGATGAATTTTATCAAACGTAATTTTTTTACTTGTAATTAATTACATTGTGACCGGAGTAATTGTAATTGATCACATTTACGTTTCCCCAGTACTTTCAACAACATTGATTGTAGTAAACTTGCAGTATATTATACTTTTTAAATTCTAACGCTATGAAACTTGTATTATTTCCTCTACAACCACTCATCAACGACACGAATAATGAAAGTAAATTTAATATTTTACTCGTTTATATGGAATTCGTGGAAATTTTCTTCATAAAAAAAGTTTCCACAAACACAAATATTTTTATATCAGTTCATATTCGTAATTTCGCCGAGTTTTTTTCAGTGTATTTATTTGTTGACCATAAGAAACAAAAGAACTTATGGTGCATCAAACCACGAGAAGACGAGATAGTATAACATAAATATAATAATACTTAATCCTTCTGTTACTAAGACAAGCTTTTTAATTTCCAGTATTAAATTTCTACTAGCTCTTCATTTGTGTAAGTAGAAACCAGCATATACCAACTGTAAAATAGTTGTATCCACTAATGTGTACACTGATGTTCAGTTTGCAGTTGGATAGTAGTTTATTAGACACGCCCTGGACGACTCTGAGCCAATAGCAGACTTGCAAGGAAACAAGTAGTGAATGCCATACTGCCAGGTGTGCAGTAACACTGTCTACTCTCTGAGGCAGCAGCCAGTGATCAAACAACTGAGGCTTGAATATACAGAGGATTGTGGAGTCTAGCCTAAGGGTCATTGAACTCGCGAAATTTTCCTATCCCTAGTTACAGGTATAGACCTGAAAAATTAGCGAGTTCAGTGACCTGCAGGCTAGACTCTACAGTCTTGTGTACAAATATGCTGATATCAACAGCACATTGGTTATCTGCTGTCACAGTGGAAGGCGACAATTGGACACCGTCCTCCAGGAGCTGTCAAACACCGCGTGGACCAATGGCTCAAGTTATATAAACGAAAGTGTTTTGGATTCTTTTTCCAAAAATGAATCCGCGAATTGTTCAGGTCTCTGGTTATGGGGATGCGAGTCGTTCAGGAGAGGTCAAGGCCTCTCGGTAACTCTGGGAGTGCCCGCGACTGTAGCCAACACGCAAACAATGTGCTGGTCGTTTAAGAATCTCATTTCGTGCCAAAGGAAGACGCATGCAAAATGTGACTTGCATCTCTATCGCAAAAGCGACTATTAAAATCAGCAATAATCTCCGCATTTCCTTCTTGACTGCCGAATGCTTAGAGCGCAATGAGAAAATGTGTCGTTAGAACCATGACTTCAGAAACGCATCCGAAATGCATCAAGAGAAGAGTCTTTGTGTCACAGAAATAACGTGTAATAGAAGTTCAATTTTTAACCAGTTCCGTCGGGAATTAATTTACGATCTCATTTTTTTGCAATCCTACAGTACTTTGATGAGCCGCTGTACTTGTGTTGAGCGTTCTTCTCGTAGTCAATGGGCAACCTACTGCAGGTCCATTGCTATCGGTAGTGGCCATTCACAAATGAGGGCTGCAGAAACTTCAACAAATCAAATTTCTTACACTGGAGACTCTCGAAACACGGCCGACTGATTCATTGTTATGTACAGTGCCAACCATGAATATTCGTCGTGTGCAACATGTACTCGATCATGGATACGGACAATGGAAGGGTTAATTTAAGAAAACATTTGGTTACACGCAGGTAACGTAAAAAAAATTCGAGACATGCCAATTAGCATTGTTTTGTCGGCGTCACTAATAAAAAACAATACAACATGTATTCTCTCTGACGTGCAGTATATTTATGCATGAAGTGATACAAATTGTTAACAATAATAATGTGTTTTTATATAATATTTTTATTTTAATAGGTAAACTATGTGCGAAATCCGCAGTCGTTTCAATGATTGTATTGGTTTAGACGAAGGTCGTTCTCAATAAAATAACATAAAAAGTCAAAGGACATGTGTATATGTTTTATATTTCACCAAAACCTAGTGAAATAAAAATATTTCTTCAATGGGACAGATTTTTTTTGTATACAGTAATTTTTGTACATTCACTGCTAAAAATTGTCGACCTTAATAGCGAAAATCAGTTAATAGCAGACAGCCCCTCAGAGGTCCAGGAAAGGTTCCTGCTAATGACTGGAAACAATGGAACGCGAAGAACTTATTTGCAAATATGTATAATTATTTTCGGCACACTTTAGTGATTTGCTTTTTTTGCGGCAATGACGTCACGTCGGCCCAAAATAATGTCGGGAGAGTGTCACAAGCTAGGATAAAGAGCTTAAAGATCCTCTTCAAAGATGTAGGCTGCACTTTAAAAAAAAATTTCTGGTAAACTTCTTAAACTGTAATGGAAGTCTTCAACCTCTACAGTGTATGGTGATGGTATTACGTATCAGGTTGGTATTACGTATGGGATTGTTCAGCATTTCTACTATGCAAAGTTCCTTGCGTATTTGACTCTTTCCTGGGTAACTGTAGGAACGTTATCATGGATGCACGGGAAAATATTTTACCATTCGCTATTTGTTATTGTACGCAAACACCGATATGGTAGATTTACAACAAAACTTAGAGTGTGCGACTATAGTCTATTCGCGGTTTCTTCACACTGTCCGCGAATCATGGACGTTTATTATCAGAGTACTTTATTAGGATTGGCCCAGTCAAATAAGAATATGCCTCCTCACGTAGATACGCGGCCAATAGCGAAAGGGAGTTGTGGTTGTGGACGTAGGATATTCAAGTCTACCATGGCCATAAATATTTTCTCGAAATACACCTTTTCCTGTATATGGCATATTTAGGAAGCAACCAACAACGTCATACATGGGGTGATTTTTCGAAGGTCATGTTAAAAAAAGTGTGAAGAAACCGCGAGTAGACTATAGCAGGCATAGTTTGGGACATGCAAAATTCGCGTTATTATTTGGCATCGGGCTAAACTTCACAGTGCTGTATATACCCGATCCGGCGTCGGTTCTTCATTGGATGCTGCATATATGTGAAGTCACTCATTTTTTAAAATTAACTGCACGTGATTTGACTACACAATTGTGAAGTGTTAATTTACTGGCGAAGAGATACCCAGGGCGTTCCAGATAACTAGGGCCACCCGTTTTTCGCGAAAATATTTACCCGGAGGCTAGACTTCAATATTCTATGTGCACACTTGCAGTCTCCATTTGGCTATTGGCCGCTTGTCTTTGTGTGAAGAGCGTATGTTACATGAGTGAGCCAATCAGAATAATTTTTCTTCGCTACTAACCGTCCGTGATTCGCGGGCAGACAGTTAAGACACGTAACAATTCAAATGATCCAATCACGAACGTGATTCTGAATTATATTGCGTTTAAAGACAACTTGACCTGAAATGTTGTCGGGAAAAACAGGCGGCCCTACAGATAACGTATGGTTAGGAACAGGAGTTTTTCGCGAAACGATTTCAAGACCAGTTGTACTCCAAAACACTTTTGTTCTTATGCACTTTCGTGATTGGATGATTTTAAATGTCACGTGCCTCAAGTGCCTGTCCGCGAATCATATTCGTTCAGTGTCGGGGTACTTTTTTACAATTGGCCCAGTCAAATAAGATCGTGTCTGCTTATCTAGACACGCGGCCAAATCAAAATAAGTTGTAGTTTTGGACATAGGATAGTGAAGTCTAGCATGGCCATAAACATTTTCGCGAAATGCACCTGTCTCTACGTATGGTCCAATGACTAGGGATAGAAAAATTTCGCGAATTCATTTCAGGACAAGCTAGACTTGAACCCCGTGTACATTGAAGTCACTTTTGTAATTGGATTACAGTTCACTAGACACTCTCTGGATGACTCTGAGCCAATAGCTGACTGGCAAGGAAACAAGTAGCGAGTGCTATACTGTCAGGTGTGAAGTAACACTGGCTAGTCTCTGAGGCTCAAGTGTACACAGGACTTTGGAGTCTAGCCTAAAGGTCGTTGAACTCGCGAAATTTTCCTATCTCTACCAATGAAAAACTTATTGCAAAGGTATATGTGTTTGAAGTTGAACTTGTCCCTGATAATAACGCGGATTTCGCAGGTCTGTGTGCACTGTGCATGCTACGAAGAACGGCCTTGCCTTGTTCTTCGTGCGTGCTGTGTGCTGTGTGCTGTGTAGATGAAAGTATCTCACCGCCGCATCGTGCGTGCTGTGTGCTGTGTAGATGGAAGTATCTCACCGCCACATCGTGCGTGCTGTGTGCTGTGTAGATGGAAGTATCTCACCGCCACATCGCGCGGGGGAGCGCCTCTAGAGACAGGAGTTCCCCTCTACAGCAACTCTCTCGCCCCTCGATTCCAAGGGGCCTCCCTGCCCTAGCAACCGTCTTCCACCCCTTTTGTTTAATAGATAAAGTGACATTTCCACCCTCCGCCCCAGGCCATTAGCCGCGCGCCCGCTACTGCCGTGTTTAATTGCTAATGGCTGCCCTGCCCTCTGGCTGGCATGCCCTCGGCCGCGCCCGATCATCGTGACACACCTTCACCCCAGCCCCGGCGCAAGGTAACTTGGCGGAACACACACTGCTCCCTGTGGCAACCAGTGAAAATTATTTGTCTGTCAACAATATAACATCCTCGAATCTAGTCGATCAATACCGGGGCCACGGTTGCTGAACGGTTAGTCGACTCGCCTCCCATCTATGCGATACGGGTTCAATCCCCGGCCGGTCTACTCCAAATTTTTGCATGTGGGTATCGTGCCGGACGAATTTTCTCGGTGATCTCTCGTTTACTCCGTCCCTTCATTCCGGCACTGCTCCATACTCACCTCCATCACCCTCATCGGCTCTGAAGGCCTCAATGTTAAGAGCCGCCCAAATCTCTCCACTCTATTAATACCACTCGCTCATAAAAATGACAAATAGGTAGGGGTAGTGAAATTTCGCGAAATGATTTCAAGATACGTTTAATTTTAAAATACTGTTGGATCATTTACCCATATGTCGATGAGTTGAATTACTTCTTGACCCGTGCCCACGTGTCCGAATTCTGAGTGGCCCGGTCAAATATGAAAACGCCTTGTAAAGCAAACAGAAGCCAATGGAAATAGACGAACTACTGTTTGGTGCTTATAGTTTTAAAGTCTACCGTGTACAAATATGAATTAACTCTTTCAGATAGATTTAAAAAATCGCCCACGGTAATATATGTATGTATTTGTGTGTGTGTGTGTGTGTGTATATATATATATATATATATATATATATATATATATACACATATATAACAGGAAAAATTGACTGACTGATTGGTAGAGATAGGTGTATTTCGCGAAAATATTCATGACCATGCTAGACTTCAATGTCCTACGTCCACACACCAAAACTTCCTTTGGTTATTGGCCGCGTGTCTATATGAGAAGTCATGTTAGTTGACTCGGCCAATCGTAATAAAGTACTACGATACTGAACGTCCATGATTCGAGGACGGACACTCGAGGCCCGTGACATTTAAAATCATCCAACCACGAAAGTGCGTGTGAACAAAAGTGTTTTGGAGTACAACTGGTCTTGAAATCTTCTCGCAAAAAAACACCTGTCCCTACTGATTGATTGACATATCAATGCCCAGCCTCGACCAATGGTCCTAGAAACATCAAGTTTGTAGGAAACATTCATTATGTAATGTACACAGCCGCTAGGGAGGGATTTTTCGATATTCAACCCCTAAAGGGTAGGACTGGTAGTTCGAAGATTGTATGGAGAAAAAATATTCAATGGTAATTTGAAGGAACCGAAACTCTGCATTGGCACAAGGTTGCAGTTCTAATCTCTGCATCGATATGTAGTCGAGGCCACAATTTCAACTGTATCGGCTCAGGGAGAAACAACAGTGTTTGTACAGCGTATTCCATTAATTCCCAGTGACGTCTTCTTTGAATTCAAGAGACTGCAGTTTCCCCTCAGATGGCGCAGAACTGTTTTTTCCACAGTCAGATTTACGTAGAGTGCTTGCATGTAAGCTCAACCCTCAACCTGCAACTTGCTTGGATTCCACTCCCTAGAATGGTAAAGAACATTGTTTACAAAGAAGTATTGCAGAAAGCCTAACTTACTTGTTGACACTGCCGATTGCTGGGGCCGCCTGTTTTTCGTGAAAATATCCCAGGGCTACTTGTACTCCAAAACTCTAGAACTCAGATCCACTTTCGTGATTGGGTGATTTTAACTGTCTCGCTTTGCAGGTGTCTATCCGAGAATCACGGGCACTCAGTGCCGCATTTACCTAATTCTGATTGGCCCAGTCAAGTAAGGAAATGTCTTCCGACAGAGAAACGTGGCCAATAACCAAATTAAAACTGCACGTGTGCCATAGGACGTTGGATTCTAGCCTTCGCGTGAATCCTTTCGTGAAAAACAGGTGGCCCTACCGATTACTAATAACTCTAAACTTACCATGCAACAATTATCTAATTTTTGGACTTGGATATCATTAAACTTTCTGTTGAAAATATGTATTCTACTTTAAAAACATACTTAATATTTAAAAAATATTGGAACTAAAATACGAATTCCACGCGGATAACTGGTATGTAATAAACAGAGACCTGCAAAATTCGCGTTATTATTTGAAGACAGGTTAAACTTAAAACCCTATTACCTTTTAAATACGTTTGTTATTGGACGATGCCTTATTTGACACGCCCCCGGAAAAACCTGCGCCAATAAATGAACATTTCACAATCGTGTCTCCCAATCACATACAGTTCACTCAGAAAGAGAGTAAATTCACATCTGGGCAGCAGCCAATGGAGAAATGACGCAAGCTCGAGTGTATACAATATTGTGAATTTCAGCTTGACGCCAAACGATATTCCCCCGCTGAATGCAAACAAAGTTTAATCGAGTCTAAAAAATTACACTAAAGGACAACATACCGCATTCGTGTGTACTAAGTTTCATAATATTTTGCATTATTATATTTCTTATTTAACATTACCAATGTTCATATTTTCACACCATTTTTATTCGTAATAATTACAAACAAAATACTATCATTTAAATATAAAATATACATATAATTTCAATTTTACAAATAATAAGGTACTTTTATAATATTTTAAATGAAAACAGAAGTTAAAACACTTGTGACACAAAATATTTAGGCAGAAACCAAATACGTAAGTTATGGTGTGATTGTTAATAGCGTAGTATAAGCACTTATACTTAGGTCCACCTATTTTTTTGCAAAAAGTTAGTTGCACAGGGTAGTCATCAATATGCAACACGCATGCCAGCAGGTTACTTCGGTTACTGACCTCGTGTCTTTGGGAGAAAACGTAATGAACCAATCATAATTAGGGTGCTCCTCTTTATACAGAAACAGGAGATTTAAAGCAAGAATTCTGATAGCCTACCCACCAAGTGGCCGCGTTTATATGTATTAGTATAGCTTGAACTGAAGATAAGATATGGCGATCCGGCAATGAGTAAGGAAATAGATGGAATAGAGGAACAAAGACCAAAGCGACATAACAGAGAAACTAACTACGCATATGCAGACAACAGCAATAGAAACGGAACATGATTTAGACAATATCCATGACTAAAGGACGGATTACAGGTAGGGGGAGATCGCAGATATGTCCGAAGGCCCTCATCTCTGCTGGATGTCGACGCAGAGGAATTGAATCAAAAGTAGAATAATAATTAATTAGTCAGGTAGTTAGTGCCGCTATATAATGGCATATATATAAAGTAGAGTATATTTGGGGAAGTGTGGATAACTGGGTGAATGCCAGGTTAACCGCGCCACACCACTACTCCAATCTACATGGATGTAGACGTAATTGATTAGGGACACCGGAATTTCGTGAAAAGATCTCCGCACAGGCTAGATTTCAATACACTACGGCCGTACCAGTAGTTTCCTTCTACTTGTCGGCGACGTGTATTTATGAGAAGACATTTTCCTACTCGACTGGCCAATCAGAGTTAGGTTAACTTCAATACTGCACGTCTGTGATTCGCACACGCACAACATAAGTCGTGTAACACGGGAACCATCCGATCACTAAAGTGGATCCGAGCTACAGTGTTGTGAAGTACAGCTGGTCGTGAAATATTTTCGCACAAATCGGGAGTCCCTAGTAACATTTGTGGAAAAACGGTGAGGTCCCGATAACAAGCCGAAAAATTCTAAATAAAGAAAGGGTAAGTTAACAGGAAAATTAATGGAATATTCATATACTCCTGCAAAGCCCATGAAGGGCGCAGGTGTAGGGGTGAAAAATATGCGTACCCCACCTTTAGTTGCCCAAGTAAAAAAAAAAATATAATAATATAATAATAATAATGTTTCCTCTTAAACACGCGATTTGATAGTAATGCACCTAGTCTCGCCCCTCAAGCAGCCCCCTCCTTAGTATTTCTCCACATCCGCCTCTGCACGCCACTGGCCGGCAGCTACGTAGCACGTCGTCCGCCTGTCACTGCCTGGTAACGTCACTGCCTGGTAACGTCCTCGCCAGCCTAGGTGGAGTTCCGGAACGTTACTCCGAGAGTACAGTAAAGTAACGAAGAGTAACAGTAGAAGTATACGTGGTTTTACAACGAGCACATGTATATAGCATTCTGTGTTTACAAATGTATACTGATCAAGCAATCAAAGCAAATTCCAAAAGATACTTGTCCATTTCCCCAAATCCTTTTTTTTTTATATATGTATATATTAGTTGTATACATAAATAGCTTAACATACGATAAATTTATCATGAATACTACGTCTAAAAATATAAACTTCATAAAAGTTAACTTTTAAATAAAAATACACATTTTATCACTCGTCATTTATAATTTTCCCGCCTGTGTCTGTAAGCAGAATGTCCATATCTTCTTTCCATTTGTTTAATTCTACTGAAATTGCCACTGTTTTCAGGTTATCCTGCGTTACTCGCTGAAATAGGGCGTGTAAAAGTTTTACTCTGGCAAGATGCTGAGAGTAATTACTCTGAAGTGTTGGGAAACTACCGAGAGCGAGTAAAATATTTACTCAAAGAGTGTTTTGGGATCGCCACCTTGCAGCTTAGCCAACTGGCAGGGGCCTGCAAAATTCATCTTACTGTCGGACTTGCTGCTAGAACGAGCAAAGGGATCTTGGCGAATCTTAACGTCGAGGTCGTGAGAGTCGATGAGAGGGAAGTGAGGTGAGCATTAAGCAACGCAGGAATGAAGGGGCGGGGGAAACGGGATATCCCCGAGAAAAACCCGCCGACCGTAGGTATCGTCTGGTACGGTTCCCACATGCGAAAATCCGGGATCAGCCGCGCCGGGAATCGAGCCCGGTTCGCCTCGGTGGGAGGCGAGTAGTCTAGCCCCTACAACCACCGCCGCCCCCATTTTGTCCCTGCACACTTATTTACTCTGTACCTTCATGTTCATGTTACACCCCCTCAGCTGAGTTGCCAGTCCCTCGACTTGCGTGCCAGTTCGTGATGTCGCTGGCTAATTTGCTTGAAACACTCCCTTCATCCGAAAATCTTCGGACGCTAGTTGCCAAGATTATTTTTGTAAGCTCGCGTACCTACCTGCAAAACTCGGAATGTCACCTGGCGCACGATAAATTCGAAAGTCGTGTATACATTCGAGTTTATTACTTCTGCCATATCGAGCAGCCATTATCTAAATTGAATTGGTTGCATTTCATGGGCTCATCCCAACCTTAACTGTTGCTGGCTCTGAGTTGCCCGTGAGTTATCAAACTGTCTGTAGTCTAGTGACAAAGAGCAATACAAAACACACGCGCGCTGTACCTGAACAAAAACGCGAATTTTCCAGTTCTCTATTTACATAATCATTTAAGTAGAAAGTGCTATAAACTTCGAGTTTATGATGAACGCCAACTTACATGATCATGTGTGTTGCATGTAACTATGCTCCATTGTCGCCACCGAGTACAAGGATGGAACATAAAATTTTAGTTATTATCTTATTTGTCGTAAAATGACATCCAATTCAATTCTTGCTGATTCACTGCGAATAAGCATTCTCATATACATCAAAATTTTGTCTCGATCAGGATAAGTGTATTAACGTTTACAGAACATATGTTCATGTAAACGGCATGATAACCAGACTTTAAGACATATGATGTCGACAGTTCTAGAGGCAAAAAAAAGCAGTTCAATATTGCGACATGAAAATATATTACTACGAAGCTGTCGTGAGCGCTCCACCGCGTTTTCACTTTGCGTTCTAAATAGTACGACGAAAATATGACAGAATGCGCCAGAGGTAAAACAATTTGGAAATGATTTCTCCAATGAATGCACCCATTTTCATTTATATTTTCAGTGACTAAAGGACGCGGAGACACTGAGAAAAAATATGGCTGTAGAAACAATATAGATTGTTGAAATAGGAACAGCCATCTGATGTAGAACATCGCAAAATTCGCGTTATTATTTGCCATCAGGCTGAACTTCACTGTAATGTATATACCGGAGTTAGCGTCGTTTTTCCATTGGCTGCAGCATAGATGTGAAGCCACGCCCTTTCTGTCTGCACTGCACGCGATTGGAGCACACAATTGTGAAGTGTTAATTTATAGGCGCAGAGTTACCCAGGGCGCTCCAGATACAGTATGGTCCAATGACAAACGCGTTGCAAATGGTAAAAGTGTTTGAAGTTTAACGTGTCCTAAAATAATAACGCGAATTTTGCTGGTCTCTACTGATGAGTTGCGGGTCCCATTTAGATATTGTTAAAGTAGATAGTGATACTAACAGAAGTGTTTGCTATATTCCTGCCTGTGATCATATAAGCTACTGTATATGGTTGCTACAGCAAAGCTACAAAACAGATAGGCTAGCCTCCTCCAACAGAACAACAAGAGTTCGGAAACAGCAAATAACGTGCGTAAAAATCCCGCAATATCAATTGCTCGACGGGTGACTAAAGTACAGTGAGAGGTTTCATGGCGATGCCGATTTTACACACGTCGGAAGGACACAGAATAAAAAAAGTAGATCCGAGGCAATGCTTCCAAATGTGTTTCAATTATCCGTGAAAAACTGCAGCAATCAGTAAGATCTTCAGAGTCTTGTCGTAGGCGGTGATGAATTTCGGAATGGCGGAAGAACGGAACTGGATCTCTGTAACATAATACCATATATAGGCTGTTCACCGTAAAGTGAGCACTTTTGAAGCCCTAGTTACTTTTTTTACTTCAGTCAATTTTTATCCTTTAACCACTTTTTTTTATATTGCCATGAGATTAATAAACACAGTTTGTATATTCCACCGCACACAGAAGTTAACGTCCAAGGCTAAAATAAAATACATTTATTGAACATTACTCCAAAATAAACACCTTTCAAAAGTGCTCACTTTACCGTAAATAGCCTATATATACACTCTTTAATTTATAATTAGTAAGTTTCTGAACAGAAAAATGACCAAAAACCTTTCGTTTTTCCAAAAATATATATATATATATATATATATATATATATCCATATATTGCTTCACTTTTGACTTACATAAAAATGGGAGATATTCACCTACATTATTGGTTCCGTTTGTTTATCTTATTTTATATTAGGATATGTATTGCAATCCAGGTCTTGAAACGACTTCCATCTACACGCTTCAAGCTGGTCACCATATGAACAAGTTACGTACTTCCGTATATTTAACGTAGAGATTAATGATAGTTTGTTGTTAAACCTTAATGTGTATACGGAAATTAGTAAACCCCTTTACGATTGCCAGAATACGTCGTAAATCGCTAGTTAAAATAACTGACGTATCTGTGGTATTTTCTTTCGTAGATGAACCGACATTTACTAATAAAAATATTTCAGTGGAGAGCCGCGAACATCCTAACGGGAACATCCAGCCTGCGTGGTTGTTGGGACCACACTGAAGACGTAACTAACTAACGCGCGGGTGCGACATTTGTTAGTTTTAACTAAGATTAACTCATTCATACCCAGTGTGCACAAGAATTCGCGGATTCATTTTGGCACAAGCTAGAATTCAAAACACTTGCATTTATATAGCTTAAGCCATTGGTCTACGCTGTGTTTAACAGCTCCTGGAGAACGGTGTCCAATTGTCGCCTTCCGCTGTGACAGCAGATTACCAATGTGCTGTTGATATCGACATATTTATACATAAGACTGTAGAGCCCACGCTGCAGGTCATTGAACTCGCGAATTTTTCCGGTCTCTTAAAAATTGTACATACTGTACACCAAAGGAAGGTAATTTTTGGCAGGCACTGTACACAGTGAAGCTCAGCACTCGGTCGTATTTTCTGCGGGTATCTGATTCGTGGACCATACTACTGTTCTGCGTTATGAGTGAGTGAAGAGATTCGGGCGGCTCTTGACATCGAGGTCTTGAGAACCGATGAGGGTGAGGTGAGCATAGAGCAGCTTTGGACTACAAGGGCGGGGGAAACGGCAGATCCCCGAGTAAACCCGCCGACCAGTGGCAAGGTCCGACACGATTCCCACATGAGAGAATCCGGGAGCGACCCCGCCGGGAGTACAACTCGGTTCGCCTAGGTTGGAGGACGAGTATTCTTACCACTACACCACCGCAACCCCTTCTGCTTGTGAACCTTTAACGTAACTATTGAAGCAGCTCTCAGTCTGGAGTAAACATAGTATTGAAATGGCTCATACGTTTGCGCCAAATATGAAATTAAATAACACGGCACGATACACTAACTATAAGCTAGGCTATGCTACTATGCTATAACTATGCTAGATTCTCCCGCCAATAGGGGTGTACGGTCTTAACATGCTAACCAATCGGATGGCTCACTACATAAAACTACACCGACTCACTCCAAAACGGCCTAAATCCCTAATCCATAGAATTTAAGGTCTCGTAGAAATGTAATAAAAATATACAAAAATATCCCTGAAACAATAACAATCAATTGAGGCCGTGAAAAAGTAATTAATATAAAATATTAATTTTAAAATGCAAACAAAAAAACCAGCTAACTATATGCATTTACACATGAATATTGCCATTCGTACATCTAATTATTCAAAATCCTAACCATGTGAAAATAAACAAAAAGGGAAATAAATAATAAATGTGACAACATACAGAAAATTACGAGTGTTAAATATAAGCAAATTTAAACGTGTGAAACATACATAAATTATGTTGGCAAGATGCAGAAATAGTGAAAAATGTGGATGTTACACTATAGAAAATGCACAACCCTACATTGCACCTTGTTTCTCATAACGAAACAGGTGCTCTATTCGCTTGACTATGGAACACATAAAAAAATGACTCGCAACACCTGAAACAATAAAATGATGTGTGTCTGAAACGCTTAAAAACATTACATTTCTCCAAATCTATAGATACATAAAAAACGACGGCCTTCATTTTATTGTGGGCCAGATTTCAATCACCGTCGTACGTTCGTGCACACTTTATGAGCAAGGCGCGATTTATTTGACCAGCCTCGAGTATGTCAGGTCGTACAGTTTCCACTCGGGAGGGCCTGGGATCAATTCTCTATCCACAAGCCGTGATTTAAGTTTCCTGTGGGTTCTAAATCACTCCAAACAGATGTCCAGGTGGTTTCTTGATACAGGAAGTCGCCGAGTTCTTTCCTGTTCCTGGTAGTCAGGACCAATAGTTCCATATCTAGCGACTCACTTCCCACCACCTTGGCCATTTCCTCTCCCATTAACATCGTGTGTAAAACATTAAGTTTCCTGTGGGTTCGAAATCACTCCAAACAAATGTCCAGGTGGTTTCTTGATACAGGAAGTCGCCGAGTTCTTTCCTGTTCCTGGTAGTCAGGACCACTAGTTCCATATCTAGCGACTCACTTCCCACCACCTTGGCCATTTCCTCTCCCATTAACATCGTGTGTAAAACATTAAGTTTCCTGTGGGTTCGGAATCACTCCAAACAAATGTCCAGGTGGTTTCTTGATACAGGAAGTCGCCGAGTTCTTTCCTGTTCCTGGTAGTCAGGACCACTAGTTCCATATCTAGCGACTCACTTCCCACCACCTTGGCCATTTCCTCTCCCATTAACATCGTGTGTAAAAAATTAAGTTTATTTTGTAAAATTATTTTATGCAACACAAAACGCTTAAGAATAGTTTAACAAAAAAATCCTCAAAGGTAATCAAATATAGGCTGTTCACGGTAAAGTGAGCACCTTTGAAGGCATGGTTACTATTTTCTTTCAGCCTTTTTTATCCTTTTACCAACTTTTAAACATATTTCACAGCGTAAAAAATAAAGACTGTGTGTGTACTCCACCGTACTCGGACGTTAACGTCTATTGCTAAAACAAAATATATTTATTGACTGTTATTCTAAATTAAAGGGCTTTCAAAAGTGCTCACTTTTCCATGAATAGCCTATAACACTTTCTCAGTAATGAAAGGTGCGTTTCCCAAACTTTGTAGCTCATGAAGAAATGTCAGTGACTAAAATGGACAAAAAAAATATTATCAAGCTGAGTTAACTAGGTAATAGGTTGCTAATTTTTCCAGTCTCCTACACAAGCGCCCGTGCTCTTTAACCAACGTATTGCATAATAATATTTAGTGTTATGTTATTACATCAAATAAACCTTAAATATAGTAAAACTTTTCCAATCTATGTGGGCACTTTTGAAAGCCCTGCTTAAGATCTACTTGTACACACGTTGTGTGTTCTTCCACCTTATGTAAAATTACTATTGCCATGGGCCTCATCACTTTACTCATGCTTCGGTCAAGAGAAAATGTGATTTTTGTTGAAAAGTAAATATTTTATAAATGTGCCAATTTTTACACTTCGATACATTAAAAAAAAAAACAGAAAGCGAAAGAAATAATTTCAATTATGACAGATTGTTACCTGACACTTTTATTTGACGTTAATATATGGAACTACTTTCCAAGATAGCATGGTATAGTTGGCATGTTAAATTACATAATAAAATGATCTTCTGCTTAAATATCTATGTTTAATATCTTTTAATTTTGTTAAATAATTGTGATGAAGTTACTGTATGAACACTTGAAAAACTATTTATACATTTTACAATTAATCTGTGTCATTTATACTACATTGAGAAGTGCAGATATCGTGAAGGTAACCAGGCATAGGTTTCTGTTTTTGCTTGGAATATTTGTGTGAACATTAATTGAGAAGGCACGAAATTGAGACTGCTGTAAAAAAAGTTTGTTGAAATAAGTATGTAATTGCAACTAGTGTCCTGCCGAGCCAAATGATTCGTGGATGAAGAGGATGTCCTGCAGTCCTGGAGAGTATCGTCCGCCCTTGATGAGATGACGGCTGCATCTGCGTGGTGGACCAATGTTGCTGTCTAAGTTTCATAACTCATGGTTTGGTGGACCTTTGACTTTGATGGCAACCAGATCTTCATGACTTCGTGTCTGCATTATGTCAAGTAAGGTGTAAAGTAAAATATGTACCAAATTTTCGTAATGAACTTTTGTTTCAAACTTCTCCAGCCAGTGATTCATCAAAGTGGCCTAATCTCAGAAGTCCTGATCATTATTTGATGTGAGGCTCAAGGTCACGCAGTCGAGAGTTCTCGATGTTTTGTAAGATTTAGAAGCTGACCGATGGCACATGCAGGAGTGCAGTTTCGTGGACCATTTAATCGAGCTTAATGTTAATTTGCATGTGTTCGTTATTGAGTTATCATGGAATTTTTTGGGAACATCCTAAATTTGATTTTTAAAAGTAATCATATTCTTACTATCATCTTATTCATATTTTGACAACAGATTGTAGCATTGAAGGGTAGTTGTGACATGTTGACCTGTGTAGTGTTGGAATTGTCCATTTATTAAAGTTATGAACTTGATTTTTACATGTGATTTCTGTAGGTAGAGCCTATCTTAAGGTTGCCCTATTAAATAATTACTAGTACAAGTTTCTGTTATTATGATCCTAGAAAACATTATGATTTAAGGTGATAATTCCGAAGATAAAATTATTTTTTTCACACTTTTTCGTGAATAGAACTACCAAGTAGATGTTCTCAACTATACATGTGAAAAGGCGCCCATATATCTACATCCACGAACTACACTCTTAGAAATTATTCTGTATGAAACTTTACAGTACTGATAAACAGTTTAATGCTATCACTGGCTAGGTGACCTCCATTCCTTTCAAAGAAAAAACATTCATGCAAAAAGTGAAGTTACTGGAAAATGTGAGGTAAAATTTTTTTCCTGGGTATCAATTTTTACATCTGAAAAAGTTTCATCGCGAGGAAATGCTTGCAGATTTAACAAGCTAGTGTAAACGCCTAATAAAAATTATTTTTGTTAACGTTTTTAGCTATCCAATATCACAGCCAATATATTCGTGGTCCGGCAACTCGAGTATAGCTTCAACACTCCACGGCGTCTGTGGGGTCGCGATGGCTGAGCTGTTAGCCTGCTCGCCTCCCACCATGACGAACTGCGTTCAATCCCCGGCCGGGTCACTCCCGGAATTTCGCAGGTGGGAAATGCGCAGGACGATGCCGCTGGTCGGTGGATTTTCTCGGGGATCTCCCGTTTCCCATGTACTTTAATTCCGGCGCTTCTCCGTACTCACCTCGCTTCACCCACGTCGGCTCTCGAGACCTCGATGTTACGAGACGCCCAAATCTCTTCACTTCACCACGCCGTACGCGAAATTTCACGGATTCATCTGAGGACAAATTAAACTGCATTCGTGAGTAAATATGTGATTTTGCTTCAATTCGGCCCCGAACGACTTTCAACCAGTAACGAAACAGCAAGGAAAATAAGAACCGAATCCCGAACATGACTAACAGGCAATGAACAACTAACTAATGCACGAATGCACAAAGAATTTTAGGGTCTCGCTTGTTGCCGAATGTATCCGCTGATGCTGAGGTTAAAAGTGTTCTTTGTTAACCACACAAGGATATCATTCCCCGCAATCCCGGATTCACGAAATTCTCGCCACAGCTTGCACCGCGGATTTTATATTTTATTTTAGGCGTCGACAATGCTTAGGGAATTGCTTAGAACGTGTTCTAAAACATGTATTGAATGACTGCTCTTGCTAGTATGACTTCTATAACCGCTCGCAGGGAAAACTTACTAGTCAAAAATTAACACGTTGTAGACTATGCCTGGGTGTAGCTCGAGCAAAGCTAAATTGAAAATTTCTTTGTTGTTCCGAACAAAAGTCGTATGGGTGTGCAGTTTTTGTTCGGGTAGTGTTTAACATGACCTCACAAGAACACGACAGCGTTGCAACAATGATACTGCTAACGATAAGATTTCTTTTTTTATAGTCACTCAAAGGGACATTATTGATTGTAAACATTTTATACGGTAAAGGACATTTGATTGGGTCAATATCAGTCCGGCTCTCCATTGGTTGATGACCGGTCAATAATGAACGCTGTAAAGTACAGGGTAATATCCGGTGTGGTATGGACCAATAGGACGATGGTGAGTTCTAACACAGCCACCAACAGAACCGGTGTTCTTGCAGCAGTGGATATAGGCGACTCACTTCTAATCTGTCTTAAGTGCCAGAGAATGTGTGCAGACTTCAATGTGTTAATAAAGTGAGTAGAGATGCAATTGTTTTATAAAGCTTTAGGATGTCTTATTTATGTCGTGTCGTGCGAAGAAACTCGTTAAACATTCTTAAATGGAACGTATGGTAAGAAATAGTGAAAATCAAAGATGGTGGGGACTTATTCCCTATCAGCAGACTCATTTAAGTTAAATAATTTTCCAACCTGCGTTTATGTTAGAAATTTGCAAAATCTAAAATGTTCAGGAATTCTTTGTGTTTATGGAAATTGCGGAACGTATAAGGTTTAAACTGACTGGGAAAGAAAAGCTATAGTAACATATTGAAAAATAAATAAAGTAAGTTTTACAGCTTCATTTTCTAAGGAAGAGCTACTGTCCACACTTTGGGCGTAAATGAGCAAGTACGCCAATCCTGGTTGCCTGTCTGGCTATGCTGACTTCTAATGATGTACCGAAAAGAAATCATAATAAAGTACTCAGATACTGAATGTCCATTATTCGCGGACAGGCGCTTGAAGCACGTGTCATTTAAAATCATCCAACAATGAACGTGAGTGCATGCGAACAAAAGTGTTTCGGAGTTCAACTGCTCTTGAAATATTTCCGCGAAAAACACCTGTCACTACCAATTAACCATCGAGTGATTACAAATGTTGTCAATTCTTGTAGTGTTCGATCAACGTGCTGCTGAATAAAAACGTGCGATTGTAAATAAGGTGAGTTTAAAACTCCGGTACAGGGTTTTTAAAAAGAGAAATAATTCATCAAGTTTTGTATGAAAATATCTGTGGTAAAAATGAGGTGTAATACAAATACGAACATTCGAACATATATAACTCATGCAACTAATTGGAAAATAGACTTACAGTATGCAATTTTTCATCATAACCTATTTATTAGTCTCAAATGTACTAATGTTATGCTTAATTTATATACGGAACCAAACTCATAGGAATTTAAACTACTCATATTTAGTGATAAACACAAAAGTGAACAGGATTTCACCAGTATGTTTTGAAAATGCATTTATTAAGTTTGAATAGTTTTGTAAATACTAATATTAAAAAATTTTAATCTTACAACTTCTGTTATGTTTAAGTGCACTTTAAACAGCATGTGATTATCTTTTACGTTCGTGATTCAATTAATTACAAAGGAACTGCGAAATGCTTTTGTGGGTAGAGACTGTATAGAACCAGAAACGTAACCAAATTAGAAGTACCTCAAGAGACACTCAAATGAACATCTAAAGGAAAAAAATTGTACCAAATTTGGCAATGGCCCATTAACTTGTTGCAGAGAAATGTGTACTTGTTAGTTTTGTGGAATAAGAAGCAAAAAGAGTACGTTATCTATTAAGTAGCAAATAAATGGTATGCAGGTTTTCCACAATTTTGCATCCAGCATTCAGACCAGAAACATTCCTGAATTAGACTGTCACTTTTAACTACATTTTTAAACCAATATTTTTAAAAAATAATTTGAGTTTCGTATTTGCCTAAGTTTGTTTATTTATTGGAGCGTCATCAAACGAAACATATTTGTCAAAACTGACGTTATACAACGACAAACATACTTGTCAAAACTGACGTTATACAACGGCAAACGCTTAACGAACTATTGTGAAACATGCCTCGACCTGACTGCGTATACTGTAGATATGCAAAGTCTGGTTAGGATCGGTACAGCCTTTCGCAAGAATATTTTTACCTTGCGTTTCAACAGCGCATAGACACATGGTTCGGACAGCTGTTATTGGAATGAAATTCCAATAATAAAATGAATCGCGAGTGAGAGTGTTTACCTGCCAGTTCTGCGCTTTCGATATATTCCCAACGAAATTTACCTACAAGTGCTATTTTTAATCTGTACAGCGACGTAAATCGGTGTTATCAGAACTTTACAGCGTGGGTATTGTAATTTGAACCAGGTAAGTACACTAGCAGCAACATCGGAAATATTACGAAGTAACCGCCTCCTAAACGACACATAGTCCATTCACGGTAAATTACAAATTTCCTAAGCTATGCTGAAGTTCTACTTCCAGGATATTCCTCCGCCTCGTGCTAACGAATATTAACCAAGTCTAGAAAATTACCCCGAAGGGACTGCGCACCGCATTATTGCGCACTCAGTCTAGTAATATTTTGCATTATAACTATTTATTACAAGGCATTACCAACACGACTGTTTCCTCACTGCTTTTATTCTTATTGTTTATAAATGAAACATTATAATTTATAACTAAAAACTTTAATTCAACCAGAAATAGTGTACTTTAACGTTAACAGAAATATAAATCGCTTGTGATATATGGCATATTTAAAAAATAACCGGCAGGTCATACATGGTGTGATTTTTCAAAGGTTAGTTAAAAAAAAAAAAGTGTGAAGTTACCGCGAAAAGCCTATACCTAGGGCCACCTGTTTTTCGCGAAAATATTTACGCGATGGCTAGACTTCAGTATCTTATGTGCCCACTTGCAGTCATCACGTGACTATTGGCCGCTTGTCTGTGTGTGAACACGGTCTGTTACGTGAGCGAGCCAATCAGAAACAAGATTGTCCGATACTGACCGCCAGTAATTCGTGGACGCACAGATAAGACGCGTAACACTTCAAAAGTCCAAATCACCAAAGTGGTTCTTAACTAAAGTATGTCGGAACACGACTTGTCCTGAAATCTTTTCGCAAAAAACAGGTGCCCCTAACTATACCGTTTAGAATCGCGACAGCGTATTGGAGTAGGGTCAAGAGCACACGCATTACTAACCTAAGAGATAAAAAGACGAATACATACTTCTCCAATCCGCAAACCGATGAGATATTGCCCTAATGTTGAACAATTTTCTGGAAGTGTGAAAAATCGTGGGGACTTATTTTATGATTGACAATTTTTTTCCTCCTTCCAAGAGGGTTGCTGCGGTATTTTTCTATACCATATAATTAAGTCGGTAGGCTTTTCTTAGAAGTTAGCATACAGCAGAGATAAAGATAAATAAAGTAGTACATTACTTAATACTTTGTAGATTATACTCGAGTGTAGCTCGAGCAAAGCTAATATGAACATTTCTTTATTGTTCAGGACAAAACTCGTATGGATGTGCAGTCTTTGTTCGGTTAGTGTGTAATGCGTCCTCACAAAAACACCACAGCTCTGTAACTATGATATTGCTAACGATATAATTGTTTTCTAGCCACTCAAAGGGGAATGTTAATTGTAAATCCTTTTATTTGATAAAGGACATTTGATTGGGCCAATACCAGCTAGGCTTTCCATTGGTTGATGACCGGCCAATAATGAACGCTGTAAAGTACAGGATTGTGTCCGGTGTGGTATGGACCAATAGGACGCTGGTGAGTTCTAACACGGACACCAACAGAACCGGTGTTCTTGCAGTAGTGGATATAGGTGACTCACTTCTAATTTGTCTGAAGTGCCAGTGAATATGTGCAGACCTCAATGTGTAAAATTAAGGTATGGTACCCAATTGTTACTTAGGAACGCACTGTAAGAAATAATAATATGTATGTAAAAATGGCCTCCTATTTTTCGTAGTGTGATTCATCCAGTAATACTGTTTCGACGACTGATAAATAGAAATGGAAAAATATGATATTCATGTTTTTTCTTCATAAATATAATACATAGGTGTAAATATATGTTAATACGTTACTGTCATTAGATATCACTACTGAATATGGGTATTTATAAACTACATTTATAGGAAAGAACGATGAAATAAAAAACGATTGTGCCCTGCATATATAAGTTACATTTATTCTGATGGGGCATGCGCACAGGTTATTTCAATGACGTCAGGAATTGCTGACGTCAAACCTAATTAATTTCTCACTAAGGCTATCTCAATTTTTGTATTGCGTATTTTTATTCATATTAATCACTTTCGACTCCATTGTTTAAACTCAATAAAGAACGAGCAGGGAAGCGAACACAACACAAGTAGTTATATAGCGTTGGAAATGTGTCTGTAAGGTGGTGTGTGTGTGTATATATATATATATATATATATATATATATATATATATATATATATATATATAGTAGTCTGACTGATAGTATTATCACGTCTTTAGTTTCCTTTGAAGTTCGTAACTGTGTACTTCATTCAGTCCATTGGTGTAATAACGAGATCAAATCAGTCCATCATGTGAAAATGTGAAATCCAGCGTCCAGCGGCAGTCTTCCATATGCTCAGTCTTAAGAAGAGGTGAATATTTTAACGATACGGCTGAGAATCCCTTGAATAGAAGTTGCGCCACAGCGTTCTGATGTGGCGAGTTTCCGCGGCAAAGGCAGTTAAATGCGGTATTTCCGGAGTGTATTGTAGGCTCGTGTCCTTGTTAGGAGGCTCATTCCGCACAGAGAATTTCTACTCCGGCTTAGCGGCGGACCGTATAATAAATTGTCTGCTCTCTGCCGACGTGAAGGTCGAGATCGCCAGACAAACATTAGCCGGCAGTCAGTCCCCCCTTCTCTTGCAGCCCACGGTGGGGGGTCCCCCCCCCCTTCCCCGCTTCGCACACATGTTCCATTACTCGTCTAGTAAGTTGCCCAGAATATTCATAATAACCGCCTAAGGCAGATTCCCACCCGCCATCTCGTAATCTCGTATTTATGACAAGTTTGCCATATTCTGGAAATACAGTTTTGTACCGTGTATATTGGAACGGCAGAGCACAGAGTATTGCCCAGTGCATTGTCTGAGGCCAGTTTTTCTTGATTACTGTTGATATCGTCTCATTTGAAATCGTTCGCAAGAAATAATCTCGCGTTTCGCTTCGACAGTCACCAGCTAAAAATTAATACATGTAGCGAAGCTGTGGCAGTTCGATAAAGTTTGGGAAGCTGTTATTTAGGATATGTCATGCTGGAAATTTTAATACGTCTTCTGAAATAGAAGCTGTGGCGAAAGAAAATGATAGATCCAAGATGGCGGGTGGGAATCCGCCTTAACACTTTGCACTCTGTACACGAGGGCAAGTAAGAATTGTGCCACTTAAATCCTAAATTAAAGGAAGGACATTTATCTTGATATCTGCTTCCCAACGTACCGCCCGTCATACCGAGTGAGTGAAGAGATTTGGACGGCTCTTAATATTGAGGTCTTCAGAGCCGATGAGGGTGAAGCGAGGTGAGTATGGAGCGGCGCCAGGATGCAAGGGCAGGGGGAAACGGATGATCTCCGATGAAATCGTCCGGCGCGACTCCCACACGCGAAGATCTGGGCATGAGCCCGCGAGGAATCGAACCCTGGTCGACGTTGGGTTGTCGGTACAATCTACATATTACTACGTATAGTAATACCAACATAACTGCTTGTTTTATTCCTGTATGTGATTGTATTCGCCTACTGTTAACTTAGTTGTCACAGCAGTACACTACGTTCCTAGCACAAAACAAGTATAGTCTATTTACGGTTTCTTCGCATTTCTTAATCAAACGCATGTAAAGGATGTTCACGATAAAGTGAGCACTTTTGAAATCAACCTAAGTAAAATGTCGCTTTCCCTACCTGCGTATATTTCAACACAATGAGGTAGGCACACTACCGCCAGTTTTAAAATATAAGCTAGACATTAGTTACCTATATCCAACGTTGTAGGGTCACCATGTTCTATTGGTACCTATTGCAACCTAATGCCAGTATATTAGTCAAAACGACACCAGCCTTTCTGTATTGGCCGGCTGTGAACCAATGGAGTGCCGAGTTTACTGTTTTCCAACCAAATGTTCTTTCGTATGTAGCAGGAAGTACATAGCATCGTGTTCATTTCAGTAACTATAAAAAAAAGGTGTCGTTTATTTACAAAGATCGTTGTTGATGTTGTGTTAGTTCCTATTTAAAATCCTTATAAATTAGGGAATCGATGTAAGTACAACCGGATCAGATACGTTTTTTTTTTTTTACGCGGAAAGAAATATTCGTACAAGTTTAGCCGGAACTACACTCAGGCGTAATCCTCGAGTGTTAACGGGCGCACTGAGTGACATGCTTCCAGTAAAGTTGGTAACGATGAATGGAAAGTAGTTCGGTATCTTAGAGCCATATATAAAGTGCCAGATAACAATTTGTGATAACTTTAACTCTTTATTTCGCTCTCTGTTTTTTTTTTTTTTTTTAATGCGTCGAAGTGTAAAAATGAGCAGATTTGCCAAACATTTTTTAAAGTAATAATTTGACATTTGCACTTGACTGACGCATGAATAAAGTGACGAGACCCACGACAAAGTTAATTTTGCATTAGGCGGAAGAATACACAACATGCATACAAGTAGATCTTAAGCAGAGCTTTCAAAAGTGCTAATTTTACCGTGAACAGCCTATATGAAAAATCACCACTAGTTTGATGTGTTTCGGGGTTTCCTATATGTGTCATGTATCACAAGCCTTTTATACTTTTATTAAAATAAAAATACCTTATTCTTTGGTAAATTTAACTTTTTCTTATATTTTATCTACAAATTATAATATTTCATTTATAATTAATATGAATATAAAAAGGGAGAAAATGTTTGTGTTAATAATGCCTAAAAATAAATATTCCTTATGCAAGATATTATTACGCTGAGTGCTCACGAATGCGGTGCATTGCCCCTTTGCTGTATTTTTATAGGCTCGGTTAAGCTTTGTTTGCATGAGGCGGAGGAATATTAAGGAAGTATAACTTAAGCAAGGGTTCAGAAAAGTTGGAATTAACCGTGAAAGGGCTGTATTACCTCAAACAGAACAACTTCAGCAATATTAGGAATGTTCCCACGACAACAGAATATTGTGTTGTTGCTACCCTCAAACCCATTTACAGAACTGTTAAGTAGTAGCAACAGAATATTGTGTTGTTGCTACCCTCAAACCCATTTACAGAACTGTTAAGTAGTAGCAACAGAATATTGTGTTGTTGCTACCCTCAAACCCATTTACAGAACTGTTAAGTAATAGCAACAGAATATTCTGTTAGGTTATTATTGCACTGATTGTTGTGCGAACAATTGGAATATTGTATAAGTTGTTCTGTCGGAGGTACTACCCGTTTTGTAGTAGGAATGAGGTGATTTGCTGTAGCAAATATATATATATATATGTGTCCAGTAGAAAATACAATCACATACATAAATACAACAAACAATTATGTTGGTATTACGAGATATTTTAACAATATTTATATGCTACCTAAAACCCAGCTGTTGGCTACCTCTATTTTAATAGTGTAGATGAATCGTACAACCAAATTTTTCTCACTGTGGCTGTCAGCCAACTATCAGATAACAAGGAAAACTTTAACGTTCTTTATAATTGTTAATTGTCTCCCAGTAAAATATCCTTTCGTATGTAACAGGTAGTTCAATCTAGATTGTTGTATTCAGTCGATAAAAAAAGATCTTTATTTTTATTTAAGATAATTATAGTCGATTCGAAGTAAAGTTATTCTAAGATGCTGACAAGCATTAACAAAAAAAATGAGACTACATCCACGTGAATTTTTTTTTTTAGTAGTAGAGAAACGTTTCTTTTTATTGAAGCCCGAGTCTCACTAGGGCATAGCATATAAGTTTTAAGTAGAAAAATGCTCTGTTATAATAACGGTGAATAAAGCTGGAAGATTTTTAAATTAGGATCCTCGATTGTACGTCCCTTGTTAATCGGGATATCCGCTTTATCAGGACTTTCAATTCCAGTTCAATATACATGTAGGACACTGTAAAATATAACACTCTCAGTCCCGAACTCGTTTAAGAACTTAAGTGTGGCGAACTGCAGCTACCCATGACAGAATAAATGGCGTCCCTTGCCAGCAGAACGTTGCAATGCCGTTCGCCAATCAGCGGCCGTTGACTTGCTCACCAGCCGGCAGACCACCCAATAGGAAACATTTCTCGAAACACAGTAGCCAATTAGATGACACGGTCCATTCCCAGGGCCTCGCGCAGCCACTGAGATATCGGGTGCGTTCACATCAAAGGAACCGCCGTGTGCACTTATATAATCTGTAATCAAGCATCAGTTCCTTTTTTATAGTGGCCGCGGTGTTCTAGTGGTCATACTAATCACATCCCGCCAAGGCGAACCGGGTTCGATTCCAGACGGGGTCACTCCCGGATTTTCGCACGTAGGAATCGTGCCTGACAATGCCGCTGGTCGACGGGTTTTCTCCGAGATCTCCCGTTTCCCCCTGCCCTTGCATTCCGGCGCTGCTCCATACTCACCTCGTTTCACCCTCACCGGCTCTCAAAACCACGATTTTAAAAACTGCCCAAATCTCTCAACTCGTTTTTTTTTTTTTTTATTGGGTGCAGCCCCAGTGAGCGACCAATTTTACACCAGGAGTGGGGGTATAGCATTCGGTGCTTTTTCCTTACTGGTTTGTTACTTGTTCAGAATCATCGAAGGCGTGCGCTGGACATTGTGACCCAATAGCCAGGGGCGTGCAACGTTCTCGTGATTTTGTGGCTGCCGACCAAACTCCACGACGTTGTATCCTCGTTTCACGTCTGCCGCTTACCGACAACTTGTGAGTTATGTCCCGAGGACGCTTTCAGTCAACAGCAACCCAGCCACGAGCGGATTTTCTTCGACGGGCCAGATCCGCGGACCAGTTCGGAGGATATCTCCGACACACCTGGCCGTGTATAACTTAAGTCTGCTGTTGCCCACTAACGTACACATCGCGCCCGTCAGATTTCCTTCGAAAATCCGCACAGGTTTTCGATCCGCTCGAGTGTGGTGCGTGTCCGCCGATTTTTCGGAATGTATCTCCGCGCCCAGGACTGCCGTGCGCGCCTGACAGACCACAGACGACGGGTCAACGCCACCAGCGGATAACTGACGTGCTATAGACAGGCGTATATACGCACGTGTGTGTTGACACGTCAAGATTGACCCCGCCGATCACGATCCTTGCAGACCGCAGCCTCGAGGCCGTCTCCGACACTATAGGCTGTTCACGGTCAAGTGAGCACTTTCGAAATGAACCCTTGGAAAACGTCACTGTCCCTATCTGCGTGTATTTGTAACAGCCGCGCGTCTCAACGTTGAATTAAAATTGTTCGGTAAAGATTTTTGAATACTACAATGATTTATTTTTCGTTTTTTTTTTTTTTCTTTTTTTTTAATGCATATGAGTATAAATTTTAAAATTTGTAAAATATTTACTTTTATAATAATTGTACCGTTTCCTTTTACTGAAGCATGGTAAAGTGATCAGGTCCGTGGCAATATTGATTTTACATATGTCGGAAGGATACACAATATACTTACAGGTAGATACTAAACAGGGCTTTCAAAAGTGTTCATTCTGACGTGAACAACCTATAACGTGAAGGCAGGCGCTGCAGGTATGTGGCTTGCTAATAGTTAACCCCTGGACGTATTATTTCGAGTATACTCGTTCATCATGTGTGAAACATTGCAGAACAGGTTACGTTATGTTCGGTGCTATGAAAGTACGGAGGCTAACACCAATACAGACATCTCCTTTAACTGAGCAATGGTACTCTTTGTTGCTGACTCGCTAACTATTTTATAATTGTCTGCTTCCTGTGCCGTGAAACCATTTCCATACACTGAGAGAAAACCGAACAAAATGTTTGTTTCAATAGGGTCAAGTATAAATTTATTTGCCATAACAAAATATATTGTTGAGCAATAAAAATCTGAAAAGCAACGAAATTACTTTTGTTCGTCTAACAAAATATATGTCTGAATAAACAAAATTTCTGTGTTGGGCCCGAAAAAGAAAATTAGACTGCCAAGTAAATATTTTGTTGAATCGACTGTATATATTTGTTTGGCCAGTCATTTGACTGCCTTCGTTCGAAAATGCAGCTTGAGAGTTAGTTAGTGTTTTTGTTTTGTGACAATTAGGGTAGTGACCGTGCTTGTTAGTGCATTTATTGACACTTAACAATCGTATAAACACACTAATAATACAATGCAACAAGCAACTGACAAGTAAAGCTGTAAAACATGAAATAATTGATTGCACACGTTGCCCAATATTTGCAGTATATCTATTTAAAAGCTTTCAAGTGTTATCAGTTGTCACATTAGTTAAGGTTACTGAAGCGTAGTGCTTAGAAGCATGTGATCTAGGTTCGAAACTTGGTCGAACAGTTAGTTTTTTTACATCGGCCCAAACTGTTTAATGTTCGTGTAGCCAAACAAATATTTAGTTTCACCAACCAAATCTTACAGTTTGAGGTAACTAAACGAGAACAACAAAATAATTTGGTTTTTAGAAAGAAAATATTTCATTGCCCCTATGCAAGCATATAATTTGGTGGTACCAAACAAATCTTGTTTGATTCAACGAAACCTTTCTCTCGGTGTAGGTTCCAAAGTGGCAGTTGTTAAAACTAGGTGTAGTGAAATCTCGCAAAAAAAACATTTCAAGGCAAGTTATAATTCAAAACACTGTAGGATCATTTACCGGTTTTGATTGGCTGGATTACTTTTGGGGACGTGTTAACTGTCTGCACACGAATAACGTAGCAGCCGTGCCGATGTTGCCGCATTCTGAGTGACCCGATCGAAATGAAAACGCCTTCTCAAGCAGACATCAACCAATGGCAATAGACAAACTGATGTTGGGTGCTTATAGTATTGAAGTCTACCCTGTACTTAAATTTTTTTTTCTCGAAAAAAATCACTAGCTCCAGTTATAACTAGGGTTAGTGAAATTTTGCGAAAAGATTTCGAGACAAGATACAATCCGAAGTACTGTGGGTTCGTACAGCATTATTTATTGACTGAAACATGTTCTGGTCAATGTTAACTGTTGGTGCACGAATCACGAAGTTTCAGTGTCGGAATTACGGAATCCTGAGTGGCACATATCATATGTGGAAGCTACACCAGCAGCGAATGGATGTAAGGTAGCATCCGAGGTGTGTATATAGTATAGAAGCCTAATTTGTGCTTGGAATTTTCTTGCGAAAAATCAGTGACCCTAGTTATAGCACATTCGTAAGTACATTTCACATCTAAATTCACTTCTTCCGCAACACCTGAATTGAAATATTAATGAGTAGGCCTACGTTAAGAGGGCACGGGACATAAATTAATGCTATTGAGGTTTATCGTATTTTACAAATTTTATGGAAGCTGATAGAGAAAGCAAAGAAATGGCAGCCATATAGAATAGTTGTTACTAACTACGAGAGAAAATATTTAACCTGAGTGACGTTATTCTGCCGAGATATTTCTGACGCCGTCAATTTTTGTGTGTTTTCGTGGCGCAAGAGATGATGCGGAATTGATACAGTAATACTGCAAAATACTTAGTCGTTAAGTTGGCAAAACCTATTATCTAAGATTGCCATTTTTACGTTTCTCTATGTTGGCTTTCAAAACCCAATAAATATCAATTTACGTATTTTGTGTTAATTTATGTCCCACGTCCCCTTGAGTGGTTAAAGCTGAGCAGTTGAACAACCGATCTCCAACAAAATGGTCGCGTGGTAAACGACGCCGTATAGTTGTCAGTAAGTAGCCAATGAAATCACGAACTGCTTTAAGACAGTATTGATGCAATTTGTGCACGTGTATTTCTGTAGAAGAGGGAATGGGAAATCACGTGGGCAGATCGGCCCTGAGTACAAACGGAGGGGACAGACACCACGGCCGCCCTAACGCGAGTGTAACATGCGAGCATGGTGTGTCAGGGCGTACAGTTGTCATGTCTGGCTCTCATTATTTGTTCGACCCTGACCGTCGACACTGGAGGTGTTTTTATTGCCCGCTCGGGTCTCTACATCTTCTGTCCCAGGCGCAGCTGTGCTCTGGGCGGAAGTTTTCTTGGGCGAAGGACGCCGTACAGGGTCAAACGTCCAACGGAAATAACTGCGACAACTTCAGCAGAAGGTAGGCCTGTTGTGACTTTCTGTGACCACACCACCCACGTTCACGTGTGTGTATATATATATATATATACATATATCACTATTGGGGCCCTACTTAGCATTACATCCATCCAGGGTGTTCAATTATATCATGATTACTGCAATTTAACGAACAGTATATTAATTATATAGATTCACAATTGTTTTGTGGGAGGGCGGCTGTTCGTCTGGACGCCCGTAATTTAAGCTACAAATCCTATTCCTATTCAAAAGCATCATTCACACTTCCTAGGAAGGTGGTGAGCTATTCTGCCCCGACCGAGACAACTCCCCGATGGGTATCCTTTCGGCCGCCCCTCGTTTCGCCGCCCCCGCCGGAACAGACCAGGGAACGGGATTTTCACGTATCCGCCAGAGTGACCAGACGCCGTCGGGCCCGCACACAGCTAACTAGCCTTTCGACCGGTCCGTCATGGCACCCAACGGTTGAATTGCCCCGCCCACGAACCGGAAGGCCCCCAGTTCCCTCCTTATCTTTACTATTCTATTTTGTTATTTTCTTCCCCCTCGTCTTCCGTTCTGCTCCAACCTAAGCATCGTCCAGAACATCGAAGTACCCCTTCTGGACACCCAGGCCTTCGCTTTCCGGCGGACGAGGGAATGGAGCTCCACTCCTAAGGAGAGCCCTCCCCCCCCCCCACATTTTACACAGCTACATACACAGACATCAACCAACATATTATCACAAATCACATTTTTCCCTCATTTAGATTTTCTTTTCCGCAGTTCCTTCTGTTCTGTTTTCATCAGTTTCAAATCTTGTCTTTCTTCTTCTCTTTCTTGCTGCTTCTCCTCCTCTTTTTCTCTCTTCTGTTGTTCTCCTACTTTTCGCAAGTTTCGTCAATTATATTGCTATATTTGTCCACCACACAGTAGACATTGATAGAAATACGATTGTTCCCCTCAAACTTACGAATATCCTGTATGACTACAGGTGTCGACAGACCTTTGGTATTCAAAACCTCGTGAGGTTTTGATATGAAATCATTCTCTCTACATTTTGTGTGTCGGGATACAAATATGCTACGATGGCGTAGTGGAAACTCATTCCCTCTAGGCAGTGTATATCGACACAAGCTTTTCTATTTACAATAAACTTTGGTAGTTTAGTGTGCACAGCACCGATGGTAAATGGCTAGTATTGGCTCACATGTACATCCATGTATGTCAGTATTTGCAGACTACCGCCAGATCCACTGGCACTAAACTCCCCAAGTCTGTTTATGAGATAAGGAATGATATCATCATCATAGATTAAACCCACATCGGATTAATGTAAGACAGGGAGTGCTTTGCTTTGAAAATAAATGTTTTCCATAGTGCCTTGATCCGCTGTGAGGGATTTCAAATACTTACCCGCTATGGTAACTGAAACTCTAATAGGCCAGGGTGATGCCAATATTAAATTAATAAAGGAACTTTACACATCTGGTAAAAAACCGAAAAAAGTCCGCATCACTGTTTAACCTATTGTTAAGTATCCGCACATCATTTAGTCTTCCCACAAACGCCATAGCCATGAGCTCGTACGTCAGGTCTGGCAAAGCTTCCACTGAGGCTGCAGAACAGGAAAACGAATAATTTTCCGGCTCCCTTGGTGAAATATTTCTAATCGACTCGAAAGTTGGTTGTGAAACAGACCCGAGCATTCTCCGAATCATACGAATTTCCAGAGTCTAATATAAATTAATCATCATTTAAAAGATCAACCTTCTCATATTTAGAGGAAGCGGACATGTTTTGACCTTTGGGTGTAAACGGTCTCTCCGTAAATGAATCCGTGCTCGAATCGCTTAAGTAGAGATTGTCTTCCAATAGATTAACTCGTGACCACTTAGGCGAAGGGATATTGTCTCGACAGCTTGCTGTAGACTGTCTTTGCGTCTGCGATTAAAATCTGAATCGCTTATATAAAGATCGTCATGCAATATGTCAATACTGGATCGCTTAGGCTCGCCCATTTTAATTGACTAACTAGATTTTCTCAAAACATAGAAAATAAGACCACTTTACTCTCTCATCATGTTATAGTTGAAATTAATAGGAACATAAAAACCATATTCTTTTATATAAATAAAATTATTTTTGAGGGAACTGTGGGTTTATTTGGGAAATGCAATCGACTACAGCGATGTGTTTTTACAAAAGATAGAGGGATGAATCATTCTAAAACCTTGTGGTTAAACCTAGTTAGCAAATGCCTGAAAATTGGGTGTGTGGCGAGCAAGCAAAACCGAAGTCTCAAGAGCTGAGAGGAAAAGTCGCGCAAGGATCAGTGTAAAAGACGGTGCTGGCTGGGAGTTTTGGGCTGCAAGTGGACGAGACAAGAGAATGCTTCAGTAAACTGTCATTGCCAGAGTCGTACGCCACCGTTCAAGCACGCTCACCTTTTCCCTGCCCCACCTGACAACCTTCCCTTCCCAATGCTATCGCTCAATGTGCAGACCCTACAGACACCTGTGTGCGTGTGCTCCAGTGAAAGAACTTCTTCACCCCATCCCTCCTCCATGCTGCTACAACGATTTCAGTCCACACAGCTCTAGGCACTATACAAATCACCGTAGCCTGGACCTGCCCCACCTCGCCTGTTTTTTTTTTCACAAGTTTTAAATTTTAAAGCAAGCTGACTTCGTTTACAACACAACATAAAATTTTAAGCCTAATTTTAAAACTTTTCATTTCTAAAATGCACTTTTTTGAAAACATTGAATCTTACACCAGCAAAGTAGTGAACACCATCATAACTATATTACACTCTAAAAAAGTTATTTATGAATTTTACACCATAAAAATACATACTAAGGTACTCCATTTACATCGTTAAAAATACATTTAAGGTTACACTGTAAAAAATTAATTAGATTTATCACTGAACAATACTTTACACTGTCAATTAAATATTTTCATATAAATATTTAAGCAAGGGAGCAACATGCCAGATATTAATTGAAATAACTAAACACGCACTCTTAAAACTAAACATTTCAAAAAAAATAAAAAATTTTAAAATTTTAATTTTTAAAAACATTACTTAACTCTCCTCCCATTTTTTTCTCACTCTTTCTCTATCTATATATCTGTCTCTCTCTCTAACACACACACTCGCATTTACCCAACAACTTTGGAAAGGAAATGTCTTCAAATTAATTCAGATACCAAATCCACCCCATCACATACACATAAAAAACATTTCATTCTTTATAAATACTCAAGGCTCATTTATCCATCTTTCAATTATTCATCGCCAAACAGCTCACTGAGAACCAGCTTGGGAGCTGAGAATATGCACCTCCCCCTCATGCTTGGTGTGAGCTGCATAGTTCTCCCTCATCTTAGCAATTCCATATTCCATACATCAGTAATAACCAAAACCCATCCTTAAACAGCTCTTAAAAACTAAGCCAAAAAACTAAATTTTAAGTAAGTTGCATAATATTTCCCCTGCACCCACACTCACAGTCACCCACAAACTCAATTTTTCTCAGAGTGCTTTGTATTTTATTCTAGACAGTATTGGATTATATTTACGAGTATTTAATAGAGTAGAGAAGTCCTGAATTCGAGATAGTACTATACTATGGCGGTCATTCAGTATCTCCTTCATAGCTCTATTAAATTTAATCTTAAATACACATCAACAACCCACCTAAAATTTATTGAAAACACAATTTTCCCCTGCTCTCTCTCTCTCTCTCTCTCTCTCTCTCTCTCTCTCTCTCTCTCTCTCTCTCCCACACACACACACATTTGAATTGACATTAACTAAGACTAATATCAAACAATTTAAAAAATTGGGTGGGACCATGTTGCCTGAATCACTCATTCGACTTATCATTAGCTAAGACTAAACATAAACAAATTACACTTAAACAAATTATGAAAAATAAATTACACTCAGAAAAATTTGTCTGTAATTTTCATTCGAATTCCAAAGACTTGTTTAAAAAGTTTTAACACTTTGTTAAAAAGTTCATTCAAGTTTTAAACTATTCATGAAAATGGTTAACAATTTACTAAAAGATTATTAAATATCTTTCAAATTCTAAAAAGGGGTATTAAATATTTTCAAATACTAAATACTTGTTAAAAAAAGTTTTAAAAATTTGTTAAAAAGTTGATTCAAGTTGTAAATGATTCGCTAAAATGTTTAACAATTTTAAGAAAAGTTTATTAAAGTTATAATCAATCCATTGAAATGTTAAACGAATTGTTAAAAATTTATTTCAAGTTTATATAAGTTTAATTAAAACGAAAAACAATATTAAGAAAAGTTTGTTAAAATGTTTAACAATTCGTTAAAAAGTTTATAAAGTTTCTTTAGTTGTAAACAATTCATTAAAATAAATAACAATTTTAAGAAGAGTTTATTAAAGGTGTAAACAATTTATTCAAATGTTTAACAATTAATTAAAAAGTTTAACAATTTGTTTAAAAGTTTAAAGATTTTTAAGAAGATTTTCTGAAAAAGCAGTAAAAGTTACTAAAAGATAAAAAGTGGTCAAAATGAAACAATTTTTTATACATTTTACCAAAGCGTTTTGACAAAATACAGCAAAAGAATTAAAAATCTCGAAATTATCCACTTACTTTAACTATAGTAGCGAAGCTGTTAGGCTTCGAACGAGATCTGAACCCAAGATCAGGCTGGTTGAGCGCTAGCCCACTCAGACAGGCATGCAAGAGTCCGGGGTGTCTACTCCAGTAGACGTGTCGTTGGTCGAATTCCCAAGCAAGCAGACGAAATCCCCAGCGGGTGGTGAATTTGGAAGCGAGGATGGAGGTTGTTGGCGAGGGTTTCCTCGACCACACAACCCCGTCATGTCAGGTCCTGGCAGAGCTAACTAAATGAATGGTGTCCTTGAATAATCAAGGTTAGGCAGGCAGCTCCAAGCAGTCTGTACAGGTCCACATGTTTCTGAGCGTGAGAGGTTAGGAGGTGTTGACCCCACGAAGTTCAAGCAGCAAATGGCGAGCTGGAGGTGGGCAGTCCTATTTATACGCCACATACCTCTCTTCTCGAAAATATTGATATTGTGTAATTAACTATCAAAATGCATAAAATCTACATATTACATATTTGAGACATCTTTAACCCAATTTTAAGGAAATTTAACACATTTAAAAGGATTTTACACATTTATTTTACATTTAACATTTATATATTACAATTCAATGTAGAACATGTATATTTGTATGGTTTTAAGCCATTAAATTTGAATTATGTTCTTATTTGATGTTTTTGTATATAAACAATTGTAATTCCAATACAAAGTTTTGCATTGCAAGGTGAAATTAATTTAATACTGCAATTTAACACTCTATTTAAACCTTATCATGAACAAATGATTATCAAGCTATTGTATATATTTAATTACTTGTTTCCCTCATTATTCATTTTAAATTATAAGGTACCAAACATAAGAAAACCCAGGACTCGAACCCAGCTTATATCAACCATGTCTTATCTGGGATTCGAACCCAGAGCCTCCTTGTTTAAACCGATTTCTCCATGGAGGCTGGCGACATTTAACAACTTATTTTGTGTATTTAAAGTGATTCGTAAAAATATTATTACTCAGGTTTTTTTCATCAGGCATCTTTTTGTCAGATTCAAATATAACTTTAGTTGAATAGTAATTTTTATGAACTAATAGTTTGTTTATCAGATTTTTTTCTTTGCACCACTTGTATGTGTTAATGCAACATACTTTTTAACAGTATTTTTTAACAGCTTCAGTTTTAATAAGGAATAGGTTAAATAGCTGTACAAATGAATTAATTTAAAGATATATTTATTGACAGTATGCATAAACACAAGCTGTTTCAAAAAATAATTTTAACACACAGAAAAGCAATTACAAATTTCTTCAAAACATACACAAATAACTACAGGTGTTCCAAAACATTATCACACAAAGCATCGAACAAATTCAGGTTGATTCGAAACACATAAATACGTATAGGATGTCACACAATTACACATTTATTTCAAAAATTCAGGTAGATCCAAAAATGTATGTACAACACTATCAAAACAACTACTGGATAGCACAAAACATTGAACACTATCAAATACAAGATGATTCAAAATATATACAACATTTTTCTTTAAAAACATATATTTTTTATAAACTGTTAGCAACTTCTGTGGACAAAGTTTTCATGCATTTTCTTAATATTGGATCCAGATCCCCTTCTGGAGCACTGCTTTCAAGAAGGGAGCATTTCTTATGCTCTGGTGTTAACCTGTCTTATTGTACACAAACATCTTTATGAGTAGGGGCATGTAAAATGATGCTTTCAACCAAGTTAGGATGTGATTCAACATAATTTGAGTACACATTTTCAATACTAGATGGAAGAGGTGTGTTTGCAGTCATATATAACACTGGATGTAACTTGTTATCACTACATTGAATGTGTTTGTGGTTCTTTCCATCTGCTAGAGTAAATTAATTATTTTAAAATAAAAGATATTGTCGCAAGTCTCTGGAAATTGGCGCAAAAGCCTGTTACACAATAGGGTGTAAGTTATATTGGACTTCACTTGTTTGACACTGACAATGATTTGCAGGATGAAAATACACCATGTTGCTACTATGACATCCAACACTCAACTGAGAAGATTTAGCAAGGAACAATGTACGTATATTGAAAAATTCATGTTTTCTCTAAAGTTGCAAGTTGAAATGTGTTTTCGCACTAAGTTATATTTTTGCTGATTTTATTGCTCTATGCAGATAAAATTTTGATGATTCACATCTAGTATGAGACATGTAACCAAACTTGTTTTTGCTATAATGATATGAAGTATGAAGACAATTATCACATTTTTCAAACTATTGATGGGGGAAAACAGTGTCTTTATTATATACACAAGATGTTTCAAAAAATGTTCTTCCTCACAATATGACATTACAATGTGTTCGCCCTTAAGCTTATGCTACAATCTCCTCTGTGTGGTCTGTACTGGTTTATAAGGCATTCAGATGTGTTTGCAGTTAGTTAAAGTGCTATCATGACTATTTGGTTTACTATGTGCTTTTGAAATGAATGTCTGACTTTCATATTAACTAAACAACATAATGTGAATATAATAAACTATAAGTAACAGAATACAAACCTTTAGTAAAAATGCATACTTGTATTTCATTGGGAACATTATTCTGAATTAGCCACTTCAAACACATAAATTACACATGGACAGGAAAACTAATCCTTCTAGTTCGAAAATAAAACTGTGGATGTCCCCATCACAGATCTCCTTCCAACAAATGGTGATTCCCTGATGAGGTCTGGTGAGCTGGTAGGAGATTACTCCATTTCCCCATTCCTCTTCTAGCTTCTTGCTAAGACTGGCAATCATCAAATCTTCTAATGTTTTTGACAAGTCACTGTTGGGGCAAAGATATCTCACAGCACAATTGTTGCATGCTATTCCTTCATCAAAGCGAATATCTAGACTGTTGTCGAAAGTGTAGCACCAATGTTCTATATGGTTGCAGACATGATCTTGTAAAATACTGTTGTATGGTTTAAATAACACTTTTCTGTATCCTATTTGCAGGGCCTCGTATATGTATGTAGGGTCAAAGATTCTCGCCATGACTGGCAATTAAATACTGTATGCTCTCCTTTATATAGGTGTTGTAACCACTTTTTTCCTCATTTTCAACTGTTCTTGCTAAGTCAAACTTTACAATTCCACATGCCACAGGGAGAAGTTAATTCTTGGTCACCAATGTCCATAAAATGTTGTTTGATTGTTGCATTGTTCTGTCCAAACTCTAGTAAGACAGCAACAACTACACTCCTTCTGCATAATGTATTTGATTTTCTGGTAGGACATGCATTTCGTGATATATCCACTTTGAGCTTCAAATTCTAGTTGGCCATCATTGCAAGGTAGCTTACTGTCAGGATGTAAATTATAGAAAGGATATGAATTTCGCCCATAACATACATCGAAAACTTTAAAGGTTTATGTTGGACTTATTAATGATGCTCATGACTGATAAACAATGTCCATCTCTGTTGCACATCTGTATTTGTAGTAGACTATCTTCATCTTCAATTCTAAACCACACTCGCCTGTATCCTGGAGTAACACTAGCTTACTGAAGTGATGAGTAGAACCTCTCCATCGTAACTGAAGCTCTGATGTATGATTCTGTCTCTTTATATAGTCAGATGTTCTTCCAGTTTGTGGTAAAATTAATTATTCAATGACAACTTGGTTAAATCAAATTTACAAACCCAAAAATTGCTGTTCCAAACTTCGCAGTCCCACATTCCACATTGAGCTCTTAGAAGTCCTCTACTGCCTTGCATTTACATGATGTGTTCCTTATTATTACATGTTTCAGTCCATAAGGGGGAGGCATTGTAAAACTCTCTACTCTATTTATATTTTATTTGATGAAAACCTGGTTCTTTCGTTATTTCTATGCTTCTGTTTTTAAACATAGGTCCCAAGAAGAACATTGCAGTTCGCTGTCAGGCTGCATATTAAAAACCGGACAGTCTTCTTCATAACACAACACTCGTTCTGTATACATGTTTTCTCCTAAATTTTGCAAAATACAATATTCATCTCCATTGCATATCTGTGTTTGGAAGTATATGTTGTCTAAAGACTGGATCCATATTTTCTTATGTCCTCGAAAAATACTGGGGTATGTCTTCTCTGGGTAGAATTTCTCCATTTTTTTCGAAATATTACCTGTAACAAACCATTTTTTTTTTTCGAAAATTAATATCTCTACACGTAGGTAGGATGTTGGTACAAATATTCTCCTAAGGCTTCGCTTTTACATCGTGAACAGAATGTTTTTTTTTCCTTGCAGCAATTAGTATTATGATGTTTGATGATTGAATTAATACTCGAATAGTCGTGGTATCTTCTGATGTTTATTACTTCTGCTTTAGTTTAACTTTTTTTAAATTTTCTTCTGTATTTTTCCAAGCATGATATGGAATAGTCTTCGAGTAGTGCATCATTTACATATTGAAAACGTTTTTCATAAGCTATGTCAACTGAGTCCCATTTCAGGTTATGTATCTTGTAAGTATGTTCCTGCAACATTATTTTAATTTCAGGTTTTAAACTGTACCAAGGTATGGGAGATTGAAAGCATAATACTACAGAGTCATTAGCATCGGTTTCATAAGAAATAGAAAGTTCCTTAATTACGAACGAGTTGTCTTGGTAGTTTTCGAAACCCTGAGCATAGCACATTATTTTTACGTTATTACTTTATACACTATTTACAAAAAAATCTCTCTCATAAAAAAGTATCTCAAATATTTTATAAGATCACAGTGCTCACCTTGGAATCTACTTCATCGACTCCTGAATCGTCCATTACTATATCTGGAATGATTCTATCTTCAAGTAGTTGTTCCAGATTGCGCGACATACAATCCCTCCGCATATGTTGCAAGTTCCCATCATTACCAAAGGCAGGCATGCTGTAAGGGCAGTCTTCACATGGCAAATAAGATACGATATACTCATCAGCTTGTAAATGTTCATCAAGGAACAGATACACTAGTTTTATTTTGTGGCCCGCAAAAGAAATTATAAATTGTTTCGGCAGCACTCGCAGTTGGGAGCAATCTAAACTCAATAATGTTTTCATCTTCCCATAAGCTAAAATCGCATTGAATGATATAATACATTCAGAATCACAATAGTCACAGCAGTGGCCTTGATGAATTGTACCTGTTGCGAGTTGATATAGGGATGAAAATACCTTGTAGATGTAGGTGATGTAGTGAAGTTGTAGTAGATATCTGGCATCATTCTCGGTGTGGACACCTGTTGTTGTAGTGGATGCCTGTCATAGCGAACACCTACATATCACTAGTGCTAATGCTATGCACATGCATGCATACACGAAGTGATCTTAACTGATGCCGACTTAACACGGAGAAAAAATTAATTTATCCCTCCTTATATTGTAAACGGATTCGAAATGGCTGCCATTTTCCCTTAAATTTACGTTAAACTTGGCCTTTTAGAAAAATCAGTTGAAATATAGTGAAATTTAACAGATTTCATCTTCGCTACCAGTCATTTCAAGCTGAATACATGCTATTTCAGTAATATCATGTCAATATTTATTTTCTATAGACCATATGTAAATATACACACATTTTATGTTAGAAATTCAAACTGGGAAAAGTACATGTGAAATACACACAAATGTTTATAAAAACAGATGGAATATGAATGTTTTCTCTGCTAGATGAATAAATATTGAAAATCATTTCGAACAAGTTCGTTTCATGTAAGTTTTCAATGGTTGAAAAAAAGTTTACCTTGAGTGTTGCTTAAATCTAATAATGGTGTTCTAAGTTTAACTTGTGTAAGTGTAAAGATGCGTGGTTTTGATAACTTAAAAAAAATTCCAAGTTAAAAATATATCTTAAAGTTGTGTTGTTATGAAAATTAATCATTGGTTAGTTAAAAGTTAAATAAGTTCGCTGGAAAATGGTATAAAGTTTGCTGGAAACTGGAAAAAGTTTATTGGAGTGAATTTAAAAATTTTTATTTTAAACAGTTTATATTTTTTAATCGAATTTATTGTGTCATAAAGACAAATGGAACATATTTCTTAGTGATGAGGAAAATAAAGTTTCATCAGTGAAACCTGTAAAAAATTTTATCTCACTGGGAATACGGCAGACTCTTGTGTTTCGAAAAATAGGAGGAAGCTTCAGTGTTCCAGCGAAAATAGCAGTTTGTCGGCAAGAGGGCGGAGGGAGAGCTATCCCAGGTCAGTTCAAAATCCGCTGCCGCCCCTAGGAATGGAGTCTTCACGACATTTTACACAAAAGACATACTTTGGCCTTGAAGCAAATCTCCGTTCCTCGCTAAGGCAGCTCTTGTGTCGCAGAATACGCACTCTTTGAGGGGGGGTGAAGGAAGGAGGACCAGGGCTGTGTGGACAGGGCATTTCTCCAGAAACACATTCTTAAGTGGTGTAAGGGGAGGAAGTGCGTGGCCTTGTATCGATAGCGGGGGCTCTGCAGCTCCCTCCGTGGACAGGCCAGTCATTCGAAAAACACTTTATGACCTCGAGAGGGGCAAGTTTTACGAAGCACAGCACTGGAAGGAGCATTTTTTGGCTGGCGTAGGAAGATGGATGTTTGCCACAAAACAGGTTTTGCAGTGTTGGATCGATGGCAGGGGTTATCCTCCGGAAACGAACACTGCGCACTGGGGTGTTGTTCCGTGACATTGGATTGAAACTGTCTTTTCGGACAAAGTCATCTTCTGGACAAGGGGCAAGGGGAGGGGCTGCAATCAGAAGCAATCTGCACGATTCTAGCTGTCCGGGGCCATCTTAGTTTCACGAGAAGCTCCAACCTGCATATACGTGCCAACGGCTCTCTCGACTTCCCCGGGCAGTTGCCTGGGTACCGTGCCATGACAAAGGGGAAGCGAGGTCCGCGGCTTGCGATGTCGGCCAGCGGGTTTTGGAGAGTGTTAGCCCCAATTCTCGTTTTAATATAAAATATTTCTAATATGTCAGGAATAAAATAATTTTCCTGTAAACTACGTTTATGTGTTCGGTCGACGTAACATAGAATGATTTTTTAACTGTTCTTTTGGTAACTAATGCTATGAATTTCACAGACTTAAAAGAAAAAATTTGTAGTACGTCAGTTATTTTTTATATATATATAGTACATTTATATAAAGTGTTGCGGGATTAAGTCATCCGGGTGTCCCTATGCTTCGAAGGAAATAGTTTGTGTTAAAATGTGAATTATTCTCACAATAGTGAAACTTTCGTTGTCTGTTGTAGGACGAATGCAGAGTTTTTCTTGTAAATTTGCACTCAGTTGCCTCTCAGCCTCCGACCGCGCTCCATGTATATAATAGCTTATAAGCTGGCGTACGTCATACAATCCAGCCATTCATTGACTGACCTCCGAGGTGGGCGGATGTGTTTTGGGAGAGGTGCGATTTCATTGCGTTTTTTTTAATTCGTTGTTAATTCAACTAACCTAATTTATATATTAGGAAATGCATCGTAAATATAATTTTTATCCATTTGTCATGTACATCGTATTCACATCTATTTCCGAGTAGCTATAACCTTAGTCGCTTGTCAGCCTCCGACCGCGCTCCATGTATATATAGTCAAGCTCTAGACATAAGCTCGCTTCATTGATTCACCAGCCTCCGAGGCGGACAGATGTGTTTTGGGGGAACTCCTTGTGCGATTCATTACATGTTTAGTCTTTATCATGTACTTGTGTTCGTTAGTCGTTTTGTATTTTCACCTCAGTCTATAATCAAATGTAGGTTAAAGTTGGCGTAAGTCCTGTATCCAAGTCAGTGCTGCAGCGACCTCCCAAGCGAATGGGCCTATATTAAATATTTTATTTTTTATGCATGTTAATGACATTTCAGAAGTTCCTCCCCAGTCTCACAGGTAGACGGACATGTTTTAAAATATTGTCAGCTACGTTCGAGAGGCGTCAAGTAGGGATACATATATCCTGTGTTTAGGAAAACTGTCGTTTAATTTATAGGGACTTTTTTTATTCATTGTAGATTGTTAATTAATTCATCTTAAGACACCTGGAGAGTCTTGTAATTGTGATCGTCTACCACTTGTTAGTCCCATAGTTGTGTTCGTTCGTTACTTCTCTCATGTAAATTATATTTCTAACATACAGCTCGGGGTAGTAAAATCACATTGTAGATGTATTCACCTCATTACATTTAATTGATTTTCATTACGTATTAATTTCATACTGGAGACTCATGTAATTGCACTTGTTTGTTTATGAGACCAGGTTATTCACGTAGTTGTGATCGTTTGAAATTTGCGATTCGATGCGTATAATTTATTCATAGGTAGAACTCGTTTAAACACTCTGAAATTCTCTCGTCTGTAGTCTTTAATTGCATTCGGAAACAGGCATCATCTACTTAATCGTTTGTCATTACTAACACATAAAACCCATATTTCAAAGTCGCATATCTACCAACACTGTCTATGAGACACAAAATTTACACTTATTCCACTCTTGCACAAAACTCACTATATATATACACCCTGTCCCCAATACGTCACACCTCAGTCAAGTCCCAGTCGTCGTGCTGACAACATCCACCGGAGCTACTCCCCACCCCCAAAAAAAAGAAAGAAAGAAAATTGTCCCCTAGCACACTCTTGCCCCAAAAAAGATTTGATCGGGTTAAAAATTAACCCTTTCAATACGTTTAACCATTTCAGTACATTTAACCCTTTAGTTAAATTGAACCATTTCAATGCATTTAACCCTTTCAATTTAATTAACCCTCTGATATAGATGATATAGATTAACCCTTTGATATTTTTTTAACCCTTTGAATCAATAAATGCGGCATCCCTTTGGGGTTAGAACCATCACCCCCTACTACTTTCAGCATGCACGTATTTTATATAAGTATTGCATGCATTTATTGTTTAGAAATATGGCTAGGGAGAGTGATATTCCGTGAAAAGATTTCAAGACAAGATGCAGTTCAAAGCACTGTAGAGTCGGGTCACCCAGCTTTTTTCATTGGCTGAAACATGTTTCGGTCCGTGTTAAAAGCTTGCGCACGAATCACGAAGGCACAGTGTCGGAGATACGGAATCCTGAGTGGCTGGGTCGTACGCGCAAGCGACACCAGTAGCCAATCGAAGTATGACAACACTCAGCGTGTATATACCGCACTGAAGTCTACTGTTTGCTCCGATTTTTTTCGCGAAAAATCAGTGGCCCTAGCCATGACTTATTGTAACGCTTTAGGTCTAGTCCACAATAGCTGGTCCGCAATTGAATGGTCCACGGATCTTCTTCGTCCGGGGACGCATGACCCCTACTTGCGTGTCTACAATAACGACGTCCGAAGCTAAGCTTTCGAACACTGGCACCAGAGTGCACCAAATTCGACACTATCCGAAGCTAAGTTTTCAGCCACGGAAACTAGAGTGCACCCCACTCGGCGCGTCAATTTATCTTTCTAGCTTATTTTATTTTGTTTTCTAGTTTGAGTTATGGGAATGAGTACGTTTTGATTTTGCTTTAACTTAACTTCATTTGTATGTTTTTTTTTTTTCCCCCTCTACTCTGTGAATTTCTGTATTTTACCTTAATTATGTTTCGTTTTTGCGGTTGCAAGATTGAAGGTTATTGCTTTGAACAAATAGCGAGTTTAAATAATAATAATAACTAACAAACCTGCAATTTATTTTTACCGTTTGCACGCGATAAAATGTAAACAAAAACAAATTTGGAAAACGTCCGCGGATCACGGTTTCCAAATTGTTTTTGTTGATGTTGGCGAATGATCTTGGGACATTACAACGGCGAGCTATGACGTCAGAGGGTCACGTGCACCAATCAGCAGCTAGGCGTCCGCGGACCAGTTATTGTGGACTAGGCCTTATAGTGACACGAAGTCTACTGTGGACAGGGCTGCAGCTGTCCCCTCGGAGTAGCGTTGAAAACTTCCCAGTAAGTTGTGTCTACGGGAGAAGACTGCGCGGAGTTTCAAACGGGTTGTGTGGCTAGCCGAGCGCGGCAGATGAAAGTGAGCCTTCTTTCACTTCTGTAATATCTGGATAAAACTAGCGAGCACGCAACAGAAAGCGTTCCACGTAAGCGCAAGCCATGTCGCACGAAACTATCGCAGCGGGAGTGAATTCCGTGCTCAGGCATGTGATCCGAGATTAACGTCGACGTAAGCGCAAGCCATGTCGCACGAAACTATCACAGCGGGAGTGAATTCCGTGCTCAGGCATGTGATCCGAGATTAACGTCGACGTAAGCGCAAGCCATGTCGCACGAAACTATCACGGCGGGAGTGAATTCCGTGCTCAGGCATGTGATCCGAGATTAACGTCGACGTAAGCATAAGCCATGTCGCACGAAACTATCACAGCGGGAGTGAATTCCGTGCTCAGGCATGTGATCCGAGATTAACGTCGACGTAAGCGCAAGCCATGTCGCACGAAACTATCAGAGCGGGAGTGAATTCCGTGCTCAGGCATGTGATCCGAGATTAACGTCGACGTAAGCACAAGCCATGTCGCACGAAACTATCACGGCGGGAGTGAATTCCGTGCGCAGGCATGTGATCCGAGATTAACGTCGACGTAAGCGCAAGCCATGTCGCACGAAACTATCACAGCGGGAGTGAATTCCGTGCTCAGGCATGTGATCCGAGATTAACGTCGACGTAAGCACAAGCCATGTCGCACGAAACTATCACGGCGGGAGTGAATTCCGTGCTCAGGCATGTGATCCGAGATTAACGTCGACGTAAGCGCAAGCCATGTCGCACGAAACTATCACAGCGGGAGTTAATTCCGTGCTCAGGCATGTGATCCGAGATTAACGTCGACGTAAGCACAAGCCATGTCGCACGAAACTATCACGGCGGGAGTGAATTCCGTGCTCAGGCATGTGATCCGAGATTAACGTCGACGTAAGCGCAAGCCATGTCGCACGAAACTATCACAGCGGGAGTGAATTCCGTGCTCAGGCATGTGATCCGAGATTAACGACGACGTAAGCATAAGCCATGTCGCACGAAACTATCACAGCGGGAGTGAATTCCGTGCTCAGGCATGTGATCCGAGATTAACGTCGACGTAAGCACAAGCCATGTCGCACGAAACTATTACGGCGGGAGTGAATTCCGTGCTCAGGCATGTGATCCGAGATTAACGTCGACGTAACGAGCAGCAGAAGAAAAAATTAAGTTCGCTGCCAACTGCGATTCTATTAAAACCTTTTAAAATATTTCCATTCCCCAAAACTATGCGAGTTTTTTTTTTAGCCATTATTAACTAGGGATTAGCCCGTGACCGTGTTTTCAGTATGGTCACGTGCCTGGAATAGTTACAATGTTACAAATGTTTGTTATCGTACAAAGACTGAAAAAGGAATGATGTGAAACTAACTCAACATTGGATATAGTTGTATCCACTAAGCTACTGCGGCCCCACTTGGAATCGCTCTATCCACTGAGCCACTAAGGCCCCACTTGGAATCGCTTTAGGCACTTGGCCCCTGCGGCCCCATTCATATATCTCTATCCACTTGGCCACTGCGACCCCACTTGATATATCTCTCTCCACTGGGCCACTGCGGCCGCACTTGATATAGTTCTATGAAATTGTGTGAGATTAACTCAACATTGAAGCAAGACATTTAGAGTAAAAAAATATTCCATTACCGTCATATCTCTACGCAATAATTCTATGCATTAATACAAAACTTTAATGCCAAAAAGTAATTAGAAAATTGGTTTTTAGGTACAAAAGTCATGATTGCGTGATCTGATCTTACTGAAATTCGAATTTGACTTGTATTAGACCCTGAGAGTTCACTCTGCAAAATTTGAAGAACGTTTGTTGAGTTTCAAGGGAGTTATATGTATTAAAGACGGACAGGCAGAGATCGTCCCCTTATATAGTAGGATTATGTTTCTGTTTTACTATACGTTTTGATAGGAATATCTATAGTTTCTATTTTTAAAGTTTACTGTCAATAGAGAGTGTAGTGGAGAATAAGGGGTGATGAAATAAATAAATTATTGTGATGTAGGATGATGATGTGTGAAAACATAGCACAAAGGCGAATGTGCAACTAAATTAATTTAGAGCAATTTAAATATGCTATGGGCGCCTTTACAGGCGAACAGATGTAGAGCATTAAAATCAGTAACGTTTTCAAGCAAAAATAAGTAATGATAAGGACTCATGTTAAACAACCTCTTTAAAACTAGCGGTCATTCAATCGTATTATTCTGAAGAACTAGTACATCACAACTAAGCATTCTACATACGAAGAACATCAGACAATTCAAATATTCTACAATTTTTAATAAGACGAAACTAACTACTTCTATTGAAAAATGACAGGTTCCACATTTAAATAATATTCAATGATTAAACGAGCAAAGCGATGATTATAACTGCTGCCAGTTGTGAAAAATAAATGAAATGAGTTTAGTTTCAATGGCTTTAAAAACTATTACTATTGTCCCCAGACATTTTCATCGGTATACATGATTGTGAAATCATGTGCAATCGTCATTTTAATAATCTTGCACTGTTTCTTGGAAATTGCTAATAAATTAAAAATGAAAGGGTCCGACCAGTCATAGCTCAGTCCTTTTTAGATTCACGATATCCTCTCTAGCCTCTGGGTATATAATTAGCTTGCTACTGTACTTTGAAACACATTCTTGGCTTTAAGGTGATACTGCATGCAAAATAGGATATTGCAATCTTACATTAATTTTCGACGACTAGTAGACTAGAAGTTCTCGATGCCTTCGAAGCGCAGGGAACCAGAGCAGTTCTGTATAGGATTCAGGCAGACTCCCTGGTCCATCTCGTCGCCATCTAAGTAGAAGACGTTCTCAGCAGTTGAACGGAACTCCAGGCCGATGAGACATCATCCTTTCAATCAGTTTGTGGCTCTCCTTCTCCGTCGAGGAAACTACCTCGTCCAGTCGTGCATCCACCATCTCCAGAACGTCATAACTTTTTTACGTCTCCAGCCAAAACGTTCTACTCAAAACGTTCCAAACCAACTCAATGACAAAAGCTTTGACTTAGTAACAGTTCCTGAGATCTGTATTTTATATGGCCACAAAATTGTTCTCCATGTCGACACGTAATGTATGAGAAATTTAATAGGAATTCAGCAGCTTGTATGTGAGTTGAAAACAAATTAAGCATTCAGTTAAAATCACACGGTAGAGTGTGGATAAACTCTGCAGTTTCACATAAACATCTTACAACGAAATTCCATTTGTGACACAGCCTTAATAAAATCATGTTTTAAATTGAAGACATACATGGATGGACATTTTAAGGATACATTAATTTATGATGAAACAAGTAAAATAAATGAATAATGAGTGAGATGATAAGTGAGGAAGAACTGTAAGGGAACTCCTTACGAGAGTTCATGTTATTATGTTGGTATTATAGGAATGTATCCACCACCGACAATGAGACTAAATAAAAATCGCACATACACATAGAACTCAACAAGACAAAACGAAAATCATTTCACCACAAACAGATAATTAGGAAAAGCTGTTTCCTTGTCATTAGAAAACAAATATGTATATAGCCAAAACTACATAAAGACGGACGAACAATGTATTACTACAAAGGAGAACAGACAACGAAAGGAAACCAAAAGAAAAGAGAACATACGATGACGAAAATGAAAACACCAGACAAGTGAACAAAGCAATATGTAACCAATATCAATGGCATTGCCATCGACCGGCATGATCCCCACATGCGAAAACACCAGACAAGTGAACAAAGCAATATGTAAACAATATCAATGGCATTGCCATCGACCGGCATGATTCCCACATGCGAAAACACCAGACAAGTGAACAAAGCAATATGTAAACAATATCAATGGCATTGCCATCGACCGGCATGATCCCCACATGCGAAAAGCCGGGGATTGAAACCAGTTCGCCTTGGTGAGAGGCGAGCATGCTATCCGCTCGGCCTCCGCGGCCCTTCGTCACCGAGGATTGTTCTACAAAATGATCATAAGGATAACTTGAGCGATTTATGTAAAAACACCAATGTCCAAATTAAAATTTGTTGCAGTGGTATAACAAAAGTGAGCATGGCTGTTGGCGTTAAGTTAGCTGCGATCGATGCGAGTATGTCACGAGAAACGTTTATCTACTTCTGCTGTAGGGAGTGTTCATTGACTTTCTTATTCGGTTATATTCACACATATTTGGTATGGTGTTTCAAGATGGTGCATTACTCTTCTAGAGCAGCAGTGTACAAATGGTGATCGGGAAAAGAGCGTAGTCCACATGATCACTTCCAAATTGCCTCAATTCTTGCTACTTTCAAACTATTCCTCCGCCACACAAACAACACTTAACCAAGTACCCGTTCTCTGATTGGCTACAACAGGCCCTGGAAGTAGGCCTTTAGTCTGATTGGCTGCCGCGTGCTACTTGAGCTTCTCTGTTTGTTGGCCTGCCGCCTGGTCGGGTAGGTTACCAGGCTCCAATTGGCGTATGGCGTTGCACCATGTTAGGCCCCGTCCACACTTGACATGGCGCACATAACGTGCATAGCACAAAGAAGTAAATATCTGTCTTTGAACGTGTAACGTCCACAACTAGCATTTGGTGCTACTTCCTTGGCGTAATTTGCTTGACTTGGCGTTAAAATGGCAATTTCAGAGTAACTTACGCCAAATTTTTATCGCCAGCCAATACGAATGTGAAACATCATTAAAAACCTTTTGCAACCAACTTATGAATGCGTAAATTCCTGTGCCAGAAAGAGTAGAGTTTATCTACTCTAGTGTGATTAGTCAAGCAAGGGGTTTTTTTTTCTTATACGTTAACGTATATTGTGGACTGACAGTTTCGGTTGTTATGCTGTGTAAGTTGTGTTATTTACACCAAGTTTATTGTGGACGGTGGTTTGCTGGCGAGTGTGGCTGAAGTTGGAGGTAGAACGGCCTGTTTCACTTCTTTATTCTAAAGCATTCGGGGCCGCCGTGGTGTAGTGGCCAGGCTACTCACGTCCCACCTAGGTAAACTGAGTTTCGATTCCCCGATGGGTCATCCCCTGATTTTCGGAAGTAGGCATCGTGCCGTGCGATGCCGCTGGTCGCCGGGTTTTCTCACGGGGATCGCCCGTTTCCCCCGCCCTTGCTTTCCCGCGCTGATCCGTTCTCACCTCATTTCACCCTCATCGACTCTCAAGACCTCGCTGTTAAGAGCCGCCCAAATCTCTCTACTCAACGTACAACATTGGGCTATGACTCCGACACAGCCACATCCCGATTTTTTTTTTTTTTTACTTGTGTTTCGTAGTAGCAGCAATCCATTTAAATTTATGTTTATTATGTCAGCACAGGTATATAGAACTAGAAACAAATTGTAAGTCGATTCCTCGATACACCCATGACACAAACCCGTGTTCTGGATTACACAACTTAACCCTGTTCGATCTCGAGTGTAGCACATGTTTTGGCATTTTCATATGCTCTGAAGAGCACTGCATTTACGAATTTGTACGTATTGTGCACTACACAAAAAATTTTGTAACCTAGAAATAACTTACTTTCGTCACTGATTAAAAATATTTGCGGTTCGTGCCGGTTTTAATTTGTATCAGTAGGCCTATTATTAAATCAGTTTTACTTGCTTTGTAAACTTGTTTTGTTTAGTAATCATTATGGTACTGTCCTAGCTAGATATGTACTCTTTCATTAATTTCTGTATCTGTTTGTATGAATGAGGTTTCATCTGAGACCCATGCCTTCTTAATCTGTTGTCTCTGTTATTGTGTTGTCAAGTGTTTCGTATACAGTTGTATTTATTTTTTAATGTTTTCACGTAGGCCTATAAAGGCTATTGACGATCAAGTGAGCACTTTTGAAATCAACCTTAGATAAAAGTCACTGCCCCTAGCTGCATATATTTCAACGGGCGCAATGAGTGACATGCGCCCAGTAAAGTTGGTAACAATAGAGGAGAGAGTAGTTCTATATATTACCATCGAGCCAGAAGTGTTAGGTAACAATTTGCGGTAAGTTAAATTATTTCTTTCGCTTTGTTTTTTTTTTTTTTTTTTTTAATCCATCGAAGTGTAAAAATAAGCAGATTTGTACAATAATTACTTTTCTAATAATTTCAAAGTTCAACGTGACCGACGCATGAATAAAGTGACTAGGCCCATGGCGATGTTAATTGTACACAAGGCGTAAGAACACACAACGTGCATACAAGAAGATCTTAAGAAGGGCTTTCAAAAGTGTTCATTTTACAGCGAACAGTCTATACATGTTTATCTCATCATACTGGATGTTTTGTAGCGCAAAAAAAAAATATAAAAAATTTATTATTGTCATTATTATAATTGCTTAGGCGAAAATAGTGATTGAGGTAAGAAATCCAGTGTACATGTAAGGCTGGATATAGTGATAATATAGGCTTCTACATTCTTCCAGCTCTGAAATCGCAATCTCACCAAAGAGCTCTTTAGTAGCAGTCCACTAGGCACTTCTGGTTGCTGAAGATGTGACACTTGACAGCAGAGTAAGCTGTATGAGGAACGTGACAGAAAACAGTCTGGTACTGTGCGATAATCAAGAACGAAATCCTCGAACATCCAGAATATTAATGTTTACAGTAGGAAGGCCTGCCCAAATAAATAAATAAGAGACAACAGCACTAATGCTTTCCCCACACTGTAAGAGAAAATGGTGTAATCTTACACTAAATTTATGAGACAGCAGTGTATCCACTGAAGTCGGTGTAGTTATACACCTATGTATGTCAATGTTTTTGACTTCACGTTCAAGAAAATTCATCCTACAAATTAGAAAAATAAAATTGTAAGTTGAATAGTTTGGCCGACTTTGGGACAAGGTGCTGGGGTCTCGGAGCGTCAGAGCTGTTCATGCTCTGTCATTCCGGTCGCCCGGCAGCCATCTTGTACGCCATGTTGGATCCCGGTGATCTTTAACCTTGACCCGATGACCTTTGACCTTGAAAAACCAAGGAATAAAAAAATCCAAAAAAAGTCCCAAAAATTTATTATAAAAATTATAAAGAAATTATTTGAAATGTATTGAGAAAAACGTATATTTCCGGAGGTCCCCCTCACCATCATCACCCCTCGCCTAGACTAATTCTATCGTATGCAGCCATATTTTTTGTTAGTGATTTGTTTATACATTGATGGATGATGCCATCTTGGGTTTTTCGTTTGTCATTGGTTTATGCGTTCTTGGAGGATGTCATCTTAGTTTTTTGTTTGTCATTTGTTTATACATTTCTGGAGGACGCCATATCGTTTTATTTTTCGTTTTTCATTTATTTATACATTGCTGGAGGAAGGCATCTTGGATTTGATACGTTTTCATCACCTAGATGGCGCTAGTGTATTAATTCACCATTCAGGCCAGTTGTCGACTTAGCCACCAGGCGACAGTCATATTTGTTTGTGTTTTCAAAGAATGGGTTGCGGTGTCGGCGCCCTCCATGTTGGATTCTATTTTCAATTCGTAGGTGGCGTTAATTTCTCGATTATGTCGCCTGATATCGGCTTGTACCGAATGGTGGCATTGGCCATTCCTGCAAAGTACGTAAACTGTCATATTTAAATTTTTTGTTTAGTTCTTAAATGCAAGTGTTTTTATTAAAAATAACTTTTATATAAAGCGGAGGGGTTTTTAAAATAAATAAAATATAATATATTTGTAGTAAAAAATGTATTTTCCACATAATAAAATATACATAATCAGCAAAAAATAATTAAAAATTTGTATTAGTCGTCCTCGTACAGAGTCCAAAATAAATATTATTTTAATCTGCAGGACTTCAATAATGATTTTAGGGTGTCTCGTAAAAGGCTGAGGAATTCACTTATGTTGGTAACCAGCGGAACTCTAGGAAAGGCTGCACAAATGGCAGAGTCACTACAAAGACCTTCAACACAAGCAGAAATATTTGTCTTCGATTCACCAACCATCACATTATCATTGCAAAGTAGACCTGACTCATCCTTGATCGATGGCTCGATGCCTGTAATACCAACATCTGCATTGAAATTCAATTCGTTCCACGACTGTCTCCAAATTTGTACATGTCGACAGAATCAATTTCTTTTTTTATACAGTCAACTATCCATGTATTTTGATACTGTACAAAAGTCTTTATTATCAGCACCGCTTTAAAGTTGTGAGGGATGTAAGGATACGACACACCAAAATAAAGAAAAAATTATTATTTTATAATGATAATTTATCGTTATTTTGTAATTGCAATTTCAGAAGAAAGCAGTTCGTCAAATCATGCAATATATCCCCGTTCCTTCAGTTTGCTAAAGCTGATACGTATTTACTCTACCAATCCTCGTAGGTCTCTCGTTCCGTCATTAGCATCAACTGTCCCATCGTAATCGCCCGTGGAATCAGCATACATCGATGCAGCAGCGGGTATTCACGACATCACTAGCTGCCTCTCAAGAGACGAATCCTTGCAGATCCTGATGTGGTTCTTCAATAAATCACCTTGCATAAACTGCATGTGCCCAGTGTCGTAATGCCTTATCGCCCAAAAAGGACTCTTCATACAGGCGGTTCTCTCATGTCGCTGAGCATGGCAACTTTTGCTGAAGATCATTCCACAGTAGCAACATTGTTTTCCATGTAATTTTCCAGCAGTGGGAGAAGGTACATCCGTAGAGGTAAGCTCTAGATTAAACTTCGTACAATCATTGGTTTGCAATAATCTTCATGAAAAAAACTGAAGTCCTTTCCACAATGGTAAAGGCTGTTCACGATAAAGTGAGTACTTTATAAACGAACCTTAGAAAAAAGTCACTGCTCCTACCTGCATATATTTTAATGGGTGCACTGAGTGACATTCGCCCAGTCAAGTTGGTAACGATGGATGGAAAATAGTTCCATGTCTTACCGTCAAATAAAAAGCGTTAGGTAACCATTTGTGATAACTTAAAATTATTTCTTTCGCTTTCTGTTCTTTTGGTTTATCGAAGTGTAAAAATGAGGAGATTTGTTAAGTATTTACTTTCTTAATAATTTCAAAGTTTCATTTGGCCAACGTATGAATAAAGTGACGAGGCTCATGGCAATGTTAATTCTGCATAAGGGGGAAAGATACACAACGTGTATACAAGTAGATCTTAAGCAGGGTTTTCGAAAGTGCTCATTTTATCGTGAACAGACTATAACATGTGTATCTACTTGGCCTAGCTACTGCTTTATATATATAAACCTACTAACATATTTCGTCAGTGAGATTTTAGCATTTCTTATGCATCTATTCAACCAGACATTTCATCTGTTTCCTTGAACTAATTACCATGCAGTTATAGCTTCAAAAGTTTTTTCAGACAAGTTCTTTGCTCACCTTTAAATAATGGCAACACTTAAAGCAAACAGCTGACTCCTACCGGACCGATCCCTCACAAGACTGACTCCGCACACACACACACACACACACACACACACACCTTGTGTACAACAATCCGCACCACATGGATTAGAGTAAAATTACAAATACTCTATTCATACTGCATTCGTTTTACTAAATTACACATAAAAATGTAAAATTTCCAAAAATTGGTATTTGAAAATTTTCATTTATTTTTACAGTGAATACATACTTTAACAGACAAGAGATAAAACTTTTGCGTGACGTAGTCCATTATCTCAGTTTTAGAACAGTTTGTAGAAATAAGATTTTCATTTCACGTCATCGCGGTGTGTTTTGTGAATACGGTTCATTTCTCGAAAGATGTTTAAGAAGAATGTATATTCCATTAGTCCACATTCAATCTTCAGTTAGCGTCTTATCAAATTTAAACCGCAGTAATATTTTTAAACGTTCTAAAAAAATCACAAAAAATATGAGAAATTTGCATATATGAATGATTATTTATTCTCTTTTAGTTCCCGAAGAGGCGAGGAAAGCATTTAAAAACAAAATCATACAAACAATTAGTATAAAAACTTACAAAACTCTCGTAGTAGCGCGCATTCTTGTTTTTCTGTTACCTTTCCTCTTTCGAATTCCATTCGCAGTATTAAAATATTTGTAACGAATTTTTATTTTACATTTGGGAATAAGAACTATGATCAGTCGTTAAGACTTTATTTAATAGTTTTATAAATTAACTGAAAATACACTATCATGCGCCATTAGAGACGCGATTCCAGAACCGAATTACTACAGTGTTATAAACGTCTATTCTCTGTGTTCTTTGCGCAACCTTCCAGATACATCAAACCGGCCTTTTTTTTTCTTTGCACGTGCGCTTGAAGCTAACCAAAAAAAAAAAAAAAATCTCATTTGCAAAATTCTCGGGTGGTACAAAATATTTAGTCACTTTCCAAAATTAATTTAGCTGCACCGTGGTAAAGTTTAAATGTACATAAATGACTTTTGTTTTTTACTACTATTTTGCTGTAATTTCCAGTAACAATAATTTTGAAAAATGTCAATGATTAACCTAACGACTTTCGAAACACTGGAATATTTTAGGTGATAGATTTGAAAGGAAATACATTTTGGTGATTTTCTTTCCGCCGGAAATACTCAAGCCCAACATCTAAAAATGCAAAACAGCAATACGCGCAAGAAAATTGCTGTGCTGAATTGGTTAGTTTTCATCCCGATGACATACCTGCATGTGTTTATTATGAGTGCGCCTGCACCGGAAATGCAAGAGTTGACGGGATGCGAGGAACAGTAGCAACATGTAGAATAAAAGCGCCCGTGCAGATATTCGCTACACAAAGTTCACAGGACTCTAACCAGTGTTTTTTTTTTTTTTCTTTTGCATACGATTCACCAAAAATATTTCTCTGCAAAATTCGCGCACTAAAAAATTTTACTTAAATACTGTGGTAGTGTTATTTTAATAGTCATGCTCATAATTCAAAATAAACAGTTATTTCTACGTAAAAAAAAGGGGGGGGGAGGGGGAACGAACATACGACTTTCCTTTCTGTTTTTGTGCCTGAAGAGCAGAATCTGTCCAGTAAACGAAAACGGGATCGGAGATTTTTGAAGACATAAACAAGAACACGAACAAACGGAATATTTATTCAGACCTATCGATATACATACAGTTGGTAGCACTGTTATGACCTATAAGTTTACACTATTTGGCTTTGCTCCGGCTCTTCAACAATTCAGTGTTTCTGCCGATGACTTCATAGAGCAATATTACCTCATCAACATTACTTTCTCTTGGTGTTCTGAAATATTTCATTTCGTAAGAATCACTAAGTGCCGGTTCTACCTCACATTATCGTTTATCGAGAAGTAAAGAAATTTGTTTACGAACCATTTTCAAAGATGTAACAAGTGCCTAATAAAAAATGTCTGTAATATTTATTTATTTTTCTTGGCAAATTCATAATAACTCGCATTTGCACCTTTCCGTTGAATATAGAGAAAAAATAAGGGGGGGGGGGGGCTCCTGAAAAATATAATGGCAGGGGAACGGTCACGAAAAAAAGACATACTGTTCGCGTCAAAACAGCAAAGCGAACGAAAAAAAAAAACTCGTCAGACGAAGCGACAGCAAAAACCTTTTTTTTTGGCAGTGTTTTGTTTTTTTTAGCGACATTTGCAATTCGCGGCGTTTGGCCAAGAGCCCACATGCGGGGCGCCCGCATCACGCGCCTTGCAGGGCAGGCAACCCCCCCGCTCTCATAATTCCCCCCACCCCCCCGCCCCAAGACCGATTCGTAGCGCTGCTGGCTGCGGCTCGTGACCTTGAACCCTGTGGCGTGCCCCAGTGGCATTGTCCTCACGAAATGCCGGCGGTACATGGCCACCTGCCCCCCCCCCTCCCTTCGACAAACTCTATTTCCCGCTGCTGTGCCGTCAACGGTCGGCTGCATCTCAGCGCTCAGCGCAGCCAACCCAGCGGTGATCACTCTCTCTGTCTCTCTCACACACACTCTCTCTCACACACACTCTCTCTCTCTAGCTCCGCGCGATGGAACTCAAGCCGTGTCTCAATATAGACCGTGTCTCAATTGGCCCAGAGAGCGCGCTCCATCCTCTCTCTCTCTCTCTCTCTCTCTCTCTCTCTCTGGTCTAGTTGAGACACAGCCGCAGTGGCGACACTGATATTCATTTATTTATTTATTATGTGAACACTAACAGCTTATAGGCGCAGTTAAAGCATAGTCACCTTCTCTTACACTTGAACCATTGCAGTTTCACTCACTCTCACTTGCTAGAAATTCATGTAGTCTATTAGCGATTTCTTCACACTTTTGGAATTAAACCTTTGGAAAATAACCCCACGTATGGTGCGTCCAGTTGTTTCCTAAATATGACATGTATCACAAGCGTTTTATACTTGTGTTGACATTAAATTACCGTATATTTGGTTTAATTGGAATTTTATACATATTGTATCAGTAAATTATACTATCATATTTATAATAATACGGATGAAACAGCGAGGAAGTATATGTGTTGGTAATGCTTAGTAAGAAATAGTTCTTATGCAAAATGTGATTACACTGTGTGGGCACGAATGCGGTGAATTGTCTCTTTGGTGTAACTTTCTAGACTCGGTTAAGCTTTGTTTGCGCAAAGAGGAGGGATAGCCTGTAAGTAGAACTGTAGCAGGGTTTCAGAAAAGTTGGGAGTTACCGTGAATGGACTATACGTGCATATTGCAGATAATACGCATTTAAAACTTATAAGTTTATAAATTAGCACTAGGGATAGGAAACATTCGCGAGTTCAATGACCTGTAGGCTAGACTCCACAGTTATGCGTATAATCGAGTCTCAGATGTTTTTTCATTGGCTGCTGCCCCATAGAATAGCCAGTATTACTTCACACCTGGCAGTATGACACTCACTACTTGTTTCCTTGCAAATCCGCTATTGGCTCAGAGTCGTCCAGGGCGTGTCTAATAAACCCCGATCCAATTGCAAAGTCAACTTCAGTGTACACGTGTTTGACGTCTATCCTGTCCTGAAATGAACTCCCGAAATGTTCCTATCCCCACTTAGTACTTAAACAAGCCAGTGTTACAACTCAATCTCTCTCTCTCTCTCTCACACACACACACACATTCACGTAAACACTCTCATACACGTACACATGCATAAACACAACTTCACGAAGTGTCAACGTCATTACCTCATCAAGTGGAGTGACAAAAGAAGTGCTTATTTACTGTGTTCTTAAATCTACTGAAACTTTAAATACTTGTTTCCAATCTGCCGGCAGGCTGTGCCGTGCCTTCAGGAAATAGGTGTCGTTATAAGAAAGCCAGTAAGACGCGTCCCCTTCAGTAAAATCTCATTTTAAGTTCTTCTGTAGCGTTTTTGGAACAGCTGTTGCTCAATTTTACTTATATTACAGCACAAATTTTACACCGGCAAACTGCGTGTCTCGTCGACAATATCTGTGACTTGTACGTAGCATATAGTACAACGAGCAGCATGATATGGATAATCATATTCGTGGATGTTAAACAACCTTTCTCCCACCTCGTCCTTGTGGAATATATGTGACTTGTACCTATCATATAGTACAACGAGCAGCATGATATGGATAATCATATTCGTGGATGTTAAACAACCTTTCTCCCACCTCGTCCTTGTGGAATATCTGTGACTTGTACATATCATATAGTACAACGAGCAGCATGATATGGATAATCATATTCGTGGATGTTAAACAACCTTTCTCCCACCTCGTCCTTGTGGAATATCTGTGACTTGTATGTAGCATATAGTACAACGAGCAGCATGATATGGATAATCATATTCGTGGATGTTAAACAACCTTTCTCCCACCTCGTCCTTGTGGAATATCTGTGACTTGTACCTAACATATAGTACAACGAGCAGCATGATATGGATAATCATATTCGTGGATGTTAAACAACCTTTCTCCCACCTCGTCCTTGGTGGAATATCTGTGACTTGTATGTAGCATATAGTACAACGAGCAGCATGATATGGATAATCATATTCGTGGAAGTTAAACAACCTTTCTCCCACCTCGTCCTTGTGGAATATATGTGACTTGTACGTAGCATATAGTACAACGAGCAGCGTGATGTGGATAATCATATTCGTGGATGTTAAACAACATTTCTCCCACCTCGTCCTTGTGGAATATCTGTGACTTGTACCTAGCATATAGTACAACGAGCAGCATGATATGGATAATCATATTCGTGGATGTTAAACAACCTTTCTCCCACCTCGTCCTTGGTGGAATATCTGTGACTTGTATGTAGCATATAGTACAACGAGCAGCATGATATGGATAATCATATTCGTGGAAGTTAAACAACCTTTCTCCCACCTCGTCCTTGTGGAATATCTGTGACTTGTACCTAGCATATAGTACAACGAGCAGCATGATATGGATAATCATATTCGTGGATGTTAAACAACCTTTCTCCCACCTCGTCCTTGTGGAATATCTGTGACTTGTATGTAGCATATAGTACAACGAGCAGCATGATATGGATAATCATATTCGTGGAAGTTAAACAACCTTTCTCCCACCTCGTCCTTGTGGAATATCTGTGACTTGTACCTAGCATATAGTACAACGAGCAGCATGATATGGATAATCATATTCGTGGATGTTAAACAACCTTTCTCCCACCTCGTCCTTGTGGAATATCTGTGACTTGTATGTAGCATATAGTACAACGAGCAGCATGATATGGATAATCATATTCGTGGATGTTAAACAACCATTCTCCCACCTCGTCCTTGTGGAATATATGTGACTTGTACCTATCATATAGTACAACGAGCAGCATGATATGGATAATCATATTCGTGGATGTTAAACAAACTTTCTCCCACCTCGTCCTTGTGGAATATCTGTGACTTGTATGTAGCATATAGTACAACGAGCAGCATGATATGGATAATCATATTCGTGGAAGTTAAACAACCTTTCTCCCACCTCGTCCTTGTGGAATATCTGTGACTTGTATGTAGCATATAGTACAACGAGCAGCATGATATGGATAATCATATTCCTTTAATGTTAAACAACCTTTCTTCCACCTCGTCCTTGTGGGATATCTGTGACTTGTATGTAGCATATAGTACAACGAGCAGCATGATATGGATATTCATATTCGTGGATGTTAAACAACCTTTCTCCCACCTCGTCCTTGTGGAATATCTGTGACTTGTATGTAGCATATAGTACAACGAGCAGCATGATATGGATAATCATATTCGTGGATGTTAAACAACCTTTCTCCCACCTCGTCCTTGTGGAATATATGTGACTTGTACCTAACATATAGTACAACGAGCAGCATGATATGGATAATCATATTCGTGGATGTTAAACCGCCTTTCTCCCACCTCGTCCTTGTGGAATATCTGTGACTTGTATGTAGCATATAGTACAACGAGCAGCATGATATGGATAATCATATTCGTGGATGTTAAACAACCTTTCTTCCACCTCGTCCTTGTGGGATATCTGTGACTTGTATGTAGCATATAGTACAACGAGCAGCATGATATGGATAATCATATTCGTGGAAGTTAAACAACCTTTCTCCCACCTCGTCCTTGTGGAATATCTGTGACTTGTACCTAGCATATAGTACAACGAGCAGCATGATATGGATAATCATATTCGTGGATGTTAAACAACCTTTCTCCCCACCTCGTCCTTGTGGAATATCTGTGACTTGTATGTAGCATATAGTACAACGAGCAGCATGATATGGATAATCATATTCGTGGATGTTAAACAACCTTTCTCCCACCTCGTCCTTGTGGAATAATGTGACTTGTAACTAACATATAGTACAACGAGCAGCATGATATGGATAATCATATTCGTGGATGTTAAACCGCCTTTCTCCCACCTCGTCCTTGTGGAATATATGTGACTTGTACCTAGCATATAGTACAACGAGCAGCATGATATGGATAATCATATTCGTGGATGTTAAACCACCTTTCTCCCACCTCGTCCTTGTGGAATATCTGTGACTTATACGTAGCATATAGTACAACGAGCATCATGATATCGATAATCATATTCGTGGATGTTAAACAACCTTTCTCCCACCTCGTCCTTGTGGAATATATGTGACTTGTACCTAGCATATAGTACAACGGGCAGCATGATATGGATAATCATATTCGTGTATGTTAAACCGCCTTTCTCCCACCTCGTCCTTGTGGAATATATGTGACTTGTACCTAGCATATAGTACAACGAGCAGCATGATATGGATAATCATATTCGTGGATGTTAAACCACCTTTCTCCCACCTCGTCCTTGTGGAATATCTGTGACTTGTACGTAGCATATAGTACAACGAGCAACATGATATGGATAATCATATTCGTGGATGTTAAACAACCTTTCTCCCACCTCGTCCTTGTGGAATATATGTGACTTGTACCTAACATATAGTACAACGAGCAGCATGATATGGATAATCATATTCGTGGATGTTAAACCGCCTTTCTCCCACCTCGTCCTTGTGGAATATATGTGACTTGTACCTAGCATATAGTACAACGAGCAGCATGATATGGATAATCATATTCGTGGATGTTAAACAACCTTTCTCCCACCTCGTCCTTGTGGAATATCTGTGACTTGTATGTAGCATATAGTACAACGAGCAGCATGATATGGATAATCATATTCGTGGATGTTAAACAACCTTTCTCCCACCTCGTCCTTGTGGAATATATGTGACTTGTACCTAACATATAGTACAACGAGCAGCATGATATGGATAATCATATTCGTGGATGTTAAACCGCCTTTCTCCCACCTCGTCCTTGTGGAATATCTGTGACTTGTATGTAGCATATAGTACAACGAGCAGCATGATATGGATAATCATATTCGTGGATGTTAAACAACCTTTCTCCCACCTCGTCCTTGTGGAATATATGTGACTTGTACCTAACATATATTACAACGAGCAGCATGATATGGATAATCATATTCGTGGATGTTAAACCGCCTTTCTCCCACCTCGTCCTTGTGGAATATCTGTGACTTGTATGTAGCATATAGTACAACGAGCAGCATGATATGGATAATCATATTCGTGGATGTTAAACAACCTTTCTCCCACCTCGTCCTTGTGGAATATATGTGACTTGTACCTAGCATATAGTACAACGAGCAGCATGATATGGATAATCATATTCGTGGATGTTAAACAACCTTTCTCCCACCTCGTCCTTGTGGAATATCTGTGACTTGTATGTAGCATATAGTACAACGAGCAGCATGATATGGATAATCATATTCGTGGATGTTAAACAACCTTTCTCCCACCTCGTCCTTGTGGAATATATGTGACTTGTACCTAACATATAGTACAACGAGCAGCATGATATGGATAATCATATTCGTGGATGTTAAACCGCCTTTCTCCCACCTCGTCCTTGTGGAATATCTGTGACTTGTATGTAGCATATAGTACAACGAGCAGCATGATATGGATAATCATATTCGTGGATGTTAAACAACCTTTCTCCCACCTCGTCCTTGTGGAATATTTTCATTTGAATTAAAGGATTTTCGTTTCATTCATTACTACTAAATCTTTGCGTTATATCCAAAGTACTCTAACAATTAATTTTCAGTGGAAGAGCTTACGTCCGCTTAAAATTGTATAGCTAACGAAAGCCATGGTCAAGTCGTGTTATATAAAAAAAATGTTCTGCGTGTTATTTTTTGCCAAGCTCTGCTCTACTTGTACTCGCTACATGTGATGTAATTTCAAACCAAAAATTATTATTATTATCCTGTCGCAGTGTTAGTGGCCTGTTTAGTCTAAGACAAACGTACCGCCAGCCTAGGGTAACATACTTTAGGGCGGTGTTCTCGGCAGAATTCTTCAATGGGTATACAGAACAAACAAAAAAAAACATGTCCAGCGGCCTCCGAATCACTAGCAATCACTGCGTATTTGGTGGACAAGTTGTCGATTACTGGTGGCGTGTGGAGTTCCAGTGCCGGGGAAGTCCTCGTGTACACATGGTTGTGTGGGTAAAAGACCATCCAAACATCGAAACACCAGGAGGAATTCAAATGATCGACCGCGCGTGTGTATGTGAAATACCACTTAAAGATTCAGACCTGCGTGAGCTCGTGTTGAAATGTCAAATACATCGACATACACACACGTGTAAGATGAATAATGAATATTCAGCATGCTGGTTCAATCTTCCGCTAAAAGAGTGCACTGAAACTCGCCTGGTCGCAAGCGATACCGATGACAAACGAGTCTGCGAATGTATAAACAGTCTCCCTATATAATGAAAAAAAAAAGGTGAGACTAAAAAGTGAAAAATAAATTAACTGTAAAAACCTTTCAAAACTAGGATTTTATTTATAACTGAACTAAAAGGATAAAAAATAATTATAGGAGTATTTACAGAATTTGTAGAACTTGTAAGACGTGGTCGAACAGCCGTAATAAAATTTTCTACAAATTAATATTTTTGCGTCAATTTACATTTAGTAAATGAAAGCTTCGCGCGAATTGTTAAGAGCCTTACGCAATATGTGTGCTTACTACGCTTACACAAATGAGGTATACGTTCTATATTGCACTCTAGGGGAAGGGGGGTGACCAACCTCGGCCATCCCCTCATTGCAGGCATATCCGCTCACTGTCCCGTCGCCGGGTGGCCGGGGGAACGATTGACGGCTGACCTAGCTGGTATAACAGCCCCCCTCCCCAATTATTTGTTGAAGGAGCCAATGACTCGAGGTTAAGCATGCATATTCTGGTACCTATGTCCCTCTGCACAACGCGGCATTTGGATAAATTTCTCGGCCATGGCCGACGACAATATAAATGTTTAACCGCAGGTGGAGTGTCGGTAGTCTTTGAGGTTGCCGTCTGGCTGTGGTGCGGTTATAGGGTGAAGTTAGGTGTAGCGAGGGACATAGGTTATGAAAGAACGGACAAAGACGGAAGATTGTGAGACGACGGCGTACGAGGTATTTGTGGTGTAAAATAACACGAGAGCATGATACCCGAAGAGTAGAGGGCCAATTGTGAATGGGAAAGCTCGAATATCCCTAAAACGTTTCGTACTGGTGGAATCTGGACTGAACAAATTTGTGACTGTATAAACATGTTGTAAGGACTTTATTGTAAATTTTTAAGTTGACAAGTATGGACATTATATTTTATTATAAAATAATTTAAAATGTTTTGATACATATTTTAGTAGAACTTGCGTTAGTTATTTGATTGCACTTATTTCTTTGAGGTGATTATAAATTATATTTGCTGGATTTATTAATTGTTAATGACAAGTGATAGTAATTTATTGTGTGCTATTAAGTCAAACGTTTTTTTATAGTCATTATAAATAAATTAGGAAATTGTAATAAACCATCTTATTTTATTAAGACCTCTATCCGTTAAAGAACCTTATTAAACCTACTGACCTTGAGAAATTGTAACAATTCACATTATTGTGATTATTTTGTCGACTTGTCGCATTTTTTTGTAAACTGCATACTTACACATTATATGTACGTAGCCTCGAGTTTTTTGTTAGCATAAAAATACTAATTAAAAACATTATATAACTGCTATCATGGTATCGTTCATGCTCATTTATCTAAAAGAGTGGGCCCGGGTGATTTTCTCTGCTTTGAGGTAGCCAGCTAGATTTGCTTTATGTAGTATTGGCTAACAAAAGATCGAAATCACCATTTTGCTATTATTTCAACTCACGAATGTTGAAAACAAACTAATTCACCGGCAGAAATGAAATAATTTTCACGTTCGAAAAGCCTCCGATTTAGTTTGTGTGTGTGCTCGTAAAATAGCAGAATTCTGAATTTTTCAATGAAATAATGCATACATTATGGAATATATTTGTTTTTCTGTAAGTCACTGCCAATATTTACAAACTGAGAAGCGTTTAGGACAAATTAAAAATAATGTAATTTTCGCTAACAACCTATTTAAGAGGTTATATTGTAAAATAGTTATTTTGCATAAGGCCTTTAACGAAATAAAAGGCTTGTGTGGGAAAACCAGAGTAGCGAGGCTCTGCAAACCTCTTTTAACAGCTGCCTTGCATCTGGTTATCTGTTAAATGTATACAGTATAAATCTCCCCTCGGTTTCTCTTTCGTTTTGTGTCCATTATACACCGTTCCGCCATCACGAACCGCCCGACCAGAGACTTGGAACTTTCTTGGGTTCAAAGACCTTTACCTGCTCGCCTCCCACCAAGGTGAACCGCGTTCAATCCCCTGCCGGGTCACTCCCGGATTTTTGCATGTGGGAATCGTGCATGACGATGCTGCTAGTCGGCGGGTTTTCTCGGGTATCTCCCGTTTACCCCGCCCTTGCATTCTGGAGCTGCTGCATACTCACCTCGCTTCACCCCTATCGGCTCCCAAGACCTCGCTGTTAAGCGCCGCCACAATATCTTCACAACTCACGCCTGTAATAGATAGGGACACCTGAATTTCTCGACTAGATTTGCACGCATGTTAGGTTTAATACCATATTATCCTGCCAACTGTTTTCTTTCCATTATTGGCAGAGTGTGTTTGTGAGAAGACATTTTCTTACTTGACTGGCCAATCAGAATTAGGTTTCTCCGACACTGTACGTCTGTGATTTGCGGGCATAGACCTAACACGTGTAACATGTAAATAATCCAATCTCGAAAGTAGATCAGAGCTTAAGTACTATTATGAAATACAACCGGCCATGGAATCTTTTTGCGAAAACTGGGTGTCCCTAACTATAAATATTACGGACATTTTTTTTGGTGGGGAATAATAGCATTAAAAAATTACTTTTTTTCTGACGAAAATTTTTTTTAACTTATTGGTAGGGAACATGTCGCCAGAGTAGTGTTAAGGCAGGCGTTTCCGTTCACTAAGCGAGGAACGATATCCTGAACAATTTCATAACGATAACCCCAAACATTCAATCGTTAACACTGACCAGTGTCCCCTTCCATAGATACGTCACTGGATGTACTCCACAGTTGTCTGTCTACTACAACGTAGACCAGAGGGCTTATTCTAAGATATAAGTTCATTTTTTGTATTCGTTAAATTTCGAAAGCTCTCGAAACGAAGAAAATCTTCGAGAGAAGCAATTTCGTATTCTAAATCATCATTCGTTACAACCCTCCGAAACTTCGGCAATGTTCGGGTCTTCGTTAACGAATGCAATATGGCAACACTATGCACAACAAGTCTAACGGTTTTGCGAAACTTTGTTTATGAATTGTGAATAATTGCGCTTGAAAACACTTATCAGCCAAAGCAGTAAAGCCATTAAAATATTTTGTTTGATTTTGGCGGGTTTTAAATATTAGTATTAAATAAATATTGTATTCTAGGAAAAAGGTAAATATCGTTGGTCAAGTGTGTCAAACTTGCTGTCGACATCATCCCATTTTTCTAACTCTGCAGGACGTGTGATGTATTACACACAAGTTTGCTTTAATTTTGCCTGCACTGAGTTGAAATGAGTACGCCGATAAGAGAGAGCAGACAGAACTTCTGTTGTTACAGGCACGGAGGTTTTTCTCAATGACCATTTTGCTGTTTGGCTGCAAGCTATTTGCGAACAAGCTGTTTCCTCTGTTATTTATATTATCAAGATTATAAAATAAACGATGGACAACGAACTAGACGCTTTCGCGTTTTCAGTCCATTGTACTAATATCAATACATGAATTATTACTCAATTATTTTCAAGAGAAAGTAATTTTGTTGTAAACTACCAAAAATGATTTACAGCTTAGCGCTACGTATCATTTGATTTGCAAACTACATTGTTCAAAGTATATTTTTTTTAAATAAATCAGTGTTCATATTCTCTTATTTATTTATAAACCACTGTAACAAAATAATAAATTTGCTCGCAATAGCCAGCCAACACTGCTGCTTACATAGTTCACAAATTAAAACACTAAGGTTTTTAAAATATTTTTCTGAAATATTTTTTTTACGTTTCTGTAATGCATGTAGGCACATTTTCCCACAATTCTCTCCTTTCACAGTCCCAAAAAAAAAAAAAAAAAAAAAAAAAACACCATATGTTACACAAAACCGTCAAGATTTTGTAATAAAACTCGGTAACGAAGACCCGAAGGTTTCGTTATCGTTTCGAGATTCTTATCGAACACAGTGACATCAAACGAACACTAGAATGCGCTTAGAATAGCTCCTTTCGTTAGTAAACGAAAATTAGAGTAATCACGAATATTTTTGTCGAGAGGAAAACGAAACGAATAACTTAGAATAAGCCCCCGGGGAATTCAATAAGCGGTCCGCGGGTCAGATGCGGCCGCCAAACTGGTCATAGTGTACCTGTAATAACATTTCAAAACATAAGATACTGCAAGCAATACAAGTCAACACGTGTCATATGAAAAGGAAAAAAATCACAATATTGAAATCTAGTAATCAATAATTACGTCAGAGCACATAAATCAGTACGGTTGATTAAATATGTTTGAAAATGTTAAATATTAAGATAATAATTTTAATAAATTAGCAGTGCATACTAGTTAGTATGCTTTCGGACAGTTGTTAATAACAAAACTAACAATACAGTTTTTAGTAATTATGCCTAGGTTACAGATGTCTGTTGAAAAAAAAAAAAACGGCATATATTGTAAATACAAAATTTTCTCTTGGTTAATACACTAAATTTTCATGTATAAAGAGAAACGGTATGCACAACAGTAGCACATAATGATGCTTTGTGATTTAAGATTTTCAAACGCTCTAGGAGGGTGTTACTAGCATGATTATCTACGAGCTCATTTGCTACTTGATACTGAAACAGAAATACAGAATCTAACATCTCCCAGCAGAGACTAATTATAATGTAAAACGATAACACATATTTATAAATTGCAAATAGAATTCTTAGCGTAGCATACTCTTTTAAAAATAGCCAATTCTGCGAACCCATATAGTGGCAATCCTGAACCATCTATAAGTTTGTCGAGCATGTCTTCTCCCTGTTGCTAAATGGCAGACAAGATACACTTCACACTGTCATACACACAATTCCATCTAGTAGCACATGGTGTGGAAAACAATTTTTCTAATATTTCCTTGACTGAATCAGCAGCAACCGTCCTTCTTTGTTTGTCCCACAAGACCTGACAGCGAGCGAATGAAGATCTTGTCACTTTTTTGAATCCTGAATCACTTTCTGCATTCTGGATATCCTAAAAAATAAACCCAATATTTATTTTTAGAAATTAAATACTTAAATAATAACCATAAAAATCCGGTAACATAAACTAGCAAGTAAAATTTGCATTTTTAATACTGAATACAATATTACCTTTACAGCGACTAAGTTCAAGTTGTGTGCTGCACAATGTTGCTGCGGGAGGTATAACGTTGTCCTTCATCAAAAATGGTTGCCAGAACAATAATTTTTAAACTCATTATCATTCTTCTTCGACATCGGTCTGTGAGTGTCAACAAAACATACTTGAAATAAATTACACCATTCCATCAGTTAATATGTAGTAGTCATTAGTTAATATATCATAATAAATTAATCAGAATAACTCCTACTTGAAAGCCTTTACAAAGTTGGAGCCATTATCAGTGACACAAGCCATCACTCTGTTGTGTATACGGAATTCTCCGAGTGCCTTGTCAACGGCGGCAGCCAAGAAGCCATAGGCGTGTCTCCCGCCAGTCTTCCAATAGTTAGCACCGCTGATTTGGGTTCAGGAGTGTCCTTGTCTATCCAGTGGACTGTTATTCCGATATGTGCTCGGCTAAAATGACTCCAGCAAACTGCTGTAATTTCTACAGCAGAAACTAAAGCCAGCGCTGCCATTAGCTTCTTCTTTAGAGACTCGTAGCAGTGTTTGAGGCGTAGGGGCCACTAACTGCCTACACATTACAGGTTGACCTGGAGCTAAACCTTGCACAAGATTCACAAATGACTCATCTTATACAACAGAAAACGGTTGAAGAATGCTGCATACAATGTTCAAAATCAACCTGTCCACAGTTGCCTCACTTGCTCCAATGGCTTTTTGTGAAAATATCAACAAGGTTTGTTTCTTAAGGTTAGGCCTATTTGATGCCTCATTAATAACCTTTATTTTCTTAGTTTCTTCTGAAAGTTCTCAATTTCCCCAATTTCTGCAGGATGAATTCTGTAATATTCACAGTGAAACCAATGTCAAAATTATGCTCGCGTGATAAAGAATTATCAATGTAATATTTGAGAAAATGTAGAGCAAATGTTCACCTCGACCTACTTAATGATTTAAAGTAGTCCTATTGCACAATGATGGAATTGTTCTAACAAATGAAACTTACATGGTAGGTGTATTTTTGCATAATACTATTTTGAATCATAATCATTTCTAATAGTACACATTTCTAATATGATCCCGCATTCGTCTCTCATTTTAAAATGAAAATTTGACAAGTTATAAATTTTTGTTACAGTTCTCTCGCATCGTCAAAATCTTTCTTTCTGTGTGCTATGCAGCAGAACCGCAAGTCTCTGAAAAAAAATTTGGGGTATGACTTCTCTTACTTGTTATAGAGGCCGCTTTCCAACATCTCTATTACAACCATGTCTGTGTTCATTTCGGTGTTGTCTTTTCTTTGAAATACGAAGCATCGTACAAAGGGAACAAACAGTTGGAATAACAATGCAGTTGCCTGTCCTGAGACGAACATTTGCAGAAAATTTAATTTTATATTGCATGAAAAGATAAATAAACGAGAAAACGGCCCTTTCCAAATAAACGAAATGGAAATTCGGGGATTAGGTACTGCACCACTATTCAATAATGTAAGGTTTCATTTCATAAAATAAATAATAATTTGCGACAGTATTAATTCGTCTGCAAAATTCCCATAAAGGTAGATCGCATTAAATTTAACAGATGCAGCACTCAACGCGAGCTCCCGGCGGTGAATATTAATACTGAGAGGTATTGAGTAAAAGTAACAGAGCTGTTTTGTTTGTTCTGCAAAAATAACGTAAATGGTCAACGAAATGTGATGAAATGTAGATATTGTTTCTCTCGAAAGATATGCAAACGCAAGAGAACTACGACACCCACAGAAGGGGGGTTATTATTATTATTTCCTAATGAAACACTCGAGACTACAAGAAACGAAATGCTATTAGACGAGCGAAGAAAGTGAAGGAAGGAAAAGAGTGGACGGTGAAAGCGAGCTCCATAAACAACTGTGGCGGTGGTATATAGTGACCTCGATTCAGAAGCTTGATTTCTGCACGTACGAGATGGGCGTGCGGATAAACACATAAGGTGCATTTCAAGCCATCTTGCACGTAGACATTTTCATTACTATTTTTAATTTATATGTGCCTGCTACCTACAAATGATCCTGTAATAGGCTACAGCATAGACAATTTCTCTACCGACAAACTTCGGCAGCAATATTCACCATCTACAGTTTTGTCTATTTCAAAGGGTATGACCATTCTCGAAAGTTAGGTTTAAACAAACTTTATTGCTATAGGTCTGTTCACGATAAAGTGAGCACTTTTGAAATCAACCTTAGAAAAAAGTCACTATCCCTACATGCATATATTTTAACGGGCGAACTGAGTGGCATGCGCTCAGTAAAGTTGGTAACGATGAGTCAAAAGTAATTCCATATATTATGTAGAATAAAAAGTGTCAGGTAACCATTTGTGGTAACTGTAAGTTATTTCTTTCGCTTACTGGTTTTTTTTTTATCCATCGAAGTGCAAAAAATGAGCAGATTTGCAAAACATTTTCTTTTGTCATAATTTTACAGTTTCACTTGACTGGAACAATACGCAACGTGCATACAAGTAGATCTTAAGCAGGGCTACCAAAAGTTCTCGTTTTGCCGTGAACAGCCTACAGTAACACAATCAGAACGAAAGCTGAATCTCTGCATTTCTGGGCAATGTATTATTGGACGATAAAACTGCAAGCCATAAAATTATTGATGTCGATATCAGCCCTCTTCCACAAAAGGAGGCGTTGGAACTCCATTTGTGCATTGAGAAATGTAACTCTCCACAATTTTCGAGTTGTTCCCTGCGTAGATTGCATGGATATTGATGCAGTATTCACCATCATATAGGGAATTTCTTAAGGAAGGTCTAGGTATATTACGCATTAATATTTAATCTAAGGATAGTAGAGTATTGTCGACGTTTTATAATAAAATCGGAAAAGCCCGCTTTTCGGGCGCTTGCATGACTTACGCTGACTAAACCATAACAGATACACCAAACTAATTACTACAGAATTGTAGATCTCTAAAAGGTCTACAAAAAGTCATCGACAGCATATGTTTATCTTTTAAGGATGATACCAATAACCACGCTTGTCTTTTAGAGGTTTTATATACTTTTTTAGAGGTTTTAGAGTTTATATATTTGCTGTAAACCTAAACAGCACCATATTTGTAAATCGCACCCGAGCGAGGCCGGAGCAGGTCGCTGGCATTTTGATAAAGTAATACGCATTCTTTTTTAGATTGGAAAAGTTGCGTTTCATGGTTATAGGTTGTTCACGGTAAAAATGAGCATTTTTGGAAGCCCTGGTTAAGATCTACTTGTATATGCGTCGTGTATTCTTCCGCCTTATTAAAATTAACATTTCCATGGGTCTCATCACTTCATTCATGCGTCGGTTAAATGAAGTTATGAACTTATTAGAAAAGTACATGTATTACAGATCTCATTTTTACATTTAACTTATGTGCATTACAGAAAACAGAAAGCGAAAGATATAATTTTAAGTTATCATAACTGGTTACCTAACACGTTTTATTTGACATTAAGAAATGGAACTACTTTACAGCCATCGTTACCAACTTTACTGGGCGAATGTTACTCAGTGGGCTCGTTAAAATATATGCATGCAAGGTCAGTGACTTTTTTCTAAGGTTAATTTCTGTGGTGCTCCCTTTATCGCGAACAGCCTTTATAATGTTATGCGTTAATTACATTTTAGTTCCCCATGCGCTCTAAATAGTATAAATTTCTGAGTTCACATGTTGCAATCGCGTAATATGTTGGTACGATTGTACTCGCATTCGGCATTTGTCTTGCAACTAATGAAGAGCGCGCTGCGTGCGCAATGATATTGGCGTCAACCAATCATGACAAAGGAAAGCGTAGGACATTCCACAAACCAGATTATGCACAAGGAATACTGTCAGAGAACTGGGCACAAATGCACTTGACGCCCACTACAGTACAACGTCTGTTTAGGCAATACCAACACACTTTGGTTTTGTCAATTTTGCACTTATTAGTCGCAGTATTCTCCTTTAGGGCTACGTCATCCAGTTCGAAACACCACTTCCTGTGCAAAATTATAATCGATTATAGATTATAAATGAGCACTTTTTAAGGCCCTTCCTATAGGCACTAACCACTAACAAATATAATTTATGACAGCTTCAGACGTTAAGTTTTGGGAGTGGTGGAATGTATACACTTTGTTTAGAGACCTTCAAAACTCGCGTTATTGTTGGAGGACATATTAAACATCACACACTTTTACCTTTGCAACGCGTTTGTCATTGGAAGATTCTTTATATGGCATGCCGTGGGTGACTCTGCGCCAATAAATTGACCCTTCACGAGTATGTGCTCCAATCATGTGCAGTGCAAACAAAAAGGACGTGGCTTCACATCTATGCTGCAGCCAACGAAAAACGAATCTGACTCCGGTATATACATTACAGTGAAGTTCAGACTGTTGCCGAATAATAACGCGAATTTTGTATGTCTCTACCTATGTACATCGGTCAAATGGCAATGCTGAGGGCCTATATTTAAAAGTGTCGGAGAGATTGTGTAAAAGGAACAAATTAGTAGGGCCTTAAAAAGTGCTCACTTTACCGTGAATAGGCTATAAAAACAGAAAGATCATTATACTGGGATAGAGAATCGAACTTTGAGGACACTCCATCCAGCAGATTGTCTGATGTCAGTGTAGCAATCATAAGTAAAGACTGTTCACGATGAAGTGAGCACTTTAGAAATTAACCGTAGAAAAACGTCACTGCCCCTGCATGCATAGAGTATATTAATGTGCACACTGAGTGACATTTCCCTAGTAAAGTTGGTAACGATGGATGGAAAGTAGTTCCATATCTTAAAGTCGAATAAAGAGTGTTGGTAATCATTTGTGATAACTTAAATTATTTCTATCGCTTTTTGTTATTTTTAATAATTCGAAGTGTAAAAATTAGAAGATTTTTAAAATACTTACTTTTCTAATAGTTTGACTCTTTTACGTCACCGACGATTGAAGAACGCGATGAGGCCCGTGGCAATGATAATCTTACGTAAGACGGAAGAACACACGACATGCAAACAAATAGATCTTAAGCAGAGCTTCCATAAGTGTTCATTCTAAGCTGAACAGTCTATAACTGTGCTACCAAGCCGATGTTAAAGCGAGCGTGGAAAATATAGTGTTACGTGCTTCTAGTCTGCGTCATTGACCTTGGTCCACCCCGCGCGATCGGGTGGAAGAGGGCAGAGTAGTTGTCAGATTGCGAGGCGGCGAGTCAGTAAGGAATGTTTTAATGACGGTCGAGCGATAATCCTACCATCGTTTTAAGTAATGAAGGCATTCTGCCGCTATAACCCTTTGGCGGCTCGCAGCTCTTGACCTTCGGCATATAGAATTTCTGCGTTTATCTGAACAGTGCTCTGGATTACTGACCTCTTTCCCTCAGCGTGTCTCGGGTGCGTTGAACCTTCTAGACGGCCAGGGCAACACTATAAATATTGCGACAGACCTCCTGGCCGGGATTGGAGTTTGAGTTCATGAGTGAATGAGTGGCTGAGTTCCGAGCGATAGAAGAACGAGCGACAAGAGAAATGACCAGCGGAAGGGACATCTGCGACTGCGAGTATCAAGCAGTGGCAGGCTGGACTATTGGACCAGATGCGTGAATGAAAGTCATTACAAATGATGGCAACAGACTGACTGAACATGTGTTAATGATGATTATGAGTTAAGTGACTGCAACCAAACAGAGACAATTGAGAATTACGTTAATTGGAGTTGAGATAGACATTAAATATTGCACTCACTGTTAATTAAAAAAAGAGTAATAGTAGACACGGATAATTTTAATGCTGTAAATAATATATGTGTGAATAGATTAGAAATTAAATTTAGTTCCTTTAATTTCATTAAGACCTCCATTCCTCACGAACTCAGATATGCCCCTCAAGCGTCCCATGTAACAATATGTATTTGAAATGTATAACAAAAGATATAAACAATAAATTCTGTGCAATTTCTTTTCGTTTTTTTTTTTTGTTATACTGGTAACACTAGATCGTTTATACAAGTATAATGCCTTCGTAACCACGCACTCACGTAGCCACATTTCATGCAGTGTAAAAGAGCGCCATGATGGTTACATGAAAACGGATAGAAAGTCTGAATTTTCGTGTAATCTTCCAAAACGACACTACTTAAGGCAAAAAATTGAAAACAACGCTTTAAAAAAGTCTATTTTATTGCTTTCGTCCGTTCATATGTATCATGGGTATTCAGTAAGTTAAGACAACCGTGTGTATTTTTACTAAATTTCCATACAAAGTGTTTGAAAATAACTGCTTTACCAGCCAGCTGTCTTTTACTGAATGAATAGAAAGATGTATTATATATGTATATGTGTGTACATATATGCATACAGTTTGTAAATATTAATCCTCAGGGAACAACCCAAATATGGCGGAGAGTAGCATTTCCTAATGCACAAACGAGGTTCCAACCTCTCCTTTATGGAAAAGAGTTGATATCAGCATGAAATATTTAATGCTTTGTAAGTAGTAAGGGCGGGAGCGTTCTAACCCAAAGGATAAGCCGCTTTTATTAATCGGATTATCGATCTGATATAAAAAGGTTAATCATTAATCTCATTCTAATCCGAAAAGAAAGTGTTAACCCCGATTATAATCCTATAGAAAAATCCCTAAATCCGATCTTAATCTTATCGATTTTTAAAAATCTCATTGGATAAAACGGAATGTTTATTTTATTGATACAATTAATTTAATTGAACAATCAAAATTGTGTGTGATAAGGGTAAATTTTCTTTCTTATTTTTGGGGTGGAAGGAGCTCTGGTACATCCACACCCTTGGAGCTCTGCAACTCGATGAGGTGTGGTGTATTGGGGACAGTGTATATATATATATATGGGGGTGAGTTTTATGCAAGAAAGGCCTAAGTGTAATTTTTTTTTTGTAGTGATATTGCTCGTAGACGGCGTTGGTAGATAGGCGACTTTGAAAGTCAGTATTATTGCAAATGAATAACAACATTGCACAAGAGTAAAAATAATTTCCGAGTGTTTAAACGAGTTCTAACTATGAATAAATTACACGAATGTAATCGCAAATTTCAAACTAACACAACTACATGAATAGCATCTGGTGTAGGCAAGTGGTAAATGATCACAAATACGTGATCCTCCAGGTGCCTTAAAATGAATTAATTAATTAACAAAGCTAAACAAGTTCCCATAAATTAAACTGCATTCTTACTAAACACAAGATATATGAAAAATGTGACAATACTAGATGCCTCTCGCACATACCCGACAATATTTTAAAACACGTCCATCTGCCTGTGAGAATGGTGAGGTACTTTAGAAATGGAATCCATGCGTTAAAAGAAATTAATTAATTAACACGCAAAAAAGGAAAATGTTTCATATAGGTCCATTCGCTTGGGAGGTCACTGCAGCACTGACTTGAATATAGAACTTACCTCAACTTATAAACTATGTTTGATTATAGACTGAGGTAAAAAACTCGAAATTTTAATTAAAATTCAAAACGAATGTTTCCAAATAAATTAAACTGCTAACGAAAACAAGTACATGAAAATGACTTAACACATAATGTAATCGCACAAGGAGCTCCTCCAAAATATATATATATATATATGGAGCATGGTCGGAAGCCGACAGCCAAATGAGTTGAAATTTACGAAAAAAAACTCTGGATTTACACACTACTCATACAAATCCTGAATTATATTTAGGAAAAAAATGTATCCCTGCCAAGCTAGTATTAACGACATGCAATTTAAGTAGCGAAACACACAGACAGCGATTTAGCACTACCAGTTAACACAGACAAATAAAGATTTCCAAATTCGCATTTTGAATTTTAAACAGACACAATAGCGTATTTCTTCCTCTCATTTGTACATGTAACTTAAGTGTTTTAAAAAAACATCCGTCCACCTCGGAGGCTGGCGAATCAATGAAGCTAGCTTACATCGAGTTCCTAACTATATATACATGGAGTGTGGCTGAGTTGAAATTTACAAGAAAAACTCTGTATTCGTCCTACAACAGGTAACAAAACTATATTTTTTAATGATAGTTTCACTATTGTAAGAAGAATTCACTTTTAACACAAATTATTTCCATCTAAACATAGGGGCACTTGGAGTACGTGAAGGATGATTCAATCCCGCAATATAATCGTGCAACACTTTATAGAAATGTACTATATATTTTTTAATATAATGGACATACTACAAATTTTTTCTGTTAAGTCTGTGAAATTCGCTGAACTAGTTACCAAAACGACAGCTGACGATCATTCCAAGTTTCGTTGATCAAACACAGATACGTAGTTTACACGAAATTAATTTTATTCCTGTTAAAATAAAATTTTTATATTAATATAAGAATCGTGGCTATCACTCTCCAAAGCCCACTGGCCAACACCGCAAATAGTAGACATCGCAACCCCTTGGTTGCATCACGTAGTCCACCATGCCAAGTGAAGTCGAGAGCCGATGTATATGTGTATCCTGGACAAGTGTTGTCATGAAACTAACATGGCGGCAGACTGCAAGAACTGTTCACATCAATCCTCACTGTGCCCCCTCCCACCCCCTAGTCAAGACCGTGTATTTGTGCGAAAAGACACTTTCTATCCAAGGATGCAAACTCCCCTCCTCCTCCACTGCAGAGTTCGTTTTCAGAAGGCTGCCCTTTCGAAGGCCATGCATCCTACCATCGATCCAACATTTCAAAAACCTGTTTAGCGGCAACCAGTCCCTCCACCTCTAATGTAGAGTTTGTTTTCGGATGACTGTCCTATCCATGGAGGGCGGTGCAGAGCCCTCGCTATCGATTCAACGTCATGCACCTCCTCCCCTTACACCACTCAAGAACGTGTTTTTCAGATATCTCGAGAAATACCTGGTCCACATAGCCCTGTTCTCCCTCCCTTCACCACCCACTGCAGAGCGAGCATTTTACAACACGAGAGCTGCCTCGGCCAGGAACGGAGGTTTGCTTCAAGGCCAAAGCAAGTCTTTTTTGCAAAATGTCGTGAAGGGTCCATCCCTTGAGGCAACAAAGGATTTTGAACTGACCTGGGCTAGTTGCCTACCCCTCTTCCCTCTTCCAACAAACTGATATTTTCTCTCCAACACTGAAGCTTCCTCCTATTTTTCGAGACGCAAGAGCCTGGGATATTCCCAGCTAACTAAAAAAATCTCACAAGTGCATCTGATAAAATTTATATCCCTGAAGTTAAAATGAAGTTTCATTAATCCCATCAAGATAATACCCAGATTTAACATTCCAAGAAATTTTATATTTTAATCCAAGATATTTTATTTTTTAATTTTGCAAACTTTATCCCATTTCCAGCAAACTTTTTCCCAGTTTCCAGCAAACTTATTTAAGTTTAAACTAATCAATGATTAATTATTATACCAATACAAGTATAAGATATTTTTAACTTGCTAAACAAAAAATTTAAGTAATCAAAAGCACACATCTTTCCACTTACAGAAGTTAAACTTAGAACACTATTATTAGATGTAAGCAATACTCAAGTTATCCTTTTTTTTTCAACCATTGAAAACTTATGTGAAACAAATTCACATTAAAACTTAATGTTTTATTAATAACTTATTTATTTATCTAGCAGAGAAAACATACATATTCAATCTGGTTTTGAAATATTTGTGCATACTTCACATGTAGTTTTTCCTAGTCTGAAGTAATTTTGACTCTACTTTCTACCATGAAATGCATATATACTCGAAGTTATTTACAAATTGTTTTCCCTAGAAATAAATATCGATGTGATATTACTGAAATAACACATATCCAGCTTCATATGACTGATATCCAAGCAGAAATCTGTCAATGTTCACTATATTTCAACTGATGTTTCTAAAATGGCAAATTTAATGCAAATTTAAAGGAAAATGGTGGCCATTTTTACATATGTTGAATTTTATTTTTTTAAGAAGTTTTCAATTATGTTTGCTGACTTTGTATAAAATATGAGTGTTTTTACCAGGAGACATCTTCGTGTTGAATCTTCAGCTGCAGCAGTTGTAATATGTTTTTATGTTCAAAAAATATTTTTATTTCAAAGTTCATTGAATTCTGCCACTGCTTGCTGTAGAGTTCTAGGGCAGCGGGAAACATTGAGGTGTGTGGCTAAGATCTCTTCCTACCTGGCCCCTGAAAATATATTTATGTTACTTGATGCTTGGTTTTGGTAAATCCTCTATGGTTCTTGAACTTGACCAGCGGCCCACAAAGAGTTCTCGAGATAGTATTCTGTTCCCTCTCCTTTCAAATTCATTCATTCAGATGTATTCGATTTTCTCCGTCGTTTTTTGTACATTCCTCTTGGCTCTTCAGAGTGTGTTTTAATTGAAATGTTAGTTTTTCTCTATCATCAAATTGTAAGCAAACAACTTGTAAATTTTTTCTTCAATGAAAGTGAGCAAACAAATAGCCTAACTTTAAAATATTTTCAAATTCCAAAGAACATTTTTCATTTAAAATGCAGTCATATTCAAGTACTTATGACACATCCAATCATTCACAAGATATTATATAATGTCACGAGGAAAATTTTCAATCTAATAAATAACATGTCACAGTATTAAATTTTAACATATAAAAATTTTATTCAAAATCCTTTTTTTTATATATATTCATAAAACATATGTTATTTAACATTCATAAAACAAATTCTTTTTCACATCAAACATGTTAATATCACAAAACTTTATTCAAGTTACTACTGAAAACCTTACAAGCTTAAAAAGTATTGCCACCTCGTGCTACATCACAAATAATACAATCAATTACAAACGTTTACCAACGTGTTACCTCTCAAAGCCAAACAAGCTGTTTAACCAAAACATCATCTTGCATTATAAAAATGCAAAAAAATTACAACAATTCCTGTTACAACAGAAAATCATTAAAGATATTTACCATTATGTGTGTGTAGCCAAACAAGTTTTTTTTAACCAAAACACCATCTTACATCGTAAACTGCAAAAAATCACAATTCCTGTTACGACTGAAAAACATTAAACATATCCACCATTACATGTGTAAGCCATACAGGATTTTTAACCAAAACACCATCTTACATCATAAAACTGCAAAAAAAGCACAATTACTCTTACAACTGAAAATCAGTAAACATATTTACTGTTATGTGTGTAAGCCATACAAGCTTTTTAAACAATACACCATCTTATATAAAACTGCAAAAAATTACAACAATTCCTGTTATGACTGAATATCATTAAACAATTTTACTACTATGTGTGTAAGCCATCCAAACTGTTTAACCAAAACATCATCTTACGTCAAAAAATTGTAAAAAAAAAATCACAATTTATGTTACAACTGAAAAACTCTCCAACATTTTATGATTGAAATAATACAATTTAATAAAACTTTCAAATATTTTTTCGTCAGAAATCATTAAAATCATTAACTTCATTAGCAAATTGTTAAAACGTTAACAAACGAATGAGTAATGATTAAATGGTTAAAACTTTTAATAAATAGAATGAAATTCATTAAACTTTTAACAAATTGAAAGAAAAATTTATTACATAATTGATTTTTAACAAACTGAATGAAATGTTCTTAAAATTGTTAAACCTTAAACAAGTCTTTAGAATTTTGTTAAACTTTTAGTAAATCATTAACCATTTTAATAAATCTTTTGCAACTTGAATGAAATTATCTTAAAATCATTCCAACTTTATCCTTTCAATCACTGAACCTGTAAAAAACTGCTCAGATTATTACCGGTGAAAATCATTAAATCTATAAAAACTACACATATTATGCCTGAAAACCATGTCACAATATGACATCTGAACATCCATACAATTGTAAAACTGAAAAAAATTATTAAATTATGTTGCATCAGAAAGCATTACTCTAAGATTAAATTTTTTTTGTTAAAATTTCTGTTTAGATTTAAGAGATAAGCTTAATTTGTGTTTCTTTACAGAAACAACAGGTGGTGGTGGTGATGATATTGGTGATGTTATAGGAGTATAAATAATTTCCTGTAGTGAAGGTATGAAAGTAGAAGGAGGTGGGAAAATTAATTTATGCTGCGGTGATTCAGGTGATAATAATAATACAGGAGATGGTAAACTTGACTCAGGAGAAAACACAAAATTGAACTCTAAAAACTCTTCCAAATCTTGATATAACTGGTTTTTTGACATATCTTCCCGCACATTATTTGACGTTTAATCTAGTGCAGTTCTACACAAACACCATTGCTCATTTTTGTGTACATGCCTCGCCTGACTTGATAATATAGAGGTTCCGATCTCGACATCGAAGGCATCGCTGTAGACCTCAACTTCGAAGGCAGTGCTGCAGACCTCGATGTCGCAGGCATCGCTGTTGGTCTCGTTAGTGTAGCTTTCAATATACTTGGTCTCGATGTTGAAGGTTTTACTGTAGAATTCGTCAGCGTAGACATCACTGCAACTGCTCTCTACATTGAAGGTGTTACTGTAGAATTCGTCAGCGTAGACATCACTGCAACTGCTCTCTACATTGAAGGTGTTACTGTAGAATTCGTCAGCGTAGACATCACTGCAACTGCTCTCTACATTGAAGGTGTTACTGTAGAATTCGTCAGCGTAGACATCACTGCAACTGCTCTCTACATTGAAGGTGTTACTGTAGAATTCGTCAGCGTAGACATCACTGCAACTGCTCTCTACATTGAAGGTGTTACTGTAGAATTCGTCAGCGTAGACATCACTGCAACTGCTCTCTACATTGAAGGTGTTACTGTAGAATTCGTCAGCGTAGACATCACTGCAACTGCTCTCTACATTGAAGGTGTTACTGTAGAATTCGTCAGCGTAGACATCACTGCAACTGCTCTCTACATTGAATGTGTTACTGTAGGAATCATTAACAAAGGCATCACTGCAACTGCTCTCGATGATGGAGGTGTTATTGTAGGATTCGTCAACGTAGACGTCACTGTAACTGTTCTTAACATTGAAGTCATTGAGAAGAGCAATGGCTATAGAGTAGATACACATTCTTCGTCATCAAAAAGTTGAATTATTTTTTTATCAAATCATCTTGTCTGTTCACTATATCATCAAAATAATCCCAGTTAAAATCTGTAAGTTCGTTGTTAAAATCTTGGGTAGGTAAGCCAAGAATATAATCTTCATATGAGCACGACATGGTAAGGCAAACCGAACTGACAAACAACTGGAAACAGTGGAAGGGGCGCTGAGGCTGAAGCCCTATTTATAAAATTTTCAAATTCCCATGTAAACATTCGAGAAAACTGATTTCTCCCCTGCAACCAGAAGTTAGAAGTCTAAATACCCAGCACCCTCCCTTCCAGCACTCCTGTCTTTCAAATATCTTCAAGCTAGCACCCCAACCTCTGAGACAAACCTCTGTGCTAAGTTTCTTCCTCGAAGAAATGAATAACATTTATTTATCACTAAAATATCTTCTGCTTCATAACAAATCAATTCTGTTTATTTAATAATCAATTTAAAGGATAGGCAATGTATTAGAGATAACGTATTCAATAAACCAATGTATTATTTATAAAAAAATGTATTATAATCCATAAAAGCCATTCATGCTTGCTATTATCCCTCTTTCTGCTTCTCTAAGATTACTTTAATCTTTTAAACAAAATATTAATTATTTTTGTTTCCAAAATTTTAATGAAATTATTTTTTAATAGAATGAAGTATTAAGTTTTTTAATATTATGACATCAGCTAATATTTTTGCAAATCTTAAATTATCATAAAATATTTTTATTCGAAATATATCTTATCTTAGTCAAGAAATGGTTTACAGTTTACAATCTAATTTTAAATATATATGTTCACATTTTCTTAAATCATATATTGTTAATCATTTATGCTAAGCATATATAAATATTTTTTTATGTTAATGTGTCCGAACATGTTTTCAATATGGTTAAAATTATATTTCATAAAGTCTTTTAACTTTTTTTGGTAATGGTTAATGTGTATGGGGAAGTAAAACTTGTTTCATAAATATTTGTTTATTTCTATATGTCTTAAGTATTCTTTTAATTTGTGTATATTTTCCTGCATAATGTAGTTTGCAAAGCAAATATTAATTTTTATCAAGTAGAAAAAACAATATTTAGCATGAGAGTTTCCAAACATCTAGGAAGACATTTTGCCCTTGGTATTCTTGACAGTTAAATTCGTTGACCTGAACTACCTTCCCCAGCAGGAGGGAACAAGGATGTTGACAGATTGCTTTGTCAAAAGAGATATTTTCCCCAGGGTGTTATAAAACCAAAATGCGTTCTGTGGGGGTTTGTTGGAGTCAGGCTGGCAACCTCTTAGGTCTCGTTTTTTTTAGTTGGTACCATTGGAAAAATGTTGAAATTTAACATTGCAGGATTATGACAGGAGAAGAAGCGGTCACACTTCTGGGCTTATATAGCTCTAAACAACAATTTTTCACATCTGGAGACATTGGCAAATGCTATAAGTCTAAGATTTCGAAGCTAGTATAAATTTGTTAGCTAATAATTTTGATCGGAAATATTCCATGCTATTTATTTGAAGTAATCATCTATAAAATTGAACATATCTACCTTTTTCACATGCAGTAACGAATTCATATTTGTTTAATTAACAGTGTTACATTGATTAATACTATTATGTAATATGATTACTATCATATATAACCTAGCCAGGACTCGAAGCCAGAAACTAACTAATATCAACCATGCCTTATCCGGGATGGTATATAGTATACTTAGTTATGGAAAAGTGGTTAGAGTGCTGAGTTCCAGAACTTTTCCTCTTGCTTTGCATTACAATACCTGTACATGTTAATGAGGCATACATTTTTCAAAATATTTTTTTTTGTTAGGAAAACAATTTCACCTTTAAAAAGGAAATGGTTAAATAAAAGTGAAAATTCAATTTGCAACATATTTATTGACAAAATATATACTAACACATCATATCATTATTCCGACGTATGAAATAAATGATTTTTCATAACACATAAGTAACTTCAGGGCATCCCAAAATATTATCACACACTGCATCAAACAAGTACAGAATGATCCAGGAATTTATGTACAACACTAGCAAAAACAGGATGTCACACAAATAACACAGTAATTTCTTTCTGAAACACAGTCGAAATGGTTTGCTCCAACATGCTAGTAACTTGCTGATATTCACTTTATATTTTGATTTCTGTATACACAAACAGGTGACCTCGTTGTCTTTTTGATCCATCTTTACCAACTAGTGGATAACTTCAACCAAATACTTTTTATATTAAATTATCCTCATCCTAAATAATGACATATGAGTCGAATAATATCCACAGGTGATTATATAGGAGAATCATCAAAGTCTGTTTCACCAGAGTCAGACATTATTGGCCAAGTTAGCATTAATTTTGAGTTTTCCTCTGCAGAGAAAAACATTGAATTAGATCCATATGTTTTACGTTATACACATTTTGTAAAATGTATTTTTGCTCAACTCTGCCTACATATATTTCACAATTATTTAGGTAATGTTTGCAAATATCTTCAATGTGCTCATACTCTATACACTCTCTCTCCTATTTAAAACCATAGTGATGGTTAGTAACCCATCTATTAATTTTCTTGTATTTGGGAGTTTGATAGTTCCCGTGAAATGGTGCTTTGAAGCTAAATACAGTTGTATATTATTTCATTTCAGTAAAAGGTAATTCTTGAATGAAAAATTTTTCTCCAGATTCAAATACCTGTACATTACAAAGATATGTTGTCGTAGCCGTGGTTCATTGCATACCGACTCAATTCATTATTTTCACCAGCTTATCTCTTACCAAGAGTAAACTTGTATATTTTCCAGAATTGCTGCATTTGCAACAATATCAATTTATGAATCAATCACACTCCACGCTATTTTTGAGCTAATGCTAGAGTTATAAAAACCTCTAAACCCCACGATCTGAATGCAATGTCTAAATTCTTCCCTTTTCGATCAATTTTAAAAATTTTAAACATTCATGAGTTGTAATTTCACTATGCAGCATCAACCATTCCACACTGCTTAATTCAAATGTTACACCTTCCTCGTTGTTAGCTGTATCATGTATAGCATTCAAACACATATTGCCTAATAGAATTACTAGTTCTTGTTTAGCATTTATTATGACGTGTTTGTTGTCTTCAGCAAAGCCCAAAACCATAATTAATGGTATAACAACTTCGTATTTTTCACCTGGGTTTATTTGTAGTGTGTAATCATTAGCATTGCTCCACCCCACCATAATCACTGTATAAAGATAGTTTACAGTTTCAGAGAAATAGTTCTTTATCATGGAAGTAATTCCAACATCTCGTGTTTGATCGATTTCCACTCCATTTAGCAGCTATGCAATTCTGTCGATTAAATTAAGTTTTCCATTTCTTACTAACTTTTGTAGTTGCTGGATTACGTGCATCGGCTACCTTTTTAATTGTTCATCTAAATATTAAACTTGATTTCGATGGTAACATGTAAATATCGTGATTTTGTATTGAAATCCTTATTTCCAAAGGGAATGTATATGGACCTATTTGGAATGGTTCATACACGTGTATTTCTATATTAGTGATTGCATTTTCATAACTGATTGGCTCAACATTAAGTATGTCTTCCAACACAGTCTACGAGCAATATCACTACCAAATCATTAAAATTTACACTTAGGACACTCTTGCACAAAACTCAGCCATATATACCCTGTCCCCAACACGCCACACCTCATCGAGTGTCAGAGCTCCAAGGGTGAGGATGTACCAGAGCTCCTCCCCACCCCAAAAAGAAAGAAAATAATTAAGTACAACTATACACTTCACACAATAATTTTATTGACTAATTCAATTAAATTGATTGGATCAATCAATCTAATCGACATTCTATGTTATCCGATGAGAATTTAAAAAATAGATCGGATTAAGATCAGATTAAGTATTAATCGAAAAAAATCATCGGATTAAAATTGGATTAACAATTTCTTATCGGATTAAAATCGGATTACGGATTAACCCTTTTGATATCAAATCGACAATTCGATAAATAAAACCAGCATCCTCTTTGAGTTAGACCGTCCCCGACCCTACTACTTTTGTACTTCGTCATTCAATAGTGTATTGTGCAGAGACAGAGGTTTACCATTCATTCTGGCTGTGTTGCTTAGCAATAAAAGTCTGCTTCAGCCACATTTTCAAGGTGGTTACACCTTTCCGAAATAGACTAGACTGTAGGTCGTATTAATTACTTCCTGCCTTTTTTGATGAGAAATCACCTTCCTAAGTTTGTCAGTAGGGTTTAGATCCAACCTGTATATTAATTCATTGAGCGACTAAATGATAGGTATCTTCTGTAAGGAAGGTTTACTTTTACTATGAACACAAGTACGATCGTAGTTGCAATACGAAAAAATACCGTTCTAAAAAGAACGGGTTCAGCGCTTTGTTACGACCTACCATTACCATGTCACATGTTTTAACACAGGACACAAAATAGAAGCAGCGACACAAAGAAATGATTCAAGATAATGACGCATCCACTACCGACCTGAAGCTACTGCAGTATTAATATAACATGGTGGCCACTCATTTAGAAAACCTGGAAAACAGGAATAAGTCAGGGAATTTGAAAACTGTCAGGGAAGTCAGGAAAATGTCAGGGAATTTCGAACAAATTGGGTTAATGTCAGGGAATTCTGTGATATGCATGCTGTATTTGCCAATTTTATCATCAATCATGCACCACTTCCAGAATCATATTTAATAGTTTTGATGATTGTAGGTAACACACTTAGGGATTTTTTTTTCTTTTCTTTTTTATGTAGAGAGCAATTTTCGAAAATCAGAATAGTATATTTTTTGGTGTATTATAATGGAAAGGCGTCAATCCTAGCAGTAAAAAAAATTGCCATAAAAATGTCAGGGAGAAAAGAACATTTTTGTCTGGATATCAGGGAAATGTCAGGGAATTTTCAAATGGAAAAGAAAATGTGGCAATTCTGTATAATGAGCAGTACAGCAGTTTACAGCTGCGAAAATCTCACGAGAAACGAAGAAACCAATATTCTGCAGGTTACTTTCTCAGACGAAGTGTTGTGTGTTGGTGGGTAAATGCAGTTCACGGTAAAATGAGCACTTTTGAAAGCCCTGATTACAACACGTTGTGTATTATTCCGCCTTATGTATAATTAACGTTGCCGTGAGCCTCATCACTTTATTTATGCGTCGGTCAGGTGAAGATGTGTAATTATTAGTAAAGTAAATAAAATACAAATCTGCTCATTATTGCACTTCAATGCATTAAAAAAAAAAAAAAAAAACATAAAACTAAAGATATAATTTAATTTACCACAGATGGTTTTATCTACCACTGTTTATTCGACGTTAAGGTCGCTTTATTAGATGTGACATTTTGTTTAAAGGTTCATTTACAAAAGTGCTCACTTTGTCGTGAACAGTCTTTACTTTGTTACCCGAGTTGATCCCCAAGCTGTTGGAACCGTCATAAAATTAGAAAGTCCGGGCGTCTTTCACCTCACTGAGCATTACCTCATGAAGTAACACTCGACCTTCAACTTTTTTTTTTTTTTTTTTTTTTTTTTTTTACGGTCCTGTAGGCACATCGTTATTTTGCGCGGGCAGCTAAATTGGCCGCGGCACTGGAACAGACTTGAGGCGACTATAGTCCATTCGAGGTGTCATCAAACTTTTGAACCAAACCTTTGAAAAAAAATCTCCCCTCGTATGACGTGTTTGGTTGTTTCCCACGTATGTTACTTGTTATAGGCTGTTCACGGTAAAATTGGCACTTTTGAAAAGCCCCGCTTAAGATCTACTTGAATGGACGTTTTGTGTGTTCTTCCGCCATTGTAGAAAAAAAATAACATTGTCGTGGGCCTCGTCACATTATGCATGCGTCGGTCAAATGAAACTTCGAAATTATTAGGGAAAGTAAATATTGCACAAATCTGCTCATTTTTGCACTACGATGCATTACGAAATACAGAAAGCGAGAGATTTAATTTAAAACTTTCGGCTCGACGGTAATATATAGAACTACTTCATCCCTCCATTGTTGCCAACCTCACTGGGCGCATGGCTCTCATTGCGCCCGTTAAAATGCATGCAGCTAGGGGCAGCGACTTTATTCTAAGGTTGATTACATAAGTGCTCGCTTTATCGTAAATAGCTTTTACAAGCTTATCTTGCCGACCTCCCTTGGCGCAGTCAATTGGTGCGCCACAGATCTGTGGTGCGGGAGGCGCTGGGCTCGAATCCCGGGTAAGGCATGGGTGTTACTTTATGTTAGGTTATAAGTTAGTCAGTAAGACGTCCCCTGCTAAGATTTCAAGCATGAAACCAGTGGACGTTTAAAAGCCCTTTACAATACAATACAAGTTTTTAATACTTGTGTTAAGATAAAAATATCTCATTTTGAGTTAAATTTAACTTTTACTTATATTCTACCTTCAATTTACTATATTTCTTTTTTAATTAATAGAAATAAAAACAGGGAGGAAATAGGTATGTTGGTAACGCCTAGTAAGAAATACTTCTTGTGTAAAATCATATTACATTGAGTCCACACGAATCTGTTGCATTGTCACTTAGGTGTTATTCTCTATACTAAGTTAAGCTTTGCTCGTATGAGGCGGAGAGTAGGGGGAAAATGGGGATTCGGGGACTAAGCGATCCAGCTCCTGCTCCTGCTCCGGGTCGCCATCTTAGATTACATTTATTCGTGCTCTATAATTCCACCAACTTGTTAATCCATATGTATTCATGCTCTGCCATCCCTCCTTGTCGGCCACAATTTTGACATCTCTCAACTTTGTCCGCCACCAGGAGCAGTGTAGTTACAGTTTAGTGGTTCTCCACCAGGCGATCTGTATATGTAGTTACAGCACCCACCACCAACTGCAGGTTCTGCCATATGCTACAAGGAGCGCTAGTGTCACTGCAGCCATCTTGTTTAGTTCTCGAGTTGGTTGCTAACAGCAATGCATTTTTTAGTAATCAAAATATTATCGGGAAGAGGGTGGGATCGAACTGCCGAACGTTGGGTCGCCAGAATAATACCTTAAACCACTCGGCTACCAAGATATGCTGTAGGACAAATGTTTAAATATGCTATATACAGAAATACTTTAATTTAAATGGTGATCTAGACAATCATCTTATATTTTCGTTTGCAATTTGTTTACATTTGCTGACAGTAGGCAACATTTGTTGCAGTTAAAAATTTTTCCAATCATGTGAGGACTTGTAAATTTTCACTCATATAAGACTTAGTATATTTTTCACCACATGGAGGACTTGTAATAGTTCCCATCTACCCACTCTTCATAGGTATATTACTACCTTAACTCTAACCTAACCTCAACCTAACCTCAACTAAACTAACCTCAACTATCCTAACTTGACCCCAAACTAACATTACACATAACCCCTACTTCACATAACCCAACCTCCATCAAACCACTACACTTAATTAAAAACAAAAAACTAAACAGAACAGAGGATTTCTTGCTCTCAAGTATGTGTGTATATGTGCATGTGTTTGTGTATGAGGACTGGTGCATCTGATGCCATTTAAGAGAAAGTTTATGACAGGGATTTTATGAAATTCAAGATCAGAAATTAATTTAAATAACTACTATTGAGGTGGAATATCCTGGAAGTAGATCCTCAGCAAGGCTTCAGAAAAGTTGGACGTAACTGTGAACAGCCTATAAAGTGGAAGTCACATAGCCCCGACAAACACAGCACGACACGACGGAAACCGCAACCACAACACGACATTTATTTTTTCCATGTGACTGCTCGATTTTACAGCCCGACCGTTTACTGACGCGGCACGAGTAGATTTTTCGAGTCCATTTAGAAGGCGCTGATTAACTACGCTAGTTTCAAAGGCGGTAGACTGACGGGAAATTTTGAATACATGATGGTGACAAAGTGTTAACGCTAATCCAAATTTTCAAAAATAAATTTTTTTTATGCTGCGTATTTGACATTGGCAAACAATTTCATTTTGTGAGGTTGTACATTCTGTGCGTCGTGGCGCACGACATGACGAAAATATAAATCGTATATTTCATTGGCTGTTTAGTTTTAAGTGTCGGGGCTGCCGTGTCGTGCTTGTCGAGGTTATATGATTCCGGCGTAAAGGCTTGGTTTCCTCGAAGCTGAAAACTGAACTGAACTAAACTTAACTAAAAACTTAACATCTGTAAGTAAAGTTTCACGTGACAATGAACGGATATATAATTACTTATGGCAGTGGTTTCCTCTAAATGAAAACCTAACAGAACTAGACTCTACTGAACGTAACTGAGAACTGAATTAATATCTTTCCAGTTTGTCACTAGAATTCTCGGTGGGGAAAATATCGGTGCGAGTGGTTTTGTTTTCAGTTAAATTGAGTCCAGTTATTTTCTCGCTGGGATTTGCAAATTAATTGTGTGTTGAGATATTTAAGTTCTTCTTTCTAGTGCATCAAATATAAGCGATGAGTGTTAATTGCAAATTTAGTGCAGCAGAAGAAGAAAGGCTAATTGATATTGTTTTCAAAAATGAATTTTTATACAGCGCACAGCATAAAGAATTTAGAATCACTGAAAATAAAAAGCGTGATTTGGAAGGAGCTGGGTGAATAATTGGAAAGGTCCGGTTAGAAAATGTGAATTGTGTTGTATTAAAATGAAAAGGGAAACACGCTCAATTGTTTTATGTGCCACTTAATTTGATTCTTTATCCACGGGACAACTTTTAGCACGCCTGTAGTGCAGGAAGAACCTTGGGCGGAGGTAAACATTGATGACGAACAGATATAAGCGTTCTAGAAGAACATGCTTGTAGTTCTCCGCAGCCTGTCGAAGCAGACACTGTCCCCGAAACCCCAGTGTCTACACGGAAGAAGAATAGGTGGGGTTTCCGATCCATGCCCACAAGACTATAGCGATCAATAAAAACTGGAGCTTCTAAAAAAAATTTGCACTCGATATGAACGGCCGGAGAAACCAGACAATATCGAGTTATTTTTTAAATATATATCTGTGTCACAGGCCTGGAATTGCCGAAATCGAAAATTGCCAAAATTTAGCTAGCAGTATCTCAGCAGCTAGTAGGGAATGTAGAGCTTCAGCTAGCAGAAGAGGAAGAAGCAAAGCGTGTGTGTGTGTGTATATATATATATATATATATATATATATATATTTACAACAAACTAGCTTGTGACATTATCATTGTCCCGACTTAATTACTATATATATATATATATATATATATATATATATATATATATATATATATATATATATATATACATATATAGTAATTAAGTCGGGACAATGATAATGTCACAAGCTAGTTTGTTGTAAATATAGAAACATAATTTAGGTTACGTCTGTACATTCGGCCTATTTATATTGTGGTCATGTTACATACATTTTTGTCTATTGTTTTTTTTTTGTATGTGGCAATATGCTGACAATAATAAAGAAGACAGTACGCATGTAACATTTTGGATACAAATAAATGTAGCCATTCGATTAACAAATACAGTATTACGAAATACCACTAAAATGAAAGTGATGTTTTATTGAACTCTCGTTAGTGTTGTACACAGTGTTTCTTCTGCTGTTACAGGATTTTTGTTCCTGTTGCAAGGTAGGACATCGATATTTTAGGCTATTGATGGTAAAGTGAGCGCTTTTGAGGCCCTAGTTACTTTTTACTTTAAGCTATTTCTTTTCCTTTAACCGCCTTTTTAAAAATAAATATTGCCATATAAGTAAATAAGTAATAAACAGTGTGTATAGTCCACCGCTTTCGTAAGTGAACGCCTGTTGTTAAACAAAATTTATTTATTGTCTCTTATTCCAAATTAGAGGGCTTTCTAAGAGCTCACTTCACCGCGGATAGTCTTGATCTGTTTTTACCCGCTTTAAGATGTAATGAAATAGCAAAGGTGTTAACCTACAATACTGTACAAATTTTGTATCATTGTCTTTATAGTGATTCTTTACGAACACTTCCAAACGACGATTGGCAGACAGTGCAAGATTTTTACGTCCTTTTGCTGGTCTTCGGCCATGGTTTCGATAATCTGTTACTTCATCCACCGAGATAAAATCAGTATATCCTCTTCTAGCTCAATTTCTACACAGTCATGCAACTTGCTCAACCTCTGTTCCGCCTTTTCGACACATTCGCTTTTTATTTACGTTTAGTTTTTAGTTTTATAGGAAACCAGACTTAACTCATCTGAACTGACAACTCGATGCAACTTAACTTAAAATGTCTAATCAGTTTCGAGTTCTCGTTCTGTTTTCAGATTGGAGGACACCGAGCCTTTGGTCTTGATTCGTAGGTTCTGTCGGACACAGGAAAAGTACACAGCAATTACGTTCTTTCTCCTTTCGCACGCGTTGTGACTGCGAGGAATACGACATTCCCAGATATCACACACATTTTCTGGGAGTGTTGCGCGCTAAAGGCTGCTCGCGAATAACCGAAAGCTTCTGGAAGCTCTGCCCAGGGTACACTTTTATTTTCATTTTGTATTATTCCGCAACAGGTGAACATAACATTGGCGTGGACCTGTTCGCTTAATCCATACGCTCTCCACGTAAAACTGCGGAACTGCTGGGGATATAAATGTGTTCGCTGTTATTTTGGAACTTTTGAATTCGACCATTGAAAAAAGTCACCGCCCGTGCGTGGGCGCATTTTAACGGACACGCTAACTGCCAAGTGCCCAGTAAAGTTGGCAGCGATGGAGCGGACGTAGTTCCACATCCTAAAGTTGAATTGGAGGTGTGAGGTAAGAATTTGTTAATACTAATATGATTTCTTTCGCTTTCTGGTTTATTTTAATGCATACATTTATGGAATATTTACTTTTCTAATAATTTCGCAGTTTCGATTGACCGACTCATGAATAATGTGATCAGTCCCATGACGATGTTGAATTTACATATGGCTGAAGGATACACAATCTGCGTACAGGTATATCTTAAGCAGGGCTTTCAAATGTGCTCAGTTTGGCGCGAACAGCTTGTACCAATCCATACTATACTATAATATGATGTTTGAAACCAGAACAACTTCAGTTGCCGTAGATTAAACATTACACTCACAGTACGTTTATGTTGAGAACTGCTTTCATTAGTTCACTGTCAACTATAGCCCGTTCGCGGTTTATTCACACTTCATGAATCAAAACTTAAGAAATTCCCCCCCGACGTTTTTGGTTAATTCCTAAATATGCCATCAACTATCACAAACGTTTTATACTTGTGTTAAAATATAATACATAATTTTTGGTTAAATTGAATCCGCGTGAATGAATTAAAAATCATATTTGGTTCGTGTATTTTTATTAGGACCTCCACCACTCACGAACTCAGATGCGCCCCTCAGGCGAGCCATGTAACATTATATTTTACACACTTGAACAAAGTTTGCCAGCCTGTAAGGTGGGTGCATTAAATGGAAAGTAATACAGAAACAAGCGATCAAGCATTATTAAACGCGCCATCGTGGATTTATTCATTTTTCGTCGCAAGTTCCATTTCCGTTGGTTTAACGGAATTCTTCTCTTGACATGTCCTGAATAACGGCTTATCGTGCTTTGCCACGATATAAAAAATTTAATGCCTTCATTAATTTTTAGTTAGAGACTTCCGAAAGAAAGAAATAAGTGATTTTTTTTTTATCTTTGAGGGAGATCGCAGAAGTGATTCTAACATGAGTACTGAAGCTGTATTGACTTTACGAAATCTACGAAACGATGTCCTGTCACTTGTCGGTGCGTGAAACTTAGTACGAAATCTGCGATGCGTGTTTTGACGAAAATTCCCTTTGACGTGCAGTTATGCTGCAATACCGTTATTAAGAAAACATCGTTGGCAGAACTGGACTCAACCTTCAGTCTCCGCCGTACAGCGGCCAAAGAACAGGATATTTCAATCGTCAAGGCTTCCCAGCCTCTCACTATTCGGTTTTTCATTCATTCATGGCCGCTTACGTAAAAGAAATTCATGGCTTGTGCTGAGCTCAAGACGGAAACAGATTCGTTTGTAACAACGGCATCTTGTACTACCCTTTCAATTACTTTGTTTTAGAGTTATGTGATCTTCATCTGCTATGTGACGTACATACAAGATTAAATACATAAATAATATTTTGAGAATTTATTTCTTTTAGCTAATTAAATATAACTGGTTTTGACATAGCGCCATGAAATAAATTTGCGAATGTTATAGGAGAAATGTTTGATTTTCGCAAGTTACTTTACCGTACACTAAAAATAATTTACTTAAAGCTTTCTGTATGACAAATAAAACATTTTCTTTGTAGGTTTATATTTTACAGTAATGCAATATTCCTTTAACTCAAAAGAGAAGGTTAGAGAAAAACATACATGGGTTTGCTGTTAAATTTTTTCTTCATACGAAATTGCAATATTACCTTCCTAAGAAATAAACATTCTTTGAGCTGCTTTTGTTCGCAGTAATGAAAAATTTCTTCATAGCAAATGTTTTCTATCGCTCATTGAAATAGTCAGTACTTCATTGTTGTCCCGCCCCCAAATATACTTAAACCAATATATTGTGCAGTTACGAAAGTGCAACTGAGCGAATTGACAGTCCTCCTGCAGGCGTTTAATGTCACTTCGAAGTGAAATGACTCTCCAAATCACTAACCTCAATTCTTCCCTTAAACTGGCATTATTTCTTTACTCGCGTTGCCACCTGGCCTAACTTACCAACCAAAGGCAATCGAAATGTATAATCCATTCACGGTTACTTCCAACTTATCTGGAGCCCTGCTAAAGTTCTACTTCCAGGATATTCATCCGCCTTGGGCAACCAAAGCTTAAGTAATACTATAAAATTATACCAAAGGAACAACGCACCGAATTCGTGCGCGCTTAGTTATAATGACATTTTGCATGAGAACTATTTCTTACTATGCAGTACCAACACATGTTTTTTCTCGCTGTTTTACTCATATTTATTATAAATGAAATTTTATAATTTATAAAAAAAAAATATTGGTATAACTTCAATTTAACGAAAAGTACGATACTTTTACGTTTTAAAAAAAGGCATTACACGCTTGGTATATATGCCATATTTATGAAATAACTAAACATGTCATACGTGCAGTGATTTTTCCAAGGTTTGATTCGAAAAGTGTGAAGAACCCTCTAATAGACGATAACCCCAACTCTTACCTAAAAGTGGCATTATTTTCTGGTTCATGTCACTACCTGACCTAACTTACCTATCAAAGGTAATCCAAATGTAATCTGTTTTGCTCTACAGAAGAATATATGTCGCAGAGGGCTAATTATAGACATTTTTGCTGGCTTTCAAACTTATCAACGACCTCATCTATGATTCTATAACATAATTTATGAATTGGTCAACGAAATATAGACTTTCATTCCTGTCCAGAAACAAAAATTTACCTAAAAATAGTCCATACTTTCTTTTTAAAAATTGGAGCATAGGCTGTTCACGCTAAAGTGAGCACTTTTGAGGCTCTAGTTACATTTTCCTTTCGCCTATTTTTTTATACTTTAACTACCTTTATAAATAAATAAATATTGCAATGTAAGTAATAAACACAGTGTGTTTGCGTCTAAGGCTAAAATAAAATATATATTGTCTATTATTTTTAATGAGAAGGCTTTCAAAAAGTGCTCACTTAACCGTGAATAACCTATATACGCAAATGCCTCAAATCTGTTCGCGATAAAGTGAGCACTTTTGAAATCAACCTTAGAAAAAAGTCACTGCCCCGGCCTGCATATATTTTACCGGGAGCATTGAACGACATGAACGCAGTAACCTTGGTAACAACGGAAAGAAACTAATTCCGTATCTTAACGTCGAATAAAAAGTCTTAAGGTAACCATAATTATTTCTTTCGCTTTATGTTTTTTTATGCATCGAAGTTGAAAATGAACAGATTGGTAAAACGTTAATTTTTCAAATAATTTCACAGTTTCATTTTGCCGACGCATGAATAAAGCGATGAGACCCATGGCAATGTTAGTTTTACATACAAGTAGACCTTAAGCAGGGCTTTCAAAAGTGCTCATTTGACAGGGCGAACAGCTCATACAGTGACAACCAGGGAGCGAGGCCCCGTAAACTCGCACCGTGACAGAACACTAGAAATCGTTCCATTGTTTTGCAGTTAGCGATATCTCGCGTTCGACCTTAGTCGCAGCCCATTCACACCTGCGGGCGCTGCCTGCGTCATTCGCCGTCGCGTGAATCGCTCAGCTATCAGCAACAAGGCGACTCTTTGGTTTCCTTGGAGTGGGCTGACACGTAGCTCAGCGCTGCTTGAGCACATGACAAAGCAAAAGCAAGCTCTAGCCGTGAAACCAGTTTGCAGAACTTATAAACCTTCCAGCCACAGATAAGCATATCGTTTCGAACGTTGCGAAATATGCATTTGTGCTCGGAACTGCACTAGAATCGGTATAAGTGATTCACAGTAAAGTGAAGTCAGTAGATTTGAAAGGCCTCTCATTTGGAATTATATATATATATATATATATATATATATATATATATATATAATTGTGGCCTTGAACATTTTAACATTCGAGTCCGGTGAAATATGCATTGTGTTTATTACTTACATAGCAATATTAATTTTAATAAATGAACTATTAAAAAATTTAAAACCAACCTTATATTTATAAACGCACTAAAAATAGAAAAATAATTATATTAGTTACAGAATTCGTAGAACTTGTAAGACGTGGTCGAAAAGCCGTAATAAACTTGACTACATATTGTTATGTTTACATCAATTTATATTTAGTGTATAAAAGCTTGGAGCGATATAAAACGTATACGTCATTTTCGTAATCGTAGTAAGCACGTATCGCGTAGAAGGCTGTTCACTATTCGCAGTACATAACGTATAACTCATTTGCGCAAGCGTAGTAAGAAAATATCTTTAGTGAGGCTCTTAACTATTCTTAACTTTTCTAAAGTTGATTTCAAAAGTGTTCATTTTATCGTGAACGGCCTTAAGCAATAAGTATCATTAGAGATGGAACCCAAAACATATGCAACACTAGTGGGACAATTGCAATTACACACGTGCCTTTCCCGTAACTCAAACTTAGAAAACTTCTTACCATGAGCTTGCGTTCAACCAACTGCATTATGCAGGTAAGAATTCGAAGCATTAAATTCGAATGTAATCAGTCCAACTTTTTCGTAGATAGGATTTGAATAAATTTATTGTTACGTTTGGTTAAATTGTTCAATAGATGTAACAAACTTATAAGTCATTTCCATGGCCACCATTTTGAAAATCAGTGTACGGCACATTTGAATTGTGTCATTTTACATGGCCTTCTTTAGCATTACGGGGGTGCGAAATTTGTTGCAAATTAATTGAATGGTTTCGGATACATGGCATAAATTTTTAGATTTTGACTTTGCACTAGCTTACAAACTGGCTGGCAAAATGATTATCTCTGTATGCATAATTAATGCTTCTAATGAATGCCGTTGGAACACAGCATTCGGCAGGCAGATCAATCCGGCGTGAATTGTGTAAAAACAATGACTGGAATTCGAATTTCTGCTTCTCATAAAAGGTTTGCCTTACGAATTAGTAAATCATTTTTACTTTTTCTTCTGTGAACTCTTCTTCGTCTAACAATGCATTTTCAGATAAGTCTCGCATAGAGTGCTACATAGATGATCCGCCGTGTTTATACCTAGAGTACTGTTCTGGTATGCGAATTCAGAGAGTGATTGATTGAAGAGATTTGGGTGGCTCTTAGCATCGAGGCCTTGAGAGCCGATGAGGGTGGAGGGAGATGAGAATGGAGCAGCGCCGGAATGCACAACGGGAGGAACGGGATCCCCGAGCAAACCCCGCCGACCAGCGGCATCGTCCTGGCATGATTCTCGCATGCGACGATTCCCGGGGAATCGAACACAGTTCGCCCCGGTGGGAGGCGAGTAGTCTAACTACAACACCACCAGGGCCCCTTAAATTAATTGTGATCTAATGGTAAAGTAACTGGAACGTACAAGTGTTTAAATCTTGTTCGTTGTTAAAGGCTGTTCACGATAAAGTGTGCACTTTAGAAATGAACCTTAGAAAAAAGTCACTGCACCTGCATACATATATTTTAATGGGGGCACTGAGTGTCATTCGCCCAGTAAAGTTGGTAACGATGGATGGAAGTTAGTTCCTTATCTTAACGTCAAATAAATAGCGTTAGGTAACCATATGTAACAACTTAGAATTATTTATATCGCATTCTGTTTTTTTTAATGCGTCGAAGTGTTAAATTGAGCACATCCGTTAAGTATTTACTTTCTTAATAATTTCACCGTTTCATTTGACCGAGGCATGGATAAAGTGACGAGGCCCATGGCAATGTTAATTTTTCATAATGCGGAAGACCACACAACGTGTATACAAGCAGACCTTCAGCAGGGCTTTCAAAAGTGCTCACTTTATCGTGAACAGCATATAGAAGTATTTCGAGAAATTGTTCCGCTCCATAGTTCAGCGGCAGTTAAAACTTCAAAATGGCGACTGCTTCATCTTGTGTGGTTATGTTTTATTTCGTCCGGCCAGTCAGGTGTTTATAGTTAAATTTGCGGTGCGGTGTAATATACGTTCCAGTCCGACTTTCAAGGTGGACCGGATTGTTTGAGTCGAGTCGTGTTCTGTCCGCTTCGAAGATACTCAGTCCCGTCAACGTTCGTTCTCGGAACACTCGCGTGGAAGTGCGCCCAGAGCAAACATTCCTGAAACGAAAGTAAACCGAGTTCGTTGGAACTTTTTAAAACGGGGTGCCAATGGACGGCGGCATTTGTCAAAACACTTATAACTAGGGATATGCTAAATTCGCGTTATTATGTGGAACCAGGCTATACTCCACAGTACTGTATACAGTCGAGCCGGCGCCGTTCCTCCGTTGGCTGCTGTATAGCTGTGAAGCCACGCCCTCTCTGACTGAACTGCACGTGATTGGAGCACGCAGTTGCGAAGCGTTCATTTACGGGCGCAGAGTTACACGGGGCGTGTCAAATAAACTATGGACCAATGACAAACAAGCTGCAAAGGTATGCGTGTTTGAAGTTTAACTTGCCCTCAAATAATAGCGCGATTTTTGCAGGTCTCTCCTCATAACGCTGTTAGTAGTTTTAAAAAAATATTTCATTGACGCTGAAAATGTTTTCTTAACCAACCAACATTTTAAATCAAAGAACACTTTCTATGGAACTGTCGTACCGGTATAAGCTGCAGAAAATTTGGAAAACAAATCTAAGAAATAAAACCAGATATCCGTCATTCATCTCAAAGACGGAATGGGTTAGAGAAGAGACTTCTTATCGTAACCAAGATAAGAGTCCCATACAGATAATAATAATAAAAAAAAAAAAGAAACACATTCCAACACGTGTAAAGGCTGTTCACGATAAAGTGAGCACTTTCGAAATCAACCTTAGAAAAAAGTCACTGCCCCTACCTGCATACATTTCAACGGGCGCCCTGAGTGACATGCGCCCAGTAATGTTGGTAACGATGGATGGGAAAATATTTCCGTATTCTAACGTCGAATAAAACGTGTTAGGTAACCATTTATGATAGCAAAAATTATTTATTTCGCTTTCCGTTTTTTTTTTTTTTTTCATCGAAGTGAAAAAATGAGCAGATTTGTAAAATATTTCCTTTTTTAATAATTGTACAGTTTCACTTGGCCGACGCACGAATAAAGTGGTGAGGCGCATGACAATGTTAATCTTACTTAAGGCGGAAGAATACACAGCGTGCATACTATGACAGTGAGCGCAAACACTCAATGTGCCATGATGACCTGTAGTTTAAGGTCGTGAGTGCTCAAGACGTTTGTTTATACGGATCGCGGCCATGGGCGTGCAAAATGAGAGAGCAGGTTTTGTTGCCTCGAAGTTGTTATACGGATCGCGGCCATGGGCGTGCAAAATGAGGAGAAGGTTTTGTTGCCTCGAAGTTTGTTTATACGGATCGCGGCCATGGGCGTGCAAAATGAGGAGCAGGTTTTGTTGCCTCGAAGTTTGTTTATACGGATCGCGGCCATGGGCGTGCAAAATGAGGAGAAGGTTTTGTTGACTCGAAGTTTGTTTTGTGCAACCAAGTTATAGGCGGTCCACGGTAACACGAGCACTTTTATGAAGCCCTCCATAAGATCTACTTGTATTCACGTTGTGTATTCTTCCGCTTGTGTAAAATTAACATTGCCATACACCTCATCACTTTATTCATGCGTCGGTCAAGTGAAATGGTGAAATAATCACGGGAAAAAAAAAGTTTTACAAAAAATCTGCTCATTTTTACACTTCGGTGCATAAGAATACAGAAAGAGAAAGAAATAATTTATGTTATCACAACTGGTTACCTATCATTTTTTATTCGACGTTGAGATATTGAACTTCTTTCCCTCCATCATTACCAACTTTACTGGGCGCATGTCACTCATTGATCCCATTAAAATATATACAGGTAGGAGCAGTGACTTTTTTTTTTCAAAGGTTGATTTCAGAAAAGCTCAATTTATCGCGAACAGCTTTTAGCTGTTTTTACAAGGGCAATAAAATAATTCTTTGTTGGGACCAAATTCGATCGTAGTACTTATTTGATTGCCGCAAACAATAAGATTTGGTTGCTGCAAGCGCCCGAGCTTTATGTTCCAGCAACCTCAGCTAAAGTTATTTTCGAATGTTTTTAAATATATGCATTTCCAATACTAGACAACGGGTGAATAAATATTATAAATTTTTCAGCTTTACATTTTAGTTTCCAGCCGAACTTGTTATACTAGGATTTTTACACAATTATAACGCATCAATAAACCCACTAACAATCACTGTTACTATCCGAATTGTCACGAAAATTACGAACGAACTCTCGAGCTGTATTTTCAAACGAAGGCGATAATTTGAGTGACCGGACAAATGTATACAGTTGATTCAACCAAATACTTCGTGGACGGTCTCGTTTTTTGATCCAACATACGCAGAGATTTTGTTTACTAGAGCGCGTGTTTTGTTAAATCAGTTTTGTTGCTTTTCGTGTTGTGTTTACTGAACAAGATATTTTGTTGAGCCAACTAAATATATTTTAAGCCCTACACAAACAAGCATTTTGTTGGTTAGCCAAATCTTTCTCTTAGTGTAGGGAGATGGGGCTTGGTTTATTATCCTAACCTTGGCACAAACAAATTAACGTGATTTAAAAAGCGAGAGAATAGGTGTGATGATAATGCCTAGTAATAAATAGTTATCATGCAAAAATATTATCGCACTGGGTGCGCGCGAATCCTGTGCGTTTCCTCTACGGAGTAATTTTCTACGCTCGGTTAAGGTTTGTTTGCAAGAAACGGCGGAATATAATGGGAAGTGGAACTTTAGCACGGCTTCAGAAAAGTTCTAAGTGCCCGTGAACGGACTACGACGTTGTATCACAAACAACGACTGTCAGTAGCACAAACGCATGTTCATGGTTCGCGATACATGGCAGAGCAAGACCGTGTTTCGATCCCTGCACGGATGCGACGAGCTGCATACCCGCCAGTTGTAATTCCGTTAATCCATGCGTTTAATGCTCGCCTGAGGATCTGAAGTAGTAGGACTGGGGGCATTCTATTGCACTTTTGTTTAATCGGATTATCAATTTGATATCAAATTGGTTGTTCGGATTAATCCTTAATCCGATAAAAAGCCATTTTAATCCGCTAATCTTAATTCTATACATTCAATTGTATGAAAATGTTATTGAAAGATCCAATTAATTGAGTTAAATTAATCAATAAAAAAATTAATTTTTTATTTTGTGTGAATTGATAAGTGTATAGTTTGGTGCAAGTGTTTGCTAAGGTACTTTATTTTATTTTATTTTTTGAGGGGTTGTGGAGAGGCATGGTATGTTCCCACCCTTGGAGGTCTGTCATTGTACTGAGGTGTGATATGTTGGGTAAGAGGTGTATATAGGTATTATTTAATTTTAATTTCTTGTGTTATTGAGAATTTCGTCTGGCAGTCGACTGAGGGATAAGACACGTGCAGAAATATCCGATGATAGGCTGAGGTTATTGTGTATTTCATGAAATAATTATTATGTAATTTGTGATATTATGTGTTATGTATTTTTTATTTTGTAAATAATCCATGAACATGTATTACATATTTTTTATTTTGTAAATAAATGTTTTGTAGGTACAAAATGTACTGTGGCTATTTTACATATTTTTTATATTCCTTTCCTTTATAATAAAAAGCGGGTGTATTGAAGGGGGATTGTTTGAGAATATATTTTATGCTATTAGATATACAGAGTGATATAAATACACATCAAGGATATCACATTAGATAATTAAAAAACTGCATCCTTCAAAAATCCTATTTTTAAATTAATAGCAAATTTTATGGAGCTTCCTTAGGGAAACATCCAGCATGGTATAGAGAGGGATGAGGGAGAGGTGCTTGTGTGTTTAGTACGGTTTAATTTATATTGGTACATGTTTGAAACTCGTTACTTGATTTCTTTACTACACCAGGATAGCTGGCTTGGTCATTGACGTGGAAATAGGTTCTGTAATTTGTTTATGGAGTCAGCACTTTTTTCGTTTATTCTGCTGTTCGAAATATATTTTTTTACCATAGTATTACAAATTTTGTGGTTCATTCGTTATAGTTTTGTCGTGTGCAATGTATTCTCTTTAATTAATTTTAATTGATTTGTCTCGTGTTTTGCAACTTGTACTTCTGGCGTGTGTAACATCATCGGTTTAATTAATTTTAATTTATTTGTCTCGTGCTAATCGCATGATGAATGTAAATGTTTCGTATTTCACTTCGTTTGCTTTGCTTTGCTTGAATATTTATTTCTACTGTTTCGCATATCTAATCAGGCTACAATCAGACGTGTCAATACTAACATACAGGACGGGTTAGGAAACTAAATCTTATTCACCTCTATTTTCATAATTATTTCATTAAATACGCCATAACCTCATTCTATAATCAGATATCGCTACACGTGTCTTATCCCTCAGTTGACTGCCAGACTAAATACTCAATAACATCAAAAATGAATATTACATAATACCAATATACACCCCTTAACCAAACATCACACCTCAGTACGTCAGATCTCCAAGGGTGGGGACGTACCATGGTGATCCACAACCCCCAAAAAAAGAAATAAAATAAATAACCTTAGCACACTTGCACCAAACTATACACCTATAAATTCTCCCAAAATTCAAAAATAAAAAAACTATTTTTTGAATGATTAATTTAATTAAATTAATGGGATCTATCAATCATATTTTCATGTCATTAAATTTATCGGATTAAGATTAGAGGATACATTTTTTTGATTGTATTCAGATCTGATTAACGATTAATCCAATCAATCAATTTGATATCAAATTGAAAATCCGATTAATCAAAAGTGCAATAGAACGCTCCGCTCCTTCTACTACCAGAACAACTTCCATGTTCCATTTTCAGCGCTTAATTTTGTTTGCAAGCAAGGAAGTGATTATGATTATGTTGTTCATTTCCAGGATGGTTCGTACACGTTCTCACTACAGATTGACAGGCCACAAATAATAATATATAAATTTTCCGGCAGTAATTGCATCCACGTTTAGGGTGAAATGAATCCCGTTCACTGCCAAATCCACACTTTCCATCCGTGGTTGCAGATGCTATTAGGTAACCTCGAAATTTGCACGCACAGTTGGTTTGCACGTTTCTGGAAGAAATTTCCCGCCCTTGTGACGTCAGCGCATGGAGCGTTTGTGCCCCAGGCCTCGTGCAGTTGCACTGAGAGGAAATCGAACAAAATATTTGTTTGTATAGGGACAAGCATATATTTAGTTGCCCTAACCAAATATATTGTTGAGCAAACAAAATTTGAAAAACACCAAAATTGCTTTTGTTCGTCTAACAAAATATATGTAGAATAAAGATATCTGTGCTGGGACAAAAAAAAAACAAATTAGAATGTCAACGAAATATTTTGTTAAATCAACTGTATATATTTATTTGACCACTAATTTGACTGCCATCGTTCGAAAATACAGCTCGAGAGTTTGTTTGTATTTTTGTGACAGTTATGATAGTAACCGTGTTTGTTAGTGCATATATTGATGCTTAACAATCGTTTAAACACATTAATAAAACAATGCAACAAGAAACCGACAAATAAAGCTGTAAAACTTGAAATATTTGTTTGCACACGTTGCCCAATATTTGCAGTGTATTTATTTAAAAGCTTTCCGGTGTCATCAGTTGTCACATTAGCTGAGATTACTAAGTAGTATTGCGCGGACGCAAGTGATCTAGGTTCGGAACTCTGTCGAGCTTGTAGATATTTTTTTTATATCTGCCCAAACTGTTTGATGTACATGTAGCCAAACAGATCTTTAGTCGCACCAACCAAATCCTAGGGTTGGGGGCAACCAAATAAGAACAGCAAAACAATTTCTTTTCAGAAACAAAATATTTTACTGCCCTTATACAAACACATAATTTGGTTACACCAAACAAATCTTTAGTTGCGCCAACCAAATCCTAGGGTTGGGGGCAACCAAATAAGAACAGCAAAATAATTTCTTTTCAGAAACAAAATATTTTACTGCCCTTATACAAACACATAATTTGGTTACACCAAACAGATCTTTAGTCGCACCAACCAAATCCTAGGGGTCGGGGGCAACCAAATAAGAACAGCAAAATAATTTGGTTTCAGCAACAAAATATTTTACTGCCCTTATACAAACACATAATTTGGTTACACCAAACAAATCTTTAGTTGCGCCAACCAAATCCTAGGGTTGGGGGCAACCAAATAAGAACAGCAAAATAATTTCTTTTCAGAAACAAAATATTTTACTGCCCTTATACAAACACATAATTTGGTTACACCAAACAGATCTTTAGTCGCACCAACCAAATCCTAGGGGTCGGGGGCAACCAAATAAGAACAGCAAAATAATTTGGTTTCAGCAACAAAATATTTTACTGCCCTTATACAAACACATAATTTGGTTACACCAAACAAATCTTTAGTTGCGCCAACCAAATCCTAGGGTTGGGGGCAACCAAATAAGAACAGCAAAATAATTTCTTTTCAGAAACAAAATATTTTACTGCCCTTATACAAACACATAATTTGGTTACACCAAACAAATCTTTAGTTGCGCCAACCAAATCCTAGGGTTTGGGGGCAACCAAATAAGAACAGCAAAATAATTTCTTTTCAGAAACAAAATATTTTACTGCCCTTATACAAACACATAATTTGGTTACACCAAACAAATCTTTAGTTGCGCCAACCAAATCCTAAGGTTTGGGGGCAACCAAATAAGAACAGCAAAATAATTTCTTTTCAGAAACAAAATATTTTACTGCCCTTATACAAACACATAATTTGGTTACACCAAACAAATCTTTAGTTGCGCCAACCAAATCCTAGGGTTGGGGGCAACCAAATAAGAACAGCAAAATAATTTCTTTTCAGAAACAAAATATTTTACTGCCCTTATACAAACACATAATTTGGTTACACCAAACAAATCTTTAGTTGCGCCAACCAAATCCTAGGGTTTGGGGGCAACCAAATAAGAACAGCAAAATAATTTGGTTTCAGCAACAAAATATTTTACTGCCCTTATACAAACACATAATTTGGTTACACCAAACAAATCTTTAGTTGCGCCAACCAAATCCTAGGGTTGGGGGCAACCAAATAAGAACAGCAAAATAATTTCTTTTCAGAAACAAAATATTTTACTGCCCTTATACAAACACATAATTTGGTTACACCAAACAAATCTTTAGTTGCGCCAACCAAATCCTAAGGTTTGGGGGCAACCAAATAAGAACAGCAAAATAATTTCTTTTCAGAAACAAAATATTTTACTGCCCTTATACAAACACATAATTTGGTTACACCAAACAAATCTTTAGTTGCGCCAACCAAATCCTAGGGTTGGGGGCAACCAAATAAGAACAGCAAAATAATTTCTTTTCAGAAACAAAATATTTTACTGCCCTTATACAAACACATAATTTGGTTACACCAAACAAATCTTTAGTTGCGCCAACCAAATCCTAGGGTTTGGGGGCAACCAAATAAGAACAGCAAAATAATTTCTTTTCAGAAACAAAATATTTTACTGCCCTTATACAAACACATAATTTGGTTACACCAAACAAATCTTTAGTTGCGCCAACCAAATCCTAGGGTTGGGGGCAACCAAATAAGAACAGCAAAATAATTTCTTTTCAGAAACAAAATATTTTACTGCCCTTATACAAACACATAATTTGGTTACACCAAACAAATCTTTAGTTGCGCCAACCAAATCCTAGGGTTTGGGGGCAACCAAATGAGAACAGCAAAATAATTTCTTTTCAGAAACAAAATATTTTACTGCCCTTATACAAACACATAATTTGGTTACACCAAACAAATCTTTAGTTGCGCCAACCAAATCCTAGGGTTTGGGGGCAACCAAATAAGAACAGCAAAATAATTTGGTTTCAGCAACAAAATATTTTACTGCCCTTATACAAACACATAATTTGGTTACACCAAACAAATCTTTAGTTGCGCCAACCAAATCCTAGGGTTTGGGGGCAACCAAATAAGAACAGCAAAATAATTTCTTTTCAGAAACAAAATATTTTACTGCCCTTATACAAACACATAATTTGGTTACACCAAACAAATCCTGTCCGATTCAACAAAAACTTTTCCTCAGCGTGTATGTGTTTGTGTGAGTCAAAAATCGTTGACACGTGTAATGCGTAGGAACCTGCGAAATTTGCGTTTTTTTTTTTTTTCCGCTGCACGCTGAACTCCAACATATTGTATGTTAGTTTGACTTGTGCCATTGGTCGACAACTCGTATAGCACGTTTCAAGGTTGCGTTTAGCCAATAGTGAAGTCCCGTCGACAGAGCAACCAAACTTCAGTGAACCGATCGCACAGGTAAATTACTCCGTATAGTTGCCAGTAACCAATGAAATCGCGAATAGCGCTCAAGTAGGTATAGTGCAGTGAATCGTAGCATGTTATTAAATAATAACGCGATTTCTGCATGTCTCTAGTAATGCTATTTCGCCTCTACGCACGAAGTTGTGAACTCACGTGCAGTGTTGCAGTGGTACCGTTCGAACTGCGGAAATTGAAGCGGTGTCCCTACTATTTTACCGGACTCGATACTGTAGCACTCCCTTAACATTGTTTCGTATGGATTCGGTTCGTATATTTTTATAAACAGCAGTCTGCGGAAGACATTTTCAGCCTTGTTGGAGGGCATTAACACTTCATAGAGTATGCTCAAGCATAGCTCAAGAAAAAGCTCATTTGAAAATTTCTTTGTTGTTCAGAACAAATCTCGCATGGATGTGCAGTCTTTGTTCGGCTAGGTAAAACATCACTTCACAAGAACACTACAGCGCAGTAAAAATGATAGTACTGACGACAGAATTTATTTTTTATGTCCTTTTATATGGTAAAGGACATTTGGTAGGGTCAATATCAACTCGGCTGTCCATTGGTTGATGACCTACCAATAATGAACACTGTTAAGTTCAGGGTAATGACCGTGGTATGGGACAATAGAAATGAGTGAGTGAGTTAAGAGATTTGGGCGGTTCTTAACAGCGAGGTCTTGAGAGCCGATGGAGGTGATATAAGTGAATATGGAACAGCGCTGGAATGACGGGGGGAGGGAAACAGAAGACCCCCGAGAAAACTCGCTGACCAACGGCATCATCCAACACGATTCCCACATGTGAAAATCCGTAGTAGCCCGGCCGGGAGTTGAACCCGGATCATATTTGTTGGGAGGCGAGCAGGCTAACCGCTCAGTCACCATGGCCCCTTCGACAGTTAAAGAGTGAGATATATTTGACATATTGACGGACAGAAAAAAAAAAGTAGTCCTGGGATTGTTCGGATCACGTGACCGCCTGACGGACGGGCGACTGACGGATGCGACGGATGGTAGGGAGTCCGTCATAACGCTCTCTTAATGTTTCCGAGAGCACACAGGCTAGTGTTTAGGAGAAAGGGAAATAGTAGTATGGTCAGTGGCGCGTGGTGAACTGTTGCAAGGCAAGCTTGCTTCTTGCGCACTCCTGTACTTTATCGGTGTGCCCAGCAGGAGCCAGTAACCACAGTCCTGGCTATGAAAACTGACTGAATTCCGACCACTCACAAGGGACCCATCCACGCGTCCTGTGCCCCCCCCCTACCTAGCTACGTTTATAGTGGTGGAAGTGTAAACTGGCAAGCAACAACAACAAAGAAATTACATATTTGATCAGTACTCGGCAATTGGCCATAACTAAACTCAATTATATTTTTAAAATTAAATTTAATGAATGTACATTCTATATAATATTAGTCAGTTCTCTAATCGGGTAGTAGCCAAAAACAGGATCGTTGGACATATTTTTAATCCCCCGTCCCTCCCCCCCCCCCCCCCCCACACTTTTCCCAATTTAAAGTCGTAAACTCTGTTACGTAATCAGTTAGATTAAATTTAAGTATTGATTTACTTGAAGGAAGATATTTAAAAACATTTTATTTAAGTGATATGAAAGAAAATACATGTTTGATGTAATTAAAATTATTGAGAAACCACTGTCAAGATAACATTACTACAGAGGATATTGGAATGATGATTGATGGTTTAACATATATATGTGATTCTACAGCTTGTATGGGCTTTTAATGGGTCCTGAACTCTGATGTAGTGAGTTCAGGAAGGCGGCTGTTCGTCCCGGCACCGGTGAACTTTCTTTAACGATTTTCGAAACGAGCAACAGGGTAGAGCACAGAGCTAACGCCAGCTTACCTTGCAACAGTTCACCGCACGCCACTGAGTGCGGTCTGCGTGGAAGCCCGCACGTCCTGCGCCCAAGCAGATCCTCTCTGTGTGCAGTTGGCTGAGCAAGGAAGCACGTGATCGCAGGTTCGACCAGTGAGGAGTGCAAGCCCGCTCCCACTCGGCAGCTGTACGTGCGTAACCGCCCGTTCTCCGGGATCATGCTCTGAGCACCCCCCCCCCCCATCACCCTCCAAACCCCACGCCAATCGCTCGTTAAACTTGTGCAAATAACCAGCGATGCTCGAGGATTTTTTTTTTTTCTCCCAACCCTTACGAGCGCTTTGCTCGCGGCGTGCGTCCAGTAGGTCCGTGTGATCTCCGGAGCGATCTCGGCGTGAGGTTAACACTCGAGCTACGCTCGAGGAAGGCCAAATTTATTTGTTGTTCGGAACAAAACTCGCATGGACCTGCAGGTCTTTATTCAGGTAGTGTTTAACACGACCTCGCAAGAACACCACAGCCCTGTAACGATAGAGATTCTTTTTTATTTGTAGCCGCATAAAGACACATGACTGATAGGGATAGGAAAGATTCGCGAGTTCAATAACCTGTAGGCTAGTCTCCACAGTCATGCGTATAATCGAGTCTCAGATGTTTGTTCATTGGCTGATGTTCCATAGAGTAGCCAGTGTTACTTCACACCTGACATATGGCACTTGCTACTTGTTTCCTTGCAAGTCTGCTATTGGCTTAGAGTCGTCCAGGGCCTGTCTAATAAACCGCGATCCAATTGCAAAGTCAACTTCAGCGTACACGTGTTTGACGTCTATCTTGTCCTGAAATAAACTCGCAAAATGTTCCTATCCGTAATGATTGATTGTAAACCCTTTTCATACAATAAATGACATTTGTTAGGGTCAATATCAGTTCGGCTCTCCATTGGTTGATGACCGGCCAATAATGAACGCTGTAGAGTACAGAGTAGTGTCCGGTGTGGTATGGACCAATAGGGCGATGTTGAGTTCTAACACAGACACCAACAGAATCGGTGTTCTTGCAGCAAAGTATATAGGTGACTAACTTCTAACTTGTCATAAGTGCCAGTGAATGTGAGCAGGCTGCAATGTGTTAAACCCTTTCATTCCCATATTAAGGTGCCCGCCTGGGCAGGCCGCCAAACGGTGTGCAGAGCTCCATCAGAAAACGTTTTATGAAAAAAAAACCTTCCAACGAGTCTAAGTGATGTCTTCTTACGAACAGCATTTAAAAAAAAACGTTACTCGTCTATACGTTTTTCAGTTCCTCCCTTTCTCTCTAGAGCATGTTTTTGCGATAGGGAAAATTTCTCAAACGGATGTTATAGCGGTCATTTTTAGGTATGAACACCCCAGTACAAACATTCAAAAAGGAATAAGGACGGGAATTACACCTTTATTTTTATTATTACGTCATAAAATGGTACACTGTAAATTCGAATCAGTGGGAAACCACTAATTCGCAGTTAAATTCAACTACTCGAATTAGTGAAGATGAATTCACTTAGTATCAGTGGAAAACCATTGATTGTTTCAGTGGAAATTTTCGCTGATTGAATTAGTGATTTGAAACAATTTCACTGATTGACCAAGTGATGAATGTAGCTAAATAATTACGTGCAATATACATATTTACGATATTTTATTATTTATATTGCCCAATTTACCGTAATTTAAAAAGGTAATAAAAAAATTCAGGTGGCCGAGAATGAACTCACACGCCCTTTTCACTTAGATTTTAGGACGTTACCTTACGTTATGCGTTACGACACCAAATTAAAAAAATTAGAGGAAAATGTGGAACTTATAAGTATTATCGAAATCGTGAAAATTCAAATTGTATGCTCTTACTTTTCATTTTTGGTTTAATTGGTACCGTTAGGATTGTTAGAACGAACAGTATATATGAGCGCACTCACTTCACTACATTATATGCAGTTTAAATATTCAAATAGAGCGCTGTGATGATTGAATGAACACTAGATGAAAGATGTAAAAACGGAATGAAAGCTGAATGTTTATATTGCCTCGTAAAAGGCGTGTTGAAAGATGAAACACATTTTAGAAAGTATTTCGTATTGGTTTTTGGTTCGTTTATTCGTTGTTATTTCACTTCATACGCATTGTTTAACGACAATTGTTAAACGTTCTTTGACGGCCAGTTTTACACGCAGTTTAACTGATCCACCAGTAAAAACTAACCACTGAAAAACAGTGAAAAAAAGTTACCTATGAATCAATAGAAAATGTCACTGATTCAATAAGTGAAGGGAATCTGGCATTTCTTCTCTGATTCATCTGTTGGATTCACCGAAGTGACTGCCAAATCAGTCAGGTGCTGTCGACTGCAAGACTGCACGTTCAGTGCTTTGCGCGTAGAGGCGACGGGAGAGTTGATGTGCACGTCGGTCGCCCATAGCGCTCCCACGCTTTTAGGCCTCACAAGTGCAAAATTTCTTCAACCAGGCGGCCACCTTAATTTATAATTTTTGGCGTTGCAAAATCGGAAATGTTATACATATGAGTGCTCTATAGCTAGCAAAGTTCATGATTCGTTTTCATAACCAATAATTAGAGACCTGAGGAATTCGCGAGTTCAATGACCTGCAGGCTAGACTCTACAGTCCTATGTACAAATTTGCAGCTATCAACAGCAAATTGGTTATCTCCTGTCACAGTGGAAGGCGACAATTGGACACCATTCTCCAGGAGCTGTTAATCACCGTGTAGACCAATACCTCAAGTTATATTCTATTTCGTCCCAAAATGAATCCGCGAATTCTTCAGGTCTGTACCAATGAGCTGAAGACTTTCTGTTCGGCGATGAGTGAAATGAACCAGACATAACGTAGAGCATGTTGCCGGACCAGTTAGACACAGTGGAGATCATTGGACACTAGGCCTCGCAGAGTACAGTGCAGGGAAAATATAAGTTTCCTTTGCAATGCATAGACGATTGTCTACAATAAGCATGATAGGATAAAGGAGCCACCTGCCTTCATCTTCTTTCGCCTATTTTGACCCAGAAACGCGGTAACTATAAGGATTACACTGGCACATGAGTAGTAGGGGCGACTGGGTTTCACTTCACATTTCATTAATCGGATTATCAATTTGATATCAAATGGATTGGTCGGATTAATGCAATATTAATTCGATCACAAAATTTAATCCACTAATCTTAATCCGCTAAAATTAATGTGATTAAATTTCATAGAGTGATCCAATTAATTTAGTTTGATTATCAACTTTTTTATCTATTTTGTGTGAATTGATAAGTGTATAGTTTGGTGCAAGAGTGTGCTAAGGGTCTTTATTTTATTTCTTTTGGGCGGGTGTTGAGGTGAGGTCCTCACCCTTGGAGGTCTGATGTAGTAATGAGGTGTGATGTGTTGTGAAAGGGGTGTATATGTGTTGAGTTTGGTGCAAGAGTGTACTAAAGCTGTTTATTTTTTAATTGGGAGTGTGATGGTAGGTCCTCACCCTCGGAGCTCTATCGTACTGAGGTGTGATGTGTTGGGGAAGTGGTGTGTATAGGTATTGTGTAATATTTAATGTTATTGAGTTCCTTACCACCTGGAAGGCAACTAAGGGCAGTAACACATGATTATAGACTAAGGTTATGGCGGAGTTCGGAAAGGCAATTTATGAAATAATTATAAAATATGTAATGAAAGGTGATATATAATGAATTAAACGAAAAGAGACATGAATACAATTCATGTCATTTTGCTAACCTGTCCTGTATGGTAACAAGAGAGACCCGTGAACAAACAGTAGATATTGAGTGTAAATGATTTATGCCCAATTAAAATGAATGCAACTATGTGACTACCCTGGTGTGATATAGAAATCAAGCAATGAGTAATACCTACAACAAGCAATTTCCCTACAAAATAAATTACATGAATCGCAAACGAATTACACAACTCATTTCTGGTGTCATAAATAAATCAATTAATAAGTTATACCTAGAACAAACTATTTCCCTACAGAGCCCAGCTATCCTGGTTTTATAACGAATGCAATGAGTTATATCTACAACGAATTCAAAACACATATCTTACAATTAAATGTTTTTTAATATATGTCCGCTTGGTTGGTGGATTGCTGTAGGAATGATTAAAGTATATAACTTGCAACGAATTAAATGCAGAGTGAGGTGTTGGAAGCAAACAGAGGCAACATGTGCTTCGGCCAACGTTTCATGATAGACTAAGGTTATGGTGGAAACTTCTCGACATTAAAATAAGTTAGCATTAGGTCATTAAAAATTATTTATCCCTGTTTACGAATTCACCGATTTATTTTTCCACTGCAAACTAATCACAATACTTTACACATATAGCTTATAATTTAACACTGAAAAAAAAATTCGATATTGAAGAGAAACTTGCATTCTGAGTTATACCTACAATGAAGTAAAAAAATATCATATTTCCCTACGAATCTATGAGTTATGAAATAATTAAATTTTTACGAAATACAATAGCTCACTAGACATACATGTACATACTCCATCAATGTTAAATGTTTCAAATGAAATTTTAAAAATGGAAACAAGAACTGAATCGCAGAAACACCTTACCCCAATATCACATTTTAAATTCTTAATACAAAATGTTCACTTCCATGGGAAATGATAAAGAATTCACTCGCATTTTTTAACATAGTTTCCCAGGTGCAGTTTACCACTGTGAATAAATTTCCCTATCATAAGTCTCGGTATGATTATGGTATAGGTTAACTTATAAATGGAAATACCACAAACGATTTGAATAAAACTTTCTCGATGAAGAACAATAAAATTATTTTTAATCAATGTAAGACAAACATAAACACAAACATAAACCCAGTACATCAATCTGAACAACTTCTGTTTAAGTTTCGCGAGACCAGCTTCGGAAATTCAGTGCAATTCTTAACACCAAGCAGTTGAAATATACAAACTCTCATAGATCAGCTTCAGAAATGTGCTTGACACTCACATTTTCTGAGATAGTTATTAAAAACGAAACTATAAGTTTAACATGTGTAAAAAAAAGGAAAGGCTTAACGAGAATTGTGGCAGACAGCCAGGTGTATGGTGGGTCCGAGGTCCGATGCTCAGGTAACCGAACATGGGTGATGAAGTGGAAAATCCTAATATCGAAGGTCTGCCTGGCGATCATGTCAAGGGTTGTGGCTAAACTAAAATGGCCTCTTTCTGAGCTGCAAGGGAAGTTCTCCCTACCCAAGGGCACATCTATGTCCTCATGAGCCCTGCCTACCTCCATCTCCTCTGGCCACGAATCCGGCTAAGCCAGTCCATCGACCCCATCTTAACAACGGTTGGCAATAGCCTCCTTACACAGACACTCGCTTACTTTAAACATGTGCTGGCATCGAATAAAAAATTTAACAAGTCCAGCTGAAAAATCATTTACTCAACATAAAAATTTAGGTCTGAATTTAAATTAATCCCAAAAAAATTACAAGAAGTGAATTTTAATCTGGAAACCAACAATAATTTTTAAGTATTTCCAATTTTTTGAAGTAAACTTATTAATGTTAAGTTTAAAGTATTTCCAGTACACTTATTCATTTTAGAATTCCACAGGAAACTACTAATAATTTCACAAAATAGATATTTTCACTAAATAAATCTTACATGATTCAAAGTCTTTTTTATATACAAGTTTTGTTTTAAACAGTAGCATTTTCAAACATGTATCATTCAATTTACACGATACACAGGTCAGATGGTTTTAACTATAGACACATCCATATATATTCAAATAATTGTGTATAGCAGAGAAAAATACGTATTTTGTGTGTATATATCTTTCAAATTTCAGTTATAACCAAAGTTGCATGCATGTGAAAATAAAGCTTCCATGCGAGATTTTGGGTTACAGCATCTACCAGAAATGTGAATACTTAAACAAATATAAAGTAGTTTTGTTTTAACATAATATTAATGAAATACTATGATTCCAGGCTGAAATGACTTATATTGGAGGTGGAATATTTCAAATATAACTATATTTGAGAAAAGACCCTATTTTAAACAAATTTAGAGGAAAACTGTGGCCATTTTGTATCTGTTTACTATATAAGAAGGGAATAAATTGAATACATTTCCCAGTGTTAAGTCAACAGCTACCAAAGTAACGTGTGTATGTGTGTCCATTGCAATAGACACAGTATGGAAATCTATGCCAGATGTCCTTACCACTGATAATTACACCAAGTGTCCACAGCATCCAGTACGACGCCAAGCATCCACACCACCAAAAGCTACACCAGGCATCCATAATGGCAAGAGCTGCATCAAGCACCCACAGCACTGGGAGCTACGCCAAGTGTCCACAGCACCAAGAATGGCGCCAAGCATCTCCAGCATCGAGAGTTTTGCTGCAAAAATCTACAAGGATTGCTTCTCTCTGCGCCAGCAACATCTCACAACAGGTATAATGCACAAAGGCCACTTTTGCGATAACACAGATGAGGAGTGCGTAAAAGTATTCAATGTGATTTTAGCTTATGAAGGAGCGAAATTGTTGTTGAGTTTAGACTGTTCTAAATGTAGGTGCTGCCTAAAGAATTTATTATCACTTTTGCATTCCACGAAATAAAAATAGTCTACCCATTCCTTCCTGAACATTTAAGAGCAGACAAGGATATTGTGTCTTATCTTCCATGTGAAGACTGCCCATACAGCATGCCCGCTTTCGTTAACGATGTCAACTAACAACATATGCAGAGGGTTGCCATGTCATGAAGGTTGGAACAGCAAATAGAACCTAGGATCATTACCGATTTACCATAGGACGATTCCAGGGTTAACAAGGTGGATTCTGAAGCAACCACTGAGCTCTTGTAATAAATAATGATTGGAGACTTTCTGTACATACTATAGAACTTGAGAGAGTAGAGTGTGTAAAATAAATAAATAAATAATGATGAGCTACGAGCAAGGATTTGAAAATCACCAAGACAAGTCTTTGTAATTAAAGAACTTGCCATTTCATATGTGAATGATGATAATAACAGTAAACCATTACGTTTAAAATCTCCCATGCCTTGGTTTCTTTTAAATCCAGAAGTCAAAATGATATTTCGACATCAGACTTACAAAGTACACGATTTAAAATGGGGACTCTGATGATATAGCTTACGAAGAACGTTCCCAGTATGTGAACAATGCATTTCCTAAAGACTATCCCATATATGTGATTCGAAAATGCAGAAGGAAATTTTATAGAGTTTAACAAGTGCAGAAGTCATAAATATTAGAAGATATCATGACTGCTCAAGCATTAATTCAATAGTAAAACACTATAACACCAATCACTTTGAGAAAAAATGTTTTGTTCATAATGCAAAAGCAAAGCTTTAAGAAAGTATTTGTATCAGCATCCTACCTACATGTAAAGATAATAATATAGAAAAATGGATTGTTATAGATTCATACCCACATAAGACTTTGAAAAATAGAGACATTCAAATCAGAGCAGGCCTACAAGAGTGTGGTGTGGAGATACAAGTGAATGTGGATCAAGTCTAAAGACAATAAGTTCTTCCAACTACAAATGTGCAACGGATATGAGCACTGGAACTTTTCACGAACTTTTGCAGGAAATACCTATAAAGAACGAGTATTGACTTATGAGCAAGATGGTTGCTTGGTTTTTAAAATGCGACATGACTTAAATTAAATATAAATTAAGTAGAAAGTTTTACAACACCCCTACCTTGTGGAAAGAAACATGTAATAACAAGGAACACATCACGCAAATAAAAGGAAGTAGTCGCCTTCAAAGATCGCCTTGTGGATTTTGGAAATGTGAAGTTTGGCAGAGCAATGCTTTTGGCAGTAAATTCAAATTAACCAAGATGTCATTAAACAACTTGTATGTCTCCATAGTGGAAGAAAATCTAGGTATATAAAGAAAGAGTCATATACCCGTACATCAGTTATGATAGAGAGGTTCTACACAACACTTCATGATGATAGTGTTACTAGTGGCTACAGGGGAGTGTGGTTTCGACTTGAAGAAGAAGATAGTCCAATACAAATTCAGATCTCAAACAGAGAAGAACATTGGCTTTTCTTGTTAATCAGCCCTGATAATACTTCAAAAGTTTTCGATGTTTGATTTAGCCGAAGATTTTGTCCTCTGTATAATATGTGCCCTGGCAGTAAGTTACCTTGCAGTGAGAATGAACTAGCATTTGAAGCTCAAGATGGACACATTACACAAAATGTCCATCATAAAATAAAATCAAATACATAATGCAGAAGGAATGTTGTTGTTCTATTCCTACAGTCTGGAGCAAGCAATGTAACAACAAGGAACATTTTACGTACATAGGAAACCAAGAATTAACTACTCCCTGTGGCATGTGGGAATGCAAAGTCTTTCAAAGCAAGAACATCTAATCTGCCAGACTGTATAAAGGAGGCCATTTAGTATTAAATTGTCAGTCATGGTTAGTGTCTTCAAGCCTACAGACGTATATGAGGTCCTGCAAATAGCATACAGAAGAGTTTTCTTTAAACTGTATAATGATATTTTACAAGTTCAAGTATGCATCAATAGAGAACATTGGTGCTACATGTTCAATAACATCCTTGGCACTCATTTTGGGGAAGGCATAGCATATAATAATTGTGCTGCGAGGGAAATCGACCATGACAGTGAGCTGCCATATACACTAGAAGACCTGATAGCCAACCTTACCAAAGAGGTGGAACAGGAACGAGGAAACGGAGTGCTAACTTATCAGCTCACCAGGGAATCACTGTTTGCTGGAAGGAAACCTGTGATGGTGACATCCACAACTTTATTTTCGAAAAAGGAAGTCTGGTTTTCCAATCAATGTGCAACATATATGCATGTGAAGTGGCTAATACAGAATAATGTTCCCGCCTATTTGCGAGTATTCATTAATTGTAAAGGGTTTGTATTCCGTAACATATGACTTGCCATATTCACATGTTTTTAAGGAAATATGTGATTTGGACATTCATTTTAAGTGTACATACAGGTCTGAATCTTTGATATCATGTTTTAAGCCATGTAGTTTTGATTCTATTTTAACTAAATGTAATAGTTCGAAATGTCTTATAAATCAGTGCAGATCACACACAGTAGATAAAATCATAAACTTAAGAATGAGCATGTTGTAATTACATTTTGTGAGGAAGAACAATGTTTGAAACATCTTATCTATACAGCAGATAATGCTTTATCATATCAGTATTTCAAATAATGTAATAAAAATATTCATATGTTCTTTCTTTATATAAAAATTTTTGGTTGTATATCGCTTACTGGGCACATTTCATTAAAATGTTATGTACATTGAGCAATAAAACTAGCAAAACTAAGTTTTCTCTGCAATCACTGTTTGACTGTAAACGATAGAAGAGGGTTTTTTTTTTAAATATACATACAATTTCCCTTACTAATTGTTCTCAGTCGAGTATTAGATTTCAGATGACTAACATGTATTTTCATCCTGGAAACCATTATGTTAGTGTCAAACTACAAAAGTCTAATATAACTTACACATTTTGGTATAATGGTCTTCTCTGTGAGCTTACAGAAACTTGTTATAGTGTGCTCCTTTTAAAGTGATTTATTTTCCGCTTGATGATGAAAAAAGTCATGGATTCATTCAATGAGATGATAATAGTAAATGTACTGTATTCTCCATGACTGCAACAACACCTCTTCCATTTAGTATTGAAACTTTTCACTCACATTATGTTGAAATATACCCAGACTTAGTTGGAAATGTTGTTTTACATTCCCCCAAATCTAAAGACGTTTGAGTTCAAACCAATAGGATCAAACCAGGGTGTAAGAAAGTAGAGTTCAAGACGAGGACTTAGATCCAATATTGTGAGAGTGTATGAAAACATTGTTTACAGAAGATGTTAATAGCTTATAAATTGTCTTAAAAAGTATTTTTCAAACCTCCTATATTTGCTAAATGTTATGTCACCGTGTGTTAAAATATTTGTTATCTATGTTACCTTACCTCTTTAAAACTGTGAAATGAAATTTTTTTCCCTAAGAAAGGAATAATATTAACCTTGGTTAACAAAATATCTCAACACACACACACAGAGAGAGAGAGAGAGAGAGAGAGAATCTTACATTTTGTAAAAAAAACTGTATGTTGCAATGAGTTAAAACACGTTTGGTTTCTATCTAAAAATAAACTACAGTATTTTCATTAATACGAACAACTGTTGTAATGAAAAAGCCAGAGAAGAAGTTCTGGTTAAAAAGAACTAAAGATTTAAAACTGAGACCAGAAAATGTACTATTATTTTACAAAACAACACTTTTACACAAAAAATAGTTTATTCTTTCACCAACTTCCATAGAGTAGTTAGATTATGCTATAGTATGGAGGTTCTGGGTTCAATTTGTGGGTAAGGCATAATTAATTGTAATCTAGTTTGTAGCTTCCAGGTTAGAATCCTGGGTAAGGCATGTTTAATTGTAACCTAGTTTGTAAATCAGTAACCATTAAAAATATCAGATATAACATAAATCCCATCTAGGAATTATGAATGAAATGTGTAATGTTTGATATTTCATTAAAGAAAAATATGTAATTATATGATATTCGAAACAGAAATGTTTCTAATCATAGTAAATATGCATTAAATTCTGTGTTAAAAAGCTCATGTACAAAATTGTTAAATAAGAATGCAATTTAAATTAAATATGATTGCTTCAAACAGAATAAATATGCATATTCCACATTACATTCCAAAGTGTGCACACTAAAGGCTAAAAACATGTCTGTTCGTGAAATAACCCTTTCAATCTTGTAAATCTGGTTAAATTATATCTAAAAACCATTAGAAATATATTATTTCTCCGATTAGAAACATATTCCAACCGAATATCGACATTTAAATTATACAACACGGGCTGGTGTCTAGCCTATATAAAGGGGACCCTGCCCGAATCTCAAATTTGCTATTCAACCAACATGGAGTGAGGACCTACTCTCATGAGCGTGCTCGCAAACTGGTCTCACCCCCACCTCTGGAGCTGCTGTCGGGTGTTAAGGGTTTGAATCACTTGTGCTCAGGAACCTGTTGGCCAGTCACTGCTTGCTAGCATTTGGTGGTACCTCGGGCAACATTGTGAAGTACTCGACCAGCGATCCCTGCCAAAGACTGCAGCCAGCTTAGCACCCAGCTACCTGTGGCGCTCACCTCGGTTACCACCCGGTTCCTCACCCACCTGACCTGGGTTCATAGCCTCGCCTGGATCCTCAGCTGCCTGAATTCGGGTCAAGGCTTCACTCAGTGACTACCATCTTTGGTAGTAGACTTTATGTAAGTAAATAGGATTAACATTTACGATTTTCTTAAATTAGTTTAACTTTTTCATTATTTGTTAAAACTTTTTTAATTTGTATTGTGATTTTAATAATATAGTTTAACTTTTTTGGTATTAGTTATAACTTCTAATTTGTATCGGAGTTTTAATAAATTAGTTTAACTTTTTTGGTATTTGTTAAAACTTTTTAAATTTGTATTGGGATTTTAATAAATTAGTTAATCTTTTCGAATTTCATTGATGTTTTTAATGCACCAGAGTGGGAATTTTGTTTTAAGATAAGATTTTTAGTTTTTAAGTTTTTTTTTAAAGATTCTGGGTGGGTTTGATGTTTGTATGTTTCGTGTGAGTGCATTGGTTGACGAAAAAGGAGGAATATTATCTACTCTCTGTACAGTGCTAGGGGAGGTCAAAAACCTATTATTCCACTTGTCAAACATTAATGTTTTGTATGGAGATGGATGAAAGTATGATGAATGATTGGACATCATTAAATCTAATGACTGTGGAATGATTGAAAATGGGGTGGGAATTTTTTTAATTTAGATTTTAAGTAGTTTTAAAATTTTTAATTTTAAAATTTTTACTCAATTATTTTTTAATAAGTACTTCAGTATATTAAATATTTTGTTACTGTGTAAGTATATTAATTGCTAGTATTAAATGATAGGTTGTAAAAGTGCGAAATAGTAATCCTCCTCACTAAAACTTTCAGATGAAAATCGTTAATAAACGTGTTTTTTTTTTTCATTTTTAATTTATACATTTTTTTTGTTGGAAAAAAATAATTTTTAAACTTTTCTCTGAAACAAATCATATTCAACTTACTTAACTTCAATACAATGTTGAGACTTTAAAGTATTAACTGTGTTCCAAACACTGCTTGCTTGTTACGAAATGTGTATATTGTGCTTGGGAAAGGCAGGTAGTGTGTCTCACAGCATGGTGTATACTGCTAACTGTAGCAATGCGGTCCGCTGTGGGCTGGAGTCGGCAGAGAGGTAGGATTGGGGAAGTAACGATCTCTCTGCAGCCTGCTCTGGGCATGCATGGTGGAGTGCTACATGGGTGGCCACTGGCAGGGAAGGGGAACGAATCTGTTAGCTAGTGCCTGCTGTGCCCAGCAGCTATTTTCTCAGACATGTTCCAGTCTCTTGACCGCTGTTTGCTCCCCCATCACCTCTCTAGATGGTGCTTGCCACGATGCTTTCTATACCGACATACCAATATGTTCTCTAAACATGTCTCATGCTGTTGAAAACAACATGAGCATGCTGCTTTTCAAACACACAACATAGCTCCCTCCTAGAGATTTATATATTTTTTTAATCTAAAATTAAAACAAAGTCATTTAAGTGAAAAAAAAATTCCCCCTCTATTTGGAATGTTACAAATAAAACATTTACTTACAGATACAACGTGGTAAGTCACTTAAGGGGATTTCCATTCTTTTACCAGAACGACGAAGCACTTCACATTTATTGTGGTGTTGATTCTAGTTTCGTGGGAAACAGAAAAAATAGGTTTTTTGGAATATATTTTCATTAGTGATTCAGAGTCTGAATTTCTGATGGAAAGACTGACTAGTACAAGCTGTCAAGATGTTGTTGCTTCGCCTAAGCAGAGGCGATTCGATCTTTTGCTGAATGATCTTTACATGAGTGATTCGGAAATGAATCACTTATGGAAACACTGTCAACAACAAAAGGTCGAATCGTGTGCACTTCCCCAAACACAAATGGTCCATCTCTTGTTAGAAGATTTGTTTCTATTTGACAGGGAAAATTCGTGTGATTTGGAAAGTTTTCTGTCTGTTTCACAAGCAAATTCTGAGTTAGTTAGAGAGACTTTGTCTACAGAAATGGAAAATGATTATCTTCTGCTTCCCCAGCTTCAGTGGACCCTTTGTTAGACCTCACATACAAGCTTTTGGCCATGGTGTTTGTGGGCAGGCTAACTAATGTGTGTATAGTTAAAGACAGGTGTAATACTGATGCAGACTTCTCCTGTTTTTTCTCAATGTGTAAGATCCCTTTGTTAAATTTAGTATTGGAATTACAGGCACTATGGAAACTTTCTGTTTTCAGAGCAAATCCCTCCCTGTCCTGCATTTGTCCGATGTTGACATCATTTATGATGAGATAATTAAGCATACTTAACTAAAGGGCTTGAGGAGTTTAGTGCATGTGGTTCAGGCTGGTGTTTGCAACTGATATTGTACATGGATGTCTTTGTCTCACAATACAGGGCATTCACCATAGGTGCTGTGCACACTGAACTACCCAAGTTTATTTCCAATTGCCTTGCTTGTGTCGATTTACACTGCCCAGAGGGAATGTGTTTCTGGTATTCCATCATAGCATCTTTGTTTCTAGCCACATATAATGCCCACAGATTAACTTCATATCCAAAACCTCACAAGGTTTTGAATACTGAAGGTCTGTCGACACCTGTAGTCATACAGGATATTCATAAGTTTGAGAACAATCCTATTCCTATCAATGTCTACTATGTGGTGGAAAAAGATAGGAATGAAATTGACAAGACTTGCAAAAAATATGGGGTTATCATACTGATGCATATTTCTCCTGTGCGTTATGCTTGCCATATACATTTTTTTTGTTATTCCTCTAGTGGTAATACTAAGCATTTGCATATTGTATGCATTATAAATTTGTCATTGTTGGTTGGTTGGTAGTCAGCTGGGAAATAAGTAAAACAAAAAAATTGTTTCCGACCATTGTCTCCAGTATTTCCAAACTGAAGAGAAACTCGCTAGTCATGCTATTTTTTGCCAGCAACAAAATACTGTTCGCAGTACTTTCCCTACATGGGCCAACAAGTACCCGAAATTCAATGATTACAGCAAACAGCAGAGATTGGGTTTCATCGCCTATTGTGACATTGAAAGATGCCTGAAACCCTTGTCCACTTGCTTGCCTAATAATAAAACAAGTAATACCACTGATATCAACCATCATGTTCTATGTGTTTGTAGCATTTTGTTCGTCTGTTCATACAATCCAAGTTTATCTACCTATTTCCAGTTTGTGGGTGTTGATTGCATGTGCCCATTAGTAGATAAATTAGTTGAACTTACAAAGTAGGTTGCAGGAATTTACAGCATGATTGTTCCAATGAAACCAAAAACCCAACCTGATGAAGTTAGGTTGGCGGCTCATAAATGTTGTCACATTTGTAAGTAAAAGCTCGGTACAGATGATTTTGTTGTCGATCATGTCCATCTGATGGCCGAAATCAAATGTTGTGTACATAATAAATGTAGCTTGAACTTCAGATTGCCCAAAAGACAATTTATCGCTGTCTATCATAACCTGCAGAATTATTATGCTCACTTTATCATAAAGCATTTGGCTGAACGTCACGTAACACAACCCGATTGAACGATGGTAATCGAAAATCGAGGTGATTGGAATGACTCCAAGGAAACATAAGTGTATCACCAAACAAATTCCCAATGTGATTGATTTCAATGGAAAGGTGTAATATTTCTAATTACATTTTGTTTATTCCTGCAAGTACATGAGAGCCTCCCTGGAAACTTTGGCAGGTAATTTGCAACTTGCACAATTGAGTAGCATCTGCTTGAGGTTTCCAGACAACACCCAATTTGAATTGGCAAAACAGAATGAGTTTTTCCTTATGACTTTGTTAAGTCGCTAAACAGTCTGATGTGCACATCACTCCCACCAAAGGGTGCATTTAATTATGTGATGAAAGGCAAATGCATTACCAATTAGGATTATGCTCATACTCAAGCTGCATGGGATGTGTTTAACTGCTTAAACTTGTTGCAGTATGCTACTCACTATTTATGTATTGATACTTGTTTGCTGGCAGATATTTTATAGAATTTCAGGACCGTATGTTTGGCTCATCACGGTCTTCACCCCATCATGTACGTCACAGCTCCATCTCTTTGAAGGGATGCTTTATTGTGAATGACATGTGTGTGGCTGGAGTTGTTGACTGACCCAGACATGTATCTTTTTGTAGAACACTGAGTATGGTGCAGCATTGCCCAGGTTTCCAGAAGGTATGGGGAAGCCAGTAATATTTATATGGATAAAGATTGTGACCCCACTGTGGCGTCGAAATATATATGCTATTACGATGTGAACGGGTTGTAAGGTCTCACAAGGCAATCTAAGCTTCCTACTGGTAATTTTGTGTGGGTTGAGGCTGATGTGTTTCATCATGGTATTTTGCGAACACAGTGAATGATGGTGACACATGCAGTTTTGCAGAAATCGATTTGTCTTTTCCAGACAAATGCCATAATGCTCTATCAGATCTTCCTTTGGCCCCAGTAATTGGCATACCTACGAATGGCTTGCATGAGAAACTTCTTTTGACACTTGTGCTGCGGAAGAAATATGTTATACACTGGAAAACACTGAAGCACTATTTGATGTACAGAGCAAAACTTGACTCTGTTTATCGCATTCTGTGATTTGAGCAGATGACATGTATGGAGCTGTACATCGAATTTAACATTGAGAAGCATGCTCAGGCTGCAAACAACTTCAGGAAATAATTTTTCATGTTAATGAACAATTCCATATATGGAAAAACTTTGCAGAATGTCCACCAGGAAAGGGACATAAGAGTTGTTTCCAGGTATGACACAATCTATGGGGCTGCAGATATTATAGGTCGTCTGGCATTCCAGGCTAGGCAAATAATATATGAAACTCTGGTCCTGATCGAGATGTCAAAGAGTTCTGTAATGTTTAACAAACCTTTGTACACTGGTGTTGCCATTCTTGACCTTTTAAAATTAAACCTAAATGAATTTCATTACAAGTACATGTGTACCATATTTTCTCTGCTAGCCTTGCACCTCCTTTGTTGTGATACCAATTATTTGATGTATTCTGTAGCTTATGGTGATGTTTATTAAGTAATTTCCCCAGATCTAAAAGTACGGTTTGATACATCTAACTATACACTTTATAACCTGTAAGGATTCTCACACGAGAACAAAGGCCGTACCAGAATTATGAAAGATGAATGTGCCAGCCATATAGTCACACATTTCATAGGTTTATGTCCCAAGCTTTACACATACACTGTTGCGAATGAGCAGTGTATACATAAGGCGAAGGGCATAAAATGTAATGTCTAATTATCGAGATTGACTTGAAAATTGCACCAGGGTTTTGGGGACCCAATGAAACTTTAGTTTGCATGGTCACAATGTCTACATCTAACGCGTGACCAAGGTAGTGTTGTCAGGATTGGACAATAAATGCTACATTCAGGCAGATGGAGTATCGACCTTACTCTGGGGGTACTACAAAATCCCTAAGTAATTTTTTCCCCACAACATTAATTTCAGCAACACAATAAATACAACCCTGCCACTTACACCACAACTGCCAGCACCACACCCCCAATGATGCCCATCTACCAGCACCACACATAACAGTACATCCTAAGACAGCATGGCAGCTGTCTGCAACCTCTACAGCTGTTTGAAGCATCTGCTGCACAAATATCGAATCGACATTCCTCTCTCCACTCGTGAGAATATTCCTACCTGTTTGCCTAACTGCAAGGAATGATACCATCCAACTTCATAACTAAATCAAACATGTCTTTGATCCAATACCCCTTGTCACTATTCAAACAAGATATTATCAACATTATCTCCTGCGCACCTCTTTGCAGTGTGACATAACGTTGTTTGAAATCTATGTGTGTGTAATAAGCCATTGGTGTGTGTAGGTGTCTGCAAAATCTATACCCAGACACAACATATGAAAGCCCCCTTTGTGCAACATCATGTACATAGTCAATATACATAGTTCGTTTTAGTAAAGATTGTTCTTAATTTTTTTATTGTTTGTCTGTTTTTGTATATATTTTTATTCTTGTTTGTAACTATCTTTATCAGAATAGTGTTTTTAAGTCATGGGTGTGAATGTTTTTTGTAAAATATGAATCCTTTGTTTTTAGTCAATATGAACTTGTTTTCAAGAAATGATTGTTTAGGTAAAAGGTTTTTTTGCATATATTTGTACTTGCTTTTGCTGTAGATATATTTTTCTAAAGTATTATTATTATTAAATTCTTTTAGTATGTAAATGTTACAAAGTTGTTATGAAATATTAATTTTTGTAAAATGTTTGTTTTAAACTTTGTATGAAGAATGTAATAATTTTAAGGATTTTTTGGAAAAAAATAAGTTGAAATAAAAATTTTCTATGTTAAAAAGGAGTAAAATCTTTTTATTTAATAGTTTTAAATCCTAATGTCATTATTTCATATTTTGTGTATGAAAGGAGATTGGGTGTTTCTGAAGATGAAGTATTTGTGGATGAAAGGAGATGTTATTTTACACTATTTAAATTTGTATTACTGTGAATGATGAAGTACTTAGAATGATAAAGTACTTGTGAAAGATGAAGTGATAGTTTCAATACTATAAATAAACTCTTTTATATTACATTTAAAACTTGGTTGTTTAGGAAGTTCTTAAAAAAAAAAAACATTTAAATTTGGATTTGAAAACCAACATTTATGTAAGAGCTTTGGAAATTGAAGAATTGGGGGAATAGAAGTGCTCGAGAATAATCATGTGAACTAATATGTAAAGGAATGAGGAAGTTTTAGAAAGCCCACCCACACAGCCTATGTTAGAAGACTTTGGGTGATACACCCCACACTTTTGTTAGTAGACAAGGTAAGCTTGGTGAAAGTGGTTTGAAAGAAATATCATTATCTACCCAGGTGTACGACCTGTTGTCTGCTCAACACAGGTAAAGACTACTGCTGGTCCAGGACATCCTTCAACCTACATCAAAGTACTTAAAAGTTCCTACCAAGATGTAGGCATAATTGTGTGACATAAGGAAATGTTCGACCTAGTTCAGAGTCCGTATTGCAAGCTATATAAACTGCCTAAATATAACAAACTTAACAGCAAAAAAAATTGGTAACACTGTTTTGCAAAGGCCATTAACCAATTTTAATTTATAGTAAATAAGGTGGCAAGCCAATAAAAAAGAATCGATCACTAGTAAAATCAGTAAAGAGAACACTGAGTCCTTGAAGTACCAATTTGCTGTCTGTGGTGACAATGAAATGAGTTAATATATAATACTTCGTACTGGCTGATGTGAATTTACAATAACAAAACAAATCCTTTTCCTAGTTATGGTCTTCTGAATTTACTTAGTGGGTCGAAAGTCACCTGTACACGTATTCATAATTCTAATCGATGTTAATGTTGATAAACCATTCTCCAATCATTTAATTATCAAACCACTGTGAGTATTAGTGGGTTAGTTTGGTGAACCAGTATATTTGTTGGGGTCACTCTGGAAATTGGCATGAGATGAAAAAAATATTGGTGAGTGTGAATTGTGACTAGAACACTGTGAAGTGATGTAATTTGAGGAATAAAATAAGTGATTGATGACAAAAAAAGACACTCACTAGTGTTATTCGCGCCATGTATTACATCATGCAAATTGAGCATTTATTTCCAAAGAGAAAAATTAATTGGACTCAGACTTGGTAAGGCAGGAGGAAATGGTTGGTTTGTGGAACATATTTAACTGCTCGACATAGATTCTTATAAGTGTTGCAGAGGTAGTACTACGCTACCGGCAGGGATGCAGTGGTACTCCAGAGCCATGATGTCAACAGCAGTGTCACTGTGAGACGTAGTCACCCAACAATGTGAGAGACAGTAACATCTACTGCGTCATTATATCAAGTGAGTGACCATCCTTGTTACATTAAAAGATCAAAAACATAAAAACTCTTCTAAGCCATTGTAAGGGCTACTTTGCAAATAGGGTTTGTTACTGTATAAATTTTGTGTTAAAAGTGTAATCATTGTATATTTATTAGTTGGAGTTCCTTGGTAATTTTAATTGTAAAGTAATCAATATTTATGTAACTTATAAAAGAACTATTTAAATATTCAAATTAGTAACAGGTATTACAAGTATTAAGTAAAATTTTTCCTACATAAAATGTTTGTATATTAGTAAAAATTTGGGCAGACAGTCTGTAACACCTGGTTTATCTTCCTAACTTGATGGATAACATTAAAATAATTTGAATGTAACAAGTTGTGCATATATGTAAAATTTGATCTAGTTTAAAAAGTAAATAGATGTATAAATATTAAACAGATTCCTTACTTATAATTTTGTGACATTTTATCAGGTACTTTTTTATGAAAAAAATTTTGTTTTACTAAATGTTTTCTCTTTTAAAACATAAATAGTGTTAGTGGATATGGATAACTGTTTTGTTTTGGAATGTTTGGAACATTTTAGGAAGGTTCTAAAAGAAAGTAGTATATTGAAAGCTGATAGAAGTATGTCTCCAATTTTTATGTGTTTCGTGATTGATGGTAATTTACCTATGATCTTTAATGGAAGAATGTTTTATATTTATGAGTAAACAGAATCAAGATTGTACTACAAAAATACACAAAAAGTAAGAAATTAATGGCGCATTTGTAAGTCTTCAGAGGCTGATGTCATCAGTGAATTCCAAAGGAACCGAGTGCCTCATCATTAGTTTTTCGAGTAACATATAGGCATTTCATCGCTACCTAATTCTCAAGGAGATTCGTCACTGGAAACAGTCTCAACTTTGGAGCATAGGACCGCAGTTATACGCCGCTTCAATGGTTGGATACGGAGTCATCTACAGGACTTAAGTTGACAGAAGGATGTAGGAGTGCCTATTGCTGACATGTGATTGCAGTCTGCTGGGACACAAGGAGTACCAGGTTTTTCTCTAAGAGGAGAATTCCATATTCAGCTGCGAACTACCTGATTCTGCTACAACAGTTAAGTCCAGTGTATTCTATTTGATTTGGAACTTTCTTGTTTTTTCAAAATTTTAAATATTAATGTGCTCTAAACCAGAGCGACTCATACATTTAGTCGGGGTCCCACCTTACTTACTAATGCTTACTAAGTTAAACAACTTCCTTATAAAACTCATCTATCATTTTCTTGTAATGATGATATCTTTTAAGCTTGTGTGCTGACTATATATATATAGTTTATATTGGTATTGGTAGAAAGCTAGTATTCCAAGGAATATCCATTTTGTTTTAGTTGCAATTTCATTTGTCGCATTTTTTTTTCATTGATAGACACATCAGGAGTTGTTTGAGATTAAATTTAATTTCAGTATGTTTTTACCTTTTGAATAGTAACCAGGTTTAATTAGGTTTAGTAACTGAGATAATGTTGACACTTGCTCTTCATCTAAAAGATTCTCATAGTCAAGGCAAGCGAAATATGCATAATTATTTTTAATGATATATTGTTTAAGTGATAAATGGTATTTATTATTTATAATTACCAACTATTTAAATTTGTATATGGGGTACAGAGGTAGTGCCCACTAGCGTAACAGCATTACTAAACAGTATATTAGAATGTAGCAATCATTTTCCTACTTGGGTTGGTACATACTTGTCTCTTATTCATGAGGAGTACAATAACGAAACTTAGCGACTGTAGATATATTTAACAAACAAAGAGTTTGGGGCTACAGAATTGGTTGGCACCGACCATAAGTGGAATGTGCAATATATTAATTAAGTACCAATATTTTATCCTATTTGGTGCAGTGAGGACCTCTCCCCACCCCACCCAAATAAATAATGACCCTAAGCACACTCTTGCACCAAAATATACACTTATCAATTCACACAGAATTATTAAAAAAATTAAAAATTTGATGGATAAATTAAATTTAATTAATTGGATCAATCAATTAAATTTTATCAAATTAATATTATCGGATTAGATTATCGGACTAAAATTTTAATCGGATTAATCTCTGGTTATTTCGAGCAATCAATTTGATATTAATTCTATATGAAATTGATAATCCGATTAATGAAAAGTGAAGTGGAACCTAGTTGCTCCTACTACTCACATATAACAAGCGCACCATCGTCACTACACGCAGAGGTCTGAACTGGCGTGCAGAGTTCTCGGAGTGTTGAGTGTATCTATGGGACTCTCAGCGGTGGTCCTATTATTTTATTGATGAAACTTCTGTAAAGACTGTTCACGATTAAGTGAGCACTTTTGAAATCAACCTCAGGAAAAAGTCTCTGCCTATACCTGCATATATTTTAACACTTTCAGACCCACTCTAATTTACGGTTTCAGTAGTTGCAAACAAAAAAGTTTATGATGCGTACAGTGCTTAAGTCAACACACTTGTTTCGTTGTCACAGCAAGTGAGCTGTAGGCTATGTGTTCGGCTACAGTAATACGAACCAAATATGATCTAGACCGGTATGAAGGTATGCGGATCACTTACCAACAGGTAAGACCATTGGTCATTGAGCTTCGTAGTGTACAGTACAGACCAAAAATTACCTACACGTGCGGAATGTACACAAATGGTGTGTACACTGGGTCTGAATGGGTTAACGGGCGCACTGAGTGACATGCGCCTAGTAAAGTTGGTAAGATGGAAGGGAAGTAGTCTCGTATCTTAACGTCGAATAAAAATTGTTAGGTAATCATTTCTGATAACACTGTTCTACAAGCGTAAATTTTCTAACATGGATTGGTGTTTTTCTAAAAGAATTTTGTATGGGAAATTCATATTTTAAATCAGAAGTGTTCGGTCAGGCACAGTTTGTTTTTAATATGTTTATATATATATATATATAATTCTTCTGTGCGTGTGTATATCACTGAACTCCTCCTAAACTGCTGGACAGATTTTGATGAAATTTTTTGTGTGTGTTCAAGTGGATTCGAGAATGGTTTAGATTCACAATTCGGTAAAGAGAGGGTGAGAGAGAGGGGAGAGAGAGGGGGAGAGAGAGGGGGAGAGATTTAAGACATATGTACAGGACGTCTGTCGAGTCCGCTAGTGTATATATATATATATATATATATATATAAAACTAAAATTAAACCATATACTAAAGCATATTTGATTAAATCTAAGTTTAAACTGTTGGCGAAACTGACTTCTGAATTTCATATGTTCCAGACTTAGAAGTTGGTATATCAATACCAGTAACTATATTTCCATAAGTTCAACTATTCTGCAAGTCGTTAACAAGTTAGTAAGATTTGAGCTTAAGTAGTGTTTAGTTTGTCTATCCGTGATATTTTGTCGGAATATGAGCTTTGAATCTTCTACTTATGGAGGTAAATGTCATTAAACGTTTTTATTGCAAGCATATGTTTCCGAAAAATTTAACCTCTAAATTTCTTAAAATTTATTCTGATGGTATATATATATATATATATATATATATATATATATATATATATATATATATATAAAAGTAGATAACATTTTATAAGCTTGTGACTTTTATTGCGAAGTGAATTGCATTAATTTAAACTTTTTTACTAAATTGTAAAAAGATGGAAAAACGATTTTTTTCTAAACAATGACATCACGGATTAGTGCATGAAAGGGGCGATATTATCTATAGGGAAAATTCATCATAGATATAAAGATAAAGAAAGGCTGCACCCATAGCAAATTTCTCAATATGAATTGTGTACAGTAGATTTAGGCAGTGTGCTAACTCAAAAGTGTGCTCACTCTCACTCGCCACTTCCACTCTGGCTCACTTTAGCGAATTGAGACTTGTGCCCTCTGTAGGCCTTCGGCGTTATTTCTCTGGCAGAAAAACGTAATAAATGGTGAAAAATAAAATATTGCTGAACTTCTACTCTCCTATCATAAATGTAGAGTATTTTATGAAAAAAGTAACATATTTTAATTTGTTATATTTTTCAACGATTACAACCATAATTATTATGTTCAATTGACAGTATTTAATAAAATGCACACAATTAACCTAAATGAAAAATGAATATAATAACATCATAATTAGTTATGCTCCATACCAAAGAGAATATTGCTGTTGTTATACTTTTCGCAGTCGCAATGAATAAGTTAAGTCGATAGAACATTTTTTAACATTGCTTTAGAAACCACAAAATACATCTGAATATTTGAGGTTAGACTTGCAAACAACCTCTCTCTTCTATGAAAACAACATGGCTGCCAGAGAGGATGCGAGAGTGAGCACCGAGTGTACATCGTCGTTCACTCTCACTCTCGGGCTCTCTCCTCGGAGTTGGGACAACAGAGAGGACTCTCCGTCACGTCAAAAGTGAGCGAGAGAGTACTCTCTCGGCGAATTGGGACACTGCCTTGGTTACAGGTCACAAGCAAACCATTCTGCAAGACTTAAGGAAATTTGAATGTCACATAGAAGACTTAAATGCAATTTTTATTTTAGGTGAATATATTGCTTTGTTTAGTGTATGTGTCGTTACATAGTTTTAATAAAGCCTCAATTTCTTTTTAAACAGAAAATGCTCCACCTCCGAACATGTCGAGATACACCTGATAGTTTCTGCTGCATCTGCGGAGAGTTCTCATTTGCAAGACATAGGAAAAAAAATTCACCAATCTTAAAAAAAAAAGGCCTACAATCATTACTTTGGAATGGAGCTAGGAGACCAGGACAAGAACTGGGCACCACACATTTGTTGTGTCACGTGTTATGTTAAACTTATAAACTGGTGGAATGGTAAAGGTTACTTCATGTTGTTTACAGCACCGATGTCTTGGAGGGAACGAAAAGATCATGTAACAGATTGTTATTTCTGTATGACAAATGTTCAAAGATTTGCAAACAGGAAATCAAAGAAATATATAGTTTACCCATACTTGCCTTAGTGAAGACAGTGTTGGTGAAGAATTTCCATCTTCTGAAGAAACTGATCCCACATATCAGGTCAAAGTTACTTCATCTCCATATTTCTTAACTCAAGCATATCTAAATGATTTAGTTCGTGACTTAGGTCCAAGTACACAAAAGTCAAAACTACTAGGATCCAGGATGCAAGAATGTAATATTCTTCCCCCAGATACAAATGTTTCATATTACAGGCATAGAGAAAGCACTTTTCTTCGATATTATACGTTTGACAACTCACTGACATTTTGCAACGATACATGTGGGTTAATGAGGATTCTGGACTTTAAGTATGATCCACAGGACTGGAGACTTTTTTTGATGCCTCCAAAACTAGTTTGAAGACAGTTCTACTCCACAATGAGAACATCCTGCCTTCTGTAGCTGTTGCCTATGCTAGTATGACCAAAGAGTCCTATGAAATTTTGGAAAAAATGCTCAGATGTATTCAATACAATGAATACAAATGGAAGGTACGCGGTGATTTGAAAATTATATCAATGATTTTGGGTATGCAACAAGGCTACACAAAGTATGGATGCTTCCTTTGTGAGTGGGATAGTTGTGACAGAAATTCTAATTACATAAAACAAGAATGGCCTCAACGAAAATGGCAAGTAGGAGAGAAAAGTATTAAACGTGAGAAACTGGTAGCCAGTGAAGATGTGCTGCTTTCTCCACTCCACATCAAGTTGGGACCCATTAAGCAAATTTATAAAGGCAATGGACAAAGCTGGAAGAGGATTTATGTATATTTCAAACGAATTTCCTAGTCTTTCACCAACAAAGATAAAGGAAGGCGTGTTTGTTGGCACACAGATTAGGGAACTTCAGAAAGACCAAAAATTCGAAGTATGTCTCTTATCGAAAGAAAAGCAAGCTTGGATGTGTTTCACAAATGTCACGAAAAACTTTCTGGGGAAACAAAGAGCTGCAAACTACAGAGAACTGGTGAATGAGATGATTGTTGCATATAGGAATTTATGGTGCAACATGTCCTTGAAGGTGCATTTCCTGCACTCACACCTGGATTCCTTCCCTGGTAACTGCAGTGACGTGTCTGATGAACATGGAGAAAGGTTCTATAAGGACATAATGACTACAGAGAAGTGAAAGGTTCCATAAGGACATAATGACTATAGAGAAGCGGTATGAAGGAAAATGGTTTCCTAGCATGCTCGCTGTTTACTGCTAGAATCTTATTCGAGACTTGAAAGAAACTGAACACAAATGAAGCAAATAAAATAGACATATTCACATCGTTGTTACGCAGAACTTTTTGTTTTCTGCAAGCTCTACATGAAATAGGCAACGTGTTTAGATGTTCCTTTAGTGACAACTGTAATGAATATGTTTATATACTTGTTTTGTACACCAGATAGTATAGCTATAGAATATGACATTAAGTAGATTGCAAAAAAAAAATGTAAAACGTGTATACCTTGAAAGATGTGCCTGATACCAAAATTCCAAAAATATATTTGAAATCAGCACACAAATGTCTACAAGAATTACACAAGACAAATCCAGAAAAATTAATTTTTTTGTAGAATAGTGTAATTTAAATCATTTCTTTCACTTTCTGTTGTTTTTAATGCATCGAAGTGTAAAAATAAGCAGATTAGTAAAATATTTACTTTTATAATATTTCACAGTTTCACTCGACCGACCAACAAATAAAGTGGTGAGACCCATGGTAACGTTAATCTTACATAAGGCGGAAGAATACACTACTTGCATACAAGTAGATCTAAAACGGGGCTTTCAAAAGTCCTCATTTCAGAGTGAACAGCCTGTAGCAAAGTTTAATACTTGCTCCTATCGTAGTTTGGCTCGCGTACGGCTAGTATGTTTTAAGATACGGCAGTCTGAAAATCCATTTTTAACTACATTGGAGGGTGCATCCGAGTTCGTGACGTATGAAGGCTTTAATAAAAATAAAATAACTAAATTTTATTATTTAATTCATTCGCGCAGCTATTATTTTCAGCATTTATCTATGTGTCTCCACTAATACTCTTTTTATTTCTCAGTGATAGTAGTTTTAACGTCTATTTTAACTCTAATAAATGTCTTTCCTCATGTAGCAAACCACGCATGGCCCATTGATGGTTTACAGTCGGATGCCAAGCCGGCAAACAGTTGGCCAACAGCTGGCATGCATCTGGCACCATTGCTGGTTCCGAAGTGGCACCACTAACCAGCAATACTCTGCCAATAGCTGGTCCAGGTGTGGTGAATACAAATGGTCCAAGCATGGTCCATATGCTTACAACAGCAATGGTCCATCGATGTACCACTTCACAGCCATCAAATGACCTATAGATGGCTACCCATACTTTTACCAGCAATAAGTATAGATTACGTGTGGCCATTGCTGGTATGCAGTTGGTAAGCCATTTATGGGCCATTAATAGGGCACGGATTCTCAACCACCAGTTTGAGTTCCATTAACATTCCATCAGTGGGCCATAAATGGCATGTCAAGTGTCCTGTTGGCAGCAGTCAGTCATAACAGTGCCATTAGCGTAAACCCATAAGTATTCAGTGCCAGCAGTCATCCAGCAGTACTAGCAGAAAAATCACAGTCGTCCGAATGTGACTTGCTACATGGGTCATGATGTCTCTGTTTGGTTATAGTTAATTAGCTCATACACATCATTAACACACTTTCTGTCAGTCTGTTGCCATCATCTGTAATGTCTTTCACTTACGCATCCAATCCACTAGTGCAATCTGCCAGTAGCACTATTCGCTGCGCCGATACTCGCAGTCGCAGACTTTCCTCTTATTGGTCACTTCTCTCGCCCCTCATTTCTCTTCTCGCTCGTCGTCTATCGCCAAAACTCCAGCCACTCATTCACACATCGACAACTAACTCCACTCATCAGCTCCCGGCCCGGGTGCCCGATGCGCTTTTATCTCAGTCTCCCTGACCATCTGGAAGGTTCCACGCACCTCGAGTCACGCTGAGAGAAATTAGATCAGTAATCCAAGCATTCCTCAGATAAACTCAGAAATTCCATCTCGCCGAACGTCAGGAGCGGCGAACCGCCAAAGGGTTATCGCAGCAGAACGCCTTCTCAACTCAAAACGCTGGTAGGATTATCGCACGCCTGTCATTAAAACATACCTTACTGACTCGCCGTTGGATCGTTTACCTATGTTGATTGGCTGATTTACTTTCTGACACGTGTTAACTGTCTGAACACGAATCACGTAGGAACCGTGCCGATGAGTCCGAATTCTGAGTGGCCCGATCAAATATCAAAACGCCTTCTAAAGTAGACGGCAACCAATTGAAATAGACGAACTGCTGTTTGGTATTCATAGTATTAAAGTCTACCGTGTACTCGTATTTTTTCACGATAAATCACTACCTCTATCCATTCGGAAAGCGCTCCAAGTGTGGGAAATATTCGTTCTTGAGACTATAGTCCGTAGCCTTATAAACAGGTGCTGTCACGAAAATGAAGCACGTGCATATTTTTATTTCTCCCGATTCATGATATATCTCGAGATATGTGAAATTCGAGTAATCATTCGGCAACAATAATTAGAGACCTGAATAATTCGCGAGTTCAATGATCTGCATGCTAGACTCTATAGTCTTATGTACAAATATGACGATATCAACGGGACATTGGTTGTCTGCTGTCACAGTGGAAGGCGACAATTGGACACCATTCTCCAGGAGGTGTCAAACACCGTGTAGACCAATTGATAATGTTATATAAAAGGGTGTATTTTGGATTATAACATGTCCCAAAATGAATCCGAGAATTCTTCAGGTCTCTACCAATAATTCACAATCCTGTGTATATTCGAGCAGGCTTTTGTTCATTGACTGCTACCTCGAAGCCGTTTACCTTCTAGCTATTCTCCATTCATAGTCACTTCAAACTTTTCTGAACCCCCGCTAATTTTCTACTTTCAGGATATTCCTCCACCTTGTGCAAACAAAGATTATCCGAGTCCAGAAAATTGCACCATTGGAACAACGCACCGCCTTCGTTCGCATCCAGTGAAATAATATTTTGCACACGAACTAACTTATTTCTTACTAAATATTACCAACATACTTACTATTTCCCTGTTTGTATTCATTTTAATTACAATTGAAATTCATCATTTGCATACAAAATACTAGTAAGTGTTCGAATTAGTCAAAAATTAAATACTTATATGCTAACACAAGTATAAAATTCTTGCGATACGTTGCGTGTGTATGTGTGTATGTGTGTATATATATATATATATATATATATATATATATATATATATATATATATATATATATATATATATATATATATATATATATATATATATATATATATATATATATACACACACACACCACACACACACACACAAGAAACTACCAAATACCTCATACATGGGACGATTTTTCATAGGTTCGATTCAAAAAGTTTAAAGAAACCCTATATACGGACCATGATTCGTTCAAGGCAATGTTAAGTGCGCAGCCTACCAAGCACTGTAAAAGAAATTGCTTCTCAGTGCATCAATTTTAAAAATAGTAGCTTCAAGCAATACCTATGCGTTCTACGTGCAATTTCTTAATGAACACTGGCACATTAAGTAATCTTACAAAATTTTATAAGAATATTTTAAAATTTAATATTACTAAAATGTACTCTTTACACAGAAATATAAATTAATGATTGCGTGTATATGTGTGCGTTATATATATATATATATATATATATATATATATATATATATATATATATATATATATACACATTATATGACGAATATATAAATAAATATATATATTCATTTATTTTATTTCGTTACACAGAAATATAAATTAATGATTGCGTATATATGTGTGCGTCTTATATATATATATATATATATATATATATATATATATATATATATACATTATATAACGAATATATAAATATATATATATATATTCATTTGTTTGTTTATTTATATATTCGTCATATAAATATAAAGTCAGTCTCTGCAGACTCGGTGGGTATATGCTTTACACGGTAAAATGAGCACTTTTGAAAGCCCTGCTTAAGATCTACTTGAATGCACGCTGTGTATTCTTCCGCCTTATGTAAAATTAACATTGCCATATCCTCGTCAATTTATTCATGCGTCGGTCAAGTAAAATTGTGAAATTGTTATAAAAGTAAATATTTTACAACTTTGTTTACTGTTACACTTTGTTGCATTAATATACAAATAAAGCAGAAGAAATAATATAAGTTATCACAAATGGTTACCTAGCACTTTTTATTCGATATTAAGATACAGGACTACTTCCCATCCATCGTTAAAGCCCGTTCACGATAAAGTGACCACTTTTGAAATTAACCTTTGAAAAAAGTCACTGGCTCTGCCTGCATATATTCTAACTAGCGCACTGAGTGACATGCGCCCAGTAAAGTTGGTAACGAACGATAGAAGTTAGTTCTATATCTTAACGATGCATAAAAAGTGTCATGTAACAGTTTGTGATAACTTAAACTATTTGTTTCCCTTTCTGCTTTTTTGATGCATAGGAGAGTGAAAATGAGGAAATTTTTTAAGTATTCAGTTTCCTAATAATTTTACAGTTTCACTTGATCGAAGCGTGAATAAAGTGCTAAGGCTCGTGGCAATGTTAATTTTACATAAGGCGGAAGAAGACACAACGTGCATACAAGTAGATCTTAAGCAGGGCTTTCAAAAGTGCTAATTTTACCGTGAACAGCGTATACCAACTTTACTGGGCACATGTCACTCATTGCGCCCGTTAAAATATATGCAGGCAGGGGCAGAGACTTTTTCTAAGGTTGATTTCAAGAGTCCTCACTTTATCGTGAACAGCCTTTAGGAATATACTATCGGCACACAGTTACCGAGGGCGCGTCAAATGAAACATGCTGTAATGTCAAAAGTAGCTCATATGTAAACATGTTTCAAGGATAGCCTGTCAACAGACATTAACGCGGAACTTGCCGGCATTTAAGAGGTAGGGTTGGAGTTGACAAGTACACGGATGCGAAAAATCTTGGCAGTTCCTTTAGTTATACCCTGGCTGGCAATGCGGAGGCCTCCGGGAGTGCGCCCTTTGTCTGATTGGCTACTGCGCTGTGTGTACGATTCGCTGTTGGCTGGGTTGCAACCTGGCAAGCAAAGTTATACGCTGTTCGCGATAAAGTGAGCACTTTTTAATGCCCTTACAAATTTTTCCTTTCATCCAATTTCCATCTTTCTGCTGCTTTTTAATATGAACATTGCAATGTGACCAATAAACACAGTGCATACATTTAAACACCATCAACATTTAATGCCTGAGACTACAATAAGATCTTTATAATCGGTTAGTGCCTGTTGCAAGGGCCTTAAAAAGTGCTCACTTTATAGTGAACAACCTATACTAAGCAGTCGATAGCCTGACGGCGTTATACTCTAGAAATAAGGTAGATCGCTTATTCGTCTACTGCGCTTGCGCCCGACACTGACCTGCCCAAAGGAACACAACTGTCAAACTCACGTGGTCAGCAATGCTGAACGTGTTTGTTTGTACACTGTAAAAAATAATGGGAAAATTACCTGACAAGTGTAAGGCAATATTCGCAAACTTGTGGGGAAAATATAGTTTTCTTTACAGGTAAGGCAAAATTACCACACGCTGGAGTAAAATTCACGTATATGGTAGTGGAAAATCCCATACATGGTTGTGAAAATTGCCTTTGCGTCGCGTGCATCTCTTCGGCATTCTCAAAACCTATAAGGGGGGGGGGGGGGGGTTGGTACGGGCGGAAGAAACAATCCTTTAACACGCTTGTATTCACTAACGCTGCCACGATGTCGTCTAGGCGTAAACCTTGCCCTCGTAGCTCAGGGTTAGGGTGGCCGACTTGTAGGAGGAGGTTCGCGAGTTCGCTTGTCGCACTGGGAATTTGTCAGCAGGTCGGTCTCACTAGAGCTTAGTCAACGTCAGAGGTCACTACAACGTCAAATGAAGGAAAACAAAAAAAAAAAAATTGATAGCGCATCGGCCTATCGTGATAGAGGACCATGGCTCGCGCCCATCCACCAGCAAGTGTCAAGGATATTAGTGTTCAGGTTTCGATTACTATTCGTCAGAGGATATGTAGATGATAAAATATTTAACAGTACCTACTAATACTCCGGGATAGTTTTAATTATAATTTTACTATACATTATAGTTATTTCCCCTTACTTGTATAGAATTTTTACCCCACTTTTGTAAGATATTTTTCGCGTACAATTAGCGAATAGTACTTTACTTGTTTTGTAAATTTACTCTACATTTAAGAAGTAACTTTACCTTACATGTAGAGGTAATTAGTTCCCCTTAGGCTACGTATAACGGAATTTCACCTCAAAAAATTTTTCCAGTGATATATCTTAATTTCTAAATGACAAGCGCTTTCATATATGGGTAAATTACTTTTACCTATTTCAATTTAACAAAACTTCATTACATATTGGTTAGAGGAAATATAAAAACATATCAAAGCCCTTGTTTACTAAACAGTGTTCTAACCTCAAATCCAATCCAAGTCTTTAGTCTATGGTTCAGACGCCATTTTGCTGGCGTGTGCGGTATAAGCGGCTATTTTACCTCTGTATTCTTATGTATTCTGTGGTTATAGCAATACTAGTATAATCCCAAGGAAAACCTACGTTCTTCGCGATACCCAAAGGTCGGTCCCAAGACCAATTTCGCGTACGTAAGAGACACCTGCATAAAGCATTAGAGAATAAAAATTGAGAGCCATATAGTGAATGTAGCAATCACACACGTGTAGAAATTAACTTTCTTTAGCAGAGACTTAAGGAATATAATAATTTAGACTATTTTTTTTAAGTTTTCTTGTATTAGAATAATTGCAATGTAATATTTTTATTCATCTTTCCTCATTTGATTTTTTACGCGTCTATGCGTCGAAGATGTTCCTATAAGCCATTCACAGTTACTTCACACTTTTCTGAAGCGCTGTGAAAGTTCTACTTCTAGGATATTCCTCCTCCTCATGCTAACGAAGCTTAACATAGTCTAGAAATGTACACGACGCACCACATTCATACGCAGTCACTTTAATTATATACCGCATAAGAACTATTTCTTACTAGGCATTGCCAACACGCCTATTACGATCTTATTATTAATTATACTAATTATAAATTAATAGAGAGCTGCAAAATTCGCGTTATTATTTGGGGACACATTAAACTTCAAACACATATACCTTTGCGATAAGTATGTCATTGGAAAATACTTTGTTTGACAAGTCCTGGGTAACTCTGAGCCAATAAATAAACACTTCACATTTGTCTAGTCCAAACACGTGCAGTCCAGTCTGAAAGGGAGTGGCTTCACATTTATGTAGCAGCCAATAGAGAAACGACGCCGGCCCGAGTATATATAGTACTGTGAAGTTTAGCTTGATGCCACATAACAACGCGAATTTTGCAGGTCTCTATAGATTAATTATCACTTATAGATTTAAAAAAATAATTAAAATATAAATTTTACCCCTAAAACAACGCACTTTTATGACAACACGAATGTAAAACGCTTGTGATTTGTAACATATTTAGGAAACAACCAAACGCATCATACTTGGGGTGATTTGTCAAAGGTTTGATTGACAAAGTGTAAAGAAACCGCGAATATACTATACACGACTCGCAACGCGGTTCGTAAGTGTAGCTTGTTCGATACATACAAGTTCTTCGTCGTAAACCGACCTTAAAACGAAATATTTATCAGCAGAGACCTGCGAAATTCGCGTAATTTTTTTTGGCATTAAACTAATATTCACAGTACTGTGTACACTAGGGCCGGAGTACTTCATCCATTGGCTACTGCACAGATATGAAGTCACGCCCTTTCTCAATGAACTGTACGTGATCGGGCAACACGGTTATCCAGGGTTGCCAACTTTTTATATTGAAAAATTTCCTGTCATTTCCCTGATTTCCAGACAAAAAGAATCTTTTTTTTCCCTTACCCTTATCTAATTTTTTTTTCCTGTAAGGATTGGTTCCTTTACATTACAACACTTTTTACACCAAAATACTTTTCTTATCTTACAAAATTGCCCACCTCATAGATTACAAAGAAAAATGCCTATAGGGTGTTCACGGTAAAGTGAGCACTTTTGAAACCCTAGTTACTTTTTTCTTTCAATCATTTTTTATCCTTTAGCCACTTTTCTAAATAAATGTTGCTAGGTAAATAATAAACTCGGTGTGTACATTCTACTGCACTGGGAAGTTAACGTCTGAGGCTTAAATAAAAAACGCACTTATTGACTATTATTCCAAATGAGAGGGCTCTCAGAAATGCTCAGCTTACCATGAATAGACTATAAGCATTTAGTCCACAATCATTCAAACAATTTTATCTGATTATGGCAGCGGTGCACGATTAGTGACAGAACTGCTAAAAATAGCATGCATATAATAGAATTCCCTGGCATTTAGCTAACTTGTTAGAAATTCCGTGATATTTCCCTGTTTTCCAGGTTTTCCAGACCCGTGGTAACCCTGTTATCGAGTGTTCATTTATTGGTGGAGAGTTGCCCAGACATGTCGCATAATTGTACGGTCCAATGATAAACATTTAAAGGCTGTTCACGGTAAACTGAGTACTTTTTAAAGCCCTGCTTACGATCTACATGTATGCACATTTTGTATTCTTCCGCCTTATGCAATATTACCATTGCCATGGGCCTCGTCACTATTCGTGCGTCTATCAAGTGCAACTGCGAAATTATTACAAAAGAAAATGTTTTCCAAATCTGCTCATTTTCACACGTTGATGCATTTAAAATAACATAGTGTAAAGAAAATAATTCGAGTTATCACAAATGGTTAGCTGACACTTTTTATTTGACGTTAGGACATGGAACTACTTTCCATTCATCGTTACCAACTTTACTAGGCGCATGTCACTCAGTTCGCCCGTTAAAATATGTGCTGGCGGACAGTGAATTTTTTTTCTGGGGATGATTTCAAAAGTGCTCACTGTATCGTGAACAGCCTTTAGCAAATGTAAAGAGTGTTTTTTTAAGTTTTAGATGCCCTCAAATAATGAGGGGAATTTTGCAGGTATCTATAGATTAGTAATCGAAAGGTTGAAGTGGAGGGTGACATATAGCGAGCGAATGGCGAGGAAGAACCGGCGTGACCAAATACCGAAACATGGGGGGGGGGGGGACGCTTCGACACGCTGCAACAGCAGCAGTAGCAGCCACGACGATAGTTGTCAACGCCGCGGGCGTGGGGCGCGGAGTGAGCCTCTCTGCGCGCGCGCCTAGCAATCGATAAGCTCCGCCGGCTCCCACCCCTCCCGCCCCTCCACCACATCATGCTCGCTTCCCCTCCGGCGGCGGTGGGTTCAGGAGCCGCGTTCAAGGACAAGGCCAAAGCACTGCTGAAAATTCCCCGAGCCTGGGTCCCGAATGCGGCCGAGGCCGTCCCCCCCCTTCCCCACCTCTTTCTATCTACCCGCACCCTCCCCTACTTCCCCTCCAGCCGCTACTCCCGTCTAGGTCAGGCCTTTGAACACAACCACAAGCGACAGTGTTACGTACGCCATACGTAATAGCGGATCCACCGTTGCACGCCCCTTGCTGTTGCTTTCCCGTCGCGGCGCTACAAAAACACGCACGTATTTTTTTTTTTTTTTTACCGTGCGCGTGGTGCGTGCGCCCTTGAGCTTGAACTTGCGAAGTGGCCCGGGGAACGCATATATTACGTAAGAGAAAAAAGTGCATAGTGTGCCGCGAGAGTGGGACGTACGTGGTGCGTGTGTGACATGTGGGTATTCCCGTCGCCGGCGACCTGAGAGGAACGTGGTGGAGGCGGGGCCATGCAGCCTGACGCGAGGGACTTCCGCGCGCCCGTCGTGTCGTCGTCGACGTCGCCGCCCGCCGCCGCCCCCGGCAACTCGGCCATGCGGCCGCCGCCGCCGCCGCCCCCGCTGCGCATCAAGGTGGAACGCGCTCACGAAGAGCCCTCCAGCTCCATCCCCGACCTGGGTGAGTGCCTGCGCCTACACCCCGCCCTCCACGGGTCACAGAACACGCTGGTGGACAGAAGCGGAGTAGTGCGTGATCATCGTCGCGCTCTGGCCACAGAGTAAGCCACGTGACAGAGGCGAAATGGCGCAGAGGTTCATTCGACGTTGACATACCCGCGGCTCTTTGAGTGTTGGGCTTCCGGCTGGGGAGTAACTTACCAGACGCTCATCTTGCTGGCGCGTACGGTTGGAGCTCGCGATGAAACCTGCTGTTTCGCCTCTGTATTCGTGACGACTGTGTGGCGAGAATGTTGTGGCGGGGCTTCGCGAACTCTTGCACATACTCCAGCACAGGTCGTTCGTTCATTGGCTGCTGCAACACTCGAGTGTTTACTGTGTTTACTATTGGCTCGGGAACCTGCAGGGTGTGCACTGAGATCCGATGACACGTGCAACTTAACGCATGATTCTGTAAACCCTACACTTTTCCCGGCAATTTAGTGAATTAAATTGGTAACTGGGATAGCCTTTATAAACACTTGTACTTTCTCGTTACATCTGTGGTTGGGCGAATTTTTTTTTTTTTTTTTTTGTTGACACGCCCTGGAGGAATGTAAACAAGTAGCTAGTGAATATGTAGAAAGAGACTAAGCGAATCAAACACAACATGGCACGCGCGTGAACGAACTCGTCATGAAGGCACCAGCCGATGAACAGATGACAGCCAGCGTCTGCAGTGTACACAGAACTGCCAAGTTGAGCCCAGCCGTCAAATGTACTAGCGAAATTTTCCGGCTGACAGCAGCAAATGGTCTAGCTCCTTGTTCTCGAGTAGGGCTGTGCACGCGACTTTGGGGATCGCCGGTTGAATGCACCGCGAAATAGTAGGATGTCTGATTGGTTGAGCCCCCGAGTACTTCTCGATTCGGTTCGGCAGCAGGATCGACTGTGGTCCAGCTCCTTTGTTGTACCGGGACCACAATGCGTTTGTTTATCCGCAGGTTGCCATTGTGCCGGGTCGCGCATGACTATCGCACTACGGCGTGTTGCTCGCACTTATATCAGTGAATCGTGTTTACAAACGACGTGCCACTACGGTCGGCGAGAATTCTACCTCGTCGCCGAGTGGAATTCGTGGAATCTTTTGGGGGCTCGTCTGATCAGTTGTTCCTCGTGGTCTGGAGAAGCCAGTGTTTGGGGTTTTTACTGGCAAATACGCGTGGATGTAGTTCGTGATGCATTTGGCTTCTGTGTTATCGCGTGTTCTGTGACCTCTATCAAGTGTTCTAGACTAGAACCGAATCTAGCCAGTAGCTATGATCCAGAGTATATATTTTGTGATGTAAAAAAAAAAATTTAATTCTGAATTTTTATTATATTGTGTGGAACGAGATATGGCCACTTCCTTTAAATAAGTGTCTAATCGTTAACCACTTCAGATCCCTGAAGTGTTGGTTTTTCTCTGACGATACGTTTATGATTTCTCCATTAACGTGCTTGAATACGACTGCCCCTTTTGACTGCAGTGGATTGCGAACTACATGGCAGTGCATCGGTCTGGGGTGTTGCGAAGTTAACGCGAGCGCTTTTCAAGGCCCTGCTAAATTTTCTCTTTTCGTTTTATTTCTGTCTTCCCGCCACTTTTTGATATAAACGTCGCCATTTATCTAATAAACACAATGTGTACAATTCACCGCCCCCAAAAGCTAATGTCCGCAGTTCAATATATAATATATGTTAGTGCATAGTGCCTGTTGTAAGGGTCTCAAGAAGAGCTCACTTTACCGCGAATAGTCTATGCCAGAGGACGAGGTTTTTTCTTGTCTCTCGACAAGAAAATAAACTGTCCGTAGCAACTAATTTTTAGTTGAACGTGTTAAATTGCTCGACGGAACATGTAGTCGAGATAGGGAAGGGGTTAATCACCTGCACACGAAAGAGAATCGAACCCAGAGACTCCCTGTGGTTCTATCGACAGTTAATACGACTCCAGGCTGAAGCTCTGACGTGCAATGCAATGCGTGCCTCGTGATTACATCAGCGTTCCTATTCGTGTTTCGAGATATTTCTGGCGGCGTTGTTGAACTGCATCGCATCCACACGCCCAGAAGACTTGTGAAAACGATCGGCACTAACAGCCCCCCCCCCCCCCAAAAAAATACTAGTTTTACAACTAACAATCATTTGCAAACGCCGTGCGCATTTTATCCACTTGTTTTTTTTTTTTTTTTTTTTTTTAATCTTTAACGTTTGCTTTGAAATCCAACGCGAGGGAATATTCCTGTAAGTATAAATATCCCTGCAATATCAATAACGTTATCAGCTTTCAAATTGCGGAATGCCATGCGTGAACGCAACGATACGGTAATGAAACGAGACGAATACAAGAATATAGATCTTCCCCGCGAGATCGCATGCGCAGCCATTAAAAAAAAAAATGGAGCGTGGTGAGTCAACTGAGCGTCCGTCATTAACTGCAATGCGCTCGTAACGTAGTATTAAAGAGTCCGTAAGTGAAATCTAATGTGAATATTTTGCAATCGAGAGCTCAAAGCAAAAATAATGAAAGTAACTGGGTTTTGTGGTAGATATACTTTACACGTTATCAGCTATACATTTTTTTTTTCAACGTTACTTTAATTATTCAATTCCTTGCTTTAAACCTTTATGTAATCGATTGAGTATTTTTACGCCTTATAAAATCACCATCGTAACAGACCTGATGACTTGTAACATATATGTCAATCAGATGAAACTGTGAAATGGTCATTACAAAAAAATGTGTTAACCATTACGTCAAATATTGCTTTAATGGGTGTAGAACAGATAGATCTCAAATTTTTGGAGCCGTAATTTATAAAACTAAACTTATTGATGGGATATTGTAGTACGGAACTACGTGTTTATTTAGATGCCAGTGCAATCTGTAAATACTCGACTAAGTGCGTACAGCATGCATTTACTGCCAACGATATTCTGAAAGGTTTTTGTTTAAGAATTTTTGAGAAAGTGATACATCTACATTTAGCTCCATTGATAAATTACCATATATAGGCTAACCCATAGAGGGGAATATAGTAGAGCGCGCGACCAAGGTGCGCAGTCGTTCATCTCCATGTCCCAACATTGGGCTGTTTTTTTTTTTTTTTGCCAATACTACTAACATAAACTACGTGTATGTGATTTGAGGTAGAACGCTGTTTATGAAAACTAGTTCTATGAGATGTTTGTATACATACTCTGGCCAATTGTTATTGTGATTCTAATTGGTAAAAGTGTTTTATTCATATAAAGGACCTGGCTTTTGAAAATGATGGCATAAACAAACACGTTCGCCACTGTTGACAACGTGACTTTGACATTTGTGTTGGCGTGGGGGTAGGTCAACATTGGCTACACGCGCATGCGCAGAAGACGATAGTCGGCCTATATCATCTCAAGTCTGTGGGCCAGCCCACTTACCAAAATAGAAGAGTAACGTGTGCATACGTTAGTAGCGCCAGTGTCTTGAAAGATGTGATCAGTTATGTGTAGACCTAAGTTAAATATCGCTTGATGAATTTATCACTAGCTGTAGATCGTGTCTTACACGAATACATCGGATGCATGATTTTCTGTTAAAGGCTGTTCACGATAAAGTGAGCACTTTTGAAATCAACCTTATAAAAAGTCACTGATGCGTATTCTTCAACGGGCGCACTGAGTGACATGTGCCGGGTAAAGTTGGTAACGATAGATGCAAAGTAGTTCCATATAATAACGGCGAATAAAAAGTGTTAGGTAACCGTTTGTGATCATTTAAATTATTTATTTCGCTTTCCGTTTTTTTAAATCCATCATTGCGTAAAAATTAGTAGATTTATAATATATTTACTTCTCTAATAAATTCACAGTTTCATTTGACCGACGAAAGAATAAAGTGATGAGTCCCATTGCAATGTTAATTTTACATAAGGCGGAATAATACACAAGGTGCATACAAGTAGATCTTTTCAAAAGTGCTCATTTTACCGTGAACAGCATACTATGAACTTGGGGAGAAAATATGTAGGTTATTTTCTGTTCTCAATATGTGTGAAACAATCGAGAAACATGCGGTGCGCTATCAGGCAGGTGTATTTATGGGGACCCGAGAGTTATATTTCGCTCGAACTAAAACCCAAGGGTGTCTCAAAAAGTTTAGCCGATAGTATGTTATCGTCGTGGTCCTCGACAGGACAGCATGTCAGAGCGACAAGTGTTAGTCACGTTTCTTCCAACTTTCCCCTGGCGTCTATATCCCGTCTCCATTCCACCACGACCGATGCCACTAGAACCGCGAGTGTCCTGCGCATTGATCTGGCTGCCGGCTCGTCTGCATCACCCGAGCCACGATCGTTTGTCTATTGCTCGGTGACGTCACGCCAGGAGGCCTTTGTGCAGAACTGTTCAAGACTCAGCCACGCTTACGCTTCGGGCTTCTAGCCGGCTCAGAGTTCAGGTTGAAGTAAAGCAACAGCCTGTGGAGCACTGCACCCGACTATGAAACGTGAACAACTCGCAAAAAAAGGTATTGCAGACGCCATAAAAATTGTCAGAAAAGTGCAATTTATGCTGTATATGAAAGAAGAATGTACTCGTATATATTTTGCAACATTATAAAATATTTTTCAAAAGTATTTGTAACAAAATTTAAGCATATTTCCAGTCTGTATGCTTCAGAAAGCAGAATTTGCGAGAAAATCTTCTTCATGGAATATCGTCATGATAGTTCAGAACAACTTTCGTGATTGGATCATTTGAATTGTTACGCGCCTGTATCTGTCTGCCTGCCAATAACAGGCGGTCAGTATGGGAGGAAACTTAATTCCGATTGGCTGACAAGCGGCCAATAGCCAAATGAAGACTGTAAGCGTACACATAGGATAGTGAAGTTCTAGCCTCCGCGTAAATCTTTTCGCGAAAAATAGGTGGCCCTAGCTATCAAATATGCCGAGGGGGGGGGGGGGGAGTACAAACTGCAAAAAAAAAAAAAAACGGTATTTTTAGAGCTTTCCTGCGCGTTTACCATGAGGGAGACAGAAAATGTATGAAGTGCTATCTGTAGTTTATCAACTCGTTACATCACATGTAACAATATCCTACAGCTAAAGATCTAATTTGCGAGGAATGCAGCTTCTTGCGGATGTACCGCAGAATTGGGAAGGCCCGTGTCGCAATATTTCCTTTTGGCCAGACGGGCTCTCGAGTTGTTTAAAAAATAGCTTAAGGCTGTTCACGGTAAAGTGAAAACTTTTGAAATCGACCTTAGGAAAAAGTCACTGCTGCTGCATGCAAATATTTTCATCGGGATCGTTGAGTGATATGTGCGTGTAGGCTGTTCACGGTTAATTTATCACTTTTGAAAGCTCTCCCCCCCCCCCCCCCAAAAAAAAAAGAAAGCGAGAGAAATCATTTAAGTTACCTATCACTTTTTATTCGAAGAATTAATACGCGGAGCTACTTTTCCTTCCACAGTTACCAACTTTACTGGGCGCATGTCACTCAGTGCGCCCGTTAAAATATATGCAGGTAGGAGCAGTGACTTTTTATAAGGTTGATTTTAAAAGTGCTCACTTTATCGTGAACAGCCATTAGTAAAGTTGGTACCGTAACGATGGAGAGAAAGTAGTTCCATGTCGTAGCGAAGAATTAAAAGTGTTAGATAACCATTTATAGCAACTGAAATTATTGCTTTCGCGGTCTGTTTTTTTTTTAATGCCCCGAGGTGTAAAAATGAGCATATGTGTGTCATATTTATTTTTCTAATAATAGCAGTTTCACATGACCGATGTGTGAAAGTGATGAGGTCCATGGCAATGTTAATTCTACATAAGGCGGAAGAATACACAACGCGTATACAAGTAGATCTTAAGCAGGGCTTTAAAAAGTGCTCCTTTTACCATGAACATCTTTTACTAGGTGTTTTCCTTACGGGCGCCGTCTGGCTTGAGTTATATTGACTGCCCGGGGACAGGAAGTGAGGGTACACCAAGGGCGAGCTTGATACGAGCATCAAATGCGTGTTCGCCTTTACTCGCAAAACACTGAACTGACGTGCAGCAATCTCTATCTTGTCAGTTCCCCTCTATGTAACTTTCAGTGAAGAGTCTATGTGTAATTGTATACCCATTGTGTAGTAATATATACAAAGTTTTCTGCATGTGTCTATGCTGTGTTGTAAAATCTGCACTGGAAATGCCTACGAAATAATTGTATTATCGTTTTTCCTCTTTAAGACCATACACACTAAAGACGGAAATAGAAAACGTGAAAAGGAGCCTTCCTAGTAAAATGTTTTACCACTTCAAGGTAGTGCCATGTGTTGATGTGTTGCAAGGTAAGCTGGTGGTTGCCCAGTGCTGTACACACTCGGCGCACGCAGTGGAGGAACTAGTAACCCCAGTGGAGCCAGGAGAAACTGAATGTATTGCGGCCACTCACGAGAGAGCGACGAGGCACCCATTACACACGTGCTGTGACGTCAAACGCAGTACTACGTTTAACTGGCCTATGTGTAAACCAGCAAACGACTAGGTATAGCACAGAGCAAAACGCAGCTGACCTCGCAACAGTTCGCCACATGCAGCTGTTTCAAGGTCACGCCCGGCCTTAAGGAAGCGTTGCCACGGCTGTGTGGTGCAACTGCTTACAATGAGCACCATGTAGAGACTCAGAAATTTCTCGAATTCATTCGGAGACAAGCTAGACTCCACAAGCCTTCGTGTACTTGAGCCTCGGTTGGTTTTTCATTGGCTGTTTATACCACTGACTACGTGGCCCGGGATGTGGTCCTTGTTTTCCCTTCATGTTCTTTATTAAGCGGAAGTCAGCCCGCGGCGTGTCCAACAAACTGCGGTCCAATAGAAGCGGAAACTGCTTGGTACGTGCGGGTAAAGTTTCACTTGTCCTTAAATGAACACGCGGAATCTCCGAGTCTCTTCCCGTATGACAACTAGGCAGGCTTAAGGGTCCTACAGAAAAGTTTTCTGCGAAATCGTTGTTTGCGCGTAAACGCGGGTCTCGGTAAATAAATGTTGTGGAATTACGAAGTTTTTCCAGAAAGGATTAAAAGCTATTGTCTATATCGCTGCATTTTTACTTTTATCATATTTAAGTGTATTAATGGAGAAAAAAAATCATGAAAGTGGTCAAATATTACATTTTTAAAGCTTGTCTATGAAGTTTCTTTAAGCGGTAAGAGAAAAGTACGATTATACGCAGGTAGTTTGATCTGTGTACTTTCATCGCGTGTAATAAAACCTCACAGTTACAGATCTAGTTTACACAGTAAAGCGTTAAGTCGGAAACACTGCACGCCTTGCGCCTAAGAGCGATGAGGCACTAAGCGTGCAAGTTATTGTCGCCCGTATCGCACCCTCGCTTCTTGACCTTGGACGCGCAGCTACATAGACCTCTTAAGAGGACTGTCTAGTTAAGTAGGGTGTGTTTAAAGAACTGCCTTCAAATGACAGTAGCAAGACAATAAAAGTATGCTTGGAATCCGTCTAACCACCAGATGAATTCGCAAAATTCTCAGAGGTTCTAATCATCTCACCTCCTTCATTCGCCACGCCGTCCGGATAAAGAGATGACTCACTTCATCCTTATCGGTCCGTCCTGTTGTTATTTCTTCCACGCCGCGGTGGTTCATTGGTCAGACTACTCGTCTCCCACGAACCGGGGAGGGGCCACAGTGGCTGAGAGATTAGCAGACTCACCTTCCACCAAGTCGAACCGGGTTCGACCCCCGGCCGGGTCACCGGATTTTCGCAAGTGGGTATCGTGCCGAACGATGCCGTTTGTCGGCGGATTTTCTCGGGGATTTCCCGTTTCCCCCGCCCCTTCATTCCGGCACCGCTCGATATTCACTTCAATCACCCTCACCGCTGTTAAGAGCCGCCCAGATCTCTTCACTCACTAACCGGGTTCGATTCTCGGCGGGGTCGCTCCCAGATTTTCGCGTGTGGGAATCGCGTCTGATGATGCCGCTTGTCGGCGGGTTTTCTCGGGATCTCCCCTTTTTCCCCCCCGCCCTCCGGTGCCGCTCCATACTCGCCTCGCTTCACCCTCGTCGGCTCTCGAGACCTCGATGTTAGGGGCCGCCCAAATCTCTCCACGGCGCTTCCTCGCAACGTTCTCCTCTCACCTTCGTCGAAGAAGGCAGTGACCTCGGCTACTATCGGCCGTGGACCCATGTTCGGCGCACTGCATTTCCACCTCCCACGGACTGTCGCTTGACATTCACCTCGCTCGTGTCTTCTTTACTTCCTCGAGACTTCTCTTTCCCACGCCCCCAGGCTTCCGCGATCTGCACACTGAAGGCGTTGACGTCACGAGATTTATTTTCTTCTGGGGCGGTATTTTCGGCGCCCCGCCGTTGGCAGCACTCTGCGCCCAATCGAGAAGCTAGCGAAGGGGGCGGTTTCAGTCCACAAGTACGCAGTTTTGTAACACTGTAAAAATGTATATTTCGCGAGGGGATAAATGTTTTTCCGGTTTCCTTGTCGGGATTGTAGCGTCGGAGTCGTGGGGTCTGCGCCGAAGTTCGAGCAATCCTCGATGGCGTAGCTACTCCGACTCCAAGTACAATAAGGGGCTCGTCTACCTGCTTGCATCGTTTTTTTTTTTTTTTTTTTGTCGCAAGGGAGCTATAAGTTTTTCGCGGAAATATTTCAGAACAAGTTGTGCTCCAACGCACTTTAGTTAGGAACCACTTTCGTGATTGGATCATTTGAATTGTTACGCTTATTATCTCTCTGGCCGCGAACAACGGACGGTCAGTATGGGAGAAACAATTCTGATTGGCTCACTCATGTAACAGAGTGTCTTCACACACAAAAAAAAAAGCAGCCAATAGCCTAATGAAGACTGCAAGTGTGCACATAGAATACTGAAGTTAAGCCTCCGCGTAAATCTTTTTTGCGGAAAACAGGCGGGCCTAGCTATAGGCCGCTTTTTTTTTCCCCCGTGAAGACAGTCGTTTATAGGCTATTCACGGTAAAGTGAGCACTTTTGAAAGCCGTCTCTTTGTTGTAAGAGTCAATAAGTATATTTAATTTTAGTCTTAGGCGTTAGCTTCCGAGTGGGGTGGAATATACACGCTGTGTTTATTACTTAAAATTCATAATATATTTTTAAAAAGTGGTTAAAGAATAAAATATGGCTTAAAGGAAAAAGTAACTAGGGCCTCAAAAGTGCTCATTTTACCGTGGGCAGCCTATACATGAGTGAGTCAATCAGAATTATGTTTCTCCGATGCTGACCGTCCGTTGTTCGCGGCCAGAGAGATAATACGCGTAACAATTCAAACGATCCAATCACGAAAGTGGTTCTGAACTAAAGTGCATTGGAACACAACTTGTCCTGAAATCCCTTCGCGGAAAAACAGGTACCTCTACCAATAGCCAAATGGCGACTGCATGTGCGCACATAGGGTATTGGAGTGTAAACTCCACGTAAATGTTTTCGCAAAAAAAGGTGTCCCTAGCAATAAGGGTCACACTGGCACACGCTACAAGAGCGCCATCGCCGCTACGCGCAGGGCCCTGAACCGGCGTGCAGTGTTCTCGTAGTGCTGCGTGTACCTATGGCACTTCCAGCGGCGACTCTATCATTGTATTGATGAAGAGTTTGTAGCAGAGTTCAATTCAGGCTCCTATTGTAGTTTGGCTCACGACCGGCTAGTATGTTTTAAGATACGGCAGTCTGAAAAAGACGTTTATAACCATATTGGAGGGCTCCAACATAATTTTTACAGCATGCGTGGTAACTTTGATGTACTATAGCTTCCTCGTATGGAATATGATGTATTTTCTTAGGTAAACATACTAGAGGCACATTTAATAATTTCGTAAAAAAAAAAAAAAAGGATGTCAAACATATTGCAACGCACCTCCCAAGCGCCTGGTTCTTCCACTATGTCCTCTCGTTGTGCAGGATGCATTTTCGAGTATGACAAGTTGCAGCGCACAGGCTTGCAGGCGAACTCTCGGAGGATATAGGCTGTTCACGGTAAAATGAGCACTTTTAAAAGCCCTGCTTAAGATCTAATTGTATACACGTTGTGCGTTCTTCCACCTTATGTAAAATTAACATTGGCATGGGCCCCATTATTTTATTCATGCGTCGGTCAGTTGAAACTGAAATTATTAGAAAAGTAAATATTGTACAAATATGCTCATTTTTACACTTAGATGGATTAAAAAATACAGAAAACGAGATAAATTACTTAAGTTGTCACGGATGGTTACCTAACACATTTCGTTCGACGTTAATATATGGAACTTCTTTCCCCTCCATCGTTACCAACTTCACTGGGCGCATGTCACTCAGTTCGCCCATTAAAACATATGCAAGCAGGGTAGCGACTTTTTTCTAAGGTTGATTTCAAAAGTGCAAACTTTATCGTGAACAGCCTTTACCACTGTTTATTGGGACTGAATTTTTTGTTATTTCATTACATTGATTTCTTTGTGATAATTGTAAATTGTATACATTAGATTCATTAATTGCGAACAGCAAGTGATATCAATTCACTGCGAGAATATTTGCTGTCGAATAGATCAACCACTGCACCACCCAGGCTCCTGCGGATCTAGACACATCCGGTTAGGAGCTTGGGCTGCTTTCTCGTTGTACAGCTCCAGGTGTGGATTTTCGAGTCGCACGACAAGGGGGCACATTTCAGGAAACGATTTAAATTACATCAAATAAAATCGGTATTTTGAACAACTACGATTGTCCTGTAATACGTTCCACTTTAAAAACTTTCGCAGGGCAGTTTGATTTCAATGTGTGTGTGTTTTTTTTTTTTTTTGTGGGAAAGGGTTGGTTGAGGTGGAGACCTGTCTCCTATAACCCGCTCGCCTCCCACCAAGGATTGAACTGGGTTCAATCCTCAGCCGGGTCACAGTATTTTCGCAAGCTGGATTCGTGCCGGACGATGCCGTTGGTTTCTGCGGGGTTTTTTTTTCTCGGTGATCTCCCGTTTACCCCGCCCTTTAATTCCGGCGCCGCTCGATACTCACCTCAATCACCCCTCATCGGTTCTCAAGAACTCGCTTTTAAGAGCCGCCTAAATCACTTCACTCACTCCTGTGATCCCTCCTCCACACCCTCGTCCTTGATCCACGTCTCCAGTGAGGCAATTTGGTTGTGGTTAGCGGCACGAGCTAAAGTTTCGCTTCTGTATTCGTAAGGATTCTGTTATTACATCAAAGGTACCAACGCCCGTTCTGGCTTTCAGTGCTCGCGTGTATTTCAAAGCCAGTGATGCGGCGGCGTATTTTGCCTCGCGCTGGAGCTGACATACGGAGACACAGAGTAGTACAGTATACAGATACGAAATAGCGTGGCGGTTCATTTTTGACGTGGCCGTACCGTTTTCTGATTGGCTGCCACATGCTGCGAAAGTTTCTGACTATTGGCTGCGGACTTCCGGCTGGCGGGTAGATAATCAGGCGCCGATTGTAGAACGACGTTACGCCATTTTGCTGGCAAGCGACGCCATTTTACTGGCGTGTGCGGCTGTAGTTCACGGAATAAGGGACTATGCAGAAAGCAAAGAGCAGGCAACCGTACAGAAGCCAAGTGACGTTGTGTACGAACAGCCAGTCTTTGGCGTCCGATATGTTAGGTCCTCTTCGCTGATTGGTGGGCTGAAGTCCTGCCATATTGTCAAGGCGCAAGGCTGTCTTTTCGAGGAAGGGTTGGGGGGGGGGGATGATCGATATGCCACATTCCAAGACTCTCGCGGTCGTTTCGTTTCTGTATTCTGCTGTACATGTTGTGGTTACGTATTGGCTAACGCCAAAATCGTTACGAGTGTACCAGAGGAGGAAACCACAGACCCATGTTCAAAGTGTATTATTAGTTCCAGTGTTGCGTGCACGCGTGTTGGCTTAACACGCACATTCCATTCTTAAGAGGCTCGCCTCTTATACGAGAATTATTCGTTTTAGTGTAATAACAAGAGTGTCATTACTGAAAATGTTTCATTATAAAAACCTTACATTTCATAGATCTGTGCGCGAATTTTTGTACGTGATTTCATAATAGGTGTTTCTTGGTTGTCATTAAAAAGTGAGAATTAATTAATTAATAAAAATTTGTATTAAGTAATTTTTTTGCACAAATATGCGTTATCGTGAATAGTTAATGTACTATGTCGGCAGTGTTGGGTATATGCTGTTCACGGTAAAGTGAGCACTTTTGAGACCCTAGTTACTTTTCTCTTTCAAATATTTTTCATTCTACAAACACATTTTTAAAATCGGTATTGGCATGAAGTAATAAGCATAGTGTGTATATTCCACCGCATTCGGAAGTTGAAGTTTATGGCTAATATAAAGTATACTTATTGAATAAAATTCCAAATGAGATTATAACACTTTTGTGGCAGCATGGACACGTCACTTGCTGTTTTTTAGGACTTGCTCAATATTGCCGAATCGCTGGATGGGAAAACATTACTGCAATCGTTTAGTACAAGTCGGTAATAGCCATATCTCTTTTCTTTTAGAACGAGGTTAGTAAGAATTCAAGTCTAACAGAAATTTGATTGGAAACGACTTGGTAAAAAATCACCCTCAGTCAGTCGGTAGAGATCGAATAAACGGTTCTCTGAAAACGTAGCAGGCGAATACGCCCAGTTATGTTTGTGAAATTCGTAGAGACCTGGAAAATTCGCGCGTTCAACGACCTTCAATTTAGACTCTACGGTTTTATGTGCAACAGTGCAGATATCGATTTATCATTGGTTACTTGCAGTCACAGTAGAGAACGACGATTGGGCGTGAATTTTCTTGTTCGTTTCTCACTGGTCCCGGGTTCTCCAGGAGTTGTCAAAACAACGCGTGGACCAATGGAAAATTGTGACACAAATATAAGAGTTTTCCAATTCTAGCTTGTGCCAAAATTGATCCGCGAATTTTTCAGGTCTCTATGAATTCATGATGAAACTGGATTTTGGTATTAAACTGTAGTTGGAAACCGAACGCCAAAACGAGGTGTTAACGGTTGCCTGATACCGCGAATAATTGCAAAAACTCGCCGATTGTAAGTGGTGTCGTAGCTTCCGACGTGGATCGCTTCATAATTGCTACGGCGCCTCGTTAAGGCGCACTCCTTCAGGATATCCTGAAGGAAACACCTGGAGGCGTGAACGCTCTGCCGGGATTTCGGAATGCACAGTACATCATTTCATAGTCAGGCTAAACTTGTTAACTGAAATATATTGTTTTTATTAATCTAGTATTGATAAACTAAGAAACGACAATCCTAAATAACAATTTGTGCAAACTTCTTGAACAAATCTTTTACCATAATGATGAATTATTTTAGCATATCTCTGCGATGAAGCTTATTACAGCACAGGTTAATAAAGGCCGTTCACGATAAAGTTAGCACTTTTGAAATCAACCTTAGAGAAAAGTCACTGCTTCTAAAGGGTCTTCACGATGAATTGAGCACTTTTGAAATCAACCTTAGAAAAAAGTCACTGACCCTACTTGCATATATTTTAACGGACGCAGTGGGTGACATTTGCCCAGTAAAGTTGGTAACAATGAAGGGGAAAGTAGTACCATATATTAACGTCGAATAAAATAAATTAGGTAAACTTTTAAGATAGTTTAAATAATTTCTCTCACTTTCTGTTTTTTTTTTTAATGCATGGAAGGTTAAAAATTAGTAGATTTCTACAATATTTACTTTTATAATAATTTCACAGTTTCACTTGACTGACTCATGAATAAAGTGATGAGGCCCATGGCAATGGTAATTTTACATAAGGTGGAAGAACACACAACGTGTGTACAAGTAGATCTTAAGCAGAGTAGTATAAATTTGCCGAATCGAGCACAGCCCCCAGTTATCAGAAAAACAACGGTAAATTAAATGCTCGAGCCATCAGAAAACCATTAGAAAAAAATTGCTCTTAATTTTCTGATCTAAAACATCTAATGCCGATTCGGGCACAAACGCTAAAAAGTGACTCAAAAAGTTGCTTTCGGGAGCAGTTGCAAAAATGTGGCTCAAAAAGTTGTGTTTGGTCAGATAAGTGTATTTAGAAAAAAGTTGCATTAAACTTTGTGTTTGAGTGCATCTGTAAAAATACACATAAAAAGTTGCATTTGGGCCCAGTTGCAAAAAAAAATCGGCTCAAAAAGTTGTGTTTAAGCACAACCACAAAAAAAGTGGCTTAAAAAATTTGAAAACATAAAAAATAAAGTATTGTATATAATAAATGAGAACAAATAAAAATCAACTGATGCCTAATATGATGACGACCATGGCAATGTAAAAGGCTAACGCACCTGGTAATGTTTGGAAAGAATATAAATTTGAGAAAGATACTTTTGTTAAAAGAAAGAAGAAGAAACCTCAAGAGAAGTATGTCAAGTGTGAAACTTGTAAACACTTTTACAAACCATCTCTCATAAAAAGTCATCTTAAAAGTAGATTGCACAAAGGTCTTACACCAATACATAATAAATCACATTAACCAACAAATGCATGGGAAATTTTTAAAGTACCGCAACATTTAATATCAAAACAGAAGTTCCCGCATGAGAAACAAGTGAAATGTGAAACGCGTAGTCACTATTACAAACCGTCTCTCTCATAAGAAGTCACTTGAGAAGTAAAAATCATAAGTACACACTCAGATTCAGTGTAGAAGAAATCGAAACAGCATTTCAAAGTAGGATCAAGACTTATGCTGTAAAGAATGTGAATGCATACAAAGACCCAAATCATTTCCTAAACGATGTAAAAGAAACTGTCATGGGACTAATTAGCAAAAATTTAAAATCACTCAGAATGAACATGAAACTCTTCTTTGGGAACAAAAGGGGAATTGGTGAGAATATTGAATATATAGAAAGCTCCTTTAAAACAAAGAACGAAATTATACTGAAATCGACTAATCTGGAAGAATATTATGCCAACAGAATATCGAAAATCATAGCTGAGATGGGGGCTTTCGAAGCAAAGGGATCTCAGTGGGTACTCAACAGAATATTTAACCTAATAGTGCGAATAAATAAATATGCACCATTCAAGGGCACTTCTTATGTTGATCTCCCAGAAAAAATCAAAGATAACCAGGCAGTAATTAATGTTAAGAACAATGATAAAAAATGTTTTTTTTTTTGGGTCTGTTCTATCTGCATTGCATCAAGTACAAAGAAACCCCCAAAGAGTGAATAAATACATAGCTTACGAACATGAGTTTTATGATGCACTTAAGGGTTTGGAATTTCCAATGAAATTGGAAAGCATACCAACCTTTGAGAAAAGAAGTGGAATTTCTATTAATGTATACGCATACAAAGAAAAAAATGGTTGTAAGAAATGTATAATCTGCCCATAAAAAACAACAAAAAATAAGAATGATAAGCACATTAACCTACTCTATATCAAAGACGAAAAGAACGACCACTACTACTGATTAGAAAGTTTTTCGAGACTTATCACATCACAAGTTACAAATAATGGTCACAAAACATATATATGTGATAGATGTTTGCAATATTTCTACTCTGTAAGTAAGCTAAAAGATCACGAACAAAACTGTCGAGACCATGATGACGTTAGAGTCGAACTACCATCGAAGGAAAAAAATTACATATTAAGATTTAAAAATAAAAATAATTCTTTGAGAGTTCCGTTTATGATATATATTGATTTTGAATGTTTGTTGACTAAAATTGAAACTTGCCAACCAAACCCCGACGAATCCTACACGAAACCATACCAAAAACACGAGCCTTTTAGCTTCTGTTACTATGTAAAATACGAACATGGATACAATAAACCACCAGTAACTTATGAAGGGTCTGATGCATCTACTGTATTCGTTAAAATGCCAATGGAAGAAGCGAAGTCTATTGGTGATATATACACAAATGAAACATCAATGCTTCCACTAACTCAGAAAGAACAAATTGTCTATGATACAGCTACCCATTGTCATATATGTGAAAAGGCTTTCAATGGTGGTTCTGTAAGAGATCATGATCATCTTATGGGGAAAATTAGGGGAGCTGCACACAGAGATTGTAACTTATCATATAGAAAATCATGTTTTGTCCCAGTGTTCATACACAATCTCTCTGGTTATGACACACATTTATTCATAAGAGATCTTGGCATCGATGAAAATAAAATTGATCTAATTCCCAACAACGAAGAAAAATATATTTCTTTTACGAAACATGTATGTGAAAGTGTAAATCTTAGATATATTGACTCATTTAAATTTATGGCTAGTAGTATCGATAAACTCTCTAGCTACCTTTCCAGAAGCCAATTCCGAGAAAAATATAAGCATTTTTCCAATTAACATCTTGACCTTGTTATAAGTAAAGGTATTTATCCATATGACTACATGGATAGTGCTGAAAAATTTTGTGAGACATCACTTCCATCCAAAGATGCATTTTACAACAAACGCAATAAATGTGACATTACAGACGAAGATTACAAATTTGCGAAAAAGGTGTGAGAAAAATTCAAAATAAAATCTCTAAGAGAGTACACAGAACTCCATCACAGATCTGATGTATTGATATTGTCTGATATAATGGAAAATTTTAGAGATGTATGTCTCAAAACATATAAGCTAGATCGAGCATGGTATTTCACAGCCCCAGGGTTAGTGTGGGATGCTATGCTCAAACATACTAAAATAGAACTAGAATTATTAACAGATTACAACATGATTTTAATGATAGAAAACGGTATTCATGGTGGAATTTTACAATGTTGTAAGCGACTTGCTAAAGCAATTAATAAATATATGAATGCTTATGATAGTACAAAGAAAATATTTTATCTTACATATCTGGATGCCAATAACTTATATGGTGGGTTTAAGTGGAGAAATACAAATATAGATGTAACAAAAATACAAGCTGATTGTAGAAAAAGTGATATATTGGAAGTTGATTTGGAACACCCACATGAACTACACAATCTTTACAAAGATCTGCCATTGGTACCAGAGAATAAAATACCAGAAGGTTCAAAAAATCCCAAACTCTTAACTACTCTGTATGATGAAAAAAAAAATATGTATTACATTATGCAAATCGTAATCTATATCTACCACTTGGAAAAAAGTTGAAAAAGTTCCATAGAGTTCTGAAGTTTGATCAATCAGATTGGCTCAAGTCCTATATTGATTTAAACACAAATACATGAACAAAGTCTACAATTGAGTTTAAAAAAGGTTTCTACTAACTAATGAACAATTCTGTTTTTGGAAAAACGATGGAAAATATTATAAACAGAGGGGATATACGGTTGTGCACAAGTTCTAGTCAAATGGATAAACTAGTGGCTAAACCAAACTTTAAAGATAGGACTATATTTACTAACTCTTTTTGGTTGAAGTTTATATGATTAAAACAAATCTGTGCTTTAACAAACCCATTTATGTAGGAATGAGCATACATGATCTATATAAAGTCTTAATGTACGATTTTCACTATAATATAACGAAATCAAAGCATGGGAAAAATATTGAACTGTGCTACCAAGATACTGATTCATACCTCTATTATATAAAAACATCAGACTTCTACAGTGACATGAAAGAAATGGTCGATCATTTTGATACTTCTGACTATAAAAAAGATAACCCATATGGTATACCGTTGTTAACAAAAGGATTATTGGCAAAATGAAAGATGAATGTAATGGAAAAATAATGGAAGAATTTATTGGATTGAAATCTAAATGCAATAAATGTGGAAGGTGGTGTAAAGAAAAGAGCAAAGAGTGTAAAAAACACTTTAGTCAGAAATGAGAATAGTTTTGGTGACTACAAAAAGTGTTTGTTTGGTAAAAAAGTGTTGTACAAAAGTATGAATCTTATTAACAGTAAGAAACATGAACGCTATATGATTGAGATGAGAAAAAAAATTAATGCCCGAAGATGATAAAAGATTTTTCTTAAAGATGGTATTAATTCACTACCATGGGGGCACTACAAAATTGAAAAACAGTGATACCATGAAATATTATATAACTAAATTTTTTTAATGGATAACCATCCATTAAAAACTATTAACCATACATGTTTGCACACTATTAGACTTCACTGATTCTTTCACTTTTAACATCATAAATTTTGTTTCTTTGAATTACTAGTACTACATTACAAATAGGTGTAGCTGATATTTATTAATTAAAATCAACTGTAAGATTCAGATTAGGTCGTTCTTTTACAATAGCGGATTTTCTGTAAGAACAATCTATAACATACAATGGTCTACTTCCAATAAATGACCCAGAGTTGAAGCACAGTTCATTATTATGATAAGGGGTATCTAGTTTAGTCTTTGACTTTCTAAAATCAGAGTAAGCAATATACATTGTATCTAAAATTTTATCATCAATGTTTTAATTCCAATTCTCTTTGGGAAACACTTAATTCCGTCCATTCTTAATAGAAATATTTTTGACCAAACAAGAGTCAAAACATTGAACCATGTGTGAATTGCCCAGGATCTTCTTTTCTGCTGTGCTAAAAACCAACAATGTCGAAGTCTGGCATATCGAATTGGATTGAATAGAACTGATCTTTAATATCAAACTGAAATGAGTTTGCATTAGTAGGTACTGGTTTTTCAAGACATTGCCAATAATTAAAACCCATTGGAATTTTGGGGTGTTATGTATAATTTTGCTTTAAATTCGTCTCCATAAATAGGATTGTATTCAATAATTGGCCACAGAATTTCCATTTTCTCAATAACAATTTTACCAGCATCTGGTCTAATACCTTCATCATCAGATCCATCTGCTTTCTTGGGGGTCTTCTGTAAACAGAAACACCATCATTAGAATTTCGAACGAATGTGATCTTGTACCCTCCTTTCCAGAATATTTCATTACAATCTCTCATAAACCCAGACAAATATCTTAATGGATAGGTAATTTCGTTACGCTTATCTTTCCTAACATATTTACCTAGTTCTATCCCCGACATTTGGAAGTATGCTGATTCTGATTCCGAATCTAGCAATGTATGCATCATTGTTGAAGTGATGCCAGGGTTGTCAATACTTTCGATTATACAACCATGTTTAGAGATCTCTAATCCTGAGAACTGGAATGGTAAGAAATTCTCACAAAGATCAATAGTTGAAGTTTTTTCATAATCTGCATTTGTATCTCTTTTAGTTAGCTTATACTGTTGGTATACATAAGCTTCATTCGGATGTAAAAATACATCGCCAATAGGAATATCAAACTCGATGAGCTTGTTGTATTCATTCAAATTATTTTTTGGTTGGTCGTTTGGCGGAAACGACTGGCCGCTCATAACTTTCAATTTTTTGTTGATCAAATTATTATAGAGAAAAAAAATTCTTGAACAACTACACTTTTTTTATTATCAACCCAAGAACTATGACTACTATCAAAACCTAACTATTTAATTAGCAGCTTATTACCTTTTCTTCGCAAAACTTTTTCCACTAAGTAGTCTTTATCATATTTGGTCTTAAGCAGTTCTGGCTCATAAAAAATATCTTTAATGAGATCATTTTTTAAATCTTTTATTCTATATGTCGTGGGGTTTGTGTGCAATACTTCACACACCTCACATACTTTAGTGGACCAATTTGGTGTATATCCTTTTTAAACAAATTTTTACCTTTACTTATACGAACTTTATCTCCTATTGCAAACTTTGGTTTAACCATTTTTCTTTCTCCCCCATACATGTTGATTAGAATAGAACTTTCATTCTTTGCATTTACATTGTTGGGTTTCATTCTGATTGTACTGTGAACAGTGTTATTGTATTCACTTATTAATTTAGGTAATATAGCCACCCATTTATAGTTTCCCTGCACAGTAAATATCATCCACATTTTCTCCTTCAATGTTCTATTAAATCTTTCTAAAACACTAGCTTTCTTTTCACTGCATATCGAATAGTGTGTTATGTTGTTATTGGTCATTATGCCTTAAATAGTTATTGTAAAATTCTTTCCCTTCATCTGTTTGTAAATGCATGGGTTTGCGACCATTCAAAATAGTTTTAAATGCTAACATAACATTTTCAACAGTTTTATCTTTGATTGGTATTGCCTATGCATATTTGGAAAAAGCATCTTTCACAGTTAACATATATTAAAACCCTTTGTTAATTCTGTGTATACCTTTTAAGGATCCAGAATTCATCTAAACTAAATCAGCTTGCCAAAGATCATCGATGCCAAAAGATAAAACAGTTCTTCTGGGGAAGTTATTTCGCATTTGTTTATTAATTTCATTTACAATATCGTTTTATACCCCCACCAGTGAATATCGAGTTATTAGTAACACAACATCTACAAACACATTTAATTCTTACTTTGTTATTATTTGTAAGTTCATATGAACTTAGTATATTTTTCATACATTTCAGACAGTATACATTTAAATTATCATTGATCATTTTATTTACTTATATACTAAATGAGAAAACAAAAAATTGTAAAAATATAGAGAATAATGTAGAGAGAAGAAGACAGCTAGTTAAAAAGTGTAAAACTTTTTGAAAATTTTGCCAAGATGAATATGATAAAAATAAAAAACACGATCAACCATTCATAGATGCGATAGAAGATTTGGGACAAAAAATTGGACACGTAACAAATGAGAATAAGAACTTAATAAAAGAACTTGTTCTATTTGCTGTTAAGAATTTAGACTACCTACAGACACCAACAGAAACATCTTTTGAAAGAAAACTTTTTGGTAAAACAGGCACTGATGAACACTATGATAATGGCATTAAACGAATTGGCAATGATGATGAACGCTACAACAATGCTCTGACGATGGCATTAAACACATTGGTGATGATGATGAATGCTATAATGATGAACGCTATGGCGATGAACGCTATGACGACGACGTTAAACGCATCGACGATGATGATGAACGCTATGACGAAGCATTGGAGTTTTTGAAAACTGATATATCAGAGTTGTCTAACAACAAAACAACATTTATTGATAAGAAAATGGCCAATTACTTAATTGACTGCAAAGACAATGTTTTTGGACTAAAGGCTGATAAAGGTAGATTGTATATTGGTGATAGCAAAGTAACATTCATCAATGACAAATTTACTGTAAAAGGACGAACGTACACTTGAACTGATGGTTTGATGAAATTACTAACTAGTAAGAAAGTAACAGAAAGTGACTATACTGCAATCGACTATGAACACTATAGTCGTATCCTAGCAGATACATACACAGTTTTTCAAAACAATGATCCAAACTTGGGAATGCCAAAATCGAGTAAAGGGAATAAATGGAAAATTATTGTTAAACCTATTTATGATTCGATTAAAAAGAAACGACCCTCGCCTAAAAAAGGGGAAAGGTATAAAGAAATATACAGACTATCCCAAAGAATACATATGGATGGATGATGTTAGGATGCTTATTGATCGACTTCTCATTATTTATGGCCAAGAGAATGCTGGAAATTATAACTATTACATTGAAAAAGTTGGAATAATGAATAAGCTCAACAGCAAGTTTAGTGACTTTGTTGTGAATAATCCAGAAGGTATACCATATCTGTTACGAGTGTTGAACACAATACCACATACTTTTTGGGAGTTGGAGCATCATGGAAAAGGGTTACTCAATGACATAATAAATTCACTACCTTTTGAGTTGCATGTGCCCGGTTATCAGTACTTAGGTCCGTGTATCAGACTAAAAGAGTGAATTGAAAGTGGTGATAAACCCATTAATCCACTAGATGCGGCTGCAATGGAACATGATATAGCTTATCATCATCATAAAGATCTATCTGAAAGACATGCAGCTGACAAAGACCTAGAAAATAAAGCATTTAAAAGATTGTTAAGTTCAGATGCTGATCTCAATGAGAGATTTGGGCTGGTGTTACTGGATCTGCCATGCATATTAAACGTAAGCTCGGATGAGGAATTAAAATGAAATGATAAAACATTTATTATAATAAATGAAAGTAAAAAACATTGTATTTCAAGTTCCTAACAAGGATTTGAAGGGTTTTAATATTGATTCTTTCCTAACGAAAGACCTACTGGAACATAAGAACAAGAAATTAAAGGAGGATATAGGGATGACTATAGCAATTTCTGTTCCACAACTTAAGAAAATGTCCAAAGAAATGAAAACTTTAAATGGTCTGACTGTTACAAGGGTGGATTTTTACCCTTAATTTTCGCAGCATTGGGAGCTCTAGGAGCGTTAGCTGGTGGTGCATCATCTATTGCTACATCAGTAATTAATGCTAAAAAGAAAAACCAAGAACTGGAAGAACAACAGACAGAATTTAGCTGTGGAGGAATACGGTAAGGGATTGAAGAAAGTTAAGTGGGGCAAGAATGTTAAAAAAAAGTAACTCCACTTAGTAACTTTGATATTGATCAAATGGTTAAAAAATTAAGCATTAAACATTTTTGGGTTGTATTTATGATCGATGAGCTACTTAACACACCACTCGATAATGAATGTGGGATTGTTAATCTAGATGTTTCAACAAACTCTGGTACACACTGGATATGCTATTGGAAAAAAGCAAACAACAAATATTATTTTGAATCATTTGGTGGAAATCCACCCCGATAATTAATAGCATATCTCAGAAGTAATATTTTTTTTGTAACGACGATAGAATTCAAAATTTCAATCAAGTAACTTGTGGTCATTTGTGTATAATTGTGCTAAATCACTTTTCGCATAATTTTAAATTTCCTCCAATTATTTCACTATTAATAAACAATTGATATATTTGGAAATGTTTTAATGAGCTCTTAGATTGAAGATCAAATTAAAGAACACACAAGCAATGATACAACTACTGAGAAGATCAATCCTAATGATTTTGTTGCCTACACACAGTTCAGCGACTTTATAGCTACACTGACAGGAAATAAAAAATCATTGGATAAAGCCTATCTTACTTAATTGGAAGTAGATAATAATATAGATTTTAAACAAAGAAGACTAAGACATGTGGGAGATCCCATTTGCACCGATGGATGCAGTCAATTTACTACTATCAGACAAACAGAATTAACATTATTCGTTTAGTTGGAAAATGCAGTTCAAAAGAAAAAGTATTTTACTTTGATAATCGAATAGAATGTTTTTTATGAGCGATGGAACTATAGTTTAAATAATAATAGAACCAAAAAAATATAAAAGTGTTATCAACTTATACCATCAATGGAAAAAAAATGGCATGCATAAAACTTTTGAAGTATACCCTGATATTATGATATTTTTTAAAATACCAGAAGTCCGCAGTGTACCCGAAGGTACAATTGTGTTTATTGAAATAGTTGTGGTATATGAATACATTTAAAAAGATCACATTATGTTAGCTTTTAATGGAAACACTTCCATTAAAAACAAACCTCACAATATAAGAATATAAGAAGTCTTTCATTTTATTACGGTACTTGCCATTAATTAACTTACCAGTCATATCTATTGTTACAAAACCATATTCATTATTCCAACATTTTGAACAAGTCTCCCTAAATTTCTCAAACAACATATCACTACCAACAAAATCACTATGAAAATGTTTAAGATTTGTATTGTCTTGTCTGAATATGCAAAGAAAATTGGCATTGTTTCTTATAAGCTGCTTAGGTACTTTTGAGTATGTCTGTACTAAATAGAAACAATATCTTTGTGTCTACCACAAGTAAAGTAATCCCTTACCACATTTTGATTTTCAAGTATGATATCATCGAAAACAACTACAGACTCTTTATAACATTCATTTACATCAACCATTTTTTCATTTGATGGAAAGAAGTATGCTATCGGTTCATTAAATAATTTTGATGCAACTCCTATATCTTTCTTTAAATTGATATATTTTGATTGATCCAGACTTTTTGAACACACATAGAGAGTACCAAAGTCCAACCATCCCTGGGTATATATAAAATTACCTATCATATGTGTAGTTTTTCCACAGTTACTAGGGCTCACTATCAAACATCTAATGTTATTAGGTAATAATTCTCCATGATGTTTTGTCGATACAGTCTTGTCCGGTATTCTTATTTTAGTATCCCAGACTACATGTTTCATGTTTTTCTTGCTCATTTATTAATAGATTTTTAATAAAATATTAAATGAGTAAAGTATTCAAACTAACAGATAACAAATCAGTGTTGAAGAAAAGACTACATTACCCTTTAGAGATAGAGGGGCACTCATTGACTTTAGTTCAGTTCTATACTACTTATCTAATGCATAACATTATCTGTGGGAAAAATAAGATGTATTTTGTGGACCAGAATTATATGGATTCAGCAGTTGATATTCCAGTTGGCCAATATAGCTTAAAAGATCTTGAAAAAACCATAAAAGCAATTTGTTTATTTAGTGTAGATTCAGTGGATGGGAAATAAAATGATATATCTTTCGAGCTGGATAAAATAACAAACAGAGTGAAAGCAAAATGTACACTTAAATTACAGTTTGGAAAACGGGGTTCAATACGAAAACTTTTGGGTTTCATAGACAATAAAACTCTGAAAGCAAATGTGGACCATTATGGCGATACAATTCCAAAATTTGCTCCATTTGAAACAATAAATATACACTGTAATATAGTAAATGGTATGATATTAAAACATGATGAATATAATCATAGAGAAACTAACATAATTGTCACTTTTAAACCAAGAACAACATTTGGATTTGGTGACACGATCTATTACGAACCAACTTGTCCATTATTTTTTCCAGTGCAAACAAATCAAGCTAATGAAAGAGCAGTGGTATTAGAGATGAGACCAAAGATATTTTTTTGGGTTGGAAGTAGTCATATTCTATATATAATAACTTTAATAGTTTAAAAACTGTTTAAAAATTATTAAAGTTTCATGTGATGAAGATGAATAATATTTCTATAGAAAGTGCAATGAAATATTTAGAAAAAGAATTCATTGTTTCGGCTACTTTAATATGCCGAATTTGGATATGCATATCTAAATTTTTAACTAGACTATGTTGTAGCACATTTCCGAAGTCAGAGCGATAATTGTGTTTTAATGATTGGATAACCATTAAAACTTCATAGAGATAAGAGCATAAATAAAAATCAACTGATGTCTAATTATACAATGACGATCATTTACTCTTTAAAAAACCTAATAGAATGAATTTGTTTAACACCACAATCCACCATTTCATCATATGCAAAACTTATACCTCCACGATTAACATCATTTAAAACTTTTTCACTGAAAATCTGAACATATCTGTCTGGTAAGGTTACTTTAAAATTTCCAGAAGTAATTACCACTTTGTATCCATACCGTGTATCACTTATTTCAGCATGGTTTATGGGATAGGACTGCCCAATTGTAAGTTCGGAAAGTTTCTTAAATTGTTTGGTTCCGTTTAATACATTTAGCAACTGATTCATCTTTACTATATACAATATTTTATTTTTCACGTATTCAAATTTTTTAAGTCAATTTTTTCTAACTTCGCCCAAACGCAACTTTTTACGCGTATTTCTACAGATCCACTCAAATGCAAAGTTTGATGCAACTTTTTTTCTAAAGACTATGATCTAACCAAACGCAACTTTTTGAGTCACTTTTTTTGCAACTGCTCCCAAACGCAACTTTTTGAGCCACTTTTTTTTCTTGCGTTTGTGCCCGAATCGGCATTTTATGTTTTAGATCAGAAAATTAAGAGTAATTTTTTTCTGACGGTTTTCTGATGGCTCGAGCATTTAATTTACCGTTGTTTTTCTGATAACTGGGTGCTGTGCTCGAATCGGCACTTTTATACTACTAAGCAGGGCTTTCAGAAGTGCTCATTTTACCGGGAAAAGCCCATAACGGCGATGGTAAGCGAACTGGAGAGTGTTCTGTGTCAGCAGTCGTTAACAATCTTCGCGCGGCTATAAATTTGTACGCTGTGAAAGCTGTTCGGGTTCTGGCGTGCCGAGCAATCAATCGATTCCGCGGGCTAATGCTGGGTGGTCGACTCCCACTCCATCTCGGCTCGTACAAGGGGTCGCTCGCGTGACCTTCGCCCTACTTGCGACTACTACGACACTGCTGTCTGCGACGTCCCTGATGGCGCCGTCTGCTCGTGGGGTGGTAGCCACGTGCCTGCCTGCAACCCCCTCAACAAATAAACACTTACACTATACAACACCAACACAAACATCAAACGCAGGACGGACACCTCACAAAACGACAACAACTGTCGGCTCCTCTGTTTCCGAAGAGGGTGGCGTGGTGAGGGTTCAAGGGTGGAGGCAGAGGAATTTTAATTTTTGACATTTTTAAATTATAACGGTTATTTTTCTTTTAAACTTAAATAAAATAATTTTATGTTTCGACTATTTTATAAATCTATTTTAAATTCAAGTAACTGAGACCAGTTATGGCTTTCGGCTGGGTACTGGCGCCATTTTAATATGTTCTGTTATGTTCTGCCTACATCCCCCGTCGCACGTAGTTGTTCCTACGACCTTCATCCCTTCGTTAGATTTATTCTAATCAGGTTCACCTTGGCCTCCCGCCAATACGGACCAGGTTCGATCCGCGGCCGGGTCACTTCCGGATTTTCGCAAGTGGGAATCGTGCCGGGCGATGCCGCTGCTCGGCGGGTTTTCTTGGGGTTCTCCCGTTTCTCCCCGCCCTTTCATCCCGGCGCTGCTCCATACTCAACCTCGCTTCACCCTCATCGGCTCTCAAGACCTCGATGTTGACAGCAGTACACGAATATCCTCACTCACACTTAACCCGTTCAGACCCACTTTAATTTACTGGTTCAGATGTTGCACACACAAATATTTATGATGCGTGCTGTACTTAAGTCGACACAACACTCGTTTGATGCCACAGCCAATGAGCTGTATGCTATGTGTTAGAATACAGTAATATGAACCAATTATGTACTAGACCAGTAAGACGGTTTGCGAATAATTTACCCAAAGGTAACACCATTGGTTATTAAGCTTCGCAGTGTACAGTCAAGACCAAAAATTACCTACACGTGCGCAATGTACACAATTGTGTGCACTGGGTCTGAATGGGTTAAGGTGGATTATCATTAGTCCGTCGAATCATTACAACTGCCGGAGATTTTTCTACACTGATAAAAAAAAAAGTCCGTAAAATTACGGAAAATACCGGTTTACAAATTATCTAGATAACTGCGTTAACTTACGGTCTCTTCGTTTTTAAATAACGTTCTCTCCGTAAATTTCACATAAATCTCCGCGAATTAACGGAACGTATCCACAAACTTGCAAGGTTTGTATGTTAATTCTGCTCTTTGTAAAAAGAGGTAACAAAAATATTTTCTTTCGTTATGTGAGTGATTCACTGCGTATAAAAATTACTTCAAAAATATAGAAATTTTCCTTTGGCGGGATTTTAACTTGGAATACATTTTGACAGTCCAACACACTATCAATTCACGAAGTATTGCGTAAATATGTATTTGATATGAAAGCTAGGAACGCGCCTATCTGAGGTTCAAGTCGTGTTAGAGCGCTTACTATATTTGCGGTTTATAAAACGAGGTTGCGAGAAAATAGTTATATTTTCGCTGTGAGCGTGTTTCACTGTGTATACAGAATGTTTCGTCGTGCAGCAGAATTTGAAGAAGAAAATCAACGAATTGGCACCCCCACGAGTTGTTCGCCACTCACCTACTACTATTTTACACGAAGTACACTCGTAAGAAATGGTTCGCAAACATACCACACCAGTGTATAGGCCTACGTATGGTGAAAAACAGAGGGTGGGAAAGATTTTTCCCATAGATTCATGGTAGCATTCCTTCAGTCTGACAGTCTGACAGCCTGACATATGGTGGTGTTACCATACAATGTATGGGTTAAAAACTTCGATTACACTTAGGGAAGTTTACTAGACTTTTTTTTACACTGTAGTATAGTGACGATGGAATTTTATACGCCATTAGAATACGAGGAGCTTCCGTATTTTATATTTACGGAGCTCGTTTCCGTTATTCCTCATTACGGACCGCCTTTCCGGAAATTAACTCTGCATTCGTGTAGAATTGTCCGTAAGTCCACAGAAATGGCCGACAGTTGTAATGGTGTAGGAGAGACGTGTCACTTGAACCAACATTTTTGTTGTTCGTCCGACGTAGTTTGCTCGCACGTGTAGGCAACAATGCAGTAAATTCCCGGCGTTTGTTTCGCCACATGATATGCGTGATGTTGCCCTCGTTTTTCAACGAGCAAGCCTTGCGAACGTTTACCTTCCTTCCCTGCCGTGTGCCCCGTGCCTCGTGCGCGGAGCGAAAACACGACGCGAATGTTTGTGTTGTCCAGTTGCTGGATCTCCTCGGGCTACCGAGCTGGCTAGGCTCGTATTCGCGAGGTCCCGGGTTCGAGTGCCGTCGTGATTCGGGCGATCCCGTGATTGTCCGATATCGTTCCAGGCGATTGTTGGGGTGGTCCCTATATACTATACTTACTGTTCACGGTAAAATGAGCACTTCTGAAAGCCCTGCTTAACCCTTTCAGGCCTGCTTTAATTTATGGTGCCAGATGTTGCAAACAAAAATTTTTTTGTGTTGCGTGCTGTACTTGAGTCAACCCAAACACTTGTTTCGTTGTCACAGCCAATGATCTGTGGGTTACACGTTTGGCTATAGTTTACGAACTAATTATGACCCAGACACGTAAGACGGTTTCTCGAATCATTCAGTCGCAGGTTAGATCATTGGTTATTGAGCTTCGCAGCGGACAGCACAGACCAAAAATTACGTAGACGTGCATTATGTACACAAATGTGTATGGGTTAAGATCTACTTGTATGCACACTGTGTATTCTTCCGGCTGAAGCAAAATCAACATTGCGATTGGCCTCGCCAATTCAGTCATGCGTCGGTCAGGTGCAACTGTGAAATTATTGCAAAAGACAATGCTTTCCAAAACTGCTCATTTTTACACTTTGATGCATTAAAAAATCAGAACGCGAAAGAAATAGTTTAAGTTATCACAAATGGTTACTTGACACTTTTTAGTAGACGTTAAGATATGGAATTACTTTCCATTCATCGTTACCAACTTTACTGGGCGCATGTCACTCAGTTCACCCGTTAAAATATTTGCAGATAGAGATAGTGACTGTTTTTCTGAAGTTGATATCAAAAAGTGCTCATTTTACCGAGAACGATATTCTGGCAGAACTCTTGTGTATGAGCCGAACAGATATCTGCGAGCTTGAAAAACGTCAGAAGAATGAGTTGACGTCACTGATGATTCCTGGAATACATTGGACGGAGTGCGAGGGATGAAGATGTAACAAGGCAGATTAAAACCTATAGGCCGTTCACGGTAAAGTGAGCACTTTTTGAAGCAGTTTTATTAGATGTAATAACCAATAAACACATTTCATTGTGGCCTTGAATTTTTGGTTTTGGGTATGGCGAATGTATACACTGTGTTTATTGCTCACGTGGCAGAGTTTACATTAACAAGTGATGCAAGTATATAAATAGGTAGAAAGAAAAATGTAACTAGGGCTTCAAACGTGGTCACTTTACCGTGAACGACCTATACCACACTAAGTAAGAAATAGCAGAGAACATAGTCCGTATGACCACTTTTCCCTTATACTCGATTTTTTCAAGGTCATCCACTACTGTCGACAAGAGTACACCACCGTCATTTCTTTCACTATGTATACTACATAGATTTTTTTGGCCTTCTAAGTGTTAAAAAGGAAACTCGAATGGGGAGTGAACCCAGGGATTTGTAGCTGGGACCCGTAGGTGTCCGTCATTGCCGGACATGACATGAAATAAGATCCTAGGATGGAGCGGCGCTGGAATGCAAGGGCGGGGGAAACGGGAGTACCCCGAGAAAACCCGCCGGCAAGCGGCATCGTCCAGCATGATTCCCACATCCGGGAGTGAACCCGCCGGGGATCGAACCTCTGATCGCCATGGTGGGAGGCGAGCGCCCTAGCCACTCCGCCATCGCTTCCCCTTCTCAGTGTTGAACTCGATGGAGTATGGTCAGTATTTTTCGAACAGTTAGTAGGAAGAATTCCACTCCGTGTTCTCAAGCTCCTTCCAAAAGATGGTGGTCGATACACCGTCCAGGCTCGCATGTACTTAGCGCCCAGTGTTACAGCTGCGATGTCTCCAAGCACTCACGCGTGAGCGATGTATCGAGATATCGGCTCGTCCGCAGTGGGGCGCCGAGATGATGGCGCCGTTACATGTAGCGTTGAGGGGAGCGAGGAACAAAGGTGCGAAAAGTAACAGGAAGTTGGAGGTGGAAACCCACACCAGCCATAGACTAAAGATGAAGTAGACCGGTCTCGCTGGCTGCGCACAACCAATCTCGGGGTCCCAACATTGAACTGCTTTTCTGCCTACACGTCTAGCGAAAATGGCGTGGTTAGGATTTTAGGTTAGAAAACTGATTTGTAAACAAATGCTTTGAGATGAATATATACTTCCTCTGACCAATTTGTAATGCAGTTTGATTATATTAAAACTGGTAAAAGTATTTTATTAATGTAATAGTGGTTGTCATTTAAAAATTAAGATGTAAATATACACGTCCATCACTGTTCACCATGTGACTGTAACAGTTGTGTAGGATTGGGGTAGGTGAGTGTTGGGTGCACGCGCAGAAGACGAACAAGTGGTCTACCACATATTTAGCCTACGGCACCAGCGCGTCCTTCAACTCGTCACAAGTTTGTTGTCGGAGGATTCCTCGACGCCTCCGAAGAAGCGCGGACTCGAAAGTTACAGCTGCTGGGTCGGGAGGCGATAGGGAACCCGAGCGCGCGCCAAGTTTCAGAGTTCCACAGCTGCACGGTTTTTGCCTGGCGCGAGTGAGTACGTCTTTTAAATCAGACCGGCACGTGGGGTATAGGCTGTTCACGGTAAAGTGAGCGCTCTTTTAACGCCCTCTTTAACAGGCGTTGAGGTTGAAGTATAGAAACTGCCTATGGAGCACCGCACCTGACTGTACAATGTGAAGAACTCGTGAAAAAAATTTGTACAGACACCATGAAAATTGTCAGAAAAATTCGATTTATGCTGTATAAGAAAAGAGAATGTACATATTTTGCAATATCATAAAATATTGTACTAAAATATCATTTTTAAATGTAAAAAATTCATCGATCGGTAGAGTCCACATTTTTAACGAAATTTAAGTGTATTTCCGTTTCGGATGCTTCGGAAAGCAGAATTTACAAGAAAATCTTCTTCAAGAAAGATCGTCATAATATTTACTCTGATCAAATGTAATAAAATCATAGTAATAATGCATCATATCAATTTTATAATTAACTTTATTTACGTCAGTTTCAGCCATAAATGTTTGTGACAAATGGACGCACATTAAATCAATTATAAAAATTCTTTCCTACATTATGATTACAATTTTCTTACTCACAATCATAGTTAAACATTATGACAATATTCCATAATGATGATTTTCTTGCAAATTCTGCTCTCTGATGTATCCAGAATGGAAATGTTCTTAAATATTGTTAAAGATATAGACTCTTTTAATATATTATTTTTTACATTGAAAAAGTATATTTCAGTAAAATGTTTGATAATGTTGCAAAATATATACATTCTGTTTTCATATACAGCGTAAACCGCACTTTTCTGACCATTTTCATGGTGTCTGTACCACATTTGTATGATTGTTTCTTATTGTACAGTCAGGCGAAGTGCTCCAGAGGCATTTGCTTTACTTCAATCTTAACAACCAATAAATATATTTTATCGCAATCTCAGATGTTAACTTTTGTGAGTCGCGAAATGTCACACTGTGTTTATTAGTCACATGGAAATGTTTATGTTCAAAAGCGGCCGAAAGATAAAAATTTAGTGACAGGATAAATTTAGCAGGGCCTTAAAGAGGGCTCGCTTCACAGTGAATAGTCTCTATGTATCACGTGTGCTCGGCGGCCCTTTCATGTGTCTGTGCACGTCTTGTGTTCAGTAGTTTCTACTGTACACAAAAAAAAAGCTGTATCCGTCCTGTTTAAATAAACCCTGCAAATTATTTAGAAGGAAAGGGGGTTTCTTGTGTATTCACTAACGAACAGTTCTCTAGTAACTTCAGATTTATAAGATCTATTTTTACAAATTATTTTGTACTGGCCACTTTTCTTACTACAGCTGACTACAGATTCCAGTTTCGTGGAAGGGGAAATAAAAATGTTATTTAGTATAGCAAATTATGGCCGTGTCCCAATTCACCGCGAGAGTACTCGCTCGCTCACTCTTGACGTCACAGAGAGTCCTCTCTGCTGTCCAAACTCCGAGGAGAGAGCGCGAGAGGGAGAGTGAACGACGATGTATACTCGGTGCTCACTCTCGCACCCTCTCTGGCAGCCATGCTGTTTTCAAGTCTAACCCCAAATATCCAGACATATATTTTGTTGTTTCTAAATGAGTGTTAGAAATATTTTATCGACTTAACTTAATCATTGCGATTGTGAAACGTGTAATAACAGCAATATTCCTTTTTATATGGAACATAAATTATGATGTTACTATGTTCACATTTTATTTGGACGCAACAATTTTGTTTTTAATCATGAAAAAATGTAACAAATTAAAATAAGTTACTATTTCATGAAGTAATGTACATTTATTCGAGTAAAGTGGAAAGCCTGCAACATTTTATTTTTCGCTATTTACTACTTTTCTGTCAGAGAAATAATTCCGGAGGCTTAAAGCGGGCACAGGTCTGAATTCGCTAAAGTGAGCGAGAGTGAGCTCACTTTCCAGTTGAGACACGGCCTATGTTTACTGGCGTTAAAGCAGCATCAGTGACAATCACAATACGGACGCAATGCTATATGCTGTTCATTGCAAAGTGAGCACTATGGAGGCCCCAGTTACTTTTTCTGTTCAACCATTTTTTATCCTTTAACCACCTGTTGAAATAAATATTGCCATGTAAGTAGTAAACACTCTGTGCATATTCCACCGCACCCAGAAATTAACGTCTAGGGCTAAAATAAAACATATTTGAAGACCATTATTAGGGCCACCCGTTTTTCGCGAAAATATTTAAGGACTTCTTGTACTCCAGAACACTAGAACTGAGATCCACTTTCGTGATTGGATGATTTTAATTGTCACGCGTTGTAGTAGATGTCTGTCTGCGAATTTCGGACACTCAGTGTCGGCGTTAACTAATGTTGATTGGCCCAGTCAGGTAAGGAAGTGTCCCCAAACTGGCAAATAACCAAAAGAAATCAGCACATATTCCATAGGACATTGGAGTCTAGCCGTCGCGTGATTCTTTTCCCAAACGAGAGGGCTTTCAAAAGTGCTCACTTTACCGTGAATATCCTATATCTGTCCGTATTGTTTTCTTTACGTATTGTGAACTCCGTTTTAAGTACATTTCGCACCAGGTATTTTTTTATTTGTACTGCATCGTTGATATCCGCGTTCACAACGCTACTCGTCGTAGCGTGTATTTAACTAAACGTGTTGGTATTAGTTAGTACTGGCCAGTTTGCATCTGCTGGCACGCATGTTGCATCACTTAGCGGCGGACAAACTTGGCACTTAACGTTAACTGCGGCGGACGTCGTCGTATCACGACTGACACAGTTACGTGGGCGTTGTAACCCCCCCCCCCCCACTTGCCTTCCCGGCCACCTTTACCATCATGCCATGAAACCGTAATGCTTTTGTGAAAATGCACTCCAAAAAATGTTTCGTACTTTTAAAAAAAATCCTTTGAAATCCAGCTGCCAATATCACAAGCAAATAAGGAGGCAAGAGCGGACACTTCCATGATGTAACAATCTTCTTATTTTGATGTCTTTTTCAGGGGTGGTGGGTGGGTGGTAGGTGCCTGGATTAATACCAACAGCAGACAAGCATGTCGAAAAATAATCACCTAATTTAATAAAACAAAAATTAATCGTTTTTGATGGTTATTTTGTGATAAACACGCTTCATTGAAGTAGTTAATAATCACGTTGTGTTCAACGTTTAATAAAATAGCTTATTTACAAAAAAGAGTTTTTTTTTAAGGCTTGCCGGGTAGCATTTACAGTAGGTTTACAGCTTACATTATTCTTGAGAGGTTCTAGAACGACGTTTTAAAATTGCTTAATTAGAACCTACTTGACTAACACCACTTATTTGTCGAATTCTGTTTTCGGCAATAATTAAATATATACCTGTAATGTTTGTGTTAGCTCTGTCTTTGAAATACTTACGTTACCTCCAATTGTGACCAACAGAATAGAATAAATCTTGCACAAGCAGTGCAAAAAACGGATTAAATATTTTTGAACGTTTTAGTAAGTTACTAAATCAGCACCTGAAATGTATGTAGGTTAAATCAGTATGTTTGAGATACAAAACACTCATAGTTTTGACTCAAAACCGATGTGTTCCGTAAAATCATTAATCATCGTGGTAAGATGTGTATGTTGGTGTTTCCTCAGGCACTTGCTTCAAATAACGCGATTGTAAGCCGCATCTAGTGTCTCTCTCCTTTGTAAAACTACAAACAGTTTCCTTGTAAAATCTGTAAAACATAGTTTTTTTTTTTTTTAATAAAACTCACATGATTGAGAAGTGCGCATAAAATTATTTTTTGCCTTCTAGAAAACAAATGCGATGAATTAATAACAGAGAAGAACTAAAAAAAAATAATAATTCTAAATATAATTAATGAAGAAAATAAACTTCGCACTTTACTATGGCGAGGGTGAGAATTTACACCCTTTTTATTATCAGCCAGCACCCTTAACCACAACACCAACTTGACTTATGATCTCAATACTTATTTTTATTATCAGCCAGCACCCTTAACCACAACACCAACTTGACTTATGATCTCAATACTTATTTTTATTATCAGCCAGCACCCTTAACCACAACACCAACTTGACTTATGATCTCAATACTTATTTTTATTATCAGCCAGCACCCTTAACCACAACACCAACTTGACTTATGATCTCAATACTTATTTTTATTATCAGCCAGCACCCTTAACCACAACACCAACTTGACTTATGATCTCAATACTTATTTTTATAGTAAATATAGCTCCAAGTTCCTACAATTTATTACGCAAGTTATTTGATTAAGAAGAATACATTTATCCAATTTTAAGAGTTCTGTTACTGAGATTAGAGTTTTGGGCAGCCCTTAACAACGAAGTCTTGAGAGTTGATATAAGATTCAGTGAAGCTAGGAAACATCAACGGTTAATGAGTAATACCTACGGTCACGTATTTTTTTAAATTGTTTTATTACGATTATTTGAGTTTTTTTAATTGTTTTGCGTTAATGAAACTTGCAATACATTTCTTTTTGCACCCAACTACACTTTACATCACCCATAGTTTTTGCACGAACGGTTATTCGTTGTTGAATATCCGCCATTTTGCTGAAGCTCGTGGGTATGGATCAGTACAAAACATTTCTTGAGGTCTATTACAAACACGGCGCTTGTAGTTTTACGATAGGAATCTTTGTACTGCTACAGGCATTTGTAAAATTACAAAAAAAAATTCTCAGTAAAAATTACAAATTTTTTTACAGCGTGGGCACGCACGTGCTGCGTGTTATTGCTGTCACCGCCAGCAGTAAACTGTAAGTTATTTTACATGCGACGTCAGAGTTTGTCCAGAGAATGTGTGTAGGAACGTGAACAGAGACTGGTTGCATGCTCTCGTACACGCTCTTAGCTAGCTTTCCCAGAATCACTATAGGCTGTTCGAGGTAAAATGAGCACTTTTGAAAGCCCTGCTTAAGAACCACTTTTATGCACATTGCGTATCCTTGCGCCTTATGTAAAATTAACGTTGACACGGGTTTCATCACTTTATTTATGCGTCGGTCAAGTGAAAATGTGAAATCATTAGCAAGGTAAATATTTTACAAATATACTCAATTTCACACTTCGATTCACTAAAAAAAAAAAAACCAATAAGCGAAAGAAATAACTTAAGTTATCATAAATGGCTACCTAACACTTTTTTATTCGAGGTTAAGATATCGAACTACTTTTCCTCCATCGTTACCAACATTACTAGGCGTATGTCACTCATTGCGGCCGTTAAAATACATGCGGGCAGTAGCAGTTACTTTTTTCTAAGGCTGAGCTCAAAAGTGCTCACTTTATCGTGAACATCCTTTAACACTCACTATGGCAGTAGCATGCCTAATTCTGATTTATATAAGAAACTGTCTTCCCGCGAAGGCCCGCTACAGATGTGCTTGTAGGAATTTTGAATTCTAATTTCCGCGAAAATTTTTTCCTGGGAAAACAGATGGCACTGATCATAAGTAATAAATAATCTAGCGAGATGTCCGTTCGAAGATTTCACTTGACACAACTGGGTGCAGATGAGTTTAACATGTATTGCGAAGCCCATGAATTGTACTGTATCGTGCTTATTAACGTCCGCCGACTGTTATGCCTGGAGGCTATCAGCGGACGGCTTACAAACTAATTTATGACCGAACTGAAACTAACACCCATGCCCTACCCGGGATTCGAACCCAGAATCTCCCACGCCCCAGACCGACTGCGCTACGGGAAGTCGGTGAGCGGACCCCACGAAGGATTCCAAGAAGAAACGAAGTGTATGCGATGGAGTGAAACGTTCTCTCTCTCTCTCTCTCTCTCTCTCTCTCTCTCTCTCTCTCTCTCTCTCTCTCTCTCTCTCTCTCTCTCTCTCTCCAGACCTATCGCTCACGTTCCAGCGTCGAAACCACTGGAGAATTTGCCACCGGGTTAGGTAAGAGTCGTGACCTTCTACTATCCTACCTGACCTTTCACCATCCCAAACGCGATTCCGAGAGGGGACTTCGTCACTGACAACCAACAGCTGCCCTACTTATCGATCGTGTACCTGCGACCATCACAAGAATTGATTTCTTTACTCCTTAGAAAATGGTCTAACAATTTACTGTATTCTTCGATGACAGTCTGTACATTCTGGCCCGGTTTGCTCCGTTGTGCGCATAAAGGTCATATTTGCCTGCCACCACGCGCTGCGAGACTCGGTGATCGATTACTTTGCCTGCGGATAACTGATTCTAAAACCGTTATGAAAGGTTCGTATTAATAGAGCCAAACACAAAGATTACACCTCATCAGTTGCGATAACGGGAAAAGTGTTTTGTCAACTTAAAGTGCAGCAAGCTCCAATATTGTTGTGTGCAACACCATAAGCCATAAATTTAATTTAAATCTGATAGGTGGAGCCACGAGTATTTCGCGAATTCATTCGGAGGCGAGGTAGACTCCAAACACTTGATATTTTCTCGTACTGTTGCGATTAAACAACAGTTCTTTAGCCACGCCCTGTTTAACTGTCAGACAGCAATAAGCAAACGATAATTTCTGGAGTGTATACAGGGCTGTCCAGCCTAACTTGCTGCTAACTCAATCCGCAAAATACTCGGGGCTCTACTGATAGGGTTAAGGTGGCAACATTTGACTCATTAAATGGCGATTTATGCTGAATTTCAGCTATTTGTACCACTCTGACGCATTGATTTCATTTATAGTCCATTCACGGTTATTTCCGACTTTTCTGAAGCTTTGCTAAAGTTTTAATTTGGAGCCGTTTCTCCGCATTATGCAAGCAAAGCTTAACTATGTCTAGAAAATGACATGAAAAGGACAACGCACCGCATTCGTGCGCACTCAATTTAATAATATTTTCCATGAGAAGTTAGGTTATGTTAGGTTAGGATAGGTTATTTTAGGTTAGGTTAGGTAATGTTAGGTTAGGTTGGTTATGTTTTGTTATGTTAGGTTAGGTTATGTTAGGTTATGTTAGGTTAGGTTAGGTTAGTTTATGTTAGGTTAAGTTAAGTTAGGATAAGTTATGTTAGGTTGTGTTAGGTTAGGTTATGGTAGGTTAAGTTAGGTTAGGTTGTTAGGTTATGTTATGTTAGGTTACCCTAAGTTAAGATAGGTTAGGTCAGTTTGGTTGGGTAACCTTAAACAATGTAGGTGGGCTTAGGTGACTTCAATCACCATTTTACATTTAAAACAATATATTTGACAAATTAATGGAGCACAAAATCACTTTTCAAATTGCATTATTGTTTCGTTCTAAATTTTCGCATAGGAAACACATTTTCACTAACAATTACATTATATAACAAAGTGTTAAACACTAACATAGCTGTACAATTAACATTACTTTTATCATTTAATGCAGCCACCTACACAGATCCTCTTGCTGCTACTCACACCAGACAACATGTGAGATGGCCAGTCCTCAAACTCAGAGTCACTGCTCCAATCCAGAGCTCTTTCTGAAACCACATCACATGGTCTGTCGGCAGCTATTGGGGATGCCAAAGCACAATTCATCCCTGAAGGTCCAGCTCCATTATCACTCTTAGCGCAGACTCCTCTAACAGTTCTGTTTAACTTATAAAAGAATTAGAGCTTTCTGATGATATGCTAATACTTTCAGGCTCGTCATTGGGCGTTACCAAAACACCTGTTTTCTCTCCAATGTATTATTTTTAATTATAAATTAATTGCTATGATTTGTAGATAAAATAGAAGTAAAATTTCAGTTCAACTAAAAATAAGATAGTTTTTTTGTTAGCAGAATTATGGAACTCTTATGATACACGACATTTTAAGGTAAAAACACCAAGAAACCAAATACGTCATCCTTCGAGTGCCTGGAGTCACCGAGCAATTAAGGCCTATTCACAATTAGGTAACATGGAGCTCGTTGCGTTAACGTAACGTTACCATTATGGTCATGTACGGAGTACGCAGCAGTATGTTCATATTACATTAAGCATAACGTAAAGTTAATGTAGTGTCAGCCAATCAGACTAAAGAAACTATTTTTGTTTTTGTTTATTTCTGACAACTTCCGTGTGAACTGAACACTGCATTAATGACATTTGACTGCAATTTCATGGTATCTGCATATCCGTAAATTTCTGTGATTTAACCATAATTCAGGGACAATCTTTATGTGGTTAGAATCATTACATTACTTTACACAAACATATAACGAGTGCCACTTGTGTCATGTTTTTAGATTTTAGACAGTTTCATCAGCCAAGATTAGTGAGATAGAATATTCCACATTTTTACTGATACCGATTCTCGATTCAGTTCAAATATTCTGGTTTCAATCCTCGATTAGAGAATCAGTAGCCGTATTCCCGATTTAAAATGCTCTTTTTAGCTTTGATGATCTTTACTCTGCGAAAGTGTGTGAGCATGTTTGTAGTGGCCTGGGACATCCCACCTCGTACGTTCCTCGTGTTGCAAAAATTATCATCAGTTGCATAATTTGTGGAATTCATTGCTGCAGTCAAATAGTCCCACACACAGCTGCGTTTCCACTTGAAACATGCACGTTTGACCTCAAAAACAACACAATCACACTTCCGCCATTATGAAAAACAAAGTTAATCAAACAACATCGGTTTGCCAAAACATCGATTGCTACGTGAAATCCGCAATTTTATAAACATCTTAAATTACAACTTCTTGCTTATTGTTAGAAACCTGAAAAATTCGCGAATTCAATGACCTGCAGGGTATACTCTACAGTCTTACGTACAAATAGGCGTTGTTGTTTTCATTGGTTGTTTACTGTCACAACTAAAGGCGGCTATTGGGCAAGCGTTCTCCAGGAGGTGTCAAACACCGTGTGGTCCAATGGCTAAAGTTATATATACATACGTGTTTTGAATGCTAGCTTGTCTCAAAATGAATCCGCCAAATGTTTCAAGTCTCTACGTATTGTGTGTATGAAAAGAGCTCACAGGATCACGGAAGAGCACATACTATAGAGTGTAGAATCATGTCTACGTGTAAAATAACAACTTTTGGTCTGGAAAACAGGGAAAGTTAGGTGATATTTCACAGCTTATTTTGTACACACCTTGATATCGAAGTGCTTGTTCTCATGATGAACAAATTAACCATCTCAAAAACTCGAAATGTAAAGGCGAACAGTGAGTGCAAAATAGGTGTCTATGTTAGAGAGGGAAAGTTATTGATTACACTTAGATGGTAAATGTTTGGAATAGTATTAGAACAATAAGTACGTTTGCAATTCCAATATGCAAAAACACACGTAAGCGAATATTTTCCAGATTCCGGACACTGCGTACTTGGTAGCACTGCATCACAGCCTATCTAAAACGATATATTCACAACTCCAATGCGAACATAGCTATTTACTTTATAAAAATAGGGTTTGGCTGTGTTGGGGTCACGGCCGTTTGTTCTGCGTGAATACGTCTACGTTGACGCGCTCGGACGCCTTGATGTTTATTTTACATTCTTGGCACCGCTTCACTCGATCATATGGGGTTTTATGGGTATCACTGGATTGCTTTTAAGATGCTCTTTCCAACTGTATACGATTTCTGTATTTCTACTTGGCTTTTTAACGAGTGTAGGCCGAAATTGTGTTAAATTTTCTTAATTATTTACATTAAACGCATACAATTCCACCATAATCACGCCACGCAAATGTTTTTATACACGCGATCGATTGAGTTTGACGAGAGCTGTCGATTTAACATGAAACAAGCGTCATAACTTCTCCTAGTCAAAAGTTATACTACGCGGAATTTATGAGACGCGGCTAAACGAACTCAAAATTCCCCCCCCCCCCCCCCCCCAACACACACACACACACATACTTCGCCCTGTGCGCGATGCTTCGCTGTTCTCGCTCAACGTAACACATTCTTTGATCCTTTGGCAATCGAGTGGTTTAATTGAATTTTGAATGTAGACGATAGATTCGGAGCTGCGATGCCAAATTTTATCCCCCGATTTTGTTATCATCGGATTTTCTGGATTGCCTCCCACTATGGTCGCATATTTAAAGGCGCATTAACGTCAAATAAAAAAATGGCCATAGAGTTAACGCCAAGTTATCATAACGAGCCCATTTATAACTTCCATGTGAATGGACGTTAACATTGGTATTGGAACTCCAGATCATATGTCGCGTCATTGTAGGTCAGCGCTCCACATCACGCTGTTGTGTGTTGTTTTTATTCTCGAGTGACTAGTACATCGTTGAACTGTGCGCGAGGCGAGCCTTATCTTGGGAGCTATTGCGACAGCTCCTTCACGAACAGTAACTGTGTTGTAGCGCGTGTGTTCCGGCGTTTATTACCTTTGCAATGAGATACTGCGTTTACGACAGCGCTTGCCCTTGATACAGACGGTCTGTGTGTGCACGTGGGCTTGGAATCGTATGACTGCGTATTACATAGCAGCCCTCATTACCAGTCATTTGTTTTGGACAAATGGTATACGACTTTAAATTTGCACCCATAGTGGGAGGCAATTCAGAAAAATCCGATGATAACAAAATCGGGGGATACAGTTTGGCATTGTAGCTCCGAATCTAACGTCTACATTCAAAGGATCAAAGAATATGTTACGTTGAGCGAGGACAGCGAAGCATAGTGAGCAGCGGATGGACCCGGGGGGGGGGGGGGGGGCAGGGAACAATTTTGATGTTCGTTTCGCCGCATCTCATAACTTCCACACGGTATAACTTTTGACTAGGATAAGCTACGACGCTCGTTTATGTTTCAATCGAAAGCTCTCGTCAAGCTCAGTCGATCGCGCGTATAAAAACATTTGTGTGGCGTGGTTATGGTGAAATTGTATGCGTTTAATATAAAAATTACGAACACTTAACACAATTTCGTCCTATACTCGTCAAAAAGCCAAGTCGAAATACAGAAATCGTATAAGGTTGGAAAGACCGCCTCAAAAGCAATCCCCATATGATCGAGTAAAGCGGTGCCGGGAACGTGAAATAAACATCAAGGCGTCCGAGCGCGTCAACGTAGTCGTATTCACGCAAAACAAACGGCCGTGTCCCCAACACAGCCAAACCTAATTTTTTATTATTATAATTATATTAAAAAAGCCCAAAATAATATGTTTTAAAATGATGTTGACTGATTAATTTGTGAAAAGTTATTGGCAGGTACGATAAAATAATATAACTCGTTTCGTCATATAAAACTTAAGAAATAGAAATTATTTATTGAACATTGCAATATCTTCTGTATATTGCATAGTGCATGCTCTGTGAACGCTACTTGTTTCGTAATTTCTACACCTGGATGATTATCACACTGAAATATTGACTTTGGTTTTCTTGTATGTATTGACGTTTGTTTAGGCGAACAGATAGTGCATCGTCGCAACGCTTGTGTTATGTTAGTTCTACGACATTTGAAAACTTTTCATGCAGAATCGTAAAAAAAAAAAAAAAAAAAAATCAGCGTGTGGGCTGCAGTGCATATTTAACGGCAAGCTTGACCGTTTCGGGCCCACGCGGACTTAATGTAATGTTGCGAACACTGTACTTGTTTAGTTATGAGAACCAGCGTGCTATAGGTTCGCGTTCTTTTACAGTTACGTAGATGATTCGTAAAGTTGATCTACTCAGCAATTAACACTTTGTAGACTACGCTCGAGTGTAGCTCGAGCAAAGATAACTTGAAAAATTTTTTGCTGTTCAGAACAAAACTCGCATGGATGTGCAGTCTTTATTCGCCTAGTGATTAACATAACCTCACAAGAATACGAAAGCGCAGAAACAATGATACTACAAACGACATAATTTATTTATATTTAGAGCCAATCGAAAGGACATGATTGATTGTAAATCATTTTATACGGTAAAGGACATTTGATAGGGTCAGTATCAGCTCAGCTCTCCATTGGTTGATGACTGACCAATAATGAACTCTGTAATGAACAGGGTAGTGCCCGGTGTGGTATGGACCAATAGGACGATGGTGAGTTCTAATACAGACACCAACAGAACCGGTGTTCTTGCAGCAGTGGATATAGGTGACTCACTTCTAATTTGTCTTAAGTGCCAGTAAATGTGTGCATGTGCAGACCTTGACGTATAAAAAATACAGAGGTGAAATGGCGTCATGCATATTGCCAACTCCAGGCACACGCGTCAGCAAAATGGCGTCACCAGCCAGAAGTATGGAGGAACGACGTTCACCAATCAGCTCATGGGTTCTAACTTGCCATACGGTAACCCGACCAATAGAAAATATTCCATTACGTGCAATGGCCTATCAGAGCGAAGGTCAGTTCCCACAGTTTCACGCTGAGAGGCCAAGTCCGTTCGTTCACATCAAAGAAACCGCCACGCATTTTCTTATTCTGTGGTAGCAGTAGCGCGACTTATGAATCAGACAGCCATCATCGGACAGTGGGTTTCACAGTGTACAGTGCCGACCAGAAGCAATCTCTTCCTTTGCAACAATACACAGTAGAGAGATTTGGGTGGTTCGTAACATCGAGGTTCTGAGAGCCGATGAGGGTGAAGAGAGTTGAGTATGAAACAGCGCCGGAATGCAAGGGCGGTGGAAACGGGATTTCCCGAGAAACCCCTTCACGTTCACCACACGCAAAAATCCTGGAATCGAACCGGGTTCGGCTAGGTGGGAGGCGAGTAGTCCAACCACTTCGCATCTGTGTACACTAGGTCTAAATGAATTAACATACTTAATAATTCATGTTTTTTTTTTTCCTCAAAGTTTTTCTCATTCCACAAACGAGTAATAAACTTGACATGACTTGCGGGCGCCATTTTTTTGAGAAGTACGTGGTGCACTAACCATCCAGACTCATGGCGATCCAACATGAAACTGTACACATCACTGCTTGAAGCGACTAAGAACACTGAGAAAAAGGTTTTGTTGAATCAAACAAGATTTGTTTGGTGCAACCAAATGATTTGTTTTTATAGGGCTAATGAATTATTTTGTTGCTGAAACCAAATTGTTTTGTCGTTCTCATTTGGTTTCCCCGAACTCTAAGATTTGGTTGGTGCAACTAAAGATCTGTTTAGTTACATGTACATTAAACAGTTTGGGCCGATGTAAAAGAAGTTTACAAATTCGACCGAGTTTCGAACTCAGATCACCTGCGTCCGCACGCTACGCCTTAGTAATTTCAGCCAATGTGACAACTGATGACGCTGGAAAGCTTTCAGATAGATATACTTCAAATATTGGGTAACGTGTGAGTACAAATATTTCAAGTTTTACAGCTTTACTTGTCGGTTTCTTGTTGCATTGTTTTATTAATGTGTTTGTACGATTGTTAAGCATCAATAGGTGCACTTACAAACGCGAGCTGTATTTTCGAACGAAGGCAGTCAAATGAGTGGCCAAACAAATATATACAGTTGATCCAAAAAATATATTTAGTTGACAGTCTAATTTTTTTTGCCCGACACAGAAATTCTGTTTATTCAAACACATATTCTGTTAGACGCACGGAAGTGATTTTGTTGCTTTTCGAATTTTGTTTGCTCAACAATATATTTTATTAGGGCAACTAAGTATATATTTGGCCCTATACAAACAGATATTTGATTCGATTTTGTCACAGTGAAGCAGCCATTGCGCGCACTTTCTCCCCAAGGTCGAGAGCGAGGCGTCAGGGCACATACGTAGCACACTTCAAGTGTGGTTCTCGCGTCTTCATCGTGTGGCGGGAAAGTGAAGCAGCCACTCGACTCCGAACCATCGCCGGCGAGGTTTCCTTGTTGCACGGCTGATCGTGTCTTCGATGACGGCGGGTTGCACCCGGGGGAAACAGACAAGAAGGCTGTTCATACAATTCAAACACTTGATCATAAAGAAGTACATCTCATCCATCCGCATTAACTAAGAGTTGGGGCGGCTGTGGTGTGGTGCAGGATACTCGCCTCACTCACCGAGGCGAACAGGGTTCGAATCCCAGGCGGGTTCGCTCACGGGTTTTCGCACGTGGGAATCGTGCCTTGCATTCCGACGCTGCTCTATACTCACTTCGCTTCACCCTCATCAGCTCTCAACACCCCACTGTTAAGAGTCGGCCGCATCTCTCGCCGCACTCATCGAGTGCTTTCCGAGGGAATCACTGAACGCGAATGCTGGGATGGTTATTTATTCTCGTCACGGTTCCAGCACAAATTCCGTTTCGTGTGCTGAATGGATGATGGCCTCTCTTCCCTCCTAGGCCATCCTGTCAGGACACCCGGCATCTTGCTTCTCTGTATACTTGAGTATTCTGTGCCGAGGGCAAGCGCTTGACCTACCGTGCCGCCGATGGAAACTTGGGTGTGTGAGGTCAAGACTTGGAGATGAAGGTCCTGTGTTTTAACTTCCGCGCAAACTCCTTTCAAATGAGACCGACTCGGCTTTCTCCTGTCGAGGGTGAAAGTCGTTTATTCGATATTATATATATGGGCGGCTCTTGACAACGAGCTCTTAAGAGCCGATGGGGGTGAAATGAGATGACAATGGAGCAACGCCGAAATGCAAGGGAGGGGGTAAACGGGAGATTCCCGAGAAAACCCGCTGGCAAGCGGCGTCGTCCACCACGATTCCCACTTGAGAAAAATCCGGAGTGACCCAGCCGAGGGTTGGATCCTGTAGCGCTAATCAGCCCAGCCAGTAGGGAACTTTTCTCAGAATGCAGTAGCCAATCGGACACAAGGCCCTTTCCCAAAGCCTGCCACACTCAATCAAGAATGGATGCTATCACGTTAAGAGAACCGGCTACTTCAGTTTGTCTCTAGATACTCATCTACTCCGTGCTATAGTCGCAGAGTAGATAATTACACAGAAGCGAAGCTAAATGGCGTGGGGTATACCCAGTCTCTGACTGCACACTCTGATCGGCGAACGCCATTCCGCCTTGTTGCTGGCTCTTTCGCCTCTATACTCTGAAGTTCTCTGTGACACCGCCGTCGACAGGGGAGTAGGGATGTCGAAATTACGATATTACATCAACGCGATATCGATATATTTCAACGATACTTTATTGAAATCAATATTTTTTCCCCCCAGGTATTGGAAATAAATATTCTTAAAATGCTCTTTTAATAAGCTCTCGTTTGAATACATAAATTTAATAAAAAAAATTGCAATGTTGATTTCGGCAAATGCACCAAAAAACAGGCACCACATCTTACTGCAAAGCCTTGTGTCCTCAATGTGTATTATTCCAAGCAATTTTACATTTTTCAATACTCTATAATTTATAGAATACCGGATGCCGATGTACTGAAAATCTATATTTTCCTTTCTATATATCTAGGGGCACCGGGGGCACGGTGGCTGAGCGGTTAGCCTGCTCGCCTCCCACCAACGCGATCCGGGCTCAATACTCGGCCGGGTCACTCCGGATGTGGGAACCGTGCCGGACGATGCCGTTGGCCGGCGGGTTTTCTCGGGGATCTCCCGTTCCCCCCGCCCTCCCATACTCACCTCGAGTACCCTCGTCGGCTCTCAAGGCCTCGATGTTAAGAGCCGTCCGCTCACTCAATCTAGGGGCAACTGTTTTTCGCGAAAAGGTTTCAGGACAAGTTGACTTTAGTTCAGAACTACTTTCGTGACTGGATCATTTGAAGTGTTACGCAGCTATCTCACTCATCCGCCTGCCTGCGAATAGCGGACGGTCAGTATCGGAGAAACTTAATTCTGATTGGCTCACTCATGTAACAGACTGTCTTTACGCAAAAAAAAAAAAAAGCGGCCAATAGCCAAATGGAAGACATCAAATGCGCACATGGGATAATGAAGTCTAGCCTCCGCGTAAATCTTTTCGCGAAAAACAGATGGCGCGAGATACATCGTTTCGTAAAACGGTACTTTTATAAACAACTGATATAAATACCATGGATATTTTATTCCTGTATGGGCATCTCTAGAGGGGCGTGAGTGTGGTGGGGCGAGCTGGAACAAGACTGACAGCTCATCCGACGTGCAGGCTGCCCTTGAAACTCGCGCCACGGCGGAGAAGTGGGTTAAGCGATGGTTGACCTTGGCGTCGGAAGGCCAAGTACATCGGCGCGCCGCTCGGCGGTCGACGTCTGCGTGCCCCCCCTACCCCTCCTCCACCCAGCCGAGAGAACGCGGACCTAGTGCCCGCGCTGACCCGTCCACGTCATATACCTGGGGCGGTTTTTTTTTTTTTTTTTATTGCGGCGGCGATAAGGGCGTCGCTGCCACCGCGCATCAAGTGCGCCGTCGCCACTAAGGACACGGCTCTGGGCTTGGCGTGGCGTGTGGTGAAGTGTTGCAAGGTGAGCTGGTGTTTGCTCAGCGCTGTACGCACTCGGCGCGCGCAGCAGGATCCGGTTGCCACTGTACTTAAGAGCACGCGTCACCCACCGTATTTAACTTCTTATTTATTTCATCCTGATTCAAATTCAGGCGAATTTATTATAAAAAAAACGACAATAGAAGCTTAGCTAGTAACCCTAGCCATCATTACGACGATAATATAAGAACTATTAATTAGGGTCACCTGTTTTTTCGCGAAAATATTCCAGGGCTACTTATCCTCCAAAACTCTAGACCTCAGATCCACTTTCGTGATTGGGTGATTTTAACTGTCTGGCTTTGCAGGTGTCTATCCACGAATCACGGACACTCAGTGCCATAGGACGTTGGATTCTAGCCTTCGCGTGAATCTTTTCGCGAAAAACATATTTATTCATCATATTACATATGAATTCATTCTCACCTTATGACAATCGGGGAACACCTATTAACACAATCAGGCACAGCAATTTGCGCAGAATCATTCAATGTAATGCTTCTACAAAGAAACGTTTTCAGTCATGACCCTGACACTTCTGTCATGACACTTAAACGAATAATTCTTGATGTACCATAAAGTAGTCCCGAACAGAGATTTCTTCATAGCAGATCCTAAAACGGTAAGTTTTATACTTCGTGCATCTGAAAAGGGCCAACGTGCGACCGAAAAGTTGGGTTGCCTCATTAAATTTTAAGGTGTGCATTTCCTATTGCCGGTGCACTATAATATCTTGTTGCGCGTTTTAAAGGCGAGAGCGCGTGCGGTACACGCTTGAAGGTCAGCCTTATCGTCTAAATCAACACAAACAAACATGCCATCCAGATGCATGTGTTATCTAACAGTGTTGAAATCATCTCGGGAGTATTAACCTTGTTATCTTGATCAGTTACTGTCTCGTAAAGTGCGCGCCATTTTTTATTTCATTTCTTCGCGCTCGATAAGATTATTTTAAACCAAAACCCTGGTATGCTACACAATGTTTTGGTAGCTCATAGTCTCAGCGGATACTAAAATGTTGCCGGTATTCTGGTATTGTGGTTTTGATGATTTTTCCGGCATTGCTGGTATAATAACTGTAAAGTATTCGGATGCCACGGTGTTTGCAATACAGTTCATTCTTGTGGCTCCAATCTGAGATATTTTTTACAACGAAATGTCGGGTGCGATTTCGTTTATTGTTAGGTACAGATGCTTTTAGCGAAAATAATTCATGACCAGTTGTACTCCAAAACACTCTTGTAGATACGAGCTTTCGTGGCTGGATGATTTTAGATGTCACGTGCCTCGAGTGTCTGTCCGCGAACCACAGACGTTCAGTATCGGAGTACTTTATTGCGATTGGCCAAGTCGAATAAGAACGTGTCTTCTCACGTAGACTCGCGGCCAATAACCAAAGGAAGTTGTGGCTGCGGACGCAGGATATTGAAGTCTAGCATGACGATAAATATTTTGGCGAAATACACCTGTCCCTAGTTATTGTTGCTTATTTAAAGAATTTAACTGTAGATGATCAGCATCCACGTCTTTCCGTGGACTCTAGCCTGAAAGGGACTCTAGCCTGAAAGCCTTCACGTCGTGGGCTAGAGTTCTATTCGTCCAATCCATACAGTCAGCATATCAGAACGTCAGGGTTATGATTAATTACAGTGACGCAGTGCAGTAAAAGTTGCCGCTTTTGAGTTTTCAGTGTAGCCTGCGGGTCATGTCTGAAGTTCTGAAGTTTAGAGACAGTAATATATTGTGTTAAGAGATTACTGGGGGGGGGGGGGGGGGTTAAAGGTAACTTTCTTGATATAGTTCAACGAACACTGTATACGTCTGATGCTTTTATTCAGTCATTGGTTGAGACATGCAAGATTCGCGTTATTATTTGGCATCAGACTGAACTTTACTGTAATGTATATACCGGAGTAGGAGTCGTTTTTCCATTGGTTGCAGCGTAGATGTGAAGCCACGCCCCTTCTGTCTGCACTGCACATGATTGGGGCACACAATTGTGAAGGGTTAATTTATTGGCGCAGATTAATTAGCTGTGGTCCAATGGCATGACAGATTAAGTATGGTCCAATGACAAACGCGTTTCAAAGGTAAAAGTGTATGCAGTTTTACGTGTCCTCAAATAATAACGCGAATTTTGCAGGTCTCTGATCATAATTCACGTGACGCACCCTAGGTAACTCCGCGCCAATAAATGAACCCTTTCGCAGTTGTGTTCCCCGATCACGTGAAGTTCAGTCGAAAACGGAGCGACTTCACATCTTTGCCGCAACCAATGGAGAAACGACGCCGGCTCCGTTACATACAGTACTGCGAAGTCTAGCCCGATGTAAAATAACCAGCGTGGCGAGTCACGTTCGTCTAGACGCAGCAAGAACAGCCGTCCCGCCGAGACGTGTCATCGCCACGCGAACTCCTCGGTGAATCAGTGCGACAACTCGCTCACGCGTGGAGCTACTTCTCTTCATGGTAGCAGCTAGGCGTCGACGGTGTTATATCTAGGAAGGGGTGTACTCCAAAACACTTTCATTCATACGCACTTCCGTAGTTGGATGATTTTAACACATTGAGGTCTGCACACATGTACTGGCAATTAAGACAAATCAAAACTACTGCAAGAACATCAGTCCTATTGGTCCGTACCACACCGGACACTGCCCTGTACTTTACAGCGTTCATTATTGGCCGGTCATCAACCAATGGAGAGCCGAACTGATATTGACCCAGTCGAATGTCCTTTATCGTATAAAAGGATTTACAATCAATCATGTCCTTTTGAGTGGCTGTATAAAAAAAGGAATTATATCGTTAGCAGTGTCATTGTTACAGCGTTGTGGTGTTCTTGTGAGGTCATGTTAAACACTACCCGAACAAAAACTACCAAAAAAGGAGAAAAATGCAGACAGGAGGGCTCTGTAAAAGTCATTCGTAAGCTGATGCAGCCCAAATGTATTGAACAGTTTTTTTAAACGACATCTGTAGGGCTGTAGCTATGCGCTATGTTTCAGGTGTAGGGCATATTGCTCTCTTCATTGTGTGGTATAGCCATAGGCTGTTCACGGCAAAATGAGCACTCTTGAAAGCCCTGGTTAACATCTACTTGTATGCACGTCGCGTATTCTTCCGCCTTCCGGAAAATTAACATTTCCACGGGCCTCTTCGCTTTATTCACGCGTCGGTCAGGTTAAAATGTGCAATTATAAAAAAAAAAATAAAAAAACTTTGTTAGAACTCTGGTCATTTTTAAACTCCGATTCATTAAAAAAAAAAAAAAAAAACAGAAAGCGAAAGAAATCATTTATGTTACCACAAATGGTTACCTAACACATTTTATTCGACGTAAAGATTTGGAACTACTTTTAATCCATCATTGCTAACATTACTGGGCGCATGTCATTCAGCGCGCCCGTTAAAATACGCGCAGGCAGGGGCAGTGACTTTTTTTTCCTGACGTTGATTTAAAAAGTGCTCACTTTATCGCGAACAGCCTTTACCCCGTAGTGTGACAGCGACCTTGAAGAAGAGGATGTGCGTGTTGGCGGAAAGGGCGGAGTTGCAGATCCGTCCTCATCTGCAGCCAACCCTTCCTCGCAGCTGCCCCCGTCCTTATCCCGGCCGGAAGTAGCTGCGACTCGGTCTGAGCAACGTCTCAAGGTCATCGCTTTAAGATTTGTATCCCCTCCCCCTCCCCCCTTCACAACACCCATGACACGTGTGTGGCTGGGATAATTTTTTTATTCACTTAATATCCTTCCATCCCCAACTAACTGCTTGCTGGAAGGCAAATATGTGTCTCCTTATTATAGTCCGCTTTCAGATACTACAAATTTTCTAAAGCCCTTCTAAAGTTCCACTTCCAGGATATTCCTCCGCCAGCTATAAACAAGTCTTAACCCAGTATAGAAAATAACACCAAAGGAATCACGCACCGTATTCGTGCGCACTCAATGTAATAGCATTTTGCATAAGAACTATTTCTTACTACGCATTACGCCCAATTTTTCACCGTTTTTATTCATATTTAGTACAAATATCGTATAATTAGTGACCTGCAAAATTCGCGTTATTTTTCGGCGTCAAGCTAAAATTCACAGTATTGTGTATACTCGAGCCGGCGTCGTTTTTCCATTAGCTGCTGCCCAGATGTGAGTTCCCTCATTTTCTCAGTGAACTGCGCGTGATTGGGACACACGATTTGTGAAGTGTTCGTTTATTGGCGCAAGTTTACCGGGGGCGTGTCAAATAAGACATGGTCCAATAACAAACGTATTGAAAAGGTAAGAGGGTTTTAAGTTTAAACTGTCTTCAAATAATAACGAGAATTTTGCTGGTCTGTATATAATTTACATATAAAACAAATTAAAGTTCTGTTAAATAAATAAAAAAGTTTCTTATGTTACCACGTGAATAGAACGCTTATGATACATGTAGTATTTAGGAAACAACCAAACATATTATACATGTGGTGAATTTTTTACTGGTTTGATTCAAAATGTGCGAAGAAACCGATACTATATTACATACTGAGCTAGCTTCAGCTTACATGTAAAACTGAACACATACGTGTATTTTTTTCCCCTACGTGGCTAGCCATTTATTGGTCCACACGTGAGACTTTCCACCCCTACAAATGTGGCAAAATAGGGGTATAAGGACACACGGGAAAATCACGGAAAATTTCTGTGGCATCATATTTTCAACACCACCTCTTAACTAATATATCTATTATTATTGGATGATCAATATTTCTTACTCCGTTTAGTTCTCAGCAGACCAATTAGAAATGTTCTACTTTAAGAGTATCAGACTTTTCATAGGTTCAGTGAAATGGGCTGGTAGCTTCATACATGCATGACAGCGAATAACAAAAGAAGACTGTCAGAAGTGTGTACAATGCATTAGATTCTCGCAGAGAGTCAATTCTTTTCCGCGTGTTAAGCTAACACTTTTAGGAATAAATTGTCCTTTTCTTTTATTGGCGTCCCTCGTGCCTTTATTTCGCCCAGTAGCTTTCTGTCTGATCGCGTTATTTCTTTTTGTATTTATTACATGCATCTCGCAACGTAAGTGGGTTGTCATTTCTACTATAGGCTGTTCACGGCAAAATGAGGACTTTTGAAAGCCCTGCAAAGGATCTACTTGTACACACGTTGTGTATACCTCCGCATTATATAAAATTAACATTCCATGGGCCTCATCACTTTTTTCATGCGTCGGTCAAATGAAACTGTGAAATTATTAAGAAAGTTGAATGCTTTGTACAAATATGCTCATTTTTACACTTCGAAGCATAAAAAAAAAAAAAAAAAACGAAAGAAATAATTTTAAGTTATCACTATTGGTTAGCTATCACTTTTTACTCGACGTTAAGTTTTGGAACTACTTTCTATCCATTGTTACCAACTTAACTGGACGAATGTCACTCAGTGCACCCGTTAAAATATATGCATGTAAAGTGAGATACTTTTTTTCTAAGGTTTATTTCTAAGTGCTGACTTTGTCGTGAACAGCCTTTATCTATTTTTACCTGATGGTGGTTGTCCTTCGTACCCGGAGTAGCTTATAGAAGTGGCGCTGTTGATATGCCATTTACCACCGTTCCCCACACATCAAGAGGTCGCATTCGTGTTTACCACCGTTCCCCACACATCCAGAGGTCGCATTCGTGTTTACCACCGTTCCCCACACATCAAGAGGTCGCATTCGTGTTTACCACCGTTCCCCACACATCAAGAGGTCGCATTCGTGTTTACCACCGTTCCCCACACATCAAGAGGTCGCATTCGTGTTTACCACCGTTCCCCACACATCAGGAGGTCGCATTCGTGTTTACCACCGTTCCCCACACATCAAGAGGTCGCATTCGTGTTTACCACCGTTCCCCACACATCCAGAGGTCGCATTCGTGTTTACCACCGTTCCCCACACATCAGGAGGTCGCATTCGTGTTTACCACCGTTCCCCACACATCAGGAGGTCGCATTCGTGTTTACCACCGTTCCCCACACATCAGGAGGTCGCATTCGTGTTTACCACCGTTCCCACACATCAGGAGGTCGCATTCGTGTTTACCACCGTTCCCCACACATCAGGAGGTCGCATTCGTGTTTACCACCGTTCCCCACACATCAGGAGGTCGCATTCGTGTTTACCACCGTTCCCCACACATCAGGAGGTCGCATTCGTGTTTACCACCGTTCCCCACACATCAGGAGGTCGCATTCGTGTTTACCACCGTTCCCCACACATCAGGAGGTCGCATTCGTGTTTACCACCGTTCCCCACACATCAGGAGGTCGCATTCGTGTTTACCACCGTTCCCCACACATCCAGAGGTCGCATTCGTGTTTACCACCGTTCCCCACACATCAGGAGGTCGCATTCGTGTTTACCACCGTTCCCCACACATCCAGAGGTCGCATTCGTGTTTACCACCGTTCCCCACACATCAGGAGGTCGCATTCGTGTTTACCACCGTTCCCCACACATCCAGAGGTCGCATTCGTGTTTACCACCGTTCCCCACACATCAGGAGGTCGCATTCGTGTTTACCACCGTTCCCCACACATCAAGAGGTCGCATTCGTGTTTACCACCGTTCCCCACACATCAGGAGGTCGCATTCGGGTTTACCACCGTTCCCCACACATCCAGAGGTCGCATTCGTGTTTACCACCGTTCCCCACACATCAAGAGGTCGCATTCGTGTTTACCACCGTTCCCCACACATCAGGAGGTCGCATTCGTGTTTACCACCGTTCCCCACACATCAGGAGGTCGCATTCGTGTTTACCACCGTTCCCCACACATCAGGAGGTCGCATTCGTGTTTACCACCGTTCCCCACACATCAAGAGGTCGCATTCGTGTTTACCACCGTTCCCCACACATCCAGAGGTCGCATTCGTGTTTACCACCGTTCCCCACACATCAGGAGGTCGCATTCGTGTTTACCACCGTTCCCCACACATCAAGAGGTCGCATTCGTGTTTACCACCGTTCCCCACACATCAGGAGGTCGCATTCGTGTTTACCACCGTTCCCCACACATCCAGAGGTCGCATTCGTGTTTACCACCGTTCCCCACACATCAAGAGGTCGCATTCGTGTTTACCACCGTTCCCCACACATCCAGAGGTCGCATTCGTGTTTACCACCGTTCCCCACACATCAGGAGGTCGCATTCGTGTTTACCACCGTTCCCCACACATCAGGAGGTCGCATTCGTGTTTACCACCGTTCCCCACACATCCAGAGGTCGCATTCGTGTTTACCACCGTTCCCCACACATCAGGAGGTCGCATTCGTGTTTACCACCGTTCCCCACACATCAGGAGGTCGCATTCGTGTTTACCACCGTTCCCCACACATCAGGAGGTCGCATTCGTGTTTACCACCGTTCCCCACACATCCAGAGGTCGCATTCGTGTTTACCACCGTTCCCCACACATCAGGAGGTCGCATTCGTGTTTACCACCGTTCCCCACACATCCAGAGGTCGCATTCGTGTTTACCACCGTTCCCCACACATCAGGAGGTCGCATTCGTGTTTACCTGATATTTGCGAAAAAAAAGTATTTCTCGACATATCAATTTCAGCAGGCTACATCCACAACTAACTACATCTAAAGATTTCCTTCAGTTACTGGCCAAGTGGGGCTTATTGGTATTTTATTACATATGACTGGGCCAATCAGAATTTAGTAACTACGGTATTGAAGGTTTGTGATAAGCATTCTGTTGAAATGTAGAACAATATCATTAAACTTTTAATTCATTTAACGTACGCATTTTAAAAATCTCTAAATACTTCATTTTTATTGACTTGAAATTTTGCTTAACCTAGGTATACTTTATCTATAAATTATATCATATTATATTTATAATTAATATAAATAAAAAAAGGAAGGAAATAGGCGTGTAGGTAATACCTAGTATAGGCTGTTCACGGTAAAGAGAGCACTTTTGAAAGCCCTGCTTAAGATATACTTGTAAACTGGTTGTGTATTCCTCCGCCTTATGTAAAATTAACATTGTCATGGGCCTCATCACTTTATCCATACATTGATCAAATAAAACTGTGAAAATATTAATAAAGTAAATACTTCCGAGTCTTTAAAAAAACACTAAAAGCTAAAGAAATAATTTTAAGTAATCACAAATGGTAACTTAAAACTTTTTATTCGGCGTTAAGACATGGAACTACTTTCCAACCATCGTTACCAACTTTACTGGGCGAATGTCACTCAGTGCGCCGATTAAAATACATCGATGCAGGGTCAGTGACTTTTTTCTAAGGTTCATTTCTAAAGTGCTCACTTTATTGTGAACAGCCTTTAAGAAATAGTTCTAATGGAAAATATAATTACACTGAGTGCGCAAGATTGCGAGTGATTATGTACAATTCGTTAAACTTCGTGTGCACGAGGCGGAGGAATATCCTGTAAGTAGAACTTCAGCAAGAATTCAGAACCGTGTGAAGTAACCGTGAATGGATTATAATGCCGCAGCACGTGACAAGCCGCGAGTTCTTCCCAACTCGGCTTTGGCGACGTGCCAGTGAATCGGGCTTTATGGTTACGTCGGCGTCCCGTTGTAACAAGAGGCCTGGCTGTGCAAGCGTGGTCTCCCAATCTGACGTGGAGGTTGGGTCCCGAGCAGAACGACCGTGTGTGTGGGCAAACCGCAAGGTCGCTGTTGGAGGTCAGACGACCTTCCTCTGCAGAAGATAAGGTCGACCTCGGATGGCTCGCGCAGCCCGACAGCCGCGCACACTTCCTGGCCCACCTGCGGAAGGCTGCCCCTATATCTTGGCAAACAAGCCGCCGGACGGCGATGACCTCGCGTAACCGTAGATGGTTCGAGTCCCGCCTACACCGGCTGGCAAAATTGTGGTAACCCCCCGCCACTACCCAGCCATCCAACCCAATTCCGGCTTTAACACTTTTGCACCGCGCATGCATTTACGTGTATTCAAGACACGCTAGAATTGTGTCACTTAAGGCCACGATCCTTCATTTCTACAGCTTTTGCGAGAATTAATTTTTTGTACCCAAACGGGAGCCGATATTGTAAAATCCTCTTACAATTTTGTTACAAATTGTTTTTATTGTGTAGTGTATATTGTCAACAAAAAGACTATAATATTAATTAATTATTAAATAAACACTATTTTCGATAATTAATTATTTGGATAGAAGTATACACTTTTTGTGTTGGAAAATTGGACTGCATTACAAAATCAATTTGTAACAAAATTGTAAGAGGATTTTACAATATCGGCTCCCGTTTGGGTACAAAAAATTTACTCTTGCAAAAGCTGTAGAAATGAAGGATCGTGGCCTTAAAGGCTGTTCACAATAAAGTGAGCACTTTAGAAATGAACATTAGAAAAAAGTCACTGTCCCTGCATGTATATATTTTAATGGGCGCACTGAGTAACATTCGGCCAGTAAAGTTGGTAACGATGGATGCAAAATAGTTCCATATCTTAATGTCAAATAAAAAGTGATAGGTAGCCACTTGTGATTACTTAAAATTAATTCTTTCACTTTCTGTTTCTTTATAGCATTGAAGTGTAAAAATGAGCACATTTGTAAAGTATTAATTTTCTTAATTATTTCACAGTTTCATGCGACCGACGCATGAATAAGGTGATGGGGCACATAGCAATGTTAATTTTTCATAAGTCCGAAGAATACACAACGTGTATACAAGTAGATCTTAAGCAGGACTTTCAAAAGTGCTCATTTTACCGTGAACAGCTTACAAATGTTTTGGCATGAACTCTTTTCGCTGATTTCCACTCAAAATTTTCCAACGTGTTGGAAGTGTTAAAGTGGAACTCGATGCGTTAGGAAATAATAGGGTTAACTTTGCTGAGTTAGATGCAATGGAAACTGCTTGAAATAAATCACAATAAGAGCAGCCGATCTGATTCAGCAAGACACGAGCTTGAGAATGCGATCATGACTACACTGTTAGAAATTTCCGTATATTTACGGAATTTTTTACGGAAATGTACAGTGTATATACGGAAAGGCAATCCGTAATGACGAAAAACGGAGTCAATTCCATAAATACAAAATACGGAAAGTCTCCGTATTCACTTTGGCTTCGAGTTCGGGGACGAACAATGCCGATTCTACACGAAGCTTTCTTCGCCACTGTAACAAGAAAATTATCGTTTCTGCGGCAGTTAAAGTTATCCACCTGATTATAACCTATTATTTCAAACATTCAAAAATAGCATCAGACGTCTGTAACATTTGGCATTTCCTTATCTCTTTTTATTTTAAACGGAAAGTACAGAAAACTAACTTGGAAACTAATAGAGAGGTTCCGTGAAATTTACGGGAAGTCCGTTTCTGAAAATCAATGTGTCCGTAATTTTACGGAGAGTTTACGGACATTTCTGGATAAATTTCTACCAGCACTTTTCCGTAAAATGAAGGAATTTTTCTCTAACAGGGTAGGTATATATACTCAGTATCAGCAAACATCGTGCCTATGTCAACATGCATGGCAGGAAAAATTACTTCATTTCAGTCAAACGTGTCTAGTCATTACGTCGAAATGGTTTGAACTGTAAGGTAAGTGGGTACCCAGGTCTCTTAGCGTCTCGTTGACAGCGGAACAAACTACTCATATAATCATGTGGAAATAATCAAAATGCCCTTCGATCTCAATAGCGAATGATACGTGAAACACGACTCTCATCGGACGCTGTTTTATGCTGTGTACAAAACAGGTCATTAACACTTTGTAGACTATGCTCGAGTGGAGCTCGACCAAAGGATATTTGAAAATTTCTTTGTTGTTCAAAACAAAACTTGCATGGATGTGCAGTTTTTGTTCGACTAGTGTTTAACATGACCTCACAAGAACACTACAGCGCAGTAACAATGATACTGCTAACAATATAATTCCTTCTTTATATAGCCACTCAAAAGGACATGATTGATGGTAAATCCTTTTATCCGATAAAGGACATTTTATAGGGGTCAATATCAGTTCGGTGCTCCATTGGTTGATGACCGGCCAATAATGAACGCTGTAAGTACAGGGTAGTGTCAGGTGTGGTATAGACCAATAGGACGATGGCGAGTTCTAACCCAGACACCAACATAACCGGTGTTCTTGCAGTAGTGGATATAGGTGACTCACTTCTAATATGTCTTAAGTGTCAGTAAATGTGTGCAGACCACAATGTGTTAAGGTAACTTTACCCCGTTAAATGGGATATTTAGTTTTCTAGCTTATTAATGTTTTTTTTTAAATTCCTAATGCACCCCTTTACCTAACTAGCCATTGACAGCAGTTCAGCCATAATGACTGAACTACAGACTCATGATGTCACAAATTTAATTCTTCCAAAATTTGCCGAAATCAATACTGCGACGACTTGGGGGGTGGAGGTGCCGGGAGGGTATGCTCGGGATGACGTCATATGAACAGCGCGTGGGGATGCCCCCAGAAATGCACGCCCCATCCCCCTACCGGGGGTGGGCAAGATTCCTATGACTCTTACACCCCCTACCCCTCCTCGCGGGAGAGATTGCCGACCCATTTCCCGATGACATATCGCCCCGCGGTGCACTCGCAGACACTACGCCTCTGCGATATGCACTTTGCAATATCGTTTCGAAACATTTCGGTCATATCGGTAGGAGTGCGATATATCGCTCCCACCGAGTACTGAAAATACATCTCGATATATCGAAAATATAGCTTATATTTATTTTGCAAATACACTATAATTTTTTATATAATCTTTTTTTTTTTTGTATTAGTGTGACGCGATTCTTTGGAAAGTTGTTGCCGAAGATAGTTTACTAATACTACAAATAAAATGGAGTGAATTAAAAAAAAAAAAAAACCCCCTAGTGTGGATGTTTAAAACTAAAGTTGAATTTTATCAGGTAAGTGCTGTATACTTCAAGTCAACTATAAACATTGAACTACATGAACAATTTTATAGGTTTTTATAAAATAATGTGTTATATATATATATATATATACACACGACATATCAGTTGCTAAGTTACAAGAGAAATCGTTTCCCAATAGTTTCCAAAGAATTGTTTATGACAAGTACAGAACTTTTTTACTCTTTATGCCCTTCATACTGATATCTCACATGTCGTTAATATCACATATCGCTAATATCGCAATATGCGATGAATTTCCCTACATCGTTGGACCATATCGCAGTTGTGATATTTCGAAGATATCGTTTCGTTATCGATTTTATCGCCACGTCGCACAGCGCCAGCAGCAACCCCGCCATGGTTTAACGTGTTCCCGGAAACTGACGCGGGAAGAAATTTTGAAAATTTTCCGCACAGTAAAAAATTTCTGAGCTTGTGAGAACAACCAATTCTTTGGAAACCAGTTGCCAAAGAATTCCTTGTACAAATGCGGAAATTTTTACAGTGCGTGCCATTTTTTATCTACTGCCGGATTGCCTAGGTACCACTTTTTTTTTAATTTCGTGATTGCCGTCGAATAGTTTCGTAGTTTATTGCAAAGTCATTTTGTTTTCAGCAGAAGAAAAAAAAGTTGTAAAGGTGATAATTCGCAATTCAGGGCGGAACCCGAAACCCCCTCCCCCCCCCCTTTATATAACGTACGTAACAGCGTGGTGTTTCCAAACCTTGCAGTATCCATACCGACGAAACACGAAATTTACTTCGCCTCTAGAACCCGAAGATGTTTGCTTCGGGAGCCGACGGGGTAACTCGCGACACCCATAACTATTTAAAACATTTTTTTTTACTGTTGTCGCATGGATGTGCAGTCTTTTTCCGGTCAGTGTTTAACGTGGCCTCACAAGAGCGCCACGGCGCTATAATAATGATTTTGCTCACGATAGAATTTCACTCAAAAGGGACGTGATTGAATGTAAATCCTTTTCATACGGTAAAGGATTGGGTCAGTATCAGCGCGGCTCTCCATTAATAAGCTATGTAAAGTACAGGGTAGTGTCCGGTGTGGTATGGACCAATAGGGCGATGGTGAGTTCTAACACAGACACCAACAGAACCGGTGTTCTTGCAGCAGTGTATATAGGTGACTCATTTCTAATTTATCTTAAGTGTCAGTGCAGGTGTGCAGACTTCAGTGTGTTAAGGCATATTCTAATTGGAAAGAAGCAGTAAATTTGTAAACGTAAAGAATGCATTTCTGCTGTATTATTTTCGTCCCGTTTTGAATGCGTCATGCTGAATAATTAGGTAGCTAGTGCATTAAATATTTGCTCATGTTTAAATCCCTGTTATGAACAAGGTTTTAAGTCCTATTTGAGTTTCTTATAGTTGTAAGTGGCAACCACTTCACAAAAAAATTTGCATTTTTTAAATTCATGAGATCTACTAATTTTCTGAAAACATAAAAAATAAAAAAATTTCTGTAACGGTGCTATAATTTTAGTTGCAAATCGTGTTTCCGGAAGGGCTCGTTCATCCAGTTATACGTGGCGCTTACAGAAAGTTTAATTAATTGCAGAATAAAATATGCAACACTCAGCGTTTGCGAATTGTACCTACGTACATTTCCTGATTTCATTCTCCGTTTTTCACCCTTCGCGTCATTTCACTCTTACAGCTTCCAGGTATCGGTTAATGCTTCTCTATTTCCTGCCATGAAAAGTGTATTCTCTTCGCCCAAAATTGCAAAATAACTGGGCAAGTTGAATCTGCCAATGTTTTTTCTGCCTCGTTAACTACATAGCCGCCGGCAGCCTGATCGATCCTTCTCAGTTTGCATCCATTGATGGAGTCAGTTTTGTGCGAGATTCCCTCTTTCGGAACTCCGAGCAAGGAAAAGCTGTTTGTGGTACGTGTTCCGTTTCCAATTAATTTGTAGTCGGATTCCTTCAGACGCGATTATAATTAAATATTAATTAAATGAACAGTATCGATGTCTTCCCCGCCCTATAACTCCACCACTCCATACGTGATGCATTCAAAGGTTACAGCAGAGATGACATTGCCAGTTATGAGGTCAGATCCGTTGGCTGGCCATGCAATAAAAAAAAAAAATAGGCACAAGCTTCCTGTATAGCAAAGAAAATCATTTCTTTGAAGTTCATTTGTTTACAATAACAAAACCCTGCTTTTACTAAATGGAAGGTTAAAGAAACAGGTTTGCTGCTATTAAACTTGTTCTTTACAAGGGCGTATTTTTGTTTAATTGCAATAGTACATTTCTTTACAGCAAAGATGAAAATTTCTTTGGGCTTGTTTAATTTGTAATACAAAAATATTCTTGCATGTCAGTGAAAAGTGTTGAGTTATATTAAAACTTTTTTTTCGAACATTCTTAGTTTTCAGTAAGTAATTGAGCTTACAAAAATGCTAAGTTAACCAATGACCAATTCCTTGATCATCGACGTAATTGGTTTAAGCTTTAAAATACGGTAACTGTCTTTACTGCAAAGATTAATACTCGTAAACCTCGATTTCCAAGAGAAAAATTCATATAAGGCTGTACGAATGAAAATTCTTCTTTTACTTCGTTCTTACGTGAAGCCTTCCTCGTCATCATAAATCAAAATTAATAAAACAGTAAAATAGCAAAGTCTTTATTTTTTAGTGAATAGTAGGAACAGAATACAGAGCTATGTTGCGTATCGACACACTACACACACACACACACATATATATATATATATATATATATATATATATATATATATATATATATATATATATATATATATATATATATATATATATATATATATATATGTAAAGACTTCCTTTTTACTTTCATGTTGAGCGATCCTTGCAGCCACACTAGGTTCTCGCAAGATGATACACACTTTCTCCAGAGTACGAGACGTGTAGTAATTGTGCAAAAATGTTCTTAATTTTGTCGTCGTTACCGCTTTCAAGTTACAGTGTTTTGTAACTTTACTGCAGATTAATATGATAACTTTTGAGAAATCGGGTTTGGCCGTGTTGGGGACACGGCCGTTTGATTTGCTTGAATACGTCTACGTTGACGCGCTCGGACGCCTTGGTGTTTATTTTACGTTCCCGGCACCGCTTCGCTCGATCATATGGAGTTTTTATGGGTATCGCTGGATTGCTTTTGAGATGCTCTTCCCAACCGTGTACGAGTTCTGTATTTCGACTTGGCTTTTTGACGAGTAGCCTTTAGGTCGAAATTGTGTCAAATTTGATTAAGTTTTTGCATTAAACGCATACAACTTCACCGTATTGTAGATGGTAGATTCGGAGTTGCAATACCGAACTGCATCCCCCGATCGTACTATCATCGGATTTTATGGATCGTCTCCCACTATTGTTGCAAATTTAAAGACGTATTCACGTCAAAAATGTAACGACTTCCTGGAAATATTATTCTCACGCGAACTGAAAGCAGCCATGTAAATGGTAACTGAGGCGTGAATCCTACTAGCCTTAACTTTCGAGCCGTGTGAACCGCCTTAAAAAGCTCGGCGACCAAGGTGACCCAAGTGTGATCTTCAGCTCGCAGGACAATTGTTTTGAATTCCTGCAGCGGTCGTGCCATTGTCCGCTTGCCTCGACACCTACCCATCCCCTCTCCCTCCCCCCTCTCTCTCGACACGTACGACGTGTGGCGCCGTAGAGCGTGCGTGGGAGTTGCGCAGTGAGGGCTGATCCGCGCGTCCGCAAATCACGCCCGACCAGACGGAGCAAGCGGCGCGGATTTCACTTCGCGCTGATTCACGCGTTGCCCCGGAACTTCTGCGCATGAGCAGACTATCAAATTTTTAGACGAAGTTCCGTTACGCTCTTCTCCAAGGGAGCATCAAAGTAGATCTAGAAACCAGCCCAAAAATTTCACTTCAAAAATATCTGCAAGGTCGTGAAACTCTTATAGCATAAAACCTTACACTAAGATGTTCAAGCAGAATAACATAGCACACAAGACTTATTCTGGGTAAAGTTTGTTTATATTTGTATTCTTTGTTTTCTTTGTTTTTTTTTCTTTATCAGTGCATTTCAACATCAATTTCTCCATTTAAAAAAACTCCTAAGATTATACAAGCTATAAACATTAATAAATAGCCTTTTAGTAATGCGCATAAAAACATACAATGGCACCATAAAAATATTACAAGAAAACTCTGAATTTAATATGAGGGAAATATTATAACCGGCTCATTTACGTTCATCAATATTCCTTTATAATTACTAAAGACTGAAAAAAAAAAAACTTTTAGAAAACATTTTTGGTAATGCGCGGAAAACGCAAATGTGCTCTAAAATATCTCCTTTCCTAGAAAATATCTGTATCTATAAATTACAGCTATTCTGGAACTTTAATAACTTTTCCTTGACACTCGTATAAAATGTTGTTTTTCTTGATCACAAATCTAGCTGCATGTTCTCCATTTAGTTTAGAGGACAGCGTATGTGGCACTTCACTAGCACACATTTTTTTTTTTACACTTTGTAGAATATGCTCGAGTGTAGCTCGAGCAAAGCTAATTTGATTTTTTTTTTTTTTTTTTTGTTTAGAACAAAACTCGGTTGGATGTGCAGTCTTTGTTCGACTAGTGTTTAACATGATCTCACAAGAACACCACAGCACTGTAACAATGACATTACTGGCGATAGAATTTCTTTTTATTTATAGCCACTCAAAGGGACATGATTGATTGTAAATCCTTTTATACGGTAAAGGACATTTAATTGCGTCAATATCAGCTCGGCTCTCCATTGGTTGATAACTAACCAATAATGAACTCTGTAAAGTACAGGGTAGTGCCCGGTGTGGTATGGACCAATAGGACGATGGTGAGTTCTAACACAGACACCAACAGAACCGGTGTTCTTGCAGTAATGGATATAGGTGACGCACTTATAATTTGTCTTAAGTGCCAGTAAATGTGTGCAGAACTCAATGTGTTCAAGGTTATCCACATTTTTACGATCGCAAAAGCAGATTTCAATGAACAGCAGTAAAGCGCCATACTTTTGAATCGTTCTCCATTTTCAACACAATATCACAATCGTTGCAAAAATACGCTATATTTACCAACACTGCCAAATGACGTCAGACGTATCGCGAAATTTCATTCGCTAAAAATAATATAAAAGTATTAAATTGTGAACCAATTTCTTTGCTCCATAACAGCAAGAAACGTTTAAGCTTTAATCTCATTTGTATGAATTGTAATGATAAACACATTAACAACTTGAAGATCACTGGATTTGCAGGAAACCTACGCCTCCGAATTGGCGTCAATTTTCGTTAAGAGGTGGAAACGTCTTAAATACTGTTAACTGTTTATATGTACATTTACTAAACATTTCACAGTATAGTGTAGCCACATTTACTAAACATTTCACAGTATAGTGTAGCCACATTTATTAAACATTTCACAGTATAGTGTAGCCACATTTACTAAACATTTCACAGTATATTGTAGCCACATTTACTAAACATTTCACAGTATAGTGTAGCCACATTTACTAAACATTTCACAGTATAGTGTAGCCACATTTACAAAACATTTCACAGTATAGTGTAGCCACATTTACTAAACATTTCACAGTATAGTGTAGCCACATTTACAAAACATTTCACAGTATAGTGTAGCCACATTTACTAAACATTTCACAGTATAGTGTAGCCACATTTACTAAACATTTCACAGTATATTGTAGCCACATTTACTAAACATTTCACAGTATAGTGTAGCCACATTTGCTCTAACTACCGGCAGTGTTACGAAAATAATCTTGGCAGCTTGTACAGAAAATTTTAACAGTGCACACACTTGTCTTTTTCAGATCCACGATAAACCACAGTTGATAGCACTGAATTATTAATTATAATGTACGAGTCTTTCGTAAATTCAGTGCGAACTTAGCTACAATCTTATCATTTTAAAATGATGCAGAGATCACGCGAATTTGACACATTGAGGTCTGCACACATTCACGGGCGCTTAAGACATATTAGAAGTGAGTCGCCTATGTCCACTGCTGCAAGGCTACTGGTTCTGTTGGTGGCTGTGTTAGAACTCACCATCGTCCTGTTGGTCCATACCATACCGGACACTACCCTGTACTTTACAGCGTTCATTATTGGCCTGTCATCAACCAATGTAGAGCCGAACTGATATTGACTCACTCAATAGTAATTTACCGTATAAAAGGATTTACAATCAATCATGTCCTTTTGAGTGGCTATATATTTAGAAGGAATTATATTGTTAGCAGTATCATTGTTACAGCGCTGTGGTGTTCTTGTAAGGTCATGTTAAACACTACCCGAACAAAAACTGCACATCCATGCAAGTTTTATTCTAAAAAAAAAAAAAAAAATGTTCCAAGTAGCTTTGCTCGAGGTATTCTCGAACATAATTTACAAAGTGTTAAGGTAACGCGCACCCCGGGTTAACTTCGATATGAATCTGCCTTTAGTGTGTAGCCTATTTTATGAATTATCCAAGAGAGTCCAGGCGACGCCAGATCAGCTGCTTCCGGAATTATGCCTCATGGTCCTTCGCCACTTCTGTTAAAGTCAGGAACTACCTTGGCAGCTACGTCACTTCCGAGTGGGCCGAAGGGAAGGTCACATCCGCAGTTTTTCCTCGTCAAAAGTAATTTGGAATTGGACCTTGACTTCCTCGCGAGGACGTCAATAAATGTTATCCCGCGCGCTGTAACGTAACAAACGGCTTCGACCCGATATCGGCACGACGTATGCTTACACTTCAAACTTGTCGTATTGTCGCTGTCTGCAAATATAATTCACTTTATGTCCACGATCCTTTATTTCTACAGTTTTTGTGAGAATTAATTTTTTGTACCCAAACGGGAGCCGATATTGTAAAATCCTCTTACAGTTTGTAACAAATTGTTTTTTATTACGTAGTAGAATTTTTCTACACAAAAAAAAATACTATGACTTTAACTAATTACTAAATAAACAAAATTTTCGTTAATTAATGAATTGGCTAAAAGTATACACTTTTTGTGTTGGAAAAATTTGACTACACAATAAAGAGAACTTGTAACAAAATTGTTAGAGGATTTTACAATATCGGCTCCCGTTTGGGTACAGAAAATGAATTCTCGCAAAAGCTGTAGAAATGAAGGATCATAACCTTGATGGTTTTTGCAAGTGAAATTTATTCTTTTTATAATCGTACTTGCAGTGCGAGAACTGTATTTTTATTGTGCTAAGCTTTATATCACGTCGTCGCGCGCACGAAACGAGTTAAAAATCCGCACTCTTATTGTAGTCAACTTTCGGACAGCGTCAATGCGGATTCCACGTTCGTGGTTACTATGACCAATGCTGTGAATTGTTCACTAATATACATTTACCGCCATATTTATGACAGGATTCTACGTGCCGTATACTTCGCATAGGCAATTATGATATTTAGTGAAATCTTAAATTCTTGCTGTAATAACCAAACTATAATAAAAGGTTAGCCTTTAATTGAATATTATATTTATTATAAATATTCACTTATTCGCCTTCAAAAAAAAAGGCCGTTACGAGTAATCCAGTTCTTTGTTCTTTACATTTTTATGGGACGATTTGTTGGTGATTCCCTTCGTAAAAGTTGCTAATAATTAATGTATTTGAAAACTTGCTCTGAAAGAGTTTACAGTTTAGTAGCAGTGTAAGAGACGGACAAGTTCACACCACTTCGGTTGAAACTCGAACTGAGATCCACTCGCGCTGAAACGTACTGTGTCGCAGAGGTCGGGCGAGAATAGTAACCAATCAGAATTTCTTTTTTTTTTTTTTTTGTGGGCGGTACATTAAGGACCCTGCCTATCTGGCCACTTAACTGCCCTGGAGCATGTTTTAAACACGGCAATTTTACGAAACTAATAAACGTGCCCCTGCTATGTTTATCTATATAAATAACATACCCCAGACGGGGACGGAATAGTACTTTGGAGTTATCGCGTATGCTATAAATATTATTTTGAAGCCGTCCAACGGTGTTAAAAACGGGTTTTTCAGGCTGCCGTATTTTAAGACATAATACCCGAACACCAGTGAAATCACCTGTATTTAAATTTTCTTCTGGCTTTTCACCAATAAAATAATAGGGACATCTCTTAAGGTTCTAGATGTACAGGAAGCACAAAGGTAACACTGCGCGCCAGTTGAGAGCCCTGCTCGTAGAGGTGATGGCGCACCTGATGCGCACGGTAGTGTCGACTTAATCGCCCCCGCGCTCTCGGCCACAAGCGAGGGAAACAGTTCCGGGTAGGCGAGCTTGTGGACATGAAAATGACTGGTCCTGACGAGGATCGAACCGCGACATTTTCAGTACGTGGCGATGGTGACACCAGTAAGCTACCAGGAAGATCTGCCTCTCTAGCGTGATGATTGCGTGTGAATTAATCGCCGCCATTTTGGCACGCCTTGGATTCTCAGCCAATGACGATCATTCCAATCTGAGTATCGAATTACGTGCGGCCAAGGCAAAAAAGAGAGCGTGTTCCGACAAAGGAGGTAACCAATTAACAAATTAGAGGAGTTTAGCACGCCACCAGATTATCAAGGTGAATTTTTAGGGTCGTTAGATCAAACGTTTCTACAGCCATATCTATTTCCGTGAGAAAAATCCGATGTCATCGCCTTGGACCCAGGAAATAATATTGGTGCTATGAATACTAAAGTTACTCGACTCCAGACCCTACACTTTAGCTTGGAAGAAAGAGTTGAGCGCAGTTTGTTTCGGAGGAGCTATAAAAGTTAGGGAGGTATGGCACACTGCCAAAAATTCCCTTGCATTCACTGAGATTTTTACGGAAATGTACAGTTAATGTACGTAAGCACGATCCGTGGCGACAGAATGCGAAGCAGGTCTCTTTCATTGCAACATTAGTAACGCCCCCATGTTATTTAGGGATTGGTGTTATATTAATGATAGCATATATGGTTCATCATCATACCTAAACGGGGCTATAGGGGTAATGGAAATTATTAACAAGAGTTCTGTAATGAACACTGTATAAAAGGGTTTTATTTAACATTTAGGTTTTCAATATTATCTCATTATAAACATTGTAAAGTATGCGCGGGGGCAAGCTATACAAATATACTGAAGTATTAATTTATATTACATTATAAAGATTTAACCAGCCATATTCCGAGAAAAGTATAATTTGAGAGTCCCCACCTTATTCGTGATTCCGGAGGCTGATTCTAGGAGGCGGTTAACGACGGTCGGACATACCCATCTCCATGTATTCTTGGTCCGCTGTCCCGACGACAAACGACGCCGCTCCCAGTGTTACGTTGGCCTATATCGCACGCGTTGTTTAATATCCTCGGCCCCGTTTACTGGTCGGTGGAGGGGGTTTGTGTAACCGTCTTTCTGTTCTGGTTCAGTGTTTGAAGGTGTGATCAGGCAGGCCGTCCACCTAAGGCCTAATCACTTCACAACAGAGCCATCCCGAGTATACACGAAGCTTCCATTGTCCGTGTAACCAGGAAATGATAGTTTCTGCGGCAGTTAGCATACACACGCGACCTAGACAGATTCCTTCAAAAGTTAAAAAAAAATAACACCTTGCACTTGCAACAATTAATAATATCTAAAATATTGTAACATTTACAGAAAATTAAAATAGTTACGCATGCCACATTGTATAAATTTATACCTGACATTTTCGCAAGACGGTCGTAATTGAGTGGTAGGAGTTGTGGACTCCGCGTTGAGATATCTCTCCAGGACAAAAATATTTCAACTTGTTAAATTTTTTACACGCAGCAAAAAACCCAGAAGACTTTTTCGCAATCTATTTTTAAAACCGGATGTAGTCTGCGCGAAAAGTATCTAGGAGGTTTACGTGTAGGCCTAATTAATTCGGGACAAGTTCTTCGAAATTTTGAGAAAATTTCCTTATCGTACAGGCGACGTACCCGTAATCTTACAAAGTGTCCTGGAAAGTTTTTTTTTGGTCAGCACTTTTTCCGTGAAATAGCGAAATTTTGAACAGTGCGCCTGCTTTCCGGCAAGAGCCGAGTATTTGGTGGATCTGACAGCAACGGAATGTGTGTGTGTGTGTGTGTGAGCATAGTGTCGGAGAACTGTGAGAAAATATTTCCGCATGAAACCAGTGGTCTGATAACTTACCGTTTTTGTTTTGAGAGGTGTTACTCAGAATTATTCGAGAAAGTATTTATTATCGTACTCTTAGACACTGCGTAGGTGGAAAATGTTCAGCGAGAACCTAACCTGCATTGGTCAAATGATTAATATAGCTTATCAGATACATCTACATTACTTTTGCTTTATTTCTATCGTAATTTCTTTTAAGTTTGTTTCTGTAATTATTACGAAGCATTCTTTATGCTTTTAACGTCAATTTCAGTTACTTTGCTACTGAAACGGTACTTCTAATTTCTAGTTCAGACTTAACAGGCACTTGATATTTCACAAATCAATTACAAAATCCCATTTTGAACACAAAAATAGCAACAAACATCTATGAAAGCAACGTATATCTTATACATCAGTCACAGAATCTTATTATGAATACAAATATTGCAACAAACATCTATGAAAACAACAGAGGTATAGGTATCACAAAATAGACCACCGCTGAGAAAATTAATCTAAATTTTGGGAAATGCAACTTCAGGATATTTTAACATTACCAAAAAAAAAAAAAAAAGTAGGAGGAGTTTGGAATTTTCTTTTCTCACTCAGTTGGGTGTGAACACAGGAATGCATAAGTGGGGGGGGGGGGGGGGGATCTAGAATGGAAAAAAATTTCCGGGATTCTCCTCCATATATTAGAACATTGCTCTTATCCGAGATTCAGACCCATAACCCTTTAACAATGTAACTTGGGATTCAATTCGACTGTGCAGACAAGATGGATTTCCCGCCACAGTTCGGACAGAATTTCTCATGGCATTCTCCGACCTACGGGGTTATTTCAGAAACTCTTCAGATATTTAAATCACTGCAGTGAAAATAAACAAATCCACACTGAAAAAAAAAAAATTTGATGGAGGCCACAAAATTATTTTGTTTGTATTCGCCCCGCCAAACTTTTTGTGGTGTACACAAAAAATTTGTAGCTGCCATAAAATAAGTTTTAGTGGCCACCAAACGTTTGCGGCCACTAAAAACTTATTTTGTGGGAACTACACAAATTTTTGTGTACATCACAAAAAATTAGGCAGGGTTAATACCAACAAAATATTACAAACAAAATAATACCAACAAGGTCTCTTGAGAAGTACGACTCGAGTATGTTGAGTCATTTTCGTGCACGATGTGAGTGAACTTGAGGGCTCGACGACTTCACAACTTGTCTTCGTCCGGTGACTGTACTGGGGGGTTGCCAGATCGCAGCAGTCGAGAAGTCGTACCAACCGCTGGCTAAAGTCATAAACTGAAGTAAAATGATAACTTCTTGTTAATTATTTTACAGTTATAACTAATCAATTGAATTAATACGTATTCTTTTGTATTATAACATGACTATTGAGTTAATAATAAATACATTTTTTAACGTTACTTTAGAGTACTGAGATTTTATTAATTCAGTGAACGTAATTATTTTAAGAATTTTAAATGAAGAAATTAATGTTTACTGTAAGGGTTAAAAAAAAAAAAAAAAAATCTCATTTGCAAGATCAGGAACCGCGACATCCAGACTCAGTGTACCCAACTGCGTACATTACGCACGTAAAGGTAATTTTCGGTCTGTACTGCACACTGCGAAGATCAATTACCAACGATCTTACATGCGGATAAACGATTTCCAAACCGTCTGACTGATCTCAGGAACAGTTGGGTCTTACAACTGCAATCAAACATGTAGCCTATACCCATTGGCTGTGACAGCGAAACAAGCGCTTTGTCAACGAGTACAGTACTATTCATGAAATGTTTAGCTTGCAATGCCTGAAACAGTACATTAAAGTGGGTCCGGAAGAGTTAGAGAGAGTTGGTTGGAGCTGCGCGTCCAAGGTCAAGAAGCGAGGGAGCGATACGGGCGACATTACCACGCACGCCTAGTGTCTCATCGCTCCCACGCGCAAGGCGTGCAGTGTTTCCGTCGCGACGCTGTACTGTGTGCAATTCAGACATGTAACAGTGAAGTTTTATTACACGCGATGAAAGACCACAGATGAAACTACGCCCGTATCTTTGTACATTTCTCTTGCCGTTAAAGGAAACTGCACAGGCAAGCTTTAAAAACGCGATATTTGACCATCGTCACGATTTTTTCTCTCCAAAAATATGCTAAATATGACAAAAGTAAAATAATAGGGTCATAGATAATTGTTTTTTAATCTTTCCTGACAAAAAGTCGTATTTGCAGAACATTTATTTGCCGAGATACGTGTATTCGCGCAAACAACTATTTCGCAAAAAAAAACTTGCAGGTCCATAAAAGTTAGTGGGTCAGAAAGTGTTATAACTCTACTGTGGTTCCGATCAGCTCCTTCAAGTTGCAAGCGGGCGACGTGATCGCCAACTCGATCCTGGGTGTATCCAGCCTCCTCCTGACCTTAAAGTCTCCCCCCTCCTCCAGCAATGTTCTCCCCCCTCCTCTCGTCTAGCCATGCCCTCCCTCCTGCTGATGCTTTTTCGAGGACGCGGGCGGCGCGGCGTCGCGCTCCCTGAAGAATCTACTCTCTCCCCCTCTTCCTTTTCGCTTTCTCCGGGTCATCACTCTCCTTTCTCCCGCAGTTTCCCCTCTTCCCTCCTTACTTTCTTCTTCCATCTCCGGGGGGGTACGAGACACCGCAATCTCCGGCCCGGGCCAACATTTACGTCCCGGGTACGCACCTTCACCTCTTGCAGTAGGCGGTGGGTTATTTAAGTCCCCTACCTACCCGAAGCGAGACCGCGATAACGATCGACTTTTGCCTCACCGCCCCTAGGCTTTCACGAGCGACCGAAAGGAGTAGCTTCCCTTCCATCTTATATTTATTTATGTTTCACCGTTGCTTGCTTTTCAGATCAGGTATTTGAAAAGGTCTGTTTGTTTTATTGCGTCCGTAAGATCGTTTTTTTTTTTACAATACACAGCTGTACAAAGCTATTGGACAAGTCAAAATATAGTATACAAAGTTTATACACTGGACACAGTAAATACACACACGCAATGTCAGAGTGCATGTACACTCATCATATATTGTCTACATAATGAGACTAACCTTCTTCCAGCATGCTGTAGTACGTTATCATTTTACTGAAACACAAGAAAAAAGGACTGGGAAAATTCGGAACAAGAAATGTGTACAATGAAATGTTATACAGTAATTTCTTAATTTTTGTAGTTTAGATATTCTCCTACGCTATAATATGCACATTCAATAAAAAAAAATTCCATCGGCTGTTTTTTGAAGAGTTTTTGGTTAGGGAAGCACTAGGCGTAGGCAGAGACCTGCAAAATCCCCGTTATTTTTTGTCTTCAAGGTAAAATTCACAGTATTGCATATACTCGCGCCGGCTTCGTTTCTCGATTGGCTGCTGCCCAAATGTGAATTCACTCTCTTTCTGAGTGAGCTGTACGTTATTGGGGCACACGAGTGTGAAGTGTTAATTTATTGACACAGGTTTCACGGGGGCGTGTCTAATAAGTAGGGATAGGAATATTTCACGAGTTCATTTCAGGATAAGATGGGCGTGAAACACGTGTACACTGAAGTTGACTTGGCAATTGGATCGCAAGTTTATTAGACACGCCCTGAGACTTTCAAAGAAACAAGTAACATTGCCATACTGCCAGGTGTGGGGTAACACTGGCTACTCTATGGGGCGGCAGCCAATGAACGAACATCTGAGGCCCGAGTATACACATTACTATGGTGTCTAACCTACAGGTCATTGAATACGCGAATTTTTCCTATCCCTATCGCGAGTTCAATGGCCTGTAGGCTAGACTCCTCTGTCCTCTGCATACTGGTGTTCATTGACTGCTGCCCCACACCTGGCAGTTATGGGATCTACAAGTCTGCTATTGGTTCAGAGGCGTGCAGGGTGGGTCTAATAAACTATGGTCCAATTGCGAATGTGACTTCACTATATATGTGTTTGATGTCTAACTTGTCCTATCCCTATAAACACGTCATATACGGGATGTTTTTTCAAAGGTTTGATACCGGAAGTGTGAAGAAACTGTGAATAGACGACAAACAAGAGGCGCGGTATAATGGCGACGATCTCCTCGGAGCGACTTAACTCGCCGACCGTGGTCCCGCTGCCTACCGGAAATTCCAGCAGCCCTCGTGTCTCAAGGTTCCAGCCGCGCGCACATGTCCTTCCTCCTACGTCACTGCCTCCAGATCTAGTCCACTCACCGTTACCACACCCTTTCCTGAAGCCCTGCTACGGTGACATGAGATGAAGTGAGAATGAAAGGGGGATTGAACCCGGATCGCCTTGGTGGGGGGCGAGCGGTCTAACCACTCGGCCACCGTGGCACCTCTGGACACTGGTGCCGTGCTGTGTACATTACCGGCCATACATATCATTCGCGTGCAATATGGCCGCTATTGTGGACACTGCAACTGGACGGCTTAAGTAAAGGCTGCATGAAATTCACTACATAAAAAATAATGAATTTTGTTACGAGTTTTACGCAGGATTCCAATTTTTATTTTTATTTATTTTTTTTTTACTTTTATAAGTCTATTATACAATGCAATGAAGGTGGTTGAATTTAAAAAAAAAAAAACAGAAATCATTATGGTGTTACCATTTTTGAGCCAAATTTATTACGCGTCCTGTACTTGCGCTGACAAAAAAACTTTTTTCGTTATTACAACCAGTAAGCTGTAGTCTTTGCTCTTGGTGATCCGTGATATGAACCAGTCATAACGTAGCGTAATAACAGGGTTTAGGAATCAGTTACCTCCATACATCGTTGGTAGAGATCTGAAAAATTTGGCGAGTTCAATGACCTGCAGGCTAGACTCTTCAGTCTTGTGTACAGATACGCCGATATCAACAGCACATTGGTTATTTGCTGTCACAGTGGAAGGCGACAATTGGACACCGTTCTCCAGGAGCTGTCAAACACTGTGTGGACCAATGGCTTAAGTTGTATAAATGAACGTGTTTTGCATTCTAGCTTGTCCCAAAATGAATCCACGGATTATTCAGGTCTGTAATCATTGGGCACTGAGCGTCGTAGAGTACAGCGCCGGTCAAATATAAGCTTCCTCTGCAACATGTTGACGATTGTCTACAATGGGCACGAAAGGGTTGAATTTTGCAGCTGCAGGCTTGGTAGACAAAGTCTTCAGGTCCTGTGCCCAGAGACCTGCAAAATTCGCGTTGTTATTTCAGGTCAGTTTAAATAAAAATGCCCTCTGACCTTTTCAGTATGTTTGTTATTGGTAGATACTGTGAAATTCGCGTTATTATTTAAGGGTAGGTTGAACTCCAGATTACTATATGTTTGACCAACCTCAGCCATTGGCCAAAAATATGTCTAACCCGCCTCGGAGAACTCTTGAACCAAGCGGTGGAACTGCTATTCTCTTATTTGTAGAGACCTGAAAAATTTGCGGATTAATTTGAGGACAAGCTAGGATTCAAAACACGTGTGTTTCTATTACCTTAGCCATTGGACCGCACAGTGTTTGACACCTCCTGGAGAACACTGGCCCAATAGCCGCCTTCCTTTGTGACAGTAAACAACCAATGTGCAGTTGATATAGGCATATTTTTATAAACGACTGTATAGTCTAGCCTGTAGGAGATGGAATTCGCGAATTTTTCTGGTCTCTACTTATAAGGAGACCAGGCAGATACTTATATATTATATATGCCATGTATAGAGACCTGCAAAATTCGAGTTATTATTTGGGGACACATTAGACTTCAAACACGTGTACCTGCGCGAAACGTTTGTCATTGGACCATACTTTATATGGCACGCCCTGCGTAATTCTGCGCCAATAAATGAACGCATCACAATTGTGTACCATAATGACGCGCTGATCAGTTAGAAAGAGGGTGAATTCACATTTGTGCAGCAGCCAATCGAGAAACGGCGTTGGCTCTAGTGCATAGCGTGCTGTGAATTTCAGCCTGATGCAAAATAATAACGCGAATTTTACGTGCCTCCAGCCATGTGTCACAAGCGTTTTAAGCCTAGTACGCACGGGCATATTTCTTGTACAAGAAAGTGAGCACGTTCTTGTACACACCCTACTTGCATCGTGTGAACGACCGCCGAGTATGCTAGTTACTATGACACACAAGAGCTTGTATACCAGCTGGTACCGTATAGCCACGATCATATTTTTCGTCATATTTCTTGTACAAGCCGAATGTAAACAAAACATACATTCTGTTGATGCTGGTAGTAAGCAGAAATGTTTATGTTTTTAATACGATAAAAATTAAATAGACCCACTATCTTAAATAATTCTGTGAATGAATTTAAAAAAAAAATAATAGAGAGGTTTGTCTTTTTTCTGTGAGTGAAGTATGTCTGATTGGACTAAATATTTTTTTATGGTAGATGCTATTGATAATGCACCAATTAACCCCACAACCCCAAAACTGCTTTCCAAACCATACACGTTGACATTCACTTTCTTGCTCACCAGCTAGTGTCGTGTGTATGGATCACACAATTCCGTGCATACTAACTAGTATGCACTTTACGTCCACTTTATTTTCACTTTCTTGTTCAAGGAAGATGCCCGTGTGTACTGGGCTTCACGCCTCTGTTAACATGAAAGTGTTTCACTTTTTTCCTATGGAAGTTTTACCTGTATTTTATTTATAAATTATAATAATTCATTGATAATAAATACGGAACGAAGACAGTGAGAAAACGTGTACGCTGGTAGCGCCCAGTAAGAAATAGTTCTCATGCAAAATATCATTACAACTTGCGTTTTTTTTTTTTTTGGTGTAGTTTTCTAGACTTAGTTCAGCTTAGTTGGCACAAGACAGAGGAATATCCTGGAAGCAGGACCTTAGCAGGGCTTCATAAAAGTGTGACGTAACCTTGAATGTACTATACTTGTCAATTTGTTATCGAAAGGAGTAACCAACAAAATGTCTTAAACCCGCCGCATGCGTAACGACTCTCCTTACGATACCGCATGCGTGCAGTCTTGCTTGTATAGAGTCTTGCTCGTCCACTGAAATGTTGACGTCTGAAGGCTGTTCACGATAAAGTGAGCACTTTTGAAATCAACCTTAGAAAAAAAATTCACTGCTCTTCCCTGCATTTATTTTAACGGGTGCACTGAGTAACATGCGTCCAGTGAAGTTGGTAATGATGGATGGAAAGTAGTTCTATATCTAATCGTGGAATAAAAAGTGTTAAGTAACCATTTGTAGTAACTTATGTTATTTCTTTCGCTTTGTGTTTTATTTTTAATTCATCGATGTGTAACAAAGTTACTGTTGTAATATTTCCACAGATTCACCTGACCGACGCATGAGTCAAGCGATGATTGCCCATGGCAGTGTTAATTATATATAAGGCGGAAGAATACGCTACGTGCATACAAATAGATCTTAAGCAGGGCATTCGATAGTGCTCATTTTACCGCGAATAGCCTGTACCTGCAGTTTTGCTCGCTGGTCTACTATTTTTCGGTAATTGCAATGGAGCTGTTTTCTGTACGTATTTCCGTGTCGGTTTCCGATCTCGGCCAATGAGAACATGGAAACTTTTCACGCGACTGCGACATGATTTTGTTGGTGACATTTCCGTAAAGCTATGGGCATGGGATAGCGGACAAAAGAACAGATAACAGTGTTAATAATAGACGTGTAGAAGAAACATGTTTATATACAGTTTTGAGGTTATCTGTGTACTCACCCCAAGTCTTTAGAAACATTGCCAGTGCACTCTTGTTCTCGTTCGTTCAGACCAGCCATTCTCTTGTCCACAGTCGTTTATTTCGTCAAGGTATTTTATTTTCAAGATCTGAAACTGATAGAAGTGTAATTACAGCAATCTTTCTTCGCCGTACAGAGTTTATTGTTTCTTATTTTCTCCAGCTGTCAAAAATCGTCATGGCTGCCGGCGTAGCCTAAGAGCTGTTCACGGTAAAAGGAGCACTTTTGAAAGCCCTGCTTACGATCTACGTGTACGCACGTTGTGTATTCTTGCACCTTACGTAAAATTATCACTGCCGTGGGCCTCATAACTTTATTCGTGCGTCGGTCAAGTGAAACTGTGAAATTATTACTCAAGTAAATATTTTGCAAATCTGCTAGTCTCTGCATTTGTATGCATTCCGAGAGATGTAATATAAGTTGTCAAAAATGTTTACCTAACACTTTTAATTCGACGTTAAAGCCATGGAAATACGTTCTCTCCATCGTTTCCAAACTTAACTGGTCGCATTTCACTCAGTGCACCTGTTTAAATATATCCAGGTAGGAGCGGTGACTTTTTTCTAAGGTTGGCCGAACGAGGTGGCGAAGTGGTAACTCACTGGACTCGCATTCGGGAGGACCCGGGCTCGATTTCCGATCCGGCCATCCTGCTTTCGGCCTTCCGTGGTTTTCCGAAATTACTCCAGGCGAATGCTGGGATGGGCTCCTAACAAAGGCCATGGCCGATTCCTTCCCAATCCCTCCCCCACCCCTCCCTTCCCTGCGCAACCCGCACCGGCTCTAGAGACCTCGCTGTCGACGAGACGTTAAGCCAAACTACCTACCTAAGGTTGGTTTCAAAAATGCTCACTTTATTGTGGACAGCCTATAGAAAGCTCTCACGGGGACCATGTAGCTGCGCATCCAAGGTCAAGAAGTGAGGGAGCGATACGGGCGACACTAACACGCAAGCCTAGCGCCTCATCGCTCTTACGCGCAAGGCGTACAGTGTTTCCATCGTGACTCTGTACTGTGCAAATCAGATCTGTAACAGTGGGATTTTATTACATGCAATGGAATCCCGCAGATTAAACTACGTCCGTATATTTGCCGTTTAAGGGAACTTCATAGCCAAGTTTTAAAAATGCGATATTTGATCTTTTTAACGAATTTTTTTCTCCGTGAATACACTTAATACGGCAAAAGTAAAAGAATACGGCCATAGATAATAGATTATATATATATATATATATTCTGACGAAAATTCATATTTCCAGAACATATATTTACCGAGATACGCGTTTACCGCCAACAACGATTTCACAGAAAACGTTTCAGTACTTAGGACTCATTAATTTGTCTTGCATAGAGTCGTTTAGGGACTGCTCATTATACCCCTTTGAAGCGAATTGGTTTATCTGGTTTAGGAAGTGTCTCTTGCACGCAGGCGTAGATAGCGAAGCGGGCGTGTCGAGCGAAGAGAACAAGCTGCTTCTTCCTTAAGGGCCACCTCGCCTTAAGCGTACTGCGATACGCTATCGTCTTGTAGCGTGATAAGTGCGCCTGTTGAGAGCAAGTTGCGTCCGGGAACTACAGCTGCTAAGATAGACATCGACGCTGGCAATATATTTGTTTTGTAATCCATCCGCGGTTACTTCGCGCTGCTCTAAAGCCCTGCTTAAGTTCTAATTCCGGAATATTCCTCCGCCTCGTGCGAACGAAGCTTAGCTAATCACGCCAAAGGACAACGCACCGAATTCGTGCGCACTTCGTTCTGATAATGTTTTGCATGAGAACTATTTCTTACTAGGCGCTACCAACACACGAATTTGCTCACTGTACTTATTCATATTTATTACTTATTATGTATTATAATTTATAAATAAAATGTTGCTAATAAAACTTCGATTTAACAAAAATTAAATTATTTTATGTTAACACAGGTATAAAATGCTTGTGATACGTGACATATGTAGGAAATGTCTAAAAACGTTATACATCGGGTGGTTTTTTCAAATTTTGGTTCGAAAAGTGTGAAGAAACCGCGGAAAGACTACACATTCACATTTTTTTTGGGCCTAAAGGGGAATTCTGAAACCCTAAGACTGAACATTTACAATTAGTCTGGGTAGTGGTAAACCGAGTCAAAAAGTAATTCGTCCAATCATAAAAGGATCAATACTACCCCAATGCTTTGGATAGTATGTTGCCTCAAGAAATTTTCTCGGTTATCCAGTGTCTCCAATGACGCCATCTTGGCAGTCGCCGATTTTTGTCTCAACTTTCGTTTCGCATTTTGTAATAAAACCTAAGACTTTAATTAAGGAATAAGTTGCAGCTTCATTGATATATGTTTGGAACCGGAAGCGTTTTAGGTTTATGAGTGCGCGTGGACGGCCTAAAGTCCTTGGCAGGGAAGAATACACTTCCAGGAATTGGGAACGAATCGGCCAGCAAGGGTTCCATCTATAAACCGAAATTTTTATACAAAATCAGGAAGTTAATTAATTCTGAACGTGAATAAATTCAACGTGGGGTTAATCGGCGGCTTTAAAAAGCACTGGAAAATCTTCTTCCTTCTTTATTTTCCCTGTCTGGTCGTACACTAGCCGTTAGTGTTCCAATCTTCGTTGTAAGTGTAAAAAAAAAGTTATTTTGCCTAGACCAGTGAAGCGGTGGTTCAAGATCGAAGTGTAAACTACAGTTCCATAAGAGATAGCACAGATAACTGAAGGGAAGCGATAATATGTTAACATCTGCTTTAAAGAAAAAAAATTGTATTTCCTCTGCTGAAAGTTTTTTACCTTACGTATGTATGCGCATAAACTTCATATGGACTAGGAAAAATGCCTCTGTACCTAAAATCCTCAAATACTTGATGTGAACTTGCCAGAATTGCCTATTTAAACGCTCTCATCCATCCCCAAGGGTTAACATTGTCTTGTCTATGGATGTACTTGATAAAATGAAGTAAAATGTTGCGACGCCCAAAACATTGCGGACCTTGTCTGTCGCTATTAAAATGAAACTATTGTATCAGAGAATGTTGATATTTCGCCTGGAAGTTTAGCTTCATTGCATGGCATGAGTTGAAATACTTTCACATTTTACATGCATTATATACAAAAGCCTGCCCTTGCATATTTAATGTTTTGGGTGTCACAATATGGCGATGGGCGAAAATGCAGCTTCAGTGACGTCATAGCATGAATTCTCGTGTTAATAGTGGGATGGACTACCGCATTTTTTGTGAAATAGTTGTTTGCGCGAATACGCGTATCTCGGTTTAAAAAAAAAACGATTTTTTTTGTCATAAAATATAAAAAAACAATTATCTGTGCTCCTATTTTTTTTTTTTTTTTTTTACGTTTATCGTATTAAGTGTATTCTTCGAGAAAAATTAATAAAAGGTTAAATAACACATTTTTAAAACTTGCCTATGCAGTTTCCTTAAGCGGCAAGGGAAAGGTACACAGATACGGGCGTAGTTTAATCTGTGGTCTTTCATCGCGTGCAATAATGTCCCAGTGTTACAGATATAATTTGCGGAAACACTGCACGTCTTGCGCGTAGGAGCGATGAGACGCAAGGCGTGCGTGTTAAGTGTAGCCCGTATCGCCACCTCGCTTCTTGACCTTGGACGCGCAGCTCCATCCCAGTCTTAAGGCCCTGTCACTATTGTGCAGGTGCGTCTGTCCGAGGGGTTTGGACCGTGCTGACAGTCCGCGCAGATTACAGATCACGACGAGCCTTGTGGTTGTCTGATGGAGTTGGAAAAAAAAAGAAAAACATGTCGCCATTTTTGTTTACATTTATAAACGTTACAATTTGCCGTCTGTTTTGACATTAATTCGCCGGATATTATACCGCCTGTTATTTACATTACGTAAAAAATTACTTAGCAAACAGTATAGCTGTTCGTATCGAAACACCTAAACGAATCCATTAGCTATTAAATAGGTTATGTACGAACCGTAACTTTTCGCGCGCCGTCTCGCTTCTGCGTATAAACAAAGCATCTAATTGGTCTCGGCTCCGATGACGTCAGATGCTGATAGTCCAGTCGGTCAACACCTCACATCACGTTTGCACAATCACCAATCAAGTGCTGCATCGGTGATATCACGGTCAGATATGACAGATCAGATCAGACAGACACATCTGACCAATTGTGGCAGGCCACTTTACTCCTACCTCTACGTCTATTCCAGTACTGTACAAAAGTGAATTTCTTTCGTATAAATTACCATTTTCCCCGTAGCGGTTTTGTAGAACTTCAAACAAGGAAATACGTGCATCTTCATTTGTAAGAAGAAAAAAAAAAGTTAAAAAAAAAAAATAGATGGGTGTTGAAAGCGAAATTACGCCTGAAGCAATCGTTTCGTGAGCTCCGATTGTATGTCCCCAGTTCCCGGAACGCGAATTGGCAGCGATGTAGAGGGGGGGGGGGGGGTGGTGGTGGTTGGTTAGTAATGTTGGCAACGCGGCGGATGGCAGCCGTGCGAGAGTGTGTGCTCGATGTTGCGTGACGCGTGTGGGGCAACAGTTGGCCGGCCTGCCACCGCTGACAGCAGGCCTCGGCTCTGAAAAGGAAATAGCCCAGTAAGTTGTAGGTCATTGCCTCGGCCGTAGAGGTGACTCGCCTTATCCCCTCCCCTCGTCAATCCCCTCCTCTGGTTTCTCCTACATCGCCGCGACCGGCCGTGAAAGCGAATGAGAGAGTCGCAAATAGCTCCTGCGATTAGATAAACAAGACCCCGGCCGGCGCGGCGCTACTAGGCCGCTAAGTCATTCCCATTGTTTTCGCCCGGCTCGCTGCCGTATCGGCTATTCAAGATAAAGTGAGCACTTTTGAAAGCCGTCTAATTTGAAATAAAAGCCAATAAATATATGTTACTATAGCCTTAGACGTTAACTTCCGAGTGCGGTAGACTATACACACTGTGTTTATTACTTACATGACAATACTTATTATAAAAGGTGATTAAAAGCTAAGAAATGGCTGAACGGAAAAAAGTAACGAGGGCTTCGAAAGTGCTCACTTTACTGTGAACAGCCTATAGGAAAGCTGATTGCCGCGACACCGCAAGGTCGCCTCCAGGGAAGCACCTGCACCGGACTGTACAATGTGCAGATCTCATTAAAGAGTCTAGGCTGTTCGCGGTAAACTGAGCACTTTTGAAAACAGCCTGAAACGGGCACGGAGAGTGGCTTGCAGACAGTTAAGTTTGTATAGGCTGTTCACGGTAAAGTGAGCACTGTATAAGGCCCTCTCAACAGACATTAACCACTAATAAATGCATTTTATTCCAACGTCGGGTGTTTACTTTTATAGTGGTAAAATATACACACTGTGTTTATTAGTCAACAAGACTATGTTTTTATCAAAAAGTGCGGAAAAGATAGAAATTGGCTGTAAGTAAAAATTTACCAAGGCCTTAAAAATAGTTTACTTTACCGTGAACAGCCTATAATAAACACAGTGTTTATAATATTCCACTGCACTCTAAAGTTAACTTCTAAGGCTAAAATAAAAATATTTATGGACTATTAATACAAATGAGAGGGTTTTCGAAAGTGCTCATTTTGCCGTGAACAGTCTATAACGACGGTGGGGAAGTAATCCCGCTTATTGACGTTGAATCAAATGTGTTTGGTTAACATTTGTGAAAATTGAAATAGGTTTTTTTTTCTGTTGTTTTTAATGCAATAGAGTGTAAGAAGTAGCAAATATGTAAGATAATTAATTTTCTCAAAATTTCTTCACATTTCTACTTAACCGAGACACGAATAAAGTGATGAGGCCCACGGCAATGGTAATTTTATATTTAGTGGAGGAATACACAATGCACAAACAAGTAGATCTTCAGCAGGGCTTTCAAAAGTTCTCAGTTTACCATGAACAGTCTTTAGTAGTATGCACAGTTACTTTCAATACGTGTGAAGAAACCGCGAACAAAATATATTGTTATTTGGACGCCCGTGGGGCGTATCTGAGTTCGTGAGGAATGGAGGTCTTAATAAATATAAAAGAACCATATCTCTATTTTAATTTATTCGCGCAGCTACTATTTACAGCTTTAAATTTTTGTCTCCAATTTTACTCTTTTAATTCCACAGTGAGCGCTATATTAAAATGTATATTTCTACTCTAATTAATGTCCTTCATTATGTCTCTGTTTGGTTATTGTCACTTAACTCATACGCACCATTAACACGCGTCAAGTATATCTGTTGCCGTCATTTGTAATGTCTTTCACTCACGCATGCAGTCCAATAGTCCAGCCTGTTAGTCGCACCCTTCACTGCTTGATGCTCGCAGTCGCAGAATTTCTTCCCGCTGGTCGCTTCTCTCGCCGCGCGCTTCTCTCCTCGCTAGTCGTCTATTGCTGAAACCTGTCCATTCAACAACTGCCACTCAACTCTCGGCCCGGAGGCCCGTCGCAATATTTATACTCCGCTGGCCTTGACCTGGAAAAGTTCGATGCGCCCCGAGTCTCACGCTCAGAGAAACCAGGCCAGCAAACCACTAGAACATTCTTCAGATAAATAAAGAAACTCAATACAACGAAGGCGAGCACCGCTCGCCGCCAAAAGGATTATCGTGTCGGCTCGGTTTTTGGTAATAGATACGTGGATCTTGGTATAGTGCGCGCCTGTAATTAAACACATTCTATTGACGTGCCGCCGCCGCCGGCGCCATCGTATAGCTGATTTCCATTTCGGCTCGCTCGCGCGGGATGCAAAGCAGCGAATGCGTAACAGTATAGTCTATTCGCGGTATCTTCACGTTTAGAAATTTAAACCTTAGGAAAAGCACTGCATGTTCAACGTCTTTGGTTGTTTCCTGAACATGGCATGCTTCGCAAACGTTTTATACTTCTATTAACATAAAATAATCTTATTTTTGGTTAAATTGAACTGTACCTCACATTTTATCCATAGACTATATTAAATCACTAATAATTCATATGAATTAAAACAGAAAGAAAATATGTGTGTTGTTAAAGCCTAGTAATTAAAATTTTTAAGTACGTTTGGCATAATTTAAACTGAAAGTAGAACTTGAGCAAGGCTTCAGGAAAGTTGGAAGTCAACATGAATGGATTATACCAAAGTTGATATAAAAGAACGATTTATAGTTCAGATGAAAAAAGAACGCATATGTTCTGTACAACTGCAAAGTATTTTGCTAAAATTTGCTTACTTAATTTTTTTTAATCACTAAAAAGAGTTAATTTTTAGGTAAAATTGACACATATTTCCATTTCGATACTTCAGAAATCACATTTTGCATGAAAACCTTCGTCAAATAGAGCAAGCAAAATAAATAATATGATTGTACACTGTATGTAAAAAATTATAAGCTATAATTTTTTTTTATTGATGTCATGTACGCATATTTTAGTTATAGAAATGATAACTTTCGTGGCTGAAATAAATGTGATAATTACCTTGATTGTGCATAGTATGAATACAGGCAACAAGAAAATGGCGGCCTTAGACATCTCTCGTAAGGTAATTAGATTTCGTACCCATTTTTGACGTCGAATTAACTGAAGTGTTTCCAATTGCTGACCGTCGCTGTAATCTTTGACTAAATGCGTACAAGAAGATCTCGCTGATCGTGGTCGGACACGATCAAGTTTGTTCCCATCCAGCTGCTGTGAATAATCTTAAACTTGATCAATACGTCCGGGGAGAATTATCTCTTGCCATTGGAATAACTTTGTCTTCATAAACGTGGCATGTTGCCTACATGAATAGCGATGTCATCGAAGTGTGTGTGTGTATATATATATAATTCCTGATCTACTGGCGACAGATGTTTCCCTAGAAAGCCTGAGATAGATGGGAAATCCGGCAGTCATTCAAGTCAAATGAAGGCTAAGCTGAAAACATTAATTTTTACGGTTGACGCTCAAATACGCTTCTATTATGTTGGAATGTCATCAAATTTTTCGCATGCCACTTAACATTCGCGATACCATCCATCCATCCATACGTTATTGCCAACTTTACTTAGTCTTCAGCTACTTATGTGTTTTCGGCGATTGTCGTGGATTTTTATTCTTGTCGAGACGTTTCTATCGTGCGTATCGATTAACCGAAGTCTGTAAAAGCGACGGCCAGGAGATTGGAAATAATTGCCACGATACTTGCCGAGGTTATTTTAGAATCACTGACACATTCACGGGTGGATATTGAGTCGTGTATCGCTCTACGCTAGACCTTTTTTTTTTTCTGCCAGTGTACCAAGGAAACCGAATGTAGCCTTCAATATAACCAGTTACGGCCCAATGACGCAGGTTGTACGGTATTAGTAATGGGTGCACAATAAAGGTACTGCGCGAAATTTCAAAATCAACTAGTCGGTCCGTTACGAATAAAAGTGATTACTTGCACTTGGATGTTATTGTCTATTTCCGTTTTCTTCGCATTTTTTTTCGAAACGGACGTTTGTCAAACACCCCATCTAAGACGTGTTTTGTTTCCTTAACATTCCATGCATCACAAGCCTTTGTACTTGTGTCAACGCAGCAGGAAATTATTTCTGGTGAAATTGAACTTCTGATTGCATTCTATCTATAAATTGTGACATTTCATTTTTAATTACTGTGATTACAACGGGGATGACAGATGTGTTGGTAATGCCTAGTAAGAAATAGTTCTTATGTGAAATATTATGGAACTGAGTGCGCTCAAACGCAGCGTGTTGTCCTGTTAGTGTAATTTTCTAGACTTAGTCAAGCTATGAGGCGGAGGAATATCCCGAAAGTAGAACTTAAGCAGGGCTACTGAAAGCTTGGAAGTAATCTTGAGTGGGTTAGACTATTAATAATCAAGTAGTCTTTTCATTTGTTAAAAATACCCAGATACATTGACTATGTATTGTTTTTTTTTATAGGCTGTTCGCGGTAAAGTGAGCACTTTTGGAAGGCCTGCTTAAGACCTATTTGTACGCACGTTGTGTATTCCTCCGCCTTATGTAAAATCAACATTGCCATGGGCCCCGTCACTTTAGTCATGCGTCGGTCAGGTGAAACTGTGGAATTATAAGACAAGAAAATATTTTACAAATCTGTTCATTTTTACACTTAAATGCATTAAACAAACACAAAGCGAAATGAATAAATTAAGTGATCACAAATGGTTACCTAACACTTCTTATCCGACGTTAAGTTATGTAACTATTTTCTATCTATCATTACCAACTTCAATGGGCATATGTCATAAAGTATGTGCAGGCAGGGGCAGTAACTTTTTTGTAAGTTTGATTTCAAAAATGCTAACGTCATCGTGAGCAGCCTTTACTAACTTGAATATTATTCTAGTTGCAGTAAAACCAGGCCAGAGGAAAATGTTAAAAAACATCCCAAATCACTTACTTAGGTAAAACGCTACCACGTTGTTTTTGATAACGCTGTCGACAGAAAAGCAGGCCAATGTTGGAACGTATGAGCACCCTACGGATTCGTTCGTCGTAACATGTAGCGCAACTGAGTTCACAGTGATCGTAGTGGGAGAGTGATGTCATTGCATTCGTATTCTCTCCAGTTCTCTCCGAAATAGCTGTACGTAGCAGGGAAACTCTGTAGTGTAAAATGGTAACAAAGGGAGTCCCTGGCGTTTCCGCGAAGGGGGCCTACTGCCCAGCCCAGGCCGCGGGAAAGATCCGGTTTGGGGGGGGGGGGTTTATTATGAGTGTGTCCCCCCCCCACCACTACCACCTTTGGCGTTGCGATTGTGAACCGTGGGCCAGGCCCGAGCGTTGGCCCCTCTCTCTCTCTCCTGTCTCTGCTGGGCCCGGTCCCCGACCTTCAAGCGAGTTTTTAAGGGGGAAGATCCTTTTCTTGTGGACGAATGAGAGGGGTTGAGGCGGTCGTCAAGATATGGGGCTAGGGATGTTGAAAAAAATAATATCGATATATCGAAGTCAAAGGATATTATACCAACTATATATCGATATAAATCATAGACATATTAGGCCCTACAACGAAAGTTGATCGAAATCAGTATTTTTTTGAAATAAATATTTTTAATATGCTCTCTTAATAAGCTATGTTTTGAATACAAAAATTGAACTTGAAAATTACCATATTTACTTTGGCAACATGCGGCAAATACAGGCGCCGCATCGTTCTGCGATGTCTCGTGTCCTCAGAATGTAATATTCCAAGCAATTCTATATTTGTCAAGTCCTTCAATACATAAAATATCGAATTCTGATTTAGCGAAAATCTATATTTTTCTTTCGATATATCGTTTCATGAAATAATTTTATAAATAACCAATGTAAATAATATCGATAGTATTTCCCGATATCAACATCGCTACATGTGCTCATAGTTTCGTCTCGACAGCCTTCTCAACCAACACGATGACTTTCCCCGAAACTGCCTAGCGACGCAGTGACTATTTATGTCTGCAGCTTCCCAGAAACACACTGCCCCCCCCCCCCTCTTTACGAGAGAGAGAGAGAGAGAGAGAGAGAGAGAGAGAGTGAGTGTGTGTTTTTTTCCACTTTTTATTTTACGAGGATTAACGAGTGGTCTGTCCTTACGTAAATTCTTAGCAAGCCGCAGCACTGTCACATATATTTAACTGACGCGTATAATATTAAATATATTTTAGTACCGCGAAGCTTTCACTGCAGTGGCGCGCAAAGAAATACAAATCGATTCTCTCAGTTTAAAAAAAAAAAAAAAAAAAAAAAAATGTAATGACTTAATGCGCGTGCATGTTTAATAAAGGCTGTTCATGATAAAGTGAGCGCCTTTGAAATCAACCTTAGAAAAACGTCACTATCACTACCTGAATATATTTTAACGGGCGAACTGAGTGACATGCGCACAGTCAAATTGGTAACGATGGTTGGGAAGTAGTTCCGTATCTTAACGTCGAATTAAAAAATGCCAAGAAACAATTTATGATCATTTAAATTACTCCCTTTCACTTTCTGTTATATTTATGCGTCGAAGTGTACAAATTGGCAGATTTTCAAAACATTTTCTATCGTAATAATTTCACAGTTGCACTAGACCGACGCATGAATAAAGTGGCGAGGCCCATGGCAATGTTAATTTTGCATAAGGCGGGAGAATGCACTATGTTCATACAATTAAATCGTAAGCAGGGCTTTCAAAAATGCTCATTTGACCGTGAACAGCCTCTACCTAAGTATTGCACGACAAATAAAGCGAACTTACACTGCAAAACACGCCTGTATTTGGAAACCGGTTGCCAATATTATTTTTTTTTAACGCTGCAAGTGAATTCTTTAAAATTAATTTTTAATTTTAACAAGCAAGTATTACTTATGTCCTCACATGTATTACAAACATTGAGATAAATAAACAATTTTGTACGTCTCATAGAACATTGTGTTGTAAAGATATAGGATGTTCACGGTAAAATGAGTACTTTTGAAAGCCCTGATTAAGATCTACTTGTATGCACGTTGTATGTTCTTCCGCCTTATGTAAAACTAACATTGACATTGGCCTCATCACTTTATTTATGCGTCGGTGAAGTGAAACTCTGAAATTATTAGACAAGTAAATATTTTACACATCTGCTCACTTTTGCACTTCGATGCATAAAAAAAACAGTATAAGAAATAATTTATGTTATCACAAATATGGAACTACATTCACCTCCTTTGTTACCATCTTTACTGTGCACATGTCACTCATTGCGCCCGTTAAAATATAAGCAGGTAGGAACAGTGACTTTTTTCTAAGGTTGATTTCAAAAGTGCTCACTTTATTGTGAACAGCCTTTAACATACTTTCATTCGAATTGTTACAAGGGAATTTTCGTGAACTGGTTTTTCCAAAATGGAGAAAATTTGGGCGGCTCTTAACATCGACGTCTTGAGAGCCAATGGGGGCGAAGTGAGGCAAGTACGGAGCAGTGCCTGAATGCAAGGGCGGGGAAACGGGAGACCCCCGAGAAAACCCGCATACCAGCGACATCGTCCAGCACAATACCCACATGCGAAAATCCGGGAGCCCGGTTCACAAAGGTGGGAGGCGAGTAGTCTAACCACTACACTACTACAGCCCTAGTTTTTTCAAAGAATCATTTTTAAACGTATGAAATTTTTTTTTACTATATATTCGCAAGGATGTCTGAATTAAGCGTTCAGGGTCTGCAGATTGCGAATGGCCATTTCAGAACGCGCAGTTTTTAAAATATGACCTTATTTTATTTAACTGATACGTAGAGACTTGCAAAATTCGCGTTATTATTTGAGGAGAGTTTAAACTTAAAACAATATTATCTTTTCAACACGTTTGTTATTGAACCATGCCTTTTTTTTACTCTCCCCCCCCCCCCGGCCATGAAACATGCGCCAATAAATGAACACATCACAATCATGTGACCCAATCACGTACAATTCACTCAGAGAGAGAGAGAGAGAGAGAGTGAACTGACATTTGGGAAGCAGCAAATGGAGAAACGACGTCGGCTCGAGTATATACAATACTGTGTATTTTCGCACGAAGCCAAAAATTAATGCGAATATTGCAGGTCCCCACTGACACGTTCTGAGGGACGAATCATATCCTGCGAGGGGGAAATTTCTCGAAGAGCGCGCGCCAGCCAAAGAAAACTCGCCAGCGGTTGCGACAGTGAGTGAGAACCCGCAGTGCGAAGTACAGCCTAATCTCTGGTTCACGACACGGGATCTTCATTTGTTCGCCAGTAACGTTTATAGCGGCACGAGTGCGAACTAGACGCCATGCGGGCCCATACGCGACAGTGTCTCCGGTCGATAAGATATTAATTATAACTGTCAGGGTGGTGACAGGGAGCTCAGCGCGATATCACTAGGGACAGGAAAATTTCGCGATTTATTTTAAGGGCAAGCTAGACTGCAAACCAGTGTACACTGAAATCACCTTTACAATTGAATCGCTGTTAATTAGACACGTCCTGGACGACCCTACAAAAGGTACAATAAAAAATCAACTTTTAAAAAACTAAGAATTGACCTTCACAGTACAAATCAACTATATCAACAAAATATTAATTCAGAATATAATACTAAAGCAAATAAAATTAATGAAAATTCAATTATAACAAATTAAAATAATAAAAAAGTAAATTAATTATTAATCAAAACTGAAAACTTGCAGTTCAATTATATCCAATGTAAATGAAGTATTTTCTATAAACTTAGCTCTGATCATCCTAGGCATGCTTTCCAGTACGTCTACTTTGTTACGACTTATCTCAAATATATTGAGTGTGACGGGCGATATGTACTTATTTTAGAGGCAAATTCAAAAACCACTATTAATAATATTACTAACAAATCCACCTTCGTTAAAAATTTCTTATTCAAATCCATATATTTAAATAATATTGCAACCCACTGAGCAAATGGCAGACTTGCAAGGAAACAAGTAGCGAGTGCCATACTACCAGGTGTGTAGTAACACTGGCTACTCTCTGGGGCAGTAGCCAATTAACAAACATCTGAGGCTCGAGTATACACAGGACTGTGGAGTCTAGCCTACAGGTCACTGAACCCGTGAAATGTTCCTATCCATAAGATATAACGCATGCCGTATTTTCGATATCAAGGAGCAATTGATACGGCGTTTCCAGTTATTGGGGTTGGAAATGACAGTTATTTTTTTTTATGGAAGCTGGAGCCATCCAATTTTTCCTGGCAAATACGGCGGCTTTTGTGAGGATTTTTATGACGTCACAACCTTCCAACTTCGTTTGGCCAAACTTAGTGGGTAGCAGTTTTAAGGGGAGATCTCAACAGTGAGGCAGGGGCTTTGGCGATCACTAGAGCCTTCGGGCAAGTGGGGAGGGTTGTTGCGCCTAGTCCCTGGCGCGTGCGTGTGTAAGTTGTGGAGGGGGGGTGGGGTGAGGAGGGTTGACGCAACAACAACCTCACCTGTGTGTCCTGGGACCGCTGGTCGGTCCATCTGGCAAGTCCGGCTACGTGGCAGCTGTCCCTCCGCCCTTCGACCCTCTACACCACGGAGAGCTCAGGAGGGATACACGAAGCACCCAGCCAATACGGCAGTTGGCCCGCTGCCCCGCAAATACGTTCTCGCCTCGCGCTGCTCACGCCTGGTCCACGACAACTGGTCCGCGGACCCGCTGACGTCATAGCAAGGGAAAGGAAAAACTCGCGAGTTCAATGACCTGTAGGCTAGAATCCACAGTCATGCGTATAGTTCGAGTCTCAGATGTTTGTTCATTGGCTGCTGCCCCATGGAGTAGACAGTGTTACTTCACACCTGGTAGTACGACAATCGCTACCTGTTTCCTTGCAAGTCTGCTATTGGCTCAGAGTCGTCCAGGGCGTGTCTAATAAACTATGATCGAATTCCAAAGTCAACTTCCGTGTACACGTGTTTGACGTCTATTCTGTCCTGAAATGAACTCGCGAAATGTTCTAATCCCTAGCCATAGCTCGCCGTCCTGATATCCCGAGGTCCCATGTCCCAAGATCATTCGCCAACTTTAACTTTCGTCCGCGGACCAGGGTCCGCGGACGTTTTCCAAATTGTTTTTGTTTACGTTTTATCGCGCGCAAACGGTAAAAGTAAATTGCGGGTGTGTTAGTTATTATTATGAAAACTAGCTATTTGTTCAAAGCAATAACCTTCAATCTCGTAACAGCGAAAATGAAACTTAAGAAAAAATACAAAAAATTCACTGACTAGAGGGGAAAAAAAAAAAAACAATTTACAAATGAATTTTAATTAAATCAACATCAAAATGTACTCATTCGTATAACTCAAACTAGAAAACAAAATAAAATAAGCTAGACATATCAATATTTATGAGTAATAGCATACAATTTACTGACGGGCCGATTGGGGGGCACTCTGGTGCTAGTATTTGAAAGCTTAGCTTCGGACGTCGTTATTGTAGACACAAGTTGGGTCATGCGTCCCCGGACGAATTAGGTCCGTGGACCATTCATCTGCGGACCAGCTATTGTGGACTAGGCCTTAAAGACTACATAAGTAGGGGGCAGCGGTGGTGTAGTGGTTAGACTACTCGCCTTCCACCTAGGCGAACCGGATTCCATTCCCGGCGGGGTTCCTGTCGGATTTTCGCGTGTAGGAATCGCGCCGGACAATGCCGCTGGTCGGCGGGGGTTATCTCAGAGATCTCCCGTTTACCCCAGCCCTTGCGTTCCGGGTGCTGCTCCATACTCAACCTCGTTTCACCCTCATCGACTCTAAAGACATCGATGTAAGAGCCGCCCAAATATCTTCACTCCACTTCGGCATGATGCTGAGCAGTGTGACGCCATTTTGCTAGCGAGTGCGTCTGGAGTTCGCGTTATAAGTAGCTGTTGCACCTCTGTATTCTTACCTGCTCTGTGGTTATAACTCTCCAGGTGTGTCTACAAATTCCTAGAATCTTCTTTGGACCGCCTAGTACAGCAGCGGAAATAAAAGAGAAAAAAAATGTCTCTGTCTCGACAAACCGTCCTTTCGGAAATTGTTGCAAAAATTTTTTTGTAAGAAACTAATTTCGTACGAGTGTAAGTTAAACCCGATATGGCCTATTTATGCAACTTTAATAATTTCAAAAGCTATTACATATATTCTGATAGATTTTCAAAAGAGGTTCCAAATTGTACGTATGTTAGATTACGCAATAATATGCTGGTTAAATTTGTATGATACTCCGACAGTTCAGGTCGTGTTCTCACTCTCACGACGTCGTCATTATGACGTCAGAGAGAACGCTTTCTGGTCGTCTCAATTCGTCTGAGAGAGCGTGAAAGAGCGAGAGCACAGAGAGAGCACGAGTTGTATGCTCACTGGCTCTCTCTTTCACAAGCTCTGACCAAACGATATATTTGTTTACATTGTTTCAGTGTTTGAATAAGTTTATAGCAGCTTTCTGGGTCAAACACCAAGTCGCATTTTACCTGTAAGTGATTAATTTCAATTGATTTAGTAAACCAAATATTTTACGAAACACGTATTTATAAAAATATAATTAAGGACTTCTGACAATGTCTCGTATTTCTTGTCACTTTGCTGCAACATGACGGTAATTTATAAAACCATAATAATACTATTTTAAGCGTTAACAATATTATTTTGGTAGTGCTATAATTAGTGACATTTTTTACGTATTTAAGTTACTTCCAATAGCTATGCCCATGATTTTAGCTTAACATGATTTCGCGCCTTTTTGGCATCAGCTATCTGCGTGACGTGAAAGAGAAACGAGAGAGTGGTTGTCTTAATTCCACAGAGCGATAGCGTGAGAGAGCGCGAAACAGTGCTCTCGCCAGGTTGTGCAAAAGAGTGCTCTCTCGATAGAGTATTCGTTAAGTTAAGACACGGCCTCAGTTAACATGAGGACAACTCATTTTAACCCTTCATGTCCATTGTAGACCGTCGTCAACGCGTTTCACGGGATGTTTACATTTGACCGGCAGTGTACTCTTCGATGCTCAGATGTCCAATAATCTTTACTGTGAGCAGCTAGTCCGTAAACCGTGCTACTTCTATGATTGGTCCATAACAATGGTCACCAAGTACAAAGACTAGAGCTTGTTGGCTGTGATAACTAAACAAATTCACTGTCAGCTCGAATACACCACGCATCTAACAACTTCTACTTTGCAACGCCAAAAATTATTTGTAGAGACTCGGAAATTGTGCGTATTCACTTTGAAACAAGCTAGACTCCATAGTTATATGCGCACTCGAACATAGGTTAGCTGTTCGTCGTCTGCTGCTCCAGTTTTACAATAGACCAGGTAGCATCGAATTCGGTCCGTTTTTTCTTGCAGGTTACTTACAGGCTCAAATTCGTCCAGGGCATGTCTCACTGTACATGTATTTGAAGTCTAGCTTGTCGTCGAATGAATTCGCAAAATTTTCGGATCTTTAATTATTAGTGACATGAAGAATTCGCGGATTCATTTTGGGACCAGCTAGAATCCAAAACACGTGCTTTTATATAACTTTAGTCATTGGTCCACGCGGTGTTTGACAGCTCCTGGAGAACGATGTCCAATTGTCGCCTTCCACTGTGCAGTTGATATCGTCGTATTTGTACATAAGAGTGTAGAGTCTAGCATGCAGGTCATTGAACTCGCGATTTTTTACGGTCTTTTCTAATTATAAATTAACACATTGTAGACTATGCTCGAGTGTAGCTCGAGAAAAGCTAATTTTAACATTTCTTTGTTGTTCAGAACAAAACTTGCATGGATGTGCAGTTTCTGTTCGACTAGTGTTTAACATGACCTCACAAGAACACTACAGCGCAGTAACAATGATACTGCTAACGATATAATTTATTTTTGTTATAGCTACTCAAAGGGATATGATTGATTGTAAATCCTTTTATACGGTAAAGGACATTTGATTGGGTCACTATCAGCTCGGCTCTCCATTGGTTGATGATCGGCCAATAATGAAAGCTGTAAAGTATAGGGTAGTGTCCGGTGTGGTATGGACCAATAGGACGATGGTGAGTAGCTAGTGTTACCCCACACCTGGCAGTATGGCAATGTTACTTGTTTCCTTGCAAATCTGCTATTGGCTCACAGTCGTCCAGGGCCTGTCTAATAAACTGCGTTCCAATTTCTAAGTCAACTTCAGTGTACATATTTTTGACGTCTGTCTTGTCCTATAATGAACTCTCGAAATGTTCCTATCCCTAGGCATAGATGACTCACTTCTAATTAAAGACGTGCAAAATTCGCGTTATTATGTGTTGACATGTTAGATCTCACTACTCTATACCTATATGAGCGACTGGTGACTGTAAGGCGCCATGTACTATTGTGACCGGTTTCATGAGGATTGGTTGTTCAACCTTTGAGACTTTGCTGTTGGAAGCGGCATAGCGAAGTGCCACACAAGTTGTCGGCCAATAGAAGATGTCAAACGAGCATACATGGTCTTGGAGTGTAGTCTGTAGCAACAAAACAACGGGAATTTTGCAGGTCCCTACTTATAATTTGTCTTAACCCATTCAGACCCAGTGTGTACATTACGCATGTGTAGATAATTTTTTTCTCTGTTCTGTACACTACGAAGCTTAACATCCAATGACCTCACCTGTGTACAAATGATTCGCAAACTGTCTTACTCGTCATGACTGGTTCATATAACTGTATACAAATGTATAGCAACAGCTCATTGGCTGTGACAAGGAAACAAAATTTTTTGTCGACCAAAGTACAGTACGCATCATAGAAATTTTTATTTGTAACATTTTAAACCATAAATTAAAATGGGTCTGAAAGGGTTAAATGCCAGTGAATGTGCGCGCACCTCAATGTGTTGATGCGGAACTGAAAGCGATTTTAAAAAAAAGTTGGTCCTCTGGGAGAAAATCCACTGGTGACAAGGTTTTTTTTTTGTGTGGAGAAATACTTCTTTCCCGAGCGACGCATTGATTTGGCAGGGCTTTAGGAAAGATGTGAGTAACAAAGGAAGGACTAGAGCGAGCCAGGCAGGCAGGCAGGCGTCGCTCGTAGACTCCCCTGCGAGTGTCATGCGTGGCCGAGACTCCACGAGCATGTGCCTTGCTGAAGGTTATGGCCGCGATGGCGGCGGTGTGCGCTATATGCGGTACCCTTGGAGTCGGCAGACACCAGGAATAGAACCAGACGGATATAAGACGCCACATCTCTCCCCCAACCCCTGTGACGATCCGAGGTCGGGAGTGGCGACGACGTCCCAGCGCGCGATCTATCTGTCTCCTGTTGTACTGTATTTTCTATTAACCCTTTGTGTATGGTACAACTTTCTTGCCTTTGAAGACAAGATCGAAGTGGGTTGCCTATATTCTCCGCCACAGCAATGACAGTTTCGTTGGTATCTGTATTCCCCAGTTACCATTGTCGTATTGGTCCTGGGTACACCTGAAACGCCTACTGCACTCTGCGACGTTTATTATTGGCTGGCCGTCGGCCAATGAAGTCACGTCTCGGCTCTGCACCAGTTAAAGTGTCTCGACAGATCCAACGGGTTGTTCAATTCATAGTGTTTATTTCAGAAATTATTAAAAACAACAGTTTCATCGTTAAGAGCTCATTGTTTATTATTATTATTATTATTTTTCGTACAAAGTCCTGCGAATCATTAAAGATAAAAAATTGTGGATCTGGTGTTCAACAGTAAACAAATTTTCATATAAACGTAGCCTCGGATATATACGTGCATACTCCTCAAAAGGTTAATGCATGCAACAATTTTTAATTCGTTTCTGTAGAAAGGGTTTTTACGATGTCTATGCCGGTTTTTTTCCCTTTCTATTCTTAGTTATAGTAGTCTATAGCTATATGCACACCCAGGGCGGTTGTCATGGACAGAAACGAGGCTATGGCCACCCAATCCCTTGCTGCCGCGATGCATGTCTCCTTGCATAATACCCTTCCCTTGTAGGCGTATGGGGCCTAGCCCTGAGACGAGCTTAATTCCCGTCCTTTCCGCGGGCTCACACCTAACGCTTGCTTCATGTCGCCGACGAGGGCAGGATCGCCTACGCTGGTCTCCCGTATGCCCCTGGAGGACCGTGCTGTCGCGAGACCAGAGGTCCCGAGTTCCCGTAACACGTTCCAGTGTATTTGCGCATCTAATCTGGAGCCCGCCAGACTCGGGTCTAATCACAGAGCCGACGGCGAGTCCGCAGTTTTCGTGTCCCAGCTGGGCTCCGGGACCGTGTACTCGGTGATACGGGCGACTATCTCACGCGCGCCCGGTGCCCCATCGCCCTTACGCGCAAGGCGCTGAACCGACGTGCATTACGCTTTCCTGTGCAAATTTTATGTGTTACAGTGGGATTTTATTGCACGCGATGAAAGCCCATCGATTAACCCGTTCGGTCGCGCGTTAATTTGTGAGCTTAAGTGTTGCGACGGTGTATTATTTTGATGCACACTGTACTGGTGTTTGGTGCACTTGTTGCAGCCAGTGAAAAAACGCGCTGATGAGTGTTCAAGGACGTCAACATCAGCCACTCATAAACGAGGGGCGTGGTAAAGTTCGCCAGCTACAATACCATGTCGGGAAGACTACCAAAGCATTGATTACTGATTCTTCACTGCGTACAGTGCCTTAACGTGCAACATGTACACGTTCGTGGACACTGTGACTTCACGTGTTGAACTACGACTGCGCCGTTTTATTTCTCTCCTACATCTTAAGGAAACTGCGAAGGCAAGTTCAAGATTTTTTTCTCTTATAATAGCGCACTATGGTAGAAACGGAAATTTACGGGGTTAACTGGCGTTTATACTTTCGACAAAGAGTCCTATATCCAAGATATTTATTTGCCGAGATAAATACAGAAACGAAAACAGCGAATCTGCAGATAATATGCCCGGACCACTAACTGTTTAACCACTGTCGCTATCTTATTGGAGTAGAGAGATTTGGGCGGCTCTTAACATCGAGGTCTTGAGAGCCGATGAGGGCGAAGCGAGGTGGGCATGGAGCCACGCCGGAACGCAAAGCGGGAGACGCGCCCGAGAAAACTCACCGACCAGCGGCATCACCCGGCGTGATTCCTGCGCGTGCAGAAACCCGAGAGAGACCCAGCCGGGAATCGAAACAGGTTCGCCTGGGTAGAGGAGAGTGGTCTAACCTCTACATCACCGCGGCCCCTTGCCATCTTAGTGAATTTACGCGTAGGTGCATCAGCGAAGGACAACTTGTTGTGTTGTTGTTTGCAAGTGGCTAGTTAAACTCGCGTGAGGTATGTCGGTGAGTCCCTACAAACCGAGTCGCTGCTCATCGACAACCCTGCTTGACACATCATTCCTCATGGCATTACAAGTTAAAGGTGTGTTTACGATTGACTTAACAGAATAAGTATGCCGTGTGCTTAAGCTATGAATCGGTGTTTTCAAGGGTATTAGTTTATGACTGTCGTGTGCGGGTCTTGACGGGTCGTGTGCGTTCTTGGCATGACTTAACAGATCGTTATATTTTACATCTTAAGTACAAGTCAAGACGAAGTAGCCAATCATATACCAGTGATAGTTGTTGTTGGCGGGAAACTGTATTTACATATTGAACTTAGGTTATATCGTATGGTGAAATCGTATGCAAATAATGATTTTAATCGAGAAACAGAATTCTCTTAATTTATACCTACAGTTCATGGTCATGTTTTATTTCTTGGAAGAGGTTATTGAATTCTCTTTAATTAACCTTTTCAGATGTATTGATGTAAATGCCCAATGTTGGCATTGGCTTTCCCTTCTATAATATATCACTAGTTTTCAAAACGTTTGCACAAGCAATAACCACAAACAATTAAATATACGTAAATAAACTTCACTCGTGTCCATATTTCCAGGTTACAAGGTTATGTCGGCTACTTTAGTCTTCTATGATTCTGATTGGCTAGACTTAACAGTTGCTAATCAAATCATAAACTGCAAATCTTCTTACTGTTCATTTTCCGTGTGCTTATCGAATCATTAAGTACAATTCTTAATTCTTCAGGATTAAGGGTCCGACCTCGCTCTTATTCTCCGGTCATTTCATTGTGTGGCGTTTGTGAACAAAAGATTCAAGTAATCAGTACAATTTCCTGTCGCCCTGTGTGCCAGGACTATTGCCAGCCCTGTTCAAAGCTACGACTAACCAGTATAATCGACGCCCTGGGTCACCATACAGATGGAGTGGACTTTGGCTGTAGTTTCCCATTCTTCGTTCAAAAGCCAAGATCTGTCACCTCATGTGGGCCATGTTTCACTTCTCTACGTGGGCGATAGAAGCCATGGGATTCGCGGAGATCTGAACCCACATTAGCGTTTTCTAGAATTACTATCACTAGAGACCTGAAGAATTCGCGGATTCATTTTGGTACAAGCTAGACTCCAAAACACGCGCAACTACATCCTCATGTTACGTGCAGCAGCAGGCATGCTAGCCTGATTGTCGTAGCACAAACATATTCCCCCAAGCAAATATTACGGCTGGAAACCCGGCGAACGAGGTCTTTGTCGTCGAGACACTGCACCAGGAAAACGTCCAGAGATGGAGGCGTGCCATACGCCGACATACGTCTAGTCTTCAGCTTACGGCATCATGGAAGTCCAGTTGTCACCTTCCACTGTTACAGCAGACAACCAATGTGCAGTTGATATCGTCGTATTTATACATAAGACTGTAGAGTCTAGCCTGCAGGTCATTGTACTCGCGAATTTTTCAGGTCTCTAACTATCATCACCACCGACCCTTGAATCATATTTATACTGAAGTTCCTTGTTTATTGTAACTTTCATATCATCTCTTAAAAAACAATATAGTTAAGTTTATATTTGTACTTTACTTCATTATCGAATTTATTTTGAGGTATGCATTTGGAATGATGCTTGCTTGAAATTACATTTTTTTTTTGTTAGGACACGATAAAAACAAATAATTCTGAAATGAAAGATCGATCATTATTCCCTCATTCGCTTTCTAATGGGCCCGGACATAGAATCCACGAAGCTATAGTTAACAAAATGCTCTTAAAGCCTGACCCATAATGGAAAATATATGCTTTCTACGCCCTTGCGTCTGTATTTTTTGAATACTCTATGACAACGATTTAGGTGCATGATTGTTTCTAGTGTATGTCGTCCAATGTTATTTGAGCCCTTTTGAAATCCCTGTATGGGATCTACATTCTTCCTCATTTGGTGGGGCCGCGGTGGCGTAGGGGTCAGACTACTCGCCTCCCACATTGGCGAGCCGGGTTAGGCTCCCAGTCGGGTCGTTCCCGCGTGTGGGAATCGTGTCGGACGATGCCGCTAACAGGAGGGTTTTCTCGGGGGACTGCCGTTTGCCCCGGCCAGGCATTGCTGTGCTGTTACACCCTCATCGGCTCTCAAGTCCCCGACGTTAAGAGCCGCCTAAATCTCTCCATGCCACATCCTCATTTTACTTCGTCCTTATTGCCGTGTGGACTAAATGGCTTTATTCATGGGTCCTCACAAGGGGATTGGGAAATTGTTATGAACCTAAGTGTTTTCTAATGAATGCTGCTGATTCGTACTCTATTGGGTGTAAATATAGCAGAAAAAACACAAAGTTGATTTTCCATCGTTCTAAACATCGCACTCGTAATACGAAGGTATAGGCTGTTCACGGTAAAATGAGCACTTTTGGAAGCCCTGCTGAAGATCTATTTGTATGCACGTTATGTATTCTTCTGCCATAAATAAAGATAACACTGCCATCGTCCCCATCACTTTATTCATGCGTCGATCAGGTGAAACTATGAAAATATTAGAACAGTTAATATTTTACAAATCTGGTAATTTTTACTCTCCGGTGCATTAAAGAAAAACAGAAAGCCAAAAAATAATAATTTCAGTTATCACAAATTGACACATAACACTTTTTATTCGACGTTAAGATATGGAACTAATTTTCCATCCATCGTGACCAACTTTAATGGGCGAATGTCAGTTAGTGCACCCATTAAAATATATGCATACAGGGGCGATGACTTTTTTTCAAGGTTGATTTCAAATTGCTCACTTTATCGTGAATAGCCTTTACCTGCAAAATTCGCGTTATTTTCTGGCGTCACGCTAGAATTCACCGTCCTATACATATTGTAGTCGTCCAAAGTTTGTTTATTGGCTTATGCGGCAATGAGGGCTCGTTTTACCTTTTAACTTGATAGCACGTAACTGGACCAGCCTTTCGTCACTTGTTTGCTATTGGTCCAAAGCCATCCAGGACGTACCCAAACAATCTATAGTCCAATGGCGAACACAATACAAAAACACAAGTGTTTGGAATCTAGTTTGTCTTGCAATAATAACGCCAATTTTGCACGTCCCTATGAATAGGATTTACGACCTTCTAAACAATACACTTCCGAAGGGCACGTTGTGAAGTGAAAGCCGTATCATCAACTTACAGTGATTGTCTCGGTCGGGTTATTAGACAGTTAGAAACGTGACTCCTAGTTCGTTTGGCTGAAGAACACAGGAAGCGGGCGAAAATTGGCACGCCAGCTTTTGTTACGAGCTCGATGTCAAGGTCGTTTACGCGAACGAACGTGTTAAGGTGTTCATAAGCCTGCAAAATAATTTGTGAACTATTATACTTTAATTCGATTCGTAATCGAATATATGCCTGATAAACATCCTGCCAAAGAAATTTCTGGTGAAGACTTGAGCATAAACAAGTGCGCAGCGAGAGGACAGAAGTGTATATCGTGTCACAAAAGACAGGCGCCCAATGGCTAGGGATAGGACATGACGCGAGTTCAATGACCCGTAGGCTAGACTCCACAATCCTGTGTATACTCAAGCCTTAGTTGTTTGATCTCTGGCTGCTGCCTCAGAGAGTAGACAGTGTTACTGCACACCTGGCAGTATGGGATTCGCTACTTGTTTCCTTACGAGTCCGCTATTGGCTCAGAGTCGTCCAGGGCGTGTCTAATAAACTACGATCCAACTGCAAACTGAACATCAGTGTACACGTGTTTGACGTCTACCTTGTCCTGAAATGAACTCGCTAAATGTTCTTATAAAAAATATAAAAAAAAAATTTTAAAAAATCTGAAATTGCGCGCGTAGGAAATTTAAGTCTAGCCTCCGCGTAAATATTTACGCGAGACATACAAGTTGAGACCTGAAAAATTCGCTAGTTAAATGACCTACAAGCTGGACTCTACAGTCTCATGTACAAATATATGACGTTATCAACTGCACATTGGTTGTCTGCTGTCACAGTGGAAGGTGACAAATTGGACACCTATCTCCGGAAGGTGTCAAAACACCGTGTGGACTAATGGCCAAAGTTATATAAAAGCGCGTTTTTTGGATTCCAGCTTGTCTGGAAATGAATCCGCGAATTCTTCAGGTCTCTTCAAATAAGTAGGGACCTGCAAAAGTCGCGTTATTATTTGGAGACACGTTAAACTTTATACACGTATACCTTTGCAATACATTTGTCATTGGACCATACTTCATCTGACATGCCCTGGGTTGCTTTGCGCCGATAAATAAACGCTTTACAATTGTGTGACCCAATCACGTGCAGTGCAGTCAGAAAGGGCGTGGCTTCACATCTATCCCGCAGCCAATCAAGAAACGACGCCGGTTCCGGTATATGCAGCTCTGTGGAGTTCAGCTTGACGACAAATAATAACGTGAATATTGCGTGTCTCTGCAAATAAGTTATGAGTAGCGACCCGAGAATTTCGTAGTTTCATTTCTAGACAAGTTGGAATTCACTCACATGTACGCCCATGTTACTATTGTAATTGGTCGACGTGTTGTTTGACACCTCCTGGAGATAAATGAGCCAATAACAAACATGAAATAAATTGTGCGCCCAACCTCCGCCTTTTACTACCAGAAAAATCAATCAATAAACAGTTGATATCTGTATGAGAGTATGTGAGACTGTGAAGTCTAGCCTAAAGGTTATCGAACTCGCGAATTTCTCGGGTCTCTAGTTATGAGTAGAGCCCCGAGTATTTCGCGAATTCATTCGGTGGCGAGGTAGACTTCTATCTAACATTTTTTCTTTTCTCCTGCTATTATGATTGTACCGCAGTTGTTTGGACACGCCTCGTTTAAATCTGAGCCAGTAATAAACAGGAAGTCAGTAGTATGAGTTAGTGTTGAACAGACCTGTATACGAAGGTAGGGCTGTTCGAAATATCGATATATCGATCATTATCGATATGAAAAATAAATTATCGAAAGACATGTAGCTTTGAAAATATCGGCATATCGATGTTTCTATACTATCGAAATTTTCGGTATCATCGAAATTTTCGGAATTATCGCTAATTTCGGTATTATACATAATTTCGGTATTATTCATAATTACGGTATTACCGAGAATTTCGTCATTGCCGATAATCTCGGTATTATCGATATATCGAAAATACCTAGTAACTGCTCGGAGAAATATTGATATTACGTTTTTATGATATCGAGCAGCCCTATACGAAGGCCTCACTTGATCGCAGCAACCTATAAGGAAACTATATTGTCTCGAGTGTATAGAGGAGTGTAAAGTCAAGCCTGCTGCCACATCAATCCGGGAAATACTCATGCCTCTAGTTATGAGCTGTGGCGATGTTGTTCTAGTGAGGGAACTGCTGTGCGCTGTTGGCTTCTGCGAGCCCGTCTGCTCTGTGCAGAGTTCCTCGGAGCTGCAGCCTCGCCCGGGAACCAAACAAGACGAGGGCGAGTCGGCCCCACGCGGTGGATTGCCTTCAGGAAACTAAACATTATGTGTTTGAGCTGTTAAAAAAAAAAACTGTCTGCTCGCTTGGAGGTCGAGTGATAGGAAGTTCGCGCGCAGAGCTCCCAAGGCCTATGGCCGGCCTGGGCTTTGTCTCGTCCTGCTCCGCACATCCCGGAACGAAAGAAAAAATAAATAAAATAAAAGACGCACGTCTCCATTATTTATACGCCTTGGTTCTCGTCTGCAGCCATTGTTCCGTCACGACTGTCGCGGCTACGGGGCCAACCTTGCGTCGACGGCGCGCAGGTAATCCTCTCTAGGTCATTCTCTCTCTCTCTCTCTCTCTCTCTCTCTCTCTCTCTCTCTCTCTCTCTCTCTCTCCCCCCCTCCCTCTCTGCTTTTCACAGCAGCGTCGTTTTAACCCTTTGTGGAGTATGCACTTATATACTCGGGTCTACGTTTATATGGAAAGTTCTTTACTGTTGGAGACCAGACCCACAATTTTATACATTTAATGTTTCGCAGGACTTTGTTGGAAATAAGTAAAAAAATATATACAACTGATCAACAATTTAGCTCTTAACAACAAAACTGTTATGTAAAAATTTCTCGAATGTACGCAATGAATTGTAAAACCTGTTACATCTGTCGCGACATTTTAACTGGTGCAGATACAAAATGTGACTTTATTGGCCGACGGCCGGCCAATAATAACCGTTGCAGAGTACAGTAGGCGTGTCAGGTGTATCCAGGACCAATAGAACAATGGTAAGTGTAAATACAGATACCAACGAAACTGTTATTGCTGTGGTGGAGAATATAGGCAACTCACTTCAACCTTGTCTTAGATGGCAACAAATTTGTACCATCCTCAAAGGGTTAAAAACACTTTCATCCTTGCATTCGTTTATTATTTCTGATATTCCACACAAGGCGTTATTTGGTAAATTTTGTAATAAACCCAGGCCACGATGGCTGAGCGGTTAGACTGCTCGATTACCACCAAGGCAACCCGGGTTCAATCCCCGGCCGGATTTTCGCAAGTGGCAATCGTGCCGGATTATGCCGTTGGTCGGCGGGTTTTTGTCGGGGGTCTCCCGTTTCCCCCACCCTTCATTCCGGCGCTGCTCCATACTAATCTCAATCACCCTCATCGGCTCTCAAGACCTCGATGTTAAGAGCCGTCCAAATTGCTTCACTCACTCACTCACTCACTCATCCCTGCATTCAGTTATTATATCTGATGTTCCCCACAAGGAGTTATTTTGTAAATGCTGCTATAAACCCTTAACCAAAACATTAATTTTTCATTTCAGAGGAGGCAAAAGAGGAAATTTTTTTGCGTGAAAAGTACTTACGTGTTTCTTGCAACAACTGACACTTTGGAACCGATGGAAAGCGTTACAAATGTTTAAAAAAAAGGTGGTGTTTCAACATCAACCAACAGCATTGCCCACAGAATGGAGATGTCCGTGATTGGTGCTTGCTTCTGGACTTGTACAGCGCGACAATGATGTCACCTAATCTGCAACATCTCAGATGTGAACGAGTGCGGAGAGCGAGCGAGTGAAGATATTTGGACGGCTCTTATCGCCGATGTTCTGAGAGCCGATGAGGGTGAAGCGAGATGAGTAAGGAATGAAAGGGCGGGGGGAACGGGAGATCCCCGAGAAAACCCGCCGACCAGCGGCATCGTCCGGCACGATTGCCACTTGCGAAAATCCGGGAGCGACCCCCCCGGGAATCGAACCCTGTTCGCTTATCTGGAAGGCGAGTAGCCTAACAGAAGCATACAGGACAACATATACTGAAGCATTGCAAGTGATAGCTGGAATAATCCCGCTCGATCCGTTAGTAATAGAACTAGAAAGTATAATGAATGAAACTGATGCAAGATCTGCATCTGCGTGGAGTAAGAATGAAGTCAGAAGAGATACACACTTGACCTCTGGCGGGATAGATGGGATGCCTCGGAGAAGGAAAGAATAACGTGCAGAATATTCCGTGACATAAGGGATAAAGTCTGTCATAACTGGGTCACGACTGATTATCATCTGTCACAGATATTAACAGGGCATGTAAATTTCAAAGTAAATCTATACAAATTCAGTTTGGTAGATTCCCCTCTCTGTAGGATATGCAGCACTGAAGACACAATGTGACATGTACTACAATATTGTCCTAAGATTGAGGGCAGAACAAATGAAGACTATAGAAGACTTAATGTAGAAGAAAATGAATGCGACTTACATGATAGTGTCCAACAAGGGAAAGGCCAAAATAATGAAGGAATGTGCAAGAAAAATCTCTATTTAGAAGAATGTTATCTGTGTACACAAAATAATCCACAAGAAATGGAATATACTCCTCCCTGAAAATGATACCACGTCCTAATACTGACAAAGCAAACCAATATAAAAACTTCGATGCTGGGAGCGAACCTGCTCAACTAAAGTGGACAAATGTAAAACCGATATATAAATGTTATAGTGGGAGCGGACCTACTACACAGTCTGGATAATCCCGATGCAAATACATAGAACTTTCATCAAAGGAGTCGTCAGAAGGTAACGGATGAGTTTTGGAGGCATTGCCCCCTACTCTGAAGAGGCTAGAAGACACGGTGCACACCTGGCAATTTGCAAGGAATTACAAGAAATATGAACAACGGAGGAACAATGACTAGAGATCCGAGATATTAGCGGGTTCATTTCTAGACAAGTTGGAATTCACACACATGCATGTCCATGTTACGGTTGTAATTGGTCGACGTGTTATTGGACAACTGCTGTAGATAAATGAGCCAATAACAAACATGCAATAAATTGTGCGCCCAACCACCGCCTTTTACTACCACAACAGTCAACCAATAAACAGTTGATATCTGTATGAGAGTACATAAGACTGTGAAATATAACCTATAGGTAGAGACGTGCAGAATTCGTGTTATTATTTGAGGACACGTTTAACTTCAAACACTTTTATCTTTGAAACGCGTTTGTCATTGGACCATACTTTAATTGACACGCCCTGGGTAACCCTGCGCGAATAAATTAACCCTTCACAATTGTGTGCCCCAATTACGTGCAGTGCAGACAGAAAAGGCGTGGCTTCACATCTATGCTGCAGCCAATGGAAAAATGACGCTAACTCCGATATATACATTACAGTGACGTTCAGCCTGATGCCGAATAATAACGCGAATTTTGCATGTCTCTACCTATAGATAATTGAACTCGCGAATTTCTCGGGTCTCTAACAATGACACAAGCGAGGAACCAATATAATAGAGATTGGGAATATAAGGACTTGGCAATGAAACACGAAACACGAGAATTAAATGACGAAAATCTAGACTGAAGGACGGTGTATACGGGGGGGGGGGGGGGGAATTCGAAAAGGGCTCCGAAGCCCCCCTCCCCACCACAGACTGCTGCCTAACGAAGGGATGGAAATAGTTAATATGTTTTAGACCCACTATACAATGGCTTACAGAATTATATTATTAATATATACATTAGAACAAAGAGAATAACTCCAAGGTTACTGAGAGAGAATGGCAGGATCAACCGCGCCACACTCACCCTCCGAGCAGCTTGGCAGTAAAATAAAATATAGTTCATAACAATATACAACTATAATATAGTACATAATAATATACAACTATAATATAGTTCATAACAATATACAACTATAATATAGTTCATAACAATATACAACTATAATATAGTTCATAACAATATACAACTATAATATAGTTCATAACAATATACAACTATGATATAGTTCATAACAATATACAACTATAATATAGTACATAACAATATACAACTATGATATAGTTCATAACAATATACAACTATAATATAGTTCATAACAATATACAACTATAATATAGTTCATAACAATATACAACTATAATATAGTACATAACAATATACAACTATAATATAGTTCATAACAATATACAACTATGATATAGTTCATAACAATATACAACTATAATATAGTTCATAACAATATACAACTATGATATAGTACATAACAATATACAACTATGATATAGTTCATAACAATATACAACTATAATCAATGAAAGGACGATGGCATGCAAAGCAATAAAAAACCAAAAGTTAAATTTACGTGGGCCCGAGAGAACCGAAGGAAGGAAAGTTATCAGATAGAAAACACAATTATAAGCTAAAGGAATTATTTATACCCTTCCATTAACCACGAAGGGCATTGGCGCGGGGATGAAAAGAAAAACATGGCGTGTCTGGCTTTTGGCTGGCGGCACAAAAAAAAAGTCCAACCACCACACCACCACGGCCCCGGGGCTGTAGTAATGTTTCTCTGCGGTATAACGGCAGAGCTTTTTATTTCGCAAGTAGAGATGGTTCTCAGGTTACACTTCACCAGACTAACTTCACACCTCTACAAATTTAATATCGACAGTTCGAGTGTGCCTATACAAGTACTGCAGCTTCACAGTTATTATATTTCACGGCACAGAAAGTAAACAAACAGCACGGTAGACCTACGTAGGCCTAGTCCAGTAACGCCTTTTTTTTTCTCTATTTTTCGAACATATTTTAGTTCCTCATAATCACGCGAATGACTGAAAAGAATATTCATGTCCAGTACTGTAGCAAGTGAAGAATATTCATGTCCAGTACTGTAGGCAGTGAAGAATATTCATGTCCAGTACTGTAGGCAGTGAAGAATATTCATGTCCAGTACTGCAGGCAGTGAAGAATATTCATGTCCAGTACTGTAGGCAGTGAAGAATCAGTACGCAATGCCTAGGGAGTCTTCCAGACATGGTATTGTGGCGGACGAACATTACCACGCCCCACAAAAAGTACACTAAACACCAGTACAGTTCACATCAAAATACGACACTATTGCAACACTTCTGCTCACAAATTAATGCGTGACAGAACAGGATGGTTTTTCATTTCAGATGTGGGAAAAGAGGAAAATTTTTGTCAGCGGTAACAGTACTTGAGTTTTTTTTTTTTTTTGCAACAACTGATACTTTGGAACCTTTGAATAGGGTTACAGTATAATCGCGTCACAAAAAGCAACCAATTGAAAGACACTTTGTCGACAGCAGCCAATAGCATTACCCAGGAAAAAAAGATGTCCGTATTGGTGCTAGCTTATGGACTTATCGATTCTGCAACGTGTCAAATGTGAACCTTTGAAAAATCACCGCATGTGTGACGTATTTAGTTATAACGCCTTGCATCACAACCATTTTATACATCTGCAAACATAAAGTCTTTTATTTTTCATTAGATTGAAATTTCACATATTTTATTTATAAATTATATTTGGCTTATTATATATATATATATATATATATATATATATATATATATATATATATATATATATATATATATATATATAAACAGTGAGAAAACAAGTGGGTTGGTATCTCGTAGTAATAAATAGTTATCATGCAGATTATTTATTAGTAACTGAGTGCGCACGAATTCGATGTGATGTCTTTTGGTGTAATTTTATATATTTAGTTCAACCGTATTTTGCACGAGGCGGAGGAATCTCCTGAAAGTAGAACTTACGCAGGGCTTCAGAAAAGTGTGAAATAACCGTGAATGGATTATACTCGGAGTAATGTGTTAAGGAGACAAAAACGTAGCTTCACCTACTGATATACCACTCGCGAGTGGATCCAATCACGCGTGCCTCTCATTCTGATTCTGCTGAGTATCCCCCCCCCCCCCCGACCATCGCTCACCACTCCCAGACTGCGTAATCCCAACCACTCATCGGATTCCGGCAGTGACGTCAGTCAGCGGCCGATCCCGGGCCCGCGGACTGCTGACCTTGAACCTGTCTGCCACGTGATGAACTTTAATTACAGGAGATGAGAGCTCCCTCATTCATTTTCGTTCCGCCGGCACGCCTTAACTGACGTCGCCCTTGGCAAGGAGGAAGGAGGGGAAATAAAAAGATTGGAAGAGGTTTCATTTTTAATGCCAGGAGTGGGTGACGTCATTTAGGGGCGTATCCAGAATATGTATTTTATTTCGGGGAGTATGATGGGGCTAATATTAATATGGAACGTTGTCCAACCTGGTTTAGCTATTTGCTTCCTATGTTGGTTTTATAAATATGTTGCATACACAATATTAATAATTACACTGTTAAAATGTCTGTAAAATTTACTGAAAAATTACTTGTACTTTTACAGAAATTTCGAAGAATACAAAAATATCCTCTGTTATGTCTTTGAAACTTTGCAAGATCAGCTTTTGTATCACATCTAGAAAAAATATTTGTAATGACTAGGAATTACTTTGTCGTGAAGTCAAATTTGCAAACTATTATACATTCTGTGATAGTTATTTCACTTAAAGCAAGTAAAAGAATATGTTAACGAGTGACATTCTGTTGAATAATAATAATTGAATTTGGGGAGAAAATGTATTCTTTTGACGTTCTTTCGAGTGTAAAAATCTCCATTGCCTTTTGCTTTACTTCCACGCGGAAGGAAAAGCTGGTAGGTGTCGCTGTTACGAGTATTTTCCTCGTCCTGTAATTTTTGCAATCAACCGAGCAGACTGTAGCGATACTTCTTTTGTTTTGCAGCGGAAGTGTTCAGTCCGCGGGAAAGTTCTTGAAAGAATATAACCCAAAATTACAAAATTCCCAAATGTGCAACTGTTCATTCCACCTGCACACTTAATATCCTTTTGAAGTGTAGTCATAGCTTAAACCATTAACCTTGATCCTATCCAAGACGTGCGATTATATTCTGGCCTGAGTTAATCAACTACAGACATACCACTAAAATAAGACCAAAGACTCTGCGTTGAGGTGGTTTTGTGGTAAAGTGCTTGCGCGGTGATCGCATGAAAGCTGGTTTGAGTTTCACTGCCGGAAATATATTTTTTATTTGTGAATACTGTTAGAAAGATTTCTTACTCCTGTATTATTTTTTCGTTACAGTTGTTTTTGAAGTCGATATAATAATCATTTTTCTCTTTGACAATATAAGTTTAAAACGCCTTAATTTTGCAATATTACAAATAAATATCTCCAGTTTTTAACAATAAAACTGTTTGTAGTACAAAAAAAAATTTTTATAGTGTAAAAAGACCACACATGTGCTTGAACTCTGGTCTTTTAAATTATAACATGAAAGTAAAATATTATTATAACGTGGCCATTTGGGGGGGGGGGGGCAGGAGTGTGTCTGTTAGTGCTTGACGTCATTATAAGACCGTGAATTGAGTACATGACCTCTTGCGAAGTGAAGCAATCCTGAGGTGGTCTGTGTCTAATCAAACACAAGCGCTATCACAAATAAAGGAAAATCAAGGCCGCATTAAAGTCTACAGTACCCTACAGTACGTGCTCTTCAGCTGTGGCCTAAAAGTCGACAATGAATCGAGGCTATTCGATGGAAAGTGTAATATACAGTCTCGTTCGTAATTACACCGCCAAAATCTACGAGGAGGTAACTCTCGTAAAAACACGCGGAGCTTAAAAAAATGCTTTTAGTTACGTAATCAGTAATCAGTAATAACTCTTAAACCCTCCTTGCCACTAGGCCCTGCGTTTTTTAATATGTAGCTGAAATCCATAGTATAGAAAAATTAATTTTTTTTTCTATATTTGTTAAAATTAATTTTACTATATTACATAAAAACTCTTCTTCGCTGCCAAGGGAAGGGAAGTGGTTATTGATTAAAATGGTATAAAATAAAATAAAAAATTAGTAAAAATAAAAACACATTAAAATGACAAAATTCAGTAAATCTAAAAACATATAAAATCGAAAACATTTAGTTAAAAGAGACATTAAAATAATAAAACTCGATAAAATCTAAAAACGACAGTTTAAAAACTGAACGGGATACAGACACATTAGAATGGTTATCAAGAAAGTTTAAAATATATTAAAATCAGAATGCTTTCATCAACTTACTTGGGAATTTGCTCGTGAGGGAGTGCTGACAATTAGCCTGTTAACTTATCAAGCTGAACAGTATACGCGGGGAGCCAACGGGGAGTCTGTCACCCCGACCGTTATAGGCTGTTCACGGTAAAATGAGCACTTTTGAAAGCCGTTCCTAAAATCTGCTCGTATGCCCGTTGTGTATTCTTCCGCCTTATGTGAGATTAACATCGCCATGGGCCTTGTCACTTTACTCATGCGTCGGTCGAGTGAAACTGAAATTATTAGAAAAGTAAATATTTTACAAATCTGCTCATTTGTTACATTTCGCTGCATAAAAAACCAGAAAGCGAAATAAATAATTTAACACCTTTTATTCGACGGTAAGGTGTAGAACTACTTTCCCGCACACGTAACCAACTTTACTGGGCTCATGTCACGCAGTGCTCCCGTTGAAATATATACAGGTGGGAGCAGTGACTATTTTCTAAGGTTGATTTCAAAAGTGCTCACTTTATCGTGAACAGCCTTTACATAATATCAATCGCCTTTACCAAAGGACTGTTATGTTTCTCGATTTAGTACCATTAAATGACGCGTGCAGTTGCGAAAGAATCCGTCACGGCCATCAAACCGCCCATTGTTTAAATTGTTGGGGTTGCCGTGCAGTGTTGTGCCCAATGAAATATCTTTATTTTTGTCAGTGATGGTTAAACCGCATGTCGCAAGTGAAAAGCAAAGAGAAGGCAAGATGCTCCGTCTGCTATCGTTAGGGATAGGAATATTTCGCGAGTTCATTTCAGGACAAGACAGACTTCAAACACGTGTATACGGAAGTTGACTTTGCAATTGGATCGCGGTTTATTAGACACGCCCTGGACGACTCTGAGCCAATAGCAGGCTTGCAAGGAAACAAGTAGCGAGTGAACTATAAAGTAACATTGGCTACTCTATAGGGCAGCAGCCAGTGAACAAACATCTGAGACTCGATTATACGCATGACTGTGGAGTCTATCCTACAGGTCATCGAACTCGCGAATTTTTCCTACTAGCTATGGTATTTGGTATTTGGCAACCATACGCAATCGAACCTCTATAAGATTGTCCGGACTCCGTTCTGCCGGATACAACAGTTTTGAAAGACAAGTTACGCTGACGTTTTCCTTCTTGGCTACCAAGTCAAGGCTTGTAAATTGAAATTGCTCCTCTGCACGGTCATCAAGATTACGGACTTGAAGAATTGGCGAAGGGCCAACACAGTCCACAACATTAATCTAATAGCTACTCTGAAAGGAAAAATATAGTCTGTGGTATGAATTAAATTAAAATAGCTATCATTATAGTTACCCATTTAAAAGTGATGTAGTTAATTCATGGTTACTTCCGGCCCTGTTAAAGTTCTACTTTCAGGATATTCCTCCGCCTTATGCCAACAGAACTTAACTAAGTCTAGTAAATAAACATTCACGTCCCCCTATGACAACAGCAAACAGAACTAATTGTTAGAGCCCCGAGTATTTCGCGGATTCATTCGGTGGCGAGGTAGACGTCTAACACGTGTTCTTTTCTCCTACCGTTGTGATCGGACGACAGTTGTTTGGACACGCCTCGTTTTAATGTGAGCCAGTAATGAACAGGAAGCCAGTAGTGTGAGTTAGTGTTGAACAGTCCTGTGCGAAGGCCCTTTACTTGATCGCAGGAACCACTAAGCAGACGGTAGTGTCTCGATTGTATAGAGGAGTGTAAAGTCTAACCTGCTGTCACATCAATCAGCGAAATACTCGTGGCTCTACTAATAGTGTTAATCAGTTTATCAAGCACATTCACGTGTCACATAGTCAAGCGGGCTTTTTTTCTCCCCAAATTTGGTGATATTTTACTAAGGCAAAATTCCTCTTAGTATGTTAATTGCATTCAGGCAAAATACAACTATATTTTTGTAAACAATTTTTAAAAATTAGGAAATAAAAATAAATGTTTTCCCTTGTGTCTGAAGATAAAAAAATTTCGCGGGTTCATCGACCCGTAGGCTAGACTCCACAATCCTGTGTATACTCGAGCCTGAGATATTTGTTCACTGGCTGCTGCCCCATAGAGTAGCCAGTGTTACTTCACACCTGGCAGTATGGCAATCGTTACTTGTTTCCTTACAAGTCCGCTATTGGCTCAGAGTCGTCCAGGGCGTGTCTAATAAACTACGATCCAACTGCGAACTCCATATGAGTGTACGCGTGTTTGACGTCTACCTTGTCCTGAAATGAACTCGCGTAATGTTGCTATCCCTACGTATGCCGTACGGGAAACGTGTGGAAAGTGTTAAAGAGCGTGGTAAGTTTTCCATCTGTTCGTGATCACATTGCGTGCGCAGTAATCACGAGACGCTGAACGAAACCGCAAGGAAAAAGCTTCTGTGTTTGCGTGACTTGTCCATCGACATGCGTGCCCGTCTTGGTTTTAGGGGGGGGGGGGGAGAAATAGAGAGAGAGAGAGAGAGAGGGAGAGAAACAAGATAGGGAGCGAGGAAGAGAGTATCAAAAAAAGGTGGGAGTTGGAGGGAAAAGTGTATTTTTCTTAACTGTAAATGCGAGCTGGTCGCCGTGTTTAATTAAATTTCTTCTTTCGTATTTTAATTCGACACACTTGTCGTATTTCAAGGGCTATTTTTTTTTTTTTCCAGTTAACCTTTTCAGACCCACTTAAATTTCCTGTTTAAGGTGGTGCAAACAAACACATTTATTACACAACACTTGTTTCGTTGTTACAACCAATGGGCGTTAGGCTGTATGTTCGGCTACATTTACAGGAACTATTTATGACCTACACCAGTAGATGGTTTGCGAATTATTTACCCACGGGTGAGATCATTGGTTATTGATAGAGACATGCAAATTTCGCGTTATTATTTGCCATCAGGCTGAACTTCACTGTAGTGTATATACCGGAGTCGGCGTCGTTTTCCCATTGGCTGCAGCATAGGTGTGAAGCCACGCCCCTTCTGTCTGCACTGCACATGATAGGGGCACAGAAGTGTGAAGGGTTAATTTACTGGCGCAGAGATATCCAGGGCGTGCCAGGTAAAGTATGGTCGAATGACAAACACGTTGCAAAGATAAAAGTGTTTTAAGTTTAACGTGTCTTCGAATAATAACGCGAATTTTGCAAGTCTCTAGTTATTGAACTTCGCAGTGTGCAGTACAGACCAGAAATTGCGTACACGCGCGTAATGTACACAATCGTGTACACCGGGTCTGAATGGGTTAAGATAGACTTCGTTGTGTTATGTTGGAATTTTGGTTAGCTGCTGTCACGTATTTTGTAAAGCGTGAACGCGAGGGATTTCTGTTTCGTGTAATTCGAATGGCAAAGAAGTATCATTGCTGCCAACTGCTTTTCATCCGCTTCTCAGTAAACGGTCCGGGGACAGATAACTACGACGTCATGCTTCTCAAGCGTTGGTACAGTTTCCCTGATCTTTGTGCAGAGATGCTGGTGGAGATGCGGAGGAACGTAAGTTGAAATACTCCCACAAGATGCTCGTATTACGCATGGGTAGTGTATGCTTCTAAGTGTCTAAAACTTGCCCGCCTTTCTGCCTGTTTATTGCTAAGAACAAGAGAGTTTCTCTTTACAAACTACCTGTAGGCTAGACTCCACAGTCGAGCCTCAGCTCTCTGTTTATTCGCTGCTTCCCGACTGAGTAGCCAGTTCTACCGCAGACCACGTAGCACGGGATTGGGTGAGTGTTTCTTTGCAGGTCTGTTATTGGCTCAGAGTTCTCTTGGGCGTGTCTGATAGACTGTGATTCAATTGCAAACGTAGCATAAATACGCGTGAGTTTAAAGTCCGGCTGGTCCTAAAATGAATTCGTGAAATTTTCAACTCCTTGTTTATTGCTACTTGTTATTACGGGTGACAATAAACGCAGTCTGCAAACCCACAGCTGAATACGACCAAACGACTGTAAACAAAATGTAAATGAGTAATAGCACAGAGTCCTTAAGAAAACAGAGGCAAAACGGCCCCTTACACCGCGAACACCACCCGCACTCGCAAGCAAGATGGCGTCACCGAGCAACACGTCGGAACGCCGTTTGCCAATCAGCGCCTGGTAAACTGCTCGCCAGCCGGTGAGTAGGGAACTTCTCGTAGTATGCAGGAGCCAATCAGATGCAAGGTCCGTCCCGATAGATTTGCGCATTGCTATGAATAATGGCGTATGGTCATATCCACACATGTTAGGGCTAGGGGTGTTGCTGATTGTTTAATGAGATGGTATAGCATAACTGTTAAGGGGACTATGTAGCTGCGCGTCCAAGGTCAAGATGCGAGGGTGCGATACGGGCGACAGTTACACGCATGTCTAACGCGTCATCGCTCATACGCACAAAGCGTGTAGTGTTTCCGTCGTAACGCTGTACTGGGCAAATTAAATACGTAACACAGAGGTTTTATTACAAGCGATGAAAGACCACAGATTAAACTACGTCCGTATATTTGTACTTCTCTCTTGCCGCTTAAGGAAACTGCATAGGCAAGTTTTAAAAATGCGACATTTGACCATTTTCACGAATTTTTTTCTCCAAGAATACACTTAATATGACAAAAGTAAAAATGTAGGGCTATAGATGATTGTATTTTATCTTTTCGGACAAAAAGTCATATTTCCAGAACTTTTTTTTAACGAGATACACGTTTACGCGCAAACAACGATTTCACAGAAAACGTTTCAGTTCATAGGGCTCTTAATGAGGAGTTTTAATTACGATATGAGGCACAGACAATGCAAGACACTCTGATATTACATGTCGGGAGAGGCACTAGAACTGATATTAATTTAAGTTACAATTATGTTATCACAATCCAGTTTAATTATTATCGACTACGGACAGTCGCCACCTTAAACAGCGGAGGCTGTATCATCTTGCAGAGCGATTAGCGGTGACCGGACACACCCATCCTGCGGTCTTCCCCTGAATCTGGCCGGACGTGGCTAGTGCTGGCCTCTATCGGCCCGTTATTTAGACATAGCTATCCCGGATTGCCGGCTGGAGGAGGGGGATATTGCTGTCGTCCCTTCTTTTGCAATACGCTGTTGTGATTTCTTGCGTTCTGTTTTACTGAAGTTGTGATGCTGGGTTCATACGATGATTCCAAGTTAGGGCTCTTCTAAACAATCATAACAGAGTCCAATCAGAGGATGGGTACGCCCACGATGCTGCGTACTTATGATTCTCTGTGGTAGTGCTGTTGCAAGACGCCAGAGGGGCGTATCAGAGTTCGTGAGGGTTGAGGTCTTAATAAAAATTTGATTTTTTAAAATTTATTCGCATGGTTAATATATACAATTACAACTTTAAACTACAGGCTGTTCACGGAAAAATGAGCACTTTTGAAAGCCCTGCTTAAGATCTACTTGTATGCACATTATGTATTCTTCCGCCTTATGTAAAATTAACATTACCATGAGCCTCATCACTTTATTCAAGAGTTGGTCAAGTAAAACTGTGAAATTTTTAAGAAAGTAAATATTATACAGATCTGCTCATTTTCACACTTAGATGCATTAAAGAAAAACAGAAAGCGAAAGAAATAATTTAACTTATCAGAAATGGTTACCAAACACATTTTATTCGACGTTAAGATATGGAACTATTTTCCATCCGTCGTCGCCAACTTTATTGGGCAGGTGTCACTCAGTGCCCCCATTAAAATATATGCGTTCAGAGGCAGTGACATTTTTCTAAGGTTCATTTCAAAAGTGCTCACGTTATCGTGAACAGCCTTTATCTATTTCCACTAATATTCTTCTTATTCTCAGTGAGAGAAATATTTAATGTATAGCTCAATTCTAATTTGAGTCCTTATCAATGTCCCTGCATTGGTTACAGTCACCCATTTCACACTTATTATTTACACATACTCAATCTGTATATTACCATCATTCTAAATGTCTGTCACTCACGCGACCAGAACAGTTCGCCCGTCAGTCTCTCACCCTTCACTGTACCGATGCTCGCAGTCCGCAGACTTTACTCCCGCTGCTTGCTCTCGCCGCCACCCGTCGCTCTGCTGGCTCGTCGCTTCACTGTCTTCGTATACCTACCGCTTACGGTCGCACAACAAGTAGTCTCGTCGGCGCGATCTAGAAGATTCCTCGCACCACGAGTTCCGCTGAGAGAGGAGGGGGCGATGACCAGAACATTCTTTCAAAGATAACACCATAAAATCAATCCGCCGAAGGTCAGGAGCGCGCAGGTTCCGATAGGCTTATCTCGCTCACGCGCGGCCGCCCGCCTTTGTAAATCGCCACACATTTCTCGCGTTACCGCTCGCTTGGTCCTGGCACTCTTCATCGCTCGCTCGAGTGCACGCGGCAAGAGGGATACAGGGCAGAAGCATGTAACAGTAACATCATATGCAACATGGTTAGAATTTCAGTTTGAAATACTGTTTACGTACAAGTGCTTTGAGATTTTTGTACTCTTCCTATAACCAAATTTTATTGCAAAGAGGGTATGCGTAATTTCAAGTTGGTGAAAGTATTCGATCCGTATAAAAGCTTGGGCATGTTGGAAATTCCAACGCAGACAAACATGTTCATTAGTGTTGGCCGTGTGACTGACAGTTCCTACTGGCGCTGGGCAAATCTATGTTGGATGTTGGGGAAAATATGTCTACTTCGTCTTTAGACTGCGGTATGGATTAAGGTCATTGTGTTGGAATGGGCCGTTCTGGTGCACACGTGCTTCAGCAGGCTTCCGTGTAGTGATGGTCAAAATATAATGAAAATAATTCGAATATTCGATTGATGCACTATAATTGAATTCTCTATTTTTTTTTCTGTGGGATTTGAATTAATCATTCTGCTTGGGGTTTGCCTTCTCGACAACAGATGGTACTAGGCCATTTTTGTACAAATATTTATAATTTTCTCTTTGCATTTTTCTTTAAACACAGTTTATGTCGAGTATTCTACTTAAGAAAAGGAAAATTCCACCCAACGTTCACATTGTTCAATGAAGAATGATTCGCTTCATGCATGTGAATGTTCATTCGTTTCACGTATGTGAATGTTCGTACACATATTCACGAAGTGAATGTTTCATTCGAATATCAAGGAATTGAAAGGCAACTACTGTAATAATTAGACTCCTAAAAATAAATTTTAGTCATTTTTTTCTTTAGTTTTGTACCTTTTCGTGAATCGCAAAGAGCAAATACTTGAGAAAATTTGTTTACCTCTTAAGAATGAAACTATTACATTGAATGATTAGCGCCGCCTGTTTTCCGCGAAATTATTCCAAGGCTACTTGTACTCCAAAACTCTATAACTCAGTTCTACTTTCGTGATTGGGTGATTTTAAAAGTCACGCTTTGCAGGTGTCTATCCGCGAATCACGGACACTCATTGCCAGAGTTACCTAATTCTGATTGGTCCAGTCAAGTAAGGAACTGTCTTCCGACAAAGAGACGTGGCCAATAACCAAATGAAAACTGCACGTGTGCCATAGGACGTTGGATTCTAGCCTTCGCGTGAATCTTTTCGCGAATAGCAGGTGGTCCTATTAATAATTTCGCAAAAGAACATGATGAATTGTAAAACCTTTTACATCTGCCGCGACACTTTAACTGGTGCAGAGCCGAAATGTGACTTCATTGGCCGACGGCCAGCCAATAATAAACGTTGCAGAGTACAGTAGGCGTGTCAGGTGTATCGAGGACCAATAGGACGATGGTAGGTGGAAATACAGATACCAACGAAACTATTATTGCTGTCGTGGAGAATATAGGCAACTCACTGTAACCTTGTCTTCGATGGCAGCACCACAATGAGGAATCGGTATGCAAATGCAGGAAGTTTTGAGGTATAGGATAGAAGCATCCAGAATTAAAATGCTAGAAGTTTTCATACACGTACTGGCCGACAAAATGGCCACCATCTGCACATACTGGCCGACAAAATTGCTTACGTATTATAGGATAGAAGCAGCCAGAACAAATAGAAGCGTCCAGAATGCAAAACGATAGAAGATTCCTTTCACATACTGGCGGACAAAATGGCCGACGTGAGCGGAATGGAAAGCAGGAAATTTTTGAGGGGAAAAGGGAAAATCGGATTTTAAATAAAGCCACATCCAGGATGGCCGCCACGCATCCCCCGATCCCCAGCCCGAACGATTGATATGATTTCAGACTACGCTAACTGAATAAAAATCGATTTCCAGAGTAAGTAAATTTTTCCCGTCACTACTTCCAGGACGCGCTGTGCTGAAGGCAGCGCCCACTCAGCGTAGCGGGCTTCTTCCTCCCCCCCCCCCCCTCAAATTCCTTGCGTACCTGGGGGCCGCTCCTTTGGCAACCCTCCAATCTCGGTTCCTTCCTTCCTGGGACCTCGTCCTTGCGTACTTTTTTTTTTCTTGCGGCTCAGGTATTTTTTTTAAAAACTCTCGGCGATGGGAGGAGAGCGGAAAATAAGCGTTTCTCCCGGGACCCGTCTTCCAGAGAGAACTCCCTCGGCGAGCCACAAGCGCGCATCTCACTCAACACAGACTTTCGCTTTTCGACGGAGCGCGACTCTTCTGCTGTTAGCAGCGTGACGAGACTTCGCATTAATTAACTAAAGGTTATATTTCCCTTTTTTTTTTTTAATTTCGTTATCTGAGAGAGGTTTCGAAAAAATTTCCCTTAATACAGTTGTTAGTTGTCAAAGCATTATAGTTTACAAAATATGACTTTCAAATTCCGACACAGGAATGTTATAGGCAGGTTCAAATTGTTGAATTAGAGTGTAAGCGCGGCATACTGCTTTTATGTTAAAAGATACGAAAGGATCAAAAACAACTTTTCCTCTACAGTTTATGGTGTAAACTATTTATTACATGTGTGTTCACAGTCTCATTTGAATGAACAAAAATATATTTACGACAAGTCTGAACCCTATTTTCAACAAAATTCAGAGTGCCAATACTCGCTGACCTATTTATAAATCGCACTCATACTGAATCAGTATGTTCTGCACAACATACAGATAGCACTAAATTCAGTTCGATTGGGGAAAAATATCTAGGGGCAAAGCCTAGTATGCTGCAGAATTCGGGAAATTAAGACTTTTGAGTGTCATATTTTGAAAACTGTAATGATTTGACTACTTATAACTGCACTAAGCGGGCATTTTTCAAAAGCTCTTCCATATAACCAAACAAAAAAAAAGTGATATATCACCTTAAAGGCTGTTCACGATAAAGTGAGCACTTTTGAAATCAACTTTAGAAAAAAGTCACTGCTCCTATCTGCATACTTTTTAACATGCGTCCTAAGTAACATGCGCTCAGTAAAGTTGGCAACGATGGATGGGAAGTAGTTCCGTACCATAACGGAGAATAAAATGTGTTAGGTAACTGTTTCTGATTAAATAAATTATTCCTTTGGTTTTCTGATTTTTTTTTTTAATGCATCGAAGTGCAAAAATGAGCAGATAAGTTAATTATTTACTTTTATAATTAATTCACAGTTTCACTTTACCGATGCGTGAATAAAGTGATGAGGCGCACGACATAAGGAGGAAGAATACACAACGTGCGTACAAGTAGATCTAGCAGCACTTTCAAAAGTGCTCATTTTACCTTAAATACCCTATAAACCCTCTTTCCCGTAGTCGCTGCGAATAAAGAAATAAATCCGCAGTCTGTGGCGAAGTTCCTATCCGGGGCCTACTTTCGAGACGGGCTGGAGGGAAATTCCAAAAGCCTATTTATATCACGTTTGTTTGAGCGAGTCATTTTCCTTTTTATAACTATACGATATCAATGTTCATTAACCTCCTCAGTTTACCACCTTCAAAGTTACATTTAAGTGCATTTATTTATTTTCACTTCGGTCCCGTAAACGATAAATAAACTTAAATTCCTTCAATGTTACCAGTTTTGATATGTCCCTGCACATACCTAAGAAGAAAAAAACTAACAGGAAATTACGTTATCAAATGTGCACCATGGACACCGAAGCAGACGACATATACTGAGAATATGCCATCCCTAACTTATTAACGACAGGAAAACTAAGGACGGGAAATCCCCGGTATTTATCCTGGTACTTCGTAGCAGTAAAATTCGTTGGAAAATGTGTATTTTTTCTGCACTCTTCTCAATCATTCCTTTTTTTTTTTTTTTTTTTTAAGGAATCGTGAAAAAGAATGATGATAACCTACGTTGGAAACGGAGTCCTTGGTAACTTAAGACACGAAACTTGATACTTTTTTGTGTGTCTGCAGCTGCCGACAACCCCTCAAAAATTTTTACCAAAGGGTTTCGATCTCTAACCCTCCCCCAGCGAATGAAGGCACTAGCGTGTGCACACAATTTCTTAGCTGCTCAAGGTCGTCTTTTCTTACGAGGAACCCGGCAAATCCGCTGACCTTCAGCAACCAAGCAGTTTTGTGTGGTATATAAGTTAGACAGCTTAACATTTTTCACTTACGTATTATATGCTGCCATTTATACATAGTCATTTACCAGTAGGATCTCTTTAACGACATTGATACCTCTAATATTGAAATTCTGTCATTGGCTCAGGAGTCCTTCGGGGCGTGTCGTTGTCGGCCGATGACAAAAGTCAAACGAGCCCACAAAAATATGGAGTAGCAGTCTGCTATAGGCTGTTCACGATAAAGTGGGCACTTTTGAAAGCCCTGCTTAAGATCTACTTGTATGCACGTTGTGGTATTCTTCCGCCTTATGTAAAATTAACATTGCCATGGGCCTGATCGCTTTCTTCATGCGTCGGTCAAGTGAAGCTGTAAAATTATTATAAAAGTGAATATATTAAATATCTGCTAATTTTTACACTTTGGCGCATTAAAAAAACATTAAGCGATAGAAATAATTTGAGTTGTATAATAATGGTTACCTAACACGTTGTATTCGACATTAAGATATTGAACTACTTCCCCCCCCCCCCCCATCATCGCCAACTTTATTGGGCGCATGTCACTCAGTTCGCCCGTTACAATATATGCAGGTAGGAGCAGCGACTTTTTTCTAAAGTTGATTTCAAAAGTGCTCACTTTATCGTGAACAGCCTTTACTACAAATTCGTGCGGCTTTTGCTCCTCCCGTCTTGCCAGTAAATCTGGCATGTTTGTGTTTCATGTAGCATGGGGCTGTGCATAAGAAGGCTAAAACGCGACGGGACTTCTTGGATGCGGTCGGTTCCGAACCACTGGGCAGACGAATCAAAGCTCATAAACTATGAATCAGGGTTTGGGGAGAAAGGAGAGGAAAGCGGCAGGCGAGTTCGAATGACAGTCGCGGATTCGACCGCCTCGTTGCGAAAGTTCAACGACATCGTCGGGCCAATGTTGACTTCAGTCAGACAAAGGTTGCGGTTGAGATCAGATCTGGGGCTGCGGTGGTGTAGTAATCAGACTAACCCCCCCCACTCCCCGCCTCTTCATCAAGAGGAACGGGGTTCTATTCCCGGAGGGGTAGCAACCGAATTTTCACGCATGTGGAAGTCGTGCCGAACGATGCCGCTGATCTGCCGGTTTTCTCGGGGGTCTCCCGTTCCCCCCCCCGCCCTTTCACTCCGGCGCTGCTCAATACTCACCTCAATCAACCCTCATCGGCTCTCAAGACCTCGATGTTAAAAGACGTCCAAAACCCTCCACTCCACAGCAGACCTTGTTGATGGTCGGGGTGGAGGGGGGGGGGGGGGTAGACTGATATCACTGATCCACATTTTAAATCGAACTCAAGTCGCCTACATCGCAATTTTGCTGCTGGGTTGGGAATTTCATCGAAACGAATTGACGTATAAATAGGGGCATGCAAAATTCGCGTTATTTCTTGGCATCAAGCTATAATTCACAGTACTGTATATACTCGAGCCGGCGTTGTTTCCCCATTGGCTGCCGCTTATATGTGAAGTCACTCCCTTTTTTGAGCAACCTGCACTTGGTAGGGGCACACGAGTGTGAGGTGTTAGTTTATTGGCGCAGAGTTACGCGGGGGCGTGTCGAAAAAAGAATGGGCCAATGAGAAACGTATTGCAAAGGTATAATAGCTTCAAGTTTAACATTTCCTCAAATAATAACGCGAATTTTGCAGGTCTCTGCATATAAATCTAGAGTGTGTGGACGATGTTAAGAAACGTAATTTCCAATCGGAAAGTCTCGTATTCGATTCCAACCTGTTTCACCGGTAAAGATTTAAGCCCCTCCCCCCTCGCCCCTCCGCCTTTTCCAACGACGTAACTTTGCTGTCCTAATTCCTGGCGGATGACGCTGTTGAATTTGCTCGTCTTCTTCCGGATTTGCCTATATGTAATGTTTACATTCCAATAGTTGGGTTTTACGAGAATAAGGACCAAATAGTTGAATCCTAAACAAGCCTCACGTCTTATCAATATACCTGAAAGGCGCCAACTCAGCTTCTTGGCTGATGATATGAGGAGAGGTAATAATTAGATATTCGGAGAAATTTCGTATTCAGTCGAGGGCAAGATAAACTTCAACAACGTGTACATTTGGGTTTATTAGCTCTGATTGGTCCGCAGCTTGTTGGACACGCCTCTGACGACTTTCAACCAATAACGAACCTGCAGCTAGAGCAAGGGCCCCGAAACCTCCTGCTATCTGCTCTGGTGTTAAACTGAACCAACAGCCAATGAGCCACAAACTAAGGCTCGAGTACATAAAGTATTGCGGAGCCTTAACTAGTTAACAAACTAATCTGCGAAATTTTCGGGTATGTAGTAATAATGTAGGAAGTACCTTGTGTTTGTATGATAACTGCAACTTAAGAATAAAATAAGGTATATGCTGTTCACGGTAAACTGAGCACTTTTGAAAGACGTACTTAGTATCTACTTGTATGCACATTGTATATTCTTACACCATATATACAAATAACATTGTCATGGGACTGATCACTTTTGTCATGCGTCGTTCAAGTGAAATTTTGAAATTATTAGAAAAGTAAATACTTCAAAAATGTTCTTAATCATGCTTACATGTATTAAAAAACAGAAAGAAATCGTTTCAGTACTCCGTAAAAATTTTTTGTGAATTTTACTGAAAAATTATTTGCAATTTTACAAATGCTTGTAACATTTCAGACTTCTCGTGTGAAACTACTCGTTTGTAAAACTACAAGGTCCGTGTTTGTAATAGAACTCAAGAAATGTTTCTACTATACTGACCCGCATCCACAAATTTCAGCAAAATGGCGGACAATCAACCGACAACGTAAAACCGTATATAGCTGTTAGTGTAAAAACTATGGGTGGTGTAAAGTGTAGTTGCGTGCAGAAAGAAATGTATTGCGAGTTTTAATAACGTAAAACGCTTAGATAACTCAAATAATCGTAATGGAGCGACAATTTCAATCAAACGTGACCGTATTACTCATTAACTGGTAATATTAATTAGCTACACGGAACTTTTAAAATGAAATACAGTACCGGTAATTGTATTCTTCTTAATCAGATAACTTCCTTAACATTTTGTAAGAACTTGGGGTTAAATTTAATATAAAAATAAGTGCTAGTTGCGTAAGATAAATTGGTCTAGTGGTTAATGGTGCAGGCTAATAATATAAGGGGTGTGGTTTCTGATCCCCGTGCTGGCAGTGTAATTCTTTCCCCCCATACATTATATTTATTTATTTGATTTTTTTCTCATTTACTAATTCATCACATTTGTTCTCTAGAAAAAAAAAATATGTACACTTTTCAATACTGTAAGTTGTTGTTACAAGGCTGTCATTTGTAATATTACAAATATATGTTTAGCAAATTTGACAAGGTAGCCGTTTCTAGTTTGACAAAGGAATTTCTTAGCAACTGGGTTTCCAAGGATTTTTCTTGTAAAAGTTACTGGGCGCATACCACACAGCGTGTCCGTTAAAATACGTGCGGGGGAGGGGCGGTGAAATTTTTCAAAGGTTGATTTCAAAACTGGCAAATTAATTATGAACAGCCTATACTGCCATGTTCCGCCTAGTAACGAATTATCTCTTTAATCACGTTACAGCTATGATAACATTTTGCTATTCGGCGTAACTTTAGTTCTGCGAAGGTGCGTGGAAATTTTTGGCTGCTTGCTTTATATAAATCTCGGTTATATCACACTTTTCTGAAGCCCTGCTCAAGTTCTACTTCCAAGATATTCCTCCGCCTAATGCAAGCAAAGCTTAACCGGGTCTAGAAAATTACACCAAAGGGACAGCGCACCGGATTCGTGCGCACTCACTTTAATAATATTTTACATAAGAACTATTTATTGCTTGGCATTACCAACGCACCTATTTTCTCCCTGTTTTATTCATGTTAATTATAAATTAAATATTGTAACTGACAGATAATATATAATTGAAAGTTTGAATGAACAAAAAAATAAGTTACTTTTATGTTAACACGAGTTTAAAATGGTTGCGGTACTTGGCATATTTAGTATACAAAACAAACAGAGTTATGCACCCGGTTTTCGCGAAAATATTTCACGACCTGTTGAATTTCTTAACACTTTAGTTCAGATCCACTTCCGTCATTGATCTGTTTCCGTGTTACGAGTCTGAAATGTCTTGTGCGTGAACCACAGACTTCGTATTATTGTAGCTACGTAATTCTCATTGGCCAGTAGGAAAATGTCTCCTCACAAAGACACGCCGCCAATAAGTAGGGACAGGCGTTTTTCGCTAAAAGCTTCCAGGATCAGTTGTACTCTAAAACACGTTTGTTCATATGCGCTTTCGTGGTTGGATGGTTTTAAATGTCACGTGCTTCAATTATTGTCTTTCCTGCGAATCACGGACGTTCAGTATGCTATTGGAGTGCTTTATTGCTATTGGTCCAGTCAAACAGGAACTTGTCTTCTGGCGTAGATACGCGGCCAATAACCAAAGGAAGTTGTGGTTGTGGACATAGGATATTGAAGTCTAGCAAGATCGTAAACACCTGCCCCTGCCAACAAGGTAAAGAAAACTCCTGTAGTACGCCCATAGTGTATTGAAATCCAACATGTGCTGAAATTCTTTTTCGCGAAAATAGGGTTGCACTCACACATTTGGTGATTCTTACAGAGGTTTGATTCGAAAAGTGCGAAGGAAACGGCGAATAAGACTACATCTGCGCTGCATGGCCTACTCTTGCTCGGGGAGCCTTCCGCCTTCAGATTCTGCGCCGCGCGCAACCCCCCTTTTACCCGCCTGGTTTCCCCCCCCCCCCCCCACAACCCCCTTGTGCGGCGGAGATATGAAATGACTGGCGATAAACAGGAGCGTATCCTCGCCCGCTCAAGGTCACACTGTTGAAAGCGAATGTGGAAGCTTGCCCGGGTCTGGGACCGCTGGAGGAACAGGCCCGACCCTTCTCTCTCGAGTCGAGCATAGTTCACACGCGGCGGGCTACCCTTTGTCCTTCGGCAAACTTCCCTCCCCACCCCTCCCCTTAACCCTACCTTCCCATTCGCCTTACCCTCACCAGGTAACAGTCACATGTGTGGAACTAGGGCACGACTGAATTTATTTTTACGGTCTGTTCGCGGGGGCACCCCTAGTTGCCATGTTGGTCTCATTGTAAGCAATTATGTCCGCTCTAATTTAAAAAAAAAAACCTATTGAATATTTTGGTGTAAATATATTTTTTTCAGGACAGAAACATATGTCGTTATGTTATTGCCAATTCATAAATTTGGCCACTGAAACACCAACGTGGTTGATGAAAAGTGTTAACCCTTTGAGGAGTATACCGTGTATATATTCGGGGTTACGTTTACATGGAAGTTAGTTTACTGTTGAAGACCAGACCCACAATTTTATAGCTTTAATGTATTGAAGGACTTTGTAGGAAATAAGTTTTAAAAAATACCATTAATAAACAATTGATCCCTTAAGGACAAAACTGTTACTTTTTAATAATTTCTCAAATGAACACGATGAACTGTAAAACCGGATACATCATTCGCGACACTTTAACTGGTGCAGGGTCGAGACGTGACTTCATTGGTCGACGGCGAGCCAATAATAAACGTTGCATAGTATAGTAGGCGTGTCAGGTGTAACCAGGACCAATAGGACGCTGGGGAAGTGGAAATACAGATACTAACGAAACTGTTATTGCTGTGGTGGAGAATGTAGGCAAATCGCTTCAACATTGTCATCGATAGAAAGAAATGTGCACTATCATCAGAGTGTTAAAAGTCAGAGAAAAAAGCTGTATGCAGATCTCTGTTTAGGATATTTATTCTTTTGTAAGACAGTGTTTCGAACTACAGTGACAATGCTGCATCTTTTCTGAACAGATTGCTGTAGATTAACTCTATAATCACCGCTTTTGGAACAGGTCCTTTAGCTGCGAGTGTTTTGGAACGAACCCAACGACCATGTGTGATATGGAGGCTCACGTGAAATTCTGGAACATTCCCCATGCTCGTTCGGAGTGTACAAGGGCTGCTGAATTCTCGAACATGCCCCACGACCGTGAGTGTTGTGAAGAGGGGTTGTCGAATTTTGGAACACTCGATGTCCGTGTGTTTTGAAGGGCGGTGTTAAACTTTCTCACACGCCCTGTAGTCGTGCGTGTGTTGAGGTTGGCGTGTGATTTTGGAACACGCCTAATGGCCGTGCGTGTTGCGAGCAGGGAGGGGTGTCGAATTTTGGAACCCATCCTGTGGCCGGGCGTGTTGTTGAAGGGCGCGCCCTTCCCAGGCACGCAACACTAACAAGGGGTCGGTCCGGGAGACGGGGAGGGGCTGTGTAAGGGGTTGGCTGCATTCTGGAAAACAAGAGCATAAAAGGTGTGCGCCAGCGACAATGTGGTGGGAACCAGAGGGTCAACGCCCTTGCGCAAGGTCGATGCTCTCTGGAGACGCTTCGCTGTGGTCCCGCAGGGGTGAAGGACCAGGCTTTGCCGTCGTTCCAAGGAGGGGCCATCCTTCACTCCTGGTCGTCGGGATTGCGAGGCGGCGCGAATCGCGCATAAAGGCCGCGTGTTTAGGAGTCTTTGTTTACAAGAGGCTGCAGCTCCGACGACGTAGGCGGGCGTGATATCCAAGTCGCGGTACAAACTGACCCGGCCTTTTGGCACTCGGCCTTCTCCCCTCTATTGGCAGAGACGACCATGTGTGGGCCGGTGGAGGGGGGGGCGGAGAGGAACAGCAGGTGTAACGGGGCATCCTACGCAGTCCGCCTTTATTTATTCAGGTCCGACGACCCACGGTTCTGTACAGAAACATTGGAGACAACCTGGACTTCCTATGTCCAAAGCTCCCGCCTACGTGGAACTTTCTTCCCGCATTCGACGGTGAGAATCTCGGGAGCTATAAGGGCGACGCTGCCACGTGTGTTAAGAGCATCATCACCGCTAAGCGCAAGGCTCTAACTGGCGTGTAGTGTTCTGCAGCGTGTACCCACGGGACTTTCCGCAGTGGCCCTATTTTTTTTCGCGGAAAGTCTGCAGCAGTGAAGTTTCAATGCTGGGACACTTGGGTAGTTTTATATGTTACTGTCGCGTATATTTCGAGATATAACACTTAAAAAAAAATTATTTATAGTCCATTCACGGTTTCTTCGGCCTTTTTGAATTAAACCTTTGAAAAATCTCCCACGTAAGAAGTGTTTAGTTATTTCTTAAATACGCCCTGTATCACGAGCGTTTTATACTTTTGTTCACAAGAGTTACTTTTTTTCCTGTTAAATTGAAACATTGTTCATATTTTATCGATAAATTGTAATGCTTCATCAATAAATATTCTGAATAAACACAGTGAGAAAACACGTGTGTTGGTAACGCCTAGTATAGGCTTTTCACGGTAAAGTGAGCACTTTTTAAGGCCCTGCTAAATTTCTCCTTTCAGTTACTTTCGACTTTTTTTTGCCACTTTTTAATATTTGAGCATCGCCATGTGACTAATTAACAAAGTGTATAAGTGTAACCCCTCTCAAAAGTTAACGTCTGAGGCTGTAATAAGATTTATTTATTAGTATTCAATGCCTGCACTTTACCGTGAACAGCCTATACAAAAGCGAAACAGCTTGTATCGCGAACTCCAGTCACACGTGCCAGCAAAATGGAGTCACTCACCAGCAAATGCCAGTTAGCGCCTGGTACATTGTTAAAAAAAATTTTGACTCATTTTACGGAGAAGTGGTAATTCTCCAGAAATCTTCGTAAACTCTCCGTAACATTACGGACACGCTGTTTTTCAAAAACATACTTCCGTAAATGTCACAGAACGTTCCGTAAAAACACAGAACATTTCCGTAAATTTTCTCGTTAGTTTTCTGCATTTCCTGTTTTTTTTTCTAACAGTTCGCCAGCATTCTGCTTGTAATATAACTGTGGTATTGATGTAACGACAAGCAATTTTTTTATTCTCTATCAAAATTTCTGTATTTTAAGTGTTGCTAAATGTTACAGACGCCTGATGCTATTTGTTGTGTTTGAAGGAATACATCTAAGTGACATTGTATATCGTGACTGCCGCAGAAACTAATTTTCTGGTCACACTGACGAAGAAAGCTATTCGTTTGGACTCGACATTGTTCGTTGCCAGAACCTGGAGCGAATAACTAGTACGGAGACTTTTCGTACATTGTATTTACGGAGCCCATGTCCGTTCTTCGTCTTTACGGACTGCGTTTCTGTTACACTGTAGAAAATATTTCTTGTGAACTTCCTAAACCGTAATGGAAGTTTTTAACGTATACGTTGTATGGAAATGACTCCACACGCCAAGCTGAAAATATAGCATTGTGTAGCATTGCTACGATACAAATGTGGTAACTCGCCTACACATTTGACATTTTGCTAAGCAAATGCAAGTACGCTATCAATGGAGTGTGGAGAAGTGTTGCAAGGTAACCTGGTCCTTACTCAGTGCTGTACACCGTAGCTGGAACCAATAACCAGAGTGGAGCCGGGAGAAACCGAATGCATTGCGGCCACTCACGAGAGAGCGGCGGGGCACCCGTTACACGCGTGCTGTGACGTCAACTGCACTACTATGTTTAATTAGCCGGTGTGTAAACTAGCAGGCGACTAGGTACAGCACAGAGCAAAACACCTTGCCTTGCAACAATTCACCACACCCCCGCTATGCGCTACCATGAATGTATGGGGAAAAATATTTACCACTCACTATTTCTCGCTGAATGTATACACTGATGTGGTAAATTTGCGAACTGTTTTTTTATTATAGTGTATGCTTAACTACTGTACATTTCCGTAAAGTGTCCGTATATATAGGGAAATTTTTAACAGTGTAAACTACTCGCCAGCCAATATGGAATCTTTTCGCAGCACGTAGTAGCCAGTGATACACAAGGCCGATTCTCGCGGAGCCAGTCAGAGACTGTACACGCTCACGACAAAGAAACCGCCACCTCGTTTCGCCTCTGTGTACATGTCTGCTCTGTGTCTCTGTCAAGTATCGGGGACCAATGCCTGCTCACTTTCCCTCACGGGGGCCTCGGTGGTGCAGTGGTTAGACTGCTCGCCTTCCACCAAGGCGAGCCGGGCTCGATCCCCCGTATTTTCGCATGTGGGAATCGCGCCGAGTCGGAGTCGGCGGGTTTTCTCTCGGGGATATCCCGTCTTCCCCCGCTCTTTCATTCCGGCGCCGCTCCATACTCGTCTGAATCACTCTCAGAGGCACTCGAGACCTCGCTGTTACGGGCCGCCCAAATCCCTTCGCCCACTCGCGACCCGCCACGGGTCTAAACTAACAAAGCTGCCAGATATTTTAACTACTACATATGTTTGTTCGTACGCGATATGTTCACTGTCTTGGCTGGAAGAGGTTGTAAGGCCTTGAAGTCTTGGAGGTCACGACTGGGACGTCTTGTCCCTGGGGACGACGAGTGGCTGTCTTGAGGCGCGGAAGCAATCTTCCTCTCGGAAATGCGACCTCCCCGTGTAGCGACGACCTTTTAGGCGCGGGTCGGAGGCCTTGGAAGAGTTGAGAAGGGTGGAGGGTGTGTTCCCTCCGTTCTCACCCCATGGCCCCCGCGTCGTGATGAGAGACCTAGTCTCAGGCCGAAAATATGAACGGATCTTCTTTCCATTAAGGTGGCCACCTGGGTATAGGCTGTTCGCGTTAAAATGAGCACTTTTTGAAAGCACTGCTTAAAATCTACTTGTAGGCACGTTGTGTATTATTCCGCCTTATGTAAAATCAACATTGACATGGGCCTCATCACTTTATTCATTCGTCGGTCAAGTGAAACTGTGAAATTATTAGAAAAGTAAACATTTTAAAAACATGCTAATTTTTACACACTGATATATAAAAAATAAAACAGAAAACGAAATAAATAATTTAAAGTATCACAAATGGTTACCTAACAGTTTTTATTCGAGGGTAAGATATGGAACTACTTTCCATCTCTCGTTACCAACTTTACCGGGCGTATGTCACTCAGTGCGCCCGTTGAAGTATGTGCAGGCATGGACAGTGACTTTTTTCTAAGGTTGTTTTCAAAAGTGCTCACTTTATGGTGAACAGCCTTTAGGCCGCCGAACGGTGTGCAGAGCTCCAGCAGAAAACGTTTTATTAAAAAAAAAAAATATCATCAAACGTGTATGAGTGAGGTCTGCTTACGAACAGCATTTAAGAAGTGTTACGCGTTTGTATACGTTTTCCAGTTCCTCCATTTCTCCCTAAAGAATGTTTTTGTGATACTCAAAATTGCTCAAAGGGGTGTTTTCGCGGTCATTTTTATAGGTATGAACATTCCGGTACAAAACATTAAAAAAAGGAATAGCGACGTGCATGAAAACTTTATTTTTATTATTACGTAATGAAATGGCATGGTCTCCGCTGAAAGTCTAGGCGCGTTGTCGACGGCCAGTGCTCTGCGCGTAGAGGCGATGAGAGAGTTGATGCGCATGCCTCGATCGCCCCTAGCGCTCCCGCGCGTCTAGGCCTCACGCGTGCGAGAATTCCTTCAACCAGGCGGACGCCTCAAGGGGAATGGTGCATAAACGCAGAATATTTACTGATTTCCGATATAAGTCGTTTTCCAAAGGGTTTATCGAAACTTTTGGCTCGACAAGACGCAAATAATAATTTTCAGCGCATTTTCACGTTGTTCGAAGTTCACTTCCGTCGTTATTCTCGGAGCACTGGTGGATGAAAAGAAAGAATCTCTGTTTTGTTATCTTCAATCAGAGCTCCGAGAATAACGAACACATTGAATTTACAGCAATGTAAGACGGTGCTCAAAATAGTTATTTACGTCTCGTCGAGCAAAAAATTTTTTTTTTAAATCAGCTGTAAAATAAGTTATGAAAAAAATGATATAAATATACGGTTTGCGTGCATCATTCCCCTTAAGGGGAACTTCCCCCGCCATACTGGATTGTTAGTTTTACCAGCTTGTTTGTGTTTTTTTTTAAATATAAAACTCCCAACTAGTTATTGGTCAGTCATAATAACTGAATAACGAATTCATATTTACGTCACGATATTGACTTTGCGAAATGTTGGCCGAATTTAAATTGTGACGTAATTTTGAGTTCGTAGTTTCATTTTCTTATCGGTACTGCAGTGTAAGGTCATGTGGGCATATGAGTACTTTCGAAATTCTATTTTTTTTTTTTTTTTTAACACAAACGAACTGGAATAACCCAGAATCCAGTATGGCTTGGCCTGTCTAACTGCCACCTGCCCTGCGTCGCAGTGTGTGTTGATATACATCTTTTACCACTAGACTATTATATACTATTCATGGTAAAATGAGCACTTTTGAAAGCCCTGCTTAAGATTTCTTGTATGCACGATGTGTATTATTCCACCTTATGTGAAATTAACATTGGCAAGGGCCTCATCACTTTAGTCATGCGTCAGCCAAGTGAAACTGTGGAATTATTAGGAAATTATAAATATTGTACATATCTGCCCATTTTTACATTTTGCTGTATTAAAAAAAAAAAGCGAAAAGACAATTAATGATATCAAAAATGGTTACATAACACTTTTTATTGGACGTTCAGATATAGAACTACTTTCCATCCATCGTTACTAACTTTACTGGACGAATGCCACTCAGTAAGTCAGTTAAATTATATGCAGGTAAAGGCTGTTCACGATAAAGTGAGCACTTTTGAAATTAACGTTAGAAAAAAGTCACTGCTCCTACCTGCATATATTTTAACGGACGCCCCGAGTGACATTTGTCAGGTAAAGTTGGTAACGACGGATGGGAAGTAGTTCCGTATCTTAAAGTCGAATATAAAGTGTCAGGTAACAATTTCTGATCATTTAAATTATTTCTCTCGCTTTCTCTTATTTTTATGCATCGACCAGTAAAAAATGAGCTGTTTGTAAAATATTTACTTTTCTAATAATTTCACAGTTTCACTTGACCGACGCACGAATAAAGTGATGAGGCCCGTGGCAAAGTTAATTTGAAATAAGGCGAAAGTTTACACAACGTGCATACGAGCAGATAATAATCAGGGCTTTCCAAAAAGTGCTCACTTTATCGTGAACAGCCTTTACGCGTATACACTAAAGCACATATTTAAAAACTATTACTTCACTAGGTCTCCCCATTTATTGCTACATTGCAGCGGCGTCTTGCTGCCGTAACTGTTTAATTGTGCCGTGGGAATGGAGGCGCCGGCGCCTATGTGCACTTTCACCGCCGACAACAACACTCGAGACTCCTTCCCCCCCCCCCCCCCGCGACTTTCACACTGCGGCGACGTAAAGGCGAGCGAGCGGCGCGCGTCCGTTGGCCGACATTAAAGGCGGGTTTACGATTGACTTAATAGAATAAGTTCGCCGTGTGCTTAAGATATGAATCAATGTGTTCAAGGGTATTAGTTTACGACTGTCGTGTGCGGGTTGTGACGGGTCGTGTGCGTTCTTGGCGTGACTTAAGAGATCGTTATGTTTTACATCTTAAGTAAAGGTAATTCACGGTAAAATGAACACTTTTGAAAGTCCTGCTTAAGTTCTACTTTTATGCACGTTTTGCGTATTCTTCCGCCTTATGTAAAATTAACATTGCCATGGACCTCATATCTTTATTCGTGCTTTTAGATGCATTAAAAAAAACAGGAAGTGAAATAATTATTTTTAAGTTATCGCAAATAGTTACCTAACACTTTTTATTCGACGTTAAGATGGGGAACTACTTTCCATCCATCGTTACCAATTTTACTGGGTGAATGTCACTCAGTGCGCCCATTAATATGTATGCATGCAGGGGTAGTGGCTTTTTTTCAAGGTTCATTTCTAAAGTGCTCACTTTGCCGTGAACCGCCGTTAATGTCTACAAGGCGAAAAAAAATGTATGCAAATATAAAATAATGAAATTGTGTTACCAGCACCCTTGCCCCTTTGAGGGTGGTACAAATTTGTTGCCGTCGAAGACAAGGTTGAATTGAATTGCCTATATTCTCCACTGCAGCAGTTTCGTTGGTATCTGTAGTCCCACTTACCTTTGCCCTATTCGTCCTGGCTACATCGGACTCTCCTACTGTAGTCTGCAACGTTTATCATTGGCTGGCTGTCGGCCAATGAAGGCACGTCTTGTGTCTGCGCCAGTTTAACTGTCGCGACAGATGTAACATGTTTTACAATTCATCGTGTACATTCGAGGGGTAACAGTATTGTTCTCAAGAGCTAAATTGTTGATCAATTGTATTTTTTTTTACCTATTTCCAACAAAGTCCTGCTAAACATTAAATGTATAAAATTGTGGGTCTGGTCTCCAACAGTAAAGAACTTTCCATATAAACGTAGACCCTAGTATATACCCTAGTATATACGTACATACTCCTCAAAGGGTTAAGAGGAGTGTGAAGTGAAACATTTTTTGTGAAATCATTGTTTGCGCGTATTTGCCTATCTCGGTAAATATATGTTCTGTAAACACGAACGTTTGCTGGAAAAGGTAAAATACTATTATCTATGACTCTACGTTTTTACTTTTAACATATTAAGTACATTCGTGGAGAAGAAAATCCGTGAAAATGGTCAAATATCGCATATTTGAAGCTTGCCTATGCAGTTTTCTTAAGCGGCAAGAGAAAAGTACAAACATACAGGCGTAGTTTTATCTGTGGGCTTCCACTGCATGTTATAAAACCCCACAGTTGCAGATCTGATTTGCACAGTACAGCGTCACGACGGGAACACAGCACGCCTTGCGCGTAGGACCGATGAGGCGCTAGGCGTGCGTGTTAGTGTCGCCCGTATTGCCCCCTCGCTTCTTGACCTTGGACGCGCAGGTTCACACTCCTCTTAAGATGCGTTTGTTTAAACCCATCCAGTAGCGTCTCCACGATCGTAGTCGCGTTGCAAATGTTTGATATTTGTGACAGGCACTGTACACAGCAGGGCACTGGCGCCCAGTCTTCTTTGTGGCTAATCTGATTTGTAAAATTCTCTACACATCTTCGACATGAATGGCTAAGTCTAATAAAGGCTGTTCACGATAAAGTGAGTACGTACTTTAGAAATGAACCTTGGATAAGAGTCGCTGCCCCTGCATACACATATTGTAATGGGCGCACTAAGTGACATTCGCCCAGTAAAGTTGGTAACGATGGATGGAAAGTAGTTCCATATCTTAGCGTCGAATAGAAAGTGCTAGGTAACCATTTGTGATGACTAGGAATAGGAACATTTCGCGAGTTCATTTCAGGACAAGATAGACGTCAAACACGTGTACACTGGTGTTCAGTTTGCAGTTGGATCGTAGTTTATTAGACACGCCCTGGACGACTCTGAGCCAAGAGGACTTGTAAGGAAACAAGTAGCGAATACCATACTGCCAGGTGTGGAGTAACACTGTCTACTCTCTGAGGCAGCAGCCAGTGATCAAACAACTGAGGCTTGAGTATACACAGGATTGTGGAGTCTAGCCTACGGGTCATTGAACTCGCGAAATTTTCCTATCACTAGTGATAAGTTAAACTATTTATATTGCTTTCTTTTTTTTTTTTGATGCACCTAAGTGTAAAAATTAACAAATTGTGAAACATTTACTTTTCTAATAATTTAACAGTTTCACCTGACCGACGCATGAATATAGTGATGAGCTACATGTCAGTGTTAATAGGCGGAAGAATACAGAACGTGCATATAAGTAGATCTTAAGCAGCCCTTTCAGAAGTGCTCAGTTTACCGAGCACAAAGTAAGTTGTTCACTGACTGCAAGACAAGTGCTGTAGGCTACAAAGTACAGAGCATACCAAAAAAACTACGTGATTGCAACACTTGAGCTCAGATATTAATTATGTGACCGAACGGGTTAAAGCATTCTTTATATGTAAGTCTTTACCGACGAAGTTCTGCCGTGGTAGAATTTTGTCCACGTAAAGAGGTTTTATTTTCATCAACGCCGAAATTTCTTCCAAACAGATGTTCAAAATGCTACGTGAAATAAATGAAGGATGTTTGAGTGACACGGTTATTCGCAGAAAGGTTTATACGCCGGACTCCGATCCACACGATTACTGACTGGAAGGTCATACATTAGGTCATGCTACAGATTTGCCGCGATTACTGACTGGAAGGTCATACATTAGGTCATGCTACAGGTTTGCCGCGAAACTTCACCCGTCTGTCCTTGGTGTCACGTGGTTTTGGTATGCAATTATGGTTCGGTATTTCATCTTCAACGCTATCAAAGCAACAGTATCAGTCAAAATTTAATTTCATAGCTCAAGGTATTATTAGGAATATATATTTTTTATATTATAAAACTGCCTGAAATATTTTTTATTATTTTTTGAGGGGAGGGAGGGGGACTTACTAGATTATCCCCTTTCTGTCGGTCTGTTTATGTGTGTATTTGTTCCCCTCAATTCGACTCTATAACGAAAAACTGGGTTACCAAGGAACTTTCATGTAAAAGTACAAACAAATATCTAGAGTGTATGCAGCGTTCCAGATAGAGGACAGCGTTATTTAAAGGGGTTGATAGTCCGAGGCCTTGTGAAAGAAAACAGCTCCTTGTGGCAGCTTACCATTGATAGGATTCGCGTCGTTTCGGCCAGGTTGGCTCCGGCCATTCGTAAGCCACGTTCGGCGAAGACTTCCGGCGTGTTCGAACGACCTCGTGTTATGCCGGGGGTTCAGTGGTACCACGGTCGCGCGCCCAAGGCGAAGAAACAAGCTCGAAGGTGAGCGAGGTTTGTCAGTTTGGCAGTTCCTGACTCGCCCCGCGTCGCAAATGTCAGACCGTCCACGGAGAGTTCTCGCGACGCTGGGCTTGCAGTCACCGAGTTGTCGCTGGCAGACACCTGCGAAATTCGCGTGTCCATCTCGGGACAAGTTGGAATTCAAACGCTTGCATGTTTTCATCAGTTATGGCCCTAGGGATAGGAAAATTTCGCGAATTCATTTGAGGACAAGATGGACGTCCAACACAAGTACACTGAAGTCACCTTTGCAATTGGATCACAGTTCATTAGACACTCCCTAGACAACTCTGAGCCAATAGCAGACTTGCAAGGAAACTGTTAGCGAGTGCTATATTTGCAAGTGTGAAGTAACACTGGCAATTCTCTGGAGCAGCAGCCAATGATGCTCGAGAGTACACAAGCCTGTGGAGTCTAGCCAACAGGTCATTGAACTCGCGAAATTATCCTATCTCTAGTTATGGGTAGAGCCCCGAGTATTTCGTGGATTGATTTGCCAGCAGGCTAGACGTCACACTCCTCTATAGACTGCTCATTGGTTGCTGCGATCAAGCGAGGCCTTTGTACGGCATTGTTCAACGCTAATTCACACTACTGCTTCCTGCTTACTACTGGCTCACAGATAAACGAGGCGTGTCTGAACAACTGCCACCCAGTCACAATGGAAGGAGAAAATAGCAAGTGTTTGAAGTCTACCTCGCCATCAGATGAATTCGCGAAATACTCGGGCTCTAGTTATGGGGCCGCGGTGGTGTAGCGGCTATAGCTCTCGCCTACCGCTAAGCCGAACCAGTTTCGATTCCTGGCGTGGGGCTCCCGGATTTTCACAAGTGGGAATCGTGCCGGACGATATCGCTGGTCGGCGGGTTTCCTCGGGGATCTCCCGTTTCCCCCCGCTCTTGCATACCGGAGCAGCTCCATTCTAACCTTGTTTCACCCTCATCGGCCTCTTTGCTAAAAGCCACCCAAACCTCTCAACAGAACAACTAAGTAGGCTAACCACAAAAGTGTGTTCCTTTTTAATTAAGCGTGGGAAAATTATCACTATATAAACACACATTGGCTGTAAAAAAATATATCTCATGCAATATAAGAATATGAGTACTTTTACTATGTAATAGAATTTGCATAAAAAGTGCATTAAAAATGCGAACTACTATTTTGTGAGTTCAGACAAAGTTCGAGGGTAAACCAATCAGAGAAGATTAACGCACGTGGCATTGTTTACCTCGCGACTAAAATGAGCGTGAAATAACCATAAATGGCTGTTTAACGTTACAGACGATTCCCAGTTAGGCCCGACTGTCCTATGGCAAATAGTTCTGCAGGGGCTTACTGGCGAACGATGTTCTGCCATTTTCCTGGCCAGTGAGACCATTTTTGTAGTGTGCTTCGGAAGTTGGCGATCCACTGTCAAAAAGCTTTCTTTCTGCAGCCCATAATTTGTAGCTGCAAAGAAAAATTTGTTTAAATATAAACCACTGCATAGTAGCCTTCCCACAAACATCATATTTGTTTGATCTACATTAGTAATGAATATGATGACCTTGCATTGTCGTTTCAGTAAATAAGAGAGAAGGAACAAATATTTCAAAATAGTACTCGCAAAAAAAACCACAGCGGCTCCAAGATTCGGACCCACACACCTTATTTGAATAACCTTATGTCCTGCATCACACGACCACTTTGTCTTTTTACGTTCAGATTACTTTTGAAAGGCATATTAGTTGAGGTATAGGCTATTCACGGTAAAGTGAGTACTCTTTAATGCCCTCCCAACAGGTATTAATAACTGATAAATATATCATATTTCAGCCTTAGGTGTTAAATTCAGAGAGTAGTGAAATGTACACTCTGTGTTTATTGGTCACATTGAAAGGTTCATATTATAAAGCAGCAGGAAGTTAGAAATTCGGTGAAAGGAAAAATTTATAAGGGCTTTAAAAAGTGCACACATTACTGTGAACCGCCTATAGTAACACGGGCCAGAACACAATGCCGTATCATTGGGAATAATTGAGATTAGTGGTGGGGAGGATCACCTAACTTCAGAATGACTTTATACGTCTGCAGGAAGACTATAAATTTGCTCAGCTGCTATTTCGTAACTGCAGAATATTCGTATTGTTGTATGAATGTTTGTGTTTGGTCATCAGTTACGAACTGAAAACTGCAATGTGCGACAGAAAACCTTTAAAGAGTTACCTTAGGTACAAAGCAATATTTCTTTACTGCGAACAAAAGCAGCTCAAGTAATGTTTATTTCTTTTGCTATAAAGAAAGGTCACATTGCCATAAAACAATAACGTATAGTGCATAAATAAAACATTTATTAGCAGCATACTTGTGTTTCTATAACCTTCTTTTTTAATTAAAACTACATCGTGCTGCTGCAAACAAAACAGCATCAAAGAAATGGCTTTCTTTGTCGTACAGAAAACTATGCATGGAACTCCCTTGATGCAATCCCACAGCTAGCAAGACGCTACAGTGTTTTAGAGAGCATGTTAGCTCAAAATATGATCGCAGTTTTAAACTTTTTGTGAGTGTTTTGGAGTAGACAGCCTAACGGCCGTTCACGAGTCATGCTGCACAGAAGACGAGTTCACAGAAACGAAATGGCGTTGCGGGTCTCGATGTGAACACGTCTTTAAATTTGTGACCCTGGCGGGAAGCAATCCAGAAAATCCTATGATAAAATCGGGGGATACAGTTTGGCATTGCAGCTCCGAATCTATCTACATTCAAAATTCAATTACACCACTCGATTGCCAAAGTATCAAAGAATATGTTACGTTGAGTGAGTACCGAGAAGCATCGCGCTTGAGGAGTGGCGAAAAAAAAAACCGGGGGGAGGGGGGGGGGGGCGCACTTTTGAGTTCGTTTCGCCGCGCGTCTCATAAATTCCGCGTAGTATAACTTTTGACTAGGAGAACCTACGATGCTCGTTTGAGTTTCAATCGACAGCTCTCGTCAAGGTCAATCGATTGCGTGTATAAAAACATTTGTGTGGCGTGGTTATGGTGAAATTGTATGAGTTTAATGAAAAAAAAATTTAGAAAACTAAACACAATGTCAGCTTAAAGATACTCGTCAAAAAGCCAAGTCGAGATACGCGGTTGGAAAGAGCATCTCAAGAGCAATCCAGTGATACCCATGAAACGCGATATGATCGAGTGAAGCGGTGCCGGGAACGTCAAACAAACGGCCGTGTCCCCAACACAGCCACACACCCCATTTTTTTGACGAGCGCGTACCCACGCCCTGATTGGCTCCGCGTGGCTCGGGGAGCGGGTCACGTGTCCGACTGTATGCTGCATTCTGCACGAAGTTCCCTATTGGCTGGTCTACCGTTTGGCGAGTGGGTTTACAAGGCGCTGATTGTTAAAGGGCGTTTCAACTTCTTCTTGACCAGGGACGCCATTTTGGCGGCGTGTGCGGCTGGATAAGTTTGATTCTGTTCCGGGTAGGAACAAAAGAGATTTATTATAGCAGAGTTCGGCATAGGGACAATTTCCACCGCTAGGTGCGCAGTGTTTCAAATATGTCACATTCAATTAAAATCGTAATCTATGTGAATAATAAAAGAGAAATATTTTACTTACTTACGAATTTATTTTATACTAGCTGTGCCCGCGACATCATTCGCGTGGACTTTATAACTTTTATTTATTTGTATGGATGATTATTAAAAAATCTATTGTTGTTTCGGCAATCCTTTTTGACAATAACCCTTTTGGGGAAAAATTAAAGGAAATTAAATGAAATAAAATCAAAAAAATTAAATAACTTCGGAACCATTTGAGATATCGATATGGAAAAAAGAGTAGATTTTAAATAGAAACATTCTCTATGATATCAGAAAGGTTCATCGAAATCGATAAAGCCGTTTCGGAGCCTAATCTGGACAAACATCCAGACACACGGACAAAAATTCTAAACACAGTAAGTTATGCTACAACATCGTTTAAATAGCATATTACGCTTAGATATTGGTATCTATGTTGAAATAACAGACAATAAATACACTTCAATTTTATTTATCAGTATAGTTTTGATTTATGATTATTGCAATTATCCTGTTTGTAACGTAGAAAATAGAGAATATCTGGCACACATGCGGCACTACCGCTTACATAGTGGCGAAAATATTGGGTTGCCAACCTTTAGCATTGATTTTCCCAACCTGAGTAGAAGTAGCCTTATATTGGAGTTGGTGATACATGTCTCCATTTTACTTTGTAGTGTTTAATATTCTTAGTGTAATGCAGCTGGCAAATTATATTATATTATAGCCTATCGAATAGGTAAAAATTTTCTGCTGTATTAATTTTTAAGCCAGTGTCTTTGTTTACTAACGTAGTAACATTCTGTAATGTTCCTTCAAATTTTTTAATGAGTTTTTCGTTTGTTTCAGGTGAGTACTATTCTTTCCTGCACTTGGACAAGGCGAGTGATATGGCAGTTGTGAGTAAACGACTTCATTTCTTTACTTCACTAAAATATTTCTGGTGACATCCCCTTCATTTCGACCCCGATGGCACGATCAGCTTGGTTCAAGCTTGAATCGAGCTAACTAGTCTGCATGTGTCACGGTTGTAGCAAGCTCGTTTGGTTACGCTTGCTGCAAGTTTGCCCCGCTAAGCTGCAAGTATATTTCAAGCCATGTGCAACCTTGCCATTAGCTAGTACCCGCCAGTTGTGAGGAATTAGGGTTGACTCGCAGTGAATAATGTATTCGCAATTTATTATCACTTTTTGAAACAAACCTTCGGAAAATTACCCCATCTATAATGTGTTAGTGTTCTCTAAACATGCCATTTCTGACAAGTGTTTCAGTAACATTAGAGTATAATTTTCTTTGGTGAAAGTGTACTTTTATTTATATTTTATTCATAAATGATAATGTTTAATTTATAATTAATGCGAATAAATACGGGGAGAAAAATGTATGTTGGTAATGCTTAGTAAGAAATAGTTTTTATACAAAGTTTTATTAAACCGAATGCGCATGAATGTAGTGTGTCACTTGGGTGTGATTTTCTAGACTTAGTTAAGCTTTGTTCGAGTGGGGCGGAGGAATATCCCGGAAGTAGAACTCCAACACGACTTCAGAAAAGTTTGAAGTAACCGTGAACGGACTATACGTGAGAATACACAGGTGAGCTAGTCACTTGTTCCCCGGACTCCAGTCGCACTCGCCAACAAGATGGCGTCACTTGTCGCCAACGTGTCAGAGCGCCGTTAGCCAATCACCCCATGTATGATGTGTTTAGTTATATCCTACATATGCTATGCATCACAAGCGTTTTATATTTCTGTTAACATAAAAATATATTATTTTTCGTTAAATTGAAGTTTTACCTATGTTTTATTGTTTTTATGAAATTTAGCATAATCGTTACGAGAAATAAACATGTCTCAGATAATCGCTGTTTACCCTGTGCAATTTAACGTAATTTTAAAATAAGTAAAAGGGAAAAGTTCACCCAATCAGCGCCTATAATCTATGCACGGTTACTTAACACTTTTCTGAAGCCATGCTAAAGTTCTACTTCCAGGATATTCCTCCGCCTCGTGCAAACTAAGCTTAGTTAAGTCTAGAAAAAAGTACGCCAAAGGACAACTCACCGAGTCCGTGCGCACTCGACTGTAATGATATTTTGCACGAGAACTAATTCTTAGCAAGCGCTACCAACACACATGTTTTATTGCTGTTTTCATTCGTGTTTATTATAATTCGCCGCAAGCCGTTGGCTGTCACTAAGTGAAATTGGTTAACTGATATAGGCCGTTCACGATAAAGTGAGCACTTTTTAAGCACGTTGCAAAAGTCATTAACCAATGAAAAATATATCTCAATGCAGCCTCAGGCATTAAATTTTGAGTGTGGAGAAACCTACACATTGCGTTTATTGGTCGCATTGCAATGTTTATATTAAAAAAGCAGCAGGAAGATGGAAATTGGATGAAAGGAAACATTTGGAAGGGCCTTAAAAAGTGCTCACTTTATCGTGAACAGCCTATACAAACAGTGATTTTCCAGTGGTGTCGAGTAGTTGGATTTCACTGCGAATCAGTGATTTACCAGCTGTTCGCCGTTTCGTCTCTGTGTGTCTTGCGTGATCTTGAAGCTGGAAAATCACACGACACGGCAACCTTGCTCTGCGAGGCGAATCCACGACCACTGGCAGACTGCCGCAAGGTTGCATGCTGTCTGGGCACCGTGCAAAGGTTGCTCGGTGAAGTGATGGGGTTTGGCAGGGCAACGGAGATGCGAAAATGTACGCGGGCAAAGCGGCAGCACACTTGACGAACTGGCAGCCGGCCCAAGGCGTGCCCAATAATAGCCCTGCAGTCACCTTGGCGGTGAAATACCGCCCATTCCCGGGTCACTCAACCCGCCTGTCGAAACCCCTCCCCTCCTCCAGCTCTCACAACACTTCTACTCATCACCCTCGACTTCTTGACGCGCTTCGACGAACCCGCCTTGTCTACGCTCAATGTGGACAAAACACAGCCCAAGGTCAAGTTCTCATCCACCCCCTCCACAGCACTGGCACAACCCCTTTCTCTACGGGGGGTCGTCCCGGCCATCACCGGGGTCTGTGTTGTCCTGCAGGGGTGCAAGGGGGTGCGTCGAGGCGACCTTTTATTTTAAAGCTTCTTACACAATAGAAAACTTTAGCATTTGACTTTTACGTTTCCTTCCCTCTGACGAAAGCACCAATACACAATACTATTGTAAAGTCAGAGTTCAGACAATTGAACATCGGTTCTGCGAGCTTCGTAAAAGTATGTATCTTGTTATGTAAATAATTATGATATTATCCAGGAATGCATTTTACCTGCCGTTTTTAAAAATAGGCTTAAAATATATATTAAAAGTTTATTTCAAAACAGAAAACTCATTTTTTACTTTATTGAAATATGTCATTTCATATATTTTTTCTTCGCATTTTATTTATTTTTGCCATTTATTTAATTTAAGACGAGCTTTGTTTAATATGCCGAGATTAAAATCGCCCTACATTAAAACAACACACATTCCATATAACCTCTGTTAGATTCTCGATCAAAATGGCGGCTTGACTTTCAACTCTTCGAAATCGTCAAGTCAAGAGGGCTTAACTTTACCTTGGATTTATCGATTTCTCGCCAAATCTTCTATTACAGAAGGCGTATTGAAATTTCTCGCACGACTTATCCTAAATAACAGCTTCCCAAACTTTATCGAACTGCCATAACTTCGCTACATTTATTAATTTTTTAGGTAGTAACTGCCGAGGCGAAACGCGAGATTATTTCTTGCGAACGATTAGGAAGGTGACGATATCAACAGTAATCAATAAATACTGACCTCAGACAATGCACTAGACAATGCACTAGGCAATGCTCTGTGCTCTGTCGTTCCTAAAAAAAAAAACATGATACGAAACTGTATTTCCAGAGTATGGTAAAAATCTCATATGGCGGGTGAGAATCTGCCTTAACGGGCCGGGCGGTTAGCCTGCTCCCCTCCAACCGATGCGAACAGGGTTCAGTCCCCGGCCGGGTCACTCCGGATATTCGCAAGTGGGAATCGTGCCGGAGGATGCCACTGGTCGCGCGGGTTTTCTCGGTGACCTCCCGTTTACCCCGCCTCATCATTCCGATGGTGCTCCATACTTACCTCACCACCCTCATCGGTTCTCAAGATCTCGATGTCGAGAGTCGCCCGAATCTTCACTCACTCGCCAAGAGATGATCCCGTCCGCAACCCCTGGAGAGGTATGCACGGATACAGTATACTCAGGGTTATGTCTACATGGAACTCTCTTTGATCTTGAAGGCAAGACACACTTGTATGGTTCCAACGCTGGACCTTATCGGAATCTAAGTGGAAAATTACAACTAGTCAACATTTCAGTTGGTAAGAATAAACTGTTATTTTTAATAATTTCTCAAATGAACAATATGGATTGTAAAACCGGTTACACCTGTCGCGACAGACTTACTGGTACACAGTCAACGCGCGTCTTCATTGGCCTACGATCAGCCAATAAAAAAGTAGCAGAGTACAGTAAGTGTGTCCGGTGTAGCCAGGACCAATAGGGCGAAGGCAAGTAGAAATGCAGACACCAACACAACTGACTCTACTGTAGTGGAGAAGGTAGGCAGCTCACTTCAGCATTGTCTTCGGTGGCAGTAAATTTGTGCATTCCTCGAGGGGGATACCCGGGATCTGTGTTGGCCTGAAGGGATGCAGGGTGGTTCCTCGAGTACAACTTCGATGGCAGTAAATTTGTGCATTCCTCGAAGGGATACCCGGGATCTGTGTTGGCCTGAAGGGATGCAGGGTGGTTCCTCGAGTACAACTTCGATGGCAGTAAATTTGTGCATTCCTCGAAGGGATACCCGGGATCTGTGTTGGCCTGAAGGGATGCAGGGTGGTTCCTCGAGTACAACTTCGACGGCAGTAAATTTGTGCATTCCTCGAGGGAATACCCGGGATCTGTGTTGGCCTGAAGGGATGCAGGGTGGTTCCTCGAGTACAACTTCGACGGCAGTAAATTTGTGCATTCCTCGAGGGGATACCCGGGATCTGTGTTGGCCTGAAGGGATGCAGGGTGGTTCCTCGAGTACAACTTCGACGGCAGTAAATTTGTGCATTCCTCGAGGGAATACCCGGGATCTGTGTTGGCCTGAAGGGATGCAGGGTGGTTCCTCGAGTACAACTTCGACGGCAGTAAATTTGTGCATTCCTCGAGGGGATACCCGGGATCTGTGTTGGCCTGAAGGGATGCAGGGTGGTTCCTCGAGTACAACTTCGACGGAACTCACACACACTTGGGGGTCACACCTTCGGTTCACGCAATTATAGGCTGTTCACGATTAAGTGAGCACTTATGAAGGCCTGGTTACGTTTTTCTTCCCACTAATTTATATACTTCCGCCGCTTGTTAATGTAAACGCTGCCATGCTAGTAATAAACACAATGTTTACATTTCACCATACTCAAAAACAAAAGTCCGAGGCCACAATGAACTGTTTTTGGTGGTTATTATGTCTGATGAGACTGTCTCAAGAATTGCTCGTTTTCCCGTGAATAGTGTATACGACGCTTCCTTTGATGGAGTGGAGATATTTGGGCGGCATTTAACATCGAGGTCTTGCGAGCTGATGGGGGTGAAGCGAGTTGGGTATGCAGCAGCGCCACAATGCAAAGTTAGGGAAACGCGAGACCCCCGAGAAAACCCGCCTACCAGCGGCATCGTCCAGCACGATTCCCACTTGCGAATATCCGGGGGTGACCCCGCCGGGAGTCGAACACCGGTTCGCCTTCCGTGGTAGGAGAGCAGTCTAACCACTACACCACCGCTACCGCGCTGATTGGCGGGCGGCGGGCGTGCCATCATGATGCTGGTCACTGACTCCATTTTGCTGGCGCGTGCAGGTGCAGTTCGCGGTATAATCTGCCGTTCCATCCTGTGTGTTGAAGATTACGTTTTTTGTAAGTAGGGACAGGTGTATTTCGCGAAGATATTTCTGATCATGCTAGACTTCAATTTCCCACGTCCACGATCACAACTTCCGTTGGTTATTTGGGCTCGTGTCTACGTGAGAAGACATGTTCTTATTTGACTGGACTGATTGTAACAGACACTGACGTCCATGACTCGCCTGGAAAGACATTTGAAGCACGTAACATTCAAAGCCATCCAACAACGAAAGTGCATACGAACAAAAGTATTTTGTAGTAGGTACAACTGGTGTTGAAATATTTTTCGCGAAAAACACCTGTCCCTATTTATAAGACGTCAAAACAGAAATAGTTTCCCAGCTAGCTGCTAACTTTTTTTGAAAGTACGGTTTATTAATTTGACTTTTAATATGAAGTTCAGCGATTTCCCCCCCCCCCCCCCACAAAATTGTGTTGGATAATCCCTTGCAGAACTACGGAACAAATATTCATTGTGCTGGAGTTAAAACGTTCATAATGTTCTACTTCGAGAATTATATCATTAATGGCGGGGTTTATTAGGAATAATCAACGGCATAAGAGATCAACTTTATTACAGGGCATGCGTACTTATGTGCATGTGTATATGTGCATGTGTAATTAGTAGGGACCTGCAAAACTTTGCGTTATTTTGTTGCTACAGACTAAACTCCAAGACATCGTATGCTCGTTTGACTTCTATTGGCCAGCAACTTTTGTGGCACTTCGCTGAACCGCTTTTAGCCAACAGCAAAGCCTCGAAGGTTGAACCACCAATCGTCGTTAAAGCGGTCGCACGGGTACATGGCACCTTACAGTCTCCAGTAACCAATGGAATCGCGAGTTCCACTCATATAGGTATGAGGTAGTGAGATCTAGCATATCAACACATAGTAACGCGAATTTTGCACCTCGCTGGTACTTCGAGACGAAAGTATTTGCTCGGGCAGTGAGTGACAGGGAAGAACGCGGCTGCATTCTGTGTTAAGGAACCATCTCCCGTTGGCCCTGGAGAATTGCAGAGAGTGACTGATGCCAAGATGGCCGGACCAGGGATCGAAGGAATGGCCCTGTGAACACGAGTCCATCCTGTTGCAACCGCACCATCTCGTCCAGCAAGCGACGTAACCGGACAGGAAATTTTTTTGTAAGGCCGATAAAAAAAAAATATTCTAGTTAAATCGTTCGGTTCACGCATTCATTTGCGAGATTAAATGTTGCAAGCGTGTAATATTTCGATGTGCGCTGTAGTTGTGTTTAGTGCATTTTTCAAAGACGTTATAGGCTGTTCACGGTAAAATGAGCACCTTTGAAAACCCGGGCTGAAGATCTACTTGTAAGCTCGTTGTGTATTCTTCCGCCTTGTGTAAAATTAACATAGCCATGAACCTCAGCATTTTATTCGTGCGTCGATCAGGTGAAGCTGTGGAAATATTAGAAAAGTAAACATGTTAAAAATCTGGCAATTTTTTCACTTCGATGTATTAAAAAAAAAAACAGAAAGTGAAAGAAATAATTTAAATGTCCACAAGTGGTTACCAAACACTTGTTATTCGACGTTAAGATATGGAACTGCTTTCCCTCAGGGCGCTCTTTAAAATATATGCGGGTAGGAGTAGCGACTTTTTTCTAAGATTGATTTCAAAAGTGCTCACTTTATCGTGAACAGCCTTTACAATCAGTCATTCGTAAGTGGGAGGCATGGGATAACTTTCACGTATCGGATTACCCTCGGGAAGTCTCGCAAAGCTTTGGGTACTGATTCCTCGCTGCGTACAGTAGTCGCCATTAATATTCTTCATCAAGGATACGGTGAATTAACGGATTAAGAGGTATTTTTGATGAGAAAAGCGTTCTATGCAGTGCAGACTTCATTAACTTAACGTCAGCACATTTGCAGTTTCTCTTTGCTTATTGGTAGGGCTACTGATTTTTCGCGAAAAAATCGAGCACACAGTAGACTTTAATACTATATAAAGGCTGTTCACGGTAAAGTGAGCTATTTTTAAGGCCCTATTTACTGTTTCCTATCATCAATATTTTATCCTTAAGCCACCTTTTTAAATATATCTTACCCTGTACGTAATAAGCACAGCCTGTATATTCAACTGCACTCGGAATTTAACGTCCAAGGGTAAAAAAGGGTAAAATAAAAAATATTTTTTGACTATTATTCCAAGTGAGAGGGGTTTCAAAAGTGCTCACTGTACCGTGAATAGCGTATACACACCTCAACTACTGTCTTACCTCCATTGATTGCTGATGTCGTTTCCGCATATGACCCAGCGACTCAATATTCTATCATCCCGACACTGTGTCTTCGCGATTCGTCCGCAACCAGCTAACACTGACCAGAATATGTTTCGGCCAATCAAGAAAGTTGGGCGACCCCACAGCACTTTGAATCGTGTCATGTCTCGAAATCTTCTCGCGAAATATTGGTCGCGTCACTTCGCGAGAAAACATTTCGGCGCTTGCTTGATTCGATCAGAATTGCGTTACTCGGGTTGCAAATTCTCGGGCAGGTAAAACCACCGAATCCCGTGAGTGGTCTTGAGTTTGAAATGCAACGCGACGATAGTCTTTATTTTGCCCCGCGAGAATCGGGTTATCCCCGCATATCAGCTTGCACGAGGAAAGGCATTTGTCAGTCGCGTGTTCGAGGCGAGGAACATGCAAAGACGTGTCGTATTTCGGGGACCTTGGCGGCAACACGAAACCTTAGCACGACACCTGAGATAAAATACCTACAAAAAGCGTGTCACGGATTGGAGTTTCGCAGTACAGCCATTACAAAAAAAGCGACTTGAAAGTTTCTACAGATCAACGTTATCCTTGAAAATGCGAAACCGCGCCGCAATTGCTCTTAAATATTCCATAAACGCATTGTTCGTGATACGTTTCACTGGAAGTAGGTGTTAGTAATAATCAGAGACCTGCGAAATTCGCGTCATTATTTGAGGAAACGTTAAACTTGAAGCTCTTATACCTTTGCAATACGTTTGTCATTGACCCATTTTTTTTCTTTCGACACGCCCCGGGTAACTCTGCGCCAATAAACGACACTTCACAATCGTGTGCCCCAATCACGTGCAGGTTACTCAAAAAGGGCGTGACTTCACATACAGGCGGCAGCCAATGGAGAAACGACGCCGGCTCGAGCATATACAGTACTCCGAATTATAGCTTGATGCCAAGAAATAAACGCGAATCTGGCATGCCCCTAGTAATAATAACAATAAAAGGGTGCCATGTTCCAGCTCGGCTAATCTGCTGTAATATTCTTTACGTGTTCATGTCAATGAGACACTTAATTTTGGTGTGATGTGGTGTTCGTTAGTAGAGACCTGTATAATTCGCGATATTGTTGAGGGATCCCGAAAAAATTTCCGCGCGTGCTAGATATCAACACTCTACGGGCAAGCAAGCAGTTCTGTTTTGCTCACTGGCGATCTGTGTTTGTGAGAAAACATTTTCTTACTCGACGGGCCAATCAGAATTAGGTTACTCCGATACTGCACGTCTGTGATTCGCGGGCACAGAGGGGTGTCTAAATTCCCATTGTACAATGTAAGGGCTTGTAGTGGGGACCAAGACGGTCACGTTTTGCAAAGAAAATTATGCGCGGTAACGAACCGTTTCCCCTGACAATCAAAACACCACATCACATTTTCACATCTCCCACGTCTGCAACACACTGTAGATTGTTTATCTTCTGGGTCCACTAACAAGAAGGGCTCAATGTGACGACCAGCGACGTCTTACACAGACACGGCACCTAGGTATCATGTTCTGGTACACGCGATCACCAATATCTGGAAGTCCCGCCGCCAGCAGGTCTTCCTCTGATTCCACCGGGAGGTCTCGTAAACCAAGCCCTCCGAGTAGTCCCACAGGAAGAAGTCTAGCGGAGTCAAGTCGGGTAAACGTGCAGGCCAAGCAATCGGCGTATCTTGGACTTCTAGGTATTGGTAATCGTGTGTACCAGAGCATGGTACGTAGGTACTGTGTTTGTGTGGATGTCGCTGGTCGTCACATCGAGCCCTTCTTGTAAGTGGACCCAGAAGTAAAACAATTAACAGTATGTTGCAGGCGTGGGAGAGGTCAACATGTGATGTGGTGGTGTTTTTGTTTGTCGCGGGGAAACAGTACGTTTCCGCACATAAGTTCCTATGCAAAACGTAACCGTCCTGGTCTCCACTATAAGCCCTTACATTGTGTAATGGTATTTTAGACACATTATGTATATCGTCCAATGACGAAAGTGTATCTGAGTAAAAGTGTTATGAAATACAACTGATCTTGAGATTTTTTCGCTTGATTCGGGTATTCCTATTTATTACTTAAGGGCAGACTGAACTTCCAAGTTACTGTGGGTTTGACTGACTTTCATCCATTGGCCGAAAACGTATCTGTCACGCCTTGGAAAACTCTTGGGCCAATAATATAATATCAGCGACAGAATGGCCTATCTCTTTAAAGAAGCTCAAGCATGTAGGTGACGTTTATTAAAGCGCAGCGGCCAATGAAACCCCAGACTGTGCTCACGTGTTTGTTGGCTCTCCATCCTACGACGTTATGATATCTCTGGTAGTTCCACAGGGGATAGGTGAAAGTGTGTGTGTATTTTGGTGTGTATGCGTGTGTGTGCATGGATTGGTGTTATTTGGTGTGTGGATTGGTGTATGCATGGGTTTGTGGATTAGTGTGTGTATTTATATGTGTGTGCATGTATGTGTGTGTGAAGTTAATGATTTAACACGTTTCCCCATCAAACTAAACCTACGCCTTTCGATTATTCACATTTCCCATTAATGGCTTCTCTGTGACATTTCTCAAGTAACAATATTGTATCTAATTAATTTTCCCCTAAAGGGTTCGAATCCCTACCAGGGGCGCTTCATAGTCCATTAAAATGGATAATTTTCAAAACAAGTTAATACTCAATTCAAATCAAATGTCAGCAAAAGCTTACTTTTCAAAAAGGATAAACTCCAAGAAACCATTAAACTCCAAGAAAGTGTTAAGGTTCACGAGCATATAGAAAATATTAAAGTGTATGACTGGTTGAACTGTAGAAAGGAATAAAGTGTGGAAGATGTTAAAGATTAGAAAATGTCAGAGTTCGAAGGTTAGCAAAGATAAATAAACAACATTTAAAATACTCTGTCCGGGACTCGAACTCTGTGCCATTCCACTCACCATTCGTCAGAGTTCCCGTCCTGTTGGCTGTCCGAGCCTCGATGCCCGGCAACACAACTCCTGAGATCTCTGGTAAGCCTGCTGGATGCAAGGGGGGGGGGGGAAGGGATATAGGTTAAAGTGTGTGTGTGTGTGCATGTGCGCGTGTGTGTAGTGTGTGTAGGAACATTACCCCCTCCATGCCTACTGGGTTGTGAAGTGCTGGCTGATGTGACAAGATGACAGTTGCTGCCCAGTTATCAGGACGTCAATACATATGGCTGTGCGACATTTCACTTTCCGACGAGACCATATGCGAGATTGCGTAAGTAAATACAATCCCCCCTTCCCTATCTCACTTGTGTCATTCAATGCATAAAATATTACGTTTCTCGCTTGGGAATCGAACCCAGTAAACCAAAAATTAACATTACATTAATTACTCTAAGCAGGAATACAACTCAAAAATAAAGATTTTTTAAATTCGAAAATAAAATAATATTAAATGTCCAAAGGGTTAAGTGCTCAAAGGATTCTCAAAGGGTTAAGTGCTCGAAGGGTTAAGTCCCCAAAGGGTTAAGTGCATAAAAGGTTAAGTGCTCAAAGTTTAAAAATAAAGGTTGTTTAATGCACGTTTGACTCTATTGCTCTTATCTACATCGGGGGAGATATGTATATCATGATTTTGGTTACTATAGCTTAAACAGTTCTGAAATTATGATTAACTATGCTTATAAAAGGTCTTAACGCATAATTGAGCTTACCAGAAAGGGCTTAAGGCATAAATGATGGTCTGCCTCAACCAGCGACCAATCACAGCATAGGGTGAAGGGCGTAAGAGGAGCGACACGCCTGTAGCCTCGCCTCCGGGATCCTCTCACATGCTATAAAAATTCACCCATCCCCTCCCTGTGTCATTCTAGCGTTAATCCAAAATCCCGTCGCTCCCCTACTGATGTAATATGCTCATTGCTTGCTTGCCTCAGTGGAGGGCGATGTTTCGGCGCACGTTTTGTAGTATGTTTCTCATTGGACCAGGGTTCTCCGTGTATGAATTTTTCAATTCTAGCTTGTCCCAAAAGTAATCCACGTATTTTTCAGGTCTCTGAGCCGAGGCTGTTTAGAGTTACGAGACGCGCGGCGATTGTTCCGCATCTGTATTCGGGGATATTCTGTGGCTCTAGAGGTGCCTAAGACTGCTGCTGTTCGTGACGTCCTCTTCATTCACTGCTGTCGACAGCAGATTTGAGAACTTTATCGCGAAGGAGAGAGGAACGAGAGTGATTTAACATCCTCTACAGCCAGCCAGCGCCGCGATATGGAGAAATTCCATTGTTTGCCGAATTTCCCCTCCAACACTCCTACGGGTGGGGGGGGGGGGGGCTGCACACATACATACACACATTCTTACTCTCTCTATATCTTTCTCTGTCCACCTCATTAATATGGATGCCGAACTTGTTCGATTGCCATAAGATATGACGCCTCACTAGCCCCTCGTTGCTGTTCCCCAAAAATTTCTTCATCGTTCCCACTAGTGGTTGAAACCAAAATATAACCACAAAACACGAAACTTGTTTTTATTGGAGCCCGCACTTTTCTTTGCTTTTTTACTCTGAAAATCAAATGTTCCATATTAATGCAGCAAACTCGTTGCACATTTATTAATTTTATTTCTTTGCATAGATTGTATCTGCTGATATATATATATATATATATATATATATATATATATATAGAGAGAGAGAGAGAGAGAGAGAGAGAGAGAAAAAAAACAACATGGCATATATTATAACTAGAGACCTGAAAAATTCGCGATTTCAGTGACCTGCAGGGTAGACTCTACAGTCTTGTGTACAGATATACCTACATCAACAGTACATTGGTTGGCTGCTGTCACAATGGAAGACGACAATTGTACACCGTTCTTCAGGAGGTGTCAATGGTTTAAGTTATATAAACGCACCTAGCTTGTCCCAAAATGAATCCGCGAATTATCCAGGCCTCTAATTGTAACGTCTGGTTTACCCTGGCTGGCACGAGTCAGTTCACTGAGAAGTATACTTTGCACTTTAGTTGTTTACATATTTAGTTCTGTTCGTAGCTCAGTTTCCAATTACCAACGTTCTATTAGTCATATCTACAGCTCACCGGACATGTGCCTCATTTGTTCGCAATCAGCAACCGATCTGACAGTATCCAGGAACGCCGAATTTCCCGAGAAAAATAGTTCCTGTGTATTTGTATTTCGAAACGTTTTAGCTTAAGCTGGGTCTACGTTAGCATCAGGCACTTGGGACACTCTTTATACGGTAACAAGCATGTTTTGATTGCAGCGGCTCCGGTACAAGTTCCGCGATAGTTTCACTCGTATGTTACACGTGTAAACCCCAGTTTTCTTGCTGTAACTTACACTGAATCTCATTGTGCAAGTTCGATTGGTTGCCCGTGGTCGCTGCACGCTGTCATATTTATATAGGTAGTTCACGGTAAAGTGAGCACTTTGAGGCCCTAGTTACTTTTTCCTTTCAGCCGTATTTCGTCTTTCAACCACCTTTTATAAATAAATATTGCCATTTGAGTAATAAACACAGTGTGTATGTGAGACTGAAATAAAACATATTTATTCACTATTATTTAATTTGAGAGGGCTTTCAAATGTGCTCACTTTATCGTGAACAGCCTATAAGGAAATATGTGCAATGTATACGTGTGCTTCTTAAAGCCCCATTTGTGTATAAACATCTACCCACATGTCAATTTAAGTTGCATGGGTAGTTGTGCACATGCATGATGCTAGTGGACCTAGCATTAGACCCACTTCTGAGATTGTGTGGTTTTAATTAATGCTCAGTCTAATCCGCCAAGCTGAATTTTCCATTTATGTGCTATAACATTATTTTCAATGAAAAATGTATTACAGAGCGTTTAGGCTACATTTTAAAAATGCCTTCAAATATAGCCGCCAAGTTTTACTCGCGCGTTCTGGTAATAGTGAGACCGCGAGAATTTAATAATAATTTAAATTGTTCAGTCCCGAATGTATTAGCTCAATGTTGCAACCTATCAATATTTCTATGTGCACTGCCCTCGCGCCATGCGTGCTTGTTGCGACCAGTGATATGTTTGCTGATATCAGCATTGGCCATTCACAAATAAGAGGCGCAGGCACTTCAACAATTCAGACATCTTACAGGCGGGGGCGCGGTGGAGTGGTGGTTAGACCACCTATATCCTCTCTGTTTTAATTCATGGTAATTATAAGTGAAGTATTATAATGTATAGTTAAATCATAAGTAGAAGTCCAGTTTAAAGGCTGTTCACGATAAAGTGAGCACTTTTGAAATCGTCCTTAACAAAAAGGCACTGCACCTGACTGCATATGTATATTATAACGGGCGCACTTGGTGATATACGCCCAGTAAAGTTGGTAACGATGGATCGAAAATAGTTCCATATCTTAACGTCAAATTAAAAGTGTTAGGCAACCATTTGTAACAACTAAAATTATTATTATTTTTTTTGTAATTTTTCAAATTCATTTTCACTTGATCGACGCATGAATAACGTGACGAGGCCCATAAGGCGGAAGAATACATAAACGGGCATACAATTAGATCTTAAGCAGGGCTTTCAGAAGTGCTCATTTTACCGTGAACAGCCTTTGACAGAATCTGAGATACTTTCACGTAAACACAAGTATAGAAAGGTTGTGAGGAAACAACCAAATCACGTAATGCATGGAGGGGGGGGGGGGTATGTTTTTCCGAAGGTGTGCAGTTGCCGCGAAGAGACTATAGTCTCGTCTCAAGCGAGGCGAGGCATGACGTCATGCGCGAGCGGACCAGGGTCCTGGCGCGGAGGGGGGAAGTAAGAGGGGTGCGAGCTCAGCCAGGCAAGGTCTAGAGCAGGCAGGCTGGGGACAAGGACTCGCTGGCCTCGCGCGCCGCCCGGCATACGCCACTGCGACCTTCATCGCAGCTCTGTCCTTCGCCAGGTTCGTTGCCCAACTCCGCCGCCGCTTCCACCTCCTCTCCATCCACCCCTCCGCACCTACTTCCCCTCCTCGCGTCACCTACCCTGCCTCGCCCATTACCTTCTCCCCGCACATAACACTTGCGCTCGTCCCCACCCCGTTCTCACACAGTCGTCGACAAGGTACGCCCATCACAGCGAAATCTATCGATACCCATTAAAGCAATTACAAATCGTTTCCTAGTTGTTACACTGCGGGAGCTTAAGTATTTTATACTTTTTTTTTTTTTTAATTATGCGTTCTCACAGATTTACAGGAAAAAAATTATTGTTTCTTAATTTTTACTATGTTGCTTGGCCATGTTGTTGACGATAGCGTAATGTCTGGATAGTTTGGATTTCTGAAATGTGTTGCAATTCTCGGCAGAACATCGTAACCTTCTGATCCCGCCCATAATTCAGTTTATTCCACTGTTGAAGGTGGTCCACAAGTGTTCAAATATCCTAAAGATTTTTAAACGGTACGTGTGAGTATAATAATATTTGTACTGCAGTTTTAAGAAGTTCAGGATATATCCGCCAGAAGCGCTGTAAGTACTCAGTAGCGCCAACTTAGTAGTTCGAAGTGATGCAGTAGTTGTGCCGACTAAGTTGGCATGCGTGGAGAGGGCCAAAAAAAAAATCATTAGCGACAGCTCAATAACATTGCTGTTGCCACTCTGATATAGCCTACACCTTATCGACTCTATGGTTGTCGACAGTCGATTCGCACATGCGAAAATCCGGAAGCGACCCCGCCGGAAGTCGAATCCGGTTCGCCTACTTCTAATGAAATTGTAAATTAAGAATGACACGGATTCCTCAGTCACATTAAACGCACATTTAACTCGGACATTTCTTATTCACATATTAGTAAGCCCAGCTAATAAAATCCCTCCAAGGTGGCAGTAGCAGGTCTCTGCCAGACATACCTGAAAGTAACACTGATAAGTCATTCCTATACAAAACGTAGTGAGAACCAATAACTAAAATTATTGCCTAATAATATAAAATGAAAATATTTAAGATTAAAATTTAAGGTGTATTAGATTATAATTTTAATTAGATTTTTTTTATGGAAAGTAGTGTTATTATTTAATTCAATAATAATTAGAAATAATTCATTTTCTTGGCGCTCCGTTTTAATACCGTTTTGTTAAGCCATAAATAATTAAATCAATAACATTCTTGACGGTATTCTGGTAGCCTGCCTTAAAAAGTCATAATAAGACCACTGTTATCGTACTTGTATTGAAGCATGCTTTTATTTGAAGGAATGTTAAATGACTGCTATACTACAGATACATTTCTTCATAGTTTAAGACCGGGTTAAGTTGAACAATTGTGTCGCATTTAGGCTTATAGCCCTTTGACGCATGGACTATATCTAATACTTTTAACTAAACAACTTAGTAATTTTTAAAGTTATTTTAAGTAAATATTTACATGCATGCGTATTTTTTGCTTATAAATTTATTTGCTGACAATCTTAATTTTATAATTTTCGTGTGTGTGTGTGTGTGTGTGTGTGTGTGTGAATATGAAATGTATGTATGTATGCATGTAAATTTATATACGCATATGGTCATATACATCATCGGAAAACCTTGCTGGAAAGTAAATACGTTTGTGACAGCCTGTTTCTAGGCCGGTTCTAGAGATAAGAGTGGAGAAAGTTTTGCTGTAAAAAAGTGCCTGCTCTTTCTTATGTTAGACATTTTTTTTTAACATTCTTGATTTTTATACGGTTGCCATGTAAGGATAGTAAGTCCGTTAAAAAATAATTAAATTTGCACAGATTAGGCTCTATATAGCACACGCATTATTTTTAACAAGGCAAACAAGAAATTACACGTTTTAAGTTAATGTGCACTCAGCAAGAATGTCAGGATTCGTCTTAAAACACGTGCCAATGGAGTTTCAGTAAAAATCTGAATAGAATAACGAAACTGCATCGGGCGCAGACACGTCGCAGCCAGGGATATTTACCCCGCCTGCGCCACGGGTACTTGTATTATCGCGTTCGTGGTGTAATTACCCCGCTCCGCGTGTGACATTGAAGTTTCAGGGGCTATTTTTAGTCGGCGACTCTTTCACCCCCCGAAACCCCCTTGTTTTTCTTCTCCCGCGCACGCGAACGCCGTGTAGCACTCACGCAGGCAGCCACGTGCTCACGATAGCGCTGGCGTGCGTAAGCGGGGCTGAATATTCAAGGTCATGTCACGAGATAGCCGCCCTCCCCCCCCCCCCCCGTCACTGTGGCGATGGCCCTGGCTTATCAGACGTGCAGGGGTGAACCACCCCTACCTTCTTCTCCCTTCCCTTCTTCAACGTGGCACGTACTGCAGTGTATATCCTGTCTACGGTAAAGTGAGCACTTTTTAAGGCCCTTCTATTCCAGTTTCAATCTTCCTGCGTCTTTTTAATGTAAACATTGCAATGTGACCAATAAACACAGTGTATACATTTCACCATCCTCAAAATTCAATGCCTGAGGCTGCAGTAAGATATATTTATTAGTGGTTAATGCCGGTTGGAGGGCCTTAAAAAGTGCTCACTTTACCGTGAACAGCCTATAGCCTGGAATGGGAACTGCGTTCTAGACTGCGCCCACAGTTAATTTAGTATTGGGGCCGCGGTGGCTGAGCGGTTAGCTTGCTCGCCTCCCACCAAGACGGACAGGCTTCAATCATCATTCCCGGATTTTCGCAAGTGGGAATCGTGCCGGACGATGCCGGTGGTATTTGGGTTTTCTCCGGGATCTCCCATTTCCCCCGCCCTTGCATTCCGGCGGTTCTCGACTCAGTTTGGTATCATTCCGCCGTGTGTAACATTAACCCGTACGGCCACACATTAATTTGTGAGCGGAAGTGTTGCAATAGCGTAGTATTTTGATGCATACTGAACTGGTGTTTGGTGCACTTGTTGCAGCCAGTGAACAACGCGCTGCGTGTTCAATGACGTCAACATCAGCCACTCACAAACGAGGGGCGTGGTAATGTTCGCCAGCCACAATACCATGTCGGGAAGACTACCAAGGCATTGGGTTCTGATTCTTTACTGCCTACAGTACTGGACATAAATATCCTTCGCTGCGTACAGTACTGAACATAAATATCCATCACGCGCTACATGCGCACGTTCGTGGACACAGTGACTGGACGGGTTAACCTTTCAGACCCACTTTAATTTATTGTTTCATGTGTTTCAAACAAAAAAAAAATATTATGATGCGTGCTGTACTTAGGTCAACACAACACTTGTTTCGTTGTCACAGCCAATGAGCTGTAGGTTATATGTCCGGCTACAGTAATATGAACCAATTACGACCTGGATCAGAGAGACGGTTCGCGACTCATTTGCCCACATGTAAGATCTTCGGTTATTGAGCTTCGCAGTGTACAGTACCCACCAAAAATTATCTACACGTGCGTAATGTACGCAGTTGTGTACACTGGGTTTGAACGGGTTAAGTGGCTATTTCTCCTGTGCATCATTAAGTATAGGTTATTCACGGTAAAGTGAGCACTTTTGAATGCCCTCTCATTTGGAATAATAATTAGTAAATATATTTAATTTCAGCCTTAGACGTTAACTTCCGAGTGCGAAGGAGTATACACGCTGTGTTTATTACTTACAGAGCTATGTTTATTTTTAAAAAAAAGGTGATTTTAAAGGATTTAGAAATTTCTGAAAGGAAAAAGTCACTAGCGCCTCAAAACTGCCCACTTTACCGTGAACAGCCTATAGTCCGTCGTTCTGCTATTAGAGTGAGAGGGCGAGCCAGGAAGAAGGATAGGTTGTGGAGGAGGGATCTTAACCCCCTCCAATCCCCTCCTGTGTAAGATGAGTTGGGAGCCGATGAGGGTGAGATGAGGAATGGAGCAGCGCCGGATTGCAAGGGCGGGGGAAACGGGAAATCCCTGAGGAAACCCGCCGACCAGCGATTCCCGTTTGTACTCCTGTTCGCCTTGGTGGGAGACGAGCTATCTAACTGTTCAGCCACTGCTGCCTTTTGCGTGTTAGTGTACGACCACAAAGCAAGTAAGATAAAGAGACGAAGCTCAATACTGTTTTGGTGGGTCGTTATTTTCCTCTATGTTTGGGCTGTTAGGTAGAATTTGCTGCCAACCGTATAACTCTTAAACATAATTATTTCAATTGTCAGACATACGTTTTAGTTACTGCTATTAACAATTTGGTTAAAATGTAATTAAATGCTGTATTTACAAACGGTAACATGGAACTAAACGTGTGTTTAACAATTGATGGTAGAGAATGCACAGGTTGGCTACTCTGTTAACTGCGCAATCGTTTATTAAAACGCTAATTGTGTGTATTTCTTCCTTTCAAGAAGGCATTGTCGTTGATATCAATAACTCTCGCACCATTTATTGTCAGGAAATCAGCATTTGAAAATTCAATGAATCCCAATTCCAATTCCTGCAATTGTTTGCAATCTTCAACTCCGCCTTCTCCAGCAACGAACATGGCAACGGAAACAAAACAGTGCAAAGCTCAGGCGATGACAGTGCATACCTACGTCAAAATTATATATTTTATGAATGATGATAAGAATAATTCAACTTAATTTACTTGTGACTTAAGTATATTTAGAAATAAAATGATGGTGTTTATAAGATATGCAGCTTTCTTTATTAATGAGTAGAGACCTGAACAATTCGCGATTTCAATGACCTGCAGTCTAGACTCTACAGTCTTATGTACAAATATGCCTACATCAACAGTACATTGGTTGTCTGCTGTCACAGTGGAAGGCGACTATTGGGCCAGCCTTCTCCAGAGATGTCAAACACCACGTGGACCAATTGCTAAAGTTATATCTATTAATGAGAATTATTTTAATTTTTTCAACAGTTGGTGAAGTCATTCTACCCTAAAATTTAGCGGTCCACGAAAACCCTATAGATAGAGCCACGAGAATTTCGCGAATTCATTCGGAGGCGAGGTAGACTCCAAACCCGTGTTCTTTTCTCCTGATGTTTTGATTGGACGACAGTCGTTTAGACACGCCCATTTTAACTGTGAGCCAGTAATAAGCATAGAGGATCATTAGTGTGCGTGTTTAACAGTCCCGTACAGAGGCCTCGCTTGTTCATAGCAACCAATAAGCAAACGATATTGTCTAGATTGTATAGAGGGCTGTCCAGCCTAGCTTGCTGCCAACTCAATCCGCGAAATACTCGTGGCTCTACCTGTAGATAGGGACGTGCAAAATTCGCGTTATTATTTGGCACCAGGCTAAACTCCACAGTATTGTAAATAGTTGAGCGGGCGTCGTTTATCCATCGTCTGCTGCATACATATGAAGTCGCTCCCTCCCCAACTGAATTGCACGTGATTGGGGCACACAAATGTGAGGTGTTCATTTATTGGCACAGAGTCATACAAGTGGTGTAATATAAATAGGGATAGGAAAATTTCGCTGGTTCAATGACCCGTAGGCTAGACGCCACAATCCTGTGCATACCCGAGTCTCAGTAGTTAGATCACACTGGCTGCTGCTCCGGAGAGTAGACAGTGTTACTCCACACCTGGCAGTGTACTATTCGCTACTTGTCTCCTTGCGAGTCCAATCACGAACGAGCTGCAGAGGCACACGTGTGTTTCATGTTTAACCCCTCCCCAAATAATGACGAGAATCTAGCAGGTCTCGACGTGTAGAGCTCCGAACCCCTGTGTACGACTGCAAGGTAGCGGCAGGGTTATCGCGTCGGTTTACAAACCCGCGTCTCCTGTGAAAGAGGGGTGAGGGGGAGGGGTGGCCGCCGCCGGCAATCGACCGCGCCGTCTCTATACGTGTGGGTCCCTGACCTCCAATCAGGCCACGCCCCTCACACTGCGCATGCGTGAGTCGCCACCCACTTCCCTTTCACTCGCGCCCCCCCCCCCCTCGACAACGGCTACGGATCGTACAGAAAACATTCGCCTCCCCGCGCTACCGCCGACGCACTACACACTCTTTAAGTGGCTAAAGACCGTTCACGATAAAGTCAGCACTTTTTAAAATCAACCTTAGAAAAATATCACTTCTCATATCTGCATATGTTTTAACGGGCGCACTGAGTGGCATGCGCCCAGTAAAGTGGATAACAATGAATGGAAAGTAGTTCCATATCTAAACTCCGAACAAAAAATCTTGAATAACCATTTGTGATATTATAACTTAAATAATTTCTTTCGGTTTCTGTTTTTTTTTTAATGCCTCGAATTGTAAATAATCACCAGGTTAGTGAAATATTAATGATTCTAATATTCCAAAGTTTCACCTGCCCGACGCTTGAACAAAGTTATGAGGCGCATGGCAATGTTAATTTTGCAAGCATAAGGCGAAAAAATACACAACGTACACACAAGTAGATCTTAAGCAGAGCTTTCAAAAGTGCTCATTTTTCTGTGAACTGCCTATATAGTCTATTCACGGTTTCTTTACACTTTTTGTATCAAAGCTTTGAAAAATCGCCCCATGTATGGCGTGTTTGATGGTTTCCTAAATATGTCATACACATATCACAAACGTTATAGAATTTTGTTCATATAAAAGTATCTTGTGTTTGGTTAAAATGAACTTTTACTTGTATTCTATCTATTAATTGTAATGTTTAATTTATAATTCATTTTAATAAAATCAGCGAGAAACAGGTGTGCTGGTAATGCCTGGTAAGAAATAGTCCTTATGCAAAATATTATTACATTGATTGCGCAGAAATACGGTGCGTTGTCCCATTGGTGCAGTTCTCTAACCTCACTGAAGCTTTGTTTCCATGAGGCGGAGGAATATACTGTAAGTAGAACTAGCAGGTGTTCAGAAAGTAGTTGTAAGTATAGCCGTGAATTGACTACAGAATATTTCCATCTTGGGTTTAGCAGTTTTCGCGCTATGCTTTCTTTTTCTGAGGATCTATCGAAAATTTTTGATACGACAGAACACTGGTAAATGTTTCCCAAACTTTCTGGAATTTGTTCAAGCCTCACTCTCCTTCATTATTGTAACAGGTAACAGCCGAGAAGAAAAGAAAATCCAATTTGTATACGTGAATGATTACATATATGTGATAACTAAGGAAGTGTTGTGCGAATGTCCGGTATACCGAAACAAATTGAAAAATGAAAACTATAATTTTCGTTTCGGTAAGAAATCTGGCTGCCCAAAGCTGTAACGAAACGAAAATCCTCAATTTCGTCAAACATGTGGATGCGTAACACGTGTTCATTTAGTGCAACAGTTATGGCATTTTTTGTCTGTTTACCATATTATTCGTGTTAATTATTTTAATCAAAATAACTCATAAAACATCAATTTAAATTTATGTAGGAACGACCGTGTTAAATACTACATATTCTGTATTATTTGGTTTGGGTTGGCAACGGATCTACCATAATGAGTGAGTGAAGAGATTTGGGCTCCTCTTGACAGTTATGTTTTGAGGGCCGATGAGGGCGAAGTGAGGTGAGTATGGAGAAGCGCCGAAATGAAAGGGCGGGGGGAAACGGGAGAACCCGAGAAAACCCGCCGACTAAACGGCATCGTCCGACACGGTTCGCACTTGCGAAAATCAGGAGTGAACCCGACCGGGCAGGGATTGAACCCCGTTCGCCATGTTGGGAGGCGAGCAGTCTAGCCGCTCAGCCACCGTGCCAGTAGAGGCGATACTGCATTATAAATGCCGGCTGGTGTCGCCCTTAGTAGCGCGACGATCGATTCTATGCCCCCACACAAACCTGCCTCTAGTTGGCGGACGAATCCACCCTTCCCGATGCGCGCGCATCTACTTTTGTCGCGCTTGAGGGGGGGGGGGGGAGGGTGCCGTTAACATTTTGTATGTGACTGTACCGGCGCTGGTACAATCCGGTCGTAATTGCGTGGGACCGGCGAAAGTGGACAAGCCGGCCGTGACACTGGCGTGCTACAAAGTCAACAAACGATATCGCCCACGAACAGATAGCTAGCTACGTGGGGGGGCTTGCTGTTGTCGGACATCGCTCTGGGTACAGTCGCTTCCTCCGCATTGTGAACACCAATTAGTGATATCAGTTGGTGAACAGCAAACAAGTTTCGCAAACAAAGGAAACTAGTTTGGCAAACATTTTCGTGTATCACTACAAGTAAATAAGTTACCGTATCTTAACGAGCTATTGTTTTAAGAAGCCGAAAAAAAAATTTTTTGTTGCGTATAGGCTGTTCACGGTAAAGTGAGCTCTTGTTAAGGCCCTTCTAGATTTTTCCTTTCATCCAATTTCCACCTTCCTGCTGCTTTTTAATATAAACATTGCAATGTGACCAATAAACACAGTGTATACATTTCACCATCTTCAAAATTTAGTGCCTGAGGCTGCAATAAGATATATTCATTAGTGGTTAATGCCTGTTAGGAGGGCCTTAAGAAGTACTCACTTTACCGTGAACAGCCTATACATACATGTCTATTACAGTTACGAAGTCTGCATTACTCGCTCGTTAAAATTTAACATTAATTAGTTTTACACATTCCACAGTGACGTGTTTTCAAATTTGCTTTAATATATTTTTCGTGTTACAAAAATTATCTGTGAAACTAGTTTCTAAATAATATTTTGAAAAATGTGAACAAAAATATATAGTATGAAATACTATAGTAGTAGCGCCGCTGTAACTTACGATTTGGGAGCTCTGCCAATGTCGGGCCACTTATCCCTGGGAAATGAAACAATTGGACTACGGTCGTGCGGGAGACGGGAGGAAATGCCTGCAGATTTGTCTGTCCGCGTGTTAGATACCTGTGCTTGGTGCTTTACAAGTCGTTCTGCCTCTCTCTTTCACTTGGGTAGGCGGAGCCGAGTCCGTTCTTATGCTAGCACGACTGTAGTTGCCGGGTGTCAGTTATGAAGCTGCAATCATTCGCTATTCATGGTCGTGTTTGGAGACGTAGTAAGAAATAATAATTTGTTCATTCTTACTTGAGATTAAGGTTTTGATATGTTTACGCGGACATTTATATTAAAGGCATTTATTGTTGGCAATAATAAATTACATTTAATTTTTCATTCGTAAAAAAATGGAGAACTGGTTGGGATCGAGCCTCCGTCCATAACGTGCAGTATCTAACACGTACGCTGCACAGCCGCTTTATTCATTACTCTGAATCGTCATGTGATGCAAATATTTACTTAAGCGCTCGTGAAGTCATAGACCAGCAAGCGTTTCGCAATGTAAAATATTGCGTGCTTGGAAAAAGTGCGTCGAAACTGCTTTCCGAAGTTGAAAAGCTAATTTTATGCATAGGGATAGGAACATTTCGAAATTTCTCATTTCAGGACAAGATAGACGTCAAACACGTGTACACTGAAGTTGACTTTGCAATTGGATAGCGGTTTATTATACACGACCTTGACGACTCTGAGCCAATAGCAGACTTGCAAGGAAACAAGTAGCAAGTGCCATATGCCAGGTGTGGAGTAACATTGGCTACTCTATGGAGCATCAGCCAATGAACAAACATCTGAGACTCGATTGTACACATGACTGTGGAGTCTAGCCTACAGGTCATTGAACTCGCGAATTTTTCCTAACCCTACTTATGTCTATATGAAACACAGTTCCTATTACAGAAGTTGTAGTTTATGAGGTCATATCTGGTCACGAGTATCTGTCGTTTTACAACATCACGAAGAGAACCTGTGAAGCAGTGAAATACCGACACCGTAATTAATCAGCAAATCCACAAGTGATTCCAAGTAAGGCAATTTTCTCTGGTTTGATCTCAATTTTGTTCCATTTACAATTATTGAAGTGTATAGTGTGTGTCGGTGCGTGTAAGGCTCATGTAATTTGTAACAAGGGCATTTAAGAGTTCGGTGAAACTTCAGCTCAGATAATCACTTAGCAGAATACAATGCTAATAAAACGCGATATCAAATTCATATAATTATGTAACTTTATAAATTTAATTGATGTGGATTTCGCGATTTCATTCGATAGCACGATATACTTTAAGTATATAAGCATTAACGTAACGTTTCTGATTGGTAGAAGGTAGTGATTTTCCGCGAAAAAATATGAGTAGACGGTAAACTTTAATGCTACAAGTACCAAGCAACAGTTCGTCTATTTCCATTGTTTGCCGTCTACTTTGGAAGGCCTTTTCATATTCGACCGGGCCACTCAGAATTCGGACACTCGGCAATGCACCTACGTGATTCGTGTGCAGCCAGTTAACACGTGTCGAAAAGTAATTCAGCCAATCAACACAGGTAAACGACCCAACAGTGTTTTAAAATACAACTTGCCTTGAAATATTTTCGCGAAATTTCACTACCTCTACTGATTGGACCGCCGTTCTTTTGAAACCCTGTGTGCGACTCCGGCCGGGCCGACAATAAACGGGGAGAAATATCGTGACATTCATGTGCAGCCCTAATAAAAAATAAAAAGAAGTCCTCCCACCAAAGTCCCAGACTGTGAATAAACTAATGTGGCTCGGTTATGTAAAAGGCTGATGATTTCAAGGTAGTTTCCAAATGAATTCGAAAACTTCTCAGGCCTGTAATTATGGCCTAAAACCGGATACGAAGCCGTAAACAGGATGGCGGGACCGGAAATCGAACCCAGGTCCCTCCGTATTCGAGACAATTTTGTTACCACCGTGCCACTTCCACGCTGTGAAATATCGTAATAAATGTGTTCAAGTTTACTTATAATCACATACTGAACCCCGAATGTAAGGGAATTGATTTAGCTATCCGCTTGCCAACCAGGGTCTACAGTGGCTGAGCGATTAGCACACTCACCTTCCACCAAGGCGAACTGGGCTCAATCCCCGGCCGGGTCACCGGATTTTCGCAAGTGGGAATCGTGCCGGACGATTCCGTTGGTCGGCGGGTCTTCTCCGGGGATCCCCACGCTTCTCCCGGCCCTTCATTCGGGCGCTGCTCCATATTCACCTCAATCACCCTCATCGGCTCTCAAGACCTCGCTGTTAAGAGCCGCCCAAATCTCTTCACTCACTAACGCTTGCCAACCCGCAAACGTAAGTTCAGTTTCCAGCTTAGGTGTGATTTTTTAAAAATGTTTTTAGATAAGGTAATACATACGAAGTTACCTCCTATTTTCTTACGTAGCTACTGCAGAAATTAATATATGTGTTTATTGACGTCGCAAAAATGAAATAATATAAAGATTTTTAAAACGAAACGTTCATTTGTTTCTTGTCCCACTTTATATTTATTTACCTTCTCTGGTTTTTGTGTTTCTGCTCAGCTACATCTGGGAGAGTTATTCTGAAAATATATCACCGTATGCACATACGATGTCGACACAAGCGCCTTTCAGATTTGTTCCTCACGCAACTATTTTTCATCGTTCCGTTGTCCAGTCATGCAACATTCACGCCGTGCATAATTCAGTTTGCTGAAATATTGGAAGACCGTTCTGCGTCTCAGTGTACATGGCAGTAACAGTTATCGGCGTTGGACAAAACAAAAACGTTTTTATGTATGTGCCATAAACTGTTCAAACTAAAAATATTCTACTTTATGTCGTTACTTGAAATTATGTAAACAGTAACTTTATATTTCCTTCATAATCACTTTAGAACCACATTTCTAATGTTTTGCAACACGCAAATAAATTTAACAAAACCGTTTTGAAAACCAAACAAATTAAGTTAAAGAGCGCTGTCTTAGTTCGTTCTGAGATGTACTTAGAAAAAGTTATTTTACAAAATTTTAGGGACAGTCACAAAGAAAAACTATGCATAAAATTCCTCCTACCTATAACTTTTAGAAACTGCAAGATTATTTCTCTGTGTTATTATGTAGATTGAGGTAGTTTATTGCATAGTTTTGTAGAGGTAATTATTCTAATATGATCTCATTTTTATTGTTTAAAAATCAAAATAGTTTTATTTACTGGAAATTGTGTCACATCTAATGTCTAATCTAAATAGTGTTTAGTTAATTAATTTTTTGCTTAAAGTGTGTATGGTTTGGAACGTCATACTGTGAGGCGTGTTTCGCTTTACTGAGTGTCCAAACTGCCTCAGTTTTAAAAATACATGCATAAAGGCTGGTAACGATATAGTGAGCACTTTTGAAAACATCCTCATAAAAAAGTTACTGCTCCTACCTGCATATACATATTTGAACGGGAGCACTGAGTAACAAGCGCCCAGTAAGGTTGGTCTTGATGGAGGGGAAATTAGTTCCATAAAATGACGTCGAATAAAAACTGTTAGGTAACTATTTTTGACGACTTAAATTATTTATTTCGCTTTCTGTTTGGTTTAATGCATCAAAGTGTAAAAATGAGCAGATTAAAAAAATATTTACTTTTCTCATAATTCCACAATTTTACTGGACCGATGCATGAATAAAGTGATGAGGTCCATGCCAATTTTACATTTTACATAAGGCGGAAGAATACACAACGTGAATGCAAGTAGATCTTAAGCGGGGCTTTCAAAAGTGCTCGTTTTACCGTGAACATTTTGCAAAAATTATTTGAACAGCAAACGTTTACTAGCAATCAATTATGGTCAGCACGATATGATACGATGTTATCCAAGTATTATGATTAATATATATTAACAAGTATTGAATGCATATTGCAACATTTATTGCGGACGAATCTATGTGATAGGAAAGTTTCGCCGAAATATTTTTGATGTTGAGTCGTTGATAACACGTGTGTTTACATTTCTCAAGGATATGGGCATTGGCGTAGATCGATAGTCTCGGAAATGTGTTCAGCAACTTCCGTTTCAGCACACATTTTTGGCACACATTACGGAAACAGCCGCGTGGAATATATATATATATATATATATATATATATATATATATATATATATATATATATATATATATATATATATATATATATATATATATTGCGGTCGCTCTTCTGCAGTGCGTGATACCGAGGAAACAGCAAAATAAAAACATCGCAGTAACCGAACTTCATTATAACATGTAGTAGTACCGCGCGCCGGGGCTCGCCTACAGGGTAGTGATTATGCAAGCCCGCACAGCATAACTGTTCTCGAATTGCCTGTCCAGAACGGCGCTGTATATTTACTCCGGGTCTTTGACCTTGCCGCTAAAGGTCGTTCGTTCTCAGCAGCAAAGTGGAGCTACGGCCAGATTTTGTTTACACCGAAGATGAACTTGGTACTTTTGGTGCAATGCAGTATGTGTGATGCAGCACTATGAGAGAACCGGATTTCTAAAATCAAGAACCTAAAAAATCGCGGTTCGATCAGTTAAAAACTATTTGCATATTTAAAAAAATAATAATAATTTTGGTGATATTGTGTAGTTTCATCACGTAGACCTTCATGTACTATTTCCGAGGAAGTTTCATTGAGTCTTATCAATGACAAGGTTTCTTTTTTGACGTGAATACGTCTTTAAATTTGCAACCATAGTGGGAGGTAACCCAGAAAATCCGATAATAACATAATCGGGGGATACAGTTTGCCATTGCAGCTCCGAATATATAGTCTACATTAAAAATTAAATTACATCACTCGATTGCCAAAGGATCAAAGAATATTTGACGTTGAGTGAGGACTGCAAAACATCGCTCACGATCGGCAAGGGGTTGATGGAGGGGGGGGGGGGGGCACAATTGTAAGTTCGTTTCTCCGCGTCTCATAACTTCCGCGTAGTATAACTTTTGACTATGAGAAGCTACGATGTTCGTTTGACTTCCAATCGACAGCTCTCGTCAAAATCAATCGATTACGCGTATAAAAACATTCGTGTAGCCTGGTTATGGTAAAATTGTATAAGTTTAATGTAAAAAAAATATATGAAACCATAACAAAATGTCTGCCTATACTCGTCAAAAAGCCAAGTCCTGGAAATATAGAACTCGTATACGGTTGGAAAGAGCATCTCAAAAGCAATCCAGTGATACCCATAAAATCCCATATGATCGAGTGAAGCGGTGCCGGGAACGTAAAATAAACATCAAGGCGTCCGAGCGCGTCAACGTAGACGTATTCAAGCAAATCAAACGGCCGTGTCCCCAACACAGCCAAACCCAATTTTTTTTTTCAAGTTTTGTTTAATATATAATTTGCAACATTTATTTTTAAAAAATTAACATTTATGAATTAACTAACATATATTTAATTTTTAAAAAATACATATTGTTATAGCAATACCAAAGTATGAGAAGTCATAAATGCTGATAAGTTCGGAAAGGAAAATTTTGATTGTTCAATGGTGACAATTTGTTGTATTGGTTTCGACGCTACACGTTTTCTTGCTTTAAAACAGAAAATAAAACTAATTAATTAACTTTATAGAGTGCTCCGAATCACTTTTTATAGACTCGGTTATAACGACTTGGAAATCTGCGAATGAGGTATTGTATATATTGCGAGAAAGTTTGTATCCACAGAACAACAGGAATTCATCAAGTTTTTATTAGAGTTACGTATTTTATGTCATTAGTCCCTGTAAATTGTTTTGTGTGCCTGACAAGTTGTTTTATGTTATTGAATGCTGGAAGTTACCGCAAGTTTTCTGTGAAATTTTTATGTAAATTATTGTTTTTATGTCGACAGGTCTGTGTGACATCATTTTTTTTTTTTTTTGGGCAAACTAAAGTCTTAATTTTCATACCGTAAAATCACACTAATTTAAACTTAACCTTATAATCATAAACATCTTTGGCCACGGCATTAGTTTTTCGTGAGTTGTTGTTGGTAGTACTGCCACCGTATGATATAATGTTTACACGACTAGATGCATAAGACGCGGGGTATGTAACAGAAACCCTGCAATTTTTTTCAAAACATGTTGCATCAAATTTCGCGCAAATACATTTGCGATGCCAACGTGAACTATTTGCATACGGCGGAAGAAAACATAACTGCCAGAAATGGTCGTTATGAGAAGGGCAAGTGCTAAGGAAGATCATGTAGATTTTCCACGTTTTTTACGCAGCAGCCTTGTTTCGTATAATTATTCCCTAATTCACTGCCAACATTACGGCGAGTATGTGAGTTGATGTCGAAATGAAATTAAAATTAAAGTTTACATTGAAATAAATTCGGAAACCTGTGTAGGAGGGACAATTTTACGGTTACATAAAAAATAGTTTACGCTGAGAGAAAATCAAATAAAATTTTGTTTGAATAGGGCCGAATATATATTTAGTTTCCGTAACAAAATATATCGCTGAGAAAACAAAATTTGAAAAGTAACAAAATTTCTTTTGTTCGTCTAACAAAATTACTTTTCTTCGTCTAACAAAACATATGTTTCAATAAACAAAATCTCTGTGTTGGGTCAAAAAAAATAAGATTGTCAACTAAATATTTTGTAGAATCAACTATATATATATATATATATATATATATGTTTGGCCGCTCATTTGACTGCCTCTGTTCGAAAATACAGCTCGAGAGTTTGTTTGTATTTTTGTGGCAATTAGGATAGTAACCGTGTTTGTTAGTGTATCTATTGATGCTTAACAATCGTATAAACACATTAATAAAACAATGCAACAAGAAACTGACAAGTAAAGTTGTAAAACTTGAAGTATGTTGGCCAATATTTACAGTATATCTATTTAAAAGCTTGCAGGTGTTATCAGTTGTCACATTAGCTGAGATGATTACTAAGTAGTACCGCTCGGACGCAAGTTATCTAGGTTCAAAACTCGTTCGAACTTGTGAAATCAATTTATATCGGCCCAAACTGTTTAATGTACGTGTAGCCATATAAATCTTTTGTTGCACCAACAAATTCGTACAGTTTGGAGCAACCAAATGAGGACAACAAAATAATTTTAGTTTTGGAAACAAAATATTTCTTTGATCCTATACAAACAAATAATTTCGTTGCACCTAACAGATCTTGTTTTATTAAAAAAAAAAATTTTGTCAGTGTAGTTATCTGCGAACGAGCCATGTGTAATTGCTGTCGCTTGCTGTGGTGCACGAGATATATTTTTTTTCTTTAAGTGTAGCAGTTGCCTCGCTGCGTCGCCCCTTCAGCGCGCCGGGCAAGCAAGGGTGGCGGAGAGTCTTGTTTGCCGACCAGCACGGCGCACCCCTACCTATGCTGAGCTATGTCCCAGCGCAAGCCGCTCCCTTCAGACACGCAAGTCAAAGCAGGAACAAACCCTTCCCCTCGCTTTATATTGTATTGATTGCGTTTCCAGCCCTAACAGGAGAGAGCCACCCTCTCTTTCGTTACCCCTCGTCCCCCGCGACCAGTAACGGCCCCTGCCTGTGTACTCTTAGGGGCCAGGGAAAAACTTCCACCCTCTCGGCGTGAACTGACGCTTTGTCGATATGCGCCGGCCTGGAGCCGCCAAAATAAACCTGGAATTGTCCTCCGGTTCGGAATTATTCGCCCTGCAGGGCTGCAGGAAGCCGACCCGACCTCGTGTGCAAACACAACGCTTGTTTTTACAAGTTTGTCCGCGGTTCCATCGCGCTTTGAAATATCACCCAACGAATGGCGCGTCTGTTTGGTGCAACTAAATTATTTGTTTGTATAGCGGCAATGAAACACGTTGTTGCCGAAACCATATCATATTGTTCTCATTTAGTTGTCCCGAACTGTAAGATTTGGTTGGTGCAACTAAAGATTTGCTTGACTAGACGTACATTAAACAGTTCGGGAAGATATAAAAACATTTTACAAGTTTACCTAGAACACCTGCGTCGGAACGCTACGCCTTAGTATTCTTCCCCCACCCCACCCCCCCCCTCTCTCACTCTTCATTTGGCGTTGTTGTGACATTTGACGCCGACGAAGCTCTAGGGAGACCAACTTATTGATAAATTGCCAGTGCGACAAGAGAACTAAAGATCTCCTGCGTTGGAGGCGCCGTGGCTAGAACCCGTGACCCTCGACTACAAGTCGGCCGCCCTACCCTTGAGCTATCAGGGCAGGGATTGCATTCTCAGCTAATGTGACATCTGATGACGCCGGAAAGTTTCTAAATAGATCTACTGCAAATATTTTAAATCTTGCGGCTTTACTTGTCACTGTCTTGTTGCATTGTTTTATTAATGTGTTTATACGATTGTTAAGCGCAAATAGATGCACTAATAAACACGGTGACTATCCTAATTGCCACAAAAATACAAACAAACTCTCGAGCTGTATTTTCGCACGATGAATGTCAAATTAGTGGTCAAATAAATATATACAGTTGATTTAACAAAATATTTCGTTGACTGCCTAATTTTTTTTTTTTTTTTTTTTTGGCACAGCACAGAGATTTTGTTTATTCAAACATATATTTTGCTATACGACCTAAAATAATTTTGATGCTTTTCAAATTTTGTTTGCTCAACAATATATTGTGTTAGGGCAACTAAATATATACTTGGTCCTATACATACTAATATGTTGTTCGATTTTCTCTCAGTGTATATCACAAACTGTTTGAATGGAGGGGAGGAATAGTTTGAAAGTAAAACTTCAGCAGGGCTTCAGAAAAGTTGCAAGTAACCGCGGAGTACATATATATATATATATATATATATATATATATATATATATATATATATATATATATATATATATATATATATTTTAAGTCTCGTGGCCGAAACTCTTCCGTTGATTATGTTCGTCAGAAACACACCTGGAACTCGTACATTTTACTCTCTTAATGATGTCTCGGTGGTTATTCTAACTGTTTGTCCCGCGAGGAAAGTTTCTGCTAACTTCTTGCTCAACCAGTTACAAAATGTCGGCCAGTGGCATCACCTGCCGAAACGCCATTGCTGTACTATACCTGGATTCTTAGAGTACACGGCTCCGACCGCGACATCGTATTTTCTGCAACGCAACGTACATAAAGGGGCCGCGTTGTTGGTTGAGCGGTTAGCCTGCTCGCCTCCCACCTTGGCGAGCCGGTTTCGATCCCCATCTGGACCACTCTCGGGTTTTCGCTAATGGGGATCGTGCTGGACGATGCCGCTGGTCGGCGGGTTTTCCCAAAAATCTCCCGGTTCCCCTCAGCCCTTGCATTCCGGCGCTGCTCCATTCTCATCTCGCTTCATCTCATCTATTCTGCGGAAGGCAATGGTAAACCACTGCGGTATCATCCTGCCTAGTTGCCTTGGTCGCGAACCGGCCTCCATTCCCGCTTTGTATCCTTGGTTCAGACTAACCTTGGTGTTGTTAAACTCCATGCGCGCGCACACACACACACAAAGTAAAGTACACGAAATAGTGGGTCTATGTTAATGATAGTGTACACTGGCGTGCATAAAAATCGACACAAGCCCAAGTATGACCACAGTAAAAGCGTCGTACCCAAAACTGACTCAGAAACTACAAACAAAAATGGTGCGATTTTTAAGCTTGGTGGTTAAGCTGCAAAAATTACGCTGTTTCGTATCATCACATTTCACTGAAATATTCAGTGTTAAATGGGAATGGTTCATAAATTATAAGGAAATGGTCAAATGCAGCTATAAAGTAAACGCAAGGTTATAAAAATGTAAACTATAGAAATGTTAACTTTATTTAACGTCAAATTTGCTATCAAATAATTTGTATTCAATCCCGCTGACAAATCTCCAGCCCGAATAACAGCACACAAGTTGTACTCCCGTCAGCATGTCCAATGAAGATTTTTCTATTTTCATGTGCTCTCGCAAAGTTTGGGGGGGGGGGGGTCACAAAACATGCAATACCATTTGAAATATGTTGTGTTGCTGCTTTCAGAAAATCCCAAGTAATTTAATATGGAGGTAATACTATATTTTAGGTTTTAAAAGTGATAAAATACAAGATTAAGTTTCGAGTCCTTTTTTTTTTTACTTAAAAATATTCAAAATGTTAATAATGGGCCACTATATACGTGACAGTAATATTTGTAGCACGAGTAGAAATTATACGGAGTGTATTGCACGTGTGCGCGACGGAGAAGCACAGCTGGAATGAAATTGGTAATCATGCAAGGAAAATATTTCCACGTGTTTTAATCCATTCACGGTTACTTCATCCTTTCCTGAAGCCCTGCTGAAGTTCTACTTCCACGATATTCCTCCGCCTCGTGCAAACTAAGCTTAACTAACCCTGGAGAAGTACACCAGGGGAACAACGCACCGAATTCGTGCGCACTCAGCTGTAACGGTATTTTGTATAAGGACTATTTCTCACTAGGCGATACCAACATACATGTTTTCTCACAGTTTTATATTCAAATTATTTATAAATGAAGCATTACAGTTTATAAATAAAATTTTTGTAACATTTCAGTTTAACACAAAAGAAAGTAACTTTTATAAACACAAGTACAAAACGCTTGTGATATTTAGCATATTTAGGAAATAACTAAACACGCCATACATGGGGACATTTTTCAAAGGTTTGATTCAAAAAGGCCGAAGAAACAGTGAACGACTATAATGTAGTATTACTAGTGTGGTGAGCAAATTAACGGACAACGAATTGTTCGTTTCATCCATTAAAGGGTCAAAATTTGGCATGTTGGTAGTATTTATGTTCTTGATAATTTCCCGAATTCAATTTGTGGGTGCATGAATGAAGTAACGAGTAGACACCTGGAGATTTCTAAAATTCATTTGAGAACACGTTAGACCTCAAACACGTGTACAGCTGAGTTGTCGCTTTCAATTGGACACACAGTTTGTTGTGTACTCCTCTGACGGATTTCAACCACTAACGAACGTGCAAGGAAAAGCGCACCGAATCCCAAGTCAACTGGTCCAGGGTTAAACTGATGCAGCATCCAATGAACTACTTGCTGTTGCTCGAACGCACGAAGGATTGTTCCAAGCGAGGTGGCGCAGCAGTAACTCACCGGACTCGTGTTCGGGAGGGCCCGGATTCGATCCCGGTCCGGCCATCGGTCCCCCATGGTTTCCCGAAATCACTCCAGGCGGAAGGTCCATTCCTCCCCAATTCTTACCCAAATCCCTCTTCCCTGTGCAACTTGCACCTTCTCTAGTGACCTCGCAGTCGACGAGACGTTAAGGCCACTTATCTACCTACCTACCACAAAAGATTGCGGAATCTACATACCTAAAAGAAAAAAAAATCGCGACACCTGTAATTTGATTGCATATCAAGTATGTATGCTGCGGCAGTAGGCGCATTTCAGAAAAGACATTTGTCAAGTGTGGCGTGGAATTCTGTACAGCTAGTGTGTATTTCCATCGCATACGTTCTCTTGGGGCGTGGGCAATGTATAGTTACTCAAAAATCCGGGAGGTGCGAACTTTTTTTTTTTAAGTTTTTTAGCTTGCTGTCGAACGAATTTTCAAAATTTTTAAATCTCCAGTGACGAAGTACATGGCAACGTTAGTTAGGGGCTGCCAAAAGTTCTGAGATATAGGTGACATCCTCCACGGTGTTGTAAAGGCCCGGAGCGCATCACCGATACGACACGGAGGTGAAACAGCAGGTTGTACACGGCGTCACTGGCCATAAACATGTCGGGCGCCGTTCGCCAATCACTCGCCTGGTAACCAGCCTAGCCAATAGGGAACCTTTCGCAGCATGCTGTAGCCAATAAGACCCGAGGCTCGTTCCCAGAGCTTCACGCGGCCAATCAGAGAACGCTTACGCCCGCATCATAACAACCGGCACGCCATCTCGTGTCTGTGTATTTATCTATAGGCTGTTCACGGTGAAGTGAGCGCTTTTGAGGCCCTAGTTACTTATTCCTTTCAGCCATCATGCATCTTGAACAATGTTTTAAAATAAATATTGCCATGTAAGTAATAAACACAGTGTGTATATTCTACCGCGCTCATTAATCCTGACAATATTATAAAAGCGAAAGTTTGTATGTTTGTTGCTCAATCACGTCGTAACGGTTGGACAGATTTGGATGAAATTTGGCACAGAGGTAGATTATATTCTGGATTAGCACATAGGGTACTTTTCATCCCGGAAAAACGAACAGTTTCCTAGGGAATATATAAAATATGCCGCCAACCTTAAGGAAATGTTTGTTTTTCCGGGTTGAAAAGTGCTCTACGTGCTAATCCAGAATATTACAGTAATAAAGAAGAACAATTAAGATAGATCGCTTGGCCATTATAATTAAGGTTTGAGTCTTGCACGAGGGTGGAGCCGCGGGTATAGGCTGTCCATGGTAAAGTGAGCACTTTTTAAGGCCCTTCCAGTAGGCATTAACCACTAATAAATGTATTTTATGATAGCTTCAGACGTTAACTTGTGGGAGTGGTGGAATACATATACTCTGTTTATTGGTCACAAGGCAATGTTTATATTAAAAAGTGGCGGAAAGATAGAAAGTGGCTAAAATTTTGCAGGCCCTTAAAAAGTGCTCACTTTACCGTGAATAGACTATAACTGCTAGTTATAGGCTGTTCACGGTGAAATGAGCACTTTTGCAAGTCCTGTTTAGGATCTACTTGTATCCACGGTGTGTTTTCTTCCGCCCTATGTAAAATAACATTGCCATGGGCCTCATCACTATGTCCATGAGTCGTTCAAGTGGAACTGTGAAATTATTATAAAAGTAAATATTTTACAAATCTGCTCATTTTTACACTTCGGCGCATAAAAAAAAAACAGAAAATGAAAGGAATAATTTGAGTTATCGTAAATGGTTACCTGACACTTTTTATTCAACGTTAAGAAATTGAAATTAATTACCTCTATCATTACCAACTTTACTGGGCGCATGTTACTCAGTGCGCCCATTAAAATATTTGCATCCAGGGGCAGTGACTTTTTTCTAAGGTTGGTTTCAAAAGGGCTCACTTTATCGTGAACAGCCTTTAAGTATATTTACTGACTGTTATTCGAAACGCGAGTGCTTTCAAAAGTGCTCACTTTACCGTGAATAGCCTATAAATAGGGACGTGCAAAATTCGCGTTGTTATTTGGCATCAGGCTGAACTTCACAATATTGTGCATAGTTGAGCGGGCGTCGTTTGTCCATTGGCTGCTGCATACACGTGAAGTCGCGCCCTTCCTATCTGAGCTGCGCGTGATGGGACACACAACTGTGAGGTGTTCATTTACTGGCGCTGAGTTATACAGGGTGTGTAACATGAAGAATGTTCCAATGACGAACGTGTTGCAGAGGTACGTGTGTTTTAAGTTTTAACCTATACGCAGATTAGTGACGCGAATTTAGCACGTGTCTACCTATAACTTCGGGTGTGTGTGTTGGTCACGGCAGTAGTATGCCAGGCTTAAGTCGGTCTGCGGGCTGCAGGCGGCGACACCTGCAGTGGGACATGGCCAACCCCACGAGGTGCGTGTCGGTGCGTGGCTGGCGGGCCCCTCGCCCGTCGCTATGGCAACCCCCTGGTCTGCGGGGGAGTCTAACCAACCCCTCGCAACGCAGGCTAGTCTCCGGCCGACCCGCGCATTCTTGCATGGCTGCCAACTTTCCCCCCCGCGCCGGCGACGCCAGGCTGCGTACACTCGCTCCGTTCGCCGACGCAAATTACAAGCAACTACTACACTCGGAGTCCATAGTATTTTGAGTTGGCAGCAAGCTGGGCTGGACAGCGCTCTGTACCCTCGAGGCATTATCGTTCGCATATTGGTTGCTGTGATCAAGCGAGTCGTCCGTACAGCACTGTTAAGCACTCACTCACACTACTGCTTCCTGCTTATTACCGGCTCACGAGCTAAACGGGGCGTGGCCAAACAACTGTCGTCCAATCACAACAGTAGGAGAAAAGAACGAGTGTTTGGAGTCCCCTCTAACTATAGTCCATTCACTATTAGTTCCCACTTCTCTGAAGCCCTGCTAAAGTTCTACTACCAGGATATTCCTCTGTCTCGTGCGAATTAAGATTGACCGACTCAATGTTAGTTCTACTACAGGCTGTTCACTGTAAAATGAGCCCTTTTCACAGCCCTGCTCAAGATATACTTGTATACACGTTGTGTATTCCTCCGCCTTATGTAAAATTATCATATTCCTCCGCCTTATGTAAAATTATCATTACGATGGGCCTCATCACTTTTTTCATCCTTCAGTCAAATGAAACTGTGAAATTATTAAGAAAGTAAATTCTTTGCAAATCTACACATTTTTACGTTTCGATGCATTAGCGAAAGAAATAATTTTAAGTTATCAAAAATGGTTACCTGACGCTTTTTATTCGACGTTAAGATATGGAAATACTTTCAATCCATCGTTACCAACTTTCCTGGGCGAATGTCGCTCAGTGCGCCCATTAAAATATATGCATGCAGGGACAGTGACATTTTTCTAAGGTTCATTTCTAAAGTGCTCACTTTATCGTGAACAGCCTTTGCAGGTTGGGAAGATCAATGTTAAAAGTTCGGTAACCAAAAATTTTCGCCACTAGGTAGGCGCTAGTGTCGCATGTGCACCGGATGTTCTCTTTTTCCTACCTTAGTAAACAGATTAATTATAATAATCATAAATCAAGTACATAATAACTTCGTAACTAAGTAAAATATTTCTTTTTTATCATTCACGTATAGATTAAAATGTTATTTATAAGTTACCTTTCGGAATATCAGAGCACCTACCGGCGGATATTTTCACTAGAGGCCAAACTCTCTCATAAGAAATTTCGTTTTTTTTTTTTCCTAACATGTGTAGAATAAACCTTAACCGAGTGTAGAATATTACACTTATGGGACAACACATCGTATTCGTGGCCACTCAGTGTATTAATATTCTGCATAAGAACTATTTCTTACTAGGCACTACCAACACACGCATTTTCTCTCTGTTTTCATTCCATTAATTATTAAACTTAATTAAATTTGCTGATAAAATAAAAGCGAAAGTCCAATTTAAATCATATATATAGGCTATTCATGATAAAGTAAGCACTTTTTAAGGCCCTTACAATAGGTGTTATCCAATAATAAAACATTTTATGGCAGCTTCAGATGTTAACTTTTGGGGGGTGGTACACTATGTTCATCAGTCACATGGCAAAGTTTATATTACCAAGTGGCAGAAAGATAGAAATTGGCTAAAAGGAAAAATTTAGCAAGGCCTTAAAAATGTCTCACTTTACCGTGAATAGACTATAGGCAGAGATGATGGTTCATCGCGGGAAAAGTTGACTGTTTGTTAGGATTCAACGTACTGCACCCATGTCCGACAGTTTCCTTTTCTTATTGGCTGTAATGCGTGTGTGAAGCTAATACACCATTTCACTGGGCCAATGAGGATTTCGATACTGTAAGGCAGAACGTTCGTGATTGGTCTGCAAACAACTTAGCCGAGTCAAAACCTTGTTCATTCAATCACGAAAGAATAAACTAGTTAGAGTGTTATGGAAGATAAGTTGGCCGAAAATTTTTTTTCGCGATTTTCCATAATCTCTATCTATAGGTGGATGTCCTCTTGTTGAAATATCTCAGAGGAAATCTGCACAACATCCGTGTACTCTACAAGAAATGTTAAGTTGGCTCCTAACAACGACAATTCCATTGAACAAGTGAGCAAGTATTAACGTACAACTTCTCCTGGCGAAAATATAGTTTTCAGCGATGAAACAGTTTTTGACTGCTGACATTTTTGTTCGTACTAACAAGCACGTCAGATTATACAAATAGCCTAAGACTGACGCCCGTCAAATTAAATTTCTATTTTGAAACAAAGTGTACATAGTTACGACCACTTCTGCATCCTAGCCCTTTAATAACTAAACAGATAACCCACATCGTCGTTTAAGAACGATCAAAGTCCAGTATATTTTGTAAAGTTGTGTGATATTGCCAAAACAATTTTTTTAGAAAATCACATTCCCAAGAATTGTTCCACTACACTGTGATATAACTGAAATAAGAATTACAGAATTTCTCCTAGATCTTACCAGTCGCTTTATAAGTGGCAACATTTTGCCTACTCTTCAGCCATTCAGCAAGCATATTTGTATTTTAAAATAATAATATTATTTTTTGTTTTAATTTTTGAATTGTAAATCGTATCTAAGAATCTTCTAATGAAACTTGCGGCTTTATTAGTTGCTGAAAGCCCCGTGCATTCATCATAAAATAAAACTTTTAGCGCAAAATATTCATTTCTGCCATTACTGTTGTTATCCAGATTCACGTAACAAATCCAGTTAACACCATTTACATTTTTGTGACGTAAATACCTACAATATTGACTTTTTTTGACAGTATGCTGTAATTCAAACTAGTCCGTTATGTAGTTAGGTCCGTGTATCTTATTTACTGGCGTATGTCACACGGAGGTGACATATTTACACATTCGCGCGCGCACGCGCACACACACACACACACACATACTGGATGCACGCAATTCGACCATCGCATTGTTAATTGTTTCTTACTGGCGCAGACTAACCTAATGAGTTCAAACTGTGCAGTAACAAATACAATTAAAACGCACAAGTGTTTTGCGTCTTTTCTGTCGTTAAATATAAATTGCGAAATTTACGTGGTCCTAGTTATAAAATATGACTGTATGTTACCAATAATTTTTTTATGGTTTGCAGCTTCCATAGCTCGTTTCGCAGCGTTGTGGATATCTGTTTATAGTATGTGGTTCTTTACGTTCCCTTCCAATTATTTATTTTACACACGCGAGAGTTAATTAACTTTAATTTGGTGGAAGATGTAATGAAGTACTAGAACTGGTTTTCAAAAAGATATACACTGAGAATTTAAAAAAAAATTATGTATCTGAAATCCACGACAACGTTTAATGACTCAGTCAAGTCAAGGAAAACTAAATATTTCAAAGTCTTCTGTCGTAAGTTAACACATGCACTTTGGTGTCGATATTTTAGAACCATAGGTCAGAAAATACAATTGTTTTGTTTCTGTGGTGATGCCTGCTATCAGTTTCTGAAATTTTGCAAGAACATCAATGTAGGCTACAGCGCCATTTTGATCATAGACGTGCAGAATAAATCATACAGCGGGCTGGAAAATAATATAACATTTCCAGAGTCTTGGAAGGCAAAAATATTTCATGTGGGAATACGTAAAAGCGGACATGTAGACCGGGTTTGGCAGGCTGAAAGGCGGCGCCTGTGGGGTAGGCAGCCCTCTCTGTCTTGTTGTGCCCGCTGCTGTAACGTTGGCAGCACTGCCGAGAGCCAGGAATTAATTAAAACGCTGTAACTACGTCTTACTCATTGGTTTCGTTCTCACTTTTATTGAACATCAACATTCGGGTATCATCCAACCCCCCTCCCCTTTTTTTCCCCCACATGACAAATATAATTAAAGGCTGTTGGCGATAAAGTGAGCGCTTTTGAAATAAACCTTAGAAGAAAGGCACTGCCCTTGCCTGCATATATTTTTACGCACTCACTGAGTGAAATCCGTCCAGTAAAGTTGGTAACGATCGATTGAAAGTAGTTCGAAACCTTGACGTCGAATAAAAAGAGTTAGGTAACGATTTGTGATAACTTAAATTATTTCTTTATATTTATCTTTGTTTTACTTCTTCGGAGTGAAAAATTTTTGCATATTTGTAGATTTTTTATTCTTCTAATAATTTCACAGTTTCCCTTTACCTATGCTTGAATAAAATGAAGAGGACCAAGCCAATGTTAATTTTACATAAGGCGGAGGAATACACAACGTGCATACTAGTTGACCTTAAGCAGGACTTTCAAAAGTGCTCATTTTACCGTGAACAGCGTATAGCAGGGAATTATTTCGATATGCAGCACACTTGTGAATGGAGCTGCTATTATTGACGTGTATAGAACTGGCGCCCAGAGATAACGGATTACGCTGAAACTCAGTAGCCCTCCCAAAAATTCTACTTTGATTTTGGGATAAGTTTTGTTCGACACCTACTCGTTCGACACCCTCAGTTGTGAACCGTGGCCAGTTATTGAAATACCTTTCACAAGTAGACTGCAGATCGGAACCATACCTTTGGGACTCAATTCCGTAGGCTTACTGTTAACGCTAAGTTGTTTCGCCCGCAAAATTGTGATGTCACCGAAATTTCTTCCTCTGTACTTCCGAGTTCCCTTCGACACTCGTTTATTCGGCTTAAACATGAAGTAATGCATTCAATTATTTTTTACAAAAAAAAAAAGCAGCCACGTGTCAGAAGTTACGGAAGTAACAATACGCGCAGAAGCATATTTACGTTTCAGTACAGTTGATACAAAAACTATATTGTCTTCAAGTAGGTTTATTTTTGGATTAACGAGAAGTCCCGTCAACTAAAATATGTGTTTTGCTATACGAACTAAATCAGTTTTTTTTTTTTTCCCCTGCATTTCAGATTTTGCTCAAACAATAAACTGTTTTGTACTAACAGTTACATACTGTGTGGTCGTGTACGCAGAAGCATTTTGCAGGCCCAAAAAGACGCTTCTCTTGATAATTTTATAATGATATTGAGTTTAAAATGAACTGCGCTCTAAAAGCACTGACTCAAAGGAGCAAGGACGAATCTGCCATGCTTATCTAGTGCATCATAGCCTCTGTGTACAAGGCACTGAAAAGGCTTGCGATTATTTCGTTGTGCCGCGTATAACTATGGAACCTACAGCGATGTAATTATTTTACTAGTTGAAGGTCTGCAGGAAAGCCCATGTAAAACTTTCTTCTAGTTCCTGTGTACATGGTCAGTACATTTTCAGATGCGATAGCCTGTAAAGCCGTTTTTAATAAGATGGAGGGCTTCGAAACGTGTTGAACATACGTGTCTTCGAGCACCAGTCCTTAAAGAAAAAAAAATTTAAATACTTCGTAAGCGCAGTTGAATAGTCAGGCTTGCTATGTTAAAGGTTGTAATGTGTCGTTTGTAAATTTAAGGAATGGAATTAATATAGCTATTTGTTAGCGTAAATTCCTTTCGGTGAATTCCTTAAGTATGAAGGTCCACAGCAGCGTTGCGTCATTAAATGCAGAAGAGTGGAAGTTATGGAATTATTTTTATACGCAGCCGAATTCGGATGCGACATCATGAGAGTGACTATCGAATCCTACACGAAACCTCGCGACATACATTTCTCTGAGAAGACAATCGACAAGTTTGTCGGCAGACATTCCCGGCAGGACATAGATAACGCCATAGACTAAAGATGAGGTAGACCGCCCATTCGTCATCTACGCATGTACCCAGCATTGACCTACCCCAATCCTACACAACTGTCCAAGTCACGTGGTCAACAGTGATGAACGTGTTCGTTTACATCTTAGTTTTTAAATGACAAGCACTACTATATTAATAAAAAACTTTGCTAGTTTAAATGTAATCGATTAGAGGAAGATAAAAAAACATCTAAAAAGCAATTGTTTACTAAACAGTGTTCTAACCTCAAACCCAATCGACGCCATTTTTGCTAGACGTGTTGGCAGAAAAGCAGTTCGATATTTGGAAATGGAGAATGGTTGTGCGCAGCCAGAGAGATTGGTGTACCTCATCTTTAGTGTATGGATAACACCGAGGTGATTGTGACAGTTGAAAAGTGCCAACATGATGACTGCGTTAGTTCCCAGATGCGATGTGTTGTCCAGGATACTGGCAGTTCTGATACGACTGGTAAACCGTACCAGTACAATTTTTTTATTTTTTTTTTGCTCCTCTTCACGGTTGATCGCGTATCGGCAGACACTGCCATATGCATACAGCCTTGGGTGTCCGGCGCATCCATTAGCTTCCGAGGCGACGCAAACAAAAGAGCAGCGCCGAGGCCGAACCAAGGACGCCGGCGATCAAAACCAAGTGGTCGGCGGCTGAAGGGAGGTGTGAGTGTCGTGCCCACGTGATCAGGCAGGCGACAGAGTTAACCCTCGTAGATGCGTGTGGGCTGGGGAAGGGGGGGTTGTGTGTGTGGGGGGGGGGGGGATCGATCCTGTGCGGGGGCCTTAAGGCTACCGAGGCCTTCAATAAGCCGGGCGGCGTGTTACCATGACGGCGCTGGTGTTGACACTTGAAAACAGGACCTTGACCGACGAGCCTCAAGAGCGCGCACTCTACGTCACAGTGAGGCAGTGTTGCCACGTCTAAGGTAGTGCTCTTAAGGGTGCTATGTACTGAAACGTTTTCTGTGAACTCGTTGTTTGCGCGTAAACGCGTATCTCGGTTAATAAAAGTTCCGGAAATACGACTTTTTGTCAGAAAAGCTATAAAAAAAAATTATATATGGCCCTACTTTTTAATTTTTGTCATATTAAGTGTATTCTTGAAGAAAAAAATTCGTGAAAATGGTCAAATATAGCATTTTTAAAACTTGCCTATGCAGTTTCCTTAAGCAGCTAGAGAAATGTACAAAGATACGGACGCAGTTTAATCTGTGGGCTTTCATCGTATGTAATAAAACCCCTATGTTACAGATCTAACTTGCACAGTGCAGCGTCACGACGGAAACATTGCACGTCTTGCGCGTAGGAGCGATGAGGCACTAGGCGTGCGCGTAACTGTCGCCCGTATCGCCCCCTCGCTTCTTGACCTTGGACGCGCAGCTACATAGTCCCCTTAAGAGGCTGTGCAACCTCTTATAGATAAATTGTTTGTGTTAGTGTTATAAGAGAAGAATCAGCGTCTTTACTGAAAATGTTTCATTATAGAAGCATCACGTTTAATAGTTCTGTGCAATTTTTTTGTACGTGATCGTTAACAGGCTTTCGCTGGTTGTCATTAAAAGATCAAAAAATGAATTAATATATAAAATTCTTCAATACTTAAAGTGTTGTATAAATATCCGTCAGTAGTTCATAAATTATGCCCGTAATGATGGGTACAGCAATTAGTAGGAGCCGTGATGTTTCGTGAAAATATTTCGAGACAAGATACAATCCAAAGCACTGCGGGATCGTTCAGCGTATTTGATTGGCTGAAACATGCTCTGGTCAGTGTTAACTGTTGGCGCACGAATCACGAAGGTGCAGTGCTAGAATTACGGTATCCTAAGTGGCTGGGTCAGATGCGGAAAATGACACCAGCAACCAATGGAGGTAAGACAGCAGCCGAGGTGTGTATATAGTATTGAAGTCTAATGTGTGCTCTGATTGTTTCGCGAAAAATGAGTGGCCCTAGCATATAGCGAAACTCCTATTATCGCATTCCCCCCCCCCCCAATAAATCCTTCTGAATTCGAGTCAGGTAGAAATTAGTTAAAGAAATTCAACATGGTTGGTGACACGGGCTCTTAACATCCAGGTCTGGAGAGCCGATGCGGGTGAAGCGGATTGGGTATGGAGCAGCGCCGGAATGCAAGGGCGGGGGAACACGGGAGATCCCAGAGAAAACCCGCCGACCCGTAGCATCGCCTGGTATGATTCTCACTTGCGAAAATCCTGGAGCGACCCCACCGGAGATTGACCACTGCTCGCCTTGGCGAGAGGCGAGCAGTTTAACCGCTCAGCCACCGCGGCGCCACACGCGATGAAAGCCCGCGGATTAAACAGCGCCCCTGTGGTCGTACTTTTGCGGTTAGCCTGCTCGTCTCCCACCTGGCGAACCGTGTTCAATCCCCTGCTAGATCACACCCGGATTTTCGCAATTGGGGATCATGGCGGACGATGTCGCTGGACGGCAGGTTTTCTCGGGGATCTCCTGTTTTCCCCCGTCCTTTCATTCCAGCGCTACTCCATCCTCACCTTGCTTCACCCTCATCGGCTCTCAAGACCTCGATGTTAAGAGCCGCCCAAATCTATTCACTCACTCTCACTCACTCTTACAGCTTAAGGAGAATGATCCATGAAAGCATTATATTAATCCGATTTTCGATATAAGTCGTTTTCCAAACAGTTTATTGTAATTTTCGCTCGGCAAGACGTAAATAATAATTTTCAACACCTTTCTACGTTGTTAGGTTTTCACTGCCTTCATTATGCTCGGCCCACTAATGAAAGAAATGAAAGGAACTTATTTTTCTAATCTTCAATCAGAGCTCCGAGAATAACGAACGCAGGGAATTTTTAACCATGTAATAAGATGTTCAAAGTTGTTATTTACGTCTTGCCGAACCAAAAATTTCGGAAATTCCCCTGTAAAACATATTGTGACAAAAATTATATAAATATACGATTTCCGTGCACCATTACTCTTAAGGAAACCACATAACTAAACTTTAAAAATGCGATATTTGACCATTTTCCAGAACATTTACTAGCGAGATACGCGTGTATTCGCGCAAACAACGATTTCACAGCAAATGTTTTGAGGACGCAGGTACTCCTCTAGACAGCGAGTGAGCAAGGTCCCGCAGCGCACTCGGGGACACTAGAGGTATGTTGAGTCACTTGTTTCGACGCAGGCCGTCAGACCGCGCCCTTATCGAATTACGCACCGCACAATGCACAGCATCCCCTGGCCGCGTGCACGCGCGCACCCTCTTGTTATTGTAAGGGGTGGGGACGGGGTTTGATAGGGGGTGGAGCACGGCTGGTGGGGTCGCTATGCCGCCGCGCCGGGTTCAAGCACTTGAGCTCGCCTGCACACACCTCCTCACTCTCTCCCCCCGTCTCCCCCCGCCCTTCTCCGACCAACCCCCTCCAGCATTTTAAAACAACCCCACGCATCTGCATTATCGGGCTGAAATGATGCTCAGCGCCCACTCCACGCTCGTTTTTACGAGTCCGCGAAAGTTCCGAGTTAAATAAACCTGCGTCCGTATTAATCCATTCAGGACCAGTGTACACGATTGTGTACATTACACACGTGTCAGTAATTTCCTGGTATGTACTGCACACTGCGAAGTTCAATGGCTTGAGACCTGAGAAATTCGCGGATTCATTTCAGGACAAGCTAGGATTCAAAACACATGTGTTACTATTACCTTAGCCATTGGACCACACGGTGTTTGACACCTCCTGGAGAACGCTGGCCCAATATTCGCCTTCCGTTGTGACAGTAGACAACCAATGTGCAGTTGATAGAGGAATATTTGTACATACGACTGTAGAGTCTAGCCTGCAGGTCATTGAACTCGTGAATTCTCCAGGTCTCTATCAATGACCATTCGTTACAGCCACGAGTATTTCGCGAATTCATTCGGAGGCAAGGTAGACTCCAAACAGTTGTTCTTTCCTCATGCTGTTGTGATTGGACGACAGTTGTTTAGACACGCCCCGTTTAACTGCACGCCAGTAATAAGCAGGAAGCAGTAGTGTGAGCGAGTGTCTAACAGTCCTGCACTATGGCCTCATTTGATCAATAAGCAAACGATAATGTCTCGAGTGTATAGAGGTATGCCAAGTCTAGCTTGCTGCCACCTCAATCCGCGAAATACTCGGGGCTCTACCAATGATCTTACTGACGTTAAATAATTCTCAAACCGTCCTACTGATATAGGTCACAATTGGTTCATATAACTGCATCCGAACACATAGCATACAGCTCATTGGTCGTGACACGAAACAAGTGTTATGTCTACTTAAGTACAGCACGCATCGCAGCACCTGAAACCAGTAAATTAAAGTGTAACGGCTGTTCACGATAACGTGAGCACTTCTGAAATCAACCTTAGGAAAAAGTCACTGTCCCTGCCTGTATGTATTTTAACGGGCGCACTGAGTGACATGCGCCCAGTAATGGTGGTAACGAAGGATGGAAACTAGTTCCATGTATTAACGTCGAACAAAAACTGTTTAGGAAACATTTTGTAATAACTTAAATTATTTCTTTCACTATCTGTTTTTTAGTGCATCGAAGTGCAATAATGAGCAGATTTGTAAAATATTTACTTTTCTAATCATTTCATAGTTTCACTTGACCGACGCATGAATAAAGAGACTAGGCCCGTGGCAATGATAATTTTACATAAGGCGTAAGAATACGCAACGTGCATACGAGTAGATTTTAAGCAGGGCTTTCAAAAGTGCTCATTTTTACCGTGAACAGCCTGTACATGAAAGGGTTAAAGTTGGGTCCCTGTGTTCACAATCGTTGACAAGTTGCAGAGAAAGGAAATTTATGACCGGACCCGTACTCCTGATGCCTCACAACAACATCGCAGAGTACATAAGATCACAGAGGCGAAACAGTTCCTTCTACCCCGAACTCCTTACCAGCGTGCTGCACTCTACACATTTTCTTGTACTTTTACAAGAAAAATCTTTGCAAGAAAATCTTTAGTAGAACTACAAACAGTTTCCTTGTTATATCTGCTAAATATATTTTTATTTTGTAATTTTACAAATTACAGAATGGTAATAGGCCTACGACTTGCATTATTGATTAGTGGACATATTGTAGAAAACAAAGGTGATGAATTAATTACACAAAAAAGGTGAAAAAATATTTCAAAATTTAATTCACGAAACAAAGTAACACGTTAACAGCATTGGGACTACGACATGGGGACTACGACATTGGGACTACAACATGGTGACTACAACATTGGGACTACAACATACGTGACGTATGTTGCATTGAAACCCCACGCCATTAACTACTATGCAAGCTTGACTTTCGAACTGCTTAATAATTTTTGTATTAAATATAGAAGTAAAAACCTACAAAGTATAACTGAAGTTATTCGGTTAAGAAGAATGCATTTATTTCATTTTCAAGGGTTATGTGTAGACACAAAACATTGACAGTTAATAATTAATAGCGTCAGGTATTTTTTTAAATTATCGTCGTTTTGTAATGACTATTTCAATTAAGTGTTTTACGTTATTCAAACTTTCGATATATTTATTTTTACACGCAACTACTCTTTACATCAACCCTACATACGGTTTTACCGTTATTGAGTGACCGCCATTTTGCTTGAGCTCATGGATATGGGTCGGTATAGTACAAATATTTCTTGAGGTCTACCAAGAGAAATTTCTGAACTAGAGACATTTCCCTCCCGCCTAGGTGAACCAGGTTCACACCCTGCTGGTGGTAATGTGTATTCTGTTTCGCCCCGCGCCGGCCTGGGCGTGCGCAGTGTATTGCGTCTGTGTATATAGGCTGTTCACGGTGAAATTAGCTTATTTGGAAGCCCTGCGTGCGTAGTATATTATTCAGCCTGATGCAAGATTAGAGTTGTCGTGAACCTCATAACTTTATTAATGCGTCCGTCAAGGGAAACCGTAAAATTATTATAAAAGTAAATATTTTACAAATTTGATAATATTTACTCTTCCATTAAAAAAAAAAAAAAAAAAAAAACAGAAAGCGTAATAAATAACTTCAGTTGTTAGAAACGGTTACCTGGCGCATGTCCGCAAAATGGATAACTGTTACATTGCACCTAAGGTTTTTTATTTTATATCAAATCAACAAAGATTACGAACACGTGAAATTGTGGTGTGAAACACTATACTTTTTCTTTTATTATTGGGAAGCTGGTCAGTGTTTTCAATATTTTATTCTTTTTTTTTTTTTATGTTCCAAAAAAGGTAATGTTTGTTATCCGCTTTTTAGCAGACTATTATTTTATTAAAGTGACGGAAATGTTTCAATTTAGAATATTATGCAATAGAGAAATGTTTATAGCGGATTTTCCCCCCCGTCGACGACTAAACACAAACTTTCTTTATTTTTTTTTCCTTCGCGAGTTTGAAACAAGCGCATTCCGCAGCTGTTTCAGCGAAAGTAACAGAGCGGGTCAACCTTCTCTGGAGCTGGAAAAAGCGAACTTTTGTTCCTCGTGTAACGTTTTGTTCGTGACGAAACTTGAACAAGAGTTCAGGCCAGACAAGTCGTGTCGTGATGATGTTGGCGTGACTCATCGAACAGCACCATGACGTAATCTGGCTGCTAACAAAAAAAAAAACATACCATTGTTCAGCTACACGTCTCCTAGGTGCATTCAAAAGGCACGTGCAGAGCATATGCAGTAATTTTCCAAGAAATTAATCTAAATAAGACTGCAATTCGAGAGATTATTCTATTGATTTTTTTTTTGTACGTACGTTCTTTTTCGTGTTCGTCTGTTTTCGCAACAATTAGAAAAATCGCGTGCGATATATTGTGCGCAATTTCATACGTAATGTACGGGCGGGCTGTATGTGGCCTGCGCGGTAGAATGTGAGGTTTAATGTTCATTGATCTCTCCTCTCTGTGGATAATTGATTCGTAAAATGCGCCACTGCGGTAGGTGATGGCTACTATCACTAGAAGTTACGATTTTTCGCGAGAAAAAATGTGAGTACATACAAAGTAGACTTTAATACTGTAAGTACCAATCAGCAGTTAGTCTATTTAAGCCGTCTACTTTAGAAGGTGTTTTCATATTTGACCGGGCCACTCAGAATTCGGACCCATCGGCACGGCTCCTACGTGATTCGTGTGCAGACAGTTAACACGTGTCGAAAAGTAATTCAGCCAATCAACATAGGTAAACGACCCAACTGTATTTTAAAATACAACTTGTCTTTAAATCGTTTTGCGAAATTCCACTACCCCTAAATATCACTATCGCCCAACACAAGTCTCGCAGCTCAATGGTTTTTATTACTATACGCTATTCACGGTAAAGTGAGCACTTTTCAAAGCCCTCTCATTTAGAATAATAATTATTAAATATATTTTATTTTAGCCTTAGACTTACATGGCAATATTAATTTTAAAATGTACTTAAAGGATAAAAATTTGCTTAAAGGAAAAAATAACTAGGACGTCAAAATTGCTCACATTACCGTGAATAGCCTATATACACTGATCCGCGCATATTATATTTCAATACACTACACGTGTGCCAGTATGTTATTTTGCTTATTACAGGCGTCTCTTTCCGAGAAGATATTTTCCCACTTGAATGGCCAATTTGAATTAAGTAACTTCAATACTGCACGTCTGTGATTCGCGCAAAGACACCTAAAACTCGCAAACCGGAAACCATCCAATCAGGAGAAATCATTGGAACGGATCTGCAAAATTCTCATTATTTTCTGGCACCAAGGTATAATTCAATATCGTATAAATGTTCGAGTAGGTGTCATTTGTTTATTGGCTTCTGCACCAGCGAGGACCCATTTTACCTTTTAACTTGATAGGACGTGGCTGGACCAGCCTTTCTTTACTTGTTTGCTGTTGGTCCAAAGCCTTTCCGGGCGTACCCAAACAAACACAATGACAAACACAATACAAAAACACAAGTGTTTGGAATCTATTTTGCCTAACAATAATAACGCGAATTTTGCATGCCCCTAATCATTGGTCCCTGAGCCTAACAGTGTAGAGTACAGTCCTAAGATAACCTTCCTGGTGTGCAAAAATTGTGTACACCATGTCTGAATGGATTTCAGTCGTTAGCTTCGAAATAATTTCAGACAAAGTGACGGATGAAGTTTCCTTCTTGTCGACAGAGGGGCGGCGCGGGACTATGTAGTCGTGGACTACGAGAAGATGGAGCTCCGAAAACGATATTTCCTTAGAAATAAAATAAGTTTGTTGTTTAGATTAATAAGAAATAAAATAAGAGGCAGGCCCACTTAAAGGTTCGTTGGTGCGAGGGCCGCGGCTAAGTGGCTTGTTTCTTTCTATATGCCGTTCAGGGCAAAGTAGTCAACATTTGAAAAAAAAATTCACCGCCCGTTAAGTGCGTATTTGCTAACGTGCACCGTGGTATACATGCTTCTAGTTGAGTTGGCAGCAGTTTAGAAGAAATAGTTCATAATTGTGACGTTTGGCGAATTTAATGTTAAACTTTATAGTAAATATGGTTTATTTTTTTCTCAGTATCTACATTAGAACTCGAACCAACCTTTATAATAACCCATTTAGGTTCTTAATAATTTTATGTTTTCACTCGACTGACGCGTGAATAAAGTCACTAGGTTTATGGCAATGCAAATCTTACATATGACGGAAAGATATAATACTATAAGAAAATTAGATCTTCGGCGGAGCTTTCAAAAGGGCTCGCTTTACCATGAACAGCCTATATAAATTTTTACGTTGATTTATTTGACAGAATTTAGTCAACATCGTAGGCATGCTCAGGGTCGCGATAGCGAGGGCTGAAAACTGCGAATATAGTAGCACAAGAACGTTTCTTATTTGATAGATCGGAAAAGGGTGCAATATCGAATGATTTGACGAAGTACAATGTTCCCTCTTTTAAATTGATCTATGTTTATTATGTAGATACGTGATAATGAGGAGGTAGCACTTGTTGCAACGAGAGTCTGCGGATAGCCGCGTGCACTATCATGACCACCTAAATTAATGTATAGTATTAGTTGAATGAGTATTTTTCCAGTTGTAGCTACACTGTAAACGAAATTAGATAAAATTCCCTTACATGTAAGGGAAGCTAATTACCTCTACATGTAAGGTAAAATTACCTTTTAAATGTAAAGTAAATTTACATAACAAGGTAAAGTAATATTCCCTAACCGTACGGATAAAGTACCTACACAAAAATGGGGGGGGGGGGGGGCGAAATCCCATACGAGTAAGGGAAAATTAACTATATTGTAAAATAAAATTATACTTAAGAATACTCCAGAGTATTATAGTACTGTTAATTTTTTTTTTGCCTATATTCTCTGATGAATAGTAACCGAAACCTCAACAGTAAAATCCTTGACAATTGCTGTTCGACCATGGTCGTTTATCTCGGTAGGTCGATGCGCTATCCATTACGCCGCGACGACAGCTTGATACATCAGTATATATTAGCTTGTTACAGGATTGTTTCTTCCTCCCGCCCCCCCCCCCCCCGTACACCATTTAGTTGTTGAGACAATGCTTAACAGATGCACGCGTCGTAAGGTCATTTTCCCATCCATGTATGGGATTTTTGCACTACCATGTACGTGAATTTTACTCCCAGAGTGCTGTAATTTTACATTACCCGTAAGGAGAACTATGTTTCCCCCACAAGTTTGCTTGACAGGTAATTTTCCCATTATTTTTTACAGTGTACTTCGGATAGAAGGAGAGTAGAAGTGCCGTTCCGTTTCGACACGAGCATGCGCAGAAGCCACGACCTGGGCGGTCTGTGTGTGCGCGTTTGTTAAATGAGTGGGCTGGGGTGACAAATCCACTTTGGCCGACCCCGCAGTGGAGTCATAAGAGGCATTACCCACTAATAAATATGTTTTATTGCAGCCTCAGACATTAACTTTTGAATGTGGTGAAAGTTTATACCATATTTATTAGTCACGTGACAATGGTGATATTAAATAATGGCTTAAAATATAAAAACTGGCTTAAAAGAAAAATTTGGAAGGGCCTTAAGAAGTGCTCACTTTACCGTGAACGGCCTATAGTCACTCGAACAACCATGAGCGGGGAAGTAATTCGCCCATGATATTTGCCTACTGCGAGTGATTTCGAAAGAAAGAAAAAAAAAAAAAAACACCCGAGATACCGGAATGGCCGGTCCGGGATGCGAATCTGGGTCCTCCAGAATGAGGGTCCCCACTCATTGCGCGATTTTGTGTGTATAAATATTAATTTTACTTGGCGCTTTACTCGAAATTCCAACACTTATTGGCGGCGCGTTCCTACATATGGTGACCCGTACATGCGTGCACACCCAGGACATGGGCGGGACTCGAACTCGGAGCCTCTCGCATCATAAGCCGGTGTGTAGCCGACTACGCTGCGGAGGTCGACCTTGGAACTCTTATACCCAGTGTAGACAAAGGTATATGTTCCACAGGAAGGTTATATTTGACCCTGCTGTACTTTGCGAGGATCAGTGCCCAATGATATTTCCTGTGGGTAACTGATTCGCTAACCGTACTACAGCTCTACGCTATGATTGGTTCATTTCACTGATCGCTGACCACAAAGCCTGCAGCTTATTGGTTGTGATAACCAGCTTAACCCTATAACTAGGGACCGGATAATTTCGCGGGTTCATTTCTAGACAAGTTGTAATTCACACACATGTACGTTCAAGTCACGATTGTAATTGGGCGACGTGTTGTTTGACGTCTCCTGGAGACAAATGAACCAATAACAGACATGCGATAGATTGTACGCCCAACCACCGCCATTTACTTACCGCAACAATCACCAATAAACAGTTGATATCTGTATGAGAGTATAAAGACTGTGAAGTCTAGCCTACAGGTCATTCACTCGCGAATTTCTCGGGGGTCCCTACCTATAGCATTATTATCCCGAGTAAACGCGATCACGTATGAAATGTTGAAGCATGATCGGTGCTGTACAAGTTGAGGAGCTAGCGTTCAGTACGGACAATGCTATTGGTTGCCGCTGAAACGCCAACTTGTTTATAATTGGTTACTTGATGTGCCATTGATCCGCTGAAATACTTCCCTTAGGTTCTAACATTTCAGTTGGTAATAAGAAATTTCTAATTAATTCTTCATATACGCTGTTCACGGTAAAATGGCCTTTTTGTAAGCCCTGCTTTAACGTCTGTGACTGTTGTGTATTCTTCCGCCTTATGTAAAAATTGCATTGGCACGGCCCTCGTAGCTTGATTCTTGCGCCGGGCAGGTGAAACTGTGTAATTATTAGAAATGGAAATAAATTTGAAATCTGCTAATTTTTACACTACGATGCATTAAAAAAGCATAAAGTGGAAGAAATCATTTAAGTTATTACTAGGGATAGGAACATTTCGCGAGTTCATTTCAGGACAAGATAGACGTCAAACACGTGTACACTGAAGTTGACTTTGCAATTGGATAGCAGTTTATTAGACACGCCCTGGACGACTCTGAGCCAATAGCAGACTTGCAAGGAAACAAGTAGCCATACTCTCAGGTGTGAAGTAACACTGGCTACTCTCGTAGGTAGCAGCCAATGAACAAACATCTGAGACTGGATTATACACATGACTGTGGAGTCTATCCTACAGATCATTGAACTCGCGAATTTCCCCCATCCCCTGTTATCACAAATGGTTACCTTAGCACTTTTTATTCAACGTTAAGATATGTAATTACTTTCCATCCATCGTTACCAACTTTACTGGGCGCATGTCACTCAGTGCGCCTGTTAAAATATGTAATCCAGGCAGGGGTAGTGACATTGTTTTCCAGGTCGATTTCCAAATTGCTCGCTTTATCGTGAACAACCTTTACGATACATATCTTCTTTTGCAACACCTGAAATGAAGAATTAATGTGTACGGTAAGGGGTCAAGTCAGCATGCATTAATTAATTTTTGTTCGCACGCTGAGAGAAAATCTAACAAAATATTTGTTTGTATAGGACAAAATATATATTTAGTTGCCCTAACAACATATACTGTTGAAAAAAACAAATTTCGAAAAGCAACAAAATTACATTTGTTCGTCTAAAAAATACATGTTCGAATAAACAAAATATGTGTTTTGGGCCAAAAAACATTAGACTGTCAACTAAATATTTTGTTGAATCAACTGTATATATTTGTTTGGCCACTCATTTGACTGCCTTCGTTCGAAAATACAGCTCGAGAGTTTGTTTGTATTTTTGTGGCAATTAGGATAGTAACCGTGTTTGTTAGTGTATCTATTGATGCTTAACAATCGTATAAACATATTAATATAAACAATGCAACAAGACAGTGACAAGTAAAGTTGTAAAACTTGAAATATTTGGTTGCACACGTCAATATTTGCCGTATATCTATTTAAAAGCTTGCAGGTGTCATCAGTTGTCACGTTAGCTGAGGTTACTAAGTCGTAGCGCTCGGACGCAAGTTCGAAACTCAGTCGAACTTCTGAAAAAATTTTTTATTGGCCCAAACTGTTTAATGTACGTGTAGCGAAACAAATCTTTAGTCGCACCAACCAAATCTTACAGTTTGGGACATCCAAATGAGACCAACAAAATAATTTGGTTTCAGCAACAAAATATTTCATTGGCCTTGTAGAAACAAATAATTTGGTTGCACCAATCAAATCTTGGTTGATTCAACAAAATCTTTTTCTCAGCGCGCCGCCGGATATTATAAATTAATGTGATAATGGAATGGTTAACCAAGCTATATGTCGGCCATACGAATGTGCGGGATCTGGTATCTTTCTCAAAGGACATGTTGTCGAATGACCAAGAGCCAGGACAGTTTGATAGGAAGACTAGCCAGTTTGTTCTCTACATCGGAGGCACTGCTTCGTCGTGGAATATGTGGCCCGACAAGTCGTCGCCTAGAACATGGAGGACAGAAGGGCAGCATTGAACGACCTCCCACGCACGCTGGGCGACACAGGGGCGAGAGGAGGGTAGGTCTGTATTTCCACCCCTGCGTCGAGGCGACTAGGTTTCCGGGGGATCCGAAGGGGTGAGGGGGTGTTGTGCGTCGCGACAGCCGGCGTCTGGAGCCCCAAATATAGATCGGCGCACCCCTTCACGAGGGGGTGCGACGCTTTTAGACGCCCTTCCTCCCCCGAACGCGTTCCGACCCTTCGGCGCGACGCGAACTAATTTTACCTGGCGTCGGGTGTCAACCCGCAGAGGCGTGCAGAGCAGACAGAAAGTTACTACTTAAGGGCCCCGTCTGACTGGCTCTCGAACTGCGTTGCAGCGTGTTCAAAGTCCAGGCGTTTCTTTACGAAGGTATTGAACATGCGTCCAGTGTGCTGGTTGCTGGTCCACGGAAAGACTGCACACTTTACGAAGGTATTGAACATGCGTCCAGTGTGCTGGTTGCTGGTCCACGGAAAGACTGCACACTTTACGAAGGTATTGAACATGCGTCCAGTGTGCTGGTTGCTGGTCCACGGAAAGACTGCACACTTTACGAAGGTATTGAACATGCGTCCATTGTGCTGGTTGCTGGTCCACGGAAAGACTGCACACTTTACGAAGGTATTGAACATGCGTCCAGTGTGCTGGTTGCTGGTCCACGGAAAGACTGCACACTTTACGAAGGTATTGAACATGCGTCCAGTGTGCTGGTTTGCTGGTCCACGGAAAGACTGCACACTTCAGACTATGCCTTATTGTTACTTCCAAGACGTCACGCTGTAAAATTTTTCCGTCAAACTGCTTCCAATAAGTTTTGTCAAATAAAGTTGGACAGTTATGACGTCATCGAACCGTCATAAACGCCGCCATATTTATATCAGAAAGTTGGACAGCTTCATTTGCCATCAAACATTTGAAGATTGGACCGGTTCTAAAATGTATCTGATGTTTGACGGTCTCGGCCAATCGCAACCGTGCACGACGAAAATGGAAATCAAGTAACTTTAAAATAATGAACATTTGCTGGAAACTCAACAGATTCTGGAGATAATTAATCTATGTAGAAGCAATCTGGTTATGAATGCTATTTTAAGTGAATATGCACTGAATACCACAAATTCAGAGGCACTAAATTGCATTGTGCATGAGAAATCTCTGATAAATAAAATTTTAATTTAGTAAAGAAGCGAAAATAAATTACAACGTCTCTTACATTTCTTCCTGTAATAGCCTGCATGGAAAAACAAAAACAATGTCTTACTATGAAAATAATTTTAAAATAATTAATAAAATTAACTTCTCCCAGTAAAATAATATGACTGCGTGACACATTTTCAAACACATTCAAGATTATTTGATAATATTTATTAGAGAAAAAAAAATTGATGGCTGTACTTTTGTCTTCATATTTAATCGTGAAATATAGTTGAAGGCGAAAATTTGACAGTATGTCAGGGGTTTAAGGAACACCATTTCGGTGCACTCCAACATAGCTAGAAACTGCTTTTTCAAAGCGTTGTATGTCAACATATACGCTTTATATATAGGGGTAGGAAAAATTCGCGAGTTCAATGACCTGTAGGCTAGACTCCACAGTCATGTGTACAATCGAGTCTCAGATGTTTGTTCATTGGCTGATGTTCCATAGAGTAGCCAGTGTTACTTCACACCTGGCATATGGCACTCGCTACTTGTTTCCTTGCAAGTCTGCTATTGGCTCAGAGTCGTCCAGGGCGTGTCTAATAAACTACGATCCAATTGCAAAGTCAACTTCCGTATACACGTGTTTGACGTCTATCTTGTCCTGAAATGAACTCGCGAGACGTTCCTATCCCTCTATGTATGCACACATAAGTAATCGAGGCGCATGCATTGAACCTTCCTACAGACTTTCCACCAATAAGATGGTAGGGTCGCCGCTGGAAGTCTCATAGGAACACACAGCACGACGAGAACACTGCACGCCAGTTCAGAGCCATGCGCGTAGCGGCGATGGCGCACTTGTAGTGCGTGCCATTGTCGTCCTTATCGCTCCCACGCTTCTCGGCGTCACACGTGGTAAAAAAAATCTCCAGGCAGGCGGACTTCTTAACGTCTCTCTGTTACGCGCAGCGAAACGGGATTTCCTCGGCCGATACGTGTGAATGTTGTATTGAGCTGGCGAGTGGCCTCGAGGTCACGAGAGCCGCTGAGCGTGAACCGAGGTTAGTATGGAGCAACGCCTGGAATGTTAGGGCGGGGGAAACGGGAGAACCCTGAGAAAAACTGCCGACCAGCGGCATCGTCAGGCACGATTCCCACATATGAAAATCCGAAAGTGACCCGGCTCCAAATTTAAGAAAGAGCTTTTTTGAAGTCAACCTTCAATAAATGTTACTACCCCTGCCTGCATGTAATTGAACGGAAACGTTGACTAGTTTGATTTTACATATGATGGATGAATACACAATGTGCATACAAGTAGATATTCAGGCAGGGCTTTCAAACTTGCTCCGTTTACCGTGAACAGCATTTATTCGCCGTTGTTACCTCGCTATTTCCATATAACCATATAACCATGAAAGACCGAGTGCAGCCACATCGTAGGGATCGCTACGATATACCGCTTCTGCTTGCGCGCCTGTTTCTGTAGCCCTGGACCTGAGTAGTGCAGCGGTTTGGGGACTCTTGCCCAGGCCAGGTCAGCAGGTAAGATCGACCTACGTGATGTGGATTCGCCCGGACTCCAGGGAGCTCTGCCCCTGGGCACGAGCTGGAAAACGGCATTCGCCTTCCGAGAAACGGCTGTGGTGTGGTCTGACTGGTGTAGGAAAGATCCTGACTCGGTCAAGGTAACTTACGTGGTCCACAACCCGGGCAGAATCTCGTTACCTCTACAGCACGCAACACACACACACACACAAAACTGTTCAGTTTCCTTGTGCATCAGTGTAAGGCAGGATTCACAGCAGCCCGTCCGTCATACGTTCGTCCGTCTCCCAGCCGAGCGGTTTACGACCAAACTTAGTACGTCCGTCGTAACATCATTGGTGCAAACTAATAAAAACAAAACTGTTTGCAAATAGGAAAAAATTCTCCATTGAAAGTGAACATATTTGACCTTATTGTGTTTCTAAGTGCCCAAAACGCACATATACGTATGTAAAGGAAATTAATCGATGTAAAAAAATGTTTAAATAGCATATAAGTAATAATTTTGTTACTTTTACTATTGCAAAAAAAGGAGCTCGTGTTTACAAACGTAATTATCAATTACCCTTCAGGAAAAATGTAACTTACTTTAATTTTACAGTTACATAAACAAACATATGAAAACAAAAGACAGCCGAAACTAAACACTGTACGCACTACACAGCCTTGTAAAGAACTCAGGATTAACGATTAACAAAACGTGCAAGTTTAGGAGGCTGTGATTTCATCCGTTCGTCCGTCTAAAGTTAAAGATTGCCAAGGTTTTGACGGACGGACGGATATAGTTAATGGCAACCTCTGATTGGTTGTTGGTCACGTGATTGACGGACGGACGCGACGGGTAGTTGTAAATCATGCCTAACTCTTACGCTGCTCTAATGCCGAGGAGATCTTGCACATCATCTTGTCTGGAACACAAGTGATTCATTCACTGACGTCACGATGGTGCAAATTTTGGCGGGAATGTACCGAAAGTCGGGTGGCGTTAATGCAGGGAAGTACATAATAGATTAAGATGTGTCAAGTATGTTGACATACTCTCATACTGTGCAGTACCCGTCTTGGTGTTCAATCATCTTGGGGGAAACAGAGCCTAGTGGTTGTTCCGTCCCCCAGTTGTAATCATGCATGCATGTGTTAGGTATCGGAATTTAATAACAAAAAAATTGTTAACCCTAAATTATTTATTTATACCTATGCCGAGTAAAATGCATCTTAACTAGGAGAGTTTTTAACACTTTGTAGACTATGCTCGAATGTAACTCGAGCAAAGCTAATTTGAAAATTTCTTTGTTGTTCAGAAGAAAACTTGCATGGATGTGCAGTCTTTGTTCGACTAGTGTTTAACATGACCTCACAAGAACACCACAGCGCTATAATAATGACACTGCTAACGATATAATTGTTTTATAGCCACTCAATAGGACATGATTGATTGTAAATCCTTTTATACGATAAAGGACATTCGATTGGGTCAATATCAGTTCGGCTCTCCATTGGTTGATGACAGGCCAATAATGAACGCTGTAAAGTACAAGGTAGTGTCCTGTGTGGATGGCGATTTCTAACACAGATACCAACAGAACCGGTGTTCTTGCAGTAGTGGATATAGGTGACTCACTTATAATTTGTCTTAATCGCCAGTAAATGTATGCAGACCTCAACGTGTTAACGAGACACGCGAATACAAGGAAGCCGTGATTGTATAAGGGCTATTTCACCGAGAATTCGCCGGACCCATTCGGACCCAGTGTACGCAGGTGTGTACATTACGCACGTGTAGGTTATTTTTGGCCTGTGCTTCACACTGCGAAGCTCAATTACCAATGGTCTCACCTGTGGGTAAATGATTCGCAAACCGTCTTACTGGTCTATTGGCTCATGTGACCGAAGTCGAACATATAGCCTACAGCTCATTGGCTGTGACAACGAACCAAGTGTTGTCTCGACTTAAGTACAGCTCGCATAATAAAATGTTTTGTTTGCAACACCTGAAACCGTAAATTAAGGTGTATATGAAAGTGTTCCACTAGCAACAAGACTCAGCAGTAATACATAAGTAGGGATAGGAACAATTCGCCGAGTTCAACGACCTGTAAGCTAGACTCCACAGTCATGTGTATACTCGATCCTCAGATGTTTGTTCATTGGCTGCTGCCCCATAGAGTAGCCAGTGTTACTTCACACCTGAGAGTATGGCTACTTGTTTCCTTGCAAGTCTGCTATTGGCTCAGAGTCGTCCAGGGCCTGTCTAATATACTGCGATCCAATTGCAAAGTCAACTTCAGTGTACACGTGTTTCACGTCCATCTTGTCCTGAAATGAACTCGCGAAATGTTCCTATCCCTATATATAAGTATTCTTTATGTTAAGAAACTTCGAAGTGTAGTGCGTAAATATAAAGCCAGCGTCTGTGAACCTGTATACAAATTATTAACCTTATCTTTAGAACCCCTAGTGTATCGTATTTCCGCTTTTTAACAATCATCTCCACTTTTCACAGTATATTGTACAAAGCATTCATTTACAACGGATCAAATGGTGGTAAACAGTGTGACAGTCCCCTTTTCGTCGATTTTCTTTGATTATAACTGTCTACTCTTTTTCTTGGTTCCATTGATTTGCACGGTAATTTTTTTAAATTATTGTTCAGAGTGCGTTTCTGTGGATAAACACATTATGTAAAAAAAAAAAAACTACCTTCGAACTTTACGCGGATAGGCCAATACATAAGCAGCATTGTTGTAAAAAAAATGCTAAAAAGCGTTGCTTTCATCTCTTCACTAGCACACTAGTTTCCTAAACTAGTAAAGTTTATTAAAAAACCCATTAATGTCACCATGACGTCTTGCATTTCGTTAGGTCGAGATGTTTACACTCGAATTAACTGCTCCTGAATGCTTGCAAACTAGCTGCGTGAATAGTTTGTGAAGTATCTTTCCAGAAAAATAAATAATGAGTTCAGAAACTCTTTTACTATTTCACGGGATTTTTTACTGCACCCGCATATTAGTTTCCAGGAAGTTGAGAAGTGTCGTAGGAGTTGGCGCGAAGTGACCTCATCCTGCAGTCACTCGCTCACGACGAATCTCGTAATTAGAACTTCTTGCTGGCGCTGGCCGAATGTGAACTTCGGCATATTAAGCTCATTCCACGTGGCAACTTTTTTAATTGCTTGCGTCCCGTTTGTTGTAGAGTGGACTTCGAGTTGGGAAAAATACACGTCCTTTACGAATAAAGACGGAAGTGGTAATGCCATTATTGCTAACACGTGCATGGAAAATCGCGGTTTACACCAACTCGTCTAGTGGGTTTAGCCTAACATTGACACAGCATAGGGGACGAGGGTGTAGTGCTAAAATAGGGCAGTGTTTTAGCCCCACGAACTAAAAAATTTTCTTATCACAATAGTTAGATATGAATTTTGCGTTGGAGGGTATGTGAAATCTGAAGGCTTGTTCTACTAGAAGTAGGATAATTTCTAATATAGGTGATGCAATAAATTCTAAACTTCAACACTCGCCAAATTGATATGAATCAGCTGAAAGCATATTTAACAAAGAGTTTTATTGAACTAATAAATGTGGGCGGTACACGAAAAATTCTTCCAGGCTGTATGATGCATTAAACACTAGGTAACTTGAACTTACCAGAGCTACCAAGGTACTTTGGCCAAGTATAACTTGATGGCAGCTCTTGTAACTTTAACGCTGTAACAATACGAGCGTTTATGTTTTCGAATATGTTTCTTCAGTAATAAACAAAGATTCCTCCCAAATTTATTTCGGATGAAGAAAGTGGTATTAATTTTTTTTTTTAGAATTTGCTTATATAAAGATGTGCACCGAAAAAATTCTGATGAGTAGAATTATATAGTATAGTTAGTAGGCCTGAGCATGTGTTGTAATAGTATTGCGTCTTTTTTGTCGTGTTTTTGTCCTCCTTTAACGAAATCGCACTGTATTTTGAACACACTTCTCAGAATTAAATGATGTAGCATAGTACATTGACGGATGTCGTAACGTACCCAAGTATTGTTAATACAGTGCTATGGCATTACTCCACTTGTTGTAAAGTTAGGATCTCGTAAATTTACCTATGACGTTTATGTTCAACGTGAGGAGATTTAAGCATAGCATTATTACACGGGTGCAATTATTAACCTCGTTTCTTCCACCTTAACTGGCTACATTAAACCACGCAGCAGATGTGCATTTCCCACATCTCTCGCCCTTTGTCTTCTCGGCCGGGAGTTGCAATCGGTACTGAATATTTTATTTCCCAAGCTTTTACTTTTGGTTCGGAGACGACGTAGGAATATCGATAGTGTGCATGTGTACCGCGCATCCATATTTTGTTGTAAAACTCATGTGAGACATCTGGTTGGCTGCCGAATAGGTAGCCTACTTCCCCCTTAAGGAACGCTTTGTTGTGATGAGTTATGATATATTTTTTTTGTTGTGAATATTGTGTAAAGTTTGGCATTTCATTGCCATCGATATCTGTGTTACAACTCGTTCGCGGCGGTTCATCAGAACAGAAGTCCCTGCTCCTGAGTGCATATATTTAAACGTACACGCTGTCTGTTACGCCTCAGTTAAGGTGGCGACACTGAAGCAGTTTGGTGACTTAGAACATCGTATTTAAAATCAGAGCTAAAATTATGAGGTGCTGAATTTATTTAATTTAGTTAATGTTCGTTTGATACACAAAATAGTAAGGACTGGCACATAACCCACACGTTTACACTCCAGACAACTTCACACTTTCACTTGATTGACGGACAGTAGACTAATCGGATGCATGGCAAACCTAATGTTACACGTGGTGACTGGATGCAAACGTGCGAGGAAAAGTATATCCTTAGCATGGCTTTCAGAAGCGTTCAGTTCACCACGATAAGCCTCTGCCTTTTATGTCTCGTTGCAAATCAAGAACTTGACGCATTGAGGTCTGCACACATTTACTCGCAATTAAGACAAATTAGAAGTGAGTCACCTATATCCACTACTGCAAGGATACTGGTTCTGTTGGTTTCTATGTTAGAACTCACCATCGTCCTATTGGTCCATACCACACCGGACACTAGCCTGTACTTTACAGCGTTCATTATTGGCCGGTCATCAACCAATGGAGAGCCGAACTGATATTGACCCAGTCGAATGTCCTTTATCGTATAAAAGGATTTACAATTAGTCATGTCCTTTTGAGTGCCTATATAAAAAATGAATTATATCGTTAGCAGTGCCATTGTTACAGCGCTGTGGTGTTCTTGTGAGGTCATGTTAAACACTACCCGAACAAAAACTGCACATCCGTGCAAGTTTTGTTAAGCGTTAATAAGTGAGACCAGAAATTTGAAAGATTTATATAAGTACCGCACTGACATTTTCCTGAAAAAAAAAAAAAAAAAAAAAAAGACGGATACCATGCGGGAAAAAAAATCACCAATGTAGCTTACAGGAATCAAAATCTCGACTTCCCTAAGAGAATCGCAACCGTTGGCTCATAATCTAGTACGCTCAGTGACTGCAGAAAAATACTTAAAATATCATTATTATTCCAAGAACACTAGATCGTTTACGTTTGGTATTTATTTTTATAGCATTAATTTGTATAGTTACTTTTTTTTTCTGTCAGCCATTTTTATCCTTTAATCACTTTTTAAAATAAATATTGCCATGTAAGTAATAAACACGGTTTATATATTTCACCTGACTCGAAAGTTACCGTGTAAGGCTACAATGAAATACATTTACTGACTATTATTCCAAATGAGAAGGCTTCAAAAAGTGCTCACTTTACCGCGAACAGCTTATAAGCAACGATATAAACTTGAAATCATTACTGCATGTTTCCGAATACCATTGCACTGAATGACAGGATTATGCTTATAGCCTGTTCGCGATTTCTTTACACTTTTTGATTCAAACATTTGAAAAATCACCCCCCTCCCCCCATGCACAAAAAGTGTTTCTTTCTTTCCTAAATATGTCATTTATCACAGGCGCTTTATTCTTATGTTAACATAGAAGTGCCTTATTTTTGGTTAAATTTAACGTTTACTTATAATTAGAGACTCGAGAATTTCGCGGGTTCATTTCTAGACAAGTTGAAATTCACACATATGTACGTTCATGTTACGTTTGTAATTGGTCGACGTGTTGTTTGACGCCTCCTGGAGATAAATGAGCCAATAACAAACATGCAATAAACTGTGCGCCCAACCCCCGCCTTTTACTACCACAACAATCAATCAGTAAACAGTTGATATATGTTTGAGAGTATATAAGACTGTGAAGTCTAGCTTACAGGTCGCTGAACTCGCGAATTTCTCGGGGGGGGGGGGGGTCTCTTCTTATAATTTGGAGGCACCTGTTTTCCGCGAAAAGATTTCAGGACAAGTTGTGCTCCAAAGCACTTACATTCAGAACTACCATCGTGATTGGATAGTTCGAAATTTTACTCGTCCTATCTGTCTACACATCACGGATGGTCAGTATCGGAGAAACGCTATTCTGATTGGCTCACTCACGTAACATACTATCTTCACACAAAGACAAGTGGCCAATAGCTAAATGAAGACCGCAAGAGTGCACATAGGATATTGAGGTTGTCTTCGTGTAGAACCTTTCGCGAAAAACAGGTGGCCTTACTTATAATGGATCCATCAATTATAAAATATAATTTATAATTAATATGAATAAAAACAGTTAGTAAAATAGGTATTTTATCAATGCCTAGTAAGAAGTAGTTCTCATGAAAAATATTACTAGACTGAATGGGCACGAATGCTGTGCGTTGTCCCTTTGGTATGATACTCTTGACTCGGTTAAGCTTTGTTTGCGCGAGGCGGAGGAATATCATGGAAGTAGAACTTTGGCAGGGCTTCAGGAAAGTTAGAAGTAACCGTGAATGTGCTATATGCAATAACACTTGTGCTGATTGAATTTTCTCAGGTTTCAACGTGTATGGCATAGTTGGCATTTCGTGATATTATTCCGCTCTGTGCATTCCAAATCATCGTGTTTAAGATATACGAACCAAGGTTGCAAGCCTGTTCGCAGAGTGAAGCGCGTTCTGTATGCCTGGGGACCGAAATTCCGCTCACAGTGCTGCCAACAGAATTAGGAACTCATTAGACCACCGAAATGTTAAAACTATTAGCGCTTCTCATCTCCGGGAAGGAAAATATTCCCCTTGTCGAATGCTTTTTGTTGACTCCTGCTCGCTAAAAGCTTTGAAAGTCCCGTGTATTAGTGCACTGGATGATTTCGTCGTTTTTCCCTCTCCCCAAACAGAGTTTCTGACCGCGGTGATTGAATTATTTAATGGAGACCGCCGTTCGCAACACAGGATGCTTGTGCTATATGGTGGTGCCCCGAGGTTGCTTCTATGTACGTCCTTTCTTCCCCAGCTTCGAGTTTCAGGCAACGCACTACCGTCCGGAGATAAAGACAGCGAACTCGTGTTTTGGGTCCCCAGCACACTCTAAACTTGAAACAGCGAGAATCGAGCCAAATTAGTGAAAATAAGTCATAATTGAGGAACTGATAATTAGTGCCACATAACTAGAGACCTGCAAAATTAGCGTTATTATCAGATTACAGTCTAAACTTAAAACACTCTTACCTTTTCAATGTGTTTGTTATCGGACCATTCCTTATTTGACACGCTTCCGGTAAACCTGTGCCGTTAAATGGACACTTCTCAATCGCGTGTCCCAATCACACACAGTTCACTCAGAAAGAGAGTAAATTCACATCTGGGCAGCGGCCAAGTGAGAAACGAAGCTGGCTCGAGTGTATACAATATTGTGAATTTTCGCTTGGCACCATAAACATAACGCGAATTTTGCAGGTCTCTACATATAAATAATTAATATAGTGGCTTAATCTCACTGATTTTATTTTATTTACGCTGAATTCTGGGAATTCCACTGCTATAAGTAACTTGTTCCCGGTTAATTTGCTTGACTCGCCAGTCAGCTGTAGGCAATCAACTGACTTACAGTGAATGTTATTTCACTGATTGATAAAACTGCCTTTTCATTGGCGTTAGGTATAGTTACAGAATGGATAAGAATACAGAGACGAAATGGCGTGGCGGTATCTTTGATGTGGGTGGACCTATGATGCACTGAGAGAAAATCGAACAAAATATTTGTTTGTACAGGGCAAAATATATATTTAGTTGCCCTAACAAAATATATTATTGAGCAAACAAAATTTGATAAGCAACATAATTATTTTTGTTCGTCTGACAAAATATATGTTTGAATAAACAAAATTTATTTGGGCAGCAAAAAAATTCGATTGTTAAGTAAATATTTTGTTGAATCAACTGGTAACCTACTCGTCAGACGGCAGTTCAGCCAATAGGGAACCTTTCGCAGCATGCAGTAGCCAATCAGACGTAAGCGCAGTTCCCAGAGCCACACACTGAGAAAAATATTTCGTTGAATCAAACAAGATTTGTTTTGCGCAAGAAAATTATTTGTTTCTATAAGGGCAATGAAATATTTTGTTGCTGAAACCAAATTATTTTGTTGTCCTCATTTGGTTGCCCCAAACTATAATATTTGGTTGGTGCAACTAAAGATTTATATGGCTACACGTACATTAAACAGTTTGGGCCGATATAAATCGATTTCACAAGTTCGAACGAGTTTTGAACCTAGATAACTTGCGTCCGAGCGGTACTACTTAGTAATAACCTCAGCTAATGTGACAACTGATAACACCTGCAAGCTTTTAAATAGATATACTGCAAATATTCTACAACATACTTCAAGTTTTACAACTTTACTTGTCAGTTTCTTGTTGCATTGTTTTATTAATGTGTTTATACGATTGTTAAGCATCAATAGATGCACTAACAAACACGGTTACTATCCTAATTGCCACAAAAATACAAACAAACTCTCGAGCTATATTTTCGAACGAAGGCATTCAAATGAGTTACCAAACAAATATGTACAGTTGATTCAACACAATATTAAGTTGTCTAATTTTTTTTTGACTCAACACGGAGATTTTGTTTATTGAAACATATATTTTTCTAGACATACAAAAGTAATTTTGTTGCTTTTCAAATTTTGTTTACTCAACAGTATATATTGTTAGGGCAACTAAATATATATTTTGCCCTAAGCAAACAAATATTTTGTTCTATTTTCTCTCAGTGCATTGTGTTGTAGGATTGTGGAATCAGGGGTGGTTGATTTGGCAGCACTGATAACAATAGACCCCACAGCTTAAAGCCTGTTCACGATAAAGTGAGCGATTTAGAAAGGAACCTTACAAATAAGTCACTGCCCCTGCATGCATATATATATATATCTGAGTGACAAGGTGACAAGTTGATAACTATAAATGGAAAGTTGTTCCATATCTTACCGTCTAATAAAAAGTGTTAGGTAACCATTTGTGATAGCTTAAAATTATTTCTTTCGTTTCCTGTTTTTTTTTTTTCTTATGCATCGAAGTGTAAAAATTAGCAGATCTGAAATAATTGTTTCTTAATAATTTCACAGTTTCATTTGACCGACACATGAATAAAGTGACGAGGCCAATGGCAACGTTAATTTTATATAAGGCGGAGGAATACCCAACATGTATACAAGTAGATCTTAAGCAGGGCTTTCAAAAGTGCTCAGTTTTACCGTGAACAGCCTATAATGTTCTTCAACCTCGTCTGGTTTCACAAAGCCGAGCACTACCCTCCATGCCGCATTTGACTCGGCCCTTGTTCCTCGTCCTCCATCCAGCGGCCGTTGACCTCCTGCCCCGCTCGAAGGGCCTTGAAAACGCCCGAGTGGAGGTCAATCGATGGCTACAGCAGAGCGAGCTGCGCCTCTGGAAGGCCAAGGCTGCGATCTCCCGCGTCGATAAGCGCCCAGACACACGTCAGCTGCCGCGTGGAAGAGTAGACTAAATATTTATTTACGCCGGTCGCGCACCCCTAAGCGACGCGATTATACTTTTAAAATAACGCGGGAGGCAGCCCTGCTTTAGTATTCACCCTCGTATTTACTTGCCTGCGGCGGAGCTGATGATTATCGTTGTGGAGACATAGTTCGAGGCTTTGACCTCTCCGCGTTCGGCTTGCAGTTTTCGAGCGCGTAATCGCGTCCCTTACTCAGCGTGCCTTGTCACGTGGTCGGGACAGCGGCGACTGCTGATGAATTGCAAGTTATGTTAGTTTCTACCGCGTACTGCATCTGGTTGCTCCCTAGTGTATAGTTAGGGCCGCCCTGTTTTTCGCGAAAAGATTCACGCGAAGGCTAGAATCCAACGTCCTATGGCACATGTGCAGTTTTCCTTTGGTTATTGGCCACGTCTCTTTGTCGGAAGACAGTTCCTTACTTGACTGGACCAATCAGAATTAGGTAACTCCGGCACTGAGTGTCCGTGATTCGCGGACAGACGCCTTCAAAGCGTGGCATTTAAAATCACCCAATCACGGAAGTGGAGTATAAATAGCCTTGGAATCGTTTCGCGGAAAACAGGTTGCCCTATGTATAGTCTATTCGCGGTTTCTTCGCATTTTTTGAATCAAACCTTTAAAATATTCCCCCATGCATTACATGTTTAGTTATTTCCTAGATATGACAAGTATCGCAAGCCTTTTATACCTGTGTTAACATGAAAGTATCTGATCTTTCCTTCAATTGAAGTTTTGTCTGTATCTTATTTATGAATTACAATATTTCATTTATAATAAATATGAATAAAAACATTGAGAAAACATGTATGTTGGTAGCGCCTAGTAAGAAATAGTTCTCACGCAAAACATTATTACTACTGAGTGCGCACGAATTCGGTGAGTTGTCCTTTCGTGTAATTTTCTAGACTTAGTGAAGCTCAGTTTCGACGAGTCGGAAGGATATCCTGGAAGTAGGACTTTAGCAGGGCTTCAAAAAAGTGTGAAGTAGCCGTGAACGGATTATACACTTCACGACACTTGCGGCGGTCGCTCAAGAGGAGTTGTTTTCGCGTGAGAGGCCCAGTGGCAAGGGAGCGATAAGGGCTACATTGCCACGTGCATCCAGTGCGCCATCGCCGCTAAGCACATAGCTCTGAACTGGCGTGTAGTGTTCTCGTCGTATGGCGCCTGCCCACGGGACTCTATCATTAATGTTTCGATAACGTTTTGGAATTCAGCAGTGACATGATATTCAGAAGAATTGCATAAGGGAAGTCTCTCATTGGCAATGTTATTCTATCGTTGGTTTGGGTCTTGTTTCAACAACTTCTATCAAAAATGAGTATGTGGTAATTGTCAATGTTCGTTAAAAAAAAAAAAAAAACTATTTTAAAAATGGTTATTTTCTTGATTCCAGACTATTATTTTCAGTTAAATATTTCAGCAACCCGTAATTTTATTGATAAAAAGCAAATTTCAACACCGACTGGTGTCGAAGTAGTATGTTTCAAGATGCAGCCGTCTGAAAAGCCGTTTTTAACGACGCCGGATCTGAAATTATATTTATAGCATGCGTGTTATCTTTAAAGTACGTCCTCGTTATCTGCGTGGTGGACATATTGGGTACAACTATAACAGTTTCGTAAAATAAACCGTGTTTCAAACCATAGATGAGGTAGACCGATCTAGCTGACTGCCCACAGCCAATCTCCATACCCAACACTGAACTGCTTTCCTGCCGTCACGAGAAGCAAAAACGGCGTCGATTGGCTTAGAGGTTATAACACTGTTTAGTGAACAAGTGCTCTTGAGATGTTTCTATACTTCCTCTGACCTATTTGTAATACGTTTTGATTAAATTCAAGTTGGTGGAATTATTTTATTAATATAAAAGTGCTTGTCATCAAAAAATTAGCATATAAACAAACTCGTTTATCACTGTCGACCACGTGACTTGAACAGTTGTGTTGCTCTGGGGTAGGTCAGCGTAGAAGACGAATAAGCGCTCTGCCTTATATATAGTCTACGTTTCAAACACGCATCGAAGCAGATCAAGCACCAAGAATCATTAGTTGTGCAGCTGACGTCACAGCAGGTGAATCACGTGTGCCTCGCAGTTCACTAGAGTGGCAGCAGCGCGCTCAGTATATGTATATCCCAGCTACATAGTGACTGTGATCTCCTGCTGTGTGCATCATGTGTGTAGGCTGTTCACGGTTAACTGAGCACTTCTCAAACCCCTGCTTAGGATCTACTTGTATACACGTTGTGTATTCTTCCGCATTATGTAACATTAACATTGTTATGGGCCTCATCACTCTATCCATGTGTCGGTCAAGTGATAATTCGCAATTATTAGAAAACTAAATATTTAAGAAATCTGATCGTTCTATAATTCGATGCATTAGGAAAAGAACAAAAAGCTAAAGAAATAATTTACGTTATCACAAATGATTACCTAACACTTTTTGTTCAACGTTAAGATACAAAACTACTTTCTCTCTATCGTTGCCAACTTTAATGGGCGCATGACACTCAGTGCGCCTGTTAAAATATGTGCAGGTAGGAACAGTGACTTTTTTCTAAGGTTGAATTTATAAGGACTCACTTTATCGCGAACAGCCTTTATGCAGGAGTGAGTTAGAAACGGTTTGCTTTACTACAGTTCCAAGACGCCGCTTGTCTTAGAAGGTCATGAAAACGTTGATGTCTTGTCCTGCCGGGAGATAAACTAAGTAAGAACACACATTTTCGTAAAATATTTTCGGACAGGTTTTCATGCGTGGTCGAAGCCTGCTTTGGACTTGTTAAACACCGTTCTACTTGGAATGTCGAAAATGAACATCCTTATATTCCTCATTATTCGAATAATTACATGTTGATGCCACAATATTGCTGTTTCTGGTACACGAATTGTAATGAACTGTAACAGAAATGAGTTAATTTTCATTGAAGTCGGCAGGTTCGGCTGAAAGTTTCGTTGACAGCGAGGTCATTAGATACGCAAATAGGAGCAGGAACGGGGGAGGAATCGACCAAGAATTATACCATAGGTTTTTTTTTTTTCAGTCTGGTGAATACGAGGAAACTTCGGCATATTTCTTGTTTTGTAGTTTCTATTATTTTTTGTAGAGTGTTATTTGCTATCGATATCTTAAAGTGGGTTAGTACAGTCTCCCTTGTTAAAATCTTTGTAACGTGTTTGTTTTTATTTGTGGACTCCAATAACAGTAAAATAATGCATTTTTAGCTGTGATTGTGTACAAAATTATCACCTGGACAATATTTGGCACAATTATGTGACCCCCATTTGCTTCCGATACAAAATTACCGGCAAGATTCTGCGAGATCTGTTAACCGAGCCTACATCCAAACAGGTATGAAGGTTTGTGTGGAAATTGACCTATCACACGATACTTGCTTCCAAACAAGTAAATGGGTGTGAATTTTTTTTTAAATTGTACTTCTGGGACTGTGGTAACAAGAAGACCTTTAGTCGCAACTTCTGCAACATTCGTTAATGCAAAGAGCCTAACTTTGTTGGTTGTGATATTTAGAACTTTTTGTGTTAAATAAACGCTGATCTGTTATGGCGTCAGTGAAACATATTTCTGTAATTTTTTGTTTGTTTATTTACTATTTATTTTTGTCGTGTTGAAATGCCTTATCGCTGTTTCTCGAAATAAAATAAACCTAATCGACAACTATTATTATAATTAGGAGCACCCTTCTTACCTCCACTGCCCACTCACTCATTGATTAAAAGATCCACCGTGCAGGAAATCTTTCGTAAAAAAATCCTACACAGCCAATTAATAAAACATCCATGGAAAGGTACAGACAGCAATCAGCCAAACCTCCCTTAGAACAATCCATTCCGTGCGAGCGGTCATGCAAGCTTGCATGCAACTTTCGAAGAAAAATTCCAATGTCGCGCGTGGACTCGGGGTCGTTCAAAAGCCAACAATTTTTTTCTTCTAGATTTTGATAATATTTACTATGGCTTCACGAATGATAAATACCACGCATGTGGAAGATAACATTCATCACGATTGTTTAGCATAAATATCAGAATTTTGACGTGAAATGTTACCCTTATCGGCTACGAATTACAAAAAGTTATTCCAGCCCGACGTTTTGTTTCAGCTGAAGTGTTTCTTGAAGTCGCAGGAGAGCAGTGTTAGCAATTTCTTTGAAATGTGGCACTTGGTTTATGTACCTGCCGTAATGGTTTAATTTCGAGCTTTTTTTACTTTAGAAGTTGAATGTGAATACGACTGAACAGCGTACAATATTCCCAAGAAAATATTCTCATGACATTCTAACGGCATGAACATTTACTCTTAGTTGTAGCCTAACATATTACTTTTGTACAATTTTCAGTCTTTGTACGGTAAAAGATATCAAATTAAAATGCATTTACAATAGCTCCCCTCATTAGTTTCATTAGCAGATATTTTCACGAATTCCATACATTTTTGAGAGCACTACTTCATGCCACAGGCAAAAACTAAGAAATGTGCCTAGAAATTTAGAAAATCATTATGGACTCTTTAACACCGTCATTAGCGAAATGTCTGTCTGCAGCGTCCATAAAGGCTGTTCACAATAACATGAGCACGTTAGAAATGAACCTTAGAAAAAAGTCACTGCCCGTCATGCATATATTTTAATGGGCGCACTTAGTGACATTTGTCCAGTAAAGTTGGTAACGATGGATGGAAAGTAGTGATAACTTAAACATTATTTCTTTAACTTTCTGATTTTTTTAAATTCATCGAAGTGCAAAAATGAACAGATTTGTGAAGTATTTACTTTCTTAATAATTTCACAGTTTCACTTGACCGACGCATGAATAAAGATATGAAGCCCATGGCAGTGTTAATTTGACATAATGTGATGGGGCAGAACGTGTATACAAGTAGATCTTAAGCAGGGCTTACAAAGCTCATTTTACCGTGAACAGTCTATAGCAGGCTTGTCTATCATATGAGGGTGGTGTAAACACAAGTGACATGTTTGAAAGACAGGGGCTTGGCGCCTGGCAAGCCGGTGACACACAACACAGGCACGCTGTGCGGGCTGGTCTATCCTGCAGGCGCCAGCCGAACACTGTATCCCCCGCGACAAGGGACAAGCAAGGCTGATGCCCTCTGCGCCGTCATGCCTGGCTTCGAACCCGGGATCGCCGTCCTTTTTATTGCCGCCGAGGAGAGTTACTGAACCCAGCCTCGCCTCCGCCCAGCATCCCGAGAGATACTGTATTCTCGCTCTCCGCTACCTGCCCGCCCTGGGAACACATCACCTCCTCCAACTAGGGCTCTGCGATATGGCGATACATCGATCACGAAAATGTTTTTTCTGAAATATCACAACCGCGATGCGATCTGAAAGTGTAGCGTAATATATTGGATATCGCGATATGTAATATTAATTATATGCGTGATATGCAGTGCTAACTGTATGCGTGCGATGTATACGACCGTTTATTTTACGTGAATACGTCTACGTTGACGCGCTCGGACGCCTTGATGTTTATTTTACGTTCCCGGCACCGCTTCACTCGATCATATGGAGTTTTATGGGTATCACTGGATTGCTTTTGAGATGCTCTTTCCTACCGCATACTATTTCGTCTTTTTGACGAGTATAGGCCGAAATTGCGTTACGTTTTCTTAATTTTTTACATTAAACTCATGCAATTTTACCAAAACCACGCCTCACAAATGTTTTTTATGCACGCAGTCGATTGATCTTGACGAGAGCTGTCGATTGAAACTCAAACGAGCGTCGTAGCTTCTCCTAGTCAAAAGTTATACTACGCGGAAGTTATGAGACGCGGCGAAACGAAATCAAAATTGCGACGCTCCCCCCTTCTTTCCCCAGCCCCTCCTTGCGCGATGCATCTGAGTCCTCACTCAGCGTAACATATTCTTCGATCCTTTGACAATCGAGTGGTGTAATTGAATTTCGAATGTAGACGATAGATTCGGAGCTGCAATGCCAAACTGTATCCCCCGATTTTGCTATCATCGGATTTTCTGGATTGCCTCCCACTATGATTGCAAATTTAAAGACGTATTCACGTCGAAACGTGACCCGTTATCTACGATACATCTTCGTTGATTTTCAGTACCCTCTTGGAGCGATATATCGCGCCGACACCGGTGTAGTCGACTACTATGTTGAAGAGTGGATATCGCACAATCCTAAATGAAACGCTCCTAAACAATCGAGGTAAGAAATGAATAGTAGAGTGCGCGTTCGAGCTGTGCATAACCGCCCTCTCTGTTCCTACATTGTACTGCTTTTCTGTCAATACGACTATCGTAAACCAGGCGTATAGTACTTGGTCGGAACTACACATGTAAGTAAGTGCTTTGAGATGTCTGCACATTTTTTCTGACTTTGTTGTAATGCAACTATAAAATATTTCGATTAGTCAAAGCATTTTATTCATATAAAACTATGTGTCACTTACTGATTGAAAACAAACACGGTTACCGTTGTTGGCCACGTGACTTGGACAGTTGGAACGGCAATGATCGAGTCAATGTTTGGTCCATTTGCAGAAGGCAACACTCCGTCTACCTCGTCTTGAGGCCGTGTCCGACTTCGCCTGAAGTACATACTTGAGCATACCTGTTCCCGGGAGTGATGTAAGTGCTGCTGTCCGAATTGCAAGCGAAGTATGCAAGTAAACGAGGTTGTATACTTCTCGCATGCTTGCGAAATATGTGCCGCCATTTTGATATCTAATTTGTAGGTTAAATTTGATTTTCTACATAATTATTTTATTTAAAGTTTAATAAAGCAACATTACTACTTCGTAGAGATAGAATTTTGAACTGAATAAATAATTTTCGCAAGGTTCACCTTAAAAAAAAAAAGCGAAAACAATAAATTCGTGTTAGGCCTATGTTCCTAACATACAGAAGCTAAGATAAAAAAAAACAATAAAACAATCCAAATTGCACTTACATACAATAATGAAAGACAATAAGTGTTCTTGTAAATCAAATTGAAATATTATTCAATACTTGATTTAACCCCTAAAACTTTCGGTAATTATAAAATTCTTAGTCGAATACATGTACATTAAAAGTGATTAGCTGGCTAATAACTGTTACCAAAGCCAACAAGACTGTCCGTCCGAATTCATGAAGTTTGGTGCCAAGAGTAAGTGAAGTATGCAAGGATGCAAGAACGCAAGTATATACCTGAATTCGGACACGGCCTTAGTCTACGGAAATGACACACATCTCGGAAAATAAGTCGATTCTGCAGGCGTAGGCCTACAGCTAGTCAGTAAATCGCAGCAATGATACCAACTAAAATATAACCTAATCGACGTTTCCACACAGTCGCCACATATCAGAAAACATATCGGAAAAAATTCAACTTCACATAAAAGTTCCATGGTGTTAAAATTTTGAATTTGTTATTATTATGCATATCTCCGGAATGATTAATTTAGGTGCACAGTTTCGCACGGTTTTCTCAAATAATACGAAGTGAATGTAGTTTTATGTCATTATAATCGTGTTTTGTACCGTCAACTATAAAAGCGCTTAAAAATTAATTCAGTGTTTTTTTTTTGCGTTTAACTTCAAAGAGGTAATTAACATTTCCATTGTGCAAATAACAAATGCGCGAAACACTTCTTATCTCCGCCTTTTCAAACGTCTACTAACGCCAAAAATAATTATATTAACATATTTTTTTTTACACGGAAGACGACCTTTAAAAATTTTTATTATTATACTTTCTTATAACTTCTTGCAGTGGGTACCCTAACAATATAATTTCACGCCACCCGGGAAATAAAATTGCAGATATAATCTAACTAGCGATCGTGTTTACGTCGGTTTTATTTGCCGTGAAGTGTGAAGATTTTAATCTGCTCGTGAAATTTGCTGTGTTGCGAATCCAACTTTGTCATAACAAATTGTTCTGATAAATACTACTTTTATGCGTTTCATATAAATAAAACAAGTGTTTCTTCTTTACTGTCAGTATGTCTTAATGTATTTCAGTTCGTTTTTCACGTTAACATGGCTGGATGGAAGAAAGAAATTTATAATTTACTTCTCTTTAATAATACCCAAACGTCATGATACAAATATCATTCTAGGAGGTAATGCTGGGGGGGGGGGGGGGGATTTGAAGAATTTCTGTTTCAAGGGACTTTACCAGAGAAAGTATAAATAAACGTGTTACGTTTCAGCAGTTCTTTGAAATAAGAAGACAATATATTGTTTTATCTTTGGTAACGAGACTCGAGTTATACTCACCCTCAAGTAATATTTTGCGGTGTAGGGATTCATACAGCATCCCTTCACCGTCTTACGACTCGGTTGTCTTTTACAAGATGGATTTGAATAACTGAGACATTTGGATGACGTACTTGTGGATGTTACAAACGTGAACTCCAAACATACGAATCTAATGTCCTGCATTGTATAAGTTTAGACTCAGTTTTCGATCATCTTTTTCCGTGTTATGAAATATAATTCACCTTTGTGCAGCTGTTTAATATAATGTAACGTTTATTAGTAAGGCTGTTTCCAAAATAACAGATTTTGTTGACAAAATGATCACGTGACACGAGTTTGTATACAAAAATGGTGACGTATTCGGTAATTTGGTACTTCGTATTTTGTATCTAGCAGTTGTTAGCGAAAATTCGAAATGACAAAATCAGCGCCATGTTGGTCATTACCTTCAATACACATGCAGGAATGCGTTAAAAAAATGTTTTTTAAAACCTATAACTGTTCGTAAAATACACTAGCATGTTTTTTTTTTTTTTTTAAACAAAATAAGTGCTGTGCTTATTTGATGTATTTGGCAACAAATTTATTTTTAGTCGTTATTGCATAAAATATTTTCTTATTTATTAACGTATTCGTAGCATTCCAGTGATAATTGTAGAAATATAAAATTTAGATAAATATATTTTCACTGTTAATGTAAAAATGGGAATGAATACAGTTTTCAATATAATTTATATTATTTCTATCTATTTATGTAGTTATAGTTAACTGTAATATATACATTTATGTTGATTATACTGCTAAATAAATTGGGGTTCGTGTACAAAGGTAATTATAAATCTCAGTTTTAATGAGTTGTAATTGATATTATTACTACAAAAAAAGGAAAAGGCAAGAATTATAAGAAAAAGAAATTTTTTCGGCTCAGCAATCGAGAGCAACTGCCTTCAGTCCTAGTAGTTCTTCCACCGTGCCGCCAGTGGCGCAGTTGTGAGCTCACCAGCTGTGGCTGCTATCTGTTGGAGAGTTCTGTAACTGCGTTGTGGCGCGTTCTGCACTACCTCAATGTAGCGTCCCACGCGTTGGGTCAGATCCCACGATCAATACGCACGCGCTACTGCGAAGCCCTTGACACTGAGTACACTGCCATCACGAACCACACGTGTGCGGCCTTGAACGAAAGAGACACGTGTGCGGCCTTGAAAGAAAAAGACACGTGTACGGTAACGTGACTTCATTTACACAGCTCAGCGGTTCAGTTGACATTTGTTTTGTTATGTAATGGATTATTTTTCATATTGCTATTCGACACAAATTTATTGTATTTTTGACTCTAAATTAAAATGAACTGTTTTACTAAAGTGAAGGTCATTGCTTGCATGCAAATAATTAAATGGGTGATATAAATATATCTTATAATTTTTAAAGCAGAGGTAATGAAACAACATTTAACGTTATGTTCAGTTCCGTATGTGATTCATAACTTTTGAAACAAATTCCATGCACTAACAACACTGAGTACGTAAGGAATGAGGATTAATTGCATTTTTGAAAGACACACTTTATATTTCACTTCTCTATTTTTAAAAATCAATCACATCTTGTGTGATCAAATCAAAAATTAGGCTGCGGAAAATTTTTTTGTACAGAATATCATGAAAAATTCGCGTATGTACGAAACGGGGCTTAAACGGACTTTGCTCTTGCTAGTAGGTCAGTAAATTGGGCGTGCGTTTTTCATTTTAGTAAGGGGGCCACGGTGGCTGAGCGGTTAGACTGCTGGCCCCACACCAAGACGAACCGGGCTCAATCCCCGACCGGTTCTCCGCAGGTTTTCGCAAGTGGGAATCGTGCCGGATGTTGCCGCTGGTAGGAGGGTTTTCTCGGGGATCTCCCATTTCCCCCGCCCTTTCATCGGCTCAGAGCCGCCCAAATCTCTTCACTCACTCATTCACTCACTTTAAGGCTTTTTAGCCTTTTTACCGGGATGGGGGGGGGGGGGAAGGCTTACGAGATCACTTTCCTGTCAGTGCGTCAGTGTATTTGCATATGTGAGTATGTGCTTACTATTTACACTTTTCAATTTTGAACGCGAGAACAGAAATTCACAAAACTCGGCACACATATAGTACTGAGTAAGGACGCCAGACTTTTATAGTTTTCGACCACTTTCAAAATGGCGGCTATTTTAAAATTTAGTGCGATATGTCATGTCTTGGAAACCATTTAACCGATTTCGACCAAATTTTGTACGTTGCCAGCGCAAGTTGTAAGCATTAAATTCAGAGGTAAATGTTGTTGACCGGCCATTTTGGAAGATAGTGCAATGTGGAAAAATAAAACATTTTACGTTCTATCTCGAAAACGATTCAACACGTTTTCGCCAAATTTGGCACGTAAGTAATACTATGACTGCCCAGGTAAATGTAAGTAAGTAAACCAAATTAGACACTCATTTTCAAAATGGCGGCTATGATACAACTACCATGCCGTATGACCAATTTCAACCAAATTTTTTACGCTGGCAATGTCTGTTACAAGCAACCTATAAGCCAAGCAACAACCACTTCTGTTCGCCAATTTGGAAGATAACGCCACATGAAAAAATAGAGCTTTTATGTTATATCTCGAAAACTACTTAACCAATTTTCTTCCAATTTGACACGTAAGTAATACTACGATAGGACAATGAAATATAATTAAACGAACTTTATTAAGTACTTATTTTCAAAATGGCGGTCATACAAATATTTCAATTTGTCAAATTTCAACCAAATTTTCTACACTGATGGTTTCTATTACAAGCATCAAATATGCTTAAAACACAACTTTTGTCTGCCAAGTTTGTGTGTGATTTCTTGGGGAACAATTGACATTACTACCAAATTTGGCAATCAAGTATTACTGCCGCAGTTGAGATGTAAAAATATGTTTCAAGTATATCAGACACCTATTTTCAAAATGCCGGCAATCTAGCTATTTTAGCATAGTAGGTTTTATCTTCGAAACCATTTAATGAATTCCAACTTTACTTTGTGTGCTGGTAGTATATGCAACAAACATCAAAATTTTCTGCACGGAGCCCCTTTTGTCCTCTATTTTGGAAGATAGTGCCACATGAATAAATAAAGTTTTTATGTCATATCTCTGGAAACAATTGGCAAATTCCTACCAAATATGGCAGACAAGTAGTACTGCGGTAGGTAATGTTAACTAATATGTTTTAGGTGACATGCGCTTATTTTCAAAATGGTGACTACATAGCTATTTTAGTTTTGTATTTTACATATTCAAAACCATCTAATTAATTCCAACGAACCTTTGTGTAATAGCTGTATATAATACAACATTGAAATGTGTACACACAAAATCTCTTTTGTCCGCCATTTTGTAAAATAGTATCACTTGACAAATTAAAATTATGTGACATCTGAAAAAAAAAAAAAACAACCGATTTCTGCATAATTTGGCACACAGTTAGCACTACGGCAGGCTATACAAACTAATACTATTTGAGAGGGTCAGTCACACATCTTTTCAAAATGGCGGCCACATAAACTTTTAACACAGAATTTTTATAAACGAAACTGCAGAACAAATTTCAACTTAATTTTTATGCTGACGAGTATCAGTTATATCCATCAAAATTTTCTATGCACAGCCTCATTTCTCCGCCATTTCGTAAAATAGCCCCACATGAAATAATATAGTGTTTATACCGTATCTCGGGAAACAATCGACCGATTTCTTTCAAATTTTGCGAAAAGTTCTAGTCTTGTAGGACAGGCTATAATAATTTATATGTTATAAGTATGTAAGTTTATTATTTTCTGAATTGTTCATATACAAACATTTTGTTTGGTGTGCTATAGCTACGAAACTATGGGACAGATTTAAATTTAAATTTGTATATTTTATCTATTACAATAATCGAATATTCTAATATATAAACATTTTGCCCTCCATTTATGAAAATTGTCACATGATTAATGGAGGTTTCACGCCATATCTCGAAGACCAATCAACCGATTTATATCAAACGTTTCACACAAGTTGTGTCATGGTAGGCCATGCGAACTTATGTGTCTTAGTGGCCCAGACACTTATTTTCAAAATGATGGCAGAGTAAATATTTCAGGTTACTGAACTCTTATCATTCAAACCATTACACTGATTACATCCGATGTTGATGCTCCTAACCCTACCTCCACGATGCAGTTTACTGCAAGCCAGCTTAAATTTTACGAGTTTTTCTCAATTCGAATCCCGGGTAAGTGACTCGTGTATTTTAATTGACCTTGCACGGTTTCACATCTTTCTGGTTTCTTCTCTAATGATATTGCTGTGAATGTGTGACGTCAACAGCTACTTACCATGTAACCTTTCAAGAACTTCACTGAGATTTATTTGCACCCATGTAGAGGCTGATTAGTTATCAGTTACGTCTTGTTTATTAATAAACACCTAAATATACTAAAATGCTGCTAGAGGAGTAGCGTGTGATGAACTTCGTCCTTACCGTCAATGTGTCTTTCTTCTTTTATTTTTTTACAAGTATTTAATTTTTATTTTGTATGCCCAGTTTAATTCATTCGTACTTTAAATTTGAGGTACTTACTTCATATTTCAAAATTACTTAGGAAAATTTGCGTGATTCTGTTTCAGTTCACTGCGACTGGTTTCTTTGTAGTCGCGTAAGAATGTTTTAAAGTTGCTAATTATTTTGCACTTATGGAACTTGTCTGACCGCCGTCAGTTACTCGCTATTTTGAGTCTGAAACCTGGTGTCTTACCTGAATCATCTTCTTTTGTGGGCCTTTTTGGATGTAAACTAACCAAAGTTACATTAACGGACACTAATTTGAGAGAACCGATCGGTATTACCGCTGAATCGGTAACTGGTTTGCTAAATATGACAGCATCGGAAATAAATGCAGCCATTTCTACACAAATTCACAGGGATAGCAAGTAAATTATGAGCTCAGCTAATACATGACGTTAAAAGTGGCGTGTTAAATGTTGTGTCATTATTTTTCTCCGGGCTGCCAATAGACCCGCAATCCGTCTTCTTTGGCAGTACGCAACTGCCTGATTCTATCACTGCGCATGTCTGTACCTGCACTGTCGGCTGCTTCGCCGACTGTCGTCCCATGAATCATGGTTCCAACCAATCGTCTGTTTGAATCGAGTACTCTCCGCGTACCATTACAAAATATTTCCGCATTTCAAGCTTATACTGTGTTGCATTTTCGCTTGGTGTAACAACACTTTAGAAACGTAAAGAAATTGGTGTAATAGTCACTGTAGCAGTGTTTGGCCTAAAGTATTTCCCAGTATGAGCGGGACTAATTTCTATCGCAATAGTATAGTTAGCCTGCTAGTCGATTTCCCGAGCGTAAATTAGCGGTCCATTCCAATAGTTTTCGGAAGTCCAAAAAAATCTCAACGGGTATTACAGAGATGGATGGTTGCTCTCTCTTCGTCTGTATGATCAGAGACCATATGTGAACATGTAAAGTATCGTGCTCTCCTTCCACAAAATAATACAAACCCAAAGTTTTCCAAGTAAACGGGAAGCTTTTGTTATCGTTCTACTCTCAGTGGATATACTGTACCTTTATTTCTGTCTTTTGTCTGTCATCCCTAGTATTTCTGCCTCTTCTATGACTTTCAGAACAATAGTGCCAGGGGCCTTCATAAAAACCATACCGAAAAATCGTCATGTTGTCAGTTCTTGAATGATGTTATCCTTTTGTATATATTTATATTCGCGACTTCAAATATTTTTGAACTGTCATGGTGATCATCAGCTGCAAATATATTTTGTGAGACAAAATAAAGGAACGATATTTTTAATGTAACATATTCTAACGGTACTGTTCGCTAAAGTCTGGACTTTTGAAGCGTATATTTGGAAACTTTATATCGGGACGACCAACATACACGGCGAGATTAGTGATGCGGATAATAAAACTTTCTTTGTAGTAGTGTACACTAGTGAACTCCTAGAAGGCATGCAACTTGCTTACCTCCATGTACGTCGGGTAGCATACACGCAATTGGGTAGGCGCACCCTGGAGGAGCAGCTTTCGCTTTCGTGTTTGCGAGACTGTAAATTGCCTGCCATGTACAACGATGCGAACCAACAATGTCTTTGTAATTTTGTGTATAAAAATAAATCCTCAGCGAACGTCGTATTATATGACACACACGCCAACAATTTGGCCCAATGCGTGCATGTTTCATGAAGTCCAGAGTAATTACGGAAACAGTACAATTTGCGTTTTCCATAAAATTGAGCAAAGTCAGCTGTACATTTGTAATGATATAATTTAGGACCAATATAATAAATTACCGCACGGTTTTAAAAATTAGCCGTGATGCCATTTACTAAATTGTAAACTAAATTGACTTCCTCTCCCCCCCCCCCCCCCCCCCTTCATCCATCAACTACATCATCATGGCGGAATGATGTTACACTTGATCGCCTTTACTGAGAAAATACGTCAGATTTTTGTAGTTCCGCTTTATGTTTCTGAGGAAGGAAACTAAAAAAAATGTGTTTAATTTTTATGGATCCTGTGGCATAAATTTTGATAAGCCGTTTAATTAAAATAGACAAACTGATCTAGTTTTCAAATTATGTTGTGGTAATCAGATTAATTATGACGGGTAGAGTAATAATTCACATTTTTTTTTTAGACAGGCCTTTTCATCAGAAACCATGGAAATAATAGGTGTTTTGAACTGCCGAGGGTGTACGATAACTCAAAATATATTGCGGATATTCTAAACGATGCCTTCGAATACAATCAAAAAAGTCGTTTTTAGATCTGAGTAATGTTCAGTAGAGATACGTAAAATGCACATATTATTTCAACATTTATATGCTCGTGAATACAATAATAGTAAGTAGGCCTACATGATGTTACAGATATTCGCTAAACAGTAGTTCATGTCAGTAATCACGGGATAGGAAAGTTTCGCGAATTCATTTGAGGACAAGATAGACGTCCAACACGTGTACACTGGAGTCATCTCTGCAGGTGGATCGCAGTTCATTAAGACACGCCCTGGACGACTCTGAGCCAATAGCGGACTTGCAAGGTAACAAGTAGTGAGTGTCATACTGCCAGGTGTGTAGTAACACTGGCTACTCTCTGCGGCATCAGCCAATGACGATCGAATGTGTATAGGACTGTGGAGTCTAGCGCAACAGGTCAATGAACTCGAGACATTTTCCTGCCCCTAGTAATCATGTCTGGGAAGTACGCCCGTGCAAAGGGTTGCTCAACGTTTTCTGGCTGAATGTGACATGAAAAGCATAGTTCTCCCCCCCCCCCCCCCCCCTTCCCCTCGGTAAGCAAGTTTCCAAGAATGTTAGTATTGGCTCATAATGTAAAAGTATAGGCTATTCAAGGTAAAGTGAGCAATTTTTAAGGCCCTCCCAACAGGCATTAACCCCTAATAAATATGTTTTATTGCAACCTCAGACATTAACATTTGGGCATTGTAAAACTATACACTGTATTTATTTGCCACGTGTCAATGTTGATACTAAAAAGTGGCTATAAGATAAAGAATTTGTTAGAAGAAAAATTTAAAAGGGCCTTAAAGAAAGCTCACTTTACCGTGAATAGCCTATAATGAGTTGTAATTGAGCTCTACAGTTGGTAACGTTTCACATCAAACATACTCGTTTAATGATGTTTAAAATGTTTACTTGTACAATTTTTTTCTTTCGTTACGTCATGGCAATGTTTTCGCTGCTAGCACCCTAGCTTTCGACTTCGAAAGTATATCATTAAGTATTTTGAATCTGTGTACAAAATGTGCACTAGTAACGCCGGGAAAGACAGCACACGAGTTCAGCGCAGCGATCTCTGCGATTGGCGTATTTCGATCACGTGCTCCCGTCATACGTACATCCTGTGCTTCAAAAATGCAAAATGGCGAAATATGTCCCGGTGGAGCGGCTAGTACAATACGCTTTTCCCGCATTTAATCGGCGATAGGGAACGTTATTAAAATAGCGTCGTCCTTTATACTTCAGTGTAGTATATATTCCAACCAGGCACACATTGCGTTGTAAAGGCTGTTCACGATAAAGTGAGCACTTTTGAAATCAACCTTAGAAAAATGTCACTGCCCCTGCGTGGCATATATTTTAACGGGCTCACTGAGTGACATCCGCCCAGTAAAGTTGGTATCGATGAAAAGAAAGTAGTTCCATATCTTAACGTCGAATAAAAAATGCTAAGTAACCATTTTTAATAACTTGATTTTTTTTTTCTGTTTTTAAGGCATCAAAGTGTAAAAATAAGCTGATTTGGAAAATATTTCCTTTTCTAATAATTTCCGCGTTTCACTTGACCGACGTATCAATAAAGTGATGAGGCCCATGCCAGTGTTAATTTTGCATAAGGTGGAAGAACACACACGTGCATACAGGTAGATCTTAAGCAGGCCTTTCAAATATGCTCATTTTACCGTGAACAGCTTATAATCATGCGGATTACTCTGTGTCTGGTTTTTACATGTTATCTTTTATAGTTTATTTTCCTTCCTTACTATGTTTTTTATTATTGTGGATTGCCTTCGGTTATAATATTTTTTTTTTTATCATGCCTTGCAGAGTTCCAGTTCTGATAAACAACAGTATGCTATACTTTGAAAGATACTCATATGTGATTTCGTTTTAATCTAGTTGCTGGCTGTACTCCGCCGAACAAGATAACATATTTATTATTTATGTTATACCAAGTGAGTGAATATTTTCTGTAACAGAAACTTGGTCTGTCAAATTATCTCTAGTCCATTCACGACTGGAACACACTTATGAAGATCGACCTTTGAAGAAACACCCTAGCTATGCATGCAGCTAATGGCTAGGGTGTTTTTTCAAAGGTTGATTTTCATAAGTCTGTTCCAGTCGTGAATGGACTATTTAGTTTCTCCTTCATAACTGACGAGAGGACTTGGGGTTGTGGAGTCGATTTAGCAGGAAATATTAGCTAGTTTAATAAAACATTTACGTCTGGGCATACAGCAAAGCGAAACATTTTAATTTCGGACCAATTTCAAGGATTCTTATTTAATATCTAAAAAGGGCAAAATGAATTTTACGGTTTTTTTATCACTTAGTGATTTAGAATATCACAATGGTTTTCAGGTCTACGGGCTCATTTGAATGAGTTAAGTTGAGAGATTTTGGCGGCCCTTAACGTCGTCTTGAGAGCCGATGAGGGTGAAATGAGGTGAGAATGGAGCAGTGCCGGAATGCATTGTGGCGAGGGGGGAAACGGGAGATCCCCGATGAAGCCCGCCTACCAGCGGCATCGTCCGGCACGATTCCCACTTTGCGAAACTCCAGGAGTGACCCGGGTCGGGGATTGAACCCGGTTCGCCTTGGTGGGAGGCGAGCAGTCTAGCCGCTCAACCACCGCGGCCCCTGGCGCCTTCGACGTGCAGTAACTTTCCCTCCCCGGGTTCCCAGGTATTCCAAGCCAGCTCCTCGGAAGTCAATGAGGTCGGCGAAAGGGAAATGTCGACTGGGGAACTCTGATATGCATCGGTTTACAATCGAGTGCGGTCATAAATACTCTCGGCTGCGGGCGGTGCAGAGTTCGGTGAGAGCTGCCGGATTCTTTTATTTCTCTTCGAGTTGGCTAATTACCGCGCCTCCGGGGTCGCCAAGGGCACGCGGAAGCCAGACCGGAGGTGATAGGTCGCTCGCGAAGCCGCTCTCCCGAAAGATCCGCCGATCAGACAGTTCTGTTTCGTGCGCCGTACATCACCCACTCCCCGACTACGGGTCCGCCCCCTTTTCGACTGAAAGGGAAACTTGGCCTCTCCCTCGTGCGCCCCGCTTTCTTCGTGACCCCCCTCCAGGACCCACAGTCCACCAACTGAGACGCTGGCGCGGGTGAAATTCTCGCTCTCTGCGCCGAGAGAGCCCCCAGCAGCCGATAACACGACACACGAAGACTGCCCGCGCATTGCGTCCTTCTCGCCTTACCTCATCGGAAGGCGCGCGCCCCCGCTCGAGACCGCGCGGGGCGACAAGCGGCCAAGCGCCACTCCTCGCACCAGTTCTCGTGCCTATGACAATATCTGGTTCTCGTACCGCATTTTTCGCGTTTGCGCGATAATTCTCGTGCGCGCACGATAACTCTCGTACACTTATTTGCCGGGTTGAAACTGATGTGAAAAAATTTCACCCTGAAATTCCTCTTATAGACTGTTCACGAAACAATGAGCTCTTTTGAAAGCCCTGCTTAAGATCTTGAATGCACGTTGTGTATTATTCCGCCTTATGTAAAATTAACATTGCCATGCCCTCATCACTTTATCCATGCGTCGGTCAAGAGAAACTGTGAAAATATTATAAAAGTAATTTTTTTTTTTTTTTTTTTTTTTTTTTTTTTTTTTTTTTCAAATTTACTCATTTTTACACTTCGATGCATTAAAAAACAACATAAATCGAAATAAATAATGCAAGTTATCGCAAATGGTTACCTAACACTTTTTATTCGACCTAAGATACGGAACTACTTCCGATCCGTTGCTAAGAAACTTGACTGGCCACATGTGACTCCGGGCGCCCTTCAAAATAAATGTGGGGAGGGGTAGTGACTTTTTTCTAAGGTGGATTTCAAAAGTGCTCACTTTATCGTGAACAACCTTTAACTGATATAACTAAGACGTGAAAACAAAATACCGCTCTGAACGGTCGATATTCGCTTTCCTCCATGTCAGTGAAAATCGCACTGGCTGCAAGTTCGTTACAAGCTGCTCGTGGTTAATCGAGCACTTTCGAAACAGCCCTGCGTAGTGTTCACTTTTCTCCTCAGATTGTATCACTCCGCCATATGTGAAATTGACATTACCGAGCGCCTAATGACTAGGGCCGCCGGTTTTTCAATGTCCTACGTGTACACTCGCAGCCGTCTTTTGGACTGTCGGCCGCTTGTATTTGTGTGAAGAGAGTCCGTCACATGAGCGAGTCAATCATATTTAAATGTTTCTCCGCTATTGACAGTCCGTGAATCGCGGGCTGACAGATAAGATGTCTTACAATTCAAATGATCCGATCACGAAGGTGGTGTTCTTGACTAAAGTGTCTTGGAACACAACTTGTCCTGAAATCTTTCCGCGGAAAACATGTGCCTTTACTAATGAAACATGTGCCTCTACTAATGAAACATGTGCCTCTACTAATGAAACGTGTGCCTCTACCAATGAAACGTGTGTCTCTACTAATGAAACGTGTGCCTCTACTAATGAAACGTGTGCCTCTGCTAATGAAACGTGTGCCTCTGCTAATGAAACGTGTGCCTCTACTAATGAAACGTGTGCCTCTACTAATGAAACGTGTGCCTCTACTAATGAAACGTGTGCCTCTACTAATGAAACGTGTGCATCTACTAATGAAACTTGTGCCTCTACTAATGAAACGTGTGCCTCTACTAATGAAACGTGTGCCTCTACTAATGAAACATGTGCCTCTACTAATGAAACATGTGCCTCTTCTAATGACTTTACCCGTGCGTCAATCAAGTGAAAACATGAAGTTGTTATTGTCCATCGCAGTTTCTTCACACTTTTTTAATAATTTTTTGAAAAATTACGCCGTGTATGACTTTCTCAGTTGTTTATTAAATGTGTCATGTATCACAAGCCTTCTACACTCGTGTTAATATAAAAGTACTTTTTTTTTTTTTGGATAAAATGAACTTTTACTTATATTTTATTTATGAATTATAATTAGAGATGGTGGAAAATCACCAATTTTTTCTTTGCCAACATGTCTTCTATAACACTAGTTTATTATTTAATGATTGGATGAACAAGGTTTTAACTCGGCTGAGTTGTTTACCGACCAATCAAGAACCTTCTGCCTTATGGTATCAGAACCCTCATTGGTCCATTAAAAATGGGCGGTATCGTCATACATGCATGGCAGACAATAAGAAGTGTAAACTGTGTACAGTATGTTGAATTCTAGCAAACAGTCAACTTTTCCTGCGATAAATCGCCATCTCTAATTATAATATGTAACTTATAACAAACGCGAATAAAAACAGGGATAACATGTGTGTATTGGTAATGCCTGATAAGTTATAGATATTACGCAAAATATTATTACACCGAGTGCGTACGAATACGGTGCGCTGTCCCTTTGGTGTTATTTTCCAGACGCGGTCAGCTTCTGTGTTCACGAGGCGGAGGAATATCTCGAAAGTGGAACTTTGGCAGGACTTCAGAAAAGTTGGGAGTAACTGTGCGTGGATTATGGCGTCCTAGACGTGTCGCTAATACGCAGATTCGTTCTCTGGCATGCGTAAACAGAAACGGGGAATCCCAACTTGACTTGCCGGAATCGTAGACATTGCACTCGCGATATGTCAAGTCGTTGTATCTTCTTTACTCTATTCCCTGCCAAATTGACTGTGAACCTACACGCGTATACGCCGTCCACGGTATAGTAAGCGGTTTTGAGGCCCTAGCTACTTGTTGTCGTTCAGACAATATTTATCCTTTAACCACATTTTTGAATTAATATCGCCATGTAAGTAATAAACGGAGTGTGTATATCCCACCGCATTCGGAATTTAACGCCTAATGCAAAAATTAAATATATTTATTGACTATTATTCCAGATGTAAGGGCTTTCATAAGTGCTCACTTTACCGTGAATAGTCCATAACTCTATAGGCTACGTGTAGTTATAAACAATATTTTTTTTTTTCAAAAGTTGATTTCAAAAGTGAGCAGCCTATACGTTAGTGTGTCCCCCTTTAATCAAATAACGACAAAGATCAATTAACTGTATACGCTGGGCGTGTAACAGGGACAGATAGGAAAATTCGCTGTTTTTGTGACCTCCGATTTTTTATACATTGCAAACGCTTTGATCTGTTAATTGGCTGCTGCCATAGCGAGAGACGAATTATAAGCATATCTGGGTTGGGTTTGATTCGATAATTTTTTTAATTATTTATTATTGGCCTATACGTTCACGTAATTTAAGTCACTGATAAATTCAACCTCATGAGCGAATGTAATTTTTTTTTCACTGGTTGCAAAGTATAGGCTATTCACGCTAAAATGAGCACTTTTGAAAGCCTTGCTTAGTGTCTACTTGTCTGCACGTTGTGTATTATTCCGCCTTATGTGAAATTAACGTTGCCATGGGCCTCATCACTTTATTCATGCGTCGGTCAGGTGAAGCTGTGAAATTATTAGAAAAGTATTCATTTTAAAAACCTGTTCATTTTTACATACTGATGCATTATAAAAACAGAAGGTGAAATAAATAATTTAAATTATCGCAAATGGTTACCTAACAGTTTTTATTCGACGTTGAGATATGGAACTACTGTCCATCTATCGTTGCCAACTTTACCGGGCGCAGGTCACTCAGTGCGCCCGTTGAAGCATATGCACGCATGGGCAAAGACTCTTTTCTGAGGTTGATTTCAAAAGTGCTCACTTTATCGTGAATAGCCTTTACGTACGGCAACACGTTACTAATCACACAACTTTAAATAGTATTAATTATTAGTCGATATTTACCACTTCCAGGAATGTCAGGTGTTTTAACACGCGCGTGTGTGTGTGATTCAATACGTATTTTCATCCGGTGAGTTATAAGTGCCTGAACTGTGCTCTTAGAAAACAATGCGACTGTCTATCTCGAAGCCCTGAAGGACGCACTTAGCCAGACGTTAACGCCTGTCAAGATAACAAAAGCTGCAAAACTACCGAGCATACGCTGTTTACGGCAAAGTGATGAGCACTTTTGAAATCAACATTTGAAAAATGTCACTGCCTCCGCCTGTGTGTATTTTAACGGGCACGCTAACCGGAATGTGCCCACTTAAGTTGGCAACGACGAAGACAGAGTATAGTTCCACGCCTTAGCGTTGAATTAATAGTGGTGCAGGCTATTCACGATAAAATGAGCACTTTGAAAGCCCTGCTTAAGATCTACTTGTATGCACGTTGTGCATTCTTCCGCCTTGCGCAAGATTAACATTGTAATGGGCCGCATCCCTTTATTCATGCGTCGGTCAAGTGAAAGTGTGAAATTTTTAGACAAGTAAACATTTGACAAATCTGCTCATGTTTCACTTAAAAAAAAAAAAAAAAAAAAAAAAAAAAAAAAAAAAAAACAGGAAACGACAGAAATAATTTACGTTGCCACAAATGGTTACATAACACTTTTTATTCGACTTAAGATACGGGACTATTTCCTATCCATCGTTACCAACTTTACTGGGTGCATGCCACTCAGGGCTCCCGTTAAAATATACGCAGATAGGAGCAATGACTTTTTTCCCCGAGATTGATTTCAAAAGTGCTCACTTTATCGTGAATAGTCTTTACCTTCCTAGTTGCCACGTGGCTCTAAATGTAAGCACACGGGGCTATACTAATTTATATATGGATTACTTTAATGAAGATATTTTTATCAGAACAGAAATGAAAATCGATGTTTTTTTCTTTACTCATAAATTTGGTAAGTGAAAGGTGTCAAGAGTCAGCGTTAATCGATGTACGTAATCCTCTGTTTATACGATATTTATTATTCTGTGAAACAGCGTTAAAACCTTTAAAACCTTACTGGTACCTCTACGATTATACCGCAGTTATTTCAACGCAGCTCTGAACCGATTGTAAACTACAGGAAACGTCACGACCGTAACTAACGCAGCCATATTCAAAGGGAGAACATTATGAAGTTCTCTGAGCACGGCAGCAGAACGGTACAAGTCTAGGTTCAAACGTCATCTTAACACGGTGAATTAATGACCCTCTACCAATGAACAAACGACGTAGATTCGTCTTTGTATTCGGACTGTGAAAATTAAAAAGGTATAGGCTGTTCACGATTAATTTAGCGCTTTTGAAAAAAACTTGCTTGGGGTCTACTTCTCGATTTGTATTCTCGCGTTAAATGTGAAATTTACAGCGCCATGTGCCGTATGACGGTATTCTTGCGTTATCCAAAGGAAAGCGTTGAAATTTTAATGTTCTCACAATACAGAAATGTGTCTCATGTGTATGAAACAATATCTCAAGTTGTGGTCAGTTTAAACATCATACTCTCGCTACGTCAAGCCTCACAACTATTTGCATTCATTCTCTGCCAACTGCGCGTTGTAACACGAGACGGCGACGTCTCTTACTTTATGGTACGTGCGCTCGGCGTACGATAATTCGGGGCCGTGGCGCGCGATAGTGGAGGGCGCGGGGCGAGCCGTTGTTGCACGCAGGGTCGGTGACGTAGCCACTCACCTCGTTGGAGGATGTTGAACCCCGTGCGGCGAAACTAGGACGGCGAGAGAGTGAGAGAGAGTGAGAGCGAGTGAGAGAGAAACTGCCGTACCTCGGCGGCGCTTGTTTCCACAGAGCGCGAGCCCTCAGCGCGTCGTGACGTCATCCAAGGTTGCGCTGCTCCCAACACCACCCCCCCCCCCCCCACCTACACCAACACGTCGACTTCATCGTCTTCACTCCTTGTATAACCTCACACGCTAGGCAGAGTATTTTCGCGCATCCATGCGTCGCGTTAAATAAAAATTTATCGTGCACACTGCGTTTTGGTTTCCCATCATGGAAACCAGTTTGATTTAGACTGCTCATGACTAGAGATTAGGGATAGGAACATTTCGCGAGTTAATTTCAGGACAAGATAGACTTCAAACATAATGTACACTGAAGTTGACTTTGCAATTGGATCGCAGTTTATTAGACACGCCCTGGATGACGCTGAGCCAATAGCAGACTTGCAAGGAAAGTAACGATTGTCATACAGCCAGGTGTGAAGTAACACTGGCTATTCTATGGAGCAGCAGCCAATGAACAAACATTTGAGGCTCGGGTATACACATTACTATGGGGTCTAGCCTACAGGTCATTGAACTCGCGAATTTTTCCTATCCCTAATAGAGACCTGCAAAATTCGCGTTATTATTTGGCATCAAGCTAAACTTCACAGTACTATATATATATTACTCGGGCCGGCGTCGTTTCTCTATTGGCTGCTGCATAAATGTGAAGCCACTCCCTTTCAGACTGGACTGCACGTGTTTGGACTAGACAAATGTGAAGTGTTTGTTTATTGGCTCAGAGTTACCCAGGGCGTGTCAAACAAAGTATGTTCCAATGATATATTTATCGCAAAGGTACAAGTGTTTGATATTTTAATGTGTCCCCAAATAATAACGCGAATTTTGCTGGACTCTACTGATGACGAACAAAGAAACAAATTATATAAAAATACAACGTTGAACAGTTTCCACGGCCCGGATCACAGAGTTCCTTGAGCTGGGCTCACAGCCATCCCTCGCACCCGTCAGTCAGTCATCTGTTTGTTTTCTCAGCCGTCAGTTGAAAGCGACCTTCTACAATCCGACGTCCGTCAATCCTTATGTACGGCAAAATTCCAGTGTGACAACATAAAATCGCGATCTTTCTTTAGTCGGAGGTATATTTTGGTTGGAAAAACATTTTCAAAAAAGAATAACTATGGGTATACTCAAGCCTCAGTAGTTAGATCACTGGCTGCTGCCTCAGAGAGTAACCGGAGTTACTGCACACCTGGCAGTATGGGATTCGCTACTTGTTTCCTTACCAGTCCGCTATTGGCTCAGAGTCGTCCAGGGCGTGTCTAATAAACTACGATCCAGTGTACACGTGTTTGACGTCTACCTTGTCCTGAAATGAACTCGCGAAATGTTCCTATCCGTATGTGTAACGCCACCACTGACCTTACTCCATATAATAAAACAGTAATTCAGGTTGGAAAAAAAAAATTAGCTTTGGAATATATTTTGCCATCCATATATCAGACGAACGTTCGTGGCTAATTCACCTTACGTATATTTTCTGACGATTGAAACTGCTTGTAAGCGATTTGAATGTCGATAGCATGTATAACTACGGACACCTTGCAAAATTCAGCTGTGATTGGCTCACAGTCGAGTACCGTAATGTCTTCTCACGAAGACAGGCGGCCAGTAAGCAAAACAAAAGTTTCCGCATGCACGAAATACATTTAAAGTTTATCCTCTATGCCACAGTAAAGATGGCCAGTATGTCCTAGACGCTAAATATGTATAATTGTGTGGCTCTATGATGACTCCATTTCAACGTAAACCGAATAAGTCTCTTTAATGACTGATCTAACACATTCGTAATTTAAAGCCAAGGGAACGCCTTTACTTCACTCCAAACTCTCAAACCACAAGAAATGAAGAGACGTAAATTTCCATATCTTCCTGTTTTATTCATACTGAAATGGAATAAATCTACAACGGATTAACAAAAACGTGATTCATAAATCAGTTCCAGACTTACATTTTTGAAAAAAATAGGCTGGGAGGTCGCGGATAGAGCAATTTTTACGCGTGTATGAACCCTTGTTTCTCGAAGTTATTGAGAATCACTCTGAAACAGATAAGATAAACTGGAGATAACCTATTTCGATTTAAAAAAAAAAAAAAAGGTTGTTAACCCGGAGTCTGTGTTCTTGGTACTCGTCATCCCTCCCATTGACAAAAGATGACCGGAACCTTACGATTGCCAGGTGTTGTCAAGTAATACACTCACCGTGTACAGGATGAAGTCATCGCGAGATATCACGTCTATCTCACGTGATGTAAGACGTGTGATTATTTAGTTCCAACAATCTGGCTATTGTGTCATAAATAAAGACGTTGAAGTTTCGCCATACTATCTGACAGATCATGATATTCTTCATTCCATAGTCCATTATTAGAGACCCGGAAATTCCGCGGTTTCGTTTGGCAACAAGCTAGATTCCACAATACTGTGTGTACTTGAGTCTCAGTTGTTCATTGGTTGGTGATCCAGCTTCGTCGCAGACCAGGCAGAACGGCATTCGGTCCTAGTTGTCTTGCAGGTCCGTTACTGGTTCAGATTCGTCCAGGACGGGTCATACAAACTGCGATCCAATTGAGACAGGAAGTCAAATGCACACGTGTTTGAAGCCTGGGTTGTCCTCAAACGAAATCGCAAAATTTCCGGGTCTCTATCCATTATACTCGGGTCGGTGTACTTTGTTTATTAGTTACTTCCACGAAAAAAAAAAAAAAAAACTCATGTCCTCCTGTCCTCTGATTCGACCATACTATTTGTTAGGTAACTATGGTGCTTGATGTCAAATAAGCCATGAGTAGGGACATGCAAAATTCGCGTTAATTTTTGGCGTCAAGCTAAAATTCACATTACTGTATATGCTCGAGATGGTGTAGTTTCTCCATTGGTTGCTGCCCAGATGTAAATTCACTCCCTTTGTGAGTGAACTGCGCGTGATTGGGGCACACGATTGCGAAGTGTTCATTTATTGGCCCAGGTTTACCGGGGGCGTGTCAAATAAAGCATGGTCCAATGACAAACGCAATGATAGTTAAAAGTGTTTTAAGTTTAAACTGTCCTCAATTGATAACGCGAATTTCGCAGGCCTCTAGAGAGTAGAGAACTGAATAATTCGCGGTTTCATTTTAGGTCAAGCTAGAAGCCAGGAACTCGTTTGTTCTCGTCACTATTGCATTCGGTTCACGCGTTATTTAACATTACCTGAAGAACCCTGGACAAAAAAAAAAAAAAAGAAGAAGCAGTTCCAACCATCACATTCCGCTGTAACAGCAAGCAACCTGTGTGTATTTTTATCTCCGTTATTGTACACGAGACTGCAGTCTAGCCTACGGGCCATTGAACTCGCGAATTTCTCGGGTATCTATACATGAGTAGGGATACCCGAATTACGCAAAAATTATTTCACGACCAGTTGTACTTCACATCACTTTAGCTCAGATCCACATTCGTGATTGGATGGTTTCCGAGTTACGCGTCTTAGGAGACTGCACGCGAATCACAGGCGTACAGTACTGAGGTTTCCAAATTCTGATTGACTAGTCAAGTAGGTAAATGTCTTATCTCAAGGACACGCCACCAATAAGGAAAATAGAACTGCTGGTACGGCCGTAGTGTATTTAAATATAGCATGAGCGGAAATATTTTCGCAGAATTCGGGTGTCCGTAACTACGAGTCAATCACAGAGTTGATAAAAAGAAGCACAAGAGACCTAATGAGACGGTTCCTGTGACGTGAGCGTACACATTGTCTGGTTGCCTGCGCGAGGCTCAAGGAACGGGTTCTTGTGCCCGATTTGTTACCGCAAGCGTCTAAAACGCTCGCTATTGGCTGAGCCGCAGGCTGGGGAGGAGGTTACCAGGTTACCACTTTTAACAGCTACTTATGACTGGGGACCTGCAAAATTCACGTTATTATTTGGCATCAGGCTAAACTTCACAGTATTGCATGTAGTCAAAGCCGGCGTCGTTTATCGATTGGCTGCTGCATATGCACGTGAAATCACGCCCTTCCTAACTGAACGGCACGTGATTGGGGCACACAATTGTGAAGTGTTCTATTAATGACGCAGAGTTATAGAGTGATGTGTAGTATAAAGAGTGTTGCGATGACAAACTTGTGATAGCGAAGCAATTTCATTGTCAACCTAAGGACAGTACGCATCAAAAAATGTCTTTTTTTTTTTTTGCGACACCAGAAACCATAAATTAATTTGGGAATGAAAAGGTTAAGAATGTTACCAACTGCCTTGCACCCTTCCCCCCCCCCTCCTCCCGAGATTTACTGCCCCAAATTATCGTAGGTAGACTACAGGGATTTTCCGGAGGGGAAGTTCACAAATTGCTGTCTTCCAGCGTACTGTGTACACATCTGACGTGTTCATTTATTGAGCTATCTTGTGTGTGTGTCAACACGTGCTTCCGTACTTTGCTCCGTGCTTTGTCCGTAATTCATCAGTGTAAATGAAAGATGTGACAGACACATTGTATGTACGAAAGCACAAGTTATAGTAACAAAATATCTTACAGGCTCGTTTATAAACTGCCATACTCGTGTGTACCAATTGAAATAGGGTCTTCAAAGCAAAGATATTTGAAGTATAGTCTGTCGCAAAGTAGTGACGCGTGTTCATCAGGTTTTAGTCGTAGTGGTGACCTGCAAATTTCGCGTTGTTATTTTACTTCAGGCTAGACTTCACAGTGTTGTATGTAAAGGAGCCGCCGTCCATTCTCCGTTGGTTGCTGCACAGATGAGGAGTCACTCCGTTTTCGAAAGAACTGCACGTGATCGAGGCACACACTTGTGAAGTGTTCTATTATTGTCGCAGAGTTGCCTAGGGCGTGTCAAATAAATTATGATAAAATGGCAAACGTATTACAACGCACAACAAACAACAAACGTACAAAATAACGCGAGTTTTGCAGGTATAAGTAGTGACAAGAAATTCGCTTTTCAAAAGACCTGTAAGCTAGACTCCGAAGTTCTTTGTATTTCCGAACTTCAAGTATGCTGCTCATTGACTGCTGCCCCAGCGTGTAACCTGTTTTACCTCAGATCAGGTGTCACGGGATTCGGTGATTGTTTCCTTGTTATGTTAGCAATTGGATTACAGTTCATTAGACCGGCCCAGGTGAGCACTGAGCCAATAAAAGACTCTGAAATCAGAAACTAACAAATTACTGACAGCTGCGGCGTACTCGAAGGCAACCGTATTAGAGCACGCCTAGAACTTTGATTATATTTCATGGTTCTCTTCATGAAAAAACTTACATCATTATCCATGTTTCTCTCGAGAAAGAAAATTATCGAAACAAATTTACAGTAATATGAACCACACTATTTTTTTTTTTGTACTTTTACAAGAAAAATCCTTGGAAACCCAGTTGCCAAGAAAATGCTTTGTAAATATACAGAGAGTTTTCTTTTAAAGTCTGCAGGACATTTATTTGTAATATTACAAATGATAGCAGGTCAGTTTAGTACAAACTTTTCTTGAGGTCTGTTACAAACACGACCCTTGTGGTTTTACAAACGAGTATTTTACAAGCGAAATATTTGTACTGTTACAGCATTTGTAAAATTACAAATAATTTGTCAGTAAAAATTGCGATTTTTTTTACAGTGTATATCCTCGCTTTTAAAATATCAGACAATTTAATTGCACCACATGAAAAGATATTTGCCTTCTGACCATTTAAGATTGCTTCACCGAATTCGTTGAAATTCCGAATGCTTCTTCAGATTGGAAGTTCACCGCGTTAAGAGGCCGTTAACACAGTGAGGTCTGCATACATTTACTGGCAATTAAGACAAATTCGAAGTGAGTCACCTATATACACTACTGCAAGAACACCGATTCTGTTGGTGTCTGTGTTAGAACTCGCCATCGTCCTATTGGTCCATACCACACCGGACACCCCCCCCCCTTAATTTACCCCCCCCCCCCCCAATCCCTGGGGTACTTTACAAATTTCATTATTGGCCGGTCATCAACCAACAGAGAGCCGAGCTGATTTTGACCCAATCAAATGTCCTGTATTCTATAAATATGATTTACAATCAATCATGTCCCTTTGAGTGGCTATACAAAAATAAATTCTATCGTTAGCAATATCATTGTTACTGCGCTGTGGTGTTCTTGTAAGACCATGTTAAACACTAGTCCTACAAAGACTGCATAGCCAAGGGAGTTTAGTTCTGAACGACAAAGACTATAGCTAACTATAGCTAACTATAGCTAGGGATAGGAAAAATTCGCGAGTTCAATGACTTGTAGGCTAGACCGCGTAGTAATCTGTATACTCGAGCCTCAAATGTTTGTTCATTGGCTGCTGCCCCATAGAGTAAGTAGCAAGTGTTACTCCACACCTGGCAGTATGACAATCGCTACTTGTTTCCTTGCAAGTCCGCTATTGGCTCAGTCGTCAAGAGCGTGTCTAATAAACTGCGATCCAATTGCAAAGTCAACTTCAGTGTACATATGTTTGACGTCTATCTTGTCCTGAAATGAACTCGCGAAATGTTCCTATCCCTAACTATAGTGATGCATGTCCCGCGTTGTCTCCAGACTGCCGAAGTCACAAGACTCGAACCCAGGCGAAAAAGAAAGCGGGTTAATTATTTTATTCGCCTGTTGGTGTCCGGTCAGTTGAACCCGGCGAGGTCCACCTACTGCCGCTTTATTGCCCTCGCTAATTACACTGGGCTAGTAATTATCGTACAATGTCTTGAGTCAAAGACACGGCCGTCTTGACACTCGGCGGCATTGAGAACCTTTCCATTTCCATGATAGTTTATGATTTCTGGTGCTACAAGTTGGAAATTTCTTATGCGTGTTGAATTTAAGCTGACTAAGAACTTATTACGTTACCATAACAATTAACCCCTTAAAGTATTGTCCCGAGTATACTAGCTCACGTGTGAAATGTTGCAGATTAGGTAAATTATGGCCAGTGGTAAGCGCCAACACTGGCATAGCCTTTACCCGAGGAATGCTACTGGCTGTTGGTGACATGCTAACCATTTTATAATTGGCTGCTTCTTGTGCCGTGGATATACTGATACCCTTTTTCGTAGGTTACAAAGTGTCAGTATTTATAACATACTCCTAAGTACAGTTCACTCCTAAGCTTTCGTATTTTGTAACAACTCAATCGAAATATTAATATATACGTTATGTGGTTAAGTAGAGAGACGGAAATCTCGATGGATTCATTCGGCAACCAGTTAGACTCCACAATCCTTCGTTCTTTTGTGCATAAGTGGTAGTTATTCATTGGCTTTTGCTCCAATTTAACCCCAGACCAGATAGCCCAGGGTTCGGTTCATATTTTTCTTACAAGCTCATTACTGGTTGAAAGTCGTTCGGGGCGTGCCTAACGAACTATGGACCAATGGAAGCACAAGCACATATGCACACGTGAATGCAGTTTAACTTGTCCTCATATGAATCCGTGATATTTCCGGGTCTCTAGTGATCAGTAGAGACAGATGTGTTTCGTGAATATATTTATGTCCATGCTAGACTTCAACATCACACGTCCACAACCACAACTTCCTTTTGGTTATTGGACGCGTGTCTGAGCTAGAAGATGTGTTCTCATTTGACTGGGCCAATCGTAATGAAGTATTCCGATACCGAACGTCCGATTCGCGGGCAGACACTTGAAGCACGTGACATTTAAAATCATCCAACCACGAAAGTGCATATGAACAAAAGTGTTTTGGAGTATAACTGGTCCTGAAAGCTTTTCGCGAAAAACACCTGTCCCTCATCATCAGTGATATGAACCAGTCATAACTAGGGGCCTGCAAAATTCGCGTTGTTATTTGGCATCAGGCTAAACTTCACAGTGTTGTATATAGTTGAGCTCGGCGTCGTTTATCCATTGGCTGCTGCATACACATAAAGTCGCGCCCTTCCTAACTGAACTGCACGTGATTGGTGCACACAACTGTAAAGTGTTCATTTTACTGGCGCAGAGTTATGCAGGGTGTGTAATATTAAGAATGTTCCAATGACAAACGTGTTGCAAAGGTACATGTGTTTTAAGTTTAAGCAAACCCCGAATAATAACAGGAATTTTGTATGTGTCTGATCATAACGTAGCACAGTCACATGGTTTAGGGATAAGTTACCCACAGGAAAGATCAATCATTGGCCACTCAGCCTCACGGAATAGATACAGTTCCGATCACGTACAATCTTCCAGCGCAATATGTTGACGATTGTCTACGTTAGGCATGAAAGGACTAACACTGCCGTTGTCACTCATTCAACCATCCTCCTCTCTTCTCCAAAGGTGAACCGGGTTCGATTCCCGGTGCGGTCGCCCGGATTTCAGCATGTGGGAAACGTAGCGGACGCCGCTGTTAACCGGTGGGTTTTCTCCGGGCGCTCCCGTTTCCGCCCTTCTTACATTCCGGCGCAGTTCCATACTCACCTCGCTTCACCCTCATAGGCACTCGCGGAAAATGTCACTGTCTCTAGCTGCGTGTGTGTTTTAACTGGCAAACTAATCGGTATACGCCCTGTAAATGTGATAATGTCGGAGGGAAAGTAGATCCATGCCTTAACTTTGACCTACAAGTGTAATATAAACATTTTTAACTAGAGAATTTAATTTCTCTTTTCGGTTTTGTTATGCATAAAGTGTAAGAACTAGCAAACTTTTAAAATATTTGTTGTTCTAATGATTCTACAGTTTCACTTGACCAACGCCTGAATAAAGTGATGAGGCCATTGGAAATGTTAATGTTGCATGTCGTGGAAGGATACATAATTGGCAAATAAGTAGAACTTAAGGAGTGCTTTCAAAAGTGCTCAGTTTACCACGAGCAGCCCAGCCAATAGGTGACCTTTCACAGCATGCACCAACCAATCAGACACGACATCCGTTCCCATAGCCTTGTGCAGCCAATCGGAGAATGGGTACGACCACGCCAAAGGAATCCGTCTGTGAGTGCTTGTCAGTTCCGAGACCGGAAGTGATGGGGGGGGGGGGGGAGGGTACACCCCCGTCTTTGAAACAAAGCAGGAGCGTTCCGCGCTTGCGCAGTCGGGCGATGGGAACGACTGAGCATGCTCTAAATAGCGAGGCGGATGTGGTGACTCCAGCCCCGAGATACGTCGTCAGCTGAGCGGTGACGTCATTGTCGAGGTAGTGGAGGAAGGGGACCAATTTGAAGGCGACCACACGCTGCCTGGTCTGATTGTCCACCCGGGGACCCTATTCCGTAACTTTTTACTCGAGTACGTCTTTAAATTTGCGACCGTAGCGGAAGGCAATCCAGAAAATCCGATGATAACAAAATCGGGGGATACATTTTGGCATTGCAGCTCCGAATCTATCTAGTGAGGAATGCGAAGAATCGCGCAAGGGGGGGGGGGGGATGGGTTTAGAGTTCGTTTCACCGCGTCTCATAACTTCCGCGTTGTATAAACTGTTGACTAGGAGAACCTACGACGCTCGTTTGAGTTTCATTCGACAGCTCTCGTCAAGATCAATCGATTGCGTGTATAAAAACATTTGTGTTGAATGGTTATGGTGAAATTGTAAAAGTTTTAATGTAAAAAATTAAGAAAACTTAACACAATGTCAGTCTATGCTCGTCAAAAAGCCAAGTCGAAATACAGAAATCGTATACGGTTGAAAAGAGTGAAGCTGTGCCGGGAACGTAAAATCAAGATCAAGGCGTCCGAGCGCGTCAACGTAGACGTATTCACGCAAACCAAACGGCCGTGTCCCCAACACAGCCACACCACTTTTTTTTCTCTTAGCAGGTCAGTATCGATTAATACTGTAGTGCATATTTTGAAATCAAAACTTTAAAATGTGTTTGTTTAAATGCATGCTTTCGGGTGATTGGCTGAACTGAAGACTTCCAAAATATTCGTACTACAGTACACAATAGCGACTCCATTGTATTGGGGGCCAGCGGTGGTGTAGTGGTTAGAATACTCGCCTCCCACCTAGGCGAACCGGAATCGATTCCCGGCGGGGTCACTGCCGGATTTTCGCATGTGGGAATCGTGCAGGGCGATGCTGCTGCTCGGCGGGTTTCCTCAGGGATCTCCCTTTTCCCCCTGCTGCCCTTGCATTCCGGGAGCCACTTCATACTCACCTCACTTCACGGCCCTGCCCTACCAAGCCGGCAGCCGCGAACTTCAAAAGCGGAAACAATGTTAAACGACATTCCTTCGCATTACGTCAATTTTAAAGATAACTTTCTCAAACAAAAATAATATACCGCTACTTTCTCAGAGAATATTAGTATATAAAATAGTTTTTGGAAAAAAAATATTTTTTTGCTGTATGTAAATTTTAATATTACATTTAATATATATATATATATATATATATATATATATATATATATATATATTAAAACAAAACAGATGGCAAGTTGTACAAACATAACATTCCTTAAGAAATTTCACTTAAAATACGTTCAGTAGCTCGAGCAAAGCTAATTTGAACATTTCTTTGTTGTTCAGAACAAAACTCGCATGGATATGCCGTCTTTGTTCGGCTAGTGTTTAACATGACCTCACTAGAACACCACCACGCAGTAACATTGATAGTGATAATGATAGAATTTATTTTTTTATATATACCCATTCAAAGGGGCGTGATTGATTGCAAATACTTTTATACGGTAAATGCGATTTGATTGGGTCAATATCGGCTCGGCTATCCATTAGTTGATGACCGGCCAATAATGAACGCTGTAAAGTACAGGGTAGTGTCCGGTGTAGTATGGACCAATAGGACGATGGTGAGTTCTAACACAGACACCAACATAACTAGAGATCTGAAGAATTCGCGGATTCATTTGCAACAAGCTATAATTCAAAATATGTGTTTTTATATCACATTTGCCACTAACCCACACGGTCTTTGACACCTGCTGGAGAAGGCTGGCCTAATCGTCGCCTTCCACCATGACAGCAGACAACCAACGTACAGTTTACATCCGCAGATTTGTACTAGAGTCTAGCCTGCAGGTCATTGACCTCGCGAATTTTTTAAGTCTCTAAACATAACCGATGTTCTTTCAGTAGTGGATGTAGGTGTGTCACTTCTAATTTGTCTTAAGTACCAATAAATGTGTGCAGGCCTCAATGTGTTAAAATTGACGTAATGAGAAGGAATTTCGTTTAACACATTGAGGTCTGCACACATTCATTGGCACTTAAGACAAATTAGAAGTGAGTCACCTATATACACTACTGCAAGAACACCGGTTCTGTTGGTGTCTGTGTTAGAACTCGTTATCGTCCTATTGGTCCATACCACACCAGACATAACCCTGTGATTTTCAGCGTTCATTATTGGCCGGTCATCAACCAATGGAGAGCCGAACTGATATTTACCCAATTAAATGTCCTTTATCGTATAAAGGAATTTACAATCAATCATGTCCCTTTGAGTGGCTATAAAAACAAATTCAATTGTCAGCAAATTTCATTGTTGCTGCTCTGTGGTGTTCGTGTGAGGTAATGTTAAACACTAGCCGAACAAAGACTGCACATCCATGCGAGTTTTGTTCTAAACCACAAAGAATTTTTCAAATCAGATTTGCTCGAGCTACACTCGAGCATAGTGTAGAAAGTGTTAACATTGATCCCCCACTTGAAGTTGTCGGCTGCCGGCTTGGTAAGCAGTGTCGTTCACAGCCCCTCAAGTATCTCCACTCACTTGCATTCTCTTCGTGGCGTGCTGTCTCTTTGGTGCAGGCGCACCAGGCCGTGGGAGAAATTTCCCTTCTGCTTCTTCGCCTTCCCCTCATTCCACCAGCTTCCTCTATACCTAGTCGGGACTTGGAAAACGAAAGTGATCGGCGCCGGTAAGTAGCGCGTGCTGTACAGCCAACCCCGCGGCACGTGACTAAAGCGAAATTTCAAACTGGAGATAGACCCTCCCCGGGGGGGGGGAGGGGGTCGGTGCAGCCTTTCACAGCTTCTCCGCCTGGCTTGCCTTAGGTTCGCAGTTCACTCGAGCGTTTAGCTTACTTTCTCCTTCGTGCCACTTCACGCCCCATCATGGACGGGCAGATTGGGCATTTGCCCAGGGAAATAATAAAATAGTAAGATAATAAGTCTTTGCGACCACTTGACCCCTCTCAGCCTGTGGCCATCCCGGATTATCATAGTAGTCCATTTTGGGGCTTCCAGGAGCCCGGTCCCCCTCGGACTGGGACCAAGGTCCTCGACGTCCTATGCCCCCTTAACCCCTTCAGGAACATTCTCAGTGATGGTCATCTGTCACCTGGCCTACAGTTCACCTGTGTTCGGGAGATACATCTACTACCATCACGGATACATGGGCATACAGCCCAGGCACTCCCCACTGCCAGCACGAGTCCTTCCTCAATCTAACCTCAGGGCGCCAGAGGGAGTGATCTTGGATCTGGGAAACGGTCCCTTTCGTCAGGACTGTTTCTCCCACACCCTCTAGCTAAAGAAACCTCTACTGGGAAAGCGATATCAGCCCGTGCTACTCCTTCCTTTTCTCGAAGGTTCTCCGCCTCGGCGGGCTACTACCCCGACCCGAAGATGGTCCATTTCCGTTGCTTGAATTTCTTCACATTGAGACTCAGATTTTGGGCCCCTCTGACAGTAAAGGAGTCGACCGGCCCGCCGCCATAAACCACCATCATGATTGTACAGGATTCAAGCTTGTCATTGGTGACAGTTACCCCTTTTAGCAAACATGGCATAGGGACCGCCCGGGGAGTTTCCCACTTTTGCTAACCTCTATACAGAGTTTACCCGGCGGTACCACAAGGAGGTAGTGGGTTCCCTTGGACTAGGAGAGGCTATAAGAGGCGCTTCACATGCCCTTTCTGGTTCACCCCCCAACATACTCTCCGTTAATAGAGCTGGCAGTAGCAAGAGGTTTGGGGTGCAACATCTCGGCGAGGGAAAATAACAAGATAAAAATATATGGGTTTGGCTGTGGTGGGGAGACGGACGTTTGTTTTGCGTGAATACGTCTACGTTGACGTGCTCGGACACCTTGATGTTTATTTTACGTTCCCGGCACCGCTTCACTCGATCATATGGGATTTTATGGGCAACACTGGATTGCTTTTAAGATGCTCTTTCCAACCGTATACTATGTCTGCAATTCGACTTTGCTTTCTGACGGATATAAACCGAAATTGTGTGAAGTTTTCTTAATTTTTTCATTAAACGTACACAATTTCACCATAAACACGCCACACGAATGTTTTTTATACACACAATCGATTTATCTTGACGAGAGCTGGCGATTGAAACTTAATAGAACGTCGTAGCTTCTCCTAGTCAAAAGTCATACTACGCGGAAGTTATGAGACGCGGTGAAACGAACTCATAATTGCGCCCCCGCCCCCCTCCCCCTTTTCCTTGATCCTTTGAGGCAATTTATTTTTGTAATTTAATTTTGAATGTAGATGATAGATTCGGAGTTGCTATGAACTCTATCCCCCAATTTTGTTATCATGAGATTTTCTGGATTGCCTCCCACTATGGTTGCAAATTTATAAAAGTATTCACATCAAAAAGTTTCATATAGAATCCTGAATAAATAATGTAATAAAGTAAAGCTGGGAGATACGTAGAGTTAGTGATTTATTGCGAAAAAAAATATGAGTACACGGTAGACTTCAATACTATAAGCACCCAAAGGTAGTTCGTCTATTGCCATCGGTTGCTGTCTGCTTGAGAAGGCGTTTTCATATCTGACCGGGTCACTTAGCATTCGTCAACAGCGGTATGGCTCCTACGTGATTCGTGTGTAGACAGTTAGCACGTGCCAAAAATTAATTCAGCCAATCAAGATTGCTAAACGACCCTTCAGTGTTTTGAAATATAACTTGTCTTGAGAACTTTTCGCCAAATTTTACTACCCCTAGAGATTCGCCTCTAATTTGTAGTTGGTCGTAGAATTCATAATGCCTAGAACCACAAGTATTTCGCGAATACATCCGGAGGCGAGGTAGACTACAAACACTTGTTCTTTACTCATAGTGTTTTGATTGGACGACTGTTCTTTAGACACGACTCGTTTAACTGACAGCCAGTAATAAGCAAGAAGCAGCAGTATGAATGGGTGTTGGGAGTCCTGTACAGAGGCACCGCTTGATCACAGCAACCAATAAGCAAACGATATTGTCTCGAGTGTATACAGTGCTGTCCATCCTAGCTTGCGGCCAACTCAACACGCGAAATACTCGGGGCTCTAATAGTGGCAGTGAAAATCAATACAAGCGGCTGTTTCGCTTCTGTATTCGTATGAGCTCTGTGATACAATATTTAGCTGTGAGGCAAGACAATTTTCGGCAACCAGTTTGGCGAACTCTAACCGCACACGTCACAACAAATTGGCATCACTGGCGAGCAAATTTTCGAAACGCCGTTCGCCAATCTGCGTCCGGCATCCGGCAGCACAGCCAATAAGGTACACTTTTTTCACCATGCAGTAGCCAATGAAGCGCAAGGCTGGGACACGCCCATATCAAAGGAACCGTGAACAACGTGTGCAAGGAAAGTTTGCAGTTGCGTATGTGTGAAATAACAATTCACTTACCTATTATTACCGCAATTGAAGAATCTGAAATGGGCTAATGCTATAACTAGGGATTGGGAAAATTCGCAAGTTCAATTACCTGTAGGCTAGATTCCACAGTCATGTGTATACTCGAGCCCCATAGAGTAGCCAGTGTTACTTCACACCTGGCAGTATAGCACTTGCTACTTGTTTCCTTGCAAGTCTGCTATTGGCTCGGAGTCATCCCGGGCGTGTCTAATAAACTGCGATCCAATTACAAAGTCGACTTCAGTGTACACTGGTTTTACGTCTATCTTGTCCTGAAATGTACTCGCGAAATGTTCCTATCCTTTGTTACAACTGCCGATAATACCCTGCTGTAGTCTATTTGCGGTTTCTTAGCACTTTTTGAATCAAACCTTTTAAAAAATCGCCCCTTGAATGATGTGTTCGGTTTTTTCCTAAATATGTCACGTGTCACGAGCAATTTGTACGTCTATTAACATAAAAGTATCTCATTTTTATTTTTATTGAACATGTAATTATATTTTAATTTTTAAATTGTAATAATTAATTTATAATTCATATGAATAAAAACAGGGAGAAAATAGGTGTGTTGGTAATGCCTAGTAAGAAATAGTTCTCAAGCAAAATATTACTAAAGTGAGAGCGCACGAAGGCGGTGCATTGTCCCTCGGATATAATTATCTACCCTTAGTTAAGATTTGTGTGTATGAAGATGAGGAATATCCTGGAAGTGGAACTTCAGCAGTGCTTCAGAAGAGTTGGAAGTAATCGTGAATGAAGTATAACACCGACTGCAGTGCTGATAGGCTGCTGGTCAGCTGCCGACCACGAGTTAAAAGTTCGTGAACTTGGTCACCAACACTGACCCGTAGACTAAAGGCGAGGTAGACCGATCTCGCTGGCTCTGCAAAACCAATCTCCGTGTACCAACATTGAACTGTTTTTCTTCCAACACGTCTAGCGGAAATGGCGTGTAGGTTAGAAAACTGATTTGTAGAGACATGCAAGATTCGCGTTATTATTTGGCATCAGGCTAAACGTCACTGTAATGTACATACCGGAGTTAGCGTCGTTTTTCCATTGGCTGCAGCATAGATAAGAAGCCACGCCCTTTCTGTCTGCACTGCACGTGATGGGGGCACACAATTGTGAAGGGTTAGTTTATTCGCGCAGGGTTACCCAGGGCGTGTCAATTAAAGTATGGTCCAATGACAAACGCTTTGCCAAGATAAAAGTGTTTGAAGTTTAACATGTCCTCAAATAATAACACGAATTTTGCAAGTCGCTACTGATTTGTAAACAAATACTTCGAGATAAATGTATACTTTCTTTAAAGAATTTAGAGTGAAGTTTGTTTAATTTTAAATTGGCAAAAGTATGTTGTCAATATAATAGTGCTTTTCATTTAAATATTAAGATACAAACAAACACGTTCATAACTGTTGACCAAGTGACTTTGACAGTTGTGTATGATTGGGGTAGGTCAGTGTTAGATACATGCGCAGATGACGACTAAGCGGTCTACCTCATCTTTAGACTATGCACTGACGTCACAGGTCATGAGAGTCAATCACATTTCAGAAACGCATAGGTTCTGCACTGCAGGGCTCGCTATGAATCCGGTGTTGCAGGCAGGGCCCTTACAGGCTATTCACGGTAAAGTGAGCACTTCTGAAAGCCCCGCTTAAGATCTACTTGTATACACGTTGTGTATTCTTCCGCCTTATGTAAAATTAGCACTACCATGGGCCTCATCACTTATTCATGCGCCGATCAAGTGAAACTCTGAATTTATAAAAAAAAGTAAATATTTCACAAATCTGATCTATGTTACATCTCGATACATTTTTTAAAAAGTACTAAGCGAAATAAATAATTTAAGTTTTTACAAGTAATTACCTAACACTTTTACTTTGACGTTAATATAGGGAACTATTTTCCATCCATCGTAGCCAACTTTACTGGGCGTGTGTCACCCAGTGTGCCCAATATAATATATGCAGGCAGGGGCAGTGACATTTTTCTAAGGTTGATTTCAAAAGTGCTCACGTTATCGTAAACAGCCTTTACAAATATCGCGTCTTGATCTTCGCCGGCAGGTTTCAGCAGTGGAGGGGGGATCGCCAGCTAGAGCGCGGTTATTCTGTTGACCGCGCCCGCGAGGGAAAGTCGGCCTCAGCTCCTGGACTTCCTTCACCTCTGATCGCGAGGGTCGCCGAACTCTCTCCTCGCCTGCCCTCCCCCAATTAAAGCTCCTATGTTCTTCATACACTTCCCCTACCAGGTTATTTCATCCCAAGACACTTTCCATGTCAGTTTTCTCTCCGCCGCGGCTTGCCCCGTTCGCAGCCGGTTAGCGGGGCCGCGGTGGTGTGGTGGTCAGACTACCCGCCTCCCACCTGGGCGATTCCCGGCGGGGTCGCTCCCGGATGTTCGCATGTATGGGAATGGCGTCGGACGACGCCGCTGGTAGAGAGATTTTCTCGGGGATCTCCCTCCCCCTCGGCCCCTTTCATTCCGGCGCTGCTCCATACTCGCTTCGCTTTACCCTCATCGGCACAAATCTCTCAACTCACTCACTCACTCACTCACATCCGGTTCGCACTTGGAGAGAAGTGGCATGTAGGGTAGTCGGGAGCATCCACTCTGAAATCGAAACAGTCTAAATTTGTCTAAATCTGCGAATTCGACTGCAGGTCTGATGAAACTTCTCGAATTCAATCAGTAAAATTCTACTGAATATTTCACTTGCCCATATTCACTGATCAGCCATTGATATCTGCTAACTCCTATTGAATTTCACTGGCCTGGGCCCTGTTTCATAAAAGTAAAAGACTTGTAATATCAGATGTTTTATCATAATAGTAACTAATATTATCAGGGGGTTGTTTCATAAAATAAAAAACTTGTAAAATGAATTTAGAAGTTATAGAATTAATTTTAGTAACTCGAACAAATCTGTTTCATAGGGAAATTGCCAGATTTTTGAAATCACTGTTAAAATCATCACTTCTAGAATAACTGTTTACACCACACTATAACGTCTTTGGAATCAATTTCAATGTGTGCTATTATTTATATTTGAAGTAGACCGAGTTATAAAATTTCCAAAACAAGCAAGAGAGAATATAAAAATATAAAATATATCGGCTTTTTGAGAAAAATATATGAACTGAAATATGAACAGTTTTAAGAAGTTTAGCGCTACAAATACAAAACAATCTCGTCAAAAAGCATGGAATGAAGTTCATGATTATGCTGTATCGATGATTGTACGTGGTTCTGTCTTATCACATGTTGCTTATATTAACTACTGTCACTTGTATCAACCATTATCTTTATCACATTTAATACATTTTGATAAATAACACAACCTCAACAAAACCTACAATACTTATGAACATTTTAACATGCTCTTTAAACTTATGAAAATAGTACTTCCAATAACATCATATCTTGTAAGTTAAGACAATTGTTGGAACTATATTTATGTTTTACTTATATTATAAACTTATAAAATTATTCTTGATCCTGTTAATTTGTTTTACGAGTGTCTATGAATGAAACAACGCACTTATAAAATATACTTGTATTAGCAGTTGGAAACTTATAAAAAGAGTTTGCTAATAATTATGAAACAAAACGATTTTCTTTCTTAATGAAACACAAATTCTGGAACTTCTTGTTCTCTTTCTAGTAGTGTTAGGCATATATTAGAATCTTATTATAACAGTCATTTTATGAAATAGGCCCCCTGGCAGTAAAACCTTAGGGCACTCCGCTGATTCGCTAATAGATAACAGCTCATTAACTGAGGATTCAGTATTATTGAAATCACTGATTAAGATTTAGGGTGAAAGATTTCCAAAGGTTTTTTCTTACCTCATATTTCCGTAACAATGCCCCGTCTCTCAATACTAAACAATTAAGAAGTGGCATTTTTATAACAGTTCCAGAATGAGAGAACCACACTGGAATAGTAAATCATTATTTAACCAAATCTTTACTTATGGTATGTCATGGTTATTCACCCCAGCGCCATTACTCAATCAACGTACCGATTTACACATATTCCCAAAAAAAAAAATTTTTTTTTGCAGGGCTTTGCTTTGTGATGTGTGTCAGACATGATATAATTTAACATATACGCTGACGATGATGATGAATTTCCGGACTCTCGTAGCAACAATAAATATATCGTTACAGGATATGATTCAGTTCTAGTCGTGCTTCAGACATACACAGTCTGGAGATATTCCATGACTGATTGATACATTTCCGCAGTCTTGGTCCTCATCTTCTAGCAATTATAGCTACATTATCACAGGAGATGTTACATCTCCGACAACTCAAGCGGTACATTTGGCTACCTAGAAGATCGGAATTTTCACCTCGATGCTGTGAATCACGTAACTCAGTATTAGTTACGTTTCTTGCGGGGATTTCAGCCGCCTGAAAAAACTACTTCGGTATGGGAATTTCGAATCGTTTGAGCACAGCATGGAAGTCTTTGGAGAATAAACTTCCAAAAAATGCGTCCTTTCTCTCAGATTCAACTAAGTCCCGAGAAACAATTGAAAAATTATCGCCCGTTTTGTACGTACTTCTATGGGGAAAATAAACTGCACTCACGTGTGTAGTTTATTCGCAGTTTCTTCACATTTTTTAAATCAAATCTTTGAAAAATCTCCCCATTTATGTCGTGTTTCGTTGTTTTCTTAATGTCAGGAATCGCACGTGTTTTATACATCTGTTAACATATAAGTAACTTTTTTTGTCAAACATAGCGTATATTGTACCTCTAAATTATAATATTTCGTTTCTAATCAGTACAAATAAAAGTACAGAAAAAATATGCAGGTGTGTTGGTAATGCGTAGTAAGAAACAGTACTCATAGAACATACTATTAAACTAAATGTGCACAAATGCGCTGTGTTGCCACTTTAGTTTGATTTTCTACACTTTGTTTGTTTGTTTGTTTGTTTTATTCATCATACAGTGTTTTCATTCTCACAATGAAAGTGGAGTTGTCATAAATTAAACATGAACATACATGTTCATTCAGACATACAACACCAGTTCTTATTACGAAAGCAAATATACAGGCTACATACAATACAAATACAGATACGCTGAATTTGTATACACATATTACAGTACTATTGTACAGATAAGAAGGGTATAAAGAATATCAAACAATTATTTTAAATAACATTTTTTGTTACATTAATTTTGTTGCATTAGGTGTTTTAATAAAATAAAAAATATTCTACTGAATATAGGGCTACCTTGTCAACTATACTATCAGATGTTTTTTAAACTAGTCAAGTTGGATCTGTTGACTGTTTTTAGTGACAAAGAGAGTATATATAACAGTTTTATTCCACTTTAATAAGGACTTTCTCCACATAATACAGTTCTACGTGAATAGCACTGAAATGTCGAGTAGTTACGGCCGTTAGTTGTATATTTCTTAAAGTATAATGCATGGCTTAGTATATGTAAAGTGAAGGGAATGTTAATATTTTAACTTTTCGAAAATACATTTCGCGCGAGGTTGAAAGTTTCATACCAACTATAACTCTAATAATCTTCTTCTGTAGTTTAACAATTCTTTCCCGATTGGTGGACCGGCGCCACGAAATAACACCGCCAGCTTTGTTTGCATGAGGTTGAGGAAATATCCTGAACGAAGAACTCGAGCAGGGCTCCAGGAAAAAATGCGAGCGACTACGAGCAGACAATGAGCAGCGTGGTGTTAGCGTTGGCAGGTGAAATGTAGGGCGCGTATGTCTAGCGGTTCGCGCTGGAGCCGCCAGGTTTCGCAAGAAGCACGCACAACTCAGCTGATCCCTCTATCAACAACTGCACTGCAGTTGCAGATGTGCACGCTCGTGACGTCACAATGCGCTGCTTTAACGCACTGCACACGTTGCGCTGTTCGAACCCTTTCATTCCCACGATAATTTATCATTAGGGATGGGAACATTTCGCGAGTTCATTTCAGGACAAGATAGACGTCAAACATATGTACACTGAAGTTGAATTTGCAATTGGAATCCGCCAATTTTTTCAGGTCTCTATTACTCCGATATAGACAAGTTTAACAAGACATTTAAGCATTACAAACTGTTGGTGTAGTCCTACAGATGCTATGAAGTATTGATTTATAAATTACTTCCACATTCATACATAACTGTTAAATTTAATAAATATTTATATGTATATGGTGGTTTGAACAAGTTAATTAATTTAATGCCTTTCTTTTTTAAGTTTGTTACAGTGTAAATGTAAAGTGCTATGAAATCATTTTAATAATATTTAGCACGTTTTTTGTGTGGTTGTATGGGCACGCTTGTGTACGGAACGGAAATTTTGCAATTTGAATACGGACGTTGAATGCTGACTTCCTTGTAACACTTCACTTCATCACTCAAGGCCTGTAACTATAGGGAAATTCCGTGCTGATATACAGCTCTATGCCTGGTACACGTTCTACTGAAGTCACAGACGATTCCCACGAGCTTCATTGGATTTCTTCTTCTGTTAATGCAAATCGTGAACATGCTTTCTGCGCAACACTCTCTCCAAATCTGACGGCGGGACTGGAAGTTTTCGCAAACTTTTCGCCTTACTCCGATTTCTCTTTGCTGTTGGCTGTAATTTTTGTTGGCTGTGTTCACGCTCGCGGTGGAAATAAACAGTGGGAAAATTATTGCAGTTGTTCAGTGTTAATACTGCTGTCCGTTTCATTGATTCAACATTTATAAACTGATATTTTCTGTTTGTTGCAGGTAAGTTAACCTCTGTGATGAAGATGGGAGGGACATCCTACGCTAAGATTCAGTGAGTAAAGTAATAGAGCTTAAGTTGTAATGTCTGGATACTTAATGCGATGGCTGTACCATTGTTTAAGTTAGTCTTACCAAACACAATTGAAATAAAACTACTGCGTGAAATAACTAACGTTAAGAACTTCGTCGCCTTTGGATGTTTTTGAAAAATTGAAAATCGACCGCATACTGTTTTTTACCATTAAAAAGAGCTCCCACGATAAAAATTTCCTTTCGCGCATTTTTTTTTTCCCCTGTAAATTCTAATTAGATTCTTATAATTTATTTCAAAATGCTGCGCACTGACTTCAAACTGATGAAATATAATTGGCTAGTATGACTGGCAGTTTCCTGGATTTCGTGGTAATCAGGCTACATACAAACAATTGAATATTTTGTTTCTTTCTTACAACCGCGTGTGGATTAACTATGCAGTAAAAGATAACATTTTTATTTCTATAAATGAGGACTAGAAAATTTCGCGAATTCATTTTAGGAGAAGCTAGACTTCAAACGCGTGTTCATTTCTGTCATGTTCGCAAATGGACCACAGTTTATTAGACACGCCCAGGTGAACTCTGAACCAATAACAGACCTGCAAGGAAACCAGCACCTAATCCCGTGTCACTTGATGTGAGGTAAAACTGACTATAGGCTGTTCACGGTAAAGTGAGCACTTTTGACGCCCTAGTTACTTTTTTCTTTCAGCCATTTTTTTATCCTTCAACCAACTTTTGAAATAAATATTGCATTTTAAGTAATAAACACAGTGTGCATATTCCACCGCACTCGGAAGTTAATGTCAAAGGCTAAAATAAAAAATATTTGTTGGCAATTATTCCTAATGAGAGGGCTTTCAAATGTGCTCAATTTGCCGTGAACAGCGTGTACACACCGGTACAGCAGCCAATTAACAGAAAGCTGAAGCTAGGAAATACATAGCACCGTGGAATCTAGCCTATATGTCATTCAAAACGCGAGATGTTCTTGTCGCTATCGATAAACAATTACAGGCATATTACAATACGTTAATTAACAGGAAATTTTGACAAATATCTCTCTTTTCAAAATTTGCGTAATGTTAAAATTGTATGTAATTACAGCCGGTTTCTTTTTGTTTTCTGCAGATTATGATTAAAATGAGTGTGTATGTATAATATTTATATTTATGGCAGTTTCATTTGATCGCTTTGATCGACGAAACGATGTCATTCGTTAAGTTCAAGGCAGTATTAACGCTTTGAAATCTGCACCCATTTACTGGCCGTCAAAACGAAGTGATTTGCCGGTAGCCACAACTGCAAGAACACATACCTTTTTTTTGGTCTTTGCATTCCCGTTTACACGGTAATATGGCTCTACGCCTACCGGAAACGATCACTTCACTGTACAAAGTTTACTATTTGCTGTCAATCAATATATTATCAAGTTTATTTTGCCCCTTCGCAAATTCAGTTTGTATTCTTATTTAACATCATCGACGCCTTATTTACCCGGAAAATAGGATGGACTTCAACATTTTATGTCCGCGCACTTCCAGTTTTCTTCCACTGTTGCAGTCGTGTAATATTTTGATGTGCATTGTATTAGCAGAGCTTTCTTCTCGCAGCTCAGTTTATAACGTGTCGCAGACTCGGCGATGAGTAGGGGTGCTTGTTTTTCGTAAAAGTATTCCACGACTAGTTGTAATACAACATATTATACGCAGTAGAAACATTTATGATAAACTTACTAGATTCTATTAGAAGATTCTAACTTCTACAGTGTATGGAAATAGTACCACGTATCAGGCTGAAAATAGGGGAATGTTTAGCATCGCTAGTTGGAGATTTTAGGGACATTCGCCATTGCGATGCAGATGTCTGTCATGGAAAAACAGGACTGAGCACGAAAAAAAATACTTAAATAAGACAAGTAATACATGGAGTCATACTTCTACAGCTCTATTAACGAATAGGAAAATTAGTTGCAGCCAGTCATCTTCTACGACGAAGCTCCCCTTTGCCATGCGCTATATATCCCATCCATCTTTTGACGCAGAGAGTCTGAGATTTTCGACTGTTTTATTTTGGCCGACATGTATCTTTTCGAAGTCCTTTGGGATATTCTCATGTGAACCCCCTGGGGTCCAGTGAAGCGAGCCCAAGCCCGAGTTCAAGAACTACCACATAAATTTTATAACTATTTTTAGTTTTACTCACATTAGAGTACACATTTTCATAATATTAACTTATTTACGTTCCTAACAATTCCACAATTTTACTTGTGTAGTGAATGGATAAAGTGATCATGATTCGACTTCCCTGATCAACTGCAGGAACGTTGCCATGGACGCATGGGAAAATATTTGACCATTCGCGCTTTGTCACTGTACGAATACATTGATGTGGTAAATTTACAAATAATGTCTTAAGAGTGTAGCTCAGATACACTTTCGTGATTGGATAATTTTAACTGTTAGGCTTCTTAACCGTCTGCCCACCAGTGGAGGAGTACCCAGCTTATGTTTAACCCATACAGTCTTCTCGCAAAATACGAAGCCAACGCCTAAGTGCATATGATTAAGGTGTGCACGTAGAATAGCCTGCGCAGAGAGGCACGCGTCCCTAAAGATAGAAACTGATACTTCACAAGAAGCAGATTACTCACAAGGAATATTATGAAAGCACTGTGTCCCGATTGATTGCTGTGTACAGTACCGAGCACAATTATACTTCATGTGCAACACGTCCACAATCATGAAGGTGGATAGGGGAGTAGAGAGGCTTGGGCTGCTCTTTAACATCGAGGTCTTGAGAGCCGACGAGGGTGAAGCAAGGTGAGTATGGAGCCTCGCCGGAATGCAAGGAGATCCCCGAGAAAACGCGCCGACCAGCGGCATCGTCCGGCACGATTCCCACATGCGAAGATACGAGAGAGATCCCGCCGGGAATCGAACCCGGTTTGGTTTGGTGGGAGGCGAGTAGTCTGACCGCCACACCACCGCGGCCCCTTGTTTTGGTGAGATGGCTTTTGTTTTTTCCTTCGAACTTGGTTGCACACTATACGATAATGATATTTAAAAAAGAACCGTGGTCCAGTCTGGAGAAACGTGTGACTAATGTATATATGCTAAAAAGTTTAGCCTACCACCACAGAGTGCTTATAGGCTGTTCACAGTAAAGTGAGTGCTTTTGAAAGCCGTCTCAATTGGAATACTAGTCAATAAATTAATTTTATTTTAAGCCGTAGACGTTAAAATTTCGGGTGCTGTGGAATATACACACTGTTTTTATTGTTTATGTGGCAATATTTATTTAATAAGGTGTTTCAAGGTTAAAACATGGCTGAAAGGAAAAATAAGTTGGGGCCTCATAAGTGCCCACTGTACCGTGAATAGCCTATAAGAATAAAGATGTGAAATATCCTCTTATTCCGTTAACTCCAGCTGCACACGCCATCAAAATGGCGTCAGCAGCTAGCAGCGTGTCGGAGTGCTACGGTTAGGGCCACTGATTTTTCGCGCAAAAAAATTGGATCTCACAGTAGACTTCAACACTATATATACAACTCTGCTGTTCTCATACATCCATTGGCTGCTGGTGTCGTTTTGGCATTTGACCGAGCCACTCAGGATTCCGTAACTCCGACACTGTGCCTTCGTGATTCGTGCGCGAGCATTTAACACGGACCAAAACATGTTTCAGCCAATCAAAAAACCTGGGCGACCCTAGAGTACTTTGAACTCTATCGTGTCTCGAAATCTTTTCGCGACATATCACTGTCGTTAGCTATGGTTAATCCCTCGAGTGTTAACCCTTTGAGGATGGTACCGATTTCTTGCCATTGAAGACAAGGTTGAAGTGAGTTGCCTATATTCTCCACCACAGCAATAACAGTTTCGTTGGTATCTGTAATTCCACATACCATCGTCCTATTGTTCCTGGCTACACCAGACACGCCTACTATACTATGCAAGGTTTATTATTGGCTGGCCGTCGGCCAATGAAGTCACGTCTTGTCTCTGCACCAGTTAAAGTGTCGCGACAGATGTAAAAGGTTTTACATTTCATCGTGTTCACTCGAGAAATTATTGACAGGGACAGCCGATATTTCGCGATAAAATATTCACGACCAGTTGTATTTCATAACACTTTAGCTCAGATCCACTTCAGCGAATGGATGATCTAGGTTGTTACGCGACTTAGGTGTCTACCCACGAATCACAGACGTACAGAAGCGGAGTAACCTAATGTTGATTGGTCAGTCAAGTAAGGAAGAGTCTTCTCACAAACGCGCGTCACCAGTAATCCACATAATACTTCTGGTACGCCCATGGGGTATTGAAATCTACCATGTGCGGAAATCTTTTTGCGGAATTCAGCTGTCCCTAACTATTAAAGATAACCATTTCATTCCTAAGAGCTGAATTGTTCAGCAATTGTATTTTTTTTTTTTTTACCTTTTTACAACAAAGTGTTGCGAATCATTAACGCTATAAAATCGTGGGTCTGTTCGCCAACAGTGAATAACTTTATCTATAAACGTAGCCCCGAATATACACGTGCATACTCCTCGAAGAGTTAATGCGCAATACATTTGTCGTTAAAATAAGTGGCCACAACGGGCAGACTAATGATGACTTCGGAAAGTGCTGAGAGTAAACTGTTAGCCGACTTCGCTTGTAGAAATACCACGCGTGCCGACTCGGACACGAGGGCAGTACGTGACTCGAGGCGCTCCATTTGTTCCCCAGCTACAGCTCGACGTGTTGACTCACGTAAACATGTCGAAGACGAAGTGATTTCATCGTGGCCCTCAAGTAGATGGCCTCATTAGCCTATTCCGCCTCTTAAATTGGCCTCCCCGGGGTCTCGCCAGGGTTCGTTGTCCTCGAGGACATTCTTACAAGGCTGCCCGAGACTTTCTCTCTCTCTCCCAATCTTTCTTTCCAATCAGTTTTCCTTAATGACGTCACCATATAATATAGTCCATTCACAATTACTAGAGACCTGCAAAATTCGCGTTATTATTTGAGGACACTTTTAACTTCAAACACTTTTACCTTTGCAACGCGTTTGTCATTGGACCATACTTTAATTGACACGCCCTGGGTAACCCTGCGCCGATTAACTATCCCTTCACAATTGTGTGCCCCAATCACGTGCAGTGCAGACAGAAAAGGCGTGGCTTCACATCTATGCTGCAGCCAATGGAAAAACGACGCTAACTCCGGCATATACATTACAGTGACGTTCAGCCTGATGCCAAATAATAACGCGAATTTTGCATGTCTGTAACAATTACTTACAAATTTTCTGAATCCCTGCTGAAGTAACAATTCCAGGATATTTCACCGCCTCATGCATTCAAAGCGTGATCAAGCCTAAGGAATTACTTACACCAAAGGGGGAACTCACCGCATTCGTGCGAGCACTCAGTTTAATAATATTTGCGTTAGAACTATTTCCTACTAGCAAAGCATAGCCTCGAGTATTTCGCGAATTCATTTGATGGCGAGGTAGACTTCAAACACTTGGTATTTTCTCCTTCCATTGTGACGGGACGGCAATTGTTTAGACACGCCACGTTTATCTGTGAACCAGTAGTAAGCAGGAAGTAGTATTGTGAGTAAGTGTTGAACAGTGCTGTACAAAGGCCTCACTTGATCGCAGCAACCAATGAGCCGTTTATAGAGGAGTCTGACGTCCAGCCTGCTGGCGTATCAATCCGCCAAATACTCGGGGTCCTACTTGTCAGACATCGCAAACACGTCTATATTCTTTCAGTTTTAATTCATGTTATTTATAATTGAAATTTTATTATTTAGAGGTAAATTGTAAGTACAAGACGAATTTAACCAAAAATAAGACACAATTGTGTTAACAGAAGTGAGATTCGAGATAAATTTAGGAAACAACCAAACACGTCATACAGGAGGTGATTTTTCAAAGGTTAGATTCAAAAAGTTTGAAGAAACCGCGAATAGACTATACTGTCAAATTGTTGATGCTGGGAGTGGACCCGCCCAAATAAAGTGAACCAATGTAAACCCGCTGTATAAATTTTGTAGTGGGAGTGAGCTCACTACAAAGCCTGGGTAATTCCAGTACAAATACGTAGAACTTTCAAAGGATACATCAGAAGGGAACAGACGAGTATGGGGGGGGGGGATGGCCTTTGCCCCCCCCCCCCACTCTGAAGAAGTTAGAAGAAATGATGTAGAACTGACAACGTATAAGGAATATGAACAATGGAGGAACAAAGACCTAGGCAAGGAACTAGGGAACACGAGAATTAAAAGACGAGAATCCAGACTGAAAGATGGCGTATGCGGGTTAAAATACATGCAGGCAGGGGCGGTGGCTTTTTTTGTAAGGTTGATTTCAAAAGTGCTCACTTTATCGTGAACAACCTTTAGGAATGCGTAACCTACATGGAAGGTCATTGGGCACTGAGCTTCGTAGAGTACAGCACCTGTCATATATAACCTTTCTGCGCAATATGAAGCAAATTGCCTAGAGTGGGGGATGAAATGGTTAAATTCTGACAGCGAGAGTGGGGCGTCACGTCTGGCATGGTCTTGTGAAGGACAGGAACCCAGGTAGGGGCCCTTAGCTGCTGTGTTCGAACACAGTGGCAATGTTTCCAGAGTAGTTGAGGCGTGCGGTGGTGTAATCAGCCAGTCGTACCCCCAGGCGGATTTTACCCCTAAGTCTCAAAGGACGGATACCCTGGCGATCGAGACAGGAAAATAACGTACTAAGTACATCATTATACCATTGGTGAGATGTACGAAAAAAAAAAAAAAGTTAATGTTCATAATAGAGGCTTTTCGGAAAAAAAAAATTTTTCTCTGAAAGTGGTATAATTACACAGAACACGAAATTACTACTCTTGAAAATCATTTCTGGGGAAACTCCAAGCTTCGTTCATTGGTGACCGCTTCGCAGGTATTGCCTACAAAAAAACAGCCTTGAATCACTGTTTTTAAAATTAACTCCCCTGCTGGCGCTGAGGAATCTCGCTCGGTGCGTAATAATTGGCTACACTTTGAACAGTAATTTTGTATGCGAAGGGGCTACACTTGTTCCATAAATTGTTATTCCTCCAAGGGACACTGTCTGGCGAGGATGTGAAGAGGGTAAAACTCTCCGCGATTAGTGTCAACCTAGTGTATTGTGTGTGGTCAGCCGAGTGTTGTAAACAGTGTTATACTGTTGACGCGGTTGTCAGAGGACCGCCAAGCTGCTTTGACACGTGCCGCCACTCAGGTATTAAGGGGGTAAGAATCGCCTGCTACAGTCGGCGAGGGAGCAGAGGAGCGGCCGGGAATGTGTCGCCGATGATGACAGTTCCCCCGCTGTTGACGGCGAAGGCTGAAGCCCCGTGTGTGACGTGCGCTCGCAGCTGGCGGCGACCTCGGCCGCAGACCCGGTGACTGACCGCCCACTGGGCCAGGGACGATCGCGTGGTTCGGAGACCCCCGTCCCATGCCGCGCCGCCGCAGTCGCCGTCTGTACGAGGAACCGAGACTCCCAGGCGTGTGGATCTAGTCCCTTCGCCAAGACGCGAGCACAGAGTAGACGAGTACACAGAGGCGGAATGACGTGAACGTACTGGAGCCACGAGTATTTCGCGAATTCATTCGGAGGCGAGGTAGACTCTAAACACTTGTTCTTTTCTCCTGCAGTTATTTAGATACGCCCCGTTTATCTGTGAGCCAGTAATAAGCAGGAAGCAGTAGCGTGAATGAGTTTTTAACAGTACTGTACAGATACCTCACTTGATCACAGCATACGATAATGTCTCGAGTGTATATAGGACTGTCCAGCCTAGCTTGCTGCCAACTCACGACCCGAAATACCCAGTGCTCTAGGACGTACCCATTCTATGATTGTATGCGCAAGGCTTCGGAAATGGGTTTCCTGTCTTATTGGCTATTGCGTCCCTCATGAAGTTCCCCATTGGCTGGGCTGCCAGCAGACGAGCACGTTAGCAAACGCTGATTAGTGAACGGCATTCCAACATGTTTCTGGTTAGTGATGCCATTTTGGTGGCGTGTGCGCCTGGAGTTCGCGGAATAAGCGGCTATTTCACCTATCTATACAAGATACTCGGAAATTCCCCTTACAAACTCCTAGGAATTGTAGAGGGGTCTGAATAGATGATCTTTTAAAGAGAAACCCATGCCTGGAAACATATCATTTCCGTGATACAGCCATTTCTAGGGACCTGCAAAATTCGCGTTATTATTTTACATCAAGCTACACTTCACAGTATTGAACGTAAAGGAGAATCGTCGTTTCTCCATTGGCTGCTGCATAGATGTGAAGTCACTCCCTTTTAGACTGAACTCCACGTGATTGGGGCACACAATTGTGAAGTGTTCATTAATTGGCGCCGAGTTACGCAGGGCGTATCACATGAAGTATGGCCCAATGATAAACGTATAGCAAAGATACGCGTGTTTCAAGTTTAACGTGTCCCGAAATAATAACGCGAGTTTCGCAGGTCCTAGCCATTTCAAATCAAAATCAGGTATTTTACACATGACCGTCCAGAATACCTGCCCACACATTGATAGAAAATCTGTGCTGGAATCCCTGGACATGCGTGGTATTAGGAGTTTTCGTCTGCCCAGACATGGCTGTTTCGAGAATCGAGGACACTGCTCCTAGTGAATTTACATTCATCTGTGATAAGAACGCGATGTGAGAATAGGGGCTCGTCGCTGCAGCGGTGGAGGAACCACTTGCAGAAGTCAACACGTGGTGCAGAGTCGGCTGGCCACAAAGACTAAGGTGGTAAAGATGTAGTTGTTGCTCATGCAGAACCTCTCAGACGATGCTGGGAGCAACGCCCATTGCACGCGCAATTGTTCGCGTACTCGCTGACGGGCTCTGTTAAACGTGATGCAGTACAGCCTCTTCCAATTCGGGAGTGCGGCGTCTCTTTGGAGCACCACAGTCGTTCCTGTTGGTGGCGAAGGCACGTTGTTCTAGGAGCCGCTGCGTAACTGTGGCAAAAAGGTTATGCGATGGTGCCGCACGTTGTGGATAACGCTCTTGATACACCCGACGAGCTGCTCTTCCATTACCTTCAGCTGTGCCATACACAAGTGTCATGTCTTTGTATTCCGCAAACGTGTACTCAACCATGTTAATCGGAGACACAAAGGCACGTGAATGGGGCTCGAGGTAGAGTAGACGCCGCGTGCCATCAGGTGATTGAAGTAATGTACTGCCTACCCGGTTGCATACCAACACAGGCACATCCGAGACATTGCTCGTTCCCTCAGCGGAAATGGACGAGTGATATACCTGATTTGAAATGGTTGTAGCAAGGAAACGGTATGTTTCCGGATATGGGTTCCTATTCAAGATATAGTCTACTCAGTCCCCTCTACAAGTCCAAGGAGTTTGTATAAGGAATTTCCGAGCATCCTGTATTTGTGTAATCTGTGTAGCGAGGAAGCTCTTTTAGCCCCTGCCACACTGTCAAATTTTCTTCTTCAAATATATTTGACAATAAAATTTGAAGACGAAAGACGGCAATTGAAATTTTTACATTCAACAAATTGGATCAAATATTTTTGAATGTATTTGAAAATGTGTCACACTGTTAATTTATTTTCTACCGGGAGGTTCTAGCTTGAATCTTCATTACAAAAATTATTTTCGAAGTGAGATGATGGCGTGTTTCCGGCGCCCCACTACAGGAAGGAATATGGCGAATATTGTGATTTATTTAGCAGATATATGTTCTGCGCAACGAAATGTTATGTCTCTCAGTTCTTAATATTATTTATTGTTAATTAATCACTTCAAATATCATTCGTGTTCAAACGGCTTGTATATAAAGTAATTATTCTCATAATCTTATTCACTGAGCCCATCAAACATCAAAGAAATTTTATAACACGTGTGAAAGAAAACGGCGCATGGATTATATGTTCAAGTACAATGAAAACATAATGTGTTCAGTTTTAACGCATAGGCACACCAAATTTTGTGTACAATATAAAAGTTCGGATTTTGTATGTTACGAATTGGCTCTAGATATAAAAGTTTTTTCCTGCAGTTGTATTAAAACAAAATATAAACTTTCATTGCCTACGTGACAAAATGAGACAAATTTATCGGGAACTGTATACGACGTAGAATTAACGAAACCATTTTTGAAAGAGTGATAAGTTGCAAAGTGCAAGTAATTAAAATTTTAACACCGCTGTTCTTAATATTTAAGTCAGTGTGACGTGGTTAGATGATTTTACATGTGTGGCGAGAGTTATGATCATTTTCAGTTCCACTACAGCTTCGATGTGTAAAAGCGTTTTGGATTTGGTGTCAGAGAATGACACTTGCTCTTATCGGTGCTGATGTTTACGTACTGTTCCAAATACATTTGCCATCTTCTCATGGACCAGTCAATTTTTAGAATGAAAACGGCCGTTATTCCTGACCACCCTGCAAGATTTGTGTTAGTAAAAGGATAAATTCTAACGTGGTACGGGCTGAAATGTTTCGCGTGGTTTTTTTTTTTTTTGCAGAAGAATAACTTGAAATAGTAGTGAATTTGCCAAATGAAATCAGTTACGAGATCAGATATTCAAAAGAAAATATTGTTTTTGCAAAATGTAAAATTATCAAACATAATGCTAATGAGATTAAGTTGAGGTTTATATTTAGGGATAGGAACATTTCGCGAGTTCATTTCAGGACAAGACGGACGTGAAACCCGTGTATACTGAAGTTGACTTTGGAATTGGATCGCAGTTTACTAGATACCCCCTGAACGACTCTGAGCCAATAGCAGACTTGCAAGGAAACAAGTAGCGAATCCCATACTGCCACGTGTGGAGTAACACTGTCTACTCTCTGAGGCAGCAGCCAATCAACAAACATCTGAGACTCGAGTATACACATGACTGTGGAATCTAACCTACAGGTCATTGAACTCGCGAATTTTTCCCATCCCTATTTATATCTGCACATATTTTTCACAAAATAGGGCCTATACGTTCATGGCCACATTGTAGCCCACTATATCTCATATTTTTGGTAAAGCAATTTTGGGGAAAAGTGGGGGGGGGGGGAGGGGTGGTAACGAGACCTCACATACCTACACACGCTAGAAAAATTGGACTGATGTGGGAGAGGGTTGAAGATGGTTACATCAATAGCACAGGTCTCGTTTCAACTGACGGCCCGCCATTGGATGGGACAAATACTGCTAAACTTTGGAATTGGATGGTTGTGGGAGGGGGGGGGGGGGGCTCTGGCCGCTTGGAACTGTTGTGACTCACCACGTGAACACGCCGAGGCAGGTAGCCAGCCGTCTTTACGGCAATAACCTGTTGGCTCTCTTGAATTGTGAAATTAGCTCCTGCACCATTCATTTGCAAAATATAATTCGGTTTTTTTTGGCGTTCCGGTTAACCCTTTGAGGATGGCACAAATTTCTTGCCGCTGAAGACAAGGTTGAAGTGAGTTGCCTATATTCTCCACCACAGCAATAACAGTTTCGTTGGTATCTGTAATTCCACTTACCATTGTCCTATTGGTCCTGGATACACCTGACACGCCTACTGTACTCTGCAACGTTTATTATTTGCCGGCCGTCGGCCAATGAAGTCACGTCTCGGCTCTGAAACAGCTAAATTATTGCGACAGATGTAACAGGTTTTACAATTCATCGTGTTCATTTCAGAAATTATTAAAAATAACAGTTTCATTCTTAAAAGCTTAGTTGTTTATCAATTGTATTTTTTTACTTATTTCCGACAAAGTCCTGCGAAACATAAAAGCTATAAAATTGTCGGTCTGGTCTCCAACAGCAAAGAAATTTCCATAAAAACGTAGCCCTTAATATATACGTGCATACTCCTCAAAAAGGTTAACGATAGATATATACAACCATTTACTTTTCTGAACATAAAAGTACGCACTTCTATGCTACAAAGCCTTTCTTTTAAAAAGACATTAATGTGTAGCCTGTCTCCTGGAAAGTTCAAAAATATCAAAAATTAAAATTTTAAAAAATTACTGAAAAACAAACTGTTGTGTTTGACTTAATACACAGCTTGAGAGAAACATTTCTAGAGGCAGTGAAATTTCGCAGAAAGATTTCAAGACAGGTTATATATTTCAAAATAATGTAGGGTCGTTTACCTATCTTGATTTGCTGAATTGCTTTGTGACACGTGTTAACTGTCTGCACGCGAATCACGTAGCAGCCGTGTCGATGTTGCCCAATTTCGAGTGTGCCGGTCAAATATGAAATCGCCTTCTATAGTAGACGGCAACCAATGACAATAGACAAACTGCTGTTGGATGCTTATAGTACTGAATTCTAGCGTGTAGGCCTACTCACATTTTCCCACGAAAAATCACTCGCTCAAATCAATTTTCCCATTTTGTTTTTTGTTTCGCGTTTATATATTCGAAATTGGCTTTAAAGACTGAATTTATTTAACATATATTTCCCTATACCTAGAGCCACGAGTATTTCCGCGAATACATTTGAAGGCGAGGTAGACTACAAACACTTGCTCTTTTCTCCTACTGTTGTGATTGGACGACAGTTCTTTAAACACGCCCCGTTTAACTGCGAGCCAGTAATAAGCAGGAAGCAGTGTGTGAGTGTGTGTGAGTGTTTAACAGTCCTGTACAGAGGCCTTACTTGATCACAGCAACCAATAAGCAAACGATATAGAGGTCTGTCCGGACTAACTTGCTACCAACTCAATCCGCGAAATACCCGGGGCTCTACCCATACCTCTACTGATTTGGAAATTCCGTTACTGTTGAAGACCAGATCCACAATTTTATAGCTTTAATGTTTTGCAGGACTTTGTCGGAAACAAGTAAAAAAATATATAATTAATCAACAATTTAGCTCTTAAGAATGGAACTGTTATTTTTAATAATTTCCCAAATGAACACGATGAATTGTAAAACCTGTTACATCTGTCGCGACACTTTAACTGGCGCAGGGCCGAGGCGTGACTTCATTGGCCGACGGCCAGCCAATAATAAACCTTGCATAGTACAGTAGGCGTGTCAGGTGTATCCAGGACCAATAGGACGATAGTAAATGGAAATTCAGATACCATCGAAACTGTTATTGCTGTCGTGGAGAATATAGGCAACTCACTTCAACCTTGTCTTCGATGGCAAGAAATTTGTGCCACCCTCAAAGGGTTCAGAGCCTCCCAGATCTCTCAGTTCAACATTCATCTGGACTATAGGCTGTTCACGATAAAATTAGCACTTTTGGAAACCCTGCTTAAGATCTACTTGTATACACGTTGTTTATTTCACCGCCTTATGTAAAATTAACATTGCTATAGGCCTCATCATTTTATTTACGCGTCGGTCAAACGAAACTGTGAAATTATTAAGTAAGTAAATACTTTGCAGATCTGGTAATATTTACACTTCGATGCATTATTAAAAAAAAAACAGAAAGTGAAAGAATTAATGTTTAGTTATTAGAAATGGTTACCTGACACTTTTTATTCGACGTTAAGATATGGAACTACTTCCCATCCATCGTTACTAATTTTTCTGTTCAAATGTCGCTCAGTGCGCATGTTAATATACTATATCCAAGCAGGGGCAGTGACTTTTTTCTGAGGTTCATTTCTAAAGTGCTCACTTTATTGTGAACAGCCTTTAACTAGGGATAGGAATATTTCGCGAGTTCAATTACCTGTTTGCTAGACTCCACAATCCTTTGTACAGTCGAGCCTCAGGTTTTTGTTCATTGGCTGCTCCCCAGTGTTACTCCGCACCTGGAAATATACGATTCGTTTCTTGTTTCTTTGCAAGTCTGCTATTGGCTCAGAGTCGACCAGTGAGTATCTAATATATTGTGATCCAACTGCAAAGGTGACCAGTGTACACGCATTTTAAATCTATCTTGTCCTGAAATTAATTCGCGAATATTTCCTATCCCTACCTTTAACTTATTGGAAGCACTGTGACGGAAACACTGGACAGCGCGGCAAGGGTTTTGAGGCGAGTGGTATTTCTGCGCGGGGACATAGCGACGGCGCTGGGGAGAAGAGGGAGTGAAGTAAGTATTGGAGTGTTAGTCGTGGTGGAAGGGGAGGGGTAGGCGGCGGGCTCCGAACCACGAGGTGCGCGGTGGCAGGGGGACAGCCGTCCCTGCCCCAGTCCGCGGTCACTCACCGCTCGAGGGAATGGCGGCCGAGGACGAGGCTCCACACGCGCCCCGTCGTTAGGCAACGACTCTCCCCCCCCCCTCCCCCACGACACCCTCTCTCTCCGTACACCCGGAGCCGCTGGCTAGGACCTGGCCCACGTCAACTTTCAAGAAAATCTTCTCGTCGTACTGTCGCCAGCCGAACCTCTTCGCGTCAATTTGTTGCTACAGACAATCGATAGTCTGCAGTGTGGAGTAACTAAGCCCTCTGCGCTCGATGGCGAGGCGGCGGGGGATGTTTCTGGTCCCCGAGGATTCCCCAAAACTAAGTCCGTGTACACTCGAGTGCACTGGGTGGCGAAGTTGTTAATGGGGATACCGTCATGCTTAAATTTATCGTGAAAGAAGGACGAATAAAGTACGCGGTAGTTAGTTGTGTGAGCGAGTAGATTAGTGTAGTGCTTCTTTAAATTTTTCTGACAGTATGGCGGTTTTCAAAATTGCAAAATTCCCGGAGGACCCTGAAGATCAAAAAGCCCATTAAGCTTGTGCTTTGCGGGGGTTAGAAAGTAGTGCTCTATGTATGACCTTTTAATAGCTATCAGCCACCAAGACATTGTATGCTCGTTTTACTTCTTCTATTGGCCAACAATTTGTGTGGCACTTCGCTAGGCCACTTTTATCCAACAGCAAAGCCTCAAAGGTGGAACAACCAATTCTCATTAAAGCGGTCGCAAGGGTACATGGAGCCTTACTGTCACCAGTAGCCAATGGAATCACGAATTACTCTCATATAGGTACCGAGTAGTGATATCTAGCATGTCAGAACATAATAACGCGAGTTTCGCACGTCTGTACTCATCTATAGGGACAAGAAAATTTCGCGTAATTATTTTACACCGGGCTAGACTTCACAGTACTGTATGCAAAGTAGCCGGCGTCGTTTCTCCATTGGTTGCTGCATAGATGTGAAGTTACTCTGTCTTTGACTGAACTCCACGTGATTGGTGCACACAATTGTGAAGTGTTCATTTACTGGCGCAGAGTTACATAGGATATGTCACATAAATAATGATCAAAATGACATACGTATTACAAAGACATGTGTGTTTCATGTTAAAGGTGTCCCCAAATAACGCGAATTTTGTATGTCTCTTACTCATCAATAGGGACAGGTATTTTATTTCGCGAAAAAATTTCGAGACTTGTTCTACTTCACAACCCTTTAGTTCACATGCACTTTCGTGGTTGGATGATTTTTAAATGCCACGTGACTCAAGTGTCTGTCCACGAATCATGGACGTTCAATATCGGTGTACTTCATTACGCCTGGCCCAGCCATGTCTTCTCGCGTAGATATCAGCCCAATAACCAAAGAAATATGTGGTTGTGTCTCTACTCTTCAACTACACGACGGAACGTTGTTTGCAACGTAAATATGTTAGTATAATCCATTCACGATTACTTCCAACTCTTCTGAAGCTCTGCTAAAGTTCTACTTCCAGGATATTCCTCCGCCTCATGCAAACGAAGCTTAACCGAGTCTAGAAAATCACACCAAATGGACCAAGCACCGCGTTCGTTCGCACTCAGTGTACTTATACACTTAGCATTAGAACTATTTACTATATGCTGTTCATGGTAAACTGAGCACTTCTGAAAGCTCTGCTTAAGATCTACTTGTATGGACATTGTGTATTCTTCCGCTACATGTAAAGTTAACATTGCAATTAATTTTATACATGCGTCGGTCAAGTGGAACTGTGACATCATCAGAAAATAAAATAATTATACATATTTGTTATTTCATACACTCGTGTGTACTAAAAAACAGAAATCAAAAGAAATAATTTCAGTATTCGCAAATGTCAACCTTGCACTTTTAATTCAACGTTTAGACATGGAACTACTTCCTCTCTGTCGTTACCAATTTACTGGGCGCAATCTAGTCAATGTGCCCGTTTAACATATGCAGGTAGGGGCAGTGACATTTTTCAAAGGTTGATTTCAAAAGTGCTCACTTTACTGTGAATAGCTTCTCCAAGGATTTGCTAACACGCCTCTTTTATCGCAGTTTTTATTCATATTAATTATAAATTAAATGTTATAATTTTCATATAAAATACATGTAAGAGTTAAATTTAACCGTTTCATTCCCACGTTAATTTATCATTCCTGGTGTTGCAAACACGAAGTTTTTGGATGCGTGCTGTATTAAGTTGATAAAGAAATTGTTTCGTCAATACAAATAATGAGCTGCAGATGTTGGGTTTACTGGTCGCAGATATTAACCCTTTGAGGAGTATGCACGTACATATTCGGAGCTATGTTTATATGGCAATTCCTTTACTGTTGAAGACCGGACCCACAATTTTATAGCTTTAACGTTTCGCAAGACTTTGTTGGAAACAAGTAAAACAAATACAATTTATCGAAGATTTCTCTCTTAAGAATAAAACTGTTATTTTTAATTTTTTCTCAAATGAACACGATGATTGTAGAAGCGGTTACATCTGTCGCGACAGATGGTGCAGAGCCGAGACGTGACTTCATTGGCTGACGGCGAACCAATAATAAAAGTTGCAGAGTACAGTAGGCGTTTCAGGTGTGTCCACGACCAATAGGACGATGGTAAGCGGAAATACAAACACCAACGAAACTGTTATTGTTGTGGTGGAGAATATAGCCAACTCACATCAATCAACCTTCTCTTCGACGGCAAGATATTTGCACCAACTTCAAAAGGTGAACCAGTCTTAACGTAGAGCAATGGCATAGTTTACGGACCAGTCTAAGGACCCCTGGGAAGGCCATCGAGTATTGAGCCTCGCAGAGTACAGTACTGGACAAATACAACCTTTATTTACTGTGCAGCACGTAACCAGTTGCCTGCAATAGGTAGAGACCTGTAAAATTCGTGTTTTTTTTTTTTTGGCGTCAAGCTAAACGTCACAGTATTGTATATACGCGAGCTGGTGTCGTTTCTCCATTGGCTGCTGCCCAGATGTGAATCCATTCTCTTTATGAGTGAACTGTACTTGATTGGGGCGCAACGATTGTGAAGTGTTCGTATATTGGCGCAGGTTTACCGGGGGCGTTTCAAATAAGGCATTTGTCCAATAACAAACGTATTGAAAAGTTAACAGTGGTTTAAGTTTAAACTGTCCTCAAGTAATAACGTGAATTTTCCAGGTCTCTAGCAATGGGAATGAAAGGGTTAACCAAAAATAAGATATTTTTATGTTAACATAAAAATATAATGCTTCTTACGTATTACATGCTTAGGAAACAGCCATGCACGTCATAAATGATGTGATATTTCAAAAGGTTTGATTCAAAAAGTGTAAAGAAAGTGCGGATGTGCTATATTTCGCCATTCTTAACTCTATGTGTGCGTGAAACTAAATGAAACCAGTTCCAGTGTTCTCCAGTATATTTTTTAACAGTTTTTTATTTAAGAACGTATTTTCATAATTAGGTACAAGCACTACAATAGCTAGGTACTCAAACCATTTTTTAGGTAAAAATGTAATACGCAGGGACTTTTTTCTAAGGTTTTTTTTTTGTTGACGGTGTCCTGTTTATACAAGCATGTTAATTTATTACGTATAATAGATAAATATACGTTGAATGCTTTTGGCGTGTCGGATTTGAATTTGAAACCAAATTAGAAATTCCAAGGAAAACCGTTTTTAAAATACTTTTATTCCAGTGTATATAACCTGGGCGAGCGTTCTGGTGGCGCGTGCAGTTATTTCCACGTCGTTGAATAACAAATCTTTTTGTATTGCGCCTGAAGAAAACATTCGCAAAGTATTTGTCTTAGCGAAGGATTAGTCAATGAAAAACGTATAAGTAGAGGCATCTGTTTTTTAAGAAAAGTTTTTCAGGACAAGTTGTGTTCCAAAACACTTTAGTTCAGAACCACTTTTGTGATTTGATCATTTGAAGTGTTCCACGTCTTATCTGTCTGTCCGCCAATCACGGACGGTAAGTATTTGAGTATCTTGATCGTGATTGGCTCACTCATGTAACAAACTTTTTTTCAGGCATGCAAGAGGCCAATAGTCAAATGAAGACCGCAAGAGCGCACATAGGATACGCAAGTCTAGCCTCGACGCAGATTTTTTCGCGAAAAACAGGTGGCCCTATGTATAAGCTTAAACACAGACTAGATCAGTTAAATATAGACTATTCACGGTCAAGTGAGAACTTATAAAATCTCTCTCAGTTGGAATAATAGTCAATAAATAAGTTTCATTGGAGCCTCGGACGTTTACTCCCGAGTGCGGTGGAATATACCTAGAGCTAGTGATATTTCGCGAAAAAATATGAGTACACGGTAGACTTCAATACTATAACCATCCAAAGGTAGTTCGTCTATTGCCATCGGTTGCTGTCTGCTTGAAAAGGCGTTTTCATATCTGACCGGGTCACTTAGGACTCAACAACATCGGCACGGCTCCTTCATGATTCGTAGAGACCTGCAAAGTTCGCGTTATTATTTGAAGATACGTTTAACTTCAAACACTTTTACCTTTGCAACGAGTTTGTCATTGGACCATGCTTTGTTTGACACGCCCTGGGTAACTCACAGCCACTAAATAAACACTTCACATTTGTCTAGTCCAAACACGTGCAGTCCAGTCTGAAAGGGAGTGGCTTCGCATTTATGTAGCAGCCAATAGAGAAACGACGCCGGCCCGAGTATATATAGTACTGTGAAGTTTAGCTTGATGCCAAATAATAACGCGAATTTTGCAGGTCTCTACGCGTATGTGATGGTTGAACCTAAAATCTTTCAACTTTTCCCCATATTTTCCTCTCTCTCTTGAGTTCATGCCTAATCAAAAGCATGTCCGATGATTGAACACTACTATTACGTTTATCCTTGTACATATGCCCCGATTTCGCGGTTTCGTTTCCATATTCTGGTCGTCCGTGTTATTTTATATGGAACACATGTCTAGATATCTCACAGTGTCTGTTTGTGTAATTAAATGGAAGATGGGCAACTCTGGTAGCCCCAGTTTCTTGTAAACATCAAAATATATCCGCATTGTCTGCCTTGTTGCTGATAGTTATTAACATATGTGCTACTATTCTAGACAAGAGGTTCGTATATCATGGTGGCAATAAACTCTTAGATCACTAGAAAAATCTACATTTCCAAACTTTCACTGTTTTTCTTGAGATAATTTTTAAATGCCTAGCATTGAAGAAGTCTTTGGTTTCCGATGGAATGAGCTTATACATATTTACCGTCTTAACTTAAGTGAGAATTTTTGTCCTTGAAAACAGATATACAAGATTATTCAACTAAGAGGTTCACCGCAAATATCTTCCGAACCGCTGAAGGTATCTCTGTTTTCATTTCTAATTCGTAAATTGCACCACGGGGCTTTTAAGTCACCGCCTTTTTATGTTCTGAGAGGCAATTAATTACTGGGATGATGATATCAACTTTGTTTATTTTGATGGAAATATACTCATTTTCCCAAATATTATAACATGTTGGCGAGTTCAGAGACGCGATCATTTTGAAAATTCGTCGAGCACTTTTTGAGATAATATAAGGAGATTTTCATTTCATTTGACTGCAGCTGTGGTGGGGTAGGTTGTAGAATCCGCTGGAATATGTTGCATTGGTGTGGACTGTGAAAAAGACACGATTGCTTAGTGAATTAATTGTAATCAAGCTACGAACATCAAATTAAACTGACATTTTATTTGTCTGTAACAGAGACCCGAGGATTTCGCGGGTTCATTTCTAGGCGAATGTTGGAATTCACCCACATGTACGTTCATGATACTTTTGTAATTGGTCGACGTGTTGTTTGACACCTCCTGGAGATAAATGAGCCAATAGCAAGCATGCAATATATTGTGCACCCAACCAAAGTATTTTGCTACCACAACAATCAACCAATAAACAGTTAATATCTGTATTGGAGTATATAGGACCGTGAAGTCTAGCCTACAGGTCATTGAACTCACGAATTCCTCGTGTCTCGAGTCTGTAACACTCACAAACAAACTTTCGCATGCTTTGGAACCGGTTTTACTGTATCACTAGCGCGTATAGGAACACTCCTCTGGACATGCCAGTGGATGATTGCCAGAGCACTACCTCCTCATTAGAAATCCATGAGAGTTGACACTTTTGAAACTACACAGTAGCAACGCCAAAGTATTTTAACACATTGAGGTCTGCACACATTCACTGGCAATTAAGACAAATTAGCAGTGAGTCACCTATATCCACTATTGCAAGAACACCGGTTCTGTTGGCGTGTGTGTGTCAGAACTCACCATCGTCCTATTGGTCCATACCACCCCGGATATTACCCTGTACTTTACAGCGTTCATTATTGGCCGGTCATCAACCAATGGAGAGCCGAAATGATATTGACCCAATCGAATGTCCTTTACCGTATAAAAGGATTTACAATCAGTGATGTCCTATTGTGTGGCTATATAAAAAAGGAATTATATTGTTAGCAGTATCACTGTTACTGCGCTGTGGTGTTCTTGTGAGGTCATGTTAAACACTAACCGAACAAAGATTGCACATCCATGCAAGTTTTGTTCTGAACAACAAAGAAATTTTCAAATTAGCTTTGCTCGAGTTACACTCGAGCATAGTCTACTAAGTGTGAAAACTCGATTTTGATGTTACTGAAAACGTAGTATTATTATCAACTTTTGACAGGAATCTTACAATTGACGATTTCCTCTGTGTGCGATGTTTGCACGGCAAATGTTGCCAACATGAACACACACACACACAAACAAGTTACGAACCAGCTGATCGCAGGCACTGCAAACGGAGTAATTTGTTGGGACGCCGTTACGAACTCGGTGGTTCTGTCTGTCAAAAACGGCCTTCGTAAGTGAAAAAAAAAAAAAAAAAAAATTGTATTCGGTTACAGTCGCGAAGAAAGCTTCGTGTGAACTCGGTATTGTTCGTTCCCGAAATCCGAAGCTATACGAAACACGATCACGTTCCGAATTTTGTATTTACAGAGCTCAGCTCCGTTCTCCGTCTTTACTCATTGCTAGAGACCTACAAAATTCGAGTTATTATTTGAGGACACGCTAAACTTCAAACACTTTTACCTTTGCAACGCGTTTGTCATTGGACTATACATTTATTGAAACGCCCTGGGTGACCCTGCGCCAATATATTAACCCTTCATAAATGTGTGTCCCAATCACTTGCAGGTCAGACAAAAAGGGCGTGGCTTCACATCTATGCTGCAGCCAATGGAAAAACGACGCTAACTCCGGCATATACATTACAGTGACGTTCAGTTGAGCCTGATGCCAAATAATATTCGCGAAAAGATTTACGCGGAGGCTAGACTTCAATATCCTATGTGCACGCACACCTGCAGTCTTTTTTGGCTACTGGCCGCTTGTTTTTGTGCGAAGACAGTCAATCTGTTACGTGAGTGAACCAATCAGAACTAAGCTTCTCCGATACTGACCTTCCGTTAATCGCAGGCTAACAGGTTAAGACGTGAAGCACTTCAAATGATCCAATCACGAAAGTGGTTCTGAACTAAAGTGCATTGGAGCACAGCTTGTCGTGAAATATTTTCGCGAAATAACAGGTACCTCAGATCGTTGCGTTTCCGTAACATTTCCGTCAGTACATTAAGATTTTCGTATCGCGGGGCGAAATGTGAGGAACCACCGGACGGCGAATGGACTGGAAAGTGTGTTTTCAGGTCGGTGTTTTTCTTCGCCGGACGATTCCCAGAACTCGCCCACGCTCCCGCTGCCTGTGTGGCTAGTTTCGAAATCATTTCCCCTTCTCGCAGGTCGTGATTTCCTAATGTTTGTGTCTCCTTTGCCCGAAAAACCTTATCCTTTATCTTCGCAGTTTTATCACATCCGTGTATGAGCGTCGTAAAGTAATCGCTGGTAATTTGCCCCCCGCCCCCACCCCCCTCACCACTTTCGCTACATGCGGTGGTTTTCCAGTCTCCATTTACTTCACCTGGTAATTGTGCCGGACAATGCAGCCGGTAGGCGAGTTTTCTCGCGGATCTCCCGTACCCCCGCCCTTGCAATCCAGCGCTGCTCCATACTCACCTCGCTCCACCCTCATCGGCTCTCAAGACTGGCTGTCAAGAACACTCGTACAGTAACCGCTAGGGACACCAGAATTTCGCGAAGAAATCTCACGACCAGTTGTATTTCATAACACTATTGCTCAGATCCAGTTTAGTCACTGGATGATATAGTTGTCACGCGTCTTAGGTGCATATCCGCAGAATCACAGACCGTACAGTATCGTAGTAACCTATTTCTGATTGGCCAGTCAAGTAAGGAAATTTCTCCCAAACACAGGTCGCCAATAAGCATAAGAAAACTCTTGTTTGCCCATAGAGTGTTGAAATCCAGCATGTGCGGAAATCTTTTCGCGAAATTCGGGTGTCCCTATTGGCCACGAGTTCTAGCCATGGTAGACTTCACTATCTTACGAAACTAAAGCATTGATAGAGACATGCAAAATTCGCGTTATTATTTGGCATCAGGCTGAACTTCACTGCAATGTACATACCGGAACCAGCGTCGTTTTCCCATTGGCTGCAGCATAGATTTCCCATTGGCTGCAGCATAGAATAGATGTGAAGCCACGCGCTTTCTGTCTGCACTGCACGCGATTGGAGCACACAATTGTGAAGTGTTAATTTATTGGCGCAGAGTTACCCAGGGCGTGCCAGATAAAGTATGGTCCAATGGTAAAAGTGTTTGAAGTTTAACGTGTCCTCAAATAATAACGCGAATTTTGCAGTTCTCTAATAATCGACCTTCCCTAGGGCCATTCCGTGGGCGGTAAATGGACAAACGTGTCACAGAGCAAATAAGTACACCGAGACGGAATGGCTGGTCGCTACCTTTGATGTGGGCGTACTAATTCTCTGACTGGCTGCGCGAGGCTCTGGTAATGGGTCGTACGTCTGGTTGGCTGCTGCTGGCGAGTAAGTTGACAAACGCTCATTGGTGAATGGCATTCCCCATCCTTTAGAGCATATGCTAAAAGAATTACATAAAGAAGATGGTTTGAGTATTTCCAAATTCCTGGAGTTTCCGAAATTGATTGTAAGGATAGTTGTTGGATAGTGACGCCATTTTGCTAGCCAGCATACGGCTGGAGTTTACATCTGTTTCGTGTCTACATTTCTTAGTATAGTCTGTTCGCGGTAAAATTAGCCCTTTTGTAAGCCCTGCTTAAGATCTACTTGAATGCACATCGCTAGGGGCACCTGTTTTTCGTGAAAGATTTCAGGACAAGTTGTGTTCCAAAACACTTCAGTTCAGAACCACTTTCGTGATTGGATCATTTGAATTGTTACGCGTATCATGTGCCTACGCGCGAATCACGGACGGCCAGTATTTGAGTAACTTCATCCTGATTGGCTCACTCAGACTGTTTTCACACGGACAAGCGGCCAATAGTCATATGAAGACCGCAAGCGTGCAAATAGGATATAGAAGTCTAGCCTCGGCGCAAATCTTTTTGCGAAAAACAGGTAGCCCTACACACTGCGTATTCTTCCATGCAAAATTAACATTGCCATGGGCCTCGTCACTTTATTCGTGCGTCGGTCTTACGCAAATGTGAAATTATTAGAGAAGTAAATATTTTGCAAATCTGCACATTTTCACACTTCGATGCATTAAAAAAAAAAACAGTAAGTGAAAGAAATAATTTAAAGTATCAGAAATGGTTACCTGGCACTTTTTATTCAACGTTAAGATATGGAACTACTTTCCGTTCATCGATGTCAACTTCACTGGGCTCATATCTCTCAGTTAGCCCGTTAAAATAAACGCAGCTAGCGACAGTGACTTTTCTCTAATGTTGATTTCAAAATTGCTCACTTATATCGTGGGAAGCGTTTACTCTTATGTGATTGTGTCGTGTGTTGCATGCTAACTTACACTAAACCGTTATATTATGAGTATTTCATTACATTAGTTAGAAAAAGCTTTTACAGCGTGACTATAAAAAAAAAACATACAGTCGGCGCGGTCATACGACCGATTTTATTCCATTCCCTTCGATTCCTCGTGATTTTGTTCTGTTGAAAGTGCTCGCATTAACAGTTAAGAGTAATAATTCTTACAGTCGTTACTGCATTTTTACAATTATACTTTCCACGTTTTTTTCTGACCAGAGAGGGAGATATGTTAATCCGAGAATTTAAAGGACAGTTCGTGGTTCACAAGAGGTAACTGAAATGGACGTTGAGGCGATTGGGAGCAAGCGTTTGTGAAATATCAGACTTTCATTCCCCTGAAGAATAAAAGAAATTTACAAATCCTCAAATACGTCATTGTCATGCCGTCCAGTTACTCGACAGAGCAACTATAATTCGCTGTCATTTCAGTGATTATTGCATGAATGGTTTTAAACTCTACACGTGTTTGATCACCTGTGGAGTTAAAGGAAGCTATTTTAGTTTTTTCCTCACCAAACCATACAAATAGCGTCTCATAATTAGGGTCACTGATTTTTCTGCAATACTATGTACACATATCGGCTATTGTCATACCTCCAATCGTTGCTGGTGTCGTTTCTGCATATGACCCAGCCACTCAGGACTCCGTAATGCCGACACTGAACCTTCGTGATTCGGGCGTCAACAGTTAACACTGACCAGAATATGTTTCAGCTAGGAATAGGAAAATTTCGCGGGTTCAATGACCTTTAGGCTAGACTCCACAGTCCTGTGTACACCTGAGCTATAGATGTTTGTTCATTGTCTGCTGTCTCAGATACCAGCCAGTGTTACTTCACACCTGACAGTATGGCACTCGCTACTTGTTTCCTTGCCATTCTGCTATTGGCTCAGAGTCATCCAGTGTGTCTAGTGAACTGTGATCCAATTGCAAAGGTGACTTCAATTTACACGGGTTGCTAGTCTATCTTGTCCTGAAATAAATTCGCGAAATTTTCCTATCTCTAGTTTCAACCAATCAAAAACGCTGGACGACCCCACAGTACATTGAATTGTAACTTATCTTGAAAATTTTTCGTGAAATTTTTCTGCTCCTAGACATAATTTATACATTTTAAAATCCAAGCAGTTAAAATTGCTCCATATCAGCGGATCTGGTTGCAGATATGTTGAAATTCGCTCCAACTGAACCAGTAAAAGTTAAGTTAAGTGAAGAGATTTGGGCGCTCTTAACAGCAAGGTGTTGAGAGCCGACGAGGGTGATCGAGGTGAGTATGGAACAACGCCGGAATGAATGGGCGGGAAAAACAGGATATCCTCGAGAAAACCCCACCGATCAGTGGCGTCGTCCGGCACGATTCCCTTATGCGGAAATCCGGGAGCAACCCTGCCGGGAATCGAAACCGATCGTCTAGGTGGAAGGCGAGTAGTCTGACCGCTAAACCACCGCGGCCCCATTTCACTGATTAGACAGTGATTTATACCGATTGCTAATGAACTGTACTGGTCTGGCACATTCCAATGATTCGCCAATAAATAAAAACTCATTAACTGAATTTTCAGTAAAATTTTTACTGATTGGAATCCCTTATTCAGATTTAAGCCGTGTCTGAACTTGAAAGTGTGCTCACTCTCACACGCCACTCTCACTCTGACACGCTCTGCCTCACTTTAGAGAATTGAGACTTGTGCCCTCTGGAAGCCTTCGGCATTATTTCTCTGACAGAAAAGGTAATAAATAGTGAAAAATAAAATATTGCTGGCCTTTCACTTTCCTCGAAGAACTGCACAGTATTTTATGAAATAGTTACTTATTTTAATTTGTTATATTTTTTCATAATTAAAAACCTAAACGAAATGTGAACATAATAACATCATAATTTGTTATGCTCAATATCAAGCGGAATATTTTTGTTATTACACATTTCACAATTGCAATGATTAAGTTAAGTCGGTAAAATATTTCTAATACTTCTTCAGAAACAACAAATTATATGTCTGGATCTTTGAGGTTAGACTTGAAAACAACATGGCTGCCAAAGAGGGTGCGAGAGTGAGCACCGAGTGTACCTACATCGTCGTTCACTCTTCCTCTCGCGCTCTCTCCACGGAGTTGGAACAACAGGGAGGACTCTCTGTGACGTCAAGAGTGAGCGAGAGAGTACTCTCTCGGCGATTGAGACACGGCCTTAGATTGTAGCTAACGTTCTTCCTTGAGACTAGGGGATTTCACGAAAACCGGTCGATCCCTGGCTATGTTTAGTCTTACATTAGGCGGAAGAATACACATTGGGCAGAAAGCTGGGGATTAAAAAAAAAGTGCTCACTAACCCGTGAGGAGACGCAGTCATTTTTTCGCTTATAGGATGTTCACGGTAAAGTGAGCACTTTTTAAGGCCCTTATGAATTTTTCCTTTCATCCAATTTCCATCTTCCTGCTGCGTTTTAATATAAAAATTGCATGCGACCAATAAACACAGTGTGTACATTTCACCGCCATAAAAATGTCATGCTTGAGAGTGCAATAAGATATGTTTATTAGCGGTTAATGCCTGTCGGGAGTGCCTTAAAAAGTGCTCACTTTATCGGGAACGGCCTATAACAGTCTTGGCTCGCCGTAAAGTCCGTATGGCACGCACACGACAAGAGTTCCCTTTCCATTGGTCACTGTCTGCTTGACAAGCCGCTTAGAATTAGGCAAATTCAAAGCTAAACGTCTATTTACCCGTCTAGTCCCGAATTGATTTACGAGCTGATGTGCTGCAACTGGAAAAAAATTTTATGTGCGTTTTATTTACTGGTATTGAGCGTGCTTATCACAACCGATAAAAAAAAAAAAAAGTCCTGCGTGTTCTGTTGTCAACCTAAACCACTTACAAATGACAGGCGCAGAAACGTCATCAAATTAACTTTCCCACAATATGGTGTTCTAAACATCACCGATTGATTCGTGGTTGTGTACAGTGCAGAACATAATATTCATCATGTGCAACATGTTCTAGACACTGGACACGTCGACTGAACGGATTAACTCGTGTATAGGCTATTCGCGGTCATATGAGCACGTTTGAAAGCCCTGCTTAAAATCTACTTGTATGCACGTTGTGTATTCTTCCGTCTTATGCAATATTAACAATGTCGTGGGCCTCATCACTTTATTCCATGCGTCAGTAAAGTAATACTGTGAAATTATTATGAAAGTACATATCTAACAAATCTGGTCATTTTTTCACTTCGATGCATTAAATTAATTAATAGAAAGCGAAAAAATAATTTAATTTATCAGAAATTGTTACCTAACACTTTTTATTCGACGTTAATATACGGAACTACTTCCCATAGATCATTACCAACTTTGCTGGACGCATGTCACGCAGCGCGCCCGTTGATATATACCAGGTAGTGGCAGTGATTTTTTTTCTAAGGTTGATTCAAAAGTGCCCACTTAATCGTGAACAGCTTTTAGCAAAATATTGTATAGGCCTAGTGTATTCACGGTTTCTTCACACTTTTCGAACTAAGCCTTAGAAAAACCACATCATGTGTCACGTATTATTGGTTGGGACATGCAAAAATCGCGTTATTTCTTGGCATCAAGCAATAATTCACAGTACTGTATATGCTCGAGCCGGCGTCGTTTCTCCATTGGCTGCTGCCTGTATGTGAAGTCATTCCCTTTTTGAGTAACCTACACGTGATTGGGGCATACGATTGTGAAGTGTTCGTTTATTGGAGCTGAGTTGCCCGGGAACGGGCCAATGACAAACGTATTGCAAAGGTATAAGAGCTTCAAGTTTAACATTTCCTCAAATAATAACGCGAATTTCGCAGGTCTCTAATTATAGGCCATGTATAGGAGCAGTGATATTTCGCGAAAAGATTTCGAGACAAGCTACAGCTCAAAGTCCTGAGGAGTCGTCCACCTTTTTTGATTGGCTGAAACATGTTCTGGTTCGTGTTAACTTTGTGCGCGCGAATCACGAAGTTTCAACGTCAGAGTTACAAAATCCTGAGTGGCTCAGTCAAATACGGAAACGACACCAGCAGCCAATGGAGGCATGGCAACGGGCCAGGTGTAAGTATATATAGTATTAAAGACTGCTGAGTGCTCCGTTTTTTCTCGCGAGAAATCACGGGCGCTAGCCATGTATCACAAGCATTTTACACCTATGTTAACACTAAAGTATCTTATTTTTGGTTAAATTGAAGATTTACGTATATTTTATTTATAAATAATAATACATTTCATTTATAATAAAAAATGGATAATGATGGCGAGAAAACATGCCTGTTGGTAGCGCCTAGTATGAAATAGATTTCCTGCAAAATATAATTACAAATGGGAGCGCATGAATTCGGTGCGTTGCCTTTTGGTGTAATTTTTATACTTAGTTAGGGTTAGTTTGCACGAGGCGGAGGAATATCCTGGAAGTAGAACTTTATCGGGGCTTCAGAAAAGTGTATAGTAACCGTGAATGGATTATATCAATAATTAGCGACACCCGATGTGTTATAGAACATCTCAGATCCACTTTCATGATTGGATGGTTTCCGTGTTGCGCGTCCTAGGTGTCTATATTCTCGCGGATCACAAACTTGCAGTATTGAAGCTACTCAATTCTGATTGGCCAGCCGAGTAAGAAAATGTCTTCCCCTCAAATACACGCCACCAGTAAGGAGGAGAAGACTGCTGATACGCCCGTTGTGTATTGAAATATAACATGTGCGGGAATCTTTTTCACGAAATTCGGGTATCCCGACAAATAATACACGACGATGCAGTGTTTACAGATGTAGTATCTTGCCTCAAAATAATTTTATAATAAATCACTTCTTCAGGCCATGAACGAGCTATACAGTGCAGTGTCGGCCAAGTTTATTATTGTGTGCATTACTATTAATAACATTATTATACTAAAACCTGAGAGTGGGACTCTTTAAATGGGCATGCCATCAAAGTAAGACCGCACACCATTTCATAACGACGCTCATTGTGTACTGTCAGCTGTTTTCCAGACCCGCCGCCTGAGAAATATCGTCAATATTTGTTTAAATAGGACGCTGGCTAGTCGAAAATGGGGGCTACCATTTAAATGCAATTGCGTACGCAAGCATTATTATGACACTGCTTTCGCGCGCCTCGGACACGTCAATATTTGGCTTCCACAACTCCGCACATTTTTCGCGCCCCACTTCTCAGAGGCCGGCAGACCCGCTCTTGAAATTGCCCAACCACGCGGCATCCCTGACGCACAATGGGGCGGCAAAACAACGTAGCTTCACTGCAGCTGGGGCCGCGATGATGCAGTGGTTAGACTACTCGCCTCCAATCAAGACCGAACCGGGTTCGATTCCCAGCCGGGATCGCTCCCCGGATTTCTCGCACGTGGGAATCGCGCCGGACGAAGCCACTGGCCGGCGGGTTTTCTCGGGGATCTCCCGTTTCCCCTTCCTTCCGGCATTGCTCCAATCTCACCGCACTTCAGCCTCGCTCTCGAGACCTCGCTGTTAAGAGCCGCCTAAATTTCTCCACTCCACGCCTGTTCGGTATTCTGTACCTAGGTTGGCGCAGGCGACAGAATGCACTGTGGAGGGGAAAAGCGGAGTACCCGGATAAAACCCCTGCAGCCCTCCGGTCCCGCTGGAGATCGAACCGAGGACCACGGCGACAGGATGTCTTTGAGGTCTCACTACGCGTTCTAGGGATGCTGAACAAACATCGATATATTGAAGCAGCAATATTTGTGTTACTAAGTTATAAATTGTATATAGTCGGTATCTTTCTTAACCCATTTGGACCCAGTGTACATAAATGTGTACGTTACGCTTTTGTAGGTAATTTTTGGTCTGTACTGCACACTGCGGAGCTCAGTGGTCGTAGATCTTACATGTGGGTAAATGATTCGGAAACTATCTTACTGGTCTCAGTCGTAATTGGCTCATATAACTGTAGCCGAACACGTAGCTAACAGCTCATTGGTTGTAGCAACGGAACAAGTGTTGTGTCGCCTTAAGTATAGCACGCATCATAAATGTTTTTGTTTTCAACTCCTGAAACCGTAAATTAAAATGTGTCTGAAAGTGTTAACCCTTTTAGATCACACATTAACGACATTTTACGATATCGATATACACTGTGCGATATTTCCCGGATGATATTTTGAACAGCATTCAGACAGAAACAGTGTATTTTACATGTAAGAGATCCAAAATAAAAAAGCCAACTTTTAATCACAAGTAATAAATGACACGTAAAGTAGATACAAAGAGAAAATAATATCTCCAAGCACACGTGCACAAGAGGGTACCGGAATGAGTCCAAATAATGCACGTTAAAAGTGAAAGCACCGCAGTAAACGCAGTTCGTTTTTTTAGCACTGAGCTCCTCCTTCTTAACGAATGTTTATACACTCATTGGTTCACACGTCCAGACACACCATCATTCCTACGTCCTAACGATCTAACAACTCTCTGCCCTCCCCCCGCCCCACCTTACCATAATACCCCAAACTCTGAATCACTATTGTCAAGATAATGTTTTTAAATTTGTAGCTTTACCCAGTGCCCCAATACCACTACTTCCTTACACTAACATGTTATTTTATGTCATATTATAGACATATTTAATAATACATTGCGATATCGATACTTGTCTTGCAATTTTTTCCAAACGATATTAATATTTTATTTAAATTAAATTAAAAAATTTGTTCAAGATATTGAATTATAGTATTGATACATTTCAAAAGCATCGATAGAGTACAGTAGAATAGAAATGGTGAATCGGGCATAAGGGAATGGGGGATCGGAGCGCCGGAGCCGTTCATGCTCTGTCATTCCGGTCGGTCGGCAGCCATCTTGGATGTCGGTAACCGTTACCTTGACATTGGCCTTGTGGTCGCGACCTTGAATGACCTTGAATCTAAAATATCAAAAAAAAAAAAAAAATGCAGCAAAATTATGAAACCCGCAAAAAATTATAAACTATTGATGAGGAATTTATTTAGAGATTTGTTAATAACATTTATTCAAAAAACTTACATTTCCGGAGGTCTCTCCACCACCACACTTGCCATTTATTATATTGTTTTTTTTTATCTTTCAATTACTCGCGTTCGCTAAATAATCGGCAGGCCTCTGCCCCCTTCGTCGCCATTCTACGTCTACTACCAGTTATTGTTAGTATCGGCCGCTAGAGCGCACTGGTAAGTCGAAATATTCCAGTACATCAGGTAGCGCGGCATCTCCGAGGAACGTCATATATAGAGGCATGCAGACTTCGCGTTATTATACGGCACCAGGCTAAACCTCATAGTACTGTCTGTACTGGAGCCGAGCCGGCGTCGTTTCTCCAGCTGCGGCATAGATGTGAAGCCACACCCTTCGGACTGAACTGCGCGTGATTGGGGCACACAGTTGTGAAGTGTTCATTCATTGGCGCAGAGTTGCACAGGACGTGTCGGATTAAGTACGATTGGCGATAGGAGAATTTCGCGAGTTTAATAAGTTGTATGCTAGACTTGACAATCCTTCGTATGGTCGAACCTCAGATGTTTGTTCATTGGCTGTTGCCCCAGTGTTACCCCACATTTGACCCTACGGGATTCGCTTCTTGTTCCCTTGCTAGTCGGCTATTGGCGCGAAGTCGTCCAGGGCGTGTCTAATAAACTGATACAATTGCAAAGCTGACATCTGTGTAAACGCGTCTGAAACCTATCTTGTCCTGAAATGAATTCGCGAATTTTTCCTACCCCTAAGTATGTTTAGGGACTCCCGAATTTCACGAAAAAATTTCGCGATCAGTTGTATTTCATAATACTTTTGCTAAGATCCGCTTTCGTCATTGTATGAAGTAGTTGTAACGTGTCTTATATGTATTACACACGTGCAATATCGGAGTAAGCTTATTCTGATTGGCCCGTCAGGTAAGGAACTGTCTTCTCGCAAACACAGGTCGCCAATAAGCAAAATAAAACTCCCTGTTTGCCCGTAGAGTGTTGAAACCTAGCACGTACGGAAATCTTTTTTTGCTAAATTCGGGTGACCCTAAGTATGATCCAACGACAAACGTATTGCAAAGGTACACGTGTTTAAAGTTTAACTTGTCCCCAAATAATAACTAGAGATGATGGTTTATCGCCTGAAAAGTGGACTGTTTGCTAGGATTCAACACACTGTACACATGTCCGACAGTTTTCTTTCCTTATTGGCTGTCACGCATGTGTGAAGATCCTACTGCCCCATTTCACTGGGCCAATGAGGATTCTGTTACTATAAGACAGAACGTTCGTGGTTGGTCTGTAAACAACTTAGCCTAGTCAAAACCTTGTTCGCCCAATCATGAAAGAATAGACTGGTTAGAGTGTTGTAGAAGATATGTTGGCTCAAAACATTTTCACGATTTTTTACTATCTCCAATAATAACGCAAATGTTGCAGGCATCTAGTAATATGTAGCCACCACCAACAAAGAGAAATATGTTCAGGAGACGAGGCCTCGCATATGTAAGACGATGCTATATTATCGACATCCTGCGCGGCGATCGACGACGTGTGGTGACGTCATGGCTTCTCCGCTGCGGTGCCGCGGGAGAAAGTGACGTCCCACCCGCAGAGAAAGTCGACTAGCGGAAAGTGAAACTAACGCACTCCCCACTCCCCCTCCGCGGTGCGCCGATACTGTGTCAGTGTGCCAGTGGTTCGGATCCCCGACCGCCACTTCCTTTCCTTCCTTCCCACCTTCCCTCTTCCGGGGGGGTGGTGGGGTGGGGTGGGGAGCGTACCCCGGTTCGTTGGACCCCGCCGACACGTCCCGCGCGGTTGGCCAATTTTCCCACCGGAGAAATCTGTTCTCATTTTCACTCGCTCGCGAGTGTGGAATCCAGGCCGAACACATGCGCGCAGCAGTGCTCTCGGATTCAGTTAAAAATTCTGAATAACTTCCTTCAAAATTAAACCCTCTCCCCCTAAATAAACCAACATTTGAATTTAACCTAGCTGATTATGTAACAGAGTCCACGACTTTTAAAAGGTGTCAATGTTGGGGAGGGGGGATTTAAAATATGTTCAACGATCCTCTTTTCGACTACTACCCGATAAGAGAATTGAATACACTTTATATAGGAAGTACGTTAATTAACTTAGTTCAGTTATGACCAATGGCCGAACACTGATCAAATTTTTAATTTCTTTGTTGTTGTTAGATGCATCTAGTGACACCCTCATCTCGCGATATGATACGTATGTAGAGTGAAGTCCATTCACGGACACTTCCAATTTTTCTGAAACCGTCATAAAGTTCTACTTCCAGGATATTCCTCCGCCTCGTGCAAACAAAGCTTGACCGAGTCTAGAAAATTACACCAAAGAGACAACGCGCCGCATTCGCGCGCATCTCACTGCAACAATATTTTGCATAGGAACTATTTATTACTAGTAGAGCCGCGAGTATTTCGCGGACTGATTTGTCAGCAGGCTAGACTTGACAGTCCTCTATACAGTAGGGACACTATCGTTTGTTTATTAGCTGCTGCAATCAAGTGAACATCTTAAGTCCTTACAAATAATACATCATGTATCAATACAAGCAATCATATTCAGTATATTGATGTCGAACTACCCACACAGACATAAATAATACATATATACACAAGAACAAATAAACTGAAGAAACAACACTTACACTATACAACACCTACACAAACAACATTACACTGACACAATCACAACACAGACACAAACATCAAACATACAACGGACACCTCACAAAACGACAACTACATCAGTCGACCCCTCTGTCTCCAGAGAGGATGGCGGGGTGAGGGATCACGGGCGGAAGCAGAAGAATTTTAACTTTTGACATTCTAAAATTATAACGTGATGATTTCTTTTAAACTTTAAACAAAATAATTTTAAACCTCTGTTTTAAAATGTAACTTGTTTTTAAATGTTATGACGCCACAAATGTTATGTTTCGATTATTTTACAGAGGTATTTTAAATTCAAGTAACTGAGATCAGTTATGGCCTTCGACTGGGTACTGGTGTAATTTTAATATGTTCTGTTCTGCGATCAAGTGAGGCCTTCGTCCAGCACTGTTCAACGCTAACTCACACTACTGCTTCCTGCTTACTACTGACTCACATATAAACGAGGCGTGTCTAAACAACTGCCGTCCAGTCACAATGGAAGGAGAAAATACCAAGTCTTTGAAGTCTACCTCGTCATCAAATGAATTCGCGAAATACTCGCGGCTCTATAGCTATGTGACATCGTGAAGCTGTGGGAAACAAAATATTTTACAATCGTGCCAAACTGTATAATCCTGTATATTTAACAGGACATAAAAGCACATCACTGAACGATTTTTTTTTTTTTATCGTTGGCAGCTTTAAAGCAAGGGATTCAGTGCTTCCGTTAAAATATATTCACACACAAGTTCTTTTTGTAATTTGAAAAAAAAAAATAAAAAATTAAGGAGACTAATTGCCATATATGTTTTTAGTACCATTACAAGTTAATACTTGCAAATTTTATGTGTCATTATTACTGCAAACATTTTTCTGTAGTTCTATGTTTATGAAAAAGTACAAATGCAGCAGGTTTACAATAATGTATTGTAAAGGTAATAGCATTAGTTATTTAAAAAAAAAAAATGGTATTTCAGTTTTAAAATTCTTTGTGTACAGTACGGGTAGGGATTTTTTTCCCAAAGATTTATTTCAAATATGCTCAAATAAACACAAACGTATTATATTTTAACATAATGCTTACAAATGAGTTCATTTTCTTCTAATAACGATGTATTTGGAGAACCACGCAGCAGTTTCGTTTCTGTACATCCGTGTTTTCTGTGTCTTCAAGACACATATCCCGAGAAGAAAAACAAAACAACCTTGGCGTAATCTTCAACGCCGGAGTTGATTGGCGATCTGTGGACGGGGAATTTGGGGGGGGGGGGGGTGCGTCTCGAGCGAGGTCACTTTGGAAGGTCCGCGCAGCAAACATCCTGTTGATGAGAAGAAGAGTGAAATGCCCCAGGCAGAGGAGAACAGCCATAGGAGCTGTGTGACCTCGACGAGACACATCACGTCTCTTCAGGTCGGACTCTTCTGGAGACACCCACCCAAGCATGTGTCACAGAATAGTCAGCTTCCTTACCACCACTGTACCTGTTCTGAATAATATATGAGTGTTCCTTTCCTTTCCTTGTCAATTTCCCATTTTCTTTTTCTTTCTTTTGGCCTTTGGCTTGCTATCGGGACCACGCAGATTTCCAACCTTTTGCTTTTATTCTATTACTAGGGATAGGAAAAATTCGCGAGTTCAGTGACCTGTAGGCTAGAATCCACAGTCATGTGTATACTCGAGCCCCATAGAGTAGCCAGTGTTACTTCACACCTGGCAGTATGGCACTCGCTACTTGTTTCCTTGCAAGTCTGCTATTGGTTCGGAGTCGTCCAGGACATGTCTAATAAACTGCGATCCAATTGCAAAGTCAACTTCAGCGTACACGTGTTTGACGTCTATCTTGTCCTGAAATGAATTCGCGAAATGGTTCTATCCCTATCTATTACATATACATCCAGGTAGTCTGGAGTATAGTCTTTTCGCGGTTTATTTACACTTTTTGAATCAAACCTTTGAAAAATCACGCCATGTATTATGTACATAGCTGTTTCCTAAATATGTAATATGTCAGAAGCATTTCATAAATGTGTTAACATAACAATATCTTATTTTTGGTTAACACTTTCATTCCCGTTGTTAGAGACCTGCAAAAATCGCGTTATTATTAGAGGAGACTTTAAACGTAAAATACTCCTACCTTTTCAATACATTTGTCACTGTACCATACGTTATTTAACACGCCTCCCCCCCCCCCCCCGGTAAACATGCGCCAATAAATGAACACTTCACAATCGTGTGCCCCAATCACGTACAGTTCACTCAGAAAGAGAGTGAATTTACATCTGGGCAGCCGCCAATGGAGAAACGTGACGCCAGTTCGATTATATACAATACTGTGAATTTTAGCTTGGCGCTAAAAAAATAACGCGGATTTTGCGGGTGTCTTTTTATTGGCTAGGAGGCCGGTGGGTTACCAGGCGCCGATTGGAGAGCAGCGTCGGGGCATATTGCTGTACAGTGACGCCATTTTGGTGGCGCGTGCGTCTGCAGTTCGCGGTATGAGCAGCTGTTCCATTTTTGTATTTTCGAGCATTGTGTGGCACTACTAAACTAAAGACTGTTCACAATAAAGTGAACACTCTTGAAATTAACGTAAGATAAAAAGTCCCTGCTCCTACCTGCATATATTTTAATGGGCTCACTGAGTGACACGCGCTCGGCAAAGTTGATAGCGATGGCTGGGAAGTAGTTCGGTATCTTAACTTAAAATAAAAAAAGTGTTAAGTTAACCATGTGTGATAACTTAAATTATTTATTTCGCTTTTTTTTTAATGTATCGAAGAATAAAAGAATGATGATATTTGTAAAATATTTACTATTCTAATAATTTCTCAGTTTCGCTTGACTGACGCATGAATAAAGTGATGAAGTCCATGGCAGTGTTAATTTCACATATGTCGGAAGATTACAAAACGTGCACACAAGTATATCTTAAGCAGGGCTTTCGATTATCGTGAGCAACCTATACGCTTTTACTCCTCGGAAGAGCAAAAGCCGATAATGAGAATCACTGAACTACTATTTTAAGGACAGTCTTCAACTGATTTGATCATAGAATAAAGGCGAGGTAAACTTATTCTCGTGTTGCACGCAAGTCTCAGACTCTGAGTATCGGTTTATCCACAGAGCTGTCAAAACGCAGTACTTCAATATTAGGGACATGCAAATTTCGCGTTATTATATTACATCAGGCTAGACTTCACAGTACTGTATGTATGGGCGCCGGCGTCGTTTCTCCATTGGTTGCTGCGTAGATGTAAAGTCACTCGGTTTTTTGCGACTGATCTGCAGGTGATTGGGGCACACGAAAGCGAAGTGTTCATATATTGGCTCAGAGTTACCTGCGGTTGTGTTACATAAATTATGATCACATGACAAAAACGTTATTATTGCAAAGGTGCGTGTGTTTCATGTTTACCGTGTCCCCGAGCAATAACGCGAATTTTGCATGTCTCTATTAATTATACACAGATGAAACGGTAGCTTATATTGAGATGCTCCTTCCGCACGCACCACCAAGATGGCGTCAGTTGCCAGCAACATGTGTTTGCCAATTGGGGCCTGGTAACTCCAAAAGCTTGTGGTTTTTCGCGAAAGAATTTAAGTGCAGCGTAGATTTCAATACTATAATCACCCAACAGCAGTTTGTCTATTGCCGTTGGTTGCCGTCTGCTTGAGAAGGCGTTTTCATATCTGACCGGGCCACTCAGAATTCGGCAACATCGGCACGGCTCCTACGTGATTCGTGTGAAGACAGTTAACACTTGTCAAAAAGTAATTAAGCCAATCAAGGGAGGTAAACGACCCTACAGTGTTTTTAAATATAACTTATCTTGAAATCTCATCGCGAAATTTCACTACCCCTATAACTTACTCACCAGCCGGCAGCTTAATGCTACTTTTATCTGGTATAACGCCTTGCGCCGTATGGTATAAATATATCCGCAGAAATGCATTTTCCTGGTAAAAGGTTTTCCTGCCAAGCTAGAAAACAAATTATGCCTGACCGCTACAGACACATCTTCGCGGGAAGATTTCACGGCAAGTTGTGTTCCAACGCACTTTAGTTCAGAACCACTTTCGTGATTGGATCTTTTGAAGTGTTACTCGCCTTATCTTGCTGCCTGCAAATAACGGACGGTCATAATCGGAGAAATATAATTCTGATTGGCTCACTCATGTAACAGACGGTCTTCACACAAAAATTGGGCGTGGCTGTGTTGGTGACACGGTCTTTTGTTGTACGTGAGTATGTCTACGTTGACGCGCTCGGACGCCTTGATGTATATATATTACGTTCCCGGCACCGTTTCACTCGATCATATGGGGTTTTATGGGTATCACTGGATTGCTTATGAGATGCTCTTTCCAACCGTGTACAATTTCTGTATTTCGACTTGGCTTTTTGACGAGTATAGGCCGACATTGTGTTCAGCTTTCTTAATTTTTTACATTAAAAACGCATACTATTTCGCCATAACCACGCCACACAAAGGTTTTTATACACGCAATCGATTGATATTAACGAGAACTGTCGATTGAAACTTAGAAGAGCGTTGTAGCTTCTCCTAGTGAAAAGTTATACTACACGGAAGTTATGAGACGCGGCGAAACGAACTTAAAATTGCCCCCCCCCCCCCAGGGCCGCGCGCGATGCTTCGCAGTCCTCACTTCAACGTAACGTATTTTTTGATCCTTTGGCAATCGCGTGGTGTAATTTACGTTTGAATGTAGACGATAGATTCGGAGCTGCAACGCCAAACTATGTCCCCCGATTTTATCATTGAATTTTTTTCCCTAATATGGTTTCAAATTTAAAGACGTATTCTCGTCAAAACAAGCTGCTAGTAGCCGAATTTAGACTGCATGTGCGCACATAGGATATCGAAGTCTAGCCTCCGCGTAAATATTTTCACGAAAAACAGGTGGCCCTACGGATTGCCTTCCACCGTTTTTTTATTGGCTTCTGTAAAATATAATTAATCTCTAAAGCGTTAATTTACACCGTACCCATTCTCAAGGCCCACGTGTTGAAATATCCGAACCGGTAATTGTATGACGACTGTCTCCATTCAAGCAGGGTTTACGATTTATGAACAACGAGATTGGTTAGGAACTTACTTTAAGCGAGATGTCTTCTTATTTTGCTCATCCGTGTACAACTGCGTGACGTGAAACCAAACCTTACCGAAGTCTGAGGGTGCCTGCGTTGTAACTGAAATTACCCTTTTGAATGAACCTCAAATTGATTTACATGTATTTAGACATGGAAAGGTTTCGTTGATGTATTTTTATGAATTTCTTTTTCAGTTCGTCGTTATGGTGAGTAAAATCAAGCTGTTTTTTTTTCTTCTAATTTTTTTTGGTAAAATCCTCGTGCATCGTAGATTTCTGGCTAAGCGAAATTTCTTTTAGTGTGTAGCATGTTGGCGGTTGGAGGGCGTATCTGTATTTTACGGAGAAAGTTGTGTTGTGTGTTACGCCACATCATCTGTTGTTCCGCTGTGTTGGTCCGTATGCTCTCATCGCCATAATTGCCCGATGTTTATCTCGACCGTAAAGAAACGTGAGCGCCAGACGAGCGAAAGTTGGATGTCGTGGAAACACAGCAAGTACAGGCTTCGATGGGCTAGAAAGCGATCTCAAGGAATTCAAGACGTGCGAATAAAAAATGTAGCAAGTAGATGGGATAACGGCTTTCTAGAGCAAGTGCTGGGGGCTGAGGCGCCGCCACCATATAGGATCCGTCATCGTGTTTACGTCCGCCATCTTGTTTTCCACTTTATGCTCTATCATTCCGTGTTATTTTTCATGCTCTCTCATTCCGTCTTAGCTGCCTGTCATCTGTTTCTTCATTCTCTGTTATTCCATATTTTCTCTCTCATTCCATCTTGTCTACTTTCCTTTCGCTCCTGTCGCCTTCTTCGCCTGGCTAGGGACGTTGGTGTGTGTCCACCATCCTATTTGCAGTACTGCCATCTTGTTTGCAGTAGTTCCTTCATCACTTGCTCGGAGGCACTGGTGTGTACCTCTGTCGTCCGCCATCTTGTTTGCAGTAGTTTAAGTCATCGAGCGACAACCAGGAGCACTGTTAATTATTTTTTCGTAGAGCTCAAAAAATTTTGGGGAGGGGGGGGGGGGAGTGCGGAATCAAACTGCCGGTCCTTGTAGTCACTAGCATGGTTGACCCCCTCCCATCCAGCTGAGCTATCAAGTTATGTGGTGGAGCAAGGGTTTAAATGAAGTATATTTGATTATGTATTTATGGGGGGGGGGGGGGATAACAAAAAATTAATAAAAGGTTGTATATCGAAATATTTTATAAATTTTATATATATATTTTTAAAAAAAACCCTACGTCCCCTATTGCATAGAGCAAAATAATTAGACATATGAACTCATAAAAATAAGAAAAATATATTTGACAATCATAGATATTTATTAATAATTTACAAAAGACATCAAAGTTGTAGATTTGGTGTTTAAATTAATTTTTAATCAATTTTATTTGTTTTGTATAATTTACAGATACAAATGTATCAAGCGACGTGTCGACGAACTCGTATTTTCAAGATTAATTATAATATCATGTCACATAAAAGTTATGTATTTAATTAATATTCTTATTTGATTTCTAAAATTTACACACATTAGTGTATCTAGCGACGTGTGTACGAGCTCGTATTTTAAAGAGAAGAATTTGATTACGGGATCACTATAGCCACTATGCAAAGCATAATTTTATAAAATAAAATAAATGTATTTAATTTTACATATTTTAATCCAACTTTTGCAAACAAGTGTATCGAGTGATGTGTCTACAGAATCGTTGTTTTTAGACAAATAATAATACGTCGCAAGATAATTTGATTATGTGACTATGAAAGGCGCCATATTGGATTTTATAAGCAGAAAATATATTAGTAAATATACCAAGTGTTATATCCCAGATTCAAGATGGCGGTGGTGTTTCGGCGCCTCAGCCTTCAGCCCTTGCCTTGGAAATCAATTTTTGTCTTACTGAAAGAACTTGTGAAACAACAAACTGTCAGCTCAGGAGCAATTAGATTGGCGGGTTTCTTTACATTAGTCAAATATTAACCGTCGGTGATTCATTTTATAAATTGTTTTGTTTCATTCCAAAAAAAAGTAATTTTCCAACATGGCTAAGTAGTGAAAGTACTCTGTGCAACAGCAAGCGTGGCTCATTTAGCGTGGATATGAGTTTGGATGCAAGTCTACTATTGGGGCTCTGATGTTCCTTTTAAGTAGCACCACATGTTTTTCGTGAAAAGATTTACACGTAGTCTAGGCTTCAATATCATATGTGCCCACTTTCAGTCATCATTTAGCTACTGGTAGCTTGTCTTTGAGTGAAGGAAGTCTGTTACATGAGTGAGCCAATCAGAATTAAGTTTCTCCGATACTGACCGTCCGTTATTCGCGGGCAGACAGATAAAACGCTTAAAAATCTAAATGACCCAATCACCAAAGTTGTTCTGGAAGTGTTTTGGAACTCAACTTGTCCTGAAATATTTTCTCGAAAAACAGGCGTGCTGTACACTTTTAAAAATTTCTGTATATTTACGGAATGTTTTATGGACATGTACAGTGCATATACGGAAAGACAATCCGTAATGACGAAAAACGGAATTAAGTCCGTAAATACAAAATACGGAAAGTCTCCGTGTTCCCTTTGGCTTCGAGATACGGGGACGAACAATGCCGATTCTACACGAAGCTTTCTTCGCCACTCTAACACGAAAATGATCGTTTCTGCGGCAGTTAAGGTTATCCACGAGACTATGACCTATTATTTCAAACATAAAAAAAAAAAAATAGCATCAGATATCTGTAACATTTGGCAACACTAAAAATACACAAAATTTGATACAAACTTAATTTTTTGTTTTTGTATTTCAATAAAAATATATTAGTTATACCACAATTTTCTAGGGAGAGTTGTAGGTGCATGGATATGACGTTCTTCCGGTAGCGTTCAGCGATCACTCTGCAGTGATATTTAGGTAGGAAAAGTTTGTGAAGGTAACACGGTTTGGCAGAGGGACATGGCGTCTAAATACGTCCTTATTAGACAGTTCAGAAGTAAAAGTGGACTTCCTAGCTAATTGGGTACGTTGGCATAGCAATAAATACCAGTTACCCTCTGTGGCGATGTGGTGGAATGTGTGTGTAAAACCGAACGTCATGAGGCTCTTTAAAGTGCATGCGTACCGACTGGTAGAAGAGCGTAAGGGAACACGTGCATTCTACTAACGTATGCTACAGGAACTTTACCTGCAGGCAAACAATGGTGCACACGTAACTCCACGTATTAGAGACACGAAACAGAAGCTTATGCACTTATTGAGTGAACAGTTTGAAAATCGTCATAGTATGATAAATGATAAAAATCTGTTCGCAGAAGAGAAATTTAGCATGTTTAGTCTCATTAAGGAACAACAACAAATACGACGCAAGGTTATCAACCAGCTTATTGACAGTGATGGCGCTATTGTTCGGGACCGGCCGGAAATACTGCAAATGCTTTGCAGTTACTTTGCAAATTTATACTCGATACAAGACACGGACGATGCTCTGCTTCCATCGGTTTTACAGGATTGTGAAAACAGAGTTGGCTGTGACAGCAAGACGAGCATGGAGGCGCCATGTTTGGATGCGGAAGTTAATACAATAATACAGCAATTGCAACCAAAAAAAATCTCCGGGTATTGACGGTATTCCATACGAATTTTACAGAACTTATTGGAATGTTATTAGTGCCGGCTTCTGCGAAGTTGTTCGCGATGTGCTTGAAAGAGGGGACTTATGAAAGTCTCATAAAGAAGGGATAATTGTTATTATACCCAAAATATAACGTCCACTTAAACCCGCAGATTATAGGCCAATTACACTTTTATGTGCCGATTATAAAATAATTGCTCGGTTTTGTTCGACCCGATTAACCAAGGGATTGTCAGATATTATTGGTCCCGGCCAGACGTGTACTGTTCCAGGAAGTTCTATATTACAAGACGTACTTGCACTAAGGTACACTCAATTACTTTCGTTAATACAATACAGTAAAATGGCCATCTTGAGTATTGATATGGATAAGGCATTCCATAGAGTCGATCATAAATTTCTACTTTATTTTATGCGTCATTTCGATTTTCCAGCCAAGCAGTACAATGGGAGCTGATGGTGTGTACCGGAATTTGGTCATGGCTGTTGGTTAACGGATTCCTTGCCCCACCTATTAAGATCGAGAGTTCAGTTCGACAAGGATGCCCGCTATACATGATTTTATTTACTATCGCCATTGAGCCTCTCTCCAGAATGCTCAGTGCCCGCTTGCAAGGATTCCCTGTAGAGAACCTGTCCTTTAAATAAAATGCCTATGCTGATGACATCACATATGTCGTTCGTTCAGAGCGGGAAATTACAGAGACGTCAGAATGTCTGGACCTTTTTCGCAGTGTCTCTAATCTGCGAGCGAATGCTAACAAAACTGCCGTACTGGAGCTCAGCGCCACCAGCGAGCCATTTGACAACGTTTTTTCCCTTTCGGAGGGCCGAAACTGTGAAAATATTGGGCATATACTTCCGTGCAGACGCCACTCTTGTGTTGGATTATAATTGGAACATGACAATAAATAAACTCCGTGCTCGTCATATAGAAATTAATTAAAGTCGTACAAATATTATACAGAGGGTTACTTTAATAAATGTATTCTTACTTGCGAAGCTGTGGTACGTGTCCCATATATTCCCACTACCACGTCAACAAAGTGCACAAATACTACAGATTGTTGTGGAAATCTTATATATTTAAATTATCTAGGCCGCAACTTTATCTTTCCTTGTAAGACGGAGTCCTGGGTCTTATTAATCACGTTTTGAAGTGTGAGGTCTTATATCAGTCTTCAGCCATTGCAACAATTCTACGCCCAGCGGACATTTACGCAGCATTACAGAAAATGATGTGGTCTGAAGCTAGACGCATTCCACTTTAATACCATCAGGCAAAGGAAGCACTCGCAACTCTAGTAGAACACTTACCGGAAGGGACAGTCGCTTCAGCTAAATATTTGTACATTCGGGCTTCCAAAATGTCGGCAGTCATACCATCTGTTGTGAATCGCACCCCAACCATCCACTGGAGGCGCCCATGGAAAATACTTGGCGATCCTAACCTTTCCTCGGATCTTCGAGCTGCAGTATTCGGCTTCTACAATAATATCGTGGCAACTCAGCAGCGTAAATACAGCATTCACCTGACAGCTGACCCTGCATGCCCGCTGTGTGGCAACACCGACACGGCCCTTCATAGGATAATTTCCTGTGTTTATGCAGCTCGCATCTGGCAGTGGTGTCGCGTACGAGTACGAAAAATAATTCGCGATGAACATGGAGGTGTCAGCGACACGCATATGCTTCATTGCGATTTCTTCACCTTCCCCCGTTCGACACCGGTGACAGTTCAAGACTTGGTCCAGCTTCTTCGTCAAGATAGGTGGAACATGGCGCGGCGTGGCACATTGCGTCAGCGGTACCGCAATTTTTTATTTTCATTCCGACGTTCACGCCTACAGGAAGTGCGTGTATATTACCGAGGTTGGGTGTACGCCGTGCGCTGCCCGCCCCTCGGTCCTTACAAGTGTACAATTTAATGTTCCAGTAGTAATCGTCGATAGGTGGTAGTGTTATAAGTCAGTGTCACGTGTCGGGGTGTACGCCGTGCGCTGCCCACCCCTCGGTCCTTACAAGTGTACAATTTAATGTTCCAGTAGTAATCGTTGATAGGTGGTAGTGTTATAAGTCAGTGTCACGTGTCGGGGTGTACGCCGTGCGCTGCCCACCCCTCGGTCCTTACAAGTGTACAATTTAATGTTCCAGTAGTAATCGTCGATAGGCGGTAGTGTTATAAGTCAGTGTCACGTGTCGGGGTGTACGCCGTGCGCTGCCCACCCCTCGGTCCTTACAAGTGTACAATTTAATGTTCCAGTAGTAATCGTCGATAGGTGGTAGTGTTATAAGTCAGTGTCACGTGTCGGGGTGTACGCCGTGCGCTGCCCACCCCTCGGTCCTTACAAGTGTACAATTTAATGTTCCAGCAGTAATCGTCGATAGGCGGTAGTGTTATAAGTCAGTGTCACGTGTCGGGGTGTACGCCGTGCGCTGCCCACCCCTCGGTCCTTACAAGTGTACAATTTAATGTTCCAGTAGTAATCGTCGATAGGCGGTAGTGTTATAAGTCAGTGTCACGTGTCGGGGTGTACGTCGTGCGCTGCCCACCCCTCGGTCCTTACAAGTGTACAATTTAATGTTCCAGTAGTAATCGTCGATAGGTGGTAGTGTTATAAGTCAGTGTCACGTGTCGGGGTGTACGCCGTGCGCTGCCCCTCACGTTAAATAATTTTTTATGTGTTAATCGACTTTGTCAGTAAAACCAGTTCACCAAATGTTCATATCGTTTTGTGCCCCTATGTAATAATTGTGTAGATATTTTATTGAGTATTTTGTTATTGTTTATATTGTGGGTTGAATGTGTACTGTATATAATAGATTAAGGGTAAGCGCCTCTGTATATCGTATGTGATAATAAATATATTTTTATATAAAAAAAATGGTTGGAGTTATGGACTGGTAATTTTTTGACTCGGGTTCAAAACCCGCTTAAGTACAAAATATTTTGACTTTTTTCAATATCATTTTTATACACGGTAGAACACCCACGTAACTAAAATATTAAGACGTTCTCATTGTCTCTTTATATTTTAAATGGAAAGCACAGAAAACTAACTTGTAAATTAACGGAGTGGTTGCGTGAAATTTACGGAAAGTTCGTTTTCCAAAATCAATGTGTCCGTAATTTTAAGGAGAGTTTACGGACACTTCAACATAAAATTTTACCAGTACTTTTTCCGTAAAATGAAACGAAATTTTTTTAACAGTGTACTTATAAGCTTTCTTACAGTTATTCTGAAGATACAGAGTGTTTTCTCATAGTGTTCCCTCTTGCATGACAAGAATTCCTGCGATTTTCCGTAACCACTTTTCTTTCTTCTAGAAGGACCCAGGTGTGGATGCACGCCAGCCTGAACTGACGCGTCGCTTGAAATCAGATGCAAAAAGAATAGGGAGCGGGAATTTCGGATGGCGACAGTTTGCGACACACATATGAGTGACGGAAGTTTATAGATCTTTACATTTGTTTTGCCGACACTGCAAAAAGAGTATACTTTTATAGCGTTGCAAGTGGATAAGAAACGTGACTGTGGAATGTGAACAGACCAGAGAAATTCGCGAGTTCGACTACCTGCAGGTTAGAATTCACAATCTTATGTACTCTCGTACAGACTTAAAGTGTTTATTGGTTGATTGTCGTGGTAGTAAAAGGCGGTGGTCGCTCGCACAATTTATTGCATGTCTGTTATAGGCTCATTTATCTCCAGGAGGAGTGAAACAACACTTCGACCAATTACAAAATTAACATGAACGTACATGTGTGTGAATTCCAACTTGTCTAGAAATGAACCCGCGAAATTCTCGGGTCTCTCTTGGAACGAGTTGATTTTAACAAGTAAGTACCTACTGTATGCTTCAAGTTAATTATAAACATGGGGAGACACGACCAATTTTGCATCTTTCACAAAACAACGTGTTGAAAGAGACAATATTTCAGATGTGTATAGATACAAGGAACTCTTCCGCAAATGTTTCCAAAGAATTCTTTGTATAATCCATTCGCGGTTACTACCCATTTTTCTGAAGCCCTGCTAAAATTCTACTTCCAGGATATATTCCTCCGCCTCACACAAACAAAACTTAACTCAGTCCAGAATATTACACCAAAAGACAACGCACATAATTCGTGCGCACTCAGCTGTAATGGCATTTTGCATGAGAACTATTTCTTACTAGGCGCTACCAAAGCACACATTTTCCCACTGGCTTTGTTCATATTTATTATAAATTATATATTACAATTTATAAATAAAATACAGGTAAAACTTCAGTTTAACGAGGAATAAGATACTTTCATGTGGACAGAGGTATAAAACGCTTGTGATACATGGCATAGGAAATAAATCAACACGTCATACATATGGTGTGATTTTTCAATGGTTCGATTCAAAAAGTATGAAGAAACCGCAAATAGACTATAGTAAAAGACTATTCACGATAAAGTGAGCACTTTTGAAATCAACCTTAGAAATATTCACTGCCCCTACCTGCATATCTTTTAACGGGCGCGATGAGTGGCTTGTTCCTAGTAAATTTGGCAACGATGGAGGGGAAAGTAGTTCTGTATAACAACGTCGAATATAAAGTGCTAGGTAGCCATTTGTCAAAACTTAAATTATTTCTCTCGCCTTTTTTTTTTTTTTTTTTTTTTTTTTTTTTTTTTTTTTTTTTTTTCGAAATGTAAAATTTAGCAAATTTGTAAAACATTTACTTTCGTAATAATATCAGAGTTTCACTTGACCGGTGCATGAATAAAGTGATGAGGCCCATGGCAATGGTAATTTTACGTAAGGCGGAAGAACGTAGGTCGTGTGTACAAGCAGCAGGGTTTTCAAAAGTGCTCAGTTTACCGTGGAACAGCCTATACTGCGGAGGAACACCGATTGTCTTTACGACAGGTTCCCGGTTTCTGCCCTGCCCTCATTTCACATCCTCCGATTGTAAAGTGTAGTGTAAAGGGTAGTTCACAAATTAAAATATTTAAAAAAACGTATGCACAGCGTATAAGACGGAACAGCTAGACATCGACAAAACCAGAAAACTTCTGCGGAACTGATTCACTATTGAACACCTATGTAATATTTTCAGCCAGTGAGATTTTCCGACCGGCGTATCGTCAGTTGGCGGTGTTGGGTACAGGCTGCTCACCGTAAAGTGAGCACTTCTTAAGGCCCTTGCAACAGGCATTAACATATAATAAATATATCTTATTGCAGCCTCAGGCATTACATTTTGCGGGTAATGAACTATATATACTGTGTTTAATGGTCACAGTCCTATGTTTATATTAAGAAGCAGCAGGAAGATGGAAACTAGACGAAAGGAAAAAATTCAGAAGGGCCTTAACAAGTGCTCACTTTACTGTGAACAGCCTATACCAGATTGTGATATTGTGTTGACAATGGAGAGAGATTGTAAATATTGGCCATGTTTGATTTTCTTTAAAATCTTCGCTTTCGCGAAAATTGTAAAGATGTGCATACCTTGAAACAATTTCTGCTAGTAAACTGTCACCGGTTCTTTCCTCTAAAATTTATGTATTTCGACATTTTCTTCGTTTCTGCAACATAGGCCTGACTGCACAAGAAATTAGGTATATAACCATCCAATTTTTCGCTATGACACGAACTGTTCGCGGTAAAATAAGCACTTCTAAAAGCCCTGCTAAGATCTACTTGTATACACGTTGTGTGTTCTTTCGCCTTACGTAAAATTAACATTGTCACGGGCCTCATCACTTTATTCATGTGTCCGTCAAGTGAAACTGTGAAATTATTAGAAAAGTAAATATCGTACAAATCTCCTCATTGTTATACTTTGTTGCATTAAAAATACAGAAAGCGAGGGAAATAATTTAAGTCATCACAATGGTTACCTTACACGATTTATTCGACGTTAATATATGGAACTACTTTCCTCTCCATCGTTACCAACTTTACTGGACACATGCCACTCATTGCGCCCGTTAAAATACATGCCGGTAGGGGCAGTGACTTTTTTCTTAGGTTGATTTCAAAAGTGCTCACTTTATCGTGAACAGCCTTTACGTGTTACGTAATGAGAGGAAAATTTCGCGAATTAATTTCAGAACAAGATAGAAGCTCAACATGTGTACACTGAAGTCACCTTTGCAATTTGATCACAGTTAATTAGACACGCCCTGGACAAACTCAAGAGCCAGTAGCATACTTGCAAGAGCCATACTGTCAAGTGTGGAGTAACACTGGCTACTATCTGGAATACCAGCCAATAAACAAACATCTGAGGCTCGACTGTACACAGGACTGTGCAGTCTAGCCAACAGGTAATTGAACTCACGAAATTATCATATCCCTATCAATAGGGACAGGTGTATTTCGCGAAAATATTTATGGCAATGCTAGACTTCAATATTCTACATCCACAACATCTTTCTTTGGTTATTGGCTGCGTGTCTACGTGAGAAGACATGTTTTCATTTGACTGAGCCAATTGTAATAAAGTGCTCCGATACTGAACGTCTATGATTCGCGGACAGACACTTGGGGCACGTGGCATTTATAAATCATTCAACCACCAAAGTGCATATGAACAAAAGTGTTTTGGAGTACAACTGTTCTTGAAATGTTCTCAAGAAAAACACCTGTCCCCTACCTATCGGATGTTCAAAAATACGTTGGTCAGTTCTCGTGTATATGACGTACGCATACAGAGTAGATAAATACACAGAGGCGAAATGGTGTGGCTGTTCCCGGGATGTGGGCGCCAAGCCATTCTCTTAGTGGCTGCACGAGACCCCGGGTTCGGGCCTTGTGTCTGATTGGCTGCTGTGTGATGTGGAAATTTCCCTGTTGGCTGGGGCTGGCTAGTGTCGCCATCTTGCTGGCAGCCGTTTCGCCTCTGTATTGCTGACGTGCTCTGTGTCTCTATGATTACCGTCAAGCTGGGTTTGCAATGTCAGAATTAAGAGTTAAATCATGTGTTAAGATGTGTGTAGGAGACATAAAATTGTTTCAATGTATTATGTATTGGTAGGGATAGGAAAAATTCGCGGGTTCAATGACCCGTAGGCTAGACTCCTTAGTAATGTGTTTACTCGAGCCTCAAATGTTTGTTCATTGAGAGTAGCCAGTGTTACTTCACACCTGATAGTATGGCACTCGCTACTTGTTTCCTTGAAAGTCTGCTATTGGCTCGGAGTCGTCCAGATCGTGTCTAGTAAAATACGATAGAATCGCTTGTTTCGTTGTCACAGCCAATGAGCTGTAGGCCGCGTGTTCGGGTACAGTTGAATGAACCAATTATGATCTAGACCACTAATACTGTTTGCGAATCATTTACCCACAGGTAAGATCATCGGCCGTTGAGTTTCGCAGTGTGAAGCACAGACCAAATATTACCTACAAGTGCGTAATGTACACACTTGTGTACACTGCGTCTGAATGGGTTAAGATATAAAATATAACAATTTCTTTTAACGCTTAAGGAAATTCCAACATCGCGCACGATTTGCTAGGTTCCATTGGAAACTAATACATAGGGATAGGAACATTTCGCGAGTTCGTTTCAGAACAAGATAGACTTCAAACACGTGTACACTGAAGTTGACTTTTTAATTGGATCGCTGTTTATTAGAAATGCCCTGGACGACTCTGAGCCAATAGCAGGATTGAAAGGAAACAAATAGCGATTGCCACACTTCCAGGTGTGAAGTACAGTTCTTACTCTGTGGGGCAGCAGCCAATGAACAAACATCTGAGGATCGAGTATACACATGCCTGTGGAATATAGCTTACAGGTTATTGAACTTGCGAATTTTTCCTAACCCTAGCAGTAAGAACAGAGCAGTCGGTGTTGTTGGTGGATAACTGTTGCTTACACTACGGTATTAAACAGGCGTGTGTGTGCACGCGTTTACGGTTATGTTTGTTCACAGAAATAAGCTTCTCCGATAGAAAATGTCGACTTAGGTTAGAACAAATGTAAACATGGCGATCTTGTTGTCTCTGTGCATTTGCTGGGATTAAGAATTAAGACATTGTATTGGAAACTGCAAATACAGGTAACGTGTTTCCGTATGCCAGATCAGTGGTTACTAGAAACCTTAAAAATATCGCGATTTCAATGACCTGCAGGCTAGACTCTGCAGTCTACAGTCTTACTTGCAAATATGTCGATATTAACGGGACATTGGTGGAGACCTGCAAACTTCGCGCTATTCTTTTAAGACGCGTGATACTTAAAGGAAATGTACATTCGCTCTAATATTGTCATTGGACCATTCTTTATTTTGCACGCCCCAGGTAACTCTGCCTCCAGTAAATGAACACTTCACGAGCGTGTGTCCCAATCACGCACAGCTCACTCAGAAAGGCAGTGACGTAACATTTAGGCGGCAGCCAATGGAGAATCGACGCTGGATGTAGTGAATACAGTACTGTGAATTTTAGCTTAAAGCCAAAAAAAAATAACGCGAATTTTGCAGGTCTCTAGACATCGGTTGTTATGCTGCCACAGTGGAAGACCGCAATTGGACACCGTTCTCCGGGGGCTGTCGAACACCGAGTGGACCAACGGCTGAAGTCACATCAAAGCAATCGTTTTGAATTCTCGCTCATCCCGTGATGAATCCTCGAATTCTTCACGTCCCTAGTGGTAGTTGTAAACGCAGATTTAGGCTTGCACGTAGTTAGACAAGTGTTAAGAGCGGCGTGTCGGCGACAACAGTGTGGAGTCAGTTGTAGTTGGCGGCGTCGTCACGGGGGCGCGCGCATGTCGGCCAAGGAAGTGGCGGGCTTTAACCCGGCCGTCGACGGATCCTGGTCACTCGGCTGCTGGCGCCTATCTGGCAGCGGCTTCCGGCGTCCAGGCCACTGCGCTGAAACGGTTTCTGTGAAATCGTTGTTTGCGCCTAAACGCGTGTCTCGGTAAATAAATGTTCTGGAAATACGAAGTTTTGCCAGAAAGGATTAAAAAAAACTATTGTCTATATCGCTATCTGTTTTAATTTTATCGTATTAAGTGTATTAATGGAGAAAACAAATCCCGAAAGTGGTCAAATATCGCATTTTTAAAGCTTGCCAATGAAGTTTCTTTAAGCGGTAAGAGAAAAGTGTGATAATACGCAGGTAGCTTGATCTGTGTACTTTCATCGCGTGTAATAAAACCTCACAGCTACAGATCTAGTTTACACAGTAAAGCGTTAGGACGGAAACACTGCACGCCTTGCGCGTAGGAGCGATGAGGAGCTAGGCGTGCGTGTTAGTGTCGCCCGTATCGCTCCCTCGCTTCTTGACTCTGGACGCACAGGTACATAGGGCCCTTAAAGGCTGTGCACGATATAAAGTCAGCACTTCTGAAACCAACCTTAGGAAAAAAAATCACTGCTCCTACGTGCAACGGGCGCAATGAGTGACATGTGGCTAGTAAAGTTGGTAACGAACGAGGGGAAAGTAGTTCCATATATTAAAGTCTAATGAAACGTGTAAGGTAACAATTTGTGATGACTTAAATTATTTTTCTCACTTTCTGATATTTTTAACGTATCTAAGTGTAAAAATAGGCAGATTTTTACAACATTTACTTTTCCAATAATTTCACAGTTTCACTTGACCGACGCATGAATAAAGTGATGAGGCCCATGGAAATGTTAATTTTACGTAAGGTGGAAGAACGCACAACGCTTATACAAGTAGATCATAAACAGGGCATTCAAAAGTGCTAATTTTACCGTGAACAGCCTATGCATGGCTATCATCCCTTATACATAGAGGCGTGCAAAATTCGCGTTATTATTTGAGGACAGTTTAATCTTAAAACACTCTTACCTTTTCAATGCGTTTATTACTGGACCATGCCTTGTTTGACACGCCCCCGGTAAACCTGCGCCAATAAACGAACACTTCACAATAGTGTGCCCCAATCGCGTACAGTTCACTCAGAAAGAGTGTGAATTCACATCTGGGAAGCAGCCAATGGAGACACGAAGCTGGCTCGAGTATATACAATGTTGTGAATGTTAGCTTAACAACAAGAAAAATAACGCGCGAAATTATTTGTTTTATTGTCATAACAGAAGAGTTATCGTCATTATTAGGGGGACACAAATTTCGAGGAAATATTTTCGTACATGTTAGATTTCAAGACACTACGGGCTAATCAGCAGTTTTCTTATGCTTAGGCCTGTCGGTAGGAACAGGTGATTTTCGCGAAAATATTTATGATCGTGCTAGACTTCAACTTTCTATGGCCACAGCCACGACTTCCTTTGGTTATTGGCCGCGTGTCTACGTGAGAAGACATGTTCCTATTTGACTGAGCCAATCGTAATGAAGTACTCCGATACTGAACGTCCATGATTCGCGGGAAAGACGCTTGAAGCACGTGACATTTAAAGCCATCCAACCACGAAAGTGCATATGAGCAAAAGCGTTTTGGAGTACAACTGGTCCCAAAATCTTTTCGCGGAAAAAAAAAAAAAAACCAGTCCCGACTTATTGGTAGCGTGCCTTTGTGAAAAGGCGTTTTCCTACTTGCCTGGCCAATCAGAATTAAGACACTGCAGTACTGTGCGTCGGTGATTCTCGTGCAAACACCTAAGACGAGCAACAACACGGAACACATCCAATCACGAAAGTTGATTTGAGTTAAAGTGTTGTGAAATACACATGGTCGTGAAAGATTTTTAGAAAATCTCATTACTGAAAATTTTTCTTTATAGAAGCATTACAGTTCATGGTTCTGTGCAAATTTTTGTACACGATTTTTAATGCGTGTTCCCTGGTTGTCATTATAAAATGATGACGAATTAGTATATCAATTTCTGTATTAATTGAATTGTTGCATACAATCATGTAGGGTTACTGATTTTTCGCGACAGAATTCAGAGCCCGCAGTATACTTCAATACTACATAAACACTTCGGCTGCTGCCATGCCTCCATTGGCTGCTGGTGTCGTTTCTGCATATGACCCAGCCACTCAGGACTCCGTAATTCCCGACACTGAACCTTCGTGATTCGTGCGCCAACAGTTAACACTGGCCAGAATATGTTTCAGCTAGGGATAGGAAAATTTCGCGAGTTCATTGACCTGTTGGCTGGACTCCGCAGTCCTGTGTACACTCGATCCTCATTGGCTGATGCCGCAGAGAGTAGCCAGTGTTACTACACAACTGGCAATATGATTGTCGCTACTTTTTTCCTTGCAAGTCTGCTATTGGCTCAGAGTCGTCCAGGGCGTGTTTAATAAACTACGATCCAATTGCAAAGTCAACTTCCTTGTACACGTGTTTGGCGTCTATCTTGTCCTGAAATGAACTCGCGAAATGTTCCTATCCCTAGTAATTAGTAAGGACAGGTGTTTTTCGCGAAAAATTTCAAGACCAGTTGTACTCCAAAACACTTTTGTTCATATGCACTTTCGTGGTCGGACGATTTTAAATGTCACATGCGTCAGGTATCTGTCCGCGAATCATGGACGTTCAGTATCTGAGTACTTTATTATGATTGGCCCCTAGTCAAATAAGAACATGTCTTCTCACGTAGACACGAAGCCAATAACCAAAGAAAGTTGGGTTGTGGAAGTAGGATATTGACGTCTAGCATGGCCATACATATTTTTGGAGAAATACACCTGTCTGTAGTAATTAAAAAAGCTTTTATTGTCATATTTTCTTCAATAATTCCTCGTAAAATCGAATCAGTGACAAATGAATAAGAAGTTTAATACATATGACTAGGGACCCTCGTATTTCGCGAGTTCATTTCAAGTGAAGTTGGAATTCACACACTTGTATGTTCATATTACTTTTGTAATTGGTTTAGGTGTTGTTTGACCTCTACTGGATATAAACGAGCCAATAACAAACATGCAATAAATTGTGCGCCCAACCACCGCCATTTACTACCACAGCAATCAACCAATAAACAGTTGATATCTGTAAGAGAGCACATAATACTGTGAAGTCTAGCCTACAGGTCATTGGACTCGCCAATTTCTGTGGTGTGTACATATGATGGGTGACGCGGGCTCTTAAGGGGGTCGCCTAGTGATGGCGAAGCGCTACGGAAGACGCTGACCTGCGCAAGTAAAGCGACGACGCCTCTAGCACAGAGTACACGAGAACGCGGAGGTGAAACATCCGCTTGTTCCTCGGACTCCAGCCGCACACTGGTCAGCAAAATGGCGTTGGCAGCCAGCAGCGTGTCGCAAAGCCGTTCGCTTTGCCGGTAACTCACAAGCCAAGCCAGTAGCCCAGCCAATATGTAGGGACATAGAAAAAATCGAAGCCCACAGTAGACTTCAGTACTATGTAGACACCTCGGCTGTGCCGATTATAAAATAATTGCTCGGTTTTGTGCGACCCGATTAACCAAGGGATTGTCAGATATTATTGGTCCCGGCCAGACGTGTACTGTTCCAGGACGTTCCATTTTACAAGGCGTGCTTGCCCTAAGGGACACTCAATTACTTTCGTCAATACAACACAGTAAAATGGCCATCTTGAGTATTGCTATGGATAAGGCATTCGATAGAGTCGATCATAAATTTCTACTTTATGTTATGCGTCATTTCGATTTTCCAGCCAATGCAGTACAGTGGGAGCTGATGGTGTGTACCGGAATTTGGTCACGGCTGTTAGTTAACGGATTCCTTGCCCCACCTATTAAGATCGAGAGTTCAGTTCGACAAGGATGCCCGCTATCCATGATTTTATTTACTATCGCCATTGAGCCTCTCTGCAGAATGCTCAGTGCCCGCTTGCAAGGATTCCCTGTAGAGAACCTGTCCTTTAAATAAAATGCCTATGCTAATGACATCACATATGTCGTTCGTTCAGAGCAGGAAATGAAAGAGACGGCAGAATTACTGGACCTTTTTCGTAGTGTCTCCAACCTGCGAGCGAATGCTAACAAAACTGCCGTACTGGAGCTCAGCGCCACCAGCGAGCCATTTGACAACGTTTTTTCCCTTTCGGAGGGCCGAAACTGTGAAAATATTGGGCATATACTTCCGTGCAGACGCTACTCTTGTGTTGGATTATAATTGGAACATGACAATAAATAAACTCCGTGCTCGTCATATAGAAATTAATTAAAGTCGTACAAATATTATACAGAGGATTACTTTAGTAAATGTATTCTTACTTGCGAAGCTGTGGTATGTGTCCCATATATTCCCACTACCACGTCAACAAGTGCACAAATACTATAGATTGTTGTGGAAATCGTATGTAATTAAATTGTCTAGGCCGCAACTTTATCTTTCCTTGCAAGACGGAGTCCTGGGTCTTATTAATCACGTTTTGAAGTGTAAGGCCTTATATCAGTCTTCAGCCATTGCAACAATTCTACGCCCAGCGGACATTTACGCAGCATTACAGAAAATGATGTGGTCTGAAGCTAGACGCATTCCACTTTAATACCATCAGGCAAAGGAAGCACTCGCAACTCTAGTAGAACACTTACCGGAAGGGACAGTCGCATCATCGAGATATTTGTACATTCGGGCTTCCAAAACGTCGGCTGTCATACCATCTGTTGTGAATCGCACCCCAACCATCCACTGGAGGCGCCCATGGAAAATACTTGCCGATCCTAACCTTTCCTCGGATCTTCGAGCTGCAGTATTCGGCTTCTACAATAATATCGTGACAACTCAGCACCGTAAATACAGCATTCACCAGACAGCTGACCCTGCATGCCCGCTGTGTGGCAAACACCGACACGGCCCTTCATAGAGTAATTTCCTGTGTTTATGCAGCTCCCATATGGCAGTGGTGTCGCGTACGAGTACGAAAAATAATTCGCGGTGAACATGGAGGTGTCAGCGACACGCACATGCTTCATTGCGATTTCTTCACCTTCCCCCCAGTTCGACGAAGAGCTGCGGCCTGGTTTGTACTTCATGCGATCGGCTTTTGGGTGGACCGTTCGACACCGGTGACAGTTCAAGACTTTGTCCAGCTTCTTCGTCAAGACAGGTGGAACATGGCGCGGCGTGGCACATTGCGTCAGAGGTACGGCAATTTTTTGTTTTCATTCTGATGTTCACGTCTACAGGAAGTGCGTGTATATTACCGAGGTTGGGTGTAGGCTTGCGCTGCCCCTCACGTTAAATAATTTTGTGTTTGGGTGTATGTATATATAAATATGCATGGATGTGATTAGCATACAATAGAGAAATATATATATAAAAAAACGGTGGTTAACACGTGCGTCTCACATGCTCAAGGTCCTCGGTTGTACCATGTAGTGGATTGTGAGCTGCCTGCAAAACTGGGGCAGTTTTCAACATCAGAGGATACCAAACCAATAATATTTAATTATTGCCAGAAAACACTGAAGTTTGGTTTTTCGACTTTGTCAGTAAAACCAGTTCACCAAATGTTCATATCGTTTTGTTCCACCATGTAGGAATTGTGCAGATATTTTATTGAGTATTTGTTATTGTTTCTATTGTGTGTTTGAATGTGTAATGTACAATAGGTTAAGGGTAAATTCCTCTGTATAGTGTTTGTGGCAGTAAATTTATTTATTAAAAAAAAAAAGTGGTTAGAGTCGTGGACTGGTAATGTGTTGAACTCGGGTTCAAACTCGCTTAAGTACAAAATATTTTTAATTTTTTAATATAATTTTTTATACACTGTAGAACACCCACATAACGAAAATGAAAGACATTTTCACTATCTCTTTTTATTTTAAACGGAAAATTACCGGAAACTAAATTGGAAATTTACGGAGAGGTTCCGTGAAATTTACGGAAAGTCCGTTTCTGAAAATCAATGTGTCCGTAATATTACGGAGAGTGTACGGACACTTCTGGATAAATTTTTACCAGTTTTTACATGTTTTTGAAGGTATGTGGAAGTTCTGTTTCTATTTTTTGCGTTCCTATTGTCAATATGGATTAATTCCAGTGACATTTCATAGTGTTTAAAAACGTTCTTGCTATACTGCCCGTGTTATAAACATAAACTAGATTTAAAAGTAATAAAATTACTTTCGTTACGTTTCCGAGCTGTGTTCCGAAATAACAGCGCCCAGAAACAAGCAGGAGTAACAGCTACTTGGGAGGACGGGCAGAAGAGATAGCATTTAACACACTAATGTTCACTTGTAATATCGTGTTGTAGTCGTGATGTTGTAATGGATAGAGCATCGGCCAACCGTGATAGAGGTCTGTGGTTCGCGCCCCACCCTTCGGCAAGTATGGCGGATTTTTGAGAGTTAAGATTTCGGTCACCATTCATCACAAGGTATAAAATAATATCTACGTAAAATATACGAAGAATGCGCATAATTGCATTACGGAGTGCCCGTATTTTTACGAAGATCTCCGGATTATTTTTCACCGGTGCTTTCCGTAAATTCGCGGTAAAAACTTTTAACAGTGCAGCCCAGAGCAAAACACAGCTTACCTTGCGACAGTTCACCACGAGCCGCTGAATGAAAGTGTTTCCAATCTGCGTCACGTCTTGAAAGTACTATTCCGTCCGTCATCTTCTAAAACGCGGTTTCTTTTCGTAGGTTAAATCTTTCGGGGGCACGTTTAAAAGTTTCGTCCAAAAGAATTAATTTCCCAAAGACTTGGCAACGCGGTTCAAGAGTCGGGCTCTCACGAAAAAGGCTAGGCTCTGGAATGCGGGCGGGGCGATGGCAACAAACTGGCTGCAAGGTCGCCATACCATTTTCAACGTATACTACCTATACTGAAAATATATGTTTGCGAAAGGATTTTCATACTTTATCCACATAATCACTGCTATTATGAGGGTATGCACCTTAATTATAATTTATTTCGTTCGTTTTAAATAATACACTTTAAATTTAAGATTAACGAAAAGTTAAGTTTTATTATTATTATTATTATTTTCAATATTTTTCATCACGTTACGGAAATATCATGTGACTCACTCTTATATTTCTCGAATTTTAAGACCTGAAGCACCCTACAGTTATCAAATTATGAAACTCTGGTTAAATCATATATACTGAAGTTTCTTTATCAACATGTTATGAGATAACTTACGAAGTAACCAATGACCATTTGTGTACGTACAAAAAAATTCCTAAATTTTGTAATTGGATTGTTTTTTTTTTTCCAGGTCGATATAATATAGGCAAATTCACCTCTGCGGAACACAAAACCCAAATAAGAATTTTCAAAGAAAAATGTCAATAAAAACATATCGTTTTATTTTGACGAAGCGAACTAAAAACGAAAGTAAAAATAAAAAATAGTGTACATGCACGGATCTGAAATGATTTTAAAGTAAAGACGTATAATGATTATTTAAATTAATGGACTATCGTCTTGTAGTGGCGGCACTATTTTCTATTCTGAGGATAAAAATTCGTTGCAGATATGTCACCGGAGCAATAGGATGCATGGATAATTATATTACCAGCTGCCTCTTCCACACGACAATCATTCTGCCAATAGCCCGATTATATGTTTCACATATTCTATACGCTATCCACGGTAAAATGAGCACTTTCGAAAGCCCTGCTTAAGATCTACTTGTATTCACGTTGTGTATTCTTGCGCCTTGTGTGATATTAACATTGTCATGGTCCTCACCACTTTATTCATGCATCGGTCATGTGAACCTGTGCAATTATTGTAAAAGTAAATATATTACATATCTGCTCGTTTTTTACACTTCTTGGCATTAGAAATATCTCGAAAGCGAAAGAAATAATTCAAGTTGTCACAAATGGTTACCTGACACTTTTAATTTGACGTTAAGACATGGAACTACTTTCTCTCCATCGTTAGCAGCTTCTTTACCGGGCGCATATCACCCAGTGCGCCCGATTAGAATATATGCATGTAGGAGCAGTGACTGTTTTTCCAAGTTTGATTTCGAAAGTGCTCTTTTTGTCTTGAACAGCCTGTAACTGTACATTTTCCAGTCTTCCACAATGGTGTAGAAAATCTCTTTCCCTCTTGATTTCCACTAGCACTGTGAAGGACAAGCCAACAGTTGCGTTACGTTCCCAAATAAATATCTTTGCTTTAGACTGAGTCAGTTGAATAGGATTAAAACCGTATACGTAAGGAGGTAGCATAAGAAAATCGCGGCCGTGTAACCTCAAATATTTGTGCAGCCTTTCTGTTCTGGACAATGAAATCACAAAGCTCTGGCTATCGCAATACCCTGAGGAAACGGAACATTGTTACTTGTCAACCATCATACCCCTTTCTTCTTCATTACGTACTTTAATACATTACCATTATTTATAACAACAGTTTTTTTCCACTAGCTTTGACAATATTATAACTGATTGATAGAGCCATGCGAAGTGTAATGTATATACCGGAGTCTGCGTCGTTTTTTTCCATTGGCTGCAGCATAGATGCGAAGCCACTCCCTTTCTGTCCGCACTGCACGTGATTGGGGCACACAATTAAGAAGGGTTAATTTATTGGCACAGGGTTACCCAGGGCGTGTCGAATGAAATATGGTCCAATGACAAACGCGTTGCAAAAGCAAAAGTTTTTGAAGTTTAGCGTGTCCTCAAATAATAACGCTAATTTTGCAGGTATCTACTGATTGAGCATTCGCTTTTCGAAGCTCCCAGAATTCATCTCATGCTTATGATAATCTCTCGCAATTTTGCCTGCAGGAAAAATTAAAAGTACATTTTCGTTAAATCTATTTTCAGTGTTTGCGTGAACAATTATCGGACTGTTTGAAGAACTAAAATGTGTCAATACACCAGGTTAGTTATCATTTCGCCAACGTTTGTTAAATATACTTTCGCATGACAAGATTAAGTTTTTCGAACATTCGCCATTGCGATGTAGATGTCTGTCATGGAAAAACAGAACTGGGCACGAAAAAATACTTGAAAAAGACAAACACCCAATGGACGAGAAAATAAATGCACATATACAGCACTGGAAAATTCCAAAAGGGAATAGGGTAAAAAAACAGAGCAGCAACTAACTACGACAAATATAGGTATATATACATGACCAACAGATAACACATAGAAACCATCTCAGGCAAGAAACCCGCTGACAAAGTTAGGACAACACTGACAAAATAAGTAAGAACAAAATATGACAACTCAACAAAGAAACGCACTAAAACACAGCAGTTTAGTCAGAATACAAGCCAGGAATGCTGGAGTCAAGAATATACATGCACAAAGCCAGACAATTCCATGAAGGACTCGAGTCAAATAAAACAGGACAGCAAGCTAAATGCGAAAATATAATTTAATATATATGTATACGAAAAAAAATATATATATACGACCAACAGACAACACAACAAAGACTACACAGGCTAGTAATCTACTTCCACAAATAAAACAAACACACGACTGACAGAATGCGACATTTAGGGAACTGCAAATCTGTTCCCGTCTTCAGGCAGCGACACGCAAGCTTCGCGAACACAAGTGCGACTGACAAGGAGACCGCAAAAACATGGGTTTATATAGTTTGTGACCATCTTTCTGCCACAGCCAATGGCAGTCGAGCTGTCTCCTTGTTGTCTGTGCAGCTAAGAGTGGCTATGATTGGCTGGCGTGGTCTTGTATGGCTTGTGTTTTTTGCTGATGTGTTGTGCTGCAAAGAAGTTTTTCTCTCAATTAATGGGATTCGATTAATTCAGCCAATCATCAAGATAGGTAAACGACCCTGCAGTGTTTTGAAATAGATCTTGTCTTGTAATCTTGCGATACAGCGCTGTGTGAAAAGTCACCAAGATTAGGAAATACAAAATCTGCCAGCGTAGATATGTCTTTACTTCACTGTCGCATGCACAACATATCGCAAGACAGTGTGTAAACCTGCTTGGGCTGCTTCCGGCTTGGTAGTATGGTAATTTCTTCTTTGATAACGTGGTCGTCGTGGCTGTGATCTACGATGACAGCGAGTGTGAAACACTTAGTGAACTCTCGGAAGGAACAAGACCTTGCAGTTTGCCTTTCAGATACCCGGATAGCCACAAGTGTAATTAGTTATTACCTGTAACCTTGTGTCTGAGAGTTCACTTAGCTGCGGCGTTAATACAGTAGTTGCGGATTAACGTCTCGCTCTGATAACCTCTGCGTTAATCACAAGAGTAATTTTTTCTAACCCAGACGATCCCTGAGGCCGAGTTTACCATGGCGCCATAGGGACCTTGAAGTTCTGGGTTCGAATTCGGAGCAAACCAGGGATGTGTAAACTATTCTTAATGTACACACATTTTGGTTATATTAGTAAATATGCCGCTGCCGAAATTACTTTCCCAGCATAAAAGTTGAGACTTAAAAATCCGAAATGAATTTTTAAAATAAAAATATATATATTCATTTTAATTAGATCATTTAAGTCATTTGTTGAAAGGGATCCTAAGGGAAACCCACATCTGTAAAATTAATGAATTGTGCTTAGGGGTAGTGAAATTTCGCGAAAAGATTTCAAGGCAAGTTATATTTGAAAATACTGTAGGGTCGTTTACCTGTCTTGATTGGCTGAATTACTTTTTGTCAAGTGTTAGCTGTCTTCACACGAATCACGTAAGAGCCTTGCCGATGTTGCCGCATTCTGAGTGGCCGGTCAGATATGAAAACACCTTCTCAAGTAGACGGCAACCAACGGCAATAGATAAACTGCAGTTGGGTGCTTATAGTATTGAAGTCTACCCTGAACTAAATTTTTTTCCGAAAAATCACGAGCTCTAATTATGCTCAATGCTAGTCCTACTTGAGACATTTTCTAAGATATGTATGGTGCCGTAAAAGAATAGTTCCCATTCGCTACAAAAAATGTCATTTTGTAATATCAGTATTAGATTTTAGGGGATCTGGGGACAACGGCTGGGGGCTGTGGATTTGTAGATCCGTCCGCCATCTTGGATTCCGCCATCTTTGATGTTCATGACTTTGACCTTGACATTGAGCTGGTGGCCATCTTGTTACCGGTTACCATCATGTTTCCGCCTGCTATTTTGTTTTCCATCCGCCATCTTGTTTTCTCTCTTCTTTCCCTCGAAATTTCCCATTTTTCACTCAAAATGTTGCATTTTCCCCTTAAAATGTACTGTTTTCCCGTCGAATTTCCCTTTTTTTCGCTCGAAATGTCTGGAATTTTCCCTCTAGTATAGAAGGTTCTAAATAAATTTTCCATTTTCCCGCCACTGTATGCGCATATTCGCCATATTCACAGGTCCCAAAAACATCCCTGCGATGTTGATCTGCTATAGCGAAAAAACCTGTAAAATCACCCAAAGCCTCAATAAAATCACCCAGCGACTCAAAATCGCCAAAATCTCTGAAAACCAATAGGCCTAAAATTGAGGAGCCTGGTGTCAGAACCGTCCGCCATCTTAGATTATAATATAATACTGCAATCATCGGTTATGGACAAACATTTTACAAATAAAGTTATGTGTTTAAATTAAAATAGTTTTATTTGAATTTTAAAATACCTTTATGGACCTATATGTCTGCGGATTAGTATTTGTAAGAATAATTATATTATGACGTCACAAACATCGATTACGCAAAGCGTAATTTTATTTAAAAAAAAGAATTTATTTAATTATTTTGATGAAGAACTGGAATATGAAATAATAGCCAAATACTGCATGCATGCATCTGACGTCATATAGGACTTTATAGTAATGCCTAAAACATTAAGGGTTTTTAAAAGTTTCTAGGGCACAAAAAATGTCTATCATGGCATTTTTTTCCAGAAAAATTTCGAATACGCTGTTAAGTACTCATATGTTTATAAAATAAAAGTTATGTTTTTTACAGAAAAAAAATTTTGTTGAGCGTCATGTCTGTGGATTCGTATTTTCAAGGAGAATTCGATTATGTTAAAATGTGTGCTTTTATGACAGTGATCATTGCTGCATTTGATTTTATAAGCATAACATTGTGTTAGTAAATATTTCAATATTTTTGGACTCATGTTTTCAAGTAGAATGTTAATGTAAGTGAACATGGATTATTCACATATGTTCTATGTCATACTGAACGTAATTGTTATAGGCACCATTTTCCAGTTTTTATAGTAATTGCGTAACCAGCCTAAGGCACGAATACAGTATCTTACCTCAAGTAATATTTTAAGCAAGGTGTGTCTATGTCGGACGCCCACGAACCCAAAGGCAAGTCTGACTAAAATGAAGAATTGCAGTATGCCTCAAGTCTTCTTTAAGCACAGTAGGCTGCAATTCCATCGTCTGTGTTCTGCGACCGTGCTTATTTCCAAGAAACTGGAGAATACGATGTTAAGTATAGGCTGTTCACGGTAAAATGAGCGCTTTTGAAAGCCCCGCTTAAGACCTACTTGTATACATGTCGTGTACTCTTCCGCCTTATGTAAAATTTGCATTGCCATGAGCCTTATCACTGTATTCATGCGTCGGTCAAGTGAAACTGTGAAATTATTAGAAAATTAAGTGATGTACAAATCTGCTCATTTTTACACTTGATGCATTAAAAATACAGAAAACCAGATAAATAATTTAAGTTATTATAAAATGTTACCTAACACTTTTTGTTCGACGTTAATATTTGGGACTACTTTCCTCTCCATCGTTACCAACTTTACTGGACATAAGTCACTCATTGCGCCCGTTAAAATATATGGAGCTAAGGACAGTGATTTTTTTCTAAGGTTGATTTCACAAGTGCTTACTTCATCGTGAACAGTCTTTACTAGTATGTATTAAATACAAGTTTTGAATTTAAAATGTTATTTTAACTTTTAAAACTTATAGTCACAAATGTATAGACGACTTGTCTGTGCAGTCCTATGTTTAAAATTAATTGAAATATGGCATCAGAGCTAGTGGTTACATACCAACGACTGCCCCATATTGGACATACATATGCGTTAACGGATTTTAAAAAAAGCTGTTATAGCCATGCCATACTTTTTCCAAGTTCGAATACGTCGATCATTACCAATTCAGTCATCTGCTCTTTCCAATAACCTCTAGGTTCGAGTCGCGACGAGGTCACCCGTCAGCCTGTGCAAGAAACGTGAAAGTCTTTGCCACTGGCAAAGGGTTTTCGCGGGGTATTCCTGTTTCCCTTATCCTTGCATTCCACCACTTCTCCAATATTTGCCTCATTTCATCCTCACAGACGTTCAAAAAAAAAAAAGGTATTATTGTGTGAACAGAAGTGTAAAACGCTTGTGATGTATGGCATAAGAAGGAAACAACCTAGAGTGCCATACATGGGATGGTTTTTCAAAGGCCTGATTTAAATGGCGTGAAGAAACCGCGAATATACTATATATAGAGACCTGCAAATTTCGCGTTATTATTTGAGGACACGTTAAACTTCAAACACTTTAGCCTTTGCAACGCGTTAGTCATTGGACCATAGTTTATCAGGCATACTCTGGGTAACTGGGCAGACAGAAAGGGCTGCAGCCAATGGAAAAACGACGCCGACTCCGGTGTGTGTGTGTGTGTGTGTGTGTCTATATATATATATATATATATATATATATATATATATATATATATATATATATATATATATATATATATATATATATATATATATATATATATATATATAATAGTTCATTCACGGTATCTTCGGCCTTTTCTAAAGCCCTGCTAAAGTTCTACTTCCAGGATATTCCTCCGCCACGTGCAAACTAAGCTTAACTAATTCTAGAAGATTACACCAGAGGGACAACGCACCGGATTCATACGCACTCTGTTGTAACAGTATTTTGTATAAGAACTATTTCTTACTAGGCGCTACCAACTCGCATATTTTATCACTGTTGTTATTCAAATCATTTAAAAGTGAAGCATTATAATTTATATATAATCTTAATATCATATCAATTTAAGAGAAAGAAATGTAACTTTAATGAAGACAAGTATAAAACGCTTATGATACATGCCTAGGGGCATGCAAAATTCGCGTTATTTCTTGGCATCAAGCTAAAATTCGCAGTACCGTATATACGCGAGACGGCGTCGTTTCTCCATTGGCTGTCGCCTATATGCGAAGTCACTCCCTTTTTGACTAACCTGCACGTGATTGGGGCACACGAGTGTGAGGTGTCGTTTATTGGCGCTTGTCGAAAAAAAAGAAATGGGCCAACGACAAACGTATTGCGAGTGACAGGAACTTCAAGTATAACATTTCCTCAAATAATAACGCGAATTTTGTATGTGTCTAACTATATAAGCCACAATAGTGCGGGCACACCACACTCGGGGTGTCAGAACTTGTCGACGTGGCTCGGCGGCGGGCACACCACAGACTGCATTCTCCGGCACGTGGACGGAAGTGAAGGAGATGGGTTGCAAGCGACGATGCTGTTGCTGCACCGGGGCTGTTTCTCCATCCCTCGGCCCGAGTGCACTGGTCGGCGGGCGTTACCTAACGCGTGCCAATTGCCTGCCGTACCGAGGTTTGCGAGGGAGGGGACGAAGCTCGGCCAGCCAGCAACTGCATGCGTTGCGTCCGACCATTGAGTCGTCTCCCCCTGCAACTCTCGCCGCGGCAGTGGTCGAGAGTACAGAACTGCTACGCCTGCAGTCGAGCCGATTGGGAACCTTTCGCGGCACCCAGCAGCCATTCAGGCACATAGGCCCGTTCCCAAAGTCTCGGGCGGCCAATCAGAGAATGAGTATACGCCTACATCGAAGGAACCCCTACACCATTTTGCCTCTTTGTACCTAGCTATTCTGTGGCCCCACGTAGCGTGCACATTGCAGCTGCGCAGTAAAAAGAAAAACTCCGTTTTTTTTTCTTCCAGCATTTGACTGGGTTTCTTTACCCCCCCCCCCCCCTTTTTAGAGGATGGTACAAATTTCTTGTCATTGAAGACAAGGTTGAAGTGAGTTGCCTATATTCTCCACTACAGCAATAACTAGAGACACGTGCGTTTATATACGTTAAGCCATTGGTCCACACGATGTTTGATAGCTCCTGGAGAACGGTGACCAATCCTCGCCTTCCACTGTGACAGAAGACAACGAATGTGGATATGATATAGGCATATCTGTACACAAGACTGTAGACTCTACCCTGCAGGTCATTGAAATAGCGAATTTTTTCAGGTCTCTAGCAATAACAGTGTCTTTGGTATCTGTATTTCCACTTACCATTATTCTATTGGTCCTGGATACAGCTGACACGCCTACTGTACTCTTGCAACGTTTATTATTGGCTGGACATCGACCAATGAAGTCACATCTCGGCTCTTCACCAGTTAAAGTGTCGCGACACATGTAACATGTTTTACAATTCATTATGTTCATTCGATAAATTATTAAAAACAACAGTTTCATTCTTAAGAGCTAAATTGTTGATTAATTGTTTTATTTTTTTACTTACTTACTTATTTCCGACAGTAAAGAAATTTCCATATAAACGTAGACCCGAATATATACGTGCATACTCCTCAAAGGATTAATAACACTATCAGAGAGTAGATACGAGCAAGTGAGTGAGGGAAGAGATTTGGGCAGTTCTCGACATCGAGGGCTTGCGAACCGATGAGGTTGAAGCCAGGTATGGAACAGTACCGGAATGCATGGGCGGGGGAAAACTGGAGATCCCCGAGAAAACCCACCGACCCCACCAGGAATCGAACCTGGTTCACCTAGGTGATAGGCGAGTAATCTAATCATCATAAGCTAAGGGCAATACTGATTAATGCTGTTCACGGTAAACTGAGCACTTTCGAAAGCCCTGCTTAAGATTTACTTGTATGCACGTTGTGTATTCCTCCGCCTTGTGTAAAATATCATTGCCATGGGTCTCATTACTTTATTCGTGCGCTGGTCAAGCGAAACAGTGAAATGATCAGAAAACTAAATATTTTACAAATCTGCTCATTGTCACACTTCGATGAGGTAAAAAAAGACAGAAAACGCATGACATAATTTAAGTTAACACGGATGGTTTCCTAACACTTTTTACTTGACGTTAAGATATGGAAATACTTTCCATCCATCGTTGCCAACTTTACTGGCGCATGCCACTCATTGCGCCCGTTAGAATATATGTAGGCAGGGGCAGTGACTTTTTTCTGAGGTTGATTTCAAAAGTGTTCACTTTATCGTGAACAGCCTTTAGAAAAGACAGTTAATATTTTTGGCTGGGCAAGTATATATCCCAGTTCAAGTCAGATACGAACTTTTGAACACAAATAGACTATAGACATATATATCACGTCTCCATTCGCCACCAGCTTAAAAAGATACTTCTTCGGCATACTAACGCACCCAACTTGGGATGGGAATTTTCTGTGTGCCAAACTCTCCGATAAGGAATCTCTTTTTTTTTTTTTTTTCCTTTACCCAACCTGGGTATAGTAAACCCTAACAAAACTAAGAAGTGCATCCACAAGTGTCCATGCAATGGAGCGGATATGGGGCAGAGTGATCATGGTGGCAGCGCTGAACCGACCTCCGTGTCCAAATATTCTACTGCTGTTCTGCGCCAACACGACTAGCATAAACAGCGTGGATTGGATTTGCGGTTGGGAACACTGTTTAGTAAACAAGTGTCTTGAGATGTTTGTGTTCTTCCTCTAACCAATTTGCAATGCAGTTTCATAAAAAAAAAAAAAAAAAAAAAAAAAACATTTTATTCAAATAAAAGTGCTTGTCTTTTAAAAATTAAGAAACAATCACATTCATCACTGTTGACCACGTGGCTTTGGCAGTGGAATTGGTGTGGGGTAGGTCAGTGTTGGGTACATGCACAGGAGACGAAAATCGGTTAAGTTTGAAGTAAAGCAACTGCCTATGGAGCTCTGCACCCGACTATGCAATGTGAAGATCTCATTAAAAAGTAGTTCAGACACCATAAAAATCGTCACCAAAGTGCGATTTATGCTGTATATGAGAGAAGAATGTATATATTTGCAACATTATAAAATATTTAAATAAAATATGCATTTTGAATGTAAAAAAAAAATTGATTAAAGTAGTCAGTATTTTTTAACAAAATTTAAGCGTATTTCCATTCTGGATGCTCGGAAAGCAGAATTTGCAAAAAAAAAAAAAAAAAAAAAAGTCTTTTTCAAGAAATATCGTCATAATATTTACTGTTATCGTGTGTAGTAAAATCATAGTAATTATGTATCATACCAATTATATAATTAACTTTATTTACGTCAGTTTCAGCCATAAATGTTTGTGACATGTGGACGCACATGAAAATAAATTTAAAAAATTGTTTCCTACATTATTATTACAATAATTATCTTACACACAAACATAGTAAGTAAACATTATGACGATAATCCAGGACGAAGATTTATTGCAAATTCTGCTTTCTGAAGCATCCGGAATTGAAATGTGCCTTAAATTTTGTTAAAAATACATACTATTTTACATGATTATTTATTTACATTTAAAAAGTATATTTTAGTAAAAAAATTTTATAATGTTGCAAAATGTACGCACTCTTCTTTCATCTACAGCATAAATCGCACTTTGGTGACAATTCGTATGGTGTCAGTACTACTTATTTTTATGAATTAATTACAACGTATAGTCTGGTGCAGTGCTCCATGCTCCAAGGTTGCTTTACTTCAACCTTAAGGCTCGGCCTCATACGCCATGTTAAATTATTGGTTCTAACTTATTTCAGTTGTATACCGACACTTATTAGGAAATTGCTATTATACAATCATGACAATATACATTACGCTGAAGTACAAACATAAATTCTGACAATTCGTTAAGTAGTCATGCCCCTATTTTTTCGATAATTATGAACAGATTAATGCCATTTTACAATCACCATAGCATATGTGGACGAGGTTTGATGACTAAATTTTAAAGGGACTGTCAATTGTGTTAATGCTATAGTAATAAATATTTGGTTATTTCACTGAAAAGGAAGTTATGGCATATAAATGAAAAATTCAACACGGTGGTTGACGCCGAGCCTTAAGGCTAATTCTAACCTGGCTAACACCTAAACGAGATTTATTATGGGAGTGTTCGACATATACGGAATTTCCGACGCTGGGTGCGCAGTGTTCCGAAAGGTAACTTATAATTACAATTTTGAGCTACGTGAATAAAAAAAGAGAAAAATCTTACTTAGTTACGAAGCTATTTGATTTATGATTATTACAATTATCCTCTTTTTTTTTACGACGTAGAAAGAGAATATCTTGTACCTTGCCGACCCTAGAGCTCACCCAAAGCCCCTGTCACACTGTCAAATGTTTCCGTCAAATTGCTTCCAATAAGTTTGGTCAAATAAACTTGGACAGATATGACATCATCGAAACGTCATAAACGCCGCAATTTTGGTGTGAAAAAGTTGGGTGGCTTCAGTTTCCATGAAACATTTGAAGATTGGACCGGTTCTAGAATTTCTTTGATGTTTGACGTTCTCAGCCAATCAGAATCGTCCACGACAAAAAAATGGACGTCAAGAAACTTTAAAATAACGAACAATTACCGGAAACTAAATAGGTAATGGAGTTAATTTCGTTATATAAAAGCTGTCTGGGCATGAATGCGATTTTTAATGAATATTGCACATAAGATTACGAACTCAGAGGCATTAAATTTCTTTGTGCAGGAAACTTCTTTGATAACTGAAATTGAAATTTAGTAAAGAAGCGAAAATAAATTACAACGTTCCTTACATTTCCTCTTGTAAAATAACTACACGGCAAAACAAACGCAATATCCCGCTATGAAAGTCATTCTTAAATCATAATTCAAATTAGATGCTCCCAGTAAAAAAAAATGACAGTGTGACACATTAAAAAATATATTCAAGATTATTTGATAAATTTTGTTGGAAGGAAAAATTTGATGGCCGATTTTCGTCTCCAAATTTTACTGTCAAATATAGTTGAAGGCAAAAATTTGACAGTGTGGCAGGGACTTTATGGCTAATAATTTATCTTTGCCAAACACGTAATTGAACTTCCCAACCTGCACTAAATGTGCCTTTAAATCAGTCTATGTCTTTAAACTATGGTCCAGACAGTCGCGATCCAGCTATGGGCCGGTTGCACCAACATCGCCTCCGATCCGAGATCGAATGATCCTAGTTCCGAACCAAAATCCAGTTTGATATTGGTTCCAATGTAAAAGTGTTGCACCAACGAAATTTCGTGATTCTGGATCTTCGATTCGTCGATCTTAGTTCCAAAGTGAGAGATCGATGTTAAGTATGATACAAATCTTGCTATTGGTTCGTAATATATGACGTCAACAAAGTAGGCGTATTTTTTTCATAATAGATAGAACTAGATGTGAGATTTTTTTTTTATCTGTTTTAAGTGAATTTATTGTTGTACGAATTTTACTGAATAATATTCAAGTACGTATAATCAGTCCGTGCAAATTCAGCCAAACAAATGCATTCGACGCGGGCTGGGTAGCGAAAAGCGAAGTGTTTTCGCCGTGAAAGTTTTTTTTTTCCCCCAGCGCACGTCGTTCGCCGAAAGTAAAAGTTTTTGAGGTAGGCAACGCTGCAACACCGTGGCCATCCGCTCTCCGCACACAAAGGCCTGGGGCTGGGAACGGAGAGAGAGAGAGAGAGAGAGAGAGAGTGAAGTTCAGTGAACCTCGATGGCCGGGAAGTAAGTTAGTGGGTCACCGCGAGCGCGAAGGTGGCCCTGTACATTTTCTTCGTCTTTTTTTTTCTCCCTCCCCCCTCCTCGCCACCCTTCATCAACTCTCACCGCGCGGTCAGGCGAGGCGCGCGTGCGACAGAACCAGCTGTGGCGAACAACTTTCCCTGCTCCCTGCTGCGCGCGGTGGGGTTGGCCAGCCTGCCGACGCGCGACGCTGGCGCTCGCGGCGGCGGCAGAAAGCAACTCCTGGCCGGCCCGCTCGCCACACGAGTCGTTCAAACGCTAGTCCGGTGCGCCCGCCTGTCTGTTTGTAAGGTGTTGTGTTGGAGCGCTCGCGACGCGCCGACGTCTTTTGAATGAAAACTCGAACATTTCAAAGCACGCCGGTTGCTGTGTGAAAAACGTTGCGAGTAGGTTCGTGCCACGAGCCTGGCTACCGCGCGTCGGGTGCTCTACAGTTTGGTGATACCAAGAGATATAAACTTGAGTTCGGTTGGAAAATTTTTTTTTTTTTTTTTTTTTTCCGGTTGGTTCCCGCATTGAGTGCTTGTCGGTCACTTGGATGTTGGTGGATAAAACTTCGTCTTGTGTGAAGATGACGGTGAAGGACTTGCAGCAAGATGCGAATTGTGCGGCCGACATGGACCCGTGCCTATCGCAGGACACCAAAAATCTCCTCGGCAGAGTTCTTGCTGGTAAAAAAAAATATCACTTTAAATTAGCTTCTTTTCAAAGATTTAAAAATAATTAATTCGTTTAAGCAAATGGGCTTTGTTTCCCTCTTTTAAAAAAATCAAGCTGTACATATTTCTTAAAAGGGTCGCTAATTTGGTAAACATTTGACATAACCCTTTTTGCATGTTGCTCTGATTTGTGGATGCGTGGTGTACCCCATTTCAGTTGCGCAGTTTATTGTGTTGCATGCACTGTGAGCTGGCTGCGACCCGAGGGAATGCAACTGGGTTAAAGGCCACCTTTGTTTACTTGTGTGCATGTGTGGTGCTGGGCGCGTTTCTTGTTGACAGTAACGTGTGCATTTCACCACCTGCCCCCCTCCCCCTCCACATCCCCTGACACCTACTACACACTGAAAGTGTTTGACGTAATGCATGAGCCTAAATACGTGACTAAGTAGGTCTTGTGTACGCACAGTATTTGTCAATTGATGAAATGGGGACGTCATGTTTTTTGAATGCGCCAACACTGCAAAATTTGCTTTGTCGGTCACGGCGTTGTTTTGCATTCGTTTTTTTTTTTTTTTTGGCGTGCAAACGAAACAAGTGACTAACCCAGATACTTGAACCGATTGTGTTATGTCGCTTTTACAGTGTTGGTTAATGTTTTAATTTCGGAGTAGAGGATAGTGAGACATGCTTCGCTTTTTTGAATTGCTAGGACTTTGATCGGAGACAACCAGATTGACTGCACCAAAAAAGATAATTTTAAGTAATTTACATATCAGGTAATTCACATAAACGGCACGTTAGAAATTGTAGTGTAACGACTAGTACGATGAAACGCGTATCTTACCTGGCGATCGTTTATTTAAGAAATAATTACTTTTCCAGCTTGGTCATTAACACACGTTATGACTTTTGTGTGAGATTCGGGTTTAATTTTAGCCACGAAGGAAATGGCCGAGTACTGTCAGGGTAGTGTGTGTTGAGGGGCCTGAACGTCTCGTGAACGTGGCGAACAGCCTTTATAGCGGGAGTGGGGAAGAGCCGCCGACAGTTTTCACTTTCAGCGGGCGATGTTGGTACGAGCGCGCAGATGTGGGTCAGTGGTACCCGTGCGAGAGGCTAGGACATTGCACCGGCGGCCTGGCCTTCCTCAGTCTTGACTCTCCCTCTCTCTCTCTCTCTCTCGCTCTCCTCTGTCTCTTCGTCTCTTGGACGTCGCTGTCTCAGCGCCCACTTGATTAGATAATGTATCGTGGCGAGTGAGGAAAGCGGGTCACGGGAGTCGTGGTTTTTAGAGAAGGGGGAGGGGAGGGAGGCAGGCAGGCGCCGAGTTCGTTCACCTCTCGTGTGGCAACTGGGGCAAGATGGGACGCCACCCTCGGCGCAACAACATCCCATGTGCCACCCCCTTCCACCTTTGGCTCCTGTAACATCCTTCGTCTGCTGTGCACGTTATCAAGTACTCTCCCCGTCTGCGAGAACGAAAGGCAAATTTCACTTTCAGGCTGAGACTTTTACTTCTCCAGCAGCCCGAGACGCTTTCTTTCGGAGAGGAAAAGTGATCCGACCACACTGCAGGATGAAGGACTCGTCGATCCTACTCCAACCCCCCCCCCCTCTACTTCTTCTACACCCTCCTCTAACAAGGACCGCCCCATCTTGTGATCCTCCAGCCAGTGAAAAATAGAAATCTTCTTGGCATGAATGTTGGAGAAACGGGGCATCCTTGCTTTATAGTTGGAGATGGTGGTTTGTCGCAGGAAAAGTAGTCTGTTAGTCAACGTACTTTACACATGTCCGTCAGTTTTCTCTCCTTACTGGCCGTCATGCATGTATGAAGATACTTCCCCTTACCACTGGACCAATGACGATTCTGATACTATAAGGCAGAACGTTCGTGATTGGTCTGCAAACAACTTAGCCGAGTCAAAACCTTGTTCATCCAATCATGAAAGAAGAAACCAGTTAGTGTGTTATAGAAGATATGCTGGCTTAAAAATGTTTCGCGATTTTCCACCATCTCTACTTGTAGTCCGTTCACGGTTACCTCCAACATCATTGAAGCCCTGCTAAAGATCTACTTTTAAGATATTCCTCCTCCTCGTGCAAACAAAGCTTAACGCGCCGCATTCGCGCTCACTCAGTTTAATAATTTTCTGCATGCTAACTATTTCTTACGGGGAATTACCAACACACGTAATTTCTCCCTATATTTATTCATGGTAATCACAAAAGAAAAACGGTAAATTATATATAAAAATTTAGTTAAAAGCTCTGTTTTGCCAAACACGAAATATTTTAATGTTAACAAAAGTATAAAATGCCTGTTGTACTTGATATACATGGGGTGATTTTACAAAACATGTGAAGAAACCGCTAGACTATATCTTCCTCACGTGCCCTAAAATTCAGAGCAGCACCATCCAGAGGGTGGTGCTACTTAGTCAGCCAGGCAAGGTCTTTCCAAAATCGTTCCCAAAAAACTGCTTGCTAAATAGCGAACACCGTTTCATTGCAAGTGTCGATGACAGCTCACGGAAATTCCTCGCGCATCCTGGTAACGCGTTTTATGGTTCACGCTTTCCCCCCCCCCCCCACTACTTTCGCACGTAAACAAATAAGCTGTATCCGAATTCGCCTGAAGTACGTACTTGTGTGTACCTGTCCCAGGAAGTGACGTAAGTGCTATCCGATTCGTAAGCCAAGCCAAGTATGCAAGTTAACGAAGATGTATACTTCTCGCGTATTTATGTTTCGCCATTTTGAGTAGCAATTTGTGTGTTACAATTGATTTTCGACAATTATTGCAAGGTGCGCCTTAAAACAATACATTCGTATTAGACCTATGTTCATAACATACAAAAGCTATGGTAAAACAGGCAGTTACAATCACAAACAAGACAATAAATGTTAGGCTTATGTAAATCAAATTGAAATATTATTTAATCCCTGATTCAACCCTGCAACTCTCAAGAATTGAAAATCTTTTCTTCGGAAAACACATTTATTTTTAAAAAGTGATTAACTGGTTGTTGTCTGTCCGAAGTCAGCAAGCTAGGGGCCAAGGGTGATTATAAAGTATGCAAGGATGCGAGTACGCCAGTATATACTGGGATTCGGAACACGGCCTAAAAATAACATTTGCAAGACTAAACGACTTCGGAATTGTAGTTCGCCAGTCAAGTCAACAGTTCTCATCCCACGGGGTAAGGCATTTCACACATATGGTGTGCGATCGCCAAAACTGTTAGGAATTCCCTTGTTGGGAGCTCGTAGAAATGTGTGCGTGTCCAGAACTTATTCGTCAGATTACGGGATTAATATTTCCAACAGCAGGTGAGATCGTGGGGCAGTAATATAGCTTGAAACGGGCCGATTGCGGCACGTTTATGTTCTCCTGTGAAGATGTAGTAATCGCTTTCTATTCGCTGCATCTTCGTTTGCTCCTATACACTCGTGATACACCCGATGTGCTGGAAAATTTTCGTCGCCTGCTTCATCTGAGAACCTCGACTATAGAATGACGAAATTTGCAACACATCGTGACCACGTGTCAGTTTCCTAAGCGATTGACACAGACGTGAGAACACGTGTATTTATAGTCACATATCTGTAAGTGTAAACACATTGCGCAACTATCGAGTGCTGCTCATAAATTCGCCCGTAGGTATAGGCTGTTGACTATAAAGTGAGCCCTTTCGAAATTAACCTTAGAATAAAAGTCACTGCGCCTATCTGAATATATTTTAACGGGCGCAAAGAGTGAGATGCGCCCAGTAAAGTTGGTAACGATTGATGGGAAGTAGTTCCATATCTTAAAGTCTAATAATAAGTGTTAGGTAACTATTTTAGATACCGATAACTTAGATTATTTCTTTCGTCCCCCCCCCCCCCCATCGAAGTGTAAAAATTAGCAGATTTGTAAAATATTTACTTTTCTAATACTTTCAGAGTTTCACTTGACCGAGGCATGAATAAAGTTGTGAGGCCCATGACAATGTTAATCTAACACAAGACGGAAGAATACACACCGTGCATACAAGTAGATCTTAGGCAGGATCTGAATAGCCAATACCAACTTTCCTGGGAGCACGTTAGCCAGTGTGCCCGTTACAATGTGCGCAGCTTACCTTGCTGTGAGGTGTTTCACAGGTCCTGACAATGAGCAGCGTGTATGAACTAGGGAGGCCGCTCGAGCGGCGGCCATACTTAACCACGCACAGGATTATAGGGAATTAAATGCTAAATTCGGACAAAGATATCTCAGTCATTTTTTCAGACCTATTTTAAACTAAGGATTTCTTGCTGGAGATTGAACGCATCTAGATTTGTAAACCGGTCAAATTTTCATTTTTAAATTTTAAATGCACTTTTTGATTATTTACAAAATGTCACAATTTTATGAATAATAAAAAAGTGCATTTAAAATAAAATAAAAAATATTGAGCATATAATTCCATACACGCCTGTGCGTGGTGAAGTATGGCCTTAAGACGCCCGTCTACGTAGAGTTTTTTTCCGCATTCGAAGCCGAGAGGCGAGGGAGCGTTAAAGGCGACACTGCCACGCACATCAAGTCTCCCATCGCCTCTAAGCGCAAGGCTCTGAACTGGCGTGCAGTGTTCTCGTCGTGCTGCGTGTATCTATGGGACTTTCAGCGGCGACCCTATTATTTTATTGGTGGAAAGTGTGTATGGATCTGACACGTACATTTTGAGATACAGCGCTTTGAAAAAAGCCGTTTTTAGCCATTTTGGCGTGCTCTGAAATGATGTTTCTAGTTAACGCGATGTCTTGAAAACACTGACCAGCCCTCGTCTGAAATGTGTGTTCTCGTAGGTCAGTACACTGGACGCACGTTTAATAGTTTCGTAGTAGAACGTGTACTTCGAACACTCTGCAACGCACTTCAAGCGCCAGGTAGACGGGCGCCTTAAGGCGAGTCGCGGCCAGGGCTGGGTGCGTGGCGCCGTTGTTGCACGCACGAGGCCGTCTTCATGGCTGGTCGTTGCTCCCTCGGCAGTATGTGGGCCGCGCTCAACGGCTGTGTGCTAGTTTCCAAGCTGTTTACTCTCGCCAACCCCCCCCCCCCCCCCCTCACACAACTTCTTCGGTCTCATCCTCTTCCAGTCACCGTTCTACACTCTAGCCTGCACCCAACTGCAGTCCTTTTCAGTAGCACCGCCCGCTGCTCATAAAGGTTGCTTATTTTCTCTACCGGTTGTTCACTGTAAAATGAACACTTTTGAAAGCCCTGCTTAAGATCTATTTGCTAGCACGTTCTGTATTCCTCCGCCACATGTGAAATCAGCATTGCTGATCACTTTATTCATCCGCCGGTAAAGGGAAACTGTAAAATTATTATAAAAGTAAACAGTTAACAATTTTTTAATCCATACACTTTACGCTTCAAAAATTATTAAGAAAGAAAAGTAAATCGTTATAGAATTGACAAATGTTTACCGAACACTTTTAATTCAACGTTGAGACATGGAACTACGTACTCTTTCCCGTTACCAACTTTACCGGGCGCATATCACCCCGTGTGACCGTTAAAAATACACCCAGGTAGGTGCTGCTACGCCTAAAATTATAGATTTATCTGCGACTGAAAGGGTTACATTGAAGAGGAAAGTAGGAGGTCCTAGGCAAAGTTCCATACTCCTAGACATGCAGGACAAACTCTGACTACGAGGGCACGTGGCTCGCGGACTTGGGATGGGGCGAACATGGCCACGACTGGGGCGGGGCCATGGCTACCTCACGTGCTAACGTGAACTGATCCACAAAGGGACTGGCATGGACACCGAAAAAACCTCTCGACACAAACAGAACTGCACGATTGCGTGCAAGCGATTTACGAAGTAGAAAAATGCAGCCACTAGAACAGGGGATAGGTGAAGGGTAATCTATATTGAAAGCGTGTTTGAAACACCGGACGAGAAGTATTTGTTGGGAGGGACGTGCAAGGTGCCTTGATCAACCACAGAGGAGAAGCAGTCGCTTAATCCGCGGACTCCAGCCTCTTAACGCCAGCGACATTTCGGAACTCTGTTCTTGCCAGCCAGTAGGGGAACTCCCGCAACACGCGGTGGCCGAATCAGACACGAGGCCCGTTCCCAGAGCTTCAGGCAGCCAATCACGAGGAAGGACGCTCCCACACCAACGCAACTGCCAATCAGTGTCGTCTCTCAGTGCTTATCGACGCTGTGATATTACCTTTGCTGCAACTAGTAAGCTCGAACGTAAAATCCTACCAACCCTTTCATCGCCACATTGTTTTACCGTTTCCGGCGTTGCAGATTACGAAACATTTTGATGAGTGCTGTACTTGAACTGGCAATGGACTTGTTTCGTTATTACAACCAATAAGCTGTAGGCTTTGTGTTTTCGGTGGTCAGCGATGTGGACCAGTCATAACTAGAGACATGCAAAATTCGCGTTATTATTTGGCCTCAGGCTGAACGTCACTGTGATGTATATACCGGAGTCAGCGTCGTTTTTCCATTGGCTGCAGCATAGATGCGAAGCCACGCCCTTTCTGTCTGCACTGCACGTGATTGGGGCACACGATTGTGAAGGGTTAATTTATTGGCGCAGGGTTACCCAGGGCGTGTCAATTAAAGTATGGTCCAATGACAAACGCGTTGCAAAGGTAAAAGGGTTTGAAGTTAAATGTGTCCTCAAATAATAACTCGAATTTTGCACGTCTCTAGTCATAACGTACAATAGTAACGCGGTTTAAAAATCAGTTACCCACAGGAAATATCGTTGGGCATTTAGCCTCTCAGAGTACAGTACCGATCAAATATAACCTTTATGTGCAACATGTCGACAATTTGCACTGGGCATGAAAGAGTTTTAAAAAAATTTCGGCTGACTAGTTTGGGGAAGATATTGGTAGGTAAAGGCTGTTCACGATAAAGTGATCCCTTTTGAAATTAACCTTAGAAAAAAGTCACCGACCCTACCTGCATACATTTTAAATGGCGCTCTGAGTGATATGAGCACAGTAAAGTTGGTAAGGATGGGTGCAAAGTAGTTCCGTATCTTAACGTCGAATATTAAGTGTTAGGTAACCATTTCTGATCATTTGGATTATTTCTTTCTCTTTCTGGGGTTTTTTTTTTTTTTTTTTTTTTATCGAAATGTAAGAATGACCAAATTTGTAAAAGATTTACTTTTCTAATAATTTTACACTTTGACTTGACCGACGCATTTATAAAGTGACGAGGCCCATGACAATGTTAATCTTTCATTAGGTGGAAGTATAAATTACGTGCATACAATTAGGTCTTGAGCAGGGTTTTCAAAAATGCTCATTTTATCGTGAACAAACTATATTATTTTACATCTTGGCATTAGTGCCGGATTCAGAATAGAAATGTTGCTGGGTGATGGGCGGGGGGGGGGGGGGAGGGTGAGTTTTCCACAGGGTACATTGAAATGTAACTGCTATGTGAATGTTTTAAAAGTGTAATCAAATAATATCAAATTTTTTTTCAAAATGCTGATTTTACTTGCTTAATTTAGACATTGTATTTTTTTTAAATAAAATTATGATGAGGCAATGCCCCCTCCCATGCCGCGAACTGGAAGTATAGAAAAGGGGGGGGGGGGGCTCTTTCTCCCTACAAAAAAAAAGAAAACTCCTGATTCCAGACTAAAAAACGTGGATGTGGTAAGTGCAAGCGATGAAATGCGAATGTCGCAATGAAAGGAGAGGTTGTTTCTTCGAAAAATCTCCGGGCGTGGTGTGAGTGTGCCCACGGTACTGTGACGTCACTCCATTAGCGGCGAAGTTAGCTCACCCTGCAGCGGCGTCGGTGTTTGGTAACCGAGCTCGTTTAACGAGTTGAGTGACGTATTGTTACGTCACGACCGGGCAAACCAGACCCCCAGCTGTTCTTCTTTAAAAAAATATATATATACTTCGCTCACTTGGCACATCGCTTTCGGTGACACGCGGATCTTTTGCAGACATTTCAATATTTTGTTGAGGTTGTCAGGTTTATTACCATGTAATTTGTCACCGGTATTTTGAATTGGTTACGTATTTCGTACTAAATTTGTTGAGTACTTGAAAGAAAATTTGTAATGACTGCTGCATTACAGCCATATTCCGTGTGATGCCAACGTTATTCAAAAAATATTTTCTCTGGATATGTGATGCACCTACGTTATTTCACATTTTCGACGAACGCAGACAAGCAATTTCTTTACAATGACAATTACAGGTGTTTAGCAATAATCAACACTCAGCTGTGTCATGTATCACATGTACCGTAAAAAAAGTTAAATTTTTAAACTTGGACTTAAAGTTATGGCTAAAAAAAAAAATTGATGAATTCAGGAGGACATTTCCTACGTGTAGAGATTACCACGTTCTATAACTGCCAGTCATTAAAAAATCCGTAGTCGATGCTTTCAATTATTAGGAGGAGTTATGAACATGTCACAGAGTAGGTTAGGCTATCTGCTTGTTGTAAAACTTCGAGAAATTATTTATACTTTATTGGCGAACGGCGTTACGAGACCTTGCTTGCTAGTGGCGCCATTTTGCTGGCGTGTACGTCTGGAGTTGCTGGAATAAGGGGCTGCTTCACCTCTGTATTCTTAACTACTCTGGGCTACAAGTGTACAGAAAATCCTTTCCCGTGAATATGGAGGGAGCGCGCCTATAGTCCATGCACCGTTACTTCCAACTTGCCTGAAGCCCTGCTGAAGTTCTGCTTTCAGGATTCCTCCGCCTCGGGCAAAGCAGAGCTTAGCTGAATCTAGAAACTTAACACCAAAGTGACAACGCGCCGCGTTCGTGCGCACTCAGATTAATAATTGACCAACAACTATTTCTTACTAGGTATTACCAACACAACTAGTTTATGTTCATCTTAATAATATTGATAATAAGTGAAGTATTATGATATATAGATATAACTTATAACCCGGCCTCGCTCGGGTGCGATTTACAAATATGGCGTTTTTTAGGTTTACAGCAAGTATATACACTAGATCCTTAGGTAACTAACATAGGATTTATACTGTGTTGTTCACAATGTCTTCCAAGTGAACCCCTAAAAGACAAAATTTGTTTCTGTAGGCCATCCTTAAAAGACAAACATATGCTGTCGCGGACTTTTTGTAGACCTTTTTTAAGATCTACAATCCTGTAGTACATTAATTTGGTGTATCACTTATGGTTTAGTCAGCGTAAGCCACGTAAGCGGCCGAAAAGCGGCTTTTTCCGACTTGGTTAGAAAACGTCAACATTACTCTATATACTTACATTGAATATTAATGTATTATATACCTAAACCTTCCTCTAGAAATCCTCTAAATGATGGTGAAAACCGCATCAAAATCTATGAAGTAGTTTAGAAACCTTAGCCGAATACGCAGACACATGCGGCCGGGCGACTTTCTGTTTTATGCCGTGTATAGGGAAACCCGAATTTCCTGAAAATATTCCCGCACATGCTAGATTTCAATACACTACGGACGTTCCGGCAGATTTCTATTCCCTATTGGCGGCGTGTCTTTCCGAGAAGACATTTTCCCACTTGACTGGCCAATCAGATTTAGCTAACTTCAATACTGCACGTCTGTCATTCGCGCGCAGACACATCTAAGACGCGTGACACGGTAACCATCCAATCACGAAAGTGAACCTGAGCAAAAATGTTCTGAAGTACAATAAGTCGTGAATTCTTTTTCGTGAAAATCGTGTGTCCCTAACTATGTATATAAGTAAAAGTTTAATTTAACCAAGAATAAGGTGCTTTTATGTTGACACATGTTAAAAATGTTAGTGATACGAGGCTTATTTATGAAACAAACACGCGCGTTATACCTGGGGTGATTCTTCAAAGGTTTGTCTCCCTAACCGTGAAGAAACCTCGAATAAGCTATAGATAAGAGACCTGAAAAAATTCGCTATTACAATGGCCTGCAGGCCAGACTCGACAGTCTTGTGTACAGATATGCCTATATCAACTGCACATTGGTTGTCTGCTGTCACAGTGGAAGGCGACAATTGGACACCGTTCTCCAGGAGTTTTCAAATACCCGGTGGATGAATGGCTTAACACATTGAACTCTGCACGCATTCACGTGCACTTAAGACAAATTAGCAGTGAGTCACCTATATCCACTGCTGCAAGAACACCGGTTCTGTTGGTGCTGTGTTAGAACTTACCATCGTCCTATTGGTCCATACCACACCGGGCACTACCCTGTTCATTACAGAGTTCATTATTGGCCGGTCATCAACCAATGGAGAGCCGAACTGATATTGACCCAAACCAATGTCCTTTACCGTATAAATGATTTACAATCAATCATGTCCCTTTGAGTTGCTATAAAAATTAATTATATCGTCAGCAATATCATTGTTACAGCGCTGTGGTGTTCTTGTGAGGTAATGTTAAACACAAACCGAACAAAGACTGCAATTCCATGTGAGTTTTGTTCTGAACAACAAATAAATTTTCATATTAGTTTGGCTCGAGTTAGACTCGAGCATAGTCCAGAAAATGTTAAGGTGTATAGACGCACGTGTTTTGAATCCTAACTTGTCCCAAAATGATTCCGCGAGTTGTTCAGGTCTCCAGCTGTAGTTGTCGAGTGTGGGTGGTGTGCGGGGAAGACGAGAGCGCGGGTAGAAAGTGTGGCGAATGGAAGAGTGCAAGTGTCGGGGTGCTGAAAGTGAAAACGGAAGCGAGGAACGAGCGCAGGCACCTGGAGAATACTTTCTCCGCGCTGGAGTAGGACAGGAAGACGTTGAACCGCGGGCGAGTGGCTAGCATACACCCCCGTGCAGCCTACACACACACCGCCGCCTGGGAAATTAACTTTCATTTGCGCAGTATTTCGTTTGTATATACATACGGATAGGAACATTTCGCGAGTTCATTTCAGGACAGGATAGACGTCAAACACGTGTACACTGAACTTGACTTTGGAATTCGATCGCATTTTATTAGACACGCCCTGGACGACAGTGAGCCAATAGCAGACTTGCAAGTAAACAAGTAGCCATACTCTCAGGTGTGAAGTAACACTGGCTACTCTGTGGGGCAGCAGCCAATGAACAAACTTCTGAGGCTCGAGTACACACTTGACTATGGTGTCTAGCCTACGGGTCATTGAACTCGCGAATTTTTCCTATCCCTATATATACATTGTAAAAAATTTCCTGGAAAACTTCCTCAACTGTAATGGAAGTTTTGAACCTATACACTGCATGGTAATAATACCACACATCAAGCTGCGGATATAGGAATGTTTAGCAGCGTTACTATACAAATTTGGGAAATTCCCTATACATTGGACTGTTTCCTGAGCAACTGTAGGAACGGTATAATGAATGTATAGGGGAAAACATTTCCATTCCTGCTTTCTCACTAAGCGTATACACTGGCATGATAAATTTCCGGATAATTTCTTAGAGTGTAGCCTTTTCCCCACTACTTAGCGTAGGACTGAGAGAAAATAGAACAAAATATTTGTTTGTATAGGGCTAAATATATATTTAGTTGCCCTAACAAAATATATCGTTGAACAAAAAAAATTCGAAAAACAACTAAATTACTTTTGTTCGTCTAACAAAATATTTTGAATAAACAAAATTTCTTTTGGGCCAAATGAAATTAGACTGTCAACTAAATATTTTGTTGAATCAACTGTGTGTGTGTGTGTGTGTGTGTGTGTGTGTGTGTGTGTGTATATATATATATATACATACATACATACATACATACATACATACATACATACATACATACACACACACGCATGTGTATAAAATGAAACCGTCTTCGCAGTTTTCTTTGCAGCGTTAAGTCAAAACCATATATGTCAGTGTTTTGGACTTTGGTATATTCGTATTTTGTAGTTTTTCGTTAAGTCCTAAAAGCCAAATGCTTGACTATAGGCTGTTCGCGGTAAAATTATCACTTTTGAAACCCTGCTTAAGCTCTCACTTGTATACACATTGTGTATTCCTCCGCCTCATGTAAAATTGTCATTGCCATGGGCCTCATCACTTTATTCATGCGTAGGTCAAATGAAACTGTAAAATTATTATTAAGAAATTAAATACTTTACAAATGTGCTCATTTTCATTCTTCAACGCATAAAAAAAAAAAAAAAAAAAAAAACAGAAAGCGAAAGAAATAATTCTAAGTTATCACAGATAGTTGCCAACACTTTTTATTCGACGTGAAGATATTGAACTACAATCCATCAATGTTACCAACTTTACTGGGCGAATGTTACTTAGTGCGCTCATTAAAATATATGCATGAAGGTGCAGTGACTTTTTTATAGTGTTAATTTCTTAAGTGCTCACTTTATCGTGAACAGCCTTTATCAAATATGTAATTGTAAGTTACTAAGTCGGGACACGCGACCGTTGAACTGAAACTGACAAGTTGGAGCAGACGGCCTCGGTAATCTTGGTTTGATGAAAACTTTTTCTCGAGGCGTGTACGCGGTCGGTCCGACGAGAGTGAGATCCGCGAGCTGCGTGACGTCACATCCCGCCCGGTTTCTTCACTGCACACGGTCGCCGTCGGTAACCTCAAAAAAGGCGGTCGGAGGCAATGCCCTAGCCTCGCGCGCGGTCGCCTCTGACCCGATTTCCCCCGCGCCTAGCCGGGCCCCGAGGGCCGACCGTGGCTGCGCCTGCGCGCGAGGCTAGCCAGTCGGTGCCAACGTCCTGGCCCTCCCCTCCTTTCCCCTCCTTACCTCCCCCCCCCCCCCCTCAATAGTCCATCGTCCCGCGCGCAATCTTGTCCCAGTTTGCAACATCAAGGTGAATGCCCGCCATCTAGCACAGCTACCCATATATAACCGACCGTACAGGCCAAGCTATTTTGCAGGCTAGTCTAAAGCTGAGGTATAGGCTGTTAACGATAAAGTGAGTAATTTTTAACGCCCTCCCAACCGGCATTAACAACTAACAAATATGTTTTATTGCAGCCGTAGACAGTAACTTTTTTAAGATTCTTGAAAGTATACAACGTATTTATTAGTCACATAACAATCCTGATGTTACAAAATGGCTTAAATAAAAATTATGAAGGGCCTTAAAAAGTGCTCACTTTACCGTGAACGGCCTATACAAAGTAATTTCCAGTCCACGCGGGCTCCCTGAATATATAGGTTGTTCACGGTAAAGTGGACACTTTTAGGCTCTAGGTACTTTTCCCTTTATTTCTAATACTTTGACCACCTTTTCAAATAAATATTGCCATGTAAGTAATAAACACCCTGTGTATATTCCACCGCACTCGGAAGTTAACGTGTAAGGCCGAAATAAAGTACATTAATTGACTGTTATTCCAAATGAGAGGGCTTTCAAAAGAGCTCACTTTACCGTGAATAACCTATACTGATATAACTGCTCGGAATTAGGAAATGGAACAGCGAGATCGGTCGTTATTTTTAACAGAGCAATCATTGAACTTCCTTGCAACACATTTTACAAACCCTGTACCGTGACAACGTATAATTTTGGCTATAAACTGTGCGCGGGCAAAGAGCGACAAGGAAGGGCTAAACATAAAAGAGATATGTTTTAACAAACATTAAAATGGATTGGAATTGTCACACTCATTTTATTGCGTATAAAGACATTAAGACGCAGATTACATAGCTGGGTCTGCATGTATGAAGTTACTACTCCATTTCACGGGGCCAATGAGGATTCTGATACTATAAGGCGGAACGTTCGTGATTGGCCCGCAACAACTTAGCCGAGTCAAAACCTTGTTTATCCAGTCGTGAAACAACAAACTAGTTACAATATTATAGAAGACAGGTTGGCTCAAAAAATTTTCGCGAATTTCCATCATCTCTAGCCATTTCATTTGGCATAATAGTCAATAAATATAATTTGTTTTACTAGTAGGCGTTAAATTCCGAGTGCGGTGGAATATACACAGGGTGTTTATTACTTACATGGCAATATTTATTTGAAAAGGTGGTCAAAGTATTAGAAATGGCTGAAAGGGAAAAGTAACTAGAGCCTAAAAGTGTTCATTTTACCGTGAACAACCTATACATTCGATGAGCCCGCGTGGACTGGAAATGACTTTGTATAGGCCGTTCACGGTAAAGTGAGCACTTTTTTAAGACCCTCCTAACAGGCATTAACGACTAATAAATATATCGTATTGCAGCCTCTGGTATTACATCTCGAAGGTGGTGAAATGCATACACTGTGTTTATTAGTCGCATTGCAATGTTTATATTAGAAAGCGGCAGGAAGGTGGAAATTGGATGAAATGAAAAATTTATAAGGGCCTTAAAAAACTGCTAATTTTACCGTGAACAGCCTTTACGAGGAAGTCCCCCCCCCCTCCCCCCCCCCCCCAAGATAGAATGGGAAAGCGGCGAAAGGGAAAACTACGATGGCCGCGCCGTCGCGGATGATGAAAGTGAAAAGGAAGAGCGAGGGGTGAAAGTCTGGCTTTGGTTTGGAAGTTCTTCAAGAAGCTGCGTGGTGGGGAGAGAGAGATAGAGACACACACACTTCTGGCGGGACTTGTGTTTTCCCTTTTTAAAAGTCGTCGCGTGCGTCGAGAGCGTATGGATCTCAGTTACGACCTCCTTGGCGGTGCAATCTCCGTGTTAACCCATTCTGACCCAGTGTACACGCCATTTGTTTACATCACGCACGTGTCGGTAATTTTTGGACTTTACTGCACACTGCGAAGCTCAATGACCGATGGTCTTACCTTTGGGTAAATGATTCGCAAACCGTCTTACTGGTCTAGTACAAAATTGGTTCATGTTACTGTATTCTAACACGTAGCGCACAGCTCATTGGCTGTGGCATCAAAACGAGTGTTGTGTCGACTTAAGTACAGCACGCATCATTAATATTTTTTAATGCAACGCCTGAACCAGTAGATTAAAGTGGGCCTGAAAAGGTTAAGTCACGGGTAGATTGTGGGCGGAGGCGATCCAGGGTACCACGATAATCCGAGTTAACCGGAGATTGTGGGGAAAAAATCAATAACAGACAACATACTTGTAAAAATTTAATTTACATTAAACAAAACACGTTTGAAACACACCTACATACCTATTACAAACACATGACCATGCCTACCAAATATGCCCCAGCAGATACCCACTCGATGTACAGTACAATACAGTACACAAATTAAAAAATAAAATAAACCCCGCCCGTAATTCTCGCAGAAAAATCTATTTTTATTTACTAAAATATTTACTTGCAAGTATAAGCCCTCCCTAATTATCGCGCAATGCTCCTTTATTATTTTCTAATTCGTTCCCCCAAAACGTCCCGGGTTATCCGCAGATAACCGAATCAAAGAAGGCCGATTTAATGAGGCTCTACTGTACTTTCGAAAGACCTACGTAGATTCGAATTTTTCTCATACACTTTTGTGTTCCTCCGCGGTTTTTAAAATTAGCATCGAAGTTAACACTTATTCATACGCAACCCAAGAGAATACCTGGAATAAGCACATACACTGCTTGCTGTGTATAAACCAAGGAACACAAACTTCAGTTGCTATAAACGTTAAGTCTTAAGAGTAGTTTCTATCAATTCGTCGCCAACCTAACTGGCAGTCTCTATGCCAGTATGTACTGCAGCAGGTATGTAGTTATGAGTAGAGATTTTTTTTTCTGAGGTTGATTTCAGAAGTGCTCACTTTATCGTGAACAACCTTTAGCCGCCTGACCCAGATGTAGGTGATCGCTCGGGCGCATGATCCTTCCCCCCCCCCCCCTTATCAAGAAGGGTCTGTGTGCCGGGGTCACAGAGCGAACGGGTCACTGACCGACGGCGCTCCATTTTCCAGCGAGGCTGCTCCGTCTCGAGGAAGGTCATACCTCGTGGGCACGCGCCTGTACTACGTCCTCCGGAGGCCACAGAACAGCACGCACTACAGCGGCAAATTTACTTTACTCCCAGTATCTTCACACATTTCGAATCAAACCTTTTGAAAAACTATCCCAAGTATTACGGGTTTTTGGTTTCTTCCTAGTACAGACATTGTACTCGTGTAAGGAATATAAAAGTACCTTGTTTTTAGTTGTATTGAAGTTGTATTTGTATTTTATATATAAATTAAATTATTTAATTTATAAATAATATGAATAAAAACAGTGAGAAAATAAGTGTGTTGGTAATGCCTACTAAGTAGTATTGTTTATGTGAGTGGCGGTGCGTTGTCCCTTTGGTGTAATTCCCTAGACTCGGTTAATCTTTGTTTGCACGTGGCGGTGTAATATCCCAGAGGTATAAGTTCAACAGGACTTCAGAACCTAGTGGCCGAAATTGTGAAACACAAAGTTTACAGCACATCGTTGTAGGAACATGAACAAATTAAACATGTATCTCCATTCAAGTTTATAATAAGCATGACGTATTAAGTACTTCTTTAGCTTAACTTACTCCACGCAATCTCTTGAGGTGACAACTCCAGAAGCTGGATACCGGGGATAGGTCCGTTTCGAGGTAATTTAATTCATACTTGATGCTGAATTTCGCGATCTACTGGTTTTCGAGCAATTAATACACATTTCCCAATCGCTCCCCTACGTGTAGGCTCTTATTTTAAATCGTGGACTGTAAGCATAATTTTCTTTGAAGCAGCCAGATTAATTTAACCCGTTCAGTCAGTGTGTCCACGAACGTGTACATGTTGCACGTGAAGAATATTTATGTCCAGTGCTGTAGGCAGTGAAGGATCAGTACCCAATGCATAGGGAGTCTTGGTATTGTGGCTGGCGAAAATTACCAAGCTCCTCGCTTGTGAGTGGCTGATGTTGACGTCATTGAACAAGCAGCGCGTTTTTTTTTCACTGCATGCAACAAGTGCACTAAACACAAGTACAGTCACATCAAAATACTACACTGATGCAACACTCAGACTCACAAATTAATGCGTGACCAAACGGGTTAGAAAAAACAGGTGAATATCGAGAAGGTTAAGGGAGCTCTGTGCTCTGTCAAGGAAATGTTAGGCAGGATCTACAACGACCCGTCACGTCCGTCCGTCAGCCAATCACGTGACCAACAGCCAATCAGAGATGGCCATTAATTCTATCCGTCCGTCCGTCAAAACCTTGGCAAGCTTTAACTTTCGACGGACGAACGGATGAAATTACAGCCTTCTAAACGTGCACGTTTTGTTACTCGTTCGTCCCGAGTTCTTCACAAGGCTGTGTAGTGTGTGCAGTATTTTGTTTTTGCTGTCTTTGGTATTCACATGTTTGTTTATGCGTAACTGTGAAATGAATATAAGTTACATTTTTTCCTGAAGATTAATTGATAATTACTATGGGTAGGAACATTTCGCAAATTCATTTCAGGACAAGATAGACGTCAAACATATGTACACTGAAGTTGACTTTGCAATTCGATCGCAGTTTATTAGACACGCTCTTAACGACTGAGCCAATAGTGGACTTGTAAGGAAACAAGTAATGATTGCCATACTGCCAGGTGTGGAGTAACACTTGCTACTTACTCTATGGGGCAGCAGCCAATGAACAGACATTTGAGGCTCGAGTATACAGATTACTATGCGGTCTAGCCCACAGGTCACTGAACTCGCGAATTTTTCCCATCCCTGATAATTACGTATGGAAACACGAGCTCCTTTTGTGTAATAGTAAAAATAATAATATTATGCTTTATATGTAGAGCTGCTGGTTATTCGCGGGAAAAGTTGACGGTTTGCTAGGATTCGATGTACTGTAAACATGTCCGACAGTTTTCTTTCCCATATTGGCTGGGCCAATGAGTATTCTGATACTATAAGGCAGAACGTTTGTGATTGGCGTGCAAACAACGGAGCCGAATCGGAACTTTGTTCATCTAATCACGAATGAATAAACTAAGAGTGTTATAGAAGATATGTTGGCTCAAAAAATTATCGCGGTTTTCCATCATCTCTATTTATATGCTATACATTTATTTATATCGATTAATTTCCTTTATGTACGTGTATGGTTGTTTTAGATACTTAGAGACACACTACCGAAGATTTTAATTTTTTGTGGATTTTTTTTTTCCTATTTGTAAACAGTTTTGTTTTTATTAGTTTGCAGCAGTGATCTTTCGACGGACGTACATACAAACTTTGGTTGTAAACCGCTCGGCTGGGAGACGGACGGACGGATGAGGGACGGACGCGACGGGCTGTTGTAAATCCTGCCTAAGTTTGCGCGGATCTGGAACGGGTTACATTGCTATGCAACTGGGCCGGCCTCAGACTTTTTTTTAACGGTCTGCCGTGTACATAAACCATTGTCACCTGCTGCTGTTTCTCTTGTTGGACTGCCTGTCGTCGTCAACTTCCCTAGAACTCGTGCGTGGATGGTGTCGGTCTGGTGGCACGTTGTCTGCACAGTGTCATAACTAGAGACCCGAGAATTTCGCGGGTTCATTTATAGACAAGTTGGAATTCACACACATGTACGTTCATGTTACTATTGTAATTGGTCGATGTGTTGTTTGACACCTCCTCGAGATAAATGAGCCTGTAATAAAACATGCAATAAATCGTGCGCCCAACCACCGCCTTTTTACTACCACGACAATCAACCAATAAATAGAGACCTGAACAATTCGCGAGATCAATGACCTGCAGGCTAGACTCTACAGTCTTATGTACACATATGTCGGTATCAACTGCACATTGATTGCCTGCTGCCACAGCGGAAGGCGACAATTGGACACCATTCTCCAGGAGCTGTCAAACACCGTGTGGACCAATGGCTCAAGTTATATAAACGAAAGTGTTTTGAATTCTAGTTTGTCCCAAAATGAACCCGCGAATTCTTCAGGTCTCTGCCAATAAACAGTGGATACCTGTATGAGAGTTTATAAGATTGTAAAGTCTAGCCTACAGGTTATTGAACTCGCGAATTTCTCGGGTCTTTAGTCATAAAGCAAAGACACAGAATAGATCAGCGCACAGAGACGAAACGGCGTGGCGTCTGATTGGCTACTGCGTGGCGTGAAAGGTCCTTTATTGGCTGCGCCGCCGACTGGCGAGTAGGTTTACCAGGCCCTGTTTGTCTTCTGTTTCCGTAATTATTGTGGGAAAGGGGAGCATTCAGTAATACGTAGTCGCAAGAATTATTTTTAAGGGATTGTTCTGGAAGAAATTTGTAAAGTGATACATACTGACGTTTTGCTTTCGTTGTATCATCAAAGGGGTTTCCGTTTGCTCTCACATGCGTGAATGTGTGTAACACCAACCTTTCATTTTTACCTCGTTAACGAAAAAAAAAATTATAACTCAATCGGGTCGATGTTCATTCTCAGATAAACCTCCCCATCGCAAAAATAAATATATATTTGTTAATCTCCTAATTGCATGGAATTATGTATATTTTTTCTCTGGCTTCAAGAGAATCATAAATTAGTAATAATATATTATAGTGTAATTGTGAAATTAATACAAATTAAATTGTAAATTACATCGGTGTTCAGCTGCTAGACGCTATATGGCGGCAAACTGGAGCGCCCAAGTTGTTGCGATGGCTGAATATCAAGGGCTGCGATTGCTCAGAGCATTTGCAGACAGCAGCACTAAGCTGTTCGCTACATTCAAGCAGCTGTCAGCTGTTTGTTCTCCGCTTCCTTTTAAGGGAAACTGTATTCCTCGTGATGTCTTCTACTCGCCCGAATTTCCACACTGCGCGCGTGTCGAGTTAAGTTTTGCCCAATCGCAGAAACAAGGCGAAACACTCGAGTGTCCGATGACTAACCTGATACGGACGGTGCCTGTTTTGGCTATGTGCTGTATGCGTGAGTGGGAACGGGGCTATAGGGTCGATGTTCACATGCTTGTAAGCTGTGCTGCCGATGTTATGACCACCATGTACGAATAGCGTACAGCCACGAAATATTTCTAGTTGTTGTTTCTCTATGATAACAAGGTATTTTAATTTAATTTTTTTTTATTTCCATGTTATTGTAAGATGTTGAACTAATGTGATTATCAAAGTGTGGATTGTCGTTCTCCTTTTGTTTCCTATAAAATTAAATAATGGCTTCAAGCCGGCCCTATGTGGTTGGTTATATTTCGTTTCCTCCACCTTTTCGGCATTTGACACTTTCTCAAACACCCTTTCAAAGACGGGCTCCTTAATTTTTATTGAGATTTGTTGACGCTGTACACGCATTAGATCTGAGTTCAGTCTCACTGTCAAATACTTGCTTTCTCCTCTTTCCCTGATGAGCATTTCATGCAAATGGATTACATTCAAATTACGTTAAAAATATATGTAGGGCCACTGATTTTTCGCGGAACAATCGAAGTAAAAAGTAGGCCCCAGTACTGTATATACACGTGGGGTGTTTCCATACTTCTATTGGCTACTGGTGTCGTTTCCGCATATTACCCAACCACTTCTGCAATGTACGTTCGTAATTCGTGCGCAAACACTTGACACGTACCTGAACGTGTTTCAGCCAATCAAAAAAGACTGGACGGCTCCCACAGTACTTTGAACTGTATCTTGTTTGGAGATATTTTCGCGAAATCTCACTGCCCCTAGTGATGTGTAAAGTTCATGTTATAATTTGGAGATGAATTTTTTTTATTTTTATCTCGGGTATCTTTGCACGGCGTTCGCCACTGGACCGTTTTTTTATTCTCGAGAAGCTTCGGAAAACTCTACGCTGGTGTATATAAACGTTACATATTTGTGTGACCCGAACATGTACAGTTTAGCCTCAAGAGGGCCAGTAGGAAATACGATATCAGCTGGAGTAAGTATATTAAGCAGTACGCCCGATAATAACTCAGATATTTTGCAAGACCTTGATAATAATTAGTGCATTCGCTTGTTGAAAAAAAAGGAGTAAAACGAAAAATCTCGTCATTGTACTTGAAAACTTCGCTCTAAAATCGTAACATTTAAAACTGCTCCACTTGAATCTGTAATATTATACTGATCAATCGCTGGTATTCCCTGATTAACCAGATATTTCCACTGATTCCTAGTGGACTGGATGTAAGTAAAATCTCAGTGCATTCCATTGATACGCCAGCAGCTGACAGACAGGTCAACAACTGAAGATTCAGGGAACTAAATTCTACTGATTGAAATCACTGATTCATATTCATGCGCACTCACTGTAATGATATTTTACATAAGAACTATTCCTTATAGGCCGTTCACGGTAACGTGAGCACTTTTTGAAGCTGTTTCATCAGACATAATAACCAATAAATACATTTCACTGTGGCCTCGGACTTTTGGTTTTGGGTCTGGTGAATGTATACACAGTGTTTATTTATTAAACACATAGCAGTGTTTACATTAACAAGAGGTAGAAGGATTTAAATTGGTTGAAAGAAAAAAGTTACTAGAGCTTCAAAAGTGCTCACTTTAACGTGAACAGCCTATACTAGGCATTATTACCAACACACCTGTTTTCTCACTGTTTTTTATGTTTACTCATTATAAATTAAATATTATAATTAGAGGTATTGAAATTTCGCGAAAAGATTTCAATACAAGTTGTATTTTAAAACACTGTTAGGACGTTTACCTACTGCAAAAATAAAATTCTGGTAAACTTTCTAAACTCTAATGGAAGTTCTTAACCTATACAGTGTATGGCAATAATACTACATGTTGGGCTGAGAATATGGGAATGTTTAGCTACTATACAAAGTTGGGAACTTCCCTACGTATTTGACTCTTTCCTGAGCAACTGTAGGAACGTTACCATACAAGTATTGGACAATAATTTACCATTCACGCTTTGTCACTGTGCGTATACACTGATGTGGTCAATTTACAAATAATTTCTTATAGTCTATGTTGATTGGTTGAATTACTTTTTGACACGTGTTAGCTGTCTGCACACGAATCACGTAAGGGCCGTGCCGATGTGTCCGAATTCTGATTGGCACTATCAAATATGAAAACTCCTTCTAAAGTACACGGCAACCAATGGAAATAGGCGAACTGCTGTTTGGTACTTATAATGTTAAAGTCTACCATGTATTCATATTTTTTTCGCCAAAAATCACTACCTCTAATTATAATTTATAGAGAAAATATAAATCAAATTTTAATTTAATTAAAAATAGGATACTTTTATGAACTTAAGAATAAAATACTTGTGATAGATTATATAAATTTAGGAAACAACCAAACACATTATAAATTGGGTGATTTCTCAAAAAAAAAAAGTGAACAAACAGCGAATAGACTATAGGCAAATCGTGGGACAGTATTGGGGCACGTGCAAATTATGAAAACAATCAACCTCATCATTAATGAAGGGTCGAATGCTTCCCCTACCACCCTCTCCTCCTTTTATTTCTCACCTCCACCACCAGTAGCGAGTTCATCATCCCCCACGGCACGCATGCGCGGATTGGGGGTTCACCCCGCCCGCCGCCGCCGCGGCGGCCCCCAGCGGTCATTACCCCCGCGACACCCTCCTTCCCCCTCTGTCCACCTGCGTCAGACGGCGCCCGGAACCCGACCACGCCGCACGCACGTCTATTAGTACTCGCGTCCGAATTTCCGCCCTCGTGGTTGGCCTGCCCGCTCGTCTCAGGCAAGGCGTCTGCTGTGCCGTGTCCAGGTATGCACTGTTTCTGCCCTTCACACGCACAGTGTGAATAGCTGACTTCCCGTGGAGCAGTCGGTCTGGGGCGCGGGAGGTTCTGGGTTTGAGTCCCAGGTAAGGTATGGCTGTTCGTTTAACACTTTGAGGTCGGCACACTTTTACCAACTTTAAAGTGAAGCTAGACGTTAGTCACCTATATCCATACCGCTGCAGGGACACCGTGTTCTATTGGTCCCTATTGTCACTTAACGCCGTTATACTGGTCACACCGACACCAGTCTTTCCGTATTGGCCAGCTTCCAACCAATGGAGTGCCGAGTTTACCATTTTCCAGCCAAATGTTCTTTCGTGTGTAAAATTATCTACATCCCATCGTGTTGATTTCCGTAACCATACAAAAAATTGTCGTTCAATTCGTTGTTGATGTTGTATTAGTTCCTATTTAAAATCTTTATCAAATAGGGAATTTATGTAAGTACACCCGGACCAGTTTTGTTTTCTATGTGGAATGAAATGTTCAAACAAGTTTTGCCCGAACTACACTCGAGTATAGTCCTCAAAGTGTTAAGTTAGGTCACAAGGTTGCCACAGGTCTGGAAAACAGGGAAATGTCAGGGAATTTGAAAACTGTCTGGGAATTTCAAACAAGTTAGCTAAATGACAGGGAATTCTGTGATATGGATGATATGTTTGGCGAACTGTCATTAATCATGCACCGCTGCCAGAATCATATAAAATTGTTGTAATGCTTTTGGACTAAATGATTAGGCATTTTTCTTGTAATCGATGTGGTGTAAAAGTGTGTTATAATGCAAAGGCGCCAATCCTTAAAGAAAAAAATTATATTAGAAAATGGTCAGAAAGATTTTTTTGTCTGGAAATCAGGGAAATGTCAGGGAATTTTCCAATTGAAAAGAATGTGGCAACCCTGGTAGAGCACCGAGTATTTCGCGGACTGATTTGTCAACAGGTTAGACTTGACAGTCCTCTGTACAATCGGGACACTATCGTTTGCTTATTGGTCTTTGCGATCAAGGGAGGCCTTTGTACAGGACTGTTCAATATTCATTCACACTACTGCTTGCTGCCTACTACTAGCTCAGAGTTAAACGGGGCGTGTCTAAACAACGGATGTTCACTCACAATGTAAGAATAAAATACCAAGTGTTTGAAGTCTACCTCTCGACAGCGAATGAATTCGCGAAATACTCGAGGCTCTAGTCATAAGTTAGTTTGTAAGCCAGCAGGGGTCCTTAATAAGCCATATATAGGGACGGGTGTTTCTCGCGAAATGATTTCAATACCAGTTGTACTCCAAAACACTTTTGTTCATATGCACTTTCGTGATTGGACGATTTTTAATGTCGCGCGCCTCAAGTGTCTGTCCTGCGAATCATGGACGTTCAGTGTCGGAGTACTTTATTACGATTGGCCCAGTCAAATTAAGAACATGTCTTCTCACGTAGACACGCGGCCAATAACCAAAGTAAGTTTTGGTTGTTGACGTAGGATATTGAAGTGTAGCAATACCGTAAGTATCTTCACGAAATACACCTGTCCCTAGCCCAATACAATACAATACAGTGTGAATATAACATGGTTCAATACAATACAATACTGTGAATAACAGGGTTGCTACAGGTCTGGAAAAGTCAGGGAAACTGATGACTGCTCCTGGAAATTTTAACCTAGAATCAACTTTAACCTAACAGATTTTCTCTGCAGCCAAAAAATTCTCATTAGTAGCCCAATAAATGTGTTGAAGAAATCTTGGTCACCAAAAAATACTCATGCTGTGAGAGTAAAATTGCCTTGCGAGTAAATAATTGTACTCTTTTGTGCTGTAGACTGTTTTCAGGAACAGTAAGTTGTGGATGTTTGATTCTAATAACATTTTATAAACCAGTGTTTTTTTTTTCAAGTGTATTCATAAAGAGGTTAAGAAAGCCGGGGAATTTAAATGTTGATTTCCTGTAGCAGCCGTAAATACGTACGCAAAGACAAAATGGCGTAGAGGTTCCTTCCATGCGGGAGTACACCCGTTCTCTGATTGGTTGTGGGTGGCTCTGGGGACGGCCCTTGCGTCTGGTTGGCTACTGCGCGATATACTGCGTGACAGAGCGGCGTTCGCGCAGTGTGGCGATTAACAAGAACTTTGCACACGAATATACGGGATTTTTAATTTTTATATTTGTGATTATGTTAATTTATATATTTGTGAGGAAGGTTCGGTAAAAAAAAAAAAAAAAAATCGTATTCCCTATCGCTGGGCGAAGACCGAAGGCGGATTACAGATAGGGTGTTGTTTGTCTGCGAAGTGTGGAGCATCACGTTTTAAAATTTTTCTTGTGTTCTGCACGTGGTTAATTCCCGCCAAAACAGAAAATATTATGCAACAATCGGGAATATTGGTTCTTTTTTTTTTTAATTAATTGTTTCCCTTGTTTTTTTTCTACTTACGAAATATTAAAATCGAGATTTAAATTAAGATAGGCCAATGCAGTGTGTTGTGTTGGTTAAATCACGCAGTCATTTTAGAAATTGCTGTGGCTTTATCAACAACATAACAAACGAGGAAAAGGAAGGGGTTGTTGGTTACGACGTTTTAAATTCCAGTGAGAGTAACATCTTTACACACGTGAGGATAAACAACTTTACTGTACGTGTTCTGTTCGACATTGCGAAAACTTGCAAAAAAAAATATATATAACAATTTGGTAAAGACGTTGCAAATGGTTTTGTAAGTAACTTAGTTGTTCTCGCGATGTTGATCGTTTGACTACATCTTGCGCGATGTTGATCGTTTGACTACATCTTGCGCGATGTTGATCGTTTGACTACATCTTGCGCGATGTTGATCGTTTGACTACATCTTGCCCGATGTTGATCGTTTGACTACATCTTGCGCGATGTTGATCGTTTGACTACATCTTGCGCGATGTTGATCGTTTGACTACATCTTGCGCGATGTTGATCGTTTGACTACATCTTGTCTGGTTTTGTGCATTACTGCTTATTTCTCAAAACACATTGGAGAAAAAAAAAATAATTGCGCCTATTCCGCCTTGCATGAATTCACGTAAATTATCCATCGCAACGAATTACGAACCACAATAACCAAAATTTCCATCCAGAATCGGCGCAAACATGTTCATAGTTTACTTGGTATTGTAGGCTACTCACGGTTAAGTGAGGCCCTCCCAGCAGAGTAAATAATGAATAAGTTATATTTTATAGTGGCCTTTGACGTAGAGTTTTACGAGTTATACCATATATCCACAGTGTTTATCAGTGACATGGCAGTTTTTATTTGAACAATTCACGAAAGGACACGAATAATCTCGACGGAACTTTTAAGCCTGGCCTTGAAAAGTTCTCACTTTACCGTGAACCGCGTATAAAAATATAAATTCGCCAAAGGAAGGCAGGGATGAGAAAAACAGGCGCTCTGTTTGAACTTCAAAACAACAGGCCTGATTTAAAAAAAAAGATATATATTTTTCTTTTTTTCCGTAATTTAATGTAAGCTAGGCTACTAACTTCCTACAACATTACAAGAGAGACGAAGGACCGAATATTTTGCTAGATGCTATGGAAAGAAGTGCAAACGTTTTACTGTAATTGCCGATGCATGAACAAAGTGATGAGGCCCATGGCAATGTTAATCTCACATTAGGCGGAAGAATACACAACGTGCATACGCGTATATCTTAAGCGGGGCTTTCAAAAGTGCTCATTTTACCGCGAACAGCCTATAATAACGAAGATAGGCAAGCAGAGGGAGTTGGTTGGTTGGGCTGCTTCGCACCGAGGTGTCACGGGGGGGCCTCTAGGCTGACTTTCGCCTGCTCGGCCGCTTGTTGCGCAAGGCCGCAGCCACCTCCGTCGCCCTAGATAGCCGCCGGGGTTCGCTGACCGCGCCACCCTGACACGGTGCCTCGGCCCCTGCCTCTCCCCCCCCCCCCTACATTTCACATCCAATGGGTTAGGAAATAACTCTCCTTCCCCCTCCCTCTTCTTCATCGTCGCACTTACCGAGACTGTGTCAGTGGTTTATAAAACTGTCGGACTATAACGCTCTGACGCCCATGTGCTTTTACACCACAGGAAAGTGTTTTTTTTTTTCTCTCTCGTTACAACTGCGCACACATTAACGTATTGCTGCTAGGGGTAGTGAAATTTCGCTAAAATAATTCAAGACAAGTTGTATTTTAAAACACTGTAGGATGGTTTGCGTATATCGATTGGCTGAATCAATTTTCAACACGTGTTATGCATACGAGCCACGTAGGAGCTGTGCCGATGCTGGCGAATTCTGAGTGGCCGGTCAGATATAAAAACGCCTTCTCGAGCAGACAGCAACCAACGGCAATATACAAACTGCTGCCGAGTACTCGTATTTCCTCGCGAAAAATCACCAGCTCTACTTATAGGCTATTCAAGGTGAAGTGAGCACTATTTAATGGCCCCCCCAAAGCAGGCATAGTAACCTAAAAATTATGTTTTGTCGTGGCCTCAGATTTTAACATACGAGAGCTATGTTTATTACTCATGTGGCAATTTTTTTGTAACAGTCAGCGAATTAATACAAGTAAGCAAGGACAGGAAAATTTCGCGAATTCATTTTACGGCGAGTTGAACTTAAAACACTCGTTTTTCTGTCTGAGAAGCTCAGTGTCCAATCATATTCCTATTGGGTAACTGATTTAGGCTGTTCACGGTAAAGTGAGCACTTTTTAAGGCCCTTTCGAATGTTTCCTTTCATCCAATTTCCATCTTCCTGCTGCTTTTTAATATCAACATTGCAATATGACCAATAAACACACCGAATACATTTCACCACCCTCAATATTTAATGCCTGAGGCTGCAATATGATATATTTATGAGTGGTTAGTGGCTGTTGGGAGGGTCTTGAGAAGTGCTCACTTTACCGTGAGCCGCCTATACCTAAACCGCGCCACGTATTGACTGGTCCATATCGCTGATGACAGTACACTAAGGCTACAGCTTATTTTGTTGTGATAGCTTGAGAGTGGGATGGACTCCCACGTCCAAGGTCAAGAAGCGAGTGAGCGATACGGGCGACACTAACACGCTCGCCTAGTGCCTCATCGCTCCTACGCGCAAGGCGTGCAGTGTTTCCGGCGTAACGCTCTACTGTGTATGAAAGCCCACAGATTGAACTGCGTCCGTATCTGTGTACTTTTCTCTTGCCGCTTAAGGAAACTGAATAGGCAAGTTTTAAAAATGCTATATTTTGCAATGTTCGTGATTTTTCTCTCTAAGAGAACATCTAAGGGGAATGGTGCACGAAAGCCATGTGTTTACCTTAATTTTTGTCAAAAGTAGTTTTACAGAGAATTTTTCAAAAATTTTTGGCACTACAAGACATAAAGAATAATTTCGAACACATTCTTACATTGACAGATATTCACTATCATTACTACACTGTTGGAAGATAAGAAAGAATGTCATATTTCTCAACTTCCATCTGTGCTCGCAGAAATAATAACGGCAGTGAATATTTAACAATGCAAGAAGTTGTTAACATTTGATATTTACGTTTTGTAGTGCCAAGAACGTGCATCATTCCTCTTAGTATGACAAAATAAAAATAAAATAATAAATAGGGCCGTTGATGATAGTGTTGTTTTTTTCTTACAAAAATTCGTATTTGCAGAACATTTATTTACGGAGATACGCGTATTCGCGCAAACAACTATTTCACAAAAAAATGCGGGGTTTCATCCCACTCTTAAAAGTGCGCATCTCGCGTGCGCGGTGGTGTCGGGGGGAGGCATCAAAACTTGATGGAGCGCGCGCGAGAGTAAAAGTTGTTGGTTGGGGTGTGCGCGGGCATGCGCGTGTGTTCTATCAGTGGAACCCGCTGAAGGTGAGCCAGCAGCCGGCTCAAGGCCCTGGTACTCACTTTTGATGGCGTCCTACTTTCCTCCGCGCCCGGTCAACGACCGCCGCTGCTGTTACTTGCAGCCGTCGCCGCAGCGCCGCGCTGCTAGTCTCGCCTCTCCCCCCCCCCCCCCTTCAATCCGTGACGCAACCGGGAATACTCTGACGTCACTCCCTTCACGGTGGGAAAACTCGTATACGTTGTTCATGGTAAAGTGAGCACTTTTTGAAACCCTCTTATTTGGAGAATATTACCGATATTTTGCACAAATACGGTTTAAAACCTCGTTTTTAAGGGCTCATACCTCCCTTAATATTCGGTTTAGGTACAAAGTGTCACATATGTTTTCCTTTTACTTTTTCATGACGAATCACCTCCCGAAGTTTGTCAGTCTTATTGAGTATATATATATATATATATATATATATATATATATATATATATATATATATATATATAATTGTAGCCTCAAACGTTAACTTTCGAGTCCGGTGAAATATATGCACTGTGTTTATTACTTACATGGCGCGGCAGTGTTTATTTTAAAAGTTGGTGGAAGGATAAGCATGGTTGACAGGGAAGATAATAATTAGGACCTCAATAGTGTTTACTTTACCGCGTACAGCCTACAAGCTCCTTTACAATCAACCTTAAAATAAAAAAATATGAAAAGCCTCTGCCACTGCCTGCGACCAGTTAAGTTGGTTAACAATTGAGGTCAAGTTGAAAGTAGCTCCGTGCTTTAACGTTAAATTAGCAGTGTTTTGTAGACGTTTGCGAACTGTGTAATTATTTATGTTCATTTAAAAAACTTTGTGCGTGTCATCCGTTGTTACGTTAACTGAGCTTACTAAGGCGTAGGTAGCGCTCGGACGCTCATCTAAGGTCGAACTCATAATTTTTTTTTTTATACGGGCTTAAAATGTTTAATGTACGTGTAGACAAAAACAAATCTTTAGTTGCGTCAACTAAATCTTTCAGTTCGGGGCCACCAAATGAGAACAGCAAAATAATTTGGTTTCAGTACCAAAATGTTTCATTGCCGCAATTAAAACAAATAATTTGGTTGCACCAAACAAAAGCGCAGCGTCATCGTCCGGGGATTGAACTTGGGTTCGCCTTCGCGGGAGGCGAGCAGTCTTAAGCCAAGCTTTGTACGCAATCTTTGGGGGGAACAAGAGGCGGGGAGGGAGGGGGGTGTGTCTAGTCTCGAAATGTCTGTGGCCGGAGCTGGCGCTAGAGACGGTAGGACGTAGGGCGTGGCTGGCGACCACTTACGTAAGGGTTGTGTGTGGGGGCGGGTTGTGTGTGTGTGTGTTCGTGGAGAGGGAGGGGGTAGGAGACATCGCTGCAGACAACGTGACGAGGCGAGGGTCACGTGGTACGCCGCGCGAGACATTCGCCTCCACGTGAGACGCCGGGACACGTCCTGTCTCCCCCAGATGTCCCCAGGGAGGGATGGACCTCGCCGCCACCCCCTTCACCCAACGTCTGCACCGCGACTGCAGCTTATAGGCTGTTCACGGTAAAGTGAGCTCTTTTTAAAGCCCTTATAAAATTTTCTTTTCATCCAATTTCCATCTTTCTGCTGCTTTTTAATATAAACATTGCAATGCGACCAATAAACACAGTGTATATATTTCACCGCCATCAAAATTTAATGCCTGAGGGTGCAATAAGATATATTTATTAGCAGTTAATGCCAATTGGTAGGGCCTTAAAAAGTGCTCACTTTATCGTGAACAGCCTATAGCTCGTCTGTTCCCACGCCCTGTCGTGGTTCAGTTGAGATTTGGGCGCCTCTTAAGTTTGAAGTAAAGCGACTACCCATGCACCTGACTATGCAACGTGAGGAACTCGTAAAAAAAAGGTAGTTCAGACACTATAAAAATTGTCAGAAAAGTGCGATTTATGTTGTATATTAAATATGAATGTATATATTTTGCAACATTGTAAAATATTTTACCAAACTATACTTTTTCAATGTAAAAAAAAAGTGGAATAAAATATTAAAAGTTTATTTCAAGGCAAAAAAATAATTTGTTTACTTTATTAACATACGTAAATTCATATATTTACTCTTCACATTATATACTTTTGCCATTTATTAAATTTAATACGAGATTTGTTTAATATACCGAGATTAAAATCGCACTACAATAAAGTAACGCACTTTCCACATAACATCTGTTAGATTCTCGGCAAAATGGCTGCTTGACTTTGACTTTACATTCCAACTTTCGGAAATCGTAAAGTCAAGAGTGCTTGACTTTACCTCTGACAGTTCCATTGTGTCAAGCTCCATAAGAAGTAACACGTCGGAAAGTAAACGTTAAGTCATATGGTAAAGTCAAATGTCAAAAGTTTCCAGTTGTGCAAGGGCCTTGAGTGTATATTTAGAGAGGCGAAGGCGGGCGGGCGGGCGGGTGGAGTACGGCTTCACACAGCAGGCATGTTATTGGAAGTGTCGCCGGCTATTTTCGTCACCTCACATGCCAACATAGGTGATGACCTCACCTCCCCCCCCCCCCCCAAAAAAAAAACTCTTCGTCGTAGCTGCCAATGAGCAAAAAGCTGCTAAATACGTGAGCATAGAAATATAGTTCATTGAACCTCGATCATCTACCGTACCTAATAATTAAGTTAGTGTATTTTTTTTTACTAACGTGCTGATACTGTGTGAAAATGCCTTCGGCATTTTTTATTGCATTTTTGTTTGTTTCCCTTTGTTCCAGGTGAGTATTGGTCCGTTTCGTACGCGGACGAGACGAGTGACTTGGCGGTTGTGAGTAAAGGACTTTATTTTTTTACTGCACGGAATCATTGCTGGTGATTTTCTCTCGATGTTGACATTCTGAAGATCATGGTTGCCAACATAGCGCGACAGTCTAGGGGGTGTAAAAACGCGCTCCATCTGTCTCGTAATTACTTTGGTCAGCAAGAAAGATCAGCCGAGCTAAAAAAAAACCGTTTTAAACAATTCGAAATCTAAGGGTAGCAGTATGAAATTTTCACAAAACAATTTCCAATTTTTATTTCACTTACGCTGTTCCTTGATTTATCTTTCTGGGAGAGCTTGGCTAGTAACGGACAAAATAAAATAAACATTTTATTAAACCTTCACAAAGTTACAAAATTTATTTATTCTTTCATGCGCAACACGAGGTCATATGCTTTGCAGACAAATTCGATATAATTCATTCAGGATTACTTCACACTTTTATGAAGACCTGCTAAAGTTCTACTTCCAGGATATTCCTCCGCCTCGTGCAAACTAAGCTTAAATAAATCAAGAAAATTACACCAGAGAGGGACAACGCACCGAATTCTTGAGCACTAAGTTGTAAAAATATTTTGCATGAGAACTATTTCTTACTAGGCGCTACCAACACGCCTGCTTTCTCGCCGTTTTTATTCACATGTATTATAAATTATATATTATAATTAATAATTGAGGTATTGGTGGAACTTCAATTTAATGAAAAATAAATTCTTTCTTTATTAATAGAGGTATAAAACGCCTGTTATAGATTAAGTATATAGGAAACAACCAAACACGTCATACTGGGGTGATTTTTCAAAGGTTTGATACAAAAAGTTTAAAGAAACAGTGGATAAGCTATAGGTACCTATAAACAAAAAGGCGTGAGTTTGGCATTTTGGAGTGAGTAAATGAGCGTGTGAAGAGATTTGGGCGGCTAGCGAGGTCTGGAGAGCCGATGTGGCTGATCGATGTGACTACGGAGCAGCGCCCGGAATGCAAGGGCGGGATAAACGGGAGATCCCAGAGAAAACCTGCCGACCAGCGGCGTCGTCCGGCACGACTCCCACCCGCAAAAAATCCTAACGGTGGGGGGAGAATGGGGGAGGCGACCCCGACGAGAATCGAACCCGGTTCGCCTATTACTAGGGAGACCCGAATTTCGCGGGGGGGGAAGAAATGTCACGACCAGTTGTATTTCATAACACTATTGCTCAGGTCCACTTTCTTCATTGGATGATGTAGGTGTTACGCGTCTTAGGTGTATGCCCGCGAATCACAGACGTGCAGTATCGGGGTCCACGTATTTCTGATTGGCCAGTCAAGTAAGAAAATCTCTTCTCGCTAAAAACAGGTCGCCAGTAAGTAGAGGCACCTGTTTTTCGCGAAAAGGTTTCAGGACAAGTTGTGTTCCAATGCACTTTAGTTCAGAACCACTTTCGCGATTGGATCGTTTGAAGTGTTTTGCGTCTTATCTGTCTGCCTGCGAATACCGGGCGAGCAGTATCGGAGAAACTTAACTCTGATTGGCTCACTCATGTAACAGACTGTCTTCGCACAAAAACAAGCGACCGATAGCCAAATAAACACTGCAAGTGTGCACATAGGATACTGAAGTTTAACCTCCACGTAAATCTTTTCGAGAATTACTGTTGGCTAGAGAACTGAAGAATTCGCGGATTCATTTTGGGACAATCTAGAATTCAAAACATTTGCGTTTATATAACTTGAGCCATTGGTCCACACGGTGTTTGGCAGCTCCTGGAGAACGGTGTCCAATTGTCACCATCCACTGTGGCAGCAGATAACCAATGTCCCGTTGATACCGACATATGTGTACATAAGACTGTAGAGTCTAGCCTGCAGGTCACTGAACTCGCGAATTTTTCAGGTCTCTACAGGTGGCCCTACCAATAAGCAAAAGAAAACCTGTTGTTTGCCCGTAGGTAGGGATGGGAAAATTTCGCGAGTTCAATGACCAGTAGGCTAGACTCCACAATCCTGTGTATACTCAACCCTCAGTTGTTAGATTACTGGCTGCTGCCTCAGAGAGTAGACAGTGTTACTGCACATCTGGCAGTATGGGATTCACTACTTGTTTCCTTACAAGTCCGCTATTGGCTCAGAGTCGTCCAGGGCGTGTCTAATAAACTACGATACAACTGCAAACTCAACACCAGTGTACACGTGTTTTATGTCTACCTTGTCCTGAAATGAACTCGCGAAATGTTCCTATCCCTATGTATAGAGTTGAAATCTTTTCGCGAACTGCAGGTGTGCCTAGATGTACGACGTGAGGGCCAAGGTGTGTCGACCTGGCCAGTGCGAGTCAGTGTGCCAGCCCCTCCCCCCCCCCCCCTTCCACCAGTGACGGGCACAAGTGGCCGACGAAGCACGTGCCGCGCGCAGACGAGAGGGTGTGCTGCCGCCCTCGTGGCCGCTCCACGTGACGTGTCGTCTAGGTAGGGGTTGCGCGCGCACACCCTCCCCCCGCGTGACGGGGTCCACGACGGCTCGCAGACGACCAGTCTGCTCGTGGACCCCGCTCGACGTTGTCTCCCGCGATGATGCACCTCTACGGAGTGTCGTCCTGCCCTTGGCTGCCGCGATACGCTCCAGGTCTGTCCGTCGGACACTCCGTGCGCCCGTTCTACACAGCATAGACTGAAGATGAGGTAGACCGCTTAGACCTAGTCCACAATAGCTAGCGATGGGAACATTTAGCGAGTTCATTTCAGGACAAGGCAGACGTCAAACACGTGTACACTGATGTTGAGTTTGCAATTGGATCGTAGTTTATTAGACACGACCTGGACGACTCTGAGCCAATAGCGGACTTGTAAGGAAACAAGTAGCGAATCCCATACTGCCAGGTGTGCAGTAACACTGTCTACTGTCTGAGGCAGCAGCCAATGATCTAACTACTGAGGGTTGAGTATACACATGATTGTGGAGTCTAGCCTACGGGTCATTGAACTCGTGAAATGTTCGTATCCCTAACAATAGCTGGTCCGCAGTTGAATGGCCCGCGGACCTACTTCGTCCGGAGACGCATGTCGCAACGGGTGTATCTACAATAACGATGTCCGAAGCTAAGCTTTCCAACACTGGCACCAGAGTGCACCCTAATCGGCGTGTCAGTAAATTGTTTGCTATTACTCATAAATATTGATATGTCTAGCTTTTTTAATTTCAGTTACTCGAATGAGTACGTCTCGTTTTTGCTTTATTTTAACTTTATTTGGATATTGTTATTTTTTTCTTGTCAGTAAATTTTTGGTATTTTTGCTTTTTAAAGTTTGGTTTTTGCGGTTACGAGATTGAAGGCTATTGCTTTGAACAAATATCGAGTTTAAATAATAATAACTAACACAGCCGCAATTTACTTTTACCGTTTGCGCGCGGTAAAGTGTAAACAAAAACAATTTCGAACCCGTCCGTGGACCACGGTCCGCGGACGAAAGTTGAAGTTGGCGAATGATCTTGGGACATTAGGACGGCGAGCTATGACGTCAGAGGGCCACGTGCACCAATCAGCAGTTAGGCCATCCGCGGACCAGTTATTGTGGACTAGGCATTATTCGTTCTTCTGCGCATGTCCCAACATTGACCTACCCCATCCATGCACAACCGTCGAAGTCAAGTGGTCAGTGTTTGTTTACATCTAATTTTTTTTTTTTTTTTTTAACGACGAGCTCTATTATATGAGTAAAATACTTATACAGGCTGTTCACGGTAAAATGAGCACTTTTGAAAGCCCTGCTTATAATCTATGTGCACGCACGTTATGTGTTCTTCGCCCTATGTAAACTTCTCATTGCCATGGACCTCATCACGTCGGTAAAGTGAAAATGTGAAATTATTAGAAAAATAAATATTGTACCAATCTGCTCATTTTTACACTTCGATGCACTAAAGAAATAACGGATAGCGAAAGACATAATTTAAGTTATCACAGATTGTTGCTTAATACTTTTTATTCGACGTTAATGTACGGAACTACTTTCCATCCATCTTTATCAATTTTACTGGGTGGTGACTTAGTGCGCCTATTAAAATATATGCGTGCAGGGGCAGTGCCTTTTTTTATAAAGTTTATTTCATAAGTGCTCACTTTATAGTGAACAGCCTGTACTTATATGAATTCAATCAAACTGCATTAGAAATTGGCCAGAGGAAGTACCTGTACATACGTCTCAAAGCGTTTGTTTGCAAATCAAGTTTTCCAACCTAAAATCCAAACTATGCCGTTTTCGCCAGACGTGTTGGCAGAAAAGCAGTTCAATGTTGGGACATGGAGATTGGCTGTGCGCAGCCAGCGAGATCGGTCTACCCCATCTTTAGTGTATGCAACACACACCTTCTTCAATCCACAACGGGACGCATGGGTACAGGATGTTCACGGTAAGTGAGCACTTTTGAGGCCCTACTTTTTAGTTTCAGTATTTTTTAAATTTATTCCTTGACTACCTTTTAAAATAAATATGGCCATGTAAGTAATAAACGCAGTGTGTGTATTCCATCACAATCGAAAGTTCACGTCTAGGGCTAAAATAGCATATATTTATTGACTATTTTTTCCAAATTTGAGGGCTTTCAAAAGTGCTCACTTTACCGTGAATAGCCTACGCGGATAGCATAAGGACACACGTTGGAACTTTTCTTACAGAAGGGCAGCGATAAGTAGTCCGCAACTTGTGACCTGGACGGTACATGTCTTGTAACTTTTGTATACTACTGTATTTAGGTAACGTTTAGCGTTATTATATCCTGCGCTCAGTGTACCAACTCTTCAGTTTCCCTGAGTCCGTGCAGCCAATAGGAATCGAGTATTCGGTTTATTGGCGTTCGTTTTGGTGGCCATTGCGAACGCAAGGCAATACGTACATGGATTCGCCGTGGCTGTCGTCATTTTGGTTTTAATAATCACCGGCGCATGGTTTGGCAGTTTAAAACACTTTAAAAACACTAAAGAAATGAAATCTGTACATGATTGAAACTTATATCTGTATTTTGCAACAGGTGATTATTTTTTAATTCGTGAGTTGTAGAACTGTACGTTTCTTTGTGCTGTAAATTTGAAGTTCATTTCGGTTCGCCCGCTCGTTCCGTTGACGTATTTTGTGTCTGTTTCCTTGTCATCTGAAGAACGGGCCGGAAACATTACACAAGTTAACAGATTTTTCTACCTTCCCGGTTCGCTGTTTGGTTGCAGACTGTTTACGACCGTGCTGTTTGGCGCGTTATTTTTTATTGACAAGATTCAAGAATAAGTGATGGACAACGAACTAGGAGTCGTTTTTATACTGTTTTATTAATTCCATTGTGGTACGAATTTCTAGTAAATGATATTCGAGATACGGTAATTTTGTTTCAAACTTTAAAAAACATTTTTCGCTTTTCACAATTTTAATACTTTTGCTAAGCATAATTTGAAACCTCCAACAGGGAGTAATCCTGTAAATATTGGCGAATTTACCGATAAAATAATCCGCTTTAGTTTTTGTACTTAGGATCTATATAAATGTTGTATCTCCACAGTACAATTTACTATATACAAGTTATTGAACAGCTATCTTTTAACTTTCCTTAACAGTTGTATGATTGAGAACTAAGTTAAATTTATGATGTAGCCTAACTTCTATTATCATTTTGTCTTCCATTTCAGATGAGAATGCATGCGGTGTACTTGGTTAAATACGTCAGCAGACGACATTGTGAAAATGAAAACAAAAATCGTAAAGCAATTAACAACTTTCGTGCGCGCTCTTATGTAATCACGTGTGCTGCTGTTTCGTGTGTGCCGGTTGCTTATATGCAGCTCTTATTCTATATTTAACTTTTCATGGCACATTTTTTTCTCTTCCCATTGTAATTGAGATGTTCTTTCCTTCCGCTGTCGGTTTTCATATTTTTCGTTTGCCTCCACGTTGCTCGCAACACGTGGGTAGTGTGGACAGCGAACGTAAGTTTTGTCGGTCGACTGGAGCGCTATCTAGCGAGGTCAACGGGTACTGCTTCGCCAGACAGTTCGTTGCGCGCAGTGTAGAGTGCGCTGGTAGTCCCCGAGCAGCCTTCGCGCACGCCAGCCTTAGAGGTAATGGCGATCGGGAATTTTAGATCTAATTTCGTACTCACTACGAATTTTTAATTTTTTTTCTGTAACTTTGCTTGTGCTATTTGTTGCAAAGAAAAATTAATAGCCATTTAACTAAATATGTACACAGTCTTTACACGACAAAAACCAATCCTGCTATTAGAGAACCTATTTTTATTTCGACACGTAATCATAACACTTTTTTTTTTTATGACTTGGGTTTTCTTTGGTAGTACCAAGAGCTCCAAAATATTATTATTTTTTCCACTTCGGAAGTGTGTGCCAACTTATGTTAATGACAACAATGGTATAGGCTGTTCACTGTAAAGTGAGCACTTTTTAAGGCCCTTCTAAATTTTTCATTTCGTCTAATTTCCATCTTCCTGCTGCTTTTTAATATAAATATTGCTATGTGACCAATAAACGCGGTGTATATATTTCGCCACCCTCAAAATGTAATGCCTGAGGCCGCAATAAGATATATTTATTATATGTTAACGCCTGATGGAAGTGCCTTTAAAAGTGCTCACTTTACCGTGAACAGCATATATTACTGTCTCTTGCATTTAGGAGGGTACAGAGGAATAGCAGCATTTTTTTAGCTGCAGTAGACCGTTGTAGTGATTTTGTACCTGGAAGCGTGTCAAAATGTTGAGAGTTTGGTTTCAGCCCAAGTTTAATGTAGCATAACGTAGGTCTGTATAGACAACTACGGTCATATTCTACCCGTGTTCCAGGCATCTGTGAGATATTTGCATGACTTCCTCCCACTTTCCCCTCTATTTTGAACTGTTAAAGTTAATACTTCCCACTTAAAAAAAAAAAATGTATTTGGGAGTTGGGTGTTAGAAAGCATAGCATAGCATAGTACATTTGTGCACAGAATAGCCGAATACGGCACGATATATAAGATTTTAAGATGATGATGAACTCCTAAACACTTGATCCCCACTCAAGGCCAATTAAATTAATCCCGATGGATGTTGGATGTGTACAATCAATGGCGAGTGAGTGACGCCATAGCAAAGCGCGGTCATCGACAACCCACGAAGGAAAACAGACGGATTATTACGTCATTGTACAAAATTCGAAAAAAAATCGTGAGATAAGTTGTTATTTTAGGCTACTTATCAAGATTATGAGGCGTGTTGATTTATATTTCCAGTAGAAGGAATCAGATAATGTGTGTGAGCTGTCAACTGTGTGAATTTTCTGCCTCTTGGCATAAAGCAGGAATTTAAGCATAGCTACTTTATTAACTAAGATCTGTCGTTTTTTTTTATAAATGCCGGAGTAGCGCAGATTGCATGGGCACACACAGGAGCACTCATTCAGGAGCGATGATCGTCTCTACTAGTAGAAATTAAATCTGCTCCAGCTTTATGCCATCCGTTGAATTTAGTCATATTTATTTCAGCCATTAAATTTTATAACTAAGAATAATTATATTAAAATTTGTTATTATAAATGCGGTGTTTTTTTCCCCCCTGATTATTTTATATACAACCTAAATAATTGTTGCGATTGCTCTACTTGACGAAGGTATTCTTCCGAAACGTGCTTAAATTTTTGTATAAAAAATAGACTGTTATTAATTGATTTGAAGGAATTCAAATAAATAGTGGTTGAATAGTTTACAGTGTTAAAAAATATACGCATCCTTATTTTATGCGCAACGTTAATTGTATTTTTGTGACAATTTTGGTAGAGTGTATAATAACTTTGTAATGAATTCTGCGTGTTGTACGCAGTCAGGTGCATTGCTTTGCCGGAAGACACTCTCATTGCTATTGGCGTTTCTTTGAGACACACGTAAATAACATAATATTTCGGCAACAACTTTTTAGTACCCACTCCACAAGGGAGGAGGCGGTGGTGTAGTGGTCAGACTAACTGCTTCCCACTTAGGCGAGCCGGGTTCGAGCCCCAGCGGGGCTGCTCCCGGAATTTTCGCGCGTGGTAATCCTGCCGGAGTGAGCCGCTGGTCGGCGGGTTTTCCCGTTTCCCCCGCGTTCTTACATTCCAGCGCTGCTCCATAATAACCTGGCTTCGACCTCATAGGCTCTCGAAACCTCGATGCTAAGGAAGCCGCCTACCCGACGCGATATGGTACAGGAGCGAGCGAACGTAAGGGCGACACTGGCACGCACAAGTGCCGCATCGCCACTATGCTACCGCGCAAGCTTTTCGTCGAACCGTTTTTGGTGTGGGACTTTAAACTGTGACTATATTATTTTACTGATGGAAAGGCCAATACAAAGTTCAATTTACGAAGATCTGGTCAGCTCATTTTGACATACGGCAGTCTGAAAAGGCTGTTTTTAGCTATGTTGGAGGGCTTGAAAATATGGTTGTAATATGCGCAGTGTCATTAAAACGACATTCCGTCCTCGCCTGAAGTTTGTTTTGTTTCCGTAAATTAGCACATTTGACGTACGTGGAATGGCTTTGTCAAAAAAAGCGAATTTCCCAAAATCCTGCAGCACATTTCTAGCGCCTAGTAGACGGCCCCCTTAAGAGACGCCCAAATATATCCACTTCCCGCGTGCTCCACTAATGTTGATGAACGTGAATACTTGTAAATGGGTCCGTTGCACCGCAAACAAGCGGGGGCGCGACGCCCGTTATTCGATAGTTGTGTGTATGTCCCGCGCTTCCTAATACGCACAGTCACGCCCGCGGGGGGGATGGGGGGCAGGGACGCCCACGGAGAGACCTAGGTCGATGCCCTCGGTGCAGGCGCCGTGTTTACACTTTCATTGATGCGCGGTGCCGTTAGCGAGGCTATGACGTCACACGAGCGGCCGGGCCCTCGGGTGAACGCTCGCGTTAAAAAAAAAAAGTTTTTTTTTTTCGGCCGTGGTGATGGCTTGGGGTGGGTGGTGAGTGGATGGGGGGGGGGGGGGAGGTGGTAACGAGGTTGAAGGAAGTCGTAACGTAGCACACATTCGGGCTCGGTTCAACGACTCCCCGAAGACATACCCTCCTCTTCGGACGGTTGGCTCAGATCGTCAACCCCGGCGCTGGAAGGTAAACAAACACACACACACGCATGCTGGAAGTCGCTCGGTTAGATCACTGAACGTGAAGAAGACTGTCCAAGGAGTGAGGACTGTTCAGTGCCTTGAGCGTAAAGGCGACCACACATTCGATGTGCACATCCAGGTCGCCCTTATAGCGCCCCCAGACCGCAGACATGAGAAATAGCTCCATCCAGACGTTCCTTTCATAGTATTTGTTTCATTTAAGCGGTTTTGTACAGAAAAGCCGTTAGATCATGCCCATATACTTCTTACTCGTACATTTCATTCGGATTTGAAGTTGAAGATTTCGTGCCGTCTGGTTAGACGTGCGTGTGTGTGTGTGTGTGTGTGTGTTTTCTCCATGAATGAAGGGGGTTCCGATTCACTATAGATAGGGCCGCTGATTTTTCGCGAAAAAAAAAATCGGAGTACACAATAGACTTCAATACTATATACACACCGCGGCTGCTGTCGTACATCCATTGGTTGCTGGCGTCGTTTCCGCATATGACTCAGCCACCCAGGATTCCGTGATTCCGACACTAACCCTTAGTGATTCGTGCGCCAACAGTTAACACTGGCTAGAGCCGGTTTCAGCCAATCAAAAACGCTGGACGATCCCACAGTACTTTGAACTGTATCCTGTTTTCTTGCTTATTGCACTGTGCCTGATGAGTTATCTTTTTGCTGCCTCAAAAATTATGCCATTTTCGTTGCGCCATGCAGCCACAATGATAAGGTTTCGCACAGATTTCAGTTTCAAAGGAGCCTCTTAGCTTTGCGTCGAAGGATTGGATTCTCTTAAAAATTGCCAGGGAGGTAAACAGATGAAATTCTCTTGTTTGTCAGGCCATTTTCCTTCGACGCCAATTTGTTACTCAGCCTGCCGGTTATGTCGCAAAGCTGGGGTAATCTGGCAACAGTGCGTGCCATTCATGCTTCACTGCAGTCTGAGAATGGGACGCTCTGTATCAAAAATCAACTGCGTGCTCTTAATTTAGCCAAACGAGGAGTTGGGCTCGAAATACCTTCCGACCAACGATAAATCAAATCTGCAGAATGGAAATGTCGTAATGGTGCTTTTCATGTCCTATCATTCGTTTTACGACTTTGTGATAATTCCAACATTACTTCAGTTACGCCAGTGAACGTTATTATTTATATCGCAACTCCAATGCAAAAAAATAAAATAGCTAACCTTGCTACTTTTACTGGCTACGAAAGCGAACTGTTTTCGTCTCGCGTTTAGATTGCAGTACAGGGCTTATGGCGCTCACTGTTGCCAGATTGCTTCAGCTTTGTGACGTAACTGGCAAGCTTTGATGGGCGGTGAAGGAAACGGCCTCATTAAGATAATTTTTTATCTGTTTACCTCACTGCCAACACATAAAGGAATCCAATCCTGCGACGCAAAGCCAAGCGGCTCCTTTGAAACTGAAGCCTTGTGAGAAACCATATCATTGTGATTGGATGGCGCGCACGCAACGTATATAGTTTTCTCTTTCTGAGTTGCAAAAAGGTATCTTATCAGGCAACAGCGCCCGCAGGAACAAGGACAGCGTGTTAACGACAGAACTCGGGTATTGGAAAGAGAGAGAGAGAGTGAATGTCCATTACACCGCACACTGCAATCTAAGAGTGAGACGCTCTATAGAATACAGCAGTCAAACATTTATTTTTTTCACCGCCTGGAATTATAATTCCATACATCTGAAAGTGTTTGAACAAGTCGGCGTGGATTCAAATTAGCATGTGTGGCCAAAAATTGAGAACCCGGGGCCAAGGGACATGTTTCATTGTTATTGGCTTGTTCGGGTGCGTTGTTGCCAAATTAGGGCAGTTGCATAATTACTACCAACACGGTAATCTTTGTTAAAACTCCTTCACCTTGACTGACAGCATAGACGGCGCAAACTGCTGAAGGGCAGGGGGGAGGGGTCAATCACAGCATCTTTCCAGATATTAAAGGCTGTCCGCGATAAAGTGAGCACTTTTTAATTCAACCTTAGAAAAAAGTCACTGCTCCTACCTGCGTATATTTTAACAGGCGCACTGAGTGACATGCGCCCAGTAAAGTTGGTAACGGTGGAGAGGAAGTAGTCCTCTAAATTAACGTCAAAAAAGGTGTTAGGTAACCATTTGTGATAAAATTAAATTATTTCTTCCGCTCCTTGTGTGTGTGTGTGTGTTTTTTTTTTTTTTTTTTTTTTTTTTTTTAAATATGAGCAGATTGTTCAAGTATTAACTTTTCTAATAATTTCATAGTTTCGTTTGACCGACGCGTGAATGAAGTGATGAAGCCCACGGCAGTGTTAATTTTACATAACGCGGAATAATACACTATGTGGACACAAGTGGATTTTAAGCAGGGCTTCCAAAAGTGCTCATTTTACCGCGAACAGCCTATAATAAAAGATATAGCCACCTCTGGATCACAACTGTTTGTTATCTTAAATAATAACAGGCCACGGAAACTACAAAGCCAAGTTACATGGATTTAGCATAGTGGACTATCCTCTTTGTCCGATCTGTGGAGTTAAATAAACTGCCAATGGCATGTGACTGGATTGTCCGAAGATCGAAGAAGTTAGAAAGAAATACGTTGAAAACTACAAAAAATATATATATATATTTTAAGGGATGCTTCTCTCTTCTTCTTAATTGCCAAAGATGCTGATCTGCGTGGACCTCTTTCCTCTGCTAACATATCCAGTGAGATTTCCCCTGCAGTTACTTGCAAGATCTCGATGTAGTCTGTTTGCTGTTTTCCGCATTTTTTCAATCAAACCTTTAAAAAGTCACCCATGTATGACATGTTCTGTTAACTAAATATGCCACGTATGAAAAGTGCTCTATACTTCCACTAACATAAACGTACCATATTTTTTAGTTAAATTAATACGAACTAAACAGGGATAAAATGCGTGTGTTTGCAATACCTAGTAGGAAATAGTTCTCATGCAATATATTAAACTTGAGTGCGCACAAAAAGGAGAGTTGTGACTTTGATGTAATTATCTACACTCGGTTAAGCTTTGTTTGCATGGGGCAGATGAATATCCTGGAAGTAGAACTTTAGTAGCAGGGATTCAGTAACATTGAAAGTAACCGCAAGGCATACCAGGGCATCTAACCTCCATTTAATGAAATCATTAGAGTACGCTTTTAGCGATTATTCATCGTTTTAGGCTATCCGTGGGGACCCCAGATTTTAGCGAAAAGATTTCATGACCGGTTGAATTCCACAACCCTGAGCTCAGATCCACTTTCGTGATTGGACGGTTTCCGTGTTGTTCTTCTTTATGTTGCCAGCGCGCGAATCGCAGACGTACAGTACTGAAATTACCTAATTCTGATTGGCCAGCCAGTAGGGTATTGAACTCTTCAACATGTGCGGAAATCATTTCGCCAAGTTCGGGTGTCCCTAGCTACAGGCTATTCGCGGTAAAATGAGCACTTATTGAAGCTTTCTCATTTGGAATGATGGTCGATAAACATATTTTCTTGTAGCTTTAGACGTTAACTTTCAAGTACGGGGATTTAAATACACTCGGTTTATTACTTGCGTGGCAATATGTAATTTAAGAAGCGGCGGAAGGATAAATAATGGCCGATAGGTAGGGACAGGTGAATTTCGCTAAAATATTTGTGGCCATGCTAGACTTCAATAGCCTACGTATCATTGGTTATTGGCCGCGTGTCTGCGTGAGAAGACAAGTTCTTTTTTGACTGGGCCAATCGTAAGAAAGTACTCCGATACTGAACGTCCATGATTCGCGGAGAGACACTTGAGGCGCGTGACATTTAGCATCATCCGACCACGAAAGTGCGTGTGAGCAAAAGTGCCTTGGAGTCCAACTGGTCTTGAAATATTCTCGCGGGAAACACATGTCCCTTCCAATATAGATCGTTCACGGTAAAGTGAGCACTTTTTGAAGCTGTTTCATCAGACATAACAACCAATAAATATATTTCATTGTGGCCTCGGACTTTTGGTTTTAGGTATGGTGAATGTATTCACTCACATGGGAAGATTTACATTAACAAGTGGTGGAAGGATATAAGTTGGCAGAAATAAAAAAAGTAACTAGGGTTTCTAAAGTGCTCACTTTACCGTGATCAGGCTAGATAGATAGGCAGGGATGAAGCTACAGTATTTGCCGGGAAGGTCGACCTCGCCCACGCGGGGTCATGCCTGTCCTGGAGTGTAGGAGGTGGAGGGGGGGAAGGTGCCCCCTCCGCACACCCTGGGGAAGGGGTAGTGACGTAACGCCCACAGGTGCAGCGGCCCCATGTGAGGGTGACGTGTACTGGTCGCCGCTGTTACATGGCGCCGCCTGGCCCACTGCCAAAAGGTCGCTGACCATCATGTGGGTCAGCCCGAGTGCAGCACCCCCCCTAACCCGCCCCCCCCCCCAGTCTCTAACTTCACTCGTCTTCCATCGCACCTACGCCGTCACACGACCCTGTGCTACTCGCTTAACTTCATTGCTACATCCTTTACCTTTTTTTTTACTACACTTATTAACCCTTTGAGGAGTATGCACGTACATATTCGGGGCTACGTTTATATGGCAATGTCTTTACTGTTGAAGATTAAACCCGCAATGTTAAACCTTTAATGTTTTGCAGGCTTTTGTCGAAAATAATTTAAAAAATTAATCAATTTAGCTCTTAAGAATAAAACTGTTATTTGTAATAATTTCTCAAATGAACACGATGAATCGTAAAACCTGTTGGTGCAGAGCCGAGACGTAACTTCATTGGCCGATGGCCAGCCAATGATAAACGTTGCAGAGCACAGTAGGCGTGTCAGGTGTATCAAGGGCCAATAGGACGATGGTCAGTGGAAATACAGCTACCAACGGAACTGTTATTGCCGTGGTGGAGAGTATAGGCAACTCACTTCAACCTTGTCTTCAGCGGCAAGAAATTTGTACAATCCTCAATGGGTTAATACATCTCAAATTGTTTTTGTATTTTATTTAATTTTTTTAAACTATGCTGCAGAAATTATTTAGCATTTTGTCCACTACATATTTGAAAGTGTAGAATTTTAAATGTTATTTGTTGACGATAATTAAAGCGCTAGTTGCTACGAATGGCTTCAAATAGATGAAAACAAATTTTGAAATATATTTGTTGGATTGACTACAAAATAAGTTTTTTTTTTTTTTATATAAACCATAATTACTGCTCGACGAGCATGTTCACGTTTGTACTTTCATTAGATGTGTGCTTCGTTATGGCGTATTCTGTAATGTACGCTATGACAATGTACATGAATGAACTTCTCAAGTCTCTAGGATTGTATTACGAGTGTACCTGAAAGTAAGTTCCTGACCTTCCTACGCATTGCTTGAGATTTTAGAGGCATTTGTACAATTCGGCAAGTATGTCGTTTGAATGTATCAATATTCGGAGCTGTGAACATTTACCACGCATCAATGGTCTCTCAGCCCGTACAGTCGTAGATGCATATAGGAACCTATATCCACATACCACGCATCAATGGTCTCTCAGCCCGTACAATCGTAGATGCATATAGGAACCTATATCCACATGCCGTACTAGGCGTAGCGAGGAGAAAATTATTTTGGTTATAATGATACTAATATCGCTATAACGTTTTATCATATATTGGGGCCAACAAAAATATTGGTGCCTTATGTTATTGGCAGCAGCTATTTACGAGGCTACGCGTAAAATGGCACATCCCACACGTCAGAGGAACATTAGAAACTGACTACCGATTCAAAGTTAAAAGTCATAATGCCAGAAAACTTTGCCTTTGAGCTCTCCCGATTTTCTCCTAGACACGCTTGAATTGAATGACACAACGTCAGGTGGGTTGAAATTTCGTCTTCGTTATTTCGTTCCACTTCTGTTGTTGACTAATGACGTAAGGTTCTTTCCGTCAAAGTTGATGTCACACCACGTGTGTGATGGGTGTCATCTCCTCTCGCACGGCGATTTTGGTTCCTGCTGCGTGCACGTAAAACTTTTTTTTTTGTCGTGGACAGATAAAGGCCGGCCGCTCTTCCTTTATTACCCCCCCCCCCCCTACAATTCTGTCACCATTTTGGGTAGTTTTTTTTTAGGGGGTATAAGAATTTCCTTTGATTGTTCTTGATTTTCCTCTTTCTGTTTGGCCTTTGGCTTTTTCTATGACCACGTAACTTTGTTACAGGCAGTATTTTTTATAATCTTTATTTCTTTGTAATAATGTTGCTGTCCCGTCACTCGGGGTGGTATGGGTCCAAGTGGTCACACTACTCGCCTCCCACCTAGGCGAATCGGGCTCGATTCCCGGTGGGGTCGTTCCCCGTATCTTCGGGACGATGCCGCTGGTCCGTGAGGTTTTCTCGGAGGTCTCCCATTTCGCCCGCCCTTGCATTCTGGCGCTGCCACATACTCCACCTACAGGTTGTTCACGATAAAGTGAGCACTCCTGAAATCAACCTTACAAAAAAGTTACTGCCCCTGCCTGCTCATGTTTTAACGGGCGCAATGAGTGAAGCGCTCGATAATGTTGGATAACGATGTTTGGGAAGTAGTTCCGTATCTTAATGTAGAATAAAAAGGTGTCGGGCAACCATTTATTCTAACTGAAATCATTTCTGTGTTATTTTAATGCATCGAGGTGTAAAAATGAGCAGATTAGTTGAATATTTACTTTTCTAATAATTTCACAGTTTCGCTTGATTGACGCATGAATAAAGTGACGAGGCCCATGAAAATGTTAATCTTATATAAGGCGGAAGAATACACAACGTGCATACAAGTAGATATTAAGCAGGGCTTTCAGAAGTGCTCATTTTACAGTGAACAGCCTATAACTAGAGATCTGCAAAATTCGCGTTATTATTTTGGGAGAGGTCAAACTTAAAATACACGTACCTTTGCAAAACGTTTGTCATTGGAACATTCTTCATAATAGACATCCTGTATAACTCTGCGCCAATAAATGAACGCTTCACAATTGTGCGCTCCAATCACGTGCAGTTCAGTTAGGAAGGGCGTGACTTCACGTGTATGTATCAGCCAACGGATAATCGACGCCGGCTTAACTATATACAATTCTGCGAAGTTTAGCCTAATGTCAAATAATAATGCGAATTTGGCACGTCCCTACCTATAACTATCTCTACTGCCACACAGTTTTTAAAAATTTCCTTCATTAGACGGAAAAGTGCTGGTAAAAATTTATCCAGAAGTATCTGTAAACTCTCCATAAAATTACGGACTCATTGATTTTCAGAAACGGACTTTCCGTACATTTCTCGGAACCTCTCCGTTAATTTCCAAGTTAGTTTTCTGTACTTTCCGTTTAAAATAAAAAGAGATGGTGAAAATGTCTTTAATTTTCATTATGTGGGTGTTTTACTGTGTATAAAAAATGATATTAAAGAAGTTAAAATATTTTGTACTTACGGGAGGTTTGAACCCGAGTCTAAAAAATTACCAGCCTACGACTCTTAACCATTCACCTGCAACTCTCACTTAAATATTGTGGTATAACTTTTTTATTTATATTCGAATGACAAAACAAAAATTCAGTTCCTATTAAATTTAGTGTATTTTTAGTGTTGCCAAATGTTACAGACGCCTAATGCTATTTTGTAATGTTTGAAACAATAGGCCGTTTTTCGTCATTGCGGATTGCCTTTCCGTATGTACACTGTAGATTTCCGTAAAACATAGAGTAAATATACGGAAATGTTGAACAATGCAGGTTCCCCAGAGTGTGGGGAAGCAGCAGTGGACGAGGCACGCGATCCCTGCCGACCCCGCCGCGGCGAGCGGGTGTCCCAACGGCAGGCCGGTGTGCCGAGGCTAGGGCAACTCCGCTAACTCAATTAGCGAAAGCTGGTCGCTGTCCTTGGCGCCACGGGTTGAACGACTCGCAACCGGGTTCTGCAGCCACCTTTTTGGGCCGCTCCGCCACTTACGGCGAGCTGTGTCAAAACCCTGAACCCTCCCCCCCCCCCCCCCCCATCCCACCACCCTCTTCCACATCACGCGACTACCTTATCGCCCTCCAGTACCATCCTCCCCTCGCTGCTCACGAATCAGTTTTACAATTCTTTTTAACTTTGACCTCTTTTAATGCATACTTCTATTACAAATGAAAAAATTTCGATACGTGCAACCAATAAGTAGAGCCGCGAATATTTCGCGAATTCATTCGGCGGCGAGGTGAACTCCAAACACTTGTTCTTGTCTCCTACTTTTGTGATTGGATGGAAGTTCTTTAGACACGCCCCGTTTAACTGTGAGCCAGCAATAAGCAGGAATCAGTAGTGTGAGTGAGTGTTTAACAGTACTGTACAGAGGCCGCACTTGATCACAGCAACCAATAAGCAAACGATAATGTCTCGAGTGTATAGAGGACAGTCCAGTCTAGCTTGCTGCCAACTCAATCCGCGAAATACTCGGGGCTCTACCAATAAGATGTACGCATTGTCTTCAACTATAGTAATACGAACCATTCATCAGTCCATAGCAGTTCCACGGTCATAAAATCAGTTGCCCTTACAGTAAAGTCCATTGGGCATTGATACTCGTAGTCTACAGTCAACAGATAACCTTCTTGTGAGGCATGTGGACACTTGTGTTCAATGGGCGGGAATGGGTTAACGTAGTAGATTCCATTTTTGAGTTTCGTTCTGACAGTAAAATAGAAAGTTGTTACATGACAGAAGCTGGATTGGGTAGGGATTAACTAATACAATATTAAACATCTTGATGTAATCAATCACATATGAGGCAAATATGAGGAATGCGTGTGTTACAGGTGTAATATTTTAAAACGCGGATTGTAAATGAGGTTTCGTGATTCACATCGGGCGTTCTCGGACACGCGTGTGCTTTGGCGATTGACGGGAAACGGAGATGCGAAGGGGATACCCTGGCGGTGATTCACGGAATTAGAGACTGACTGTGTGCGCTTAGTCGCCGCGCTGGCCGTGAATGCAGTCCCGTGACGTCGCAGAGGTGGGCTGTGCTTCTCCCCCCCCCCCTTCCGACGACGCAGTCCCCCCCCCCCTCCCAACTTCGCGTGACGACAGCGCTCGTCTGAAAGGAATCGCTAACAACTCCGGGCAGAAGCAATTGCCACATAACGCGGGTTAGTTTAAGAGCGTCCCGTTAGGCGGGTGCCGCAACAGATATGCCATTGTGGCAGGGTGCGTCCGCGGTCCTTCAACTCGGCTCGGACACCTTGTCGAAGAAAAAAAAAAAGAGGAACACCTCTGTCCATCCAGGTCTAGCACTGAATCTTTTTCGCGAGTTCGTTGAACTATAGCGGCGTTGGTAAACAAACACGCGCTTCCTTGTAAACTCCGCGAGGGGAAAAAAAAAAAGGCTGAAGCGATTGTGTCCCCGCGCTGAATGCAAATGACTGAGGTGCCGCAAAGTATAACTGTATTACAAGAGTTCACAGAGCAAACTGTTTTCGAAGTAATTTCTTGCGCGCGTGTGTCTTCACAACGCCAACGTAATTTGCGGTGGGAAGAGACTGGGTATTTATTTTTTATTTTGGCGAAGACTCCACGTACGTAAAAACGGAGCGAGGTAGCGCAGTGGGAGGGCCCCGGTTCTATTCCCGCTCCGGGGACCTTGATTTCGTCCTGGTTTCCCGAAATCACGGTACTCCAGGCGATGTGGCCTATTCCTTCCCCGTTCCTCTTTCTCTAATGACCTCGCTTTCGAAGAGATGTCAAGCCCGACCTACCTATGGCAGTGCGCAAATAAGGGATTCGATCTATAAACCGATGATCTGGCCGATTTAACTGACTGATCAGTTGCATTTAAGTATTGAAACTTGAAATCCCCAGAAAATTAATTTATTATACACTACTGTAGCAATTTGCTCCCTGGAATAATTTGACGACAGTGTTAGAATTTTATTCTTCGAAATTTAGTTTTGTAATGGTTACAGATATTGGGTTACCGCCGAGAAGAAAAAAAAATGTGTTGCGGGCTCGATCAAATAAACGCAAAGGATATACGACCGTTGAAACGGATAAATGATAACTTGCCCAGATTTTCTGGATGTCGCAAGGTTATACTCCTGCGTGAATGGTACACGTCTGCAGCTGCAGTTATTTCAGCTTGACAGTAGTTCGGCAACCCGCCACATTTCGCGTCCTACCCCGACCATAATTCCTACAATTTGTTATGCTGCGTATTATTTCCAAAGGCGAGATATTATATGACCATGCTGCTGTCGTGGGTAACTATCGTACTACGACACAGGACGAATATAGCTACGTTGTCATCTAAGGTTTCGTAGCCCGGCCCATGAAAACCTCGTAGGTACTGTCGTATTTTAACGTATAAGTTATAGGCCATTCGCGGTAAAGTGTGTGCTTTTTTAAGCGTTTCCATTGGACATTATAACCAATCAATTAATTTCGTTGTGGCCTCGGACTTTTGATTTTCGGCATAATGAGTGTATACAATGTGTTTATTACTCATATGGCACGGTTTACATTAACAAGTGGAGGAAGTTTATAAATTGATTGAAAGAAAAAAGTAACTAGGGCTTCAAAAGTGCTCACTTTACTGTGAACGGCCCACACCCGCATGCACACTATACATATTTCTTTGCATATTTCCACCGTAAAATTTTTTCAGGTGACACGACAATTAGAAAGGATGCTACAGTATTCGTTTTTTTTTTTTCGCGATCATTCAGCCGTTTTAAATTTTATAAGGACCTTCGTTCATTTCGCTGTGCTTTCTTGTGCAGCGTAGTGACAAAGAAATTGCAATTACGTTTTTTGTTTTTTCTTCCTTGGACATTAAAGCTTAATTGTTATACAGTGAACGTGCATTATAGTTTTGCCAGACAGTTCTCGTGTTTGAAACTTCATCGTAGTCAAGATGCGAGACGCAGAGGGGGAAAAGCTGCTTAAACCATGAACTCCAACTTCACTCGCCAGCATGTCGTAACGCCGTTCGTCAATGAGTGGCAGCCCAGCCAATAAGGAGCCTTTCGCAGCGTGCTGTGGCCAACCAGCGAATGGGTTACGTTCACATCGAAGCAACCGCCACTGTGTACTTAACTAACCGACACTTGTGTTTGTGTATGGAAATGTGTGTAAAGGCTGTTCACGATAAAGTGAGCACTTTTGGAATCAACCCCTGTCACTGCCTGCGTATATGTTAACGGGCGCACTGAGTAACATGCGCCTAGTAAAGTTGGTAACGATGAATGTAATGTAGTTTTTACATAACCATTTGTGAAAAATTAAATTATTTCTATCGCTTTCTTATGTTTTAATTCATCGGAGTGTAAAAACGAGAGAAGATTTATAAAATGTTTACTTTTATAATATTTTCAGTGTGTCACTTGAGCGACGCGTGAATAAAGTGATGAGGCCCATGACAATGTTAATCTTGCATAAGGCGGAAGAATACACAACGTGCATACGAGTAGATGTTAAGCAGGTCTTTCAGAAGAGTTGGTATAACCGTGAACAGCCTATAGTGTGTACCGGGTGGCAAGGTATACGTCGCGGAGAGCAGTGGGCCAGAGTGACGTCAGTAGGACGGGGCAGTCCTGGACGTTGGGGAGGGTGTCATTGACCGCGGCCTGGGCTGGCGACCTTGTGTCCATTGGGCAGGCGGCCAGCACATCGTCATCTACCCTCCCTGGCGTCGCGACGGCTGCTGCGCCGGGGATCATGGAGGACGTAACTTCCCCGACTTCAGCCGACAAGGTGCCGCGGTGGCGCAGCGGGAAGCGCTCGCCTCAACACCAACGCGGACCTGGTTCGTTCCCCCGGCGTGGGTATCGTACCGGGCGATGCCGCTGGTTGGCGGGTTTTCTCGGGGGTCTCTTCGTTTCACCCTCGTCAGCTCTCTTAACCCCGATGTTAAGGTGGCCGCCTCGTTGAAGGCATTTTTGCACGTCTGCTACCTAAAAGCGTGGGAGCGCTAGGGGCGACCAAGACATGCGCATCAACTCTATCATCGCCTCTACGCGCAAAGCACTGAACTGGCGTGCAGTCTTGCCGTCGATAACGCGCCTCTATGAGACCTTTAGCGGAGACGATACTATTTCATGACGTAATAATAAAAATTAATCTATGATGCACGTCACTATTCCTTTTGTAATGTTTTTTACCGGAATGTTCATACCTATAAAAATGAACGTAAAAACATCCGTTTGAGCCATTTTCACTATCACAAAAACATGCTTCAGAGACAAATGGTGGAAATGAAAAACCTATAGAGACGCGTAACGTTCCTTTAATGCTATTCGGAAGCAGATCTCACTCATACACGTTGGATAGTTGTTTTAATAAAACGTTTTATTCTGGAGCTCTGCTCGCTGTTCGGCTACTTACCCAGACTACACCACTCAACTCCGTCAAGAGTGTAGTGGCTTGTCGAGCTTACTGGTTCAAATCGCCAATGAATTGTGCCTTTTGAGAGTAAATTATAATTTACTTGAGCATGTGGACTGTTCCTTTTAAGTGAAGCGGGGAAACAAAAAGAGAGGACGTGTAAAGTTTCAGTAGTCATTTATTGAAAACAGTTTTACTTCTATATCAAATATGCTCTGCTCTCTGTAGAATTTAATTTTCATAATTGCATAATGCAATTGGGAGAAAGTTTTACAGCTTAATTATTTTTGGGTTTTTATTGCACTTCGCGTGGAATGTCGTATCTGTTTCCATGAAGTAGAAGTAACGGAATTATTGACGGCAGTTTTTTTTTCTTAACATCCAGTGGCCATTCTCCGGGTCTAACTCTTGCGTCGATGGCGTAGGTCACGAATCTTGAAGTGATTTCGCCCGGCCCGGGCGCTAAATCGTGATCTACGCGAAAGTGAAATTGAGGCGCTCGATAAAAGTGTATTTGGGTTGCGAAAGGCCCGTCGGCGAGATGATGATGGAATTGAATGGAGGGGGGGATTTAGCTTCTGGCGGCATCGCCTGGGAGTTAGGCTACTGCCACACCGCAACTGGGGAGCGGGCGTAGGCGTGCATAAAGGGGCAGGCGCTGTGTGTGTTGTCTAAAGCCGGGTTCACAATAATGTCATGTGACTGGCAACTCGACACGGCATCAAAAAACAACGACATTTCATATTATATTTCATTCAGTACTTACAATATCCCGACGATAATTGCCCGGCAAGTGTTTTAACCGGCTGTCGGAAAATCTTAAAACCTAATGACAAAACCCACGCTTAAGTAAATCATTCTTTCTTTTTTTTTACAATATTTAAATTGATACAAAAATATTAAGAAAAAAACAAAAACGTACATTTGGCGCAAAGTTAGTTTGTTCATTACTTACTCAGTGGTAAAATATATGCGTAATTTTGTTTTGTAATGCTGTATTTGCATTCTTTGCACATCCTGACGAGACCGACACAGTGGAAAGTAGAAATCTTGTTTTGTCGGGTTGTCGGGGCTGTGATTTTGTCGGACAGACGTCACAGTGACGTTCAGATTTCAAGTCTACTTCAGAGGACAATTATCATGTCCGTGCAGGTAACCGTTACATTAAGCAAGGAGGATGTGCCGATGGCATCCAGAGTATCACTATCACTCGAAATATTGAACGCGCCAACTGGTTCGGAGCCCTTCGTATTCGGAGAAGCCCATTGCCTTTGTCGTTTCTCTGCATAGGTTTGTGACGTGAACACATTCGACGATGTTGAGGCCACTGCGTTATTGGAACATCTGAGTGTGAACTTGTTCATGCGACTATGGGTTAGCGCTGACCAACCGGATCATATGTCCTAAACACACAAAAAAATACAGCTTAACTCTTTTGTCGTTGTATTTTTTTTTTTTTTATACGCTGAACGAACTAGGGTTCACGGTTGACGCAGTAGTTAAAACAGTAGACTCCCGTAACTGAGAAACATGTATATTATCAAGGGGTGTGAGTTTCTCGGACTGCTCCCAAATCCTCATCTGTCTTCATTCTGTCTCTACCACACACCGCCACGGATTAACTTCTCGTCCGTTCTTCCTCCTCAATCACTTCGACCCCGCGCCAATCTCATCTCAAACCACTCGATGTTCCCCGTCAGAACCATCCAAAGCTTATCGTTATTTGCACGGAAGTTTGCACTTATATATCTCTTGAAACTTTCTGCTATCGTGGCGGTATTTATCGTAAAATATTTACGGTCGTAATTTTATCATGGCTTTCGATGACTGCAATATCTCGCACTTTTATGTTCCTCGCTGACATGGTCAATGGGTGCTCACTTCCTGGAATGCGTTGCGTAACGACGGCCTACCCCCACCACTCGTAGTTCAGTAATATTCTTTGTCGACTGGACGTATAATGCGGAATAATCTCCATTTCGAGTAGGTCTATTTCTCGAGGGGTCACCGCTTTCATTTCAACACATCTGTCGTTACAGTTATTTCTTTTGTCTCCCCTCCCCGCCTACCAAATCTCTCCTGCCTCGTCGTTGCATCACGATACAACGAAATTTTTTTTTTTTTACCCGAAACCTATCTTTTTTCTCTTCCGTGTTTCTTTCATGCTGGGAGTGGCGTAACTAGTTGGCGGGTTTTGGGCCTGGGACTGTGGGCGGGACCCTAAGTGGCGCTACGGTCGTCTCCTAGAAGAGGTGAGTGACCCTTGGGATTGCAGGTCTGCCCCCTCCCCCCCCCCCATCTAACACTACTCATCAGATCGGTGGGCGTGCCAGTATTGCCAACTGTGTGATAATTATACTGTTCGGGGTATAATTTCACTCATTGTGGTATGTAGTATAGTAATTTCATTATATTCCGGAAAATCAGTTTAGTTAAGCTTCGTCAAGTTTTCAATATGTAGTACATTGAAGCTTAATTCTGCGGTCAATCACACCAGCACACTTGACGATTGACGACAATGAAAAACTTTTAATTTACAAGTGGAACGGAAATCAAAACGGCATCGAATTTCTTTGTTGTTTCGTTGCGGCATATTGTTTAAAATTGCCATAACGGCATATTTCTACGCCTCCCGCTCGTTAATGTGCCCCAATAGGCTCTGTAGCAAAGGCAAGAGACCAGCAATGAAAGATGTCAAATAAATCTTCACGTCGGCTGTCGCAAATTTGTTTTGCTGTCATACTTAAACAGTGATTTTTTTATTTCGCAAGTTTTATATATATATATATATATATATATATATATATATATATATCGTGTTTATATTTTGTATTATTGTGAAATTATAGTAACTAATGTGTTTAATGTAAAAATTTTCCGTCGTGGTATATTTTTTACACGTGGCCTTGGAGGTAGTACAATGTTGGGAGTTGTGTGGTACTGCACATGTAAACTAGTAGCAGTAGCAGTAATAGTATCAGTGGTAGTACTAGTAGTAATACTAGTAGCAGTAGAAGTAGTAGCAGTAGTAATACAAGTGATAGTAGCAATAATAATATCAGTAGTACTAGTAGCAGTACTAGTACCAGTAGTATTACTAATACCAGTATCAGTACTAGTAGCTATATTAGTAGCAGTTATAGTAGCAGTAGCAATACTAGTATCAATATCAGCACTAGTAGCAGTAGGCAACACTGCGTGCGTCTGTCCCGTGTCCGCTGGCCGTTCCTCACGTGCCGGGTTGTCCTACAACTACGACGTCACTGCCGTGACGTTAGCGGCGAAAGTTGCACCTACCTGCAAGAACTTCTCCAGCGAATCTACTGTCACTTCCCGTGCCGTATTTTCGGGGAAAGTGTCGATAAAGGGAAAGAGCTGTGCTGTAACCTGCTCGCTAGAGGAATTGACTTCTTGGCGAGAAATTCCTTATTCTGAGTTTTGAGTGGTTGTTCAATAGACTAATTAAACTGTATACCCTGTGAATAATTTGCTCCTAGCCGACACGTTGCAAAGTCTTTCCCATGCACTTATATGGCGTGGCAGTTTTTCAGTGGTCTCATTTTCAAGGCTTCGTCGCCTTGATACGCCTGTATTTGTATTTTTTTTTTTTTTTTTACGTTCTTCAGTTTTTCGTTTATACAGTATATTGATGTCTGGCTCAGGGTATCATATTAAGACATACTTCCCGTGTTAAATAATCTAGATCTTGTCTCTCCGAGTTCATGCCCCATTGGAACAGATCTTCTCGTATCGTAGACGCGGCAGGGTCCCAATTCGTCGCCCGTTTTTATTTCGCTGCTCTCCCATCTCCACCAGTTCTTCAGGCCTGCCGTATTCCCAGGTTGGGTAGGGCAGCCGAATCTCTTGGCTTTAGTCTGTTCGCACATCTGCGTGTTGATTTATGTGGTTGAACAGGCCTGTGAGTATTTCTTTTACGGGCGGAAACGAAACTTACCCCTTTGTCCTGAGACGACCGCTACGCCAAAAATACGTTCTTCGGGCGACCGTGCTGCCATCTCGCCGACCGCGCAAGAAGCTCGGGATAGATCGGAGGAAGACGTGTTCCAAAACAAGTCCTGCATAAGATGTTGATTTCGAGAAAAAAAAAAAAAAAATTTCCGTTACATCGGAATCCAATGTGGTATTTATTAAAGGACTTGACAGTTGTAAAATTGCTTGAGATATTACATATTGAGGACATGAGGCATTGCTGAAAATTGCGGGGCCTGTTTTAGTGAATGTTGAAAAAGTAAACAAGAGTAATTTTTAATTTAATTTTTGTATTCAAAACAGAGTTTATTTTAAAAATACGTAATACCGATACCTGGGGAAAAAAACATAATGATTTAGATAACACATCGTTGAAATATATCGACTATTTATATTGAAATATTGTTGATATATCGTCATTTCGATGCATCTATATATATTCACCATCCGTAGTACCGCGCCGACTTGCGGAGCCGCAAGTTGCCTCCATCCTCAACGTGTTTGTTTGCCTGGCAGGTCCTAAAGGAGGTCGCCGTAAAAATAAAAACTTTCAAACAGCCTGCCCCCCCCCCCCCCCCGGCGCGTCATTCTTTGATTTACAACCTCCCTCCCCCGGAGTATCCCTGGATCGCCGTGAATGCTGAGACTATGCGCGCCTATCCTGCTGGTCATTCCCCTCTCTGGAGTGCTACAGTCACGCCGCGGTAGCTAGGCCCCGCGCACACCTGCCGCTAGACGGCGTCGCAGAGTCACACACGGTCTGCTTACTCAAGCTCCTTACACAATAGGAAACTTTAGCACTTGGCTTTACGTTTCCTTTCCGCTGACGAAACCACCGATACACAATACAATTGTCATGTCAAGAGTTCAGACAATTGAACATCAGTTCTGCGAGCTTCGTAAAAATGTGTATCTTGCTATGCAAATAGTTATGATATTATCCAGGAATGCATTTTACGTGCCTGTTTTTATAAATAGGATTAAAATTTGCATTAAAAGTTTATTTCAAAACAAAAGAACTGATTTGATTACTTTATTAAAATATGTCAATTCATATATTTACTCTTCACATTATATTTGTTTGCTATTCATTTAATTTAAGACGAGCTTTGTTTAATATATACCGAGATTAAAATCGCCCTACAATAAAATAACACACCTTCAACATAACCTCTGTTAGATTCTCGGTAAAATGAATACCTGACTTTGACTTTAAATTTCAACTTTTCGAAATCGTAAAGTCATGAGTGCTTTATTTTACCTTTGTCAGTTCCATTGTGTCAAGTTCCACAAGAAACGACATGTCGGATAGCAAACGTAAAGTCAAATGTTTAAGTTTTCAAATGTGTAAGGTCCTTTACTCTCTAGTTGGTTGCGCGAGGCTATCAGAACGGCATTTATAACTGATTGGCTACTGCATTTTGTGTAAACGTTCCTTATTGGCTGGCCAGTGAAGCCATTGTATGGCGTATGCGACAGGAGTTCGCGGTATTAACGGGTGCTTCACCTCTGTATCCTTCAGTATTCTGTGTCGTTTAACCACAATATGTATGTAAAGACTGTTCACGATAAAGTGAGCACTTTTGAAATCAACCGTAGAAAAATGTAACTTATCCCACCTGCATATATTATAACACGCGTCCTAAGTGACATGCGTCTGGTAAAGTTGGTAACGATGCGATGGAAAGTAGTTCCGTATCTTTACGTCGAATAAAAAGTGAAATAATTTCGTTCGCTTACTGTTTTTTTTTTTTTTTAATCAATTGGAGTGTAACAATTGGAATATTTGTTACATTTCTACTTTTCTAATAATTTCACAGTTTCGCTTGCCTGACGCATGAATAAAGTGATGAGGCCCATGACAATGTTAATCTTACATAAGGCGGAAGAATGCACAACGTGCATATAAGTAGATCTTAAGCAGGGCTTTCAAAAGTGCATATATATGTATATATACACACAGACATACACACACACGAGTGTGTGTGCGCGCGCGCGCGTGATCGGTCTTGATGGGTGTGAACAGATGTTACACGTGACTGACAAAGAAAGGTTTACTCAACAACAACAAAGAAATTGCAGATTTGATCAGTTCTTGGCCATTGACCATAACTGAACTCTATTATATGTTTTTAATTAGAGTTAATTAATGTACTTTTCACGTACAACGTTATTCATTCCTCTTATCGGGTAGTAGCCGGAAAGGGGATTTTTGGACATCTTTTTAATCCCCCCTCTCCCACATTGATCCCAATTAAAAGTCGTGAACTCTGTTACATAATCAATAAACTTAAATTAAAATTTCGTTTTATTTGGGGGGGGGGGTTTAATTTTGAAGGAAGTTATTTAATAATTTATTACTAATTTAGATCTATCTACCTTTCATGAAAATAATTTGTTTTAAGAGATATGAAAGAAAATCGAATGTGTCCTGAAGTGTGATGTTGTGAGTTCAGGAAAGCGGCGCCGGATACTCAGCAACGAGCCCTGGGTGTAGGTTGAGTGGGGTGTGTGCGGGGTGCTCCAAGTAAAGCCGTGAACGTGTCGTGGGCGCGTCATCGGGCGTGCCGACCGCGGCAGTGTGTCCCCCGGGGGTCCTTAACCTCGTGGTGCGTCGCCGGGCGACAAGTACCGTCACTTCTCGGAAGCCGACTGTAACGTCTCTGCTTCCCGCTCGTTATTTCCTTCTCGTCGTCGAGCAGGCCTGCTCCTCCCACGCCTTGGCATAACCATGTACACCCCTACGCCCTCTCCTCTCCCAAACAACACCCCCACGCCCTCTCCTCTCCCAAACAACACCCCCACGCCCTCTCCTCTCCCAAACAACACCCCCACGCCCTCTCCTCTCCCAAACAACACCCCCACGCCCTCTCCTCTCCCAAACAACACCCCCATCATCACACAGACACGCACGCAGGACCGCATGTCCCGCGACCAAGTTTTGTTTCAACCCTCACAGCACTTGTCTGGACCGTTGACGAAGACATCAATTCCAAAGTCAATCCTTTCCTAGACCTTGACTTTCTGTTCTTGGCGGGGCCGCGGTGTAGTAGTGGCTAGACTACTCGTCTCCAACCAGGGCGAGCTCGGGTTCGATCCCCGGCAGGGCCGCCCGCACATGTTTTCCCACGTGGGAATCGTGCCGGACGATGCCGCTGGTCGACGGGTGATTTTCTCCGGGATCTTCCATTTTTCCTCCCCGCTCTTGCATTCCGGCGCTGCTCCGTACTCATCCCGCTTCTCTCCCGTCGGCTCTGAAGACCTCGATGCTAAGGGTACTGTGTAGCTGCGCGTCCAAGGTCAAGAAGCGAGGGAGCGATATGGGCGACATTGACACGCACGCCTAGCGCCTCATCTCTCCTACGGGCAAGGTGTGCAATGTTTCCGTCCTAACACTTTACTGTGCGAACTAGACCTGTAACTGATGGGTTTTATTACACGCGACGAAAGTACACAGATCAAACTACCTGCGTATAATCGCACTTTTCTCGTACCGCTTAAAGAAACTTCATAGGCAAGTTTTAAAATTGCTATATTTGACCACTTGCACGATTTTTTTTCTCCGTTGCTACACTTAATATGATAAAAGTAAAAAGATAGCGACATAAACAATAATTTTCTTATCCTTTCTGCCAAAACTTCGTATTTCCAGGACATTTATTTATCGAGATACGCGTTTACGCACAAACAACGATTCCACAGAATACGTTTCAGTACACAGGACACTTAAGAGCCGCCCAAATCTGTCGTCCCTCACTCAGTGTTCTTGGCTTGTGATAAAAGAAATTAACGTACCCCACACTAACGTAACTGCCAAAAGTCACATGACCGATAGTGATGAACGTGTTGGTTTAATCTTAGTTTTTAAGCGACATTTCTAAAGTAATAGAAATGTACTTCAAACGCAGCCATAGAGGGTTGAAGACATCCTCGCGTACGTATGAGAGGAGGCTGGCGTTGATAGAGGTTGAAGACATCCTCGCGTACGTATGAGAGAAGGAGGCTGGCGTTGATAGAGGTTGAAGACATCCTCGCGTACGTATGAGAGAAGGAGGCTGGCGTTGATAGAGGGTTGAAGACATCCTCGCGTACGTATGAGAGGAGGAGGCTGGCGTTGATAGAGGTTGAAGACATCCTCGCGTACGTATGAGAGAAGGAGGCTGGCGTTGATAGAGGGTTGAAGACATCCTCGCGTACGTATGAGAGAAGGAGGCTGGCGTTGATAGAGGGTTGAAGACATCCTCGCGTACGTATGAGAGGAGGCTAGCGTTGATAGAGGGTTGAAGACATCCTCGCGTACGTATGAGAGAAGGAGGCTGGCGTTGATAGAGGGTTGAAGACATCCTCGCGTACGTATGAGAGAAGGAGGCTGGCGTTGATAGAGGTTGAAGACATCCTCGCGTACGTATGAGAGAAGGAGGCTGGCGTTGATAGAGGGTTGAAGACATCCTCGCGTACGTATGAGAGAAGGAGGCTGGCGTTGATAGAGGGTTGAAGACATCCTCGCGTACGTATGAGAGAAGGAGGCTGGCGTTGATAGAGGTTGAAGACATCCTCGCGTACGTATGAGAGGAGGAGGCTGGCGTTGATAGAGGTTGAAGACATCCTCGCGTACGTATGAGAGGAGGAGGCTGGCGTTGATAGAGGTTGAAGTCATCCTCGCGTACGTATGAGAGAAGGAGGCTGGCGTTGATATACGTGTGTACTACCCGAAGTGTTCGTCCCGGCCGGCCCGAAGAATGGCTGATGTGAAACGAGACGTGGTTGGAAACGCAGCGGAATGAAGACAGGGGGAGGAGACAGGAGAGCCCGAGAAAACCCTCACACGCCACACACTCTACATTAGAATCTCCCGACCCCCAATCCACCCGAAGAGGTGGGAGGTTAGTGACTAACCAACTCAATACTAATACACAGATCGGGAAAAAACCTTTAATTTTATTATTATTATTAAAGAATTCTGATTCTTCTTTTGCGACTTATTTTTCGAGTTTTGCAGTACTTTCAAAAATTTGCCGCCTTTGTCTCCCATGGCGTGGACCCAAGTGAATATTCCAGCGCCAACGAAGTCCCAAATCCTTAACTTCTTATGTTGTGACGACCTAGCATGTTCTAGCTTTTTTGTTTATCTACTCCACAGAAGGGGAGAGGAATTTATTTTTAGCAGCTTCGTATATTTTATAGTATTCTGCTGTCTTAAGCTTACCCGAGATGGTTGGTCGCCTCGTGCATTTGGGCCCGTAGAAGTACATTGCTGGGGATGGTCGCAGGTTCGTCTCCCGCTCGGGCCGAGGCAGAAATGACTTGGCTAATCAATCACAGCTAAAGGTGGTGCCAGGGGGAGGGGGGTTTGTGATGAACGTCCCGGACCTACCTTAACAGGTGAGAAGCGAACCGACGTTGATGTTGACATCGACGAGGTAGGTTCGTCGACCCGGCGCCGAACCGTGGCGCCGTTTCGTAAGCGTAGAGCCGCGCCGAGGAAGTATACGAATTTGGGTGGGGGGGGCAGGGGGGTAGCCAGGAGGAAGCGAAGCGCGCGCAAGTGACGTCAGTCTTAACACGGAAGGGAAGAAGGACGCACCGCAGATAGAAGGGACCGCGCGATAAGCCCGCCCCAGTTTCGGGCCCCTCCCCCCTTTGTTCCTACCTCTTCCCTTTACGAACTCGCGTGTTTTTGTTTCCGCATGGTTGGTAATTCCCCGTCGTCGTCGGTCAGTCAACCCGCAGTCGTAAGTCACTCTTTCTCTCTCTCTCTGTCTCTCTCTCTCTCTCTCTCTCTCTCTCTCTCTGTCAGTCACTGTGCCATGCGGTTGGCGCGCCCGACCGCGGAGAAAACATTCGGGTAGAGTACTCATGCAAGCTGCCCGTAGCCTCGCCGCCAATACCATTATGATTAACGACGTTGGTAGAATTCGAGGTTGGAATACTATTTGTGTAAAAAGTTCTTTTGGGAGGTGACTGTCTACTTCCTCTGACAAATTTTTAATGCAGTTAAATTACAGTCAAATTGGTAGAATTATTTTATTAATACGAAAGGGCTTCTCTTTTCAACATTATGTTACACCGATAAAGTATTGTCCACGTGACTTTTGATAGGTACACTAGTCAGTTTTGGGTACATGCGTGGAAGACGATAATGGGAATTACAGTTAGTCATCACGAAATAGTTCGTGGAGGTTCTGCCAGTGGATGGTACATGCGTGGAAGACGATAATGGGCATTACAGTTAGTCATCACGAAATAGTTCGTGGAGGTTCTGCCAGTGGATGGTACATGCGTGGAAGACGATAATGGGCATTACAGTTAGTCATCACGAAATAGTTCGTGGAGGTTCTGCCAGTGGATGGTACATGCGTGGAAGACGATAATGGGCATTACAGTTAGTCATCACGAAATAGTTCGTGGAGGTTCTGCCAGTGGATGGTACATGCGTGGAAGACGATAATGGGCATTACAGTTAGTCATCACGAAATAGTTCGTGGAGGTTCAGCCAGTGGATGGTTTCAGACCCGCTTTAGTCATGGTTCAGAACTTGGACACTGCATTTCTCGACTTTAGGTTCCAGTGATTCAGCTAGCAGACACGAGAACTGAAGCACCTTGCATTCCCCCTCTCTCGAAGATTTTTAACGTTACTTTAAGTTGACTTGAAAGTTTGCAGCATATACATTTCTGTTGCTTTGTATTGTTCCCGGCATATATCGGATCGCAGATTGGGAAGTAATTTACACATTAAGCTATCTACATATCACAGACACCAGTTTTTAATCTGAATACAGAATCTTGCTCTGGCACTGTAATGAACTCCATGGAAGTTGGCAATTGCTAAATGCAACGTAGATAAAAAGCAACGTACTCACCGATTCGTACAACGTTATACATTGTGTAGTTATCAAAGTATCATTGCAGACGCAGAGCAGTATCTGGACATAATACCAGTGCTCGAACTTAACAAATGAGTGTCTGCCTACACAAATATGTGGAGTCGTCTACTAAAAACTTTCATAGATAATATGTAAGAGAGACACTGGCTACCGTTTGAATTAATTGTGTTGTATTATGTATTCACATCTATTATATTATACATTGTGCATATATGCACACACACACATGTACACAAATGCTTGTGCATGACAAAAGCCCCCCCCCCTCTCCCCCTTCATAACCCGTGGCAAACTATTGGACTCGCCACTGACGTCACATAACTACTTTTTTGGAGATGGGGAAAGCGGTTGGGATTAATTCGCATTATTAAACGTCATCCAGTTTGCACGGAAATAACCTCTTCCCCGTTTTACTTGGGGATCGAATTTCTGATACTTCCGGTGGAAGGCAAGTACGCGAAAATGTAACTCTGCTACCGGACACATCAGAGAATTTCGAGTTTATGAGAAACGCGAATGCTTATCACAAGAATCCGGTGATGTTTGTTTATCTGAGACACGATAGCCCTCAAAATAATTACAATTTCGAGAGAAATTCGTCGCACCACGAAATGAGCATGGCGTATTCAGAGTTGTATTTTTAACTGATAGACAATATGCTGGCTGACATCTTTGAGGAGATTAAAACACGCTTTTGTTTTAGTGTACAATGCAACGTGTAAACAGTTACTAGGCGTATTAATTAGGCCGAAATTTTTCAAGCTCCGGCTTCTCTTTAAATCATTCTATTGGCACCGGCTTGTCAAAATATATTAGAAGAATAAAAACTAAGTCTACCAGTCCACTTCCTCGCTGATTCAAGCTTTTAGTTCTTTTTTAGGTAAGAAAAATGTGTAGCATTGCGTTAAACTGTTTCTATCTGAAAATAATTTGCTTGTTTTAGGCAGGGGATAGAAGAAGCATTAAAATCTGGATCCTTTAATTTGCCTATCTAAATAATTTGAATGTTTATTTTACATTACCAATCATTTTCTGTGCATGCGCAATACGATAATTTTTGTACTTATAACATTTTTTTTATAATACTGTCTTTAGCTAAGTTCACGTCATTCTAAACACGAAAAATGTGAATCTGAATTTCGCAAGAGGTGCGTAAGGTTTCGCAAGCCTATACATAAGCATATTCAATTGAAAACCACTTAGTTTTAAAACCCTGCTTTATAATCTCGGTGCAGCGTTTAAAGACCTCGCTAGAGGCTCGGCCAGTGTAAACTTAGTCTCAGTTTTAAGAATGCGTCGGAACAAACGGCGAACTTCAAGATCTTTTTATTTCACGTAGTTTTGATTTTGCTATAAATATTTTTAACTAAAGTTATTGTAGGAAATTGAGTTGTGACAATTTTTTTTTTCGGTGTTTATTATTTCCTTTATCCTTTATTTGGTTTTGTTGACCTGATCCACTGTCAGTAAATAACGCTTTCAATCTTTTTTTTTTTTTTTTTTTTTTTTTTTCAGGTTACTTAAAAATTTTCTGAAGCGATGTTAATGTTCTACTTTCACGATATTCCTCCGCTTCATGCAAACATAGCTTAATCGAGTCTAGAAAATTGCATTATAGGGACAGCGCACCGCATTCGTGGGCACTTAGTGTAATAATATTTTGTATAAGAACTATTTCTTACTACGCGTTACCAACACACCTTTTTTCTCACTGTTTTTATTGATATTAATTATACATGAAATTGTATTATTTATAAATAAAATATAATTAAATAACAAATCGATTAAATAACAAATAAGATACTTTTATGTTAACATAAGTACAAAACGCTTTTGATACATGAAATATCTAGGAAACAATTAAACACCATGGGGTGATTTTTCAAAGGTTTGGTCAAAAAAGTATGAAGAAACCACTAATATACCTATATACGGAATGGCTTCTTCACGGCAAATCATCAGTAAGCGAAGATTCTCATCGACGAGGAAATGGAGAACATCCATGGCTGCGCATTTATTTCTCTTACGCGGCATGAAAATAATGCGGTGGCAGCGAAGTACGGCGGGCGGATGGAGGGAGTGTAGAATTTCCGGCGCGGATCATACGGCACTTCCGGAGGAGGGGAGGGTAGGGTGGAGATATAGTTAGAGCATGTTCCTTGCCCCCGCGGGGAGCAGCAGGTCACGGGGTCACTGACTCCCGCCGCAGGTCAGTGCGAGGTTCCGCGCACGGCCGCAGCGCCGCGCTGCCGTCGACCTGGCGCGTCCAATCGCCGCGCGCTGCCGACCACCTTCAACCACGCTTCCCTCCCGACTGGGAAGAAATTTTCAAATCCCAGCGATGACCTTCTATAAAAATTGTTCTAGATACTCGCGTTATATAGTCTGTTCGTAGTACCTCCACACTCTTTAAATCAAACCTTTGAGGAAAAAAAAATCACTCGAAATATGACGTGTTTGGTTGTTTCTTAATTATGTCATGTATCACCAGCATTTTATCTGAAGAATTTCTTATTTTTTGATTTAATTGAACTTTCACTAATATTTTATGTATGAGTTGTCCATCCTTTCCCTCCTTTTTTTAAACCTGGTTTCAAGCAGGATCCTTTTATTTTACTTTTGGTTTTGGTTTTTATTGCTTTGCTTATTTTTATTATAATTATTGTATGTAAATGAATACTATTTTCTAATGCCAAGTCGCCTGGCGGGTGAGTGTACAGTCTGTTCACGGTAAAGTGAGCACTTTCGAGGCCCTAGTTACTTTTTCTTTTCAGGTATTTTTTAATCCTTTAGCCACCTTTTTAAATAAATATTGCTATGTAAGTAATAAACACAGTGTGTATATTCCACCAAACTCGGAAGTTGACATCTAAGGCTAAAATAACACGTATTCATTGACTTTTATTCCAAAAGGGAGGGCTCTCAATAAGTGCTCACTTTACCGTGAATAGCCAGTAGTGTGGGTGATCCTGCCATCCACCCCGACTCTCCCAGCAACGTGGGAGTTATTCTGTACATATATTCCAATGTATACATTTCTATGGCACTCTCTATAGTTGCCGTGCATCCATCCCTCCGTTAGGCAGCACCTGGGTTGGGGGAGGTGGGTTGTGGATTTTTATAGTTTGTATGTTCTGCACGTTAACTGGTTGTAGAAGGCAGATTGGGAGTTATGCGACGTGAGAACGTACTCGCGGAAGCTCTACCCGAAGGATAGAAAGTGAAGCCATTCTCCGCTTTCTTCCCCATCGCTCCAGGGCTGTCCACGCCGTCTGGATGGCTTCTCGCCACGAGAATGGTAGCTAGATTGTCTCTAACGTATACCAAACGCAGTGTACCAGGAAAAAAAAAGGATTCCCTTGTGCCTTTTTTTTTTGTACTTGTTTTCGACCATTTCAGTTTTTTTTTTCCTTACGAAATGGCATATCAACTTATCAACTGTGAAAAACAATTCACCTGTCACTAAGACGATTTATTTGCCTGCTCGACGAGAATGAGGAAGCTTATCGCTTATCGCAGATCAGGTTTTCGAGTAGGATTAAAAAGTCACGTGTACAAAATAAGTGCAGACGCTGTTAATACGAAACCTGTTACTTGCCGGAAATTTGACTCTTTATCAGTCTTGTCTTGCTCAGCTATTATTTTGAAATACGATTCCATAGTAAGAAGTGCGCCACAGTGTGTTATGTATTGTTCTTACAAATAAAGAAAATTTGCACCAGGTATTCGTCACTCTGCTGTTCGCCAATAGCACTGTTATTTTTTTCTTGCACTTATAGCAATTACATGCAGGATCTCCTTGATCTGCAGTGAGTTTTAAAACGTGTGGATGCGCGCCTCGGTACTCAAATTATATTCTAATGAGCGAGTAACGGCAGAGTATAAAATATCTCCGCCTTTTTTTTAACGTCTTACAAGCAACATCTGAGAAGAATGTCATTCTACCGAGTGTTCTTCATTTCGACGAAAAAAGTGACTATAAAGTGTTTTTTTTTCTCAATAACGATGCAATAAGGAATATTTAAACAAATATATAGACTTTTCTTGCATCACCCATTTATTTGTATTACAAAATACTGGGTCGCAGTTTTAAGATCCATGGATATGCATTGTCAGCGCAGTGGCTTGTGTGTAAAGATGATGAGTAGAACTGCAAGTATTACGGCGGTAGGCGCCCATTGTTTTATTCCAGCATTATGACTGTACGTAAGTGAAGAGATTTGGGCGGCTCTTAACATCGAGGTCGTACAAGGAATACAAGGGCGGGGGTTAAACGGAAGATCCCCGAGAAAACTCACCGATCGACGGTATCGTCTGGCTCAATTCCCGCATGGGAATTCGCCTTGGTGGGAGGCGAATAGTCTAACTACTAAACCACCACGGCCTCCTGTGTACAGTTTCCTACTCTGTTCTACGACAGGGACGTGGGAAAAGTCATCGCGCCAGGCGGCCTGCCAGCGGGGACAGGATAGAAGGGTTTCATCACGGACCCACGACGGTCCCTAGGGGTGACTTAGGAGGTTAGCGCGACTAACCCAGAAGTAACCGCGCGCCAGCGACACGCATTGTCTCTGGCCGGCGTCCAGGGATGTCGACGGCGACTCTCCCGTCAGCTGTCAACCGCCCCCCCGTCGTCGGGGACCCGCCCACTTGCCCAGAAACGCGACTCTTTGACCCCTCCCTCCCCGCGAACAACGGTCCACATTGTTCCCTATGGTCACGGACATCATCTGTGCTGACCAATCCCTTTAGTTATGGAGGCACATAGCTTCTGTGCCCTGCTGCCCCCAAGTGTCGCTAGAGGGCAAGCATAGCCCTTCTACCCTGCATTTCCTCCTCCTTAACCCTTCGTTCTCGGAAAACTGGCTGCGAATAATTTTATAACGAGATACAGATCGGCACACTTCAACTTTGCACTACATTAATGAACGGTTTAGGCCTGTATTTGGATGTAGTTATAGAACCGATCGTCGAAAACTTATAATAACACGGGTGAAAAATGAACACGGATCAGATTACATACTAACTGCTCCAAAACGTACGTTTATTGCCTCAACGTATTGCCTGTATAGCATTGCCCGTAGTCCTGGACGCAGTGGCCGAAGGAGTAAACGTGGTCTTAGTTGATTTGTTGTTATTATTATTATTTCTCTGGAAATACAACTGTGTACGTAAAGATACGAATTTTTTGTACGTGTCAGCTTTTCCAGTTGGATTAAAAAGTGTATTTTTGAGAACGTGAAAGTGGTTCAAAACTTTCAATTTTCGGTCATTTGTGTAAGCACGCAAATTCAGACGGAGAAATCTAAAACAATAAAATGACATATAGTTTAGCTTCTTATCTCGTTATTTCGTGACGTCAAATTTTTCTGTACGATACACGTTGCAAGCTAGTTCAGTGTTTCAACGTGTCGTAAACATCTGACGGAGGAACAGAGAAATGAACAGCGGCTCACCCCAGCCGCGCACGCCGACAAAATGGCTTCGCCGGCCACCAATCGGCGCCCGTTAACCTGGCCGCCAGCCGGCAGGCCAGCCAATAGGGAACCCTACCGCAACGTGTCAGTACTCAATCAGACTCAAGCCTCGTTCCTAGAGCTTCGAGAACAGCCAATCACGTCAAACGGACCGCCACGATATTTCGTCACTGTGCCAGTTCCTTGCTGTAGTCCCTTCGCGGATTCCTCACACTTTTTGAATCGAACATTTGAAAAATCACACCACATTATGTATGACGCGTTTGGTTGTCTCCTACATTTGTCACGTATTACCGGCGTTTTGTATTTGTATTAACATAAAAGTACCTACTTTTTAGTTAAAATGAACTTTTATTTACCTATTTATGTACAAAATATTTCATATATAATTAATATGAATAAAGCAGGGAGAAAATAGGTGTGTTGGCAAAGGCTGTTCAACCCTAGAGAAATATCACTGCCCCTGCCTCCATATATTGTAACGGGCCCATCGGGTGACATGCGTCCGGTAGAATTGGTAACGATGGAAGGGAAGTAGTTTCATACGGTAACGTCGGATAAAAAGTGTTAAATAACCATTTGTGATAATTGAAATTATATATTTCACTTTCTGTTGTTATTTGCGCCTCAGTGTGTAAAAATCAGCAGATTTAAAAAAAAATGTTTATTTTTCTAATAATTTCACAGTTTCGCTTGACCGACGCGTGAATAAAGTGATGAGCCCCGTAGCCATGTTAATTTTAAATAAGGTGGAATAATACCCAACGTGCATACAAGTAGGTCTTAAACAAGGCTTTCAAAAGTGCTCATTTTACCGTGAACAGTCTATAATAAATAATTAATGTGCAAAATAACATACTGGTTGCGCGCGAATGCGGTGTGCTGCTCATTTGGGGTAATTTTTCTTTATACTCGGTTAAGCTTAATTCGCATGAGGCGGAGGAATATCGTTGAAGTAGAACTTTTAGCAGGGCTTCAGAAAAGTTGGAAGAACGTAGCCTCCAGTATGCAGCAGGTGAAACTCCGGAAGGCGAGGGGAAACCATAGTGGCTTCGTCTGTCCTTGACATAACACGGCATGTACAAGGGGGTTATGTGTACCGGGAAGGCAGGAACGACGTCATGGCTGAGATGGCCGCTGGGAAGGGGGGGGGGGGGAGGACCGTAAGTGGAGGCATCTCGCGTGTCCTCTTAACACAGGAGTGTAGCAGGTTGTTGGAGGAGCGGGGGAGGTGGGGAAGGGAGGGGAGGTAGTGTGCCAGCGAAGTAGGTGCCCTGTCTCTGTTATTATATAGCACATGTCAACGACCTGCGAGAAGCGTCCCGTTATCCGAGCCGAGGTGATGAACCAGCCTCGGCGGTTCGTTGAACTCGCCCAGGACTGGAAGACGTGTAACTCCCCCCCCCCCCCAACTGCCACTCCTACACCGTGTGCAGCTGTCGCCCGTGTACTTCCCTCGCTGCACCAGCCCGACGCATTTGGCACTCGGTACCATCTCCCAACTCACACGTGGACATACATACTCCCCAGAGGAAGACTAATTGAAAATAGTTATCAAATTGATCTGTGACGGCGTACCGTGCGCCGGATATAGTCTGTCCGACGAATAAGTTATTTCCATTGCAGAATATTCTTCTGTTGATATATCGGGCAGAATGTCAGCCTGCTGAGTGTGCTTGTAGTCCATTCGCGGCTACTTCCCCCTGATCTGAAGCCCTGCTTTAAGTTCTACTTCCATTATATCTCTCCGCCTCATGCAAACAAAGCTTAAGCGAGTAACAAAAAAAAAAATTACCCCATAGGGACAACACACCGCATTCGTGCGCACTCAGTTTAAAAAAATATTTCCCATGAGAAAAATATTGAACTAGCGATTATCAACACACCTATTTTGATTATAAGTGAAATCCACAATTCATAGATAAAATATAAGTCAGAGTTTAATTTGACCAAAAATATTTTACTTTTTATGGTAACAGAAGTTTAAAACTCTTGTGATACATTATATGTTGAGGAAACAACCAAACACGTCATACATGGGATGATTTTCCGAACGTGCAATTCAAAAAAGTGAGAAGAAACCGCGAATAGACTATAAGTAAAGATCGCCCGAACCAGGGAGAGACGCCACTGTACTCGTGGAAACAGCTGCAACTGAAATGGCGACAAAAGTGCTCTCGTTCCTGTGGCAGACTGTGTGTCTGCGAGCCTTAGCATTGGCTCAATGAAATGTGACGTCACTGATGATTACTGGAGTCCATTAGAGAAAGTGCGTGGAGCTGGGAGAGGAAGGAGGGGGGGGGGGCGACCAAGCATATTGGAACCTGCTACGTCTTGTAAAGAAAAAAAATCTTTGTCAGTGATCACTTTTCCCTCGCGACCCTTCGTATTTTCAAAGTTCAATGGTTTATACTTACGGAGTAATTTGGAAATGCACGATTACGAATGCTGTTGTCTAGTCTTGTTGTATATTCAGATTCGGCGGTCAACGCAATTGTAAATGTAGCAATGAGATTTTATTTTGTAATAATGTCTTTGATGATGATACCTATATTTAAAAGCTCTGAAGCGATGCTCATCATCTCGTGTGCACGTTTTTATGCAGCATTTTTTTCGTAGTAGGGACTGCTAAATACTTATAAAATGTGCAATGTTATCTTTCCCCTACTTTCTATAATCTCTGTCGCTGCTGGGCTAAATGTTTTATCATAACTGTGTAGCCTGTCATCATTTCCAGGACTTCAAAAAAAATTATCTTGCAGCCCCGCCGATGAAATAAAGCTGAAATGAATGGCGGCTGAGCTAAAGAGGAAGGTCATCAGAGTTACGTAATCTCATTTACGACGTCATGATTAGGGAAATGGTCGTGTTTTTGCCAATGCTTCTTTCTCATGGCTTCATTCTCTTATCCTTGTTCCTCAATCGCGTGATTGTCCCGTGTTCGTCATTAGTCCATATCCTTGGCGTTACATGTTTTCTGTTTCACACGTAAAGTGAGAACAATTTTTGTAGATTTAGCGATTACCTGTGGCTCTCCCTTTCGGTCCCAGACGATATGATCTATCCTGAAAATATTTTCTACTAACTGATTTTTTTTTAAGCCCTGTTATTATTCTTATACAGTTGCGTTTAGATGACGCATTATCACAATTGCTGAATCATCCTCTGCTCATTCAAATGCAGAAGTGAATCTCATGCATACAGCAGAAGGTAAGTAGAGATACTGGACAGTTCCGAAAATATCTACGTAAACATTTTTTTTTTTAAATCGAAAATCACTTTGTTTAGTGTCCTTCCGCGCTGTCTGTTTCCAGCTGAATCGCAAACGTTCAGTATTGGAGTTCCAGAATTCTCGCTGCGAAATGGGTAAACACATTCACACCCACACGACAGCAAATAACCAAAGAAGATATCAGACACGTGCACAGTGCCTTCTGACTTTTTTCTGGTATAAATCGTTCTTCGTCCACATTAGCAAGTACTCCCCCCCCCCCCCCTCTCTCTATAATGGACGACTGTGTACAAGCCTCTGCCTTAGAGAGGAGCTTATTTCTACGGCCATTTGAGTCACTATGTTATTCATTCATTGTGTCAGGGCAACCTACGCTGTAAACAATCTTTGTATTCGAACAAGGAATTCCTATGGAACCAAACACGTTTTTGTAACATTACAAATAAGTCAGAGTAAATTTCACAAAACCTTATTGTGGAATACTGTAAGTAAAATCAACGTTGAATTCTAACAGCAAGTATTGTAGACTTGAAGTTTATTATTAATGAGCTGCATTAACAATTTTGTACGTATTTCTAAAGTAATATGTTGCAAACATACAATATTTCAGCTGGAAATCTTTTGCGACTAGTTTCAAAGAATAGTTTATAACAAATACAGAATTGTTTTTATTGTGTATAGGTGTAATCGCAGAAGTACAACAGTGCGGACGTAAAAATTGCATGAATTACGAAAAAAAAAAAAAAACGAGTTTGCAAAACGTTTCGTTCTGCGTTAACGACTCGGGCACAAGTGTGAAAGTAAACCCGCGTTCCTTAATCAAGGTATTGGGTTAACCCTTAATACTGCAATGGCCGTAAGAATGTTCACAGTATTGCAACCAGGAACATAGCGTCGCGAAAACACAGAATTTCGCACCCCCGTATGTCTCTAAATAAAAACGTGGATACATGTTATTTTGTTATTTTATTGTTTTTCTTGTCCTACAAATAATTTAAAGGTTGCGAGGCTTGAGTCAACGCAGACTGGCATCAAAGGAACCGCGACACAATTCCGTCTGTGTGTGTGTGTGTGTGTGTGTGTGTGTGTGTGTGTGTGTGTACATAAGTATGTACTGTGTGGCATGTGACTGTTTTTTCCGTCTGTCACCCTCGCGTCATGCAGCTGTGTCATCCAAACGCCAGCGTCCTTGGGACAGAGTTCATTGGCCTCCTGGGCTCGTCGACTCAGGCCGTAGTTTCTGCTGTTATTTCTCGCGAGACTTCGCCGCGCTATCACCGAGGAGGAGAAAGTTCGCGATAAGAATGTGTGTCACGAGAAGTCTCCCCGCCAGCGAGCTGCAAGTCGTACTACGCCTGCGTTGCCAACGTTGTGGATTCACCACCAGACGTGCGGTGGTGAATTTCAACTCCTACCTGGTTCGCAAGATCGTTGCCCAGCAGTCAGTGGATAATATAGTGAATTTATTAAGATTTTCTGTTAAACTTGGTGGGCAATTTTCTGGAAGGAAAAATGTAACTTCTGGAGTCACCAGACTTGTAATTAAAATATGTATATGGCAAAGTAGTAACTGATGTAGGCCGTTCACGGTAAAGTGAGCACTTTTAAAACCCTAGTTACTTTCTTCTTTCAACCAATTTATATTCTTCCGCCACTTGTTAATTTAAACCCTGCCATGTGAAAACACAGTGTATACATTCACCATACCCAAAACCAAAAGTCTGAGGCCACAATGAAATGTATTTATTGGTTAATATGTCAGATGAAACAGCTTCGAAAAGTGCTCACTTTACCGTGAACGGCCAATAGCCATTAATATCTCAGAAGGTTCCCCAAAAAGTTACTACCTTTAAAACTTAACAGACCTCGTACTGGAGCAAGAGCATTTTAAGCGCTCATTTTGAAGTTGTTAAGTTGACGACATCCAATAATCTTTGTTGACCTCTTAATAAATACACATAGGCCTAAGTTCAAAGGATTAGTGTGTCGAGTTTCATGAGCTAGTGAATTCTGGTAGATTTTCGCATGTGGCTTAGTGTAATTCACTGTCTAGGTGTTGGTATAGTGTCCAGCAGAGACGTCTGGGCATTCTCTCAGTGGTGTTATGCGGGGGTGAACATTGCAAAGGGAAAAGAGATGCAAGAGCAGCTACCACCTGTCTCGCAAACATCAGATGGTGCTTCCTTACTGCTTTACCGAAGATCGCAGACTGGATGTTTGTAGGACGACGCATATGCAGCTGGACCGTTTTGTTGTCGCTCATCTACAGACAAGTCCCGTGACGGGCTACGCACTATCGATCCATGATGGAACTTGTCCCGACAAAGTAAAAAAATCCCTCCCGACCAACCTTTCTCTTCTAGTATTTCACACGCCCTTTGATAAATATTATTCCTTTCCCAACCTACGTTCTTATGAGTCCATTTCTACTTTATACATTCAATGATTTGTTGCAATTATTTTCAGTCGAAGTGTTTTTACGGTGTCTAGGCCGCCCCTCTCTTCTTTTAAAATCAGTTTACGTTGTCACGGGAGGTAACCGTGTTTCCAATCGTGGCCATGTTTTCCCATTCCCTTTATAGTATTCGCCTTAAATTTAAACACATTTGATTCTGAGTCTCCAGTTTCCTATTCGAGAAACAGAGTTTCCGTAACTCCCGTACTGTACACGTATAGTGCTGCTACCTAGTATTTATTTCCACAAACGGGAGCGACTAGCGATGAATCGAACTCGCAAGCGAGTTACCCTGCCGCGTTGCTTCGGCAGGGTAAGCAGTCGTTCCGTTTGCGTCCTCCAGTCCTACATTTTTCTTGGACAGTGGTTCAACGCGTTCGAGAAAACGGGAGTTTCCTTATAATTTGTATTATGCTCTCTAAATAATATTCACTTTAATTATTATTACTTTAATTTCCATCTTCATAACTAATGTTAGGTATTATAAAACGGTAAATACACGTGGAGGGTAAGCAAAGTTGGAAGTTGCGTGTGTTAGTAGAAATTGAAAATGGAACCACAGCCCGGCACTAGCAAATGTTATAAACCCCTTGCTACACGCCACCGCCTTGTAATTAGAATCTCCCATGCAAGTCTAGGCGTATGGTGCTCAGCCATAAGATGCAGTTAGATTCCATCCCTACCTAGGACCTCCGAGGCTCCCGTTAGTTTCGAGTTAGGTTAAAAATACTCTCATGCCTGTACGTTTGCAATGCGCCGTACCTTTAGTTTGGCCGGCCGGCGCTGCGCGTCATCACCTGCGTGACGTCACCGGGAACTCCTGGAGGGAGAACTGCCAGGCCGCCTTGCCCTGGCCGTCCAGGTCACCTGAATCACCCCTCATTCTCCGTCTCTCTCCGATCTCGACCGTTCGTGGCGCGTCACCTCGCCGTAGGGGCTGTTTCCAGCCTGCGTCAGCTTCGCGGAGGTTAGCGGTCCGTCGCGTTCGTTGGCCTCCAGTCACGGCGAGCGCTGTTTCGGGAACTGCTAGATAATACGTTCGCGGTACGACCGTCGACGAGTCGCCCGCCCCCCCCCCCCTACAACGTCGTCGGGGCGACGTTGCGAACGAGATATGCGAGGTAAAGACGTTCGGAGCCTGCCCGAGATTAATCAGGAACGATCTCCTACGGCGTGTGGGAGCCTGTACCTCGAGGTTCTCTTAATTCCTGAGAAGCACCTTCGACCGTCTGCCTTCTTAGACTCGCCAATTCTGAGTTCTCACGACTAGACTGCCTTCGCGTAGCAGGAACACATCCTGTATACAAATTACGGCAGTCGCCTATAGCTTGTTCACGGTAAAATAGGCACTTTTGAAAGCCCTGATGCACGTTGTGTACTCTTCTGCCTTATGTAAGATTAACATTGCCATGGGTCCCATCACTTTATTCTTGCGTCGATCAAGTGAAACTGTGAAATTATTAGAAAAGTAAATATGTTCCAAATCTGGTTATTTTTACGCTTCGATGCATTGAAAAAACAGAAAGCGAAAAATATAATTTAAGTTATCACAAATGGTTACCTAACACTTTTTGTTCGAAGTTCAGATATGGAACTGCTTTCCATCCATCGTTATCAACTTTACTGGACGCATGTAACTCAGAGCACCCGCTAAAATATATGCTAGGAGGGGCAGTGATTTATTTTTTCTAAGGTTGATTTCAAAAGTGTTCATTTTATCGTGAACAGCCTATACCTGCGTTGTAGCATGTTTGAAGTTCGGATTCTATGACTATACTAATAAACGAGCCCCTAATATGTTATATGTTTTCCTACAAAAAGAAAACGTGCCTGAGACAATAACGAAATTATACTTTCAACGTATCACTCTTACTGAAAAAATTATTTGGGAGTCCTTCCACATCGTTAAAAATTGGATTTTTTAAACATCCTGTGTTTTAAAACAAACTACCCGGACACATCCGAAACTACGATTTCGCTGCAAGATTGCAACCATTTAAATTATAAGATCATCACTTAAACTCCCGTAGGTTGACGCCAGCTCAGAGCCTTGCGCGTATAGAGGCGATGGAGAACTTGATGTGCGTGGCAGTGTGGGCCTTATTGCTCCCGCGCGCGAAAATAGCTCCAACAGCGCGGCAAAGTGACAACTAACGTGAAATCATGTTCAAATTTTGATGTAGGTCCTGTAAGTAGAAATAGCGTCAACACAAAAAGTATTATGTTTCTCAGTAGGTGCAAATCAGTGCGTGTATTTGCTTGGATGATCTGACGACGACTTTCAACATAAGTGACGGCACTTCGCTGCCAACTCGTTCGAAATAATTTTAAATATCTTTAACTAGCGTCTGAATATGAATTCTGCAGTCAGAACAGTACTCCCGTCAATTTGCTCTTAGGGTTTTTTTTTTTTTTTTTGTGAAAACAATTATATTGGAGGGCGCACGGGATGATTTTATTATTGGGAGCCCCTTTGGTTGCAATTTCAATTTGTGCACGAAGCGTTTTTAACGGCAAATTCCAGAAATGACTCGTTTGATCCGCATTAATGTTACCCGCGCAATTAAATTATGTCTGTTACTGAATTAGCCGTCGGTTGAAGCGTGGTTTAAAACCTCCCCGGTATTAAAAAAAAAAAAAAAACAACGTCCTACTTTGTGTGACAGTATTTGCACCTTCACACTACCGGGACCCGAAACAAATGTGGAGAAATGTATCTCTGTGGAAGAATTAGCACATTAAATAGCTTTGTTTTTAAAGCAAAGATTCCTGAATGTGTGGGTAAACAAGCAAGATATAATTGTAATTTGTTTATGTCCAAACTGTGTTGTGGAAAACGCAGCAATATACACGTGCCGTCCATAACTTCAACCTGTTTACTTGGCAAGTGGGGCAGTGTTTACACACAGCGCATAGTAATGTGATAAGACAAAACTAGAAGGCTAAGTTCAGCGAAGTTGGGAGCAACAAACGCTTATCAGTTTGGAACCCAATTCCCAAACGGCTTCCTGAACTGACGCGTTGAATGACGCGGTATTGTTTGCTCGAGAGGTTACGTTGTCCTCGCACGAACCCTGTAGCCACTTACGTGTTGATACCTCACACACAACCTGTTACTTACAGATTCTTACTTCATGAGGTATATGATGTTCGCGGTAAAATGAGCACTTTTGAAAGCCCTGCTTAAGATCTGCTTGTATACACGTTGTGTGTTCTTCCGCTTTATGTAAAATCAACATTGCTATGGGCCTCGTCACTTTACCCACGCTTCGGTCAAGTGAAACAGTGAATACATTAGAAAAGTAAATGATGTATAAATCCGCTCATTTTTACACTTCAATGCATTACAAAATACAGAAAGCTAGAGAAGTAATTCAAGTTATCACAAATGGTTTCCAAACACTTTTTGTTCGATATTAATACATGGAACTACTTTCCCTTCCATCGTGACCAACTTTACTGGACTCGTGTCACTCAGTGCCGCCCGTTAAAACATATGCCTATAGAAGCAGTGACTTTTCTCTAAGGTTGATTTCAAAAAGGTTTTGTCGTGAACAGATTTCAACAGAGGATGAAGGCTCGTTAGAGCTTTCTTGATCGTACAGTAGAAGCCGCGACCAGGTCCGTTTGATGACGTCAGTGTTTATTCTGGCCTGGCGGGATCGTAGTCTGAGGCAGCTTCGTCGCGTGTTTGTTGACCAAAGTCAATGCCCTCTGCTCGAGGCTGCCCTACATTCCACGCTGTTGAGGCTTAGCAGGCGTTGTGTACACGACTTATCAGCAGGTTCGTTCACCTGCCTCCTCGCTGCCGGGTCTAGATAATGCCTACCTCTCTCGAGTTTGTTATCAGAGAGCCTGGCCGTGTGATTTCTGGGGGGGGGGAATTAATCCACTTCCCACGCACCAATAAGGGCGTGTTTCGTTTCATTCGCGGCGCCCGCTCCGTCATCGTCGCTCTCTAGGGGATTCACCCGCGAGCAGTGAGCGCGGCGTTGAAGGGCGGAGTCCGATCCGCGATTGCAATGAAGTTTATATATATATATATATATATAATTAATAACGCAGTTTTATGGTCTTATTCCTTGAGGGTAGTTGGCGTGTGCTTTGAACTAGAGGATCTAAGTATTGCGTGTAACAAATATGGCAGACACTTCTATTGTCATGCGGAGGTGACAGAATATTATTGTTTCTTGAATAACTGCGCATTAAAAATAACTCCAGCAACAACTTTAAGTCGCGGTATTTTAGGAGTTTTTGACACAGCTGTCACCAGATACACGAATTTCTAACTAAAGAAAAAAAATTTGCAAGTCTCCTTTGGTACGTTTCCAGTTGACCGTTTCTTTATTTTCGAATACTTTCAATCACGCACGATTACGAAACTGTATGTAATGGAATGCAGGATTAAGGCGTAACAAAGTATTCAAATAAACGTTCACGAAGAGGTCGCACGATCATCGATAATATTCTTTCTTTATCATCGGAAAACTTGAGGACTCGTTCAAGAGCAACCGATTTTCTTCTTAACGGAGATATATTATCAGTAATTCTCTCCTCCCCTTTTCGATCTTGTAATTCTTCAAAGTCAGCAAAATATTCAGGACATGAGGAGGGAAACACGTACGCTCTGATAGACCTTCGACAATGTGACTTGACGCCGGCGTCACATGTTCAGAATGAATTACCAAGTCTAAGACGTGATCTCGGAGGAATATCTCGCTCGCGTGTGTTGTAACCTTGGTTGGGGGGGGGGGGGATGTTCTGGGCGCCACACACGTAGCCTCGAGGGCAGGTCAACGACCCCTATCTATTTGCTCGCCTCCACCACCTTCCCGTTATAGACCAAAAAGCTTCTTCCCATTCTTGGCAACGTCAAGAAAGGTACAATGCCCCCGGCCTGCCCCTGGGACGACAAGAGACGCCATTCCTGGACCTCCGCTGGGGAGGTAACAAACGAAGCCATCCGTCAAAGGCCCTAAAAGGCATTCTGTCCCACGCACACTGCGGGGGAAAAACAACACCGTAGTTTAGTAACGGTGACACAGCCGAGTACTACAGCAGCGCGACAGTGATTCGCGTACGAGAGGCCCCAGGTTTGGTTCTTGTCCGGATACCACTGAAGTTAGGGTCCGCGTTGGTGTACTGGGTAGACTGCTCGCCTCCCACCTTGGCGAACCGGGTTTTCGACTCCCGGATTATCGCATGTGAGAATCGTGCCGGACGATGCCGTTGGTCGGCGGGTTTTCTCTGGGATTTCCCGTTTTCCCCCGTTCCTTCATTCGGGTGCTTCTCCATACATCACTACATCCTCATCGGCTCTCAAGACCTCGCTCTTGAGAGCCGCCCAAACCTCTTCCCTCTCTTCTTCCTATACGGAAAAAAACATTATTATTATTCAGCTGGATAGGATTATTTTCTCCTTAAACGAATACGTGCTATCATCCTTTGGGCTACGCATGGGTATGTATTCAATTTTAGGGATGGAGTAAGATATATTAAGACAAAGAAAAACGCTTTAACAGTAAACTAAATGAATACTTAATATTTATGGCTTCGCGATATTTTATGTTGCCAAACCAGGAGACGTGAGTGAGTGTCAAGAGAAATGAGACGGTTAAACACAATTGATAACCTCGTAATACCGAAAATAAGCATGTATGTACGTGACCAGCCTGCCACTGACTCAATCGGTTTGTTGCATTCATCGGCTCCGAGGTGCGAACCTCCTAGAGACGCCACGCCGCAGTAACTGAGTCAGAGAACAGCGTCGGTCTTTTGGCTGCACGTTGCGAGGGAAGGCGATACACTCATCTGCTAGAACTGCCGTTTGTCGGAACCCGGCGTGCTATATGGTGGAGCGGGCGTTTGGCGGTAAACGCTGCCGTGAGCATTTCCAGTTGACGGCGGCATCTCACATCCAGCTTGAAGTGGGCCATCGAACCACGTGGCCAGAGACCCGGTGCTCGCCACACGAGGCGAGAAGTCCTGTGGTGAGTAAGGGAGGAGGTGGGGAGGGGGGGAAAGAGCGTAAATCTTTCCCGATGTTTGAGGAATTGGAACGAACGGGCTGGTAGCGAGGGCTCCCCGGGGAATCGCAAAGCCTGCTAATAATACGCGCGGTAGGGCGGGAATAGCTCGCGGTGTGTGTACACCAGGCTGGCTCGGGTAAACTGTCGGTGCGTTGATCTCCTCGTCGGCCGACAAGCAACCCAGGATGAACGAGGAAGTTGTCCACTGGCTGTCCAGGAACCGTCGGCCGGGCTGGGGGAAGAGGAAAGGAAGAAAGTTCGTGAGATTATTTGGCTAGCAAACCATGTTACATGCTCTCGCTAGGTGTACTACTGCACTTGTAAGCGGTCTCCTTACCTATTATAGGCTGTTCGCGGTGAAGTGGGCACTTTTTAAGGCCCGTCTAAATTTTTCCTTTTATCTTATTTCCATCTTCCTGCTGCTTTTTAATATAAACATTGCTTTGTGACGAATAAACACAGTGTATACATCTCACCACCCTCAAACTTTAATGCCTGATGCTGCAATTTGATACATTTATTAGTGTGTAAAGTCTGTTGGGAGGGCCTTAAAAAGTGCTCACTTTACGGCGAACAGCCTATATCTGCTAATGAGAGCGTGAAACATTCGGCCCAACGCCGGTTTAAGTTTTTTTTTTTTGGGTTGGGGGGAGATGCAAGTTAACATCATTTTGTGTTCTATTCGCACTTGCACTAACTGCTGATCACTTGTAGTGTAAGAGAGCCGACGGAGTGTGTGATTTTGTGTGACAAATCAACAGTCGTGAACACAAACCGTTGAAGCTTGAAGCTTAATTGAATAAACCATTTTTAAGGTCCATTTTTCCTTTTCTGGTCTTGACAACTCTTTCAAATAGTCATTAATTTTCACTCTAAGAACATATTATTAAGTAAGTTTATACTTCGCTCCCGCTCATTGCCTTCCCCCCTCCGCCACGGATAAACAAGCAATTATAGCTCTACCTTGTGTTTTAAACGTCGTATTTATTATTTTCATTTTTACAACGAATTTCTTTGGAAACAAGTCGCCAAAGATATTTTGAATTAATGTCGAATTTAAACGAACAAGTGTTTCAGACTTTAAGTTGATTATAAATACCGAGCTACATAAACAATGTTGTATATGTGTCCTAAAATAATATGTTGTAAATATACAATCATATTTCATCTGTAGTGTTCAAAGAATTGTTTGTAACGAGTACAGATTTTTTTTACTATGAAGAAATTTATTAAAAAAACGCGGATAACATCAATTCTGTCTTTATCCTTTCGATAGTGCTGTTTATATTGAACGCTATAACTACTCTAGTCAGTGTTTGCTGTGAAATGAAGGCTCGGCCTTACACGCTGTGTTGAATGATTGGTTCTAGCTTATTTCAGTTGCATACCGACACTTATTACGAAACTGCTACTATACAGCCATGACAATATACGTTACGCTGGAGTACAAACATAGATTTTGAAAATTCGTTAAGTAGTCATGCCGAATTTTCTCGACAATTATGAACATATTAATGCCATTTTACAATCACCATATCACACGTGGATGAAGTTTGACGACTAAAATTTGAAGGGGATTATCATATTGTGATAGTAAATGGAAAATTCAACATGGCGGGTGAGGCCGAGCCGTAAAAATGGCAGAAAAGGACAGCGACTGTTTTTTTTTTCAACAAAAATTGATTCAAATTTTGATTATAGATGGAGGAGAGGAAATTGTGGGCGATATGCTGAGCTAACGCAGGGTTCTGCCATGCGCCGAACTTTCCAACACGCACTTTTATAAATACCTGTACTGTTCGGAACGGCAGACCGGCATCAGATATAGCTCCCGGGACCTACTTTCGCGCCGCTCTGACGTTCTTCCGCAAGCTTGCGCGGCTTGATACACAAACGTCGGACCGCGCGATGCTGGCGCGCTGCACCGGAAGTCGCAGACTTCGAGCCCGACGATGGACGGGATCGCCGCTTTTCAAACGTCAGGCTGGCTAGAAGCGCAAGTGTCGGTTTACTTCGCGTCCTGCCGAGGAGCAACTCCAGGACAATATGGCGGTGCAATGAGGACTTCGAACCCCGATTTTCCTGTGTCCCGGCCTGCAACATCAACACGTCTATACCAGCACTTAGGCTTGTATTGGCTGGTGTATATCCATTTTTCCTCGAAGTCAGCGGAGTTTGGGTTACGAGGGGAGAAAGTGGAGAATCAATGACAACCCATTCTTTTTGCACAAATGTCTGTTCTCTGAAAGAAAAGTTAGTTGAGGATACCTATTCGGCGTGACTTACTTGGCGTTATTTGCGCGACTTGCCGTTAAAGATGCTCATCTCTGAGCATTTTACGCCAAATTTTTAACGCCGGCCAATAAAAATGTGAATCGTCTTAAAGACTGCTGTTGCCAACTTACGTGTACAAAAATAAAATGATTTCCTATTCGTTTGCTATCTGATTGGTTGGATGATTTTTTCTCTTACGTTATCGCCGATTGTAGACGGACGGTTTCGCTTGTTATGCGTTGTAAGTTGTTATGCTTTTTTAAGGGGACCGCCTACTAAGCGCTAGAAATGTTTTGCAGTGAGTTGGGAAATCCGTTCTTTTTTTTTTTTTTTTTACGAAATTATTCCACGTGTGCCCAATGTGCTAACTTGCCGAAAATAAAATAAGTTTCAGGTGATGACGGAATATCGTTTTCATGACACGTCGCATATTAGAACCATATTTCCAAGCCCTCCAAAATAGCTAAAAACAGCCTTTTCAGACTGCCGTATGTCAGTGCGGACCGAATCTACATGAAACTCAGATACAATCCTACATTGAGCTTTGCGTTAGGCTTTCCATCAGTAAAATAATATTGTCACCGCTTAAAGTCCCATAGAAAAAAATGGTTAGACGAAAAGCTTGCGCGCTAGTTAAGTGCTTCGCGCATAGTGGCGATTCAGGCACTTGATGTGCGTGCCAGTGTCGCCCTTAGAGTTCGCTCGCACCTGTGCCATGTCGCGTCAGGTATACGGCCCCCTTAAGGAGGAACAGGCCCCGCCATCTTGGATTTACGGAAATTTTGCCGTAACTTGCATTACAGATATTGTATTTTATTTTGGGCTTCGACAAGCCATAGGGCATTGAAATACACATGTTCTAATTTATGAATTAGACGTTTGCTGCTAAGGTCATTTCTGTAACCGTCCTAACATAAAATTATTTATTTATTGCCGGCAGTCACTAGTAAAAAATTAACTAATATAGTTTAATAAAGCTTTAGAAACTGTCATTTATGCCATGTCATGCGAAAACTTTCGTTAAACTTTCTTTAATGGAAATTATAACAAAAAAAGTGAAAATCCAATATGGCGGGGGTTGATCCGCCTTAAGCCAAGGCGATTGTGGACGGGGCCTTAGGCTAGCCTGTAGTCGCTATTGGCTCCAGCATGCATGAGAAGCTCGGTAGTAGGCGGGATGGGGCGGTGAGGTGGGTCGCGTGCTAGCTGCGGGTTGGAGGGAGAGGGAGGTGAGCCCCCTCCCCGGGGGGCAGTGACCGCCGGCGATAAACAGAGGAGCACGCGGGCATGGAGTCAACGCTCCGGGGAGGGGCTTATCTGTCCCGGCCCCGCCCACCACGTCCACCTGCGACCCCGGGACCCCCCCCCCCCCCTGCTTCACTCACTCTCTCACTCTCCGGTCCAGCAGACCACGTCGTGCCTTACCAGCTCCACTGCACTGCCGGCACCTAGAGATCTTGCGATACCATCAAAGTATCGATACTGGGATCGAAAGAATGGTATCGATACTCATTTCTTTACCGGTGTCACAAGAAAAGTATCGATGCCGTTATCATATCAGTACCAGTAAACATTTTTTTTTTAAATTTAATTTGTCAGTCTTCTATTTTTCATAAAATATTTTTATATTTATACATACTTATGTATATTTTTAATATTCCAATATCTAGATTGTTCTCTCATTTCGAGGTTTCTACCGAATTGTTTTTTTTTTTTTTCATGTCAAATGTTTGCTTTGAAAAAATACAGCGTGCAGCACTAATTATTACAGTTATATATGAGCATCGGTCTAGTTAGAGAACAAGTAAATACTGGTATGTGCTGATTTTGGAATTATCATTTTATGGAGGAAAACACATATTAAAACGTTTGTGGCACTTTAATGGAAGGGTTCAAAATTAACAGCTAGAAGTAATTCCGAAAAAAAAAAAAAACTATTGGTATCGAATAATTTACTGATATGATACTGTTAAAGTATCGATTCCAAAATACCCGGTATCGAAAGAAAAGTATCTATACCAGTATCATATCAGTAGTATCTCCCTACCGGCACCACAGCTCACATCTGTGTCGGCCAGTGTTACGGCTGTTGGATACAAAAAAAAAAAATTTAATTGTATAAAGTATTTTTTAATTTGCACGTATTGTACGTAATGCAATTTAACCTGGAATAAAACAATTTTACGCTTTGTATTTTTAAAATAATTTAATGTCATATCCAAAATATTAATGTTTCCCGGCAGTCATGATAACAAATACTACCTAACTTGTACAAATGAAAAAAAAATTCAACTTAAACTAATGTCGTAGGTTACCGCGCGGCACTAATCGCCAAATAAAAGATTAAGCATTTTAAAAAATGTTTAAAATGTGGAAACAAAATCTAACTTTTTTTTATATGTGTAGCTTGTTATATGGTGATTACATATGTGTAACACGGAAGCTAATGACATTAGATTACATTGTAAAAATTATAATTTGTATATTTTAGTCAGTGTTTGTTAATATGACTGTATAAAAACAGAAAAATTTTTGGATTCGACAACAAATAATTTAAAAAAAAAAAAAAAGTGTAACAATGTTTTTATTCTAGAAAAACAGCGTCCCATACAATGCATACGAGTTGAAAGATATTCAGCACAAATATAAAATAATTAATTTTTTGGAACCCAACAACCTTAACCCATTCAGACCCAGTGTACATTGTCTACATTACGTACGCGTACGCAATCTTTGGTTTGTACTGCACACTCTACGAAGCTCAATTACCAATGATTTTACTGTGGGTAAATTATTCACAAACCTTACTGGTCTAAGTCATAATTGGTTCATATCACTGTAGTCGAACATATAGTCTACTACAGCTCATTAGCTATGACAACGAAGCAATTACCAATGATTTTACTGTGGGTAAATGATTCACAAACCTTACTGGTCTAAGTCATAATTGGTTCATGTAATTGTAGTCGAACATATAGTCTACTACAGCTCATTAGCTATGACAACGAAGCAATTACCAATGATTTTACTGTGGGTAAATGATTCACAAACCTTACTGGCCTAAGTCATAATTGGTTCATATCACTGTAGTCGAACATATAGTCTACTACAGCTCATTAGCTATGACAACGAAGCAAGTATATACTTATACTCCAGATATAACGAAGAAGCTTTTTTTTTTTTTTTTTTTTTTTTTTTTTCAATATGACGGGCCAGTAACATTATCACTTTCTAAATTCAATGGTGGCGTACCGAAAAAAAAAAAAAAATTGCAGACTTCTGCTGCTGGAGTTGGAACTATAACCAGCTACTTCAAATCTCTTTTGTTAAACCCTATTCTTTGCTGATGTGGAGGCGCCGACTGACCCGGGGGGGGGGGGGGAGGGAGTGAAGTTCATTGGCGGTCACTTCCAACGTTTTCTGAAACCGTGCTGAAGTTATACTTCCACATGGTATTCCTCCGCCTCATGCAAATAAAGCTTAACCGAGATTACGCCATAGGGACCACGCGCCGAATTCGTGCTCACCCGTTGTAATTATTTCGCATTAGAACTATTTCTTACTAGGCATTGCCAACACACCTATTTCCTCTCTGTTTATAATCGTATTACTTATAAATATATAAGTATAAGTTCAATTTAATCAAAAATAGCACAGGCATAAAATAAATAAAATTCTTGGTACACGCAACATACGCATGAAACAACCAAACACGTCATACATGGTGTGATTTTTCAAAGGTCTGAGTCAGAAAGTGCGAAGAAACCGCGCGAGTAGGCTATAGCCTCACACAGCGTCGTCGTAGGCTGGAGACCCACACATGGTCCCCGTGGAGAAGTAGCAATTGGGGGGGGGGGGGGGGGTTCAGTGACCCGGCACGCTGACACATTGGGCCGGCCGTGACGCTCGGCTTCTGCGAGGCATCACTCTTCGTCGCCTTGTAAAGGCGGGTTCACAATCTCCCCCCTTGTAGTCAGCGGGTATTCGAACAGAAACGTAACTTTGCGAAGCGAGATTGTTATTTTGTGTTCTGTTTTCGCAGGCTTTGTGCCACAAAAAAAAAAAAAAAGGTACAATTTTAATAAATTGCCCAAAGAAAACCCTAATTTCGTTAATTTATGCCGTGTCCTTTATAGTTTTAGTTAAAATAATAAATGTCGTATTAAATCGGTCATTCTGATTGGTTGAGAGTCAAGCCCGAACGTACGTACATATACGTATAAGTTGAAAGTTGAGACGTACGCTAAGTGTGGATGTGAATGTCCACATGTATATCTGCAGTGTCCAACTTTGATAAATCACGTACATACGCTGCTTGAAGGTTGTAAATCCATCTTGACCCTGCCTCGCCGCTGCCGCTAAATACTTCTGTACTCCGCCTTGTCTTTAGCCCATCCGTAGCTTTTCTTTCTCGTGCGTCAACTTTTGTACTGCTGGCCACCTGAAATATAGATCCAATTTGACATTCAAAATACATGGTAAGAATATATTTAAACATGCTCATTTACAGATAGTCTACGCTTGACAAAACGAATTTTTAATTCAGTTACTATTTCAAACATGCAGTAGTTAAGTGAAAAATACGTAACTGGCAAAATTATTTTTACTTTTCCTAATGATGTTATGCAATAGGGATGCAGCTCCACCCCCTTGCGTACACCTATGCCCCCTGGGCATAGCTCCTTGTGCCCCACTGGGCATATTCTCCTGAGCAAACAAGAAACTATCCCCCATCTTCGCGAACTTTCAACCACTACACTGTAAAAACTGCTCCACTTTCGAGTCAGTGAAATTCTACGGATCGCAGTCCAGGCTGTGGCATTTGATGTGACTTGACGTTCGAAGTCTGAGCCGGCGGTCCGAACAAGGGACATCAAAATATGTGTCAGTTCACTATAACGCTCCGCTCGGTGATTTGGAGTTGTGTAATTCACAGTGATTACAAAATCACTGGCCAATTTGTGGAAGTGTGCCGCTGAAGTTATCCGCGCGCTTTCATTCTCTTCAGTGACTCACTTTTATCGCAGATTCGATAAACGGTAAACGAATGTGAAAGACATAGCAGAAAGACTGATGTTTCCTTTCATACATTTGAATATCCAACAATGCAGTGTTTCGTTAAAGCTACATTCTTATTGTCAGATGCTGTTTGAGACGTGCCTGCAAAGATTTTTTGAGCAAAGCAGCTGTTTTTATCACAGCGAGTAAATTCATATTTTGACCACTATTGATCATATGTATTCACTTTTTTTTTTTCCACGCCACATATAACATAAAGCAATGGCAACAGAAAATGTTTTGTAATAAATGTGTGTGGGTATATAAGGAAAACGTCATTGTTCACGTAACATTTCTCATGTAAAGAATGGTTTTCCCCCCACCCTCCCCAACTTTATGAACAAATATACGCCAATGCATACATGGGGTGATTTTATAGTGCTTTTATAGTTGTGTATAAATTGTTTACATTATTGTTTTCATGGAACAGTATGTCCTTGCCAGTGGATTGTGACAGTTTGTTGTTCCAGGTGTCCGGCAGAATACAACATCTTAAGTGATTTTATAGTGCTTTTATAGTTGTGTATAAATTGTTTACATTATTGTTTTCATGGAACAGTATGTCCTTGCCAGTGGATTGTGACAGTTTGTTGTTCCAGGTGTCCGGCAGAATACAACATCTTAAGTAAAATCTGAACATGTTTTCAATGTTTGTTGATAAAGGAAACTAGTGGGTTTGTCTTAAAACCGTAAGTGTATATTTCTCTGAGAGTTAAGTATTTTTCCAAGGAAATAACAAATTGTTAAAAAAAAACACCGCTTATTAAAAGGAATAACATTGTCAATTCCAGGTTTGACGAATAAAGTGAAATTTCTCCAATTATTTACGTCTTTGTAAAGAGCACATGAACAATTGGAGCAATTCTAATACAGTAAACTACATTTTCGTAGCAAGAAAATAACAGCTATTTTCGACAAAAATAACTCCTGCTTTTTTAGGTCTCTAATAATAACGGATGAGGGTTGTTATTAACGGACCAATGTGGAACAAGCGAGGCGAAGAAAGTTAATTTTCTCTCCGTGGCGGTGGGCAGGTAGTGAAACTTTTTCGTGCTTGAGCAGGACCTGGTGCGGTGTTTCGCGGTCGTAATTGCGGGATGTTAGCCCAAGTCCAGAAATAGCACATGGGCAGTTTCGCGTCCTGCAAGTTGGCCTCAACCGGCGTGTGGCGCCACTGTTTACCCGCCCGACACTTCCGATCGCGTAAATATAGAGCATCTGGAGCGAGCGGGCCACCGCGGGATCACTTCCGGAATTCTTTCCCCGAGGTGAGGGGGGAGGGGAGCAAGGGTCGGCGACCCGGGGCGGCCCAGGGCTGCCAACCCGCGTGCGAGGCTACGCTGCCTGCGCTCGCCCGACAGGTGGCAGCTCCGGCGCGCGCGCGGTCGTTTAACTCGGTGTCTCTGACGAGCAAGAAGGTCGTCGGCGAGCGATGAACTGCCGATGTAGGGTTCCCGCCGGTATATGGAATTGGAACACCTGGCATATAGGACAACGACACCGTTTCTTCTCTCTGTCTTCCCCTCTTCTCTTTCTTCTTCCTCTCTCTCTCTCTCCTGTAAGGGTCTCCAACCTCGTCACCTCATCAACAGGACGTCAAACCCGCGTCACACACACACACAACGCCCTTCTTGCTTGTGGTATTTTAACGAGCGTGCCCCCCCCCCCCCCTGTATGTTCGTCATCGTCGTAATGGAGCCTGCGGCGGCGTTTGACAGTTTAATCCAGGGTTGTCAGGTTTGCGTCCAAAAATTACGAAAATCGACTATCACAACTTGGGAGATTTTTTTGTAATGAATTTGTGATATTTAGGCTACATGGAATTATTTAATTAACATTGTTATATTTTTTTGATTGTCAAGAAGACAATTAATTCTCATAAGTAAGATAAATTTCTTTAAACTGCAACCACTGTGGAAACAATTGAAGAGAGTCTCTTCTTCAGACTCTTGTTAATAGCTGCGGACAATGAATAGGCGAATTGAATATCACGCAATTGTTTTTTTTTTTTTTTTTTTTGTAGGTCTATATCATTTTTAAATTTTAAAACAATTCGTGTTTCATACATATAAAATACTCTAAACCACGCCGTTTTCGAGTAATTCGTGTTTTACTTTCCAAATAATATTTGCCAATGCCTGGCAGGTATGGCACCCAATAACAAACTTTCGCGGCTATTAAAGGGAGGAAAATATTCCAGAGAGAGGTACATAACAGTGGTACTGTAATAAACTTTTTCTTCTACTACAACTTCAAAAATAAGTACTTCCCTTAGGATTAATATGTCGTATATATGTTTACATCTACTTTTCTCGTGATTAACCTACACCTGAAGTTTGTCGGTCGAAATAAGATACATCCTGTATTACGGCCCGACTCTTTTTCATCTCGCTGCTCTCGGAAGGAGCACAGACTTTTTAGGAGGACTGTTGAGCGAGTGCTTTCAAGAGAAGTTCACGCTCACTAGAAACACCATTTTCGAATACTCCAAAACGGCTAAATACGACTTTTCCGGAGCGTTGTTTCTCACAAATATACGCGTCAGATACATTGAAGGCCATGTATTGAACCTTCCTACAAACTTTCCAACAATAAAATGATAGGTTTCCGCTAAAAGTCCCATAGGTACGCGTAATGTGATGAGATCATCGCACGTCAGTTCAGAACCCTGCGTTTAGTGGCGATGGCGTACTTGATGTGCTAGGCACTGTCGCCCTTACTGCAGGTAGGCGGGGTCGTTAAAGGCCAATGTGCGACCGAATGAATTCACGGCGGAATTACTGAGGTGTGGCTACAGTCGCGGAATTTAAGGAAATGGAAAGTAGTAAGCAGTAGGGTTGTTTGTGAGCGGAGAGTGAGATTTGAGCCGCTCTTAGCGAGGTCTTGAGAGCCGATGATGGTGAAGCGAGGTGAGTTATGGAGCAGTGCCGAATGCAGGGGCGGTGTAAATGCGATATCCCCGAGAAAACCAGCCAAGCAGCGGCATCGTCCGGCGCGATTCCCACGCGCGAAAGTTCAGGAACCCGGCTTGCCTTGGTGGAGAGACGAGTATTCTAACCACCACACCACCGCGGCACCGAGGGTTGTTTGTGAGCGCAATAAGGCGCTTGCGAAAAGTGACCTGGTAAAGTTAACTAGGTTAACTCGGGTCGCGTGACCAGGTTTACCCGATCAATGGCGGTTAACCAGGTTGCTTTGAACGCTTAATGTAACGCTGTTGTTTTGAGATGGTAAAATTTTACTGAAAACACAGTTGAAAAGTTATTTTACAGCGTCTTTTTGTCAGTGAACTACATCAGCAACAAAAACATTGAATAATTTTCACATACCTCGGTCTGCAGCAATAAGTTCAACTTCTGTCATTGCTATTTGAAACACGCCTCCTGTCTGTCCGTCCTACAGAAACATAACATTCGGTTCCATTCTCCTTAATTACAATAACTTGTTTACTTGTTTGGTTTCGTTGCTGCATTCTTTACATATTTACGCGCCATTTCACGTGTGTCGTCTGCTAGAGCCAAGTTACCCTGCTGTCGAACAAGGTTAGCCCAGAGTTGATCGAGGTAACCGGGTGACTTTTCATAAGCGCCTATTGTGACCGGAGAGGAGACAGTGGGGTAGACGGGCGCGCGTCTAAATACACTAGAGCGAGATGCAGATGGGTGCCGCGGTTTTGAGTTTGTGTGGGGGGGGGGGGGGGCGGGGAGGAAAGTCTTGTAGCGAGTGGCCCAGATGGCGGAGCAAGTCGCAGAGCAGTCGGCGGGTGTCGGGCCCTCCCTCGAGCAAGTGAAAATGCGGTCTGCGCAGCGTGCTGCTAGGACGAAAGTTCAATGTCGCGGCGGGCTGCGGGGGAATCGGATTTGTGGAGCGCGATCGGCAAAACCCGCCACGGCGCGCTCGCAGAGAAAGACGGAGAACTGCAAAACAACTTCCCCGTGTGTTCTTTCCCTTCTCCGCTCGCGTGCCTATCCTCTTCCTCCTCCTCTGCTGACCTCGCTGGAAAGTGATATGTCTGTTGCTTCGCGGCTAAGGGTTCACAAAATACAGGAAATAATAGCAAACCATTCGCCCGACCTGAAATACTGTGCACGATTGACTCACAACTGGACTCGTGTAGGTTGAAAAAAAAATGTACCATACATCGGGTCACAAAATGAGAAAGATTTCGATTTTGTACCAGATTCCATAACGTTACATAGCGAGCGATAACGTTGTATTATTTTTTTTTAAATCAGTGATGTCTGGTTGCTGTTGCTTCATATATTGTGCTTAGTTGTGATTAAATTTGAATTATCATTAAAATGGCCACCGAACAAAGAAAAAAAAAAATTAATGCTTGCAAATTATAAATACCCTCCGAAAGTATAAACTGCACCCTACAAGCTAACATTTCAAACACGGAAATATAAACTGTAAAATAACTACCGTGTAATATATATATGTGTATATATATATATATATATATATATACACACACACGAAATTGTTTGTAACCTGAAATTGTGGTATTTTTATGGTAGCATTTATAAGACATTTCAAGAAAAGCTTATGTTTTTTTTTGTTAGTACCGGACGCCTAACCTTGAAACTAAACTCTTTTGACGCAAAACGCAAACCTCTAAACCAATTCGTCTAGACTATTATGTACAGTACAGAAATACCACGAGTATATTTGCAATTTTTGTGATACATGACGCAACGAAAGTGGCTCATTGTCACTGACCTCGAGAATTTTATTAATCACAGATCAATTCGGCGAATTCAATCCTAATTTTGCATGAGCAGGTAATAACTCGTGATTTTTGAACTAGGTTACGAGGATAAAGAAAACACGTTTCTCAACGCCAACCATAAACTAATAATCTGTGGGATGATAATTTGAAATACGGCCAAGGTGCATATCTAGATGTCAGTAGGCTGTTCACGTTAAAATGAGCACTTTTGAAAGTCCTGCGTAAGATCTACGTGTATGCACGATTTGTATTGTTCCGTCATATCTAAAATTAAAATCGCCATGGACCTCATCACTTTATTCATGCGTCGGTCAAGTGAAACAGCGAAATTATTATAAAAGTATAACAAATCTGCTAATTTTTACATTTCGATGTATTAAAAAAACAGAAAGAGAAAGAAATAATTTAAATTATCACAAATTGTTACGTAACACATTTAATTTGACGTTGATAAATGGAACTACTTTCCATCCACTATTGCCAACTTTACTGGGCGCATGTCACTCACTGCGCCCGTTAAAATATATGGAGACGATGGCAGTGACTTTCTTTTTTAAGGTTGATTTCAAAAGTGTTCACTTTATCGTGAACAGCCTTTAACGCGCGGATTTAAAAAAAAAATCCCTGAATTTATTTTTCCTCCGTGTTGCGCTCTGAATAATGCTCGAGTCATCAGTTTCTGTATCAGTGGGGTAAGTGACTCTGTATGACCTCACGGCAATGTCGAGCCTTGTTGATGAAACGAGGGGGGGGGGGGGGGCGGCGGATGGCTGGGGGGACGGGGCACGGATACTGCCGAGCGCCGGCGGAAACGGCCGAAGAGGGGATCGGTGGGTCAGTGGCCCGGACGGCAGTACCTTGCCTACCTGCAGAACGTGAAAAGTGAACCGGTCCGTGGGCATGCAAGCGTTCTCTCTCTCTGTCTCTCTCTCTCTCAAGCGGGTCAGCTCCTAGTGAATCTTCCATCTTCGCCTTCGTTAACCCCTTCTCTGTTCCCAACTTCCCGCCACGCTGTTCCTTTGTACTCACTACCAGTAATGTCCACCTAGAAATTTTTTCGGGACTTTAACCCTTACGTTATTAACCTTTTGAGGAGTATGCACGTATATATTCCGGGCTAGTTCATATGGAAATGTCTTTACTGTTGAAGAACAGACCCACAATTCTATAGCTTTAATGTTTCGCAGGACTTTCTCGGGAAACAAGTAAAAAAATAAATACAATTAATCAACAATTTAGCTCTTAAGAATGAAACTGTTATTTTTAATAATTCCTCAAATGAACACGATGAATTGTAAAACCTGTTACATCTGTCGCGACACTTTAACTGGTGCAGAGCCAAGACGTGACTTTATTGGTCGACGGCCAGCCAATAATAAACCTTGCATAGTATAGTAGGCGTGTCTGGTGTAGCCAGGACCAATAGGACGATGTTATGTGGAATTACAGATACCAACGAAACTGTTATTGCTGTCGTGGAGAATATAGGCAACTCACTTCAACCTTGTCATGGGTGCCAAGAAATGTGTACCATCCTCAAAGGGTTAATATAGTCCATTCACGATTACCTCAAACTTTTCTGAAGCCCTGATTAAGTTATACTTCAAGGATATTCCTCCGTCTCGTGCAAACAAAGCCTAACCTAGTTTAGAAAATTCCTCGCACCGTATTCGTGCGCACTAAGTGTACAGGCCGTTCACGAGAAAGTGAGCACTTTTGAAGCCCTAGTTCCTTTTTCTTTCAACCAATTTATACCCTTCCACCACTTGTCAATGTAAACCCCGCCATGTGAGTAATGGACACAGTGTATACATTCACCATACCCAAAACCAATAGTCCGAGGCCACAAAATGTATTTATTGGTTATTATGTATGATGAAACAGCTTCGAAAAGTGCTAACTTTACCGCCAACAGCCTATAATAATATTTTGCATGAGAACTATTTTTTTACTAGGCATTACCAACGCACAGATTTTCTCCCTGTTTCTATTCATATTAATTGTAAATTAAAGATTATAATTCATAGACAAAATTCAAGTAACAGTTCAATTTAACCAAAAATGAGGTATGTTTATGTTAACACAATATTATAAAATACTTGTGACGCATTACATATGTAGTAAAAATATTGTAAAGAAACCGCGAATAGACTATATGGTTAAGATCCTAGAGGTATTTAACTCTGATATAACCATACAAGTTGAGGTCGTGTCTCGACTGGCCCCGAGAACGCTCTCTTCGCACTCTCGCTCTCGCGGATCACCACGTCGCAGAGAGCGCTCTCCGGTCTTCTCAATTTGTCGGAGAGAGCACGAAGTTTTATATTCTCTACGCTCTCGCGATCTCTCCGGCATCTGCAATGTGAAGTTATATCAGGCGGCGGGTACGTGAAATATTTCTCTAAGGCCTTGTGATTAACGAGAGTTGACTGTTTTGAACTGCACTTTATTTTTTTTTTTGAGTGTGTGGAAACGTGGTAACATTTTCGACCATATCTAGTTGACACGTGGAGATTTCGCGAATCCATTTGAGGACAAACTTGACTAGGAACACGTATACATTTGATTACTTTCTCAGAGCGAGCGCACAGTTTGTTGGCCACGCCCATGGCCGTGTTAGAGCCAATAACAAATCAGCAAGATAAGGAGGACACAATCACGTGTTACCTGGCTTGGGATTTGGAGCATCAAACGATGAACAGCAAGTGCGGGCCTAGTACACGAAGTAAAAGTATTGTGGAGTCTACCTTGTTGCAAAATGATTCCGTGAAATTTCCACGACTCATAGTATGTTTATTGTAGACTACTTCATGAGAGAATTTGGAGGTATCGTTTCAGCTGTAAAAGAGGTGTAAAATTTAAAACACGGTACAAGTCAGTGTCTATTAGGCCCTACTTTAATTGCGCGATCATATGTTCGCATCCGTTATATAAGTTCCGGAAAAAAATCTTTCATGTGTTTCCATTCTGTGCTGTGTTTGTTTACCTTACAGAGAGAGCATCTTTCCATAGCAAGAGAGCGAGAGCACATGAGAGTGCTCTCGCCGGGTAGTACGAAAGAGCACTCTCTGCAGAGAGCGCTCTTTAAATTGAAACACGGCCTAAGAAATCCTGATGACTAGGGCCACCTGTTTTTCGCAAAAAGATTTACACGGTTAAATATCCTACGTGCACATATGCGAATTTCCTTCGCTCTTTGGCCGAGTCCATGTGAGGTGACATTTTCCTGCCTGATTGGGCCAATCAAAATAAATTAACTCTGACACTGAATGTCCGTGATTAGCAGGCAGACATCCGAAAGGCAAGATGATTAGAAATCATACAATCACGGAAGTGTAACTGGAATGAAGTGTTTTCAAGTAGGTTATAGCTAGTCGTGAAATTTTTTCGTAGAAAATCATATCAGGTAATTTATTAAGAACACCCATTCATGCTGTAAAATGTTTTTTTTTTTTCCCCTGTGAAATTACTCAGCTCAGAGAAGACCACGTTTAGATCATGGGAACAGCCATATCATTTCACTTGTCTTTGATGCAGACATAAACTTATCTTGCTGTTTATGATTGGAAAATTTAATTTTTACGCAACTTTATCTCTTTGCAAAAGAAAATACAACTTCGCGTACAGACGACAGCCACTAGCGAAAGTAAATCTTCAGACACGCTGAAAAAAAAAATTAGACACCTAAGCCAATATCTAATAAATATTACAATCGCATTAACAAAATAATAATTGCAAACATAGGAATTTATAGGGCATAGGCGTTCATGAGTTGTTTTTTCCCCTTCCATTACAACGTAGACTATAAGAGCACAGAGTCATTACATTCAAACTTACGTAGTATGTCAAAGGAGTATTTACAAAAATGTTCAAGCCAGCTAAGAATATACCCGCACTTACGTTTCCTGCGCTCTTGTCCAGTTGAAAATTTCCGTTCCGAATGGCAGACGTGACAAATTTTGGAAAGGTTATGTTTCAAGGCCCTAAATGGTGAGTTCCTTTGTCTGCGTGCTGTTGACGGACAACAAAAGGTGAAACGAGGCCAGATTCCGCAGTGAAAATGTTTGCTATAGGGAAAATATTTCTGTAGTGAAAGGGGTCCTTGCCTGCCCCCCCCCCCCCCCCTATTGATCATCCAAAGCAGGGAGCACAAAGGACGCGACCTTGAAGCGAATTCAGCCTTCGGGCGGGTGCAGTAACCTCTTGCATTGGCTGCTGTTGAAAGCTACCCCTTGCTGGGTTTTCAACTGGGGTACGTTTCTAACCGTGGCGGGGGGGGGGGGGGGTGGAAACGGTCAGATGCAAGACGGATTGTTATAAAGAGGTAGTCCTTCCCCCTGCTTCTTGCCCGGGTTCCTTCACCTCGAGGTACCCCGACCCTCCCTGTCCCAGGGTGAACAGGCTTCCCAGAGGAAAATACACATATCTCGCCTTCTTCCCCCCCCCCCCCCTCAGACACACCACAGCAGCCTTGATTTATTTGTTATTACGTGTTAATAAATCACAAGATTCGCCTCTTGGCCGGTTTATAACTGAAGTGAAGTGCTTCTGTTTAAATTCTACAATTACCGCAAATTAAATGCTTTGAATATTTGTTGTTCTGTGTAATTGTAGATTGGTCTTTAGTAATAAGTCGAAATTAATAAATAATTTAGTACACAGAATGTCTGCAGATATGTTTATTCGTTTATGCTTTTTGTCAAACGCTTCGTGTAGAAAATGGTACCGTGTAAGAGCGCAACTTTGCCTTCTTCGCTGTTTAGTAAATCCATAAATAATAAATGAAGCTTCAAACTAATAGATATATTAAGCCGGACGATGCCGTTGGTCGGCGGGTTTTCTCGGGGATCTCCCGTTTCCCCCGCCCTTTCGTTCCGGCACTGCTCCATAATCACCTCAATCACCGTCATCGGCTCTCAAGACCTCGCTGTTAAGAGCCGCCCAAATCTCTTCAATCTTTCACTACAGGAGGGGAGCGTAGACACCGTAAAAAAACCCTCAACAGAAGAAAATAATTGCAAAGTTGCATGAGATTTATGAAGTAGAAAGAGATTTATACTAGGACAGACGATGGAATGAGATGCTCTTTAGTAAAGGGTGTTTGAAACACTGGAAGAGGAAGATTGTAAGGGGGGAGACAAGCGGCTGTTTCACCTATGTGCTCTTATAGGCTGTTCATGGTAAAGTGAGCTCTCTTTAAGGCCCTCCCAACAGGCTTTAACCACTAATAAATATATATTATTGCAGCGTCAAGTTTTAAATTTTCAGGGTGGTAAAATGCATACACTGTGTTTATACGTCATAAAGTAATGTTTATATTAAAAAGCAGCAGGAAGATGGAAATAGGACGAAAGGAAAAATTTAGAAGGGCCATAAAAAGTGCTCACTTAACCATGAACAGCCTATAAATACGGTGGTGGTACTTGGAACACATTTGCCCGCGTGCCGCCTTTGGGCTCTTCCATTATATATATATATATATATATATATATATATATATATATATATATATATATATATATATATATATATATATATATCAAGGGATGGGGTGAGAGGACGAAGACCCGTGTATAGCAGGCGTCCAAGGGCAGGAGAGGGTAGGGCTAGGTCAGTCAACCCCCCGCGACCTTGAACGTGTCTCTAAGGCCGGCGTGGTAACGCGTGGGCAGGGCAGTATTCGTTCTAAGGCGCCCCCCCCCCCTTTTTTTCCCCCAACTTACACTTTCTCTTTTTCTTTTGCTATATTTTTTTTTATCCTCTGTGTTTCCTGCCTGTCGATGTTTTTATATCTTCCGAGAGAGTGGCAACTTCCTGTCGCCCCCTAAATACAGGGAACTGCAGCTGTGTGTTATTCGCGCTGTTGTCCCCCTGCACCCTATGGCGGACATGTATGACAGTCGCTCGTATCTTCGCACATGCCGGGAGGAAACAAAAAATTGCTGTGAACAGAAAATTGTAGTCCATGCACGATTGCTTCCAACTTTTCTGAAGCCTTGCTAAAGTTCCTCTTCCATCCGTGATATTCCTCCACAGCATGCAAACGAAGATTAACCAAGTCTATAAAATTACACCAAAGTACAGCGTATCGTATTCGTCCATGCCCAGTGTAAAATAATGAATATGCATTACAACGAACATATTTTTTCTCTTTGATTAATAAATACTTTTAATGAAACATTGTAATTATAGACGGAATAGAAGTAAAAGTTCAATTTAACAAAAAATAAGGAAAATTGTGTTAATGCTTTCGATAAATGAAATATTTAGGAAATAACGAAGTACGTCATACGTGGATTGATTTTTCAAAGGTTTGATTCAAAAAGTGTGAAGAAACCTCGAGTAAACTATACTTAAAAATGGTTACAACAAAACTATTTGTTAGTTGTAAAACAAGTGCTTTTGTTTTGTGATGACTTAACACATTTAGTTATCATTACAAAAAGGTACTTGTTTGAATTGCAAAAAAGATCTTCTCTTTCTTTTTTACTTACTGCAGGAGTTTTTGACAGCAATCATTACAGACCTGGAAATTTAACGACTTCATGTTGTAGTAGTCTAGACTTCTAAGTCCTTTGACCCTTGAATTGACCCCAAGTTGGTTCATTGGCTGTTGCGACACTAGAACGTGTTCTGTCGACTTCCACAGAGTTAATCCTGCTCATTGTCTTCTCCTTTTACCCTTCTTCCTCATAAGCTTTTTTTCCTTTCTTCTTTTTTTTTTTAAATCCTTGCTCTGTGTTGAGATGAGAACATTCTAACCTGTGCCCATTAGTAACTATAATCCCCAGGAGTAGGCTGTACTTGAATTCGCTTATTCCAACAGATGACGTAAAGTTTAACGCTTCCTATAGCAGAATTAATTACTATTTTCCGGGCAGCATTTCCGTAAAAAATGACTCTTTACAACGGGAACCCAGATGCTTGAGCAACCCAGTCTTCTCTGACTATATCTCGCATTGACTCGCCATGTTTCTCTGACTATATCTCGCATTGACTCGCCATATTTCTGAAATGTTTCAAAAGTAGTTGCTCTCTTCCTTGCAATGGTGACCTCAGAACTCACCTGCTCAAAGATATCATCCATTCAGACTGTTCCAAATTTCCTTAAAAATACCTCGTTCAAAATGTTTCTCTGAAACCCGAAAAAATACTGGGGCGTTAGCTGCCCCCCCCCCCCACACACACGCACACATACACACACACACACACACACACGCGCGCGCGCGCACATATATATATATACACACACACACATCTTTGTAACTGATCTCACGATGCTGGAAACTGCAATAATAGCGATATTATTCTTAAAATAAATGGCTACTTTTAACCACTTCTTCACTGATGTCTCGTGGAGCTCAGCTGAATTGCCAGTCACGATCCGGTTCTTCTTCATCTGATGCACCATTCCTTAATGGAACTTAGTTATCTATAGTGGCCACGCTAACAGGTCTAGTATTTTGTGCGCCGGTTCTTCTTCATCTGATGCACTATTCCTTAATGGAACTTAGTTCTCTATAGTGGCCACGCTGACAGGTCTAGTATTTTGTGCGCTGGTTCTTCTTCATCTGATGCACCATTCCTTAATGGAACTTAGTTCTCTATAGTGGCCACGCTGACAGGTCTAGTATTTTGTGCGCCGGTTCTTCTTCATCTGATGCACCATTCCTTAATGGAACTTAGTTCTCTATAGTGGCCACGCTGACAGGTCTAATATTTTGTGCGCCGGTTCTTCTTCATCTGATGCACCATTCCTTAATGGAACTTAGTTCTCTATAGTGGCCACGCTGACAGGTCTAATATTTTGTGCGCCGGTTCTTCTTCATCTGATGCACCATTCCTTAATGGAACTTAGTTCTCTATAGTGGCCACGCTGACAGGTCTAATATTTTGTGCGCCGGTTCTTCTTCATCTGATGCACCATTCCTTAATGGAACTTAGTTCTCTATAGTGACCACGCTAACAGGTCTAGTATTTTGTGCGCCGGTTCTTCTTCATCTGATGCACCATTTCTTAATGGAACTTAGTTCTCTATAGTAGCCACGCTGACAGGTTTAGTATTTTGTGCGCCGGTTCTTTGTTTTCCTTAATCCTATAATTTCCTTATTCTTCCGTACTACGACTACTCGTGTGGGTGAAACTTCTCAGCGTGCAATTTGATAGTGTTGAACATATAGGCCTATTATGAAACTTCAGTCATGATGTGATTATATAAATAGCTGTTAAATCACCGATAAAGTTGACCATATCTTTAAACAGGAGCATTAAAACATTAATCAATACATCTTGTTGATAAGACGCTCAATAAATTGATGAACGGTCTAACACATTAAAATATGTATCCAGATACCATAATTTTGTAAATTGTTGATCAAACCTATTAAATTAATTAAGTGGCCAGACATTTATGTTGCACGTCTTTTGTAAGGTATTTAAGGATTAGGATGTTAAATTGACTTTTTTTTTTTCCCGGAAGGATGTGTTTTGAAACTGTGACCTCCTAGGTGATTATTTGCGAATGGAAATTGCGCTGAACTAAACGTAGCTGCAACAGACCTGAAAATATGCATTTTCTAGTCGTTGCCATCAGCAGAGTTACTTCTCTCGAGCGAAGCTCGAGTCATATCGCCGATAACAACGTGCGTCGACACTCAGGGCATCAAGCTGATATCGCGCCAACAATTTATTTCTTCAGCCAGCCAGCTGTTTTTTTTTTTAATGAGTCCTGACATTTCGGCTAGTGCCGAACGTGATAATCTCCCAGCCCGTGTTAGGTTGGCTGTCGTCTACGAATTAATCCCTAATGGCCGCAAGATGAATGTGAGGAGTGCAGGCGAGTATCTGAGCAGCGGAATAAAAGAAAAACAAGTGGATACGTGACAAGGGCGAGAGAGCTGAATCTCTACGAGTGTTTTTTTTTTTTTTTTGTGACTGTCAAAACAGGAGTGTCCGCGCCCTGTTAGGCAATGGGGTATACAGCTTGTGAGTTCTCCGTGGAGGGTGTAATTATTGGTGTGATGTCCAGGGAAGGCGCAGACGTGCCGATTGAGGTTTTCTGGTGGAAAGGGGGGTGATGTCCGTCGTCGAGTGCGTATCGACGTGGGTGCAGTGGCCCTGAGCACAGACGAGATGCGTGCGCGCGCAGGGTGAACGAACAGCTCTGCGTCGTCATGGCGACGGCAGATGGCCGGCGTCAACACGAGGCCGTGGAGCCGTGGTTAGGGTTCAACGGCCGCGGGGTGGGGGGCGGTCCGCGGGAATCAACCCCGGGACCATCCCTCCCCCCCCCCCCCCCCAGCGATGGGGCTCTACGTACAGTGAAAGCACGTCGTCGGCGACCCTCCCCCGAAAAATTCGCTCTCTGGCCGTGCGCTCCGCCGAGAGTCTCTGCGGAGCAGGTTTGTTGGCCCCGAGTGGTAGTGGGGCGTCGGTGTCCTTGGCCGATGTGCGCCTTCTCTCTCTCTCTCTATCTATCTATCTTTCTCGCTCTCGCCGCGTGCTTGTCTGGGTAATTCAGTCAAGGTTCGGGGGCGTTGAACCTTCTCTCGGTCTCTCTCTAGCCTTGCCCGGCCATAGCCCCTTGCCCGCCCGCCTGTGGGGAAGGGGGGCGGGCGGGAAGAGCGCCGACCAATCACGCGCCTCCTCCCGACTTGGAGCCCGCCCTCCCATTGGTCGGCACGCGTCCACCACTGTTGCCATTGTTGTCAATGACCTCCAGCATCGAAAAACTCCAAGCACATAATGGTTCGGCGCTAAAAACATATTTTCTTTTTTTTCTCGTTCGCTTTGCCCCTCCCTCTCTCTCTCTCGCTCGCGCAGGTTCCCCCTCCTCAAAGGGGGAACTGTCGGTAAGGGCGAGATCGGCGCGCGCCGCCTGCCAGGTGTGCGGCCCGCGGCGCCGTACGGACGGCTGACTTGGGGCCCGCGCGGGTCGCCCCAAGACTCGGCGGCGGGGACTTTCACTCTCGGGCAGTCGCTCGGCCGGTTCTGAGCGGAGCGGACGTTCTCAGGAGGTGCGCGATGATTGTGGCCGAGAGTGCGTGCGGGTTCGAGTCCGCTATGGATACCACCTGCGGCCAGAGGGAACCCGAGCTCAACATAGGTACGTCGTGCAGTAATAACCGTATGTGCCTGGAGAAGTTTTGTTTTCATCGTCCCGGTGCATCTGCAGTATGAACCCAGTCGAGACTTCAAGCGGCGACTGTCGTTCCATTAGTGCGTCAAGTCTGTGGCCAGAGCTCAGCACTTGTCCGTACTCCAGTTTCCCATCAGTGCGAAAATTCACTTCTCAGCTGTGACACGATGTGTACAGCTATCACGACTTGTCCTACGTATTCGCCTCTCCCGATGATGATAATCTTGGATTACGCGGATAGCTTTATAATTTTGTGATTACAACGGTCGTAATAATGATCACCATCTAAACATTAAATACCAGCATTTTTTTTTTAAATTGATTTTACTAGTGAACGTCGACACCAGTGTGATAAATAAGAATACACAGTGTTTCCATACATGCAGCCATGTGTCCACGGGCATGGACCCGGCATATCAAATTAATTGTATTTGACGATTTTTCGGAAACCAATTTGGTGAGAAAATATTATATTAATGATGTATTTATGCCGAGCTGTTTCAGACGCGGTAAATTTCTAAATGTCATCACCAATATCGCTTACAAGTTTACGAAAGTCGTGGTCTAGGATTACCCACTTTTTTCCCCAGTGCTGGACACCAATAAAAAGTGCGTTTTTTTTTTTTTTTTTTTTTTTTTTAATTTAGTTGACGTATTTTGAGTGTGGTGTTGTGATGGCTTGCACGTCTTTGCCTGCTAATCGAGTGCGTTCCTTTTTCTTGGCTGTTGCAGAGTTCGACGGCACTACGGTGCTGTGCCGGGTCTGCGGCGACAAGGCTTCGGGATTCCACTATGGCGTGCACTCGTGTGAAGGCTGCAAGGTGAGTGTCTGCCCTTTGACTTTCCCCGCGGGAGGATTCACAATCTCCCCGTCACGGCAGGCCCTTTCGAACAAAAAACCTGACTCTTTGCGGAGCTAGGTTATTATTAGTGTCGGTTTAAAAAAATAAATAAATAAGTCTGTTGTTAAATCGGACATTTCGATTGGTTCAGATCACAGCCGCACGCGTATGTTTTAAAGTTGAGCTACCGTGACTTTATTTTGTACGTATAGGCTGTTCACGGTAAAGTGAGCAATTTTTTAAGGCCCTTCTAAATTTCTCCTTTCATCCAGTTTCCACCTTCCTGCTGCCTTTTAACGTTCCACTGTGACAAATAAACACAGTGCATCCATTTCATCACCCTCAACATGTAATGCCTGAGACTGAAATAAGTTATATTTATTAGTGGTTAATATCTTTTGGGAGGGCCTTAAAAAGTGCTCACTTTACTGTGAACAGCATATACCAACGTAACGCACCCTAAAGCTCCTTACACAATAGGAAACTTTAGCATTTGACTTTACGTTTCCTTTCCGCTGACGATTGAACAACGTTTCTGCGAGCTTCGTAAAAATGTGTATCTTGTTATGTAAATAGTTACGATATTATCGAGGAATGCATTTTACGTACCTTTTTTAAAAGCAGTGTAAATATTTATATTAAAAGTTTATTTCAAAACAAAAAAAAAAGCTCATTTGTTTACTTTATTAAAATATGTCAATTCATATATTTCTACCTCGCATCACATTTGTTTTCCATTTATTTAATTTAAAAAGAGCTTTGTTTAATGTACCGATCTTAAAATCGCCCCACAATAAAATAATCCACATCGCCTCTGTTAGATTCTCGGTCAAAATGGCTGCTTGACTGTGACTTTCAATTCACCTTTTCGAAATCGTAAAGTCATGAGTGCTCTACTTTAACCCTTGACAGTTCCATTGTGTCAAGCTCCATAAGAAACAACATGTCGGAAAGCATACGTAAAGTCAAATGTTAATATTTTCAATTGTGCAAGGGCCTTAAGTTTGAATGTGAACATACGCACGTGTGTGTGTATGTATGTATATATATATGGAGTGTACAGCTACTTGGAGGTTGTGAATCCGTCTCGAGTTAACCAGGAAGCGTGTTCAGAATGGTCTCAGGTCGCATGACGAGTGAAAGTAGCTGCATCACGTGTCGAAGCGATCCGCGGAGAAAGCATTACGTCACTGCTTTCTCTCTTTCTCCGCGGTTATTCGCCCGCCCGTGTGTGCGTGCGTGTGTGTGTGTGAATGAGAGAGTTCCCGCGCAACAGTTGGTTCACCTGACAAGTTGTTGCTTTTTGTTTTGTTCCCCCCCGCCCGGTACTACAGTGTTTGGGTATCGTCGCGCTGAATTTGAAATTTGACCAGTACGTTCTAGTGAAACCGTCAAATCTGGCTCCACAATAGCGCGTTGGGCTGCGACGAGCCGTACTTGCTGCTGTTTCGCAATTAAGTGATGATCTGTCGGCGACGACGAGCGCCGTCTGGTATGGTGCTGCTATCTAGATTAAGGGTGGGAATTACATTTTAATACCTCAACGAATGTAACAAAAGTTAGGCGTAAAAAAGTTGAAACTGTATGTTTTAAGTGGTAGAGGATAAAAAAAAACAGGGTAGTATGAACGCGATCTGTGACGAAATTCAGAGGGAACGGGATATAATAAGACGAAGGGTAAATATATTGATGTTAATTAAAAGAATTTCATTTAACTGTCCGTATCTATAAGAAGCCTTGTCTTCTATTTTGCACACCCACGCAGCAGTAATAAAAACACGAATACTAAATCGTAGGCGTAAGCGCGATCGTCGTTTTCAAATTGTAAAAAAAAAAAAAAAAAGAAATAGAGGTTTCTACTCTCTTGGTAAACAAACACTTCTTCCTCTTCGCCACAACTGAAGAATTCCGTCGCAACGCACTCGACGCCGATGCGCTGCGACGGAATGTGCTTCCTGCTGATTGGCTACCGCCCGTCGCAACGCATCGCACTATTGCGGAACCAGCTAAGATTGTTTCCAACATACGTCCTTTCTACCAGATAACTTACTCTTATATGCATTTTAAAAATTGTTTTGTAGGTCCCCGTTTCGAAGGACACTTAAAAAAAAAAAAAAAGAAATCGTTAAGACGTGACTAATCCGGTTTTGCTGTGATGGACAGGTCCCAAACCTTAAATACCTGACAAAGTCAACTAAACAGTTTAGTCATCCTGGAAGTATAAACCTGCAATGCGCTTTAACTTAGTAGTTTATATATGTTTGCGATCAAAATAAATATGTTGTGACAGAACTCGCTTCGCAATTTAAAAAAAAAAAAAAAAAAATCGTTCTCGCACTGTAGACTGTTTTTCAGGAACAGTACCACTTTAACCGCATTTTTATAAGGCAGTGTTTTTCCCTTAAAGTATTTTTTAACGGAAGCTCAAAAAAACTTCTTAATTATTAAATTTCCCGTGCCTGATTTTCGCGTCTAAAAAAATTACAGGTTTGGTATGAAACATGAAAACGTGGTAACTTTCTTGCTGCTGCACGTAATACAGGCTTCAGCCTGTTTGAAAGAGTTTTAGAATGAATTATTGCCAGTAATTTACATAAGCTCTACTGGCCGTATAGCGGACGTGGTAGGCGGGTACCTTCACAATCAGGGTTTATTATCTTCGGGGGTTGAATTCAGAAGTGTTACGTAGATCGTGGTGTAAGGGTGTATAGGCTGTTCACGGTAAAGTGAGCACTTTTGAGGCCCTAGTTACTTTTCCTTATCCTTCAACGACTTTTTTTGTAATAAATATTGTCATGTAAGTAATAAACACATTGTGTATATTCCACTGCAATCGGAAGTTAACGTCCAAGGTTATAATCAAATATATTTATTGACTGTTATTCTAAATGAGAGGGCTTTCAAAAGTGCTCACTTTACCTTGAACGGCCTTTAACAGCGAGCGGCGTGGTTTACTTGTCAGGTGTTGTGACGTAGTAGATGCTATGGGAACAACGACCTCTCACTCGAGCGCCGTTTATCTCCATGACGTATGAGCTCCCTCGCTCAGGCGCGATCAGTTAAGGGGAATGGTGCTTGAAAGCAGTATATTCGCTCGATGTTCGATTTAAGTAGTTTTTCCAGAGAGTTTATTGAAATGTTTGGCTCCACAAGACGTAAATAATAATTTTCAACAGCCTTTTAAGTTGTTAAGATTTCCACTGCCTTCTTAATTCTCGGAGCACTGATGGACTGAATGAAAGGTATTTCTCTTATCTTCAATCAGAGCTCCGATAATAACCAACGCAGGGAATTTTAACCACGTCATAAGATGTTCAAAATGGTTATTTACGTTTTGTCGAACAAAAAAACTTTGAAAAATCCCCTGTAAAACAAATCTTGACAAAAATTGTATAAATATACGAATTTCGTGCCCAATGCCTTTAATACTCGAGTTGCCTCCTTGTCTACAACTTCCCCGCCCCTTATACACAAACTAGGGATGTTCACGATAAAGTAAGTACTTTTGATACAGACATATGGGAAAAAAACATTACTTCCCATAACTACACACATTGTACAATACAGCTAGCAGGCAGGCTCGCAGTTAAGGTGGTACCGAATTAATAAAAATAGCTCGTGACACTAGACGTGCTATTATGTCCTAATGTTTGTATTGATTGCCAATGAAGTTAAAGGCTGTTCACAATAACGTGAGCACTTTAGGAATGAACCTTAGGAAGAAGTCACTGGCCCTTCATCCATGTACTTTAATGGGCACACTGAAAGACGTTGGTAACGATGGATAGAAAGTAGTTCCAAATCTTAACGTCGAATAGGTAACCGTTTGTGATAACTTAAAATTATTTATTTCTCTTTCTGTTTTCTTTTTAATGCATCGAAAGAGTATTTAAAAGTGGTTCGTATTTTTGTCTGGTGGTATTTCTGCGAATGGCAACTAACATTACAAAAGGTTTTTTTTTATTTTGCATCCTGCTATTCAGATAAATTAGCTATCAGTGTGCGATTGATCGAAGTGTTACCACAAATCGACCGTGATTGGAATTATATTCTACCTAAGTTACTCGACTGCTTACAGAATCGCATGACGTATTGTGGCTAGAGTGTGGTAATAGATAATTTAGCTTGCAAATTTATTCAGTTATGTGAAAGGAGCGGTCGTCAATAAGTGTTTCTGTGGGCTAATGTCGTCTTGGGATTTTCCGGGATCTGTAACACAGAGTGCATCATCCACTCTGTTGGTTTAATAAGTTATATAATTGCCAAGCACGCTTATTGCAGGACTCAGGTAATTATAAACCCAGTGTACGAAAGGAAAGACAATTAAGCGCAATCTTTAAAAAAAAAATTGTTCATTATTGGAAGCGCGAAAGATTTATTAAGTTTGGTACATTAACTTCGTGACTGTTAGTTTAATCAATGCGCATGTTATCGCATTGCAAATAACTTGTATTTTTTTCTTTATAATGTTGCTAAGCCTACCCGATGCCAAATGCCCCCCAGGATGTTAGAGTCTGCTGATATATCACTGCTCGTTATTGTAATTAATAATAAAATATCTCTTAGAGCCCAATTTATAAGTGCTTAAAATATTTTAAGCTGAGCCGTGACGTATATTTCTACATCTGTACATGAGACTAAAACTGATCACTAGGGACACATGAGTGGCGAATAGCGCTTACTGTTCTACTTGTATTTCAGAACACTTTAGTACTGGTCCGTTTTCGCGATTGGATGGTTTTGATTCCCAATTGCCTTAGATACCTGCTCGCCAATCTTACAGCCGTTCAATACCGGCGTAACAATTTTGATTGCCCAGGCAATCGTGTCTTCTACAAAGACACAATACGGGAACGATCGAAGTAAAACTGCAGGAGCGCCCTTCGGACGTCTCAGTCCTTGTTTTGTGTATTTAACGCGTCGCTTCGAGTGGGGGTGTGGTGGTCAGACTACCAGCCTCCCGTCAAGGCGAACCGGGTTCGATTCCCGTCGGGGTTCGCCCCCGGATCCTCTTACGTGAGAATCTTGCCGTACGACGCCGGGGGTTTTCTCGGGGATCTCCCGTGTCATTCCGGCGCTGCTCCATGCTCATGTCGGCCTCGAAGACCTCGGTGCTGAGATCTCTCGACTCGCTCGAGCTGGGGGGGGGGGGTGGAGGCTGTCGGGGGCTCGAACCCTGCGCCAGTGTGTTAGTATGCTGCGGGCGGTGCATGAGCGCGTGGGCGCGATAGTGGACTCGCGCGGTTGAACGACCCGACCAGCTCTGCTCGGACCAGCACATGTGCATTGAGGTTTGTGTTCGAGTTGAAGGTCGGTTGTCGGTGTCAATGCTCGCCGGAAGAGCACTGCCCCTACCCCTCCCCCCCTTTTTTTTCTTTCTCCCCTTCACTCTTTTTCCTGGACGCCGTGGGCTCGGTTTAGTGACCTTGCTAATGCCGGCTTGCGAACAGCCTTCAAGGCTTCTGCAACGCCTTTTTCCCCGCCCCTTTCCCCCCTTTTTCTTCTTCATCCTTTTTCTTCTCTGTCTTCCAATTTTGCATTGCTAAAACAAAAGGATTAAAAAAAAATGCTGGATTAAATGGAGGGGGGAAGAGAAGGTATGCACATTGGAAACCCCTCCATCTCTCTCATCGACCTTGGAATTACGCGGGATAATATCACCAATATTATGTCCCAATTTTATTTTGTAACGAGCGTTCATGTAACCGTATTTTTTATTTCGCATTTCAAAGATTAGGAGACATGCACAGTCAACACTTTTCCAATTACAGCACTGAGCGTCGTCTTTTTTTTTTTTTTTTTTTTTTTTTCCTAAGCAGCACCGATGATTAAGTAATAATAACCAATGTCAATACATTTTAAGGATTCAAGTTTTTAGTTCACAATGAGTCGCGCAAAACATGTCATTTAAGTGTAAACGGTAGTATAATTTTTTTTGCCCAAAACGAGGAATATTGACCAACGTGACAGTAATTATTCGATTTGCGTAATTAAACGTCGTGGCTATATTCCGCTTACAACTTTATTCGCATGTGAGGATAAACTGAAATGCAGCCTATCTCTACGGCGCAAGAATGTGTTATACTGGGCACATGGTAGATTTAGCCCAGGTCGTGCAATAGTTAGGGCTACTTATCGTAGGTTCCTTATTCCGCGCTTTTTTTTTTTTTTTAACGACGTGACTTTAAGTGGGACCCAAAGTCCTCTAACCTTACCACGTCTAGTTCTCCGAAATCCGCTTAGAGAATCCAGTAATTAAAAATGCCAGGTTTTGTTCGGTGATTTTTAACACGTTTCCGACATTTTTACTTGAAATCCGAGTCGGCGCCGCCACGCACAAGTTGTCGTCTTGCGGATTCAGGACCTCCCATTGTCCTGGACAAAGGACCTTAGTCGCGTCCACAACTATTGCCCCCCCCCCCCCTACTTGTTTCTTCCCCTCCGACTCTTCTCGGAACACCGCGCGCAGGTCAGTGACCTCTTGGCCTCTTTCCTATCTCACCTTGTCTCGTTACGTGCTCCCGCTAGCTCAATACATAATTTATGGAGACAAAAAACCACGTGCATAGATATGACCTCACACCCGTAGGCGGGCACGCGCCTGAAGTTTAGTTTTGCAGTCCCTAGGAGAACTTGAGCCGGACATGTAGACGTGTTACTAAATACGCCTTCGCAATACTACAGCTATTGATATGACAGGTGTACGTAACATGTCGTGTGCTGAAGCTGCATAGATTATTTTTGTGGCATTTATTTACAGACGCAAAAAGGATCTAAGTCACCTTTACAAGAATACGTGGAAGTTTACATGGAGTATCTGTAGCGGTATTTTACTGCAAATGAGAAAGAAAACTACTTAACACCTCGTGATCACTGCTTCTACTACGTAAATATTACTCGTGGAACTATTTTTCCACCTGGTATTGAGCAACAACAAGCTACATTCTTAGATTATTTTATTATAGGCTGTTCACGGTAAAGTGAGCACTTTTTAAGGTCCCTATAATTTTTTCCTTTCATCATATTTCGGTCTTCCTGCTGCTTTTTTAATATAAACATTGCAATGTGACCAATAAACACAGTGTATATATTTCACCACCACCAGAATTGAATGCCTTCGGCTGCAATACGGTATATTTATTAGCGGTTAATGACTGTTGGAAGGGCCTCATAAAGTGCTCACTTTACCGTGAACAGTCTATAGTTACAGGGTAAAGAAGTACGGAAAACACTGTAACACACCCGTCCTTACTTTATCCTTTGGAAATACACGTTCTAGGAACCCAGCGGGTAAAATGCTCATCTTGTAAACGGGTGTCATGTTTTCGAGCGACTGGGAGACTTAGTTTGCTGGATGGATATTTATTTCAGCCACAGACAGGTACTTCGACATCAATCACGGGATCAATTTGGACATTTGAAGGAGTGTATACAGTCACGGTTGCCTTATGTCACAGGACTTGGCTGGGACGATGACTGAGCGAGATCTTGGGAAAACCCCTTGTTTTTTTTCGTAACTTTCACAAACAGGAAAACCAGACTAGATATGTTTGTGTGACACGACGCGTACGATACGGTATTCAGTGAAAATTGATTTATTGCCGTTTCCCCGGAAAGTTTTTTTTTTTTTTTAAATCCTTTTTCTCCCGAAAGCTGGCACTCTCGTGCAGTTGTGTTGTTTTTGAAAGCCGCGTGCGAGTTTTGTCGTACGTAACGAAATTCGTGTGGTTGGGCTGTGAAACCTGTTAACGTGTTCCGGTGATTACATGTTACTCGCTTGTAACTCCGGAGAGGTTAGATAAAAGTTCATGTTGTCTTGCTATCGCCCGGGAAAACAGGGATTATAGGGCGAACATAACGTTTTATGTAGCACTTTAGAAATATATACCCGGACTATCATCTCTGCAGGATTGTAAAAATCTTCAGAAATTACAAAAAAAGAAAAACAGCGTTTTGCCTTATATTACCGGTTTTCGGTGCTGTGCATTTACGTAGCATCATTATGATATGGATATTGTCGTCCAAAAACAGCGCATTGATGCCCTAGTGAATGTACAAACACGCTGATACCAACAACAGTTATTAAGTTAGTGTGTTGATATAGTAGGAGTTCCTAATGTTCGTCGCGTCACTACAGTGTGCAAGGGCTTGGGGTCGATGACGTTAACTGCAGTAACTATCCGGTGTTTCGAGTAACTTCTTTTTTAAGATTTTGTCGTAAATACATTTGTGGGCACGCACCTAGTTCTTTCGTCGAGTCCTCATATTTTGTTCGACTAGCATAGTAACTACGCTCCAGTGATCTTATGTCTGGCAGTTCGTTTACATCTTCACGGTGTCGTGTGTAAACGTCAGAGCCGCAGTGACCACAATCTTCAGTAATATCCGTAGAAAATTTGCATAGATTTATTTATCGGACCTGCAAAGGGTAGTAAACGTTGTTCAAATATGCTGATTGTGAAAGTGTATCAGCTAGATGACCAAACTTTCAGTAGCATGTTGTGTAGGTAACACTTATCTTAAGTAACTTATCATCAAGTTCAATGATCGCGACGCACACACTTGAAAAGTAATTGTTCACCTCCGATGTACTGGTTCAAAACATACGAAATAGCGGGACAGAGAAGGCATACTTACTGTCACGTCGCTTGTTAATTCAACCTCCCCCCCCCCCTTTTTTTTTCTTCATCTTCTTGACCAGAACACGTCGTTAAAATTAGACCGGAAACATAGACAACATCTGCAGGGCGATCCATTCCGACACTGTAACTTCGTAATCAATAACACGATTGAAATAAACCCGGTGCACGCGTGGGTGGGGGCCCGTGGCGACTGGCGGCGAACTTGTTCGTGGGCCGAAATTTCCAGCCTGTATATCTCTCGACTCCGTTATGGTAGCGCTCTGATTTTGGCGCCAAACGAAAGACCTCGTCTATATCAGTCTGTCTAAGCCATAAAAGCCGTTTTACTTACGTACTTAAAATTCAATATCCCTAAAGTAAATATTACCCGGTAACGTAGACGTATTCACTTACGACCGTGTCCCCTACACAGCCTAATCCCGAGTTGTATTGTTACTAAGTGCTGTTCGTGTGGTCACGGGTTCGATTCCTCTCGCCCGGGATGGGTAGGGGTAAGAGTGAGTGAGGAGATTTGGGCGGCTTTTGACATCGAGGTCCTGAGAGCCGATGAGGGTGAAGCGAGGTGAGTATAGAGCAGCGCCGGAAAGCAAGGACAGAGAGGAAAGAGATACCCCCGAGAAAACCCGCGGAGCAGTGGCATCGTCCGGCACGATTCCCACATGCTAATATTTGGGAGCAGCCCTGCCGGGAAACGAACCCGGTTCGCCCTGGTGGGAGGCGAGTAGTCTAACCGCTATACCACCGCGGCCCCGGGGTATGGCATGGGAAAGGGGGAGGGGGTGCGGCGCAGAAACCAAGAGTTGCTGGCGACCCTCGGAAGCAGGAAAGTTGTTTCTTAACGATGTGGGGCTCGTCCTTCCCACAGGCCTGGCTCGCCGGGTAACCTGGTTACCAGCGGGCCTTTCAGGTCACTTGGCGTGACGTCGGCAGCGCGTCGCACCGCCATTGGTCGAGCGGCACCGGGGGAAACTCTCTTCCCCATCGCCTTACCACGAGGAAGCGCTTACGACAGCTCTACAAGTCCGCCTGCTTCGCAATTCCTTTCCCTTTGTCCCAGGCGGACTCTGAGGCAAGCCGATAGAAAATATCTGCTGGTAGTACATTTGGAAATATTTCAGCCAAGAGTTGTAGTCAGTGCTCATCTTCCGAACACTTTTAAGAACTCTGCCAAGTTTCTGTTTCCTGCACATCATTACTGTAGTTCCACGCCAAATTCAAAGTCACGGGCTTATGTTTAGTCTCGTTGCGTCCATCACGGTAAAACATGAAGCTATTATATAAATTTGTGTTTCTGAAACTTAAATTTTAATAATTATCTGCAACAAGTAAAGACTGATTTCATGTTTTCTATTATACGTAAACCTAGAATTGTTTGTTTAATATATCTTTTTTTGTCCAATCCTTTTCGTTTGACCGCGTGTTGTGGCCAAATTAATATTCAAGTGCCGTTTTGTTGACTATGTTTACTATTACCACTCTATCGAGTATAAAACATGCGTGCTTCTTGCATATAAAGTTTTTAAAAAATGTTAATGAGTTGTAGTTGCAAAGCAGGGTGGTATGTTGTTATAAAATATAGAGAGTTCATGAAAATATGGCTGTCTGCACTTATAATAAAATTGGGCCGCGGTGGTGTAGTTAGTGGTTAGACTATTAGCCTCCCACCAAGGTGAACCTGATCGTGGCGGACGATGTCTTTGCATGGGAGGGTTTTCTCGGGGATCTCCTGTTCCCCCTGCCCTTGTTTCCCACCTCGCTTCACCCTCGTCAGCTCTCAGGCCGCCCGAATCTCCCCGCGCCACGTACGAGGCACGGAGCAGTCGAAAGGCGAGTGAAAGTACTCGGTAATTTACAACGAAAATATCTAGGGTTAATGTATTCGATACGTGTAGTAAAAACGCGCGTGGAGGACGGACCACTGCGAGTGTTGGAAGGACTGGGTGTTATGAGGACGCGTTCGGTAACGCGTGTTTACTCGTACGTGCGTCCGAGGTAAGTGCCCCGGGACGACGTGGGTGCAGTTGGATCGCGAGAGGGGGGGGGGAGGGGTTGCATCGTCGCCGCGAGGTGCAATGACCTGCGCGGAGAGCAACGACCGGCCTTGCCCGCCATTAGGCACTTTAGATCCCGGCCTGGTAGTAACGGGATCGGCCGCCAGGCGCGCCACCGCCCACACTTCCCCTCCCCCTATTCTCCCCCTGTTACAATTCTCCCGTCTTCCCCTCTTGTCTTTTTCAGGCCGCTGAGGGCGCTATCGTCTCGCGCTGCAGCTGCCTCGTCGACCTTACGTACAAGGCCTCACAACTTCCCCTTTCATCATCTCGTACTGATTGAAGATTTAATCACGCCAGTTTTTACTCGTATAGTCGATATTAAAATTTCAAAACGTCACGTAACGGACTTGGATTTAAAATATATATATTCTAGAGGCTGTTCACGGCTAACTGAGTACTTTTGAAAGTCCTGTATAAGATCTACTTATATGCACAGTGTGCATTCTTCTACCACGTGTACAATTATCATTCCCATAGGCCTGGTCGCCGTTATACATGCGTCGGTCAACTGATACTGTAAAATTATTAGAAATTTTTTTTTTTTGTATTTAATTGTTTTTACTCTTACACGCATTTTATAAAACTGAAAGTAAAATAGTCTAATTGACCCCGTTAACCGAGAACTTTAGATTCAACGTTAAGAAATGGAACTGCTTTCCCACAGACGGTTCCAGCCTTACTGGGCGCATGCTATTCAGTCTGCCCGTTAAAATATGTACAGGCGGGAGCAGTGATATTTTCCATTGGTTGACTCCGTAACAGCCTATAGAAGTAACCTCACCCTGACTGTTATGCAACCTAGCGATCTGCTGTGTGTAATTGCTTTCCTGGTTGCATACCACACACACGGCAGGCGTAACCCATTTCTTCTCGGTACACAGGATGCCGTGGTTGTAGAGTTCGTATTGCCAGGTATTTCGCCATTACTCGTGTGGAAAACGAACAGAGTAACGGCAGGACGAGGATCATAATGGTATTTTGCAATACCAACAAGGAGTGAGGAGAGACATTCGCGAGCGCTCAGCTTAATTACATTGTGCATGGGAATTATTTCTTACCAGGCATTCCTAGGGCCGCTGATTTTTCGCGAAACAAATTCTGAACACACAGTATACTTTAATACTATACACATACCCTGGATGCCGTCATACCTCCGTTAGCTGCTGGTGTCGTTTCCGCATATGACAGTCCCCTTCAGGACCCCGTAATTACGACACTGAACCATCGTAATTCGTTCGCCAACCGTTAACAAAACCAGAACATGCTTCAGCCAATCAGAAACGCTGGACGACCTCACAGTCATTTGGGTTGTATCTTGTTTCGAAACATGTCAGCGAAATATCGCTGTCCCTAGGCATTACTTACTTTCTCCCTGTATTTATCGATAAAAATGATTAAAGAAATACTTAAGTAAAAGTTCAGTTTAACCGTGATACGTAACGTATTCAGAAAACAACCGAACGTGTCATAGATGGGTACCTGAAGAATTCACGGATTCATTTTGGGACAAGTTAAGAGTTCAAACACTTTTATTGGTCCACGCGGTGCATGACAGCTCCTAGAGAACGGTGTCCAATTGTCGCCTTCTTCTGTGATAGTAGATAACCAATGCGCGATTGATATCGGCATATTTGTACATAAGACTGTATAGTCCAGCCTGCAGGTCATTGAACTCGCGAATCGTTTCAGGTCTCTATAGATGGGGTGATTTTTTAAAGGGGACCACGATGGCTGAGCGGTTAGCCTACTTGCCTCCCACCAAGGCGATCCAGGTTCAATCCCCGGCCGGGTCACTCCGGATCTTCGCACGTGGGAATCGTGCCGGACGACGCCGTTGGTCGGCGGGCTTTCTCGGGGATCTCCCCGAGAAAACCCCGCGTTACTCCATACTCACATGAATCGTCTCTCAAGATCTCGTTGTTAAGAGACGCCCAAAACTCTCCATTTCTCATAAGGTTTGTTTCGAAAAGTGTGAAGAAACCGTGAACAGGCATTGAATTTTCTCCGGTGTTTCCTCCGGGGGCGCGAGGGGAATTGAACGTCCCCCCCCCTCCCTTTGCCTCCACCACGCGGCTGCCGCGAGGTGTGTGCGCGTGCGCGAGGTGACGTCACTGCTATCGCTCCCCCTCCCCCTCCCCCCTGGAGCTGATGCAGCGGCAGTGTGTGTGTGTGGGCGCGCGCGCGTCAAGTGAGTCAGGGGGCGGGGGGAAGGGAAGGGGGCGCTGACCTACATCTGCGCGGTCGTTGCCCTCGCAGCTCGGACAAAAGCGAAACTGGAGCAGGCGTTATTTGGGGCTGCCGCTGTGACACGAGACCGACGCCGGCCGGGTCGCTCACCGCACGTTTTCACTACTAAAGGTTCTTCACGATCAAGTGAGCACTTTTGAAATCAACCGTAGAAAAAAAGTTACTGCCTCTGCCTGCATACATTTCAACGTGCGCATTGAGCGACATACAGCCAGTAATGTTTGCAACGATGAATGGGAAATGCTTCCCTATCTTAACGTCAAATAAATAGTGTTAGGTAACCATTTGTGCAAACTGAAATTATTTATTTTCCTCTCTGTTTATTTTAATGCGTCTAAGTATAATAATTTTGTAACATATATACTTTTCTAATAAATCTAGTTTCACTTGACCGGCGCATGAATAAAGTCATGATGCCCATGACAATGTTAATTTTACATAAGGCGGAGGAATACACAACGTGTGTACAAGTAGAACCTAAGCAGTGCTTTCGAAAGTGCTCAAATTTAAGTTCCCTTACTTGTAACAATTTTTATAAAGTACGAAATCATGTCATAGCTTGATCAATGTCAATTATCCCATATCATTCAAATTTTTCTTTTTAAAATCTTTATACTTCATTTTGTCTAAAATTCTGGAAAGAAAGCAAAATCTGATATATTAATTTGTTAATCAGTTAGGACAGTACTTTATATTTCGTATTATTCATATTTAATTGGTAACTAAGTAATACTAAAACACTGTAGTGTTAAAAAAAAAAAAAAAAAACGAAATGCCGAAATGGCTTTGATTGCAGCTCCGTAAATAAACAGTAGGAAATCTTAAACCTTAATTCAATGGCAGAAATATCTGGCTGTGTTCAAATGGCAGAAATATCTGGCTGTGTTCAAATGGCAGAAATATCTGGCTGTGTTCAAATGGCAGAAATATCTGGCTGTGTTCAAATGACCGGTAAAAACGTGTTTGTGGTCACGATTTCATAATAAGCTTCTGAAACTGTGTAAATGAACGTAATCCAAACCTAATCTCAGTTGACAACATTAGCTTCTACTGTATTATGTTTCTCTCGCGCGCGTAATCTGGTGACGCAATAGATCGGATAAGGAGCGTTGTGTAAGTGGTTCAGTCCTTACGTGTTCGTAATAACATGCATTGAACTTAAACAGATGCATGGGAATCCATAACGCGATGGTTCCGTTTGGGAAGTGACGTTGTCACGTGGCTCATGGACCAAACGCACTACAAATCCTCGAGCCGCTTTTTTTTTTTTTCTCGCGGAGCAGTTTACAGTTAAACAAACCTCAGCGTGTTGTCGTCCCCATGACCTGGTGGTCCGAAAATTTTATCTTTGGCTATCTCAAGGTGGAAAATTCAGATACATCCCCCGCCCGTAGTTTGATTTACAGATACAGCATTTACAAAACAAAGCTTGTCAAGGCGCAGCAGAGAACTCCTTTGTTGTTTCGAAATATAACTTTTTCTTTTCCTCCCGTTTATTGTTACGCATCTGTAATCGTATCAGGTTTCCTCATTATGTAATATTTTTCGTCCTACGATTCTGTTAAGTAAGTCCTCTATGCCACGTCAAGCTTCGATCATATAGTTTCATTACGAAGTTCCCCCCCCCCCCCCATGATTTCTTTTCACCTACGGGAATCCGCAGTTTTTTTTTTTTTTTCTCAACACCTCAAGTTAACCCCCGGCCGTAAGTCACCAGGGTTTTAATATGCCAATCTTCTGAGAAAAAATACAGCATTGTCGCTATAGATTAAAAAAACACTGTTTCACATAAGAATAAATATCGTTGAGTACCTAATTACAGGGTTTTTCGCTAACTTTTGCACTTTCCATTGACATTTATTTATTAATAAACATATTTATGAATGGGCGACAAAATATCGACTATTTCTGTTCTGAAAAAAAAATGATTTACGTTAACATATTCCATAGTTTTTTAAACCTAATGGACACGACTGCTTACAAAGAGACCCTTATGGCAATTAGGGATGCTTTACCTTTTTTGTCGAAATTATTCGTTTTCGCGTCGTAATTTTGGATTCACAGTAATTACTGACAATCTGTGATTGTAGAAAATTTACATTTTATGAGTTGTTTAATATTATCGTGCTTTATTTTCATTGCGTGTTATTTGCTACTTGTAAAAAGTTAGGAACATATTTATATTTTATCAATAAGATACAGCCTATTTTGCAAGCAGGCAATTACACACAGTGAAAATAAGATACAGAAATGTTAAGTAATTAGTAAGTTTTCCATAGTCAAACGTTTCGTATAATGCCTGTGAAACTGACATCACACGAGGACGAAGAAGTCGTGCATAATAAGTAGGGGTAGGGAAACTTCGCGAAAAGATTTCATATTGGCTCGTTTACCTATGTTGATTGGCTGAATTACTTTTTGACACATGTTAATTTTTTGCACACGAATCACGTGGGAGCCGTGCCGATGAGTCCGAATTCTTAGTGGCCCGGTCAAGCATGAAAACGCACTTCTAAAGTAGACGGCAACCAATGGAAATAGACAAAGGTAGTGTTATAATATTAAAGTCTACCGTGTACTCATTTTTTTTTTTTTCACGATAAATCACTACCTCTAATAATAAGTCGAAGCGGAGCTTCTCAAGTCGTGGCGACTTGTGTCGCAGACCCACCCCCCGCGGGCCAAGATGGACGCGGCCCCCGCCTGGCGCCAAGAGGGGAAGGTCAGCCCCGGACGTTCACCCCGGCGCGGCGCGCGAGCGCACGTCTGTGACGGCTTTTATTTTCGGGGAACGCGTCGCTTCCCACGACCGCCGATCTCGATCCTCCCTCCGCCTTCCCCTCCTAGTTCTCCAGTTCCAGCTCCAGCTCCAGCGACCTGGACGGGAGGAGTGGGTGGGCGCCGTGTTCCCGCCTCCACGGCTCCTGGGAACAGTCTGACGTAACTCCTTGTAGCTGGGAGATGCCGGGAATATATCGAAATGACCATTATATTCGAACGGTACGTCGATATATGTTGCCGATATATTTCAACGATATTTTATCGAAATCATATTTTCCCAGTTGTCAGAAACAAATATTCTCAAAATGCTCTTTACTTTTAATAATCATTATTTTGAATGCAAAAATTAATTTTAAAATTACGATGTTTACTTTGGCAACACGCACCAAAAACAATCGCTTCAACTTTATTAAATACGTCGAGTCCTGGATATGTAATATTCCAAACAATTTTATATATTTTGTCTAGTTAATATGAATAAAAACTGTGAGAAAATAGGCGCGTTGGTATAATGCCTGGTAAGAAATAGTTCTCGCGCAAAATATTATTTCACTGAGTACGCACATATGCCGTGCGTGCGTTGTCTCTTTGGTGTGATTTTGTAGACTCGGTTAATATTTGTTTGCACGAGGCGGAGGAATATCCTGGGAATAGAACTTTAGCAAGGGTTTCAGAAAAGTTGGAAGTAACCGTGTATGTACTATACCATATGCTGCCGCAGGAAAAAAAGAAAAAAAAGAAAAGAAATAATGAACACAACGAACACCTCAAGAAACAGCTTAGATCTTTTGAGATGGAGAAATCCCATCCAGTTTGGATTAATTTGTACAGGTTTGTTCACGGTTATTGAAGCACTTTTTTTTTTTTTTAATCAACCTTTGAAATATGTCACTGCCCCTACCTGTATATGTTTTAACGGGCACGCAAGATAGGCATGCGCCTAATGAAGTTGGTAACGACCGTATTAACGTTGAAGTAAAACTGTTATAGGCTGTTCACGTTAAAGTGAGCACTTTTTAAGGCCCTCCCAACAGCTGTTAACCGCTACTAAATGTATCTTATTGCAGCCTCGGGCATTGCATTTCGTTGGCGATGAAATGTATACACTGTGTTTAGTGGTCACATTGCAATGTTTATATAAAAAAGCAGCAGGAAGATGGGAATTGAATGAAAGGAAAAATCTAGAAAGGCCTCGAAAAGTAATCACTTTATCGTGAACAGCCTATAGTTACATCTACTAAGCTTTAGAAATGCGAGATTAAGACTAATTTTCACACATTTTTCTCCGTAAATACACTTAACATGATGGATAGGTAACAGTAAAAAAAGATAAGGACTTAGATAATTGCTTTATACCTTTCGTGGCAGAATGTCGTATTTGGATACGTCGTGGACCCGGGCAGCTGCGCGTTAGCACACGTGGCCGTAAGAGGCCGGAGTTGTGATGCAACGTCTTTCTTCGTGAGCCCCATGCAACGCCTGTGAACATATCTCTCCTTCGCGGCCCAGCGTGTTGCCGGTCGAGTCGATCGACTATCGACCTGCAGTTTCTAGACGATCGTTACACAAGAAGTCAGTCACCTCTGTTCCGACACCGCGGGCCCGGGTGGAGAGGAGTAGTGGGGGGGCGCCCCAGTTTTCCGCGCCTGGAAATTAGGCCACCTATCGTAACAGCCCCGTGGTTTTTATTTTCGCAACCGCCGCCCCCTTGAACGGCCTGGTTCGTTCGCGTGCCGTTTGCGTACATATCGAGTACTGATTGATGTTTCGAGTCTAAATATCGGTCCAAAGGTCGTTGGCCGGAGCACGAACTGCGATGTCGTTAGCTCCTCGGCGCACTGCTCTAGGTTTCTTCGACGGCGAGTGTGTCGTCGTAGCGGCGCAATTCAGCTCGGTCGCCAGCGGGTTTTTCTCGGGGTTCTCCCTGTCGCACCACCACTGCCTGCCTGCTCTGCTGTACAGTCCCATCCCACGCAACATTTGAGAAAAGGCGGTCACCAGCGATTCTTAGTAAGAATTGTGTGATTAGAAGGGAGTTAACACTATCATTCACCCTCCTCAGACACTGCGTGTATTTATTGTCAACTATACGGTGCTCTTTTGGCAAGTATAGTAGTGATTTTAGTTTATATATATATATAACGGCGCGGGAAGACTGTTCGCCTTAACCATATCACAAATAGAAGCACTTAACAAATGTTACACAGATAAATTAATTTGAATTACATGCGTAACCCCTCCAGTTATCAGCAGGACAAGATAAATTTACCAGTCCGGCTCTTTTATCATTTTTCTTTGATGCCTTTCTAATTTGACGTACCATTTGTACCCTGCGAAAATCGAAACTACCAGCTTTCGAGCTGGAGTACTTAAAAACTATAGTGTAAGATTTATTTTTATGAATTAAAAAATCTACATGTTCTGCTACAATGTACAGGGAACACGGTAGAAATTATTTTAAAATTTTAGCAACACGAAATTTCCAAATGTTTTCCTTGTTCTGGTGGTTTTAATCAGGAGCGGATTGCAGTGGCGTAAAATGTTGGAAATATATATTGCATTTGTAACGAATAATAATTGCAGGTTCCAGGTTAGATAATCGTTTTTAAAATCAACCATTGGAGAACAATTTGTGTCTTCAACGGCTGATATTTCAACGAAAGTAGTGAGAAGTGATTTTACTAAAGTTGGCAGCGAAGCAGGTAATGCAAGTTATATGCTATTCACGGTAAAGTGAGCACTTTTTAAGGCGCTCTCGGAAGGAATAAAAAACAAAAAATTATATTATGTTGTGGTTTCAGACGTTAATTTCTAAGAGCTCTAAAATGCGTACATTGTGTTTATTAGTCAAAAAGAATCTATTATATTAACAGTTGGAAAATCGATACAAATAAACTGAAAGGAACTTTTAAGAACGGCCTTAATATGTTGCTCACTTCACCGTGAACAGCCTATACATGTTTTAGCGTCGAGATAAATGTTATGACGTTTTAAATTTAAGAACATTGGCTTTATTTAATTTAGTTTTTGTTTGTTTAATAGACACGAGAGTAAATATTGGTAACGTATTTACGGTCCTAACATTTTCACAAGCCGTGTCCAAAATGGCAAATTTGGGGAATTAGGTTTTAGGAATTTAGGGTGGATGGTTTCGAATGGCTTGTAACAGCGCTACATGTGACAAAGTTGGAAACTACAGGCTTGTGGAATTTCGACGTTATTTTGTTTGTCACACTATCAGTAAATAATTTACTCCCAAGCATTTTGCACGTCTTGTAAACAACTGATCATATTTATTTCTGCCCAATATCAATCTCGTTATTTATTCGCTCCCTGCAATTAATATTCCATTTCAAATAACCGATCGCCGTCTTCTTTTATAGCAATTTTAATACAACATACGAACTTTTATTTTAAAATGACATCATATAGATCCCAGATTTTCACGTGCATGTATTGTGCAGTGTTTAAAGACCATAAAATACCGCCGTTTCCGCCACAACGCGGGAAATAAAACGTAAATAAACAACAGCAGACGATTTTACGGACCTATTTGGGGATTTAGTGTACTACTTCACCTCAGTAAATTTCAACCCCAAATCCCCAAATATTTAGGGCCTAAAATTGGTCACGTGGTCGATTTAGTAACCTAAATCATGGTCTCAGCCGTTTCGGACACGGCTACAGTACAATTTGATCGGCGCAGGAATAAAGCGATCGGGTCCATGGCGCAAGGATACAACACGAGCAGAGATAAGTAGATCCGAAGCAGGCATTTCGAATGTGGTCAGCTTAGAGCGTGACGGAAACGAGTATATGTAAACCCGGCCGTTCAGGAGGGGCGGGGAAAAAAAAAATATTTTCCGTGGGAAAATAGACCAGGCGCCGAAGTGAAAATGGTGGAAATATGTGGGTGGGGGAGGGGGGGTAAGATACGGCGCGCGCCGTTCGGGCTAGCGTGTTGTTCGTACGGTACTCTCCATTGTTGCGGTAGGTCGCGGCGCCGCGTGACGTCACTGCCCGCAGCCTACCTGGAACTGGAAGCTAACGGCACGTGCGTGGATTCTTCTTCCCCCTCTACCTGCCAGGCATTCCCCGCCTTCTGCTGACGTCACTGATACCTTACAAGATGGTCGCCGTGTCCTGTCTTTCGTTGAAGGTTTTCGTAATCAACCTTCATGACCAGACTTTAAGGGGAACCTAACCCCCCCCCCCCTCCCTTCTTATATCGTTTCTTTGTTTTCTAGCTTGTTCAAATTAAACAAAAAAGTTCCGAAATTTCCCCTTAAAACCCAACTAGTGAACTACGATTTCGATATTGATTTTGCTAAAATTTGGTAGAATTAATATTTTGCCGTAATTATGAGTTCAAAATGCGGTCGTTATGGCTGTACTGTATAAGGTTAATGTAGCTGTGCTTCGTTGACAAACTTGTATCAAGAGAGATATTACACTTTTGGCTGCTGTTGTCATTATCATTTATATAATCACCCCAAAAAAATACGCTCAATTCTTCTCGGGCTGTCACAAGCTAAAAATTAATAAGGAAGAGAAGCTGTAGCTTATCGTACAAAAAATTTCTCGTTAAACCCTTTTGTGACGGAACTTAGGTCGAAACATGGATAATGCGCATGTCATTAGCTTGGTTTCTTTTGCAGCAAGCCGTCTACACGAATACTTTACGTCTGGAAGGGTTGCGAAGTCTGTATGGAATAAGATGATGGTTTACCAGGGGGTGGAGTCCAATGGCTTCTCTGTGAGTGCCTCTTTTCAACATCATTTCTTGCGGACTTCAAACAGCAACAAACTTGGTCAGCTTCACGTAACACCATCATTTCCATTTCATGCGATTGAAAAATAAAGGCAGGATGTGTGGTAGCAAATAGCGGGAGGGGGGGGGGGGCTTTTTTTTTTTTTTTTTTTTTTTTTTTTTTTTTTTTTTTTTTTTTTTTTTTTAAAGGAAATTCGTGTTACAATTTTACAATTTAGTAATCGCAGGAAAATGCATTTTTATTTTCGTGTCAGTTAAAGTTTTTCAAAACTAGTTTTATTTTTTTTATTCTGAAACTTGAGAATGGACTTAGGTCCGGTTCACCGCCCAAGAAGTCGTTTTCGAGTAATCGTGACTGTAGTGAATCGTTTCCTAATCGAGGGTGATATCGAAATCTCCCAGGTCACCGACTCGAGTTTGTGGGCGGAAGGATTGGAGGAGGCGGGGATGGGCGTGCTATTTCTGACGTAGGTATGGGTTTCCATGGAATGAATAATTACCGGTGTGACGTCTGAGCGAAAAGAAGGGCGGGGAGGGGGCAGAGGAGGCGCGCGCATCACTGGAGGGAGGGGAAGTGAGGGGTGGTGGTGCGTCCCCCCCTCCCTTTCACTTCTACCTCGTCGGCCGTGTCAAATGTAAATGTGTTTATCTGGGCGGTCCAGAGAAGTAGGTTACTGGCGGTCGTTGAACCCCAGCTGCGCCGGGTCGCGGGCAGATAACGTCGTTGACCCGCGAGGACGTTGATAACAAGCCAGGCGCACTCACCGCTTGCTCACCACCACACCCCCTTTCCCCCCCCCCCCCTTCTATAACACCAACTACTACATTTTTCCCCAGTTGTGTGGAAACCCTCGCCAAAGAGTAGTTAGGTTTCAGATTCACCTGTTATTCAGAGATTCTTACTTTTCGCGTCATAATTTCATTTTCACGGCTACTATTGCAAATGTTCGATTATAAAAAATGTACAATTTACTTGTTGCTTAACACTTTTATATCTGATTTTCACTGAGTGTCATTTCCTCCTTGCACAAAGGCAGGAACGTATCGATAAAATATAAATACGTTCCTGTCTGTTTACAACTAGCAGATAACACGCAGTTAAAAATATGCACAAAAATTTACACGACACCTAAAATGCAAATTTTCTCTAACCGTACGTTTTCATTAATTATTACTTATGAATCTGAAATTATGACGCGGAAACGAAGAATTTCTTCAAACGGATAGAGCCTTAAGGTTCCCGTCTACCTGTCGCTCGAACTGCGTTGCTTATCTTCGACAAGGGCAAACACTTCAGAAGAGACCTAAGACGTCGCGTAGATTAGAAACATAATTTCAGAGTAGGTACTACAAAATTGCTAATAAATAACATCATCAAAGAGCAATTTGATAAAGTTTTTATTGGCTAAGCCAAAGAAGGAAGCTCTCGCGGTCGATTATTCCAGATTCGTGTATGTTTCATTCGTATGTTTTCAAATGCAGCAGTATGAAAATGCCACGTCGAAATATTGTATAAATTTGCGTTTGAAGTTATTTTACAAAAATAAATAAGACCTTTATGCTTCCCAAGTTTTCCGCGTTTTCTTGCCTAGTTGTATTAAACTGTTTTATGCAGGTCGTAGCCAATGAATGAATTTATTTTGCGCGTGGCTTGGTCTTTCTTTAACAAAAAACTGTAATTTTTTATAACTTTTTTTTTTTATTAAAGCGTTGTTAAATAATTGTGAATAGTCAAATGAATTTTAAGTTAAAGTGTTGCCCCTCCTTTTTCTGAAACAACACAGTTTATAGCTGTTTGGTGTGGATATTGGTTCTCTGATGAAGGTATAGCAATTATGTATGTCGAGGTAGCATCACTGCTTGCCGCGACGTAGCGAGGTTCTGGAAATAAAAGGTAAGAGTCAGTAATAGTATCGTAGAGCAAGGGGGGAGGGGCTGTTGCGCCAGAGAGCTGGGGCAGCTAGCGCGCGCGTGTGTGTGTGTGTGTGGGGCGGCTGGCATGGGGCAGGCAGGCACCCGGGGTTGGTACACACTGGGGCGCCATGACGAAACTCCCGCTCTGCTTCTCCTGTCCGTGCGACTCTCACTTTCATGCTTGACTGGGGGGGGGGGGAGCGGGGCCTTGGCGAAGGGGGGGGGGGTTCTCTCTCTCTCTCTCTCTACCGCGGGGTGAACGTCCCTCAAGTGGGTCACCCCGAGCCGAATCCCGCGCCGGCCCAAAGCCGCGGGGGGAGAGACAGTGCGAGGCCAGTAGCGCTGCCGAGCAGACGTGTGTGTCCCCGGGAGACGAGACGAGTAGTAGAGAGTGTGTGTGTGTGAGTGTGTTTGTTGCGTGCCATGGGGTGCGCGTGTGAGTGTGGAGACGTGGCTCGCCCTGCCGACACAGCCGCTGATCTGCTGCTCTTGTCTGAGGCGCCGCCGTGTGCTTGTGTGCAGGGCTTCTTCCGGCGCAGCATCCAGCAGAAGATCCAGTACCGCCCGTGCACCAAGAACCAGCAGTGCTCCATCCTGCGCATCAACAGAAATCGTTGCCAGTACTGCCGCCTCAAGAAGTGTATAGCTGTCGGCATGAGCAGGGACGGTGAGTACCCAGTCCCTTCAGCATACTCACCTGTTGCCGGAGACCCGAGAAACTCGCGAGTTCAGTGACCTGCGCGGTCTCATACGCTCTCATACAGGTACCGTTGATTGCTGTGGTGGTTGGGCGCACGATTCATTGCGTGCGTTTTTTGTTACTGGCTCGTTTATCTCCAGGAGCTGTCCAACAACACGTCGACACGATTACAAAAATTACATGATCGCACAAGTGTGTGAATTCCAACTTTCCAGCTTGTCCAGAAATGAACCCGGGAAATTCTCGGGTCTCTGCCTATTAGACCCACATCTCAGACCTTAACGTTAAAACTGCTTTATTATAACAAATCTTACATTAAATAAAAATCCAAAATAATAAAACTAATTAATTTTCTCTTTTAGTACATCATGGTAAAACTAAATAAATTGTGTCAATCTTAACATCAGTTGTGAAAGTCAGAAGACTTTAAATCTCCGTAAGTGGTAACTCCAAAATTATGGCATCGTTAATTAAAATAAAGTTTTTTTTTTTTTTTTTGCTGGCAGTCGCTTTGGTGGAGGTTGTATTGACATGTAAAGTAGGTGATATATCACCCGATTAATGCAATTTTTTTTGGGGAAAAAAAGGGGGGCGAAACGTGTCTGTAGTGAAATTAGATTGCGATGTTCCAAGTCGTATTTGTAATTGAGTGACGCGCTATGTTTAACCGTTTATATGTTCAGTGCTTCAACGACTGAGAGATCTCATTATCTTGCAGTGTCTTATTTCTTGCACTTCGTAGAAAGCGTTCCAGTTCGCTGTTAAAGTGGCTTAACCAATGGATGCGCCACTGTTTTAAAAACATTCTTGTTTTGCGTCCAACTTGCGCCTCTGATTTGTAATAGCTAGATTCCTACGAAAATTTTTTTTTCGTGAAATGTCTCTCTAAAATCTTTGTGCTTTAGATCTGTTTCGTAACTTGGCTGTATAACAGCTGTGATATGTCGTATCTTTACTACACACTCAATTAGTCTTTGTCTTTTCCACATTCAACTATTGCCATGCATTCTTCGGAAAAGTGTAGTTTTTCACCAGGCAGAGTAAAAGAAATGCGCCTAACCTTAAGTAGTTTAGAACTTAAATAGTTTGAAATTTTGCCTTAGTTTTTGCAAATCAGCTCTCCAAAAATGAAATAAATACACTTCAGAGATGTTAATGGATCCTCTACACTGGCTAGATCATGTTCATGCATGGAATATGAAAAGACAGTTTAATTGTAATAAATATATAATTCCGTTGACCAATTGCTTGGTAGTTTCATTGTGGCGCATATAGATTTCATTAAGTCGCGTGTGAAAACTTGTTGAAATGAAGGAGATGTGATTTAGGCGTAACAGCGTGTGTATCACTCATTGGTGATTTGGGCTGGTGGGGGTGGAGGGGGGATCTCCGTTTTGCGTGTGGATAGTGTAACTTGTTTGTCGAGGAGTGAGTGTAAGTTCTCGGAAAGTGAAAATTATCAGTGCGGAGCAGCGTTAACAAAAAGCGCGCGGAATAACTAAGGGAGCTAGGAGATGCGGTCTGCTTAAATTCAAAACGTAGTTCACACGAGGATGGACGCCTGTGCATTATACCTAGCATGGGTGTTGGTGAAGGGGGGTGGCGGTGTTAAAACTCGGCCGCTGGATGACGTTTCACAACCGCCAACATGGCGGCCGTTTGGTCAGCGCGCTCTGATGTAACGCTGATAAAAAAAAATGGCCGTGTTAATGAGAAAGTCGATTGGCCAAGTCGGTCGTTCACCCCGCCCCGCTCAGTAGGCCACAGGCCTGCCGCCTGTCACCGCCGCGATATGTTGGAAAGTTGGCAGCCTGCACCTTGCGTAACACGTGACCCGAGTTGAACTTATTGTTTCACTCCCATTCCACTTCTGTCGGGAGTCAACAAACTGGTGGCTGCTTGCTTCGATCTTACAACCACACTTTCCCAGTTTGCCTTTAAGCATAAATATTGTTCTGATTTTCATCACTGGTGCAGTGTTTTTTCTTGTTTACTACTGAATTAGTTAATTCGAATTTAAGTAGAAAATTACTCTCCATGTAAACACTACAGCAATTATGAATTGATTTAAATGTCTACATTTAAACTATTTAACGTTGACTATAATTAGGCTTGCCGGTGCCCAACATTTGTATTTATTTTATGTATTTTTAATGAAAATTACGTTTTCATCTAGCTCGGTTAACACTGATATAAAAGTTTTTTTTTTTTGCCTTCCTATAAGTTTCCTTGTAGTCATTCAGAGTTATATGAATTTCTTTCCATTTTTCCGTGCAAATTCAAATTCGACGCACGTTAATCGTCAATAAAAATAAAGAAACTATGAAGATCATTCGAAATTCTGCATAACATAATAACGCTTCTGTTACTTTCGTTAAACCTGCTCGCTTAATCTCTGGCCGTTAACTGTGGAAACAGAAACCTTCAAGACGTTCTTTTAATAAAATAAAGTAGCCCTGCCTTTTTGTTTCTCTGCTCTCACCAATTACCTCTACGACATCCACGTCGGAAGTAATAAAAATAAAAGGGGTCAGAACTGTTGACGGACTAAATCGAAATGTACCGCTACGTTGTCCTTTTGAGCTAGTTCCGAAGTTCACCGCGACCGCAGCGCGCGCTGTACGAGACGTGCTGCTACCTAGCGGGGAACACGTGAACTACTAGCAGCGCTCTCTCTGCGCGTGCGCGTCTGCCTAGGCCAAAGTCCGCTCAAGTGGTGAGAGAAGCACTTCTAAGTCTAGCCATTGTTTTTGTCTCATGCGATGTCACAGAATGCGCGTGCATGTCGCTAGTTAAAATTCAGCTAAGCCAACGTTTTAAAAATGTAATTATCTAAAACGTAGTTAACAACTTTTCCCTTTATTTTGCCCTCGTGTGTGAACTTAGTTGGTCGATCGTTAGTGTTTTTCCTTTTGCATTCCTTCCTTTGCATAGTTCCCTAACGTTATTTTTACAGGATCAAAGATCACGTTGTTTTGTGCACGTATATATGCTACGGAAAGTTGCACAGTAAACAATGATTTGTACTGTCGATGACTATATTTAGAAGGTGCTTCTGGCAACTTGATAATACTAGTGACAACGAGAGCTTGTACTGCGGAACATTTTACAAAGTGCTGTGTCATATTTCTAAAAGCGTTTCTCGATTAGTTTCGATTGAATTACAGCTATCGTAATCAGTAAACAAGGTAAAACATTGAGCAACTTCTTGGTTTAAATTACGCATTTTAAAACATCGTAACAGAAATTAACTACAAAGGCATAAGAAAAAAATATATGTACGACGCTATCATAGGAATAATTAGGCTACACTGACCTAACTATTGAGGCGTATACAATCAGCATGAGTAGACGATGCCTTTTTTTTTTATGTACACATGGCATATAGATTCGCCCTTCATAAGATGTTAAGATTTGGTTTGTATTCATTATGCATGCCGTTTGCATGATCAGTGTTTGGCATAGCAATTTATTTAACACAAATACAGTAGTTTTATCAGAATATTTTTCAAGCATGCTGTTTACTATTTAATAGTTCTTTTTTTTAAAAAAAGCTTCATTAGTTAACCCCACGCGTACATGATAAATATGTAAAGATTACAAATATTAAGGGCAATCGATCGCACACTTTTTTTTTTTAATTCTCTCGTCAAATAAAATTAATAAATCATTGCGAATTTTGCTTAATCCATGCCACAAACAATATTTTAGGAGGTTTCGCTGATGATCCACATATATATGTCACCTGAAATTCATTGACAAAAGTTTTTGTATTCGAATTGATCTCCAGTTGAATTATATTTTTAATCGACTGTGATCGCCGTAAGCCAAAACGGGTACTTGAAATATAAAACGTTCGCTTCGAGTTGAACGGTACGCATATGCGACCGCTTATTAATTTAGGCCTATAATTTACTGCCCTTGTCTCCTGCTGGCAACATCCCTGTTGAAACCATTAAATATTAATACTGAATGTTTTTCATTTTATTTTATCCTACATGGAGAGTGCAGAAGTAATACATTTTTAGCATGACCATAATGATGTAATGTGTATGAGCTGATAGTCGCCACCCGCTTCATGTTCCGCCGGGACGGTTTCCTGGGCCTGTTTTTACTGTGTTCATTTATTGTAATTGAATTGAAATGTTTCAGCTAGGGAAAACCCACTAGTGTTGGTAGTAGTGTGGCGGTAAGTTAATAACGATAAAAAAAACTTTTAACGCATGAAGAATTAACATAAACGAATAAGTACGATAGGCTGTTATTTGTTAAATTAACTTGTTTTAATGCCCATTGCGTATAGTGTTGCCATATTACCATGGACTTAACTGGTAAACAAGTGGAGCTCTAGAAGTAATGTCATGTTTCTAGAGAGAAAGACTCTATAGTGTTGCCATATTACCATGGACTTAACTGGTAAACAAGTGGAGCTCTAGAAGCAATGTCATGTTTCTAGAGAGAAAGACTCTATAGTGTTGCCATATTACCATGGACTTAACTGGTAAACAAGTGGAGCTCTAGAAGCAATGTCATGTTTCTAGAGAGAAAGACTCTATAGTGTTGCCATATTACCATGGACTTAACTGGTAAACAAGTGGAACTCTAGAAGTAATGTCATGTTTCTAGAGAGAAAGACTCTATAGTGTTGCCATATTACCATGGACTTAACTGGTAAACAAGTGGAACTCTAGAAGTAATGTCATGTTTCTAGAGAGAAAGACTCTATAGTGTTGCCATATTACCATGGACTTAACTGGTAAACAAGTGGAGCTCTAGAAGTAATGTCATGTTTCTAGAGAGAAAGACTCTATAGTGTTGCCATATTACCATGGACTTAACTGGTAAACAAGTGGAGCTCTAGAAGTAATGTCATGTTTCTAGAGAGAAAGACTCTATAGTGTTGCCATATTACCATGGACTTAACTGGTAAACAAGTGGAGCTCTAGAAGTAATGTCATGTTTCTAGAGAGAAAGACTCTATAGTGTTGCCATATTACCATGGACTTAACTGGTAAACAAGTGGAACTCTAGAAGTAATGTCATGTTTCTAGAGAGAAAGACTCTATAGTGTTGCGCTTTTTCTTAATGTGACGGACGCTGAAGGAAAGATAAGCTCAGATCATTTGTTCCCAAGTTAAAAAAAAAAAAAAAAACACACACTTTAAGCAAGACTTTAAAGTCATAAGACTACATTTCACACCTTTGTTGTTAACTGACGTGTAGATTATGACGTCAGTGTTCGGATTGAAACAGGAGCGTGGGAAATTTCGCTAATCCGGTGGAAGTCGTTGGCATACTCGAGCATTCGCCGATTACATATTTTGGTTGATCGTTGCCGTGGACGATTGGTATTATCGTTTATTATTTAGGCCAGAGTTCGGCAGGAGACGTCAAATAAGACAGGGATCTGTTCAAAAGTAACATCATCGTATAAGGTTTTTTAAAATGTAACCCCATGGCTACTGAAGCCTAAGGTTATTTTTTTGTTCTATTACACACTATAGGGCGACTCTGCATCTTACCAACACATTCATTTTCCTTAAAATTCATTGGTCCTTATTTGGGTGATGAGTGAATTAAGTGACGCAATGGCATTGTTAATCTTTCACATAGTGAAATTATACAAATGAGAGGAACTAGGTCCTAGGAAGGGCCTTTAAAAGTGCTAAATTAATTGTGAACAGCTGTATAGGTTGTTTACGGTCAATTGAGCTCTTTTGAAATTAACCTTTGAAAAATATCGCTGTCCTTACCTACATATATATTTTGGCGGTCACAGACTCACATGCGCCGAGTAAAGTTGGTAATGATAGAGGGAAACTATCTGTTTTGCGTTATGTTTTTTTTTTTTTCCAGTCATATAGTGTAAGAATTAGAATATTTCTAGAATGTTTATTTTCATAATTCCCCCAGTTTGTATACACCGACGCCTGAATAAAGTGCTGAGGCCCACGGCAATGATAGGCCGTATCCGCAATGGCAGATTTTGTTGACAAAATGATCACGTGCCCCAATTTTGTATACAAAAATGGTATCGTATTTGGTATTTCGTATCTTGTTATCCATCGGATGTTAGCAAAAATACAAAATGACAAAATCAGCGAGCGCCATGTTGGTTTTGGCATTCAAAACACGTACGCGAAAGTCAATAAAATTTTTTTTTTTTTTTAACTAATAACTGTTCAGAAATACACTAGGCATGTTTTAAAAAGCAAGTAAATATTGGGCATTTTTAAAAGTCGTTATTGCATAATTTATTATTATTTTATTTATTAACATATTCATATCACTTCAGTAATAAGTGTAGAAGTATTCCGTCCATTTCAAGCATTATATTTAGTTTAAAAATTATTTTCAATGTTATTGTAAAAATGTGTTCCCGGGACTGCCAAACAAGTGACTGTCGATATAGACTATTCACAATAAAGTGAGCACTTTTGAAAGCCCTACTTAAGATGTATGTGTTCACACGTTGTGTTTTCTTCCGCGTTAAGTAAAATTAACATTGCCATGGGCCTCATCACTTCATTCTTGCGTCGGTCAAGTGAAACTGTGAAACTATTAGAAAACTAAATATTTTACCAATCTGCTCAGATTTACACTTCGTTGCATTAAAAAAAATACAGAAAGCGAGATAAATCATTTAAGTTATTACAAATGGTTACCTAGCACTTTTTGTTCGGCTTTAATACATGGAACTACTTTAACCTCCGTCGTTACCAACTTTACTGGACACATGCCAGAGTGCGCCCGTCAAAATACATGCAGGTAGGGGCAGTGACTTTTTTTCTTCTAAGGTCGATTTCAAAAGTGCTCAGTTTACCGTGAACAGACTATAACTTGCGAAACGACAAAATAAAGAATTTGTAATTTCGGACGCGGCCTTAGTTTTAAATATGGTTTAAGGAATACACACGGTGCGAGCGCGTAGTTGCTCCGGAAGGCGGGCTGAAGACGCGGAGCGCGTAGTTGCTCCGGAAGGCGGGCTGAAGACGGCGGATTCCGCAGTCACGTGGGGGTTCAACATTTGCCGGACGGTAGGTGTGATGCGGGTGCGGGGGAGGGGCGATGTGGTTGAAGGGAGGGGAAGGAGGGGTGGGGGGGGGAACAGGTGCCTCGCCGAATTACTCCGCTATTCCTGTAGCGGTGACCTTCCGGTCCGAGGTCGCCCTTGAAGCTATTTATCAGATCGCGCTCGCCATTTCTGCACGTCAGCCTCTCCTCCCTCCCCCCCTTCTCACCTCATCAACCCAGCCAACTTTTCGCGTCGGAAAATTACTACAGACCATTCGCGATTTCCCCCACACCCTTTGAAAAATCACCCCCGTTTAAAGGTTGTTCACGATAAAGTGATCACTTTTCAAATGAACCTCAGAAAAAAGTCACTGCCCCTGCCTGAATATATTTTAATGGGTACGCCGAGTGAAATTCGCCCAGTAAAGTTGGTAACGATGGATGGAAAATAGTTCCACATGCTAACGTCAAATAAAAAGTGTTAGGTAACAATTTCTGGTAACTGAAATTATTTCTGTGGCTTTCTGTGTGTGTTTTTTTTTTGTATCGAAGTGTAAAAAAATTTACTTTTCTAATAATTTCACAGTTTCACTTGATCGACCTATGAATAAAGTGAAGTAGCCCATGGCAATGTTAATCGTACTTAAGGCGGAAGAATACACAACGTGCATACAAGCAGATTGTAAGCAGGGCTTTCAAAAGTGCGCGTTTTACCGTGAACAGCCCTTATACTTCTGTTAACGTAGATATATCTTATTTTATTAAATTGAACTTCTGTGTATATATTTTATCTATAAATTATATTTCATTTATAATTAATATGAATAAAAACAGGGAGGAAATAACGTGTATCGACAGTGCCGAGTAATAAACAGTTGTTATGCAAAATATTACTACACTGAGAGGGCTGGTGAAATTTTCGAGACTCGGTTAAGCTTTGTTTGCACGAGGCGTAGGAAGTTGAAAATAGCCATGATTGGATTATACCTGCCGTTCCTCTATGTTAATACTGTAATCAAAATCTCTGACGATAGTTCTGAACTCAACGTAAGATAAGCGAATCAGCCCTAAGACTTATTTTAATATAATATAGTTTTGTTAACCCGTTTAATCCCTTATAATTAATGGTTTCCGGTTTTGAAAACAGGAAATTTTTTTTTCATGCGAACTGTAGGCCTACTTAATCTGACGAGGAACTTGTTTAGTTATCACGACTAATAAACTGTTTTTTTTTCTTTTTCCGGTGATTAGTGATATGAGCCAGCCATAACCGAGACTAGCGGTAAGGTTCAGGAATCAGTTGATTTCAGGGAAGATCATTTACGAGAGAGTGTGTTCGCCTTGCAGTCACAGAGATGATGCAATATTCGTGACGTTACATAACTATTTGGTGTTCCATACTGCTACTGATTTTAAACCAGAAGCGGATCTATAGACTGTCGGTTGTTTTTTTTTTTTTGGGGGGGGGGAGGAGGGGGGATGTCCCATACGACACTGCCTTCTCACTAGGTCCGTTCCAGTTTTAAACGTCACCTACTGTTGTTGAATATCGCGACAAGTCACACTCACCGTGTACGGATTTTGATATCGAAAAAAAAAAAAGTATCGTTTTACGAAGTGTTATATCGGAAGAGAAATATCGATTTTAATGCGACGTTTTATGTACTTGACTTGACAAATGTAAAATTGCTTAGAATATTACATAGTGAAGAAAATTGTAATTTTTTAAGATCAATTTTCGTATTTAAAACAGAGCTTATTAAAAGAGCATTTTTAAACTATTTATTTTCGATACGTGGGAAAATATATAGATATATCGTAATTTCGATACATCGATATTCTTTCGACTTGCACATTTCCGTATATCGAAGTACGCGGCCCCCGCAGTGACCTCCGTTCGACACTGACAAAAGCGACACAGGCAGGCGCATATATCGTGAAGGTCACACTGCGACGGGAAGGCGGAGGAGGGGTAGTAGGGGAGGGCTAGAGAATGGGGGAGGGGGGCGGCGGCGTAGGCCGATTGATCAGAGCTGGGGCGGCGGACGAGACTGCAGGCAAGTTCAAGGGTAAGCGTCGCGCCGCCAGCCGCCGCCTGGAGGGGAGGTAGCAGCTACGGAAAGGAGGGGGTTGTAGTGAGTGGGGAGGGGAAGGCCCCCGCCACGGGCGGGCACGAGTCTACCGCGGACGCACGGACGCAGCGGCAGTAAGTAGTTTGGGGGATTGCAAGTTCGCGCGCTACGTCTGCATACCGCGCGCAGTTTGTAGCCCCGAGACCTGTGTGCGCGCTAACTGTTCGCGCGGGCGCGTGTGTGAAGTGTTGCTGCGGAGGATCCAGGTTCGTCGCTGTGACAGTGAGAGTGCGTCGAATTAAAAAGAAAAAAATATATATTTATATACATACTTGTGAAGTGGTTCGCGATGGGTGACGAACTGCCCATACTCAAAGGGATTCTAAACGGAGACGTTAAATACCATAATGCACGTACGTATCAACTACATCTTCCAGAGGATTAACTTCACATCCTAGGTTTTTCTTTCTTAATTTTCTATCTGCGTGTGAATTGTGTTATTTTATTGTTAATGTTATTATTTTAATTTGAAGCACGTTGACCCAGTAATTTTTCGGCGGGGCCTACTTTCAAATGAGCTTGCGCCGTGAAAGTGAATCCCGCCGGCCTTGTTTTCGCTTTCTCTTCATGGCCCACAGTGCTTGGGAAAGTCTCCGGCCAGTTTCTAATTTTCCCATGGCAACCGCCCACTGGTTCAGCCGTCTAGCCTTTAAATTTAAAAAAAAAGCAGGCGAGCAGCGTTAGGTTATAATTTAACTTTCGATTTCCAGACGCTGCTTCGTTACTCTATTTCAGTTCCTTTTTTTTTTTTTTTGTGTACAACATTGCATTAACAGCATTCGCATGGGATGTGCAGCATTAAAGGGCATGTACACGATGAACCCCACCTCTTTATTTTTTTTTTAAGGGAAATTCTATGCTAGTAAGTTTTTCTTTCGGACTGCCATCTTTCTAAATTTACACGTAATTTCCCCAAAAAAAAATTAATTGAATTTTTTAGTTTTTTTAAAAATAGTTTGTAGTTAGGCCTACGTTCTGATAGGTATTTAATTCTTGCGGGGGAACTGGTCGGAACTACCGAAAAGAATTCGAATCCATAAGGGTTTTTTTTTTTATTATTTTATTTTAAAGAGGTCACAATTTCAGCTGGATTTGTTTAGAGTGTACGTTCTCTTGTTCTTGTTACTTACATACCGAAGGATAAATGAACTTCAATGCGAAAGCCGTCAGTATGTAACTGCGTACTTGACGTTGCTGGTAGTTGATTTCGAGAAACTTCAGCACCCCTGACACAGTCTTCCCGAAGCCCTGCCAAAGTTCTACTTTCGGCATATTCCTCCGCCTCATGCAAACAAAGCTTAACCGAGCGTAGAAGATCACACCGAAGTCTAATAATATTTTGCATGGGAACTATTTCTTACTAAGCATTTCCAATAAGCCTTTTTTTTTTTTTTTCGCTGTCCTTATTCATATCTATTCATAAATGTAACAGTTTAATTTAATTAAAAAAATAAGGTATTATTGTGTTAACAAATACATGAGAAATTTAAGTATAGGCTGTTCACGGAAAAATGAGCACTTTTTAAAGTGCTGGTTAAGATCTACTTGTGTGCACGTTGTGTTCTTCCGCCTTATGTCAAGTGGAACTGTGAAATTATTACAAACACAAATATTGTACATAGAGAGAAATTATAAATGTCATCACTTTATTCGACGTTAAGGTAATGAAACTTCTTTCCCCTTCATCGTTACCAACTTAACTGGGCACATGTCGACTCATTGCGCCCGTTCAAATATATGCAAGTAGGGACAGTGACTTTTTTTTCTGAGGTTCATTTCAAAAGGGCTCACTTTATCGTGAACAGCCTTTAACAGCAAGCACGTTTACTGACATGGGGGTGATTTTTCAAATTATCGATTCGAAAAGTGCGGAGAAACTGCAGACGGTCATAGCCCGTGGTCGGTCGCAGAATGATGGCGGAGCCAGCTCAACTGGTAAAGTTACAGTTTCTGGAGAGCCGGTGTGTGCTAACGGTCATGTCGGCGGCAGATGTCGGGCGACAGATGTGCGTCAGCCCTGGTGGTGTGGGGGAGGAGGGGGGGGGGCTGTTACAGCACGCGCCAGCCCTTGCGACCCCATTGTGGACGAGTTGGGGGCAACACCTGGCCCTCGTTCCCTGTCTAGCACGTGGGGGGGGAGCTTTCCAGCCCCCCCCCTGATACTTCTCTAACACACTTTTACAAGCCTTTTTTTTTTTCTTTTGGCTGCAGCCATGTGTGTGGACGCACGCACACGAAATTGTTTTTTTTTTAAATATTATTATTATTCCAACTGGCAATGGCGAATAATGATTTAGACACCCAGGAATATTCGGAATCCATTTAGGGACGAGTTAAATGCTGCTTCGTTTGTACCAGGGTGAGAGTAAGTCCCCCCCCCTCCCCCTCCTCCAACCCACCACAGCGAACCTGCAAAGGGGGGAAAAAAATAAGGTTCGGATCCCGTGTGCTACCTCGTTTGGTGTTAAAACCGGGGGGCAACGACAGCCAATGAACGTGTGCAGACCGAGACTCGAGTGCACAAACTGTTGTAGAGTCCACACTACAGACCCGACACGACACGTAAAACTAAACAGCCAATGAAATACAAGATAGATCTGACGTAAGCCCGACGAATTCTGCCGTCCGACCAGCGATTTTGGATTAGAAATGATGAAAATACAACCTTGCAAAATGAAATTGTATGGCAAGCTTTCACTATGGCATTTACTCAGCTTAAAAGTTAAAAATAAAAAAAAATGTTGATAATTACTGTATCTAACTCTTAAAAATAATCATTTTGCCTTGATATGCATTAGCGATATCACTTTGTCACCGTCATGTATTCCAGATTTCCCGTCTGTCCACCGCCTTTGAAACTAGTGCAGTTAATCAGCATTCTAAATGATTCCAAAGAATTATACTCTTCGTGTCGCGTCAATGAACTGTCTGGCTGTAAATTCCAGCATTCACATGCACGCCAATGAATAAATACTCCATAATTATGTGGCCTGTTCGTGCGTCTAGTCATGAGTCAGTAAAAAAAAAAAAAATTATATCGGCCGGAGTTAATACAGGACTGTGAAGGCTAACAAGACATCCGATAATAGCGTGTGCTTTGCACATCCCTAGCGATAACTAAGGACAGGAAAATGTCGCGTTCTGAACGACCTGTAGGCTAGACTTTACGGTGCTATGTATTTTCCAGCCTCGGCTCTCTGTTCATCGACTCCTGTCCCAGTGTGTAACCTGTTTTACCTCAGACCAGGCGACACGGGATCCGGTGCGTGCTTCATTGCAGCTCTGTTATTGGTTCAGAGTTCGCCTGGGCGTGCCTGAAAAACTGTGCTCCAATTGCAAACGTAGCATAGGTGTACATGTGTTTGAGTCCAGCTCGTCCTAAGGCCGAGTTAGGCGAGAATGCCCAGTGCCTAGCAATGGCGGTATGTAGGGACACCCGAATTTCGCGAAAAGATTTCCGCGCATGCTGGATTTCAACACTCTATGGGCAAACAAGGAGTTTTCTTATGCTTCATTGGCGACCTGTGTTTGGGACCTGTGTCGGGCCAATCAGAATTATGTTACTCCGATACTGCACGTCTGTGATTCGCGGGCATACACCTAAGACGCGTGACACCTATGTCATACAGTGACTAAACTGGATCTGAGCAATAGTGTTATGAAATACAACTGGTCGTGAGATTTCTTCGCGAAATTCTGGTGTCCCTAGCGATATGGGACGGGCGTTCTCCTTGCACGCGGGAGAAATAGAGCGCGACCCTGTTTCTTTGTCGGGTCGTGATATGAAAGCGACAGTCTGCGGGTGCCGACAGTGGGTCACGACAGGGGCGAACTCCCCGAGGAGAAAGTGACTGCTGCTCTCCAGCCAGCACGTGCGTGTAATTGTGCCCCCTCTCCAGCTCCTCGACTTCTCCAGAACCTCACTTACCTACCTCCCATTTCGATTCCACCGTTGTGGTTGGACCTAGTTGTGCCGACCTCCCTCTATCTTGGCCTACTGTTTCTTTTGTCTCCTGATCGCGAGATTGCAGCCGGCACGGGTCATTCTTCCAAATATTTCCAGCTGGCTGGTGAAACTGGAGAAATTAGGACGCTGCTGTTTGCTTAGACCTGCAGTGCTCGAAGCTTCGTCTCTGATAACGTACTGGATGAATTTGACTGGAATTCTTTTCGGTCCTCTGGTTTGCGCTACATTCCCAGGACTCTTTAAAGGGATTTCAGCATGTTACATTTTCTTTTTTTAGTCCATCATTATCTTCTCTCAGTGAACTACTTTTCCTTCTGGGAATTGATTCACTAGCCAGTGTAGGTATTCCTCTCTAAGCAACTGCTCATTAGAAACTTACCTTAATCAGTGTCCCTGTTTCTATCCGAGTATTTTGGTTTTGGTTATAGTTAGGTGGTTTGTGTAGCCGTATCATGCACGACTAAGTACAAGTCTTGCGCTGACAAATATTTCCATTTTATATTTTTAATTTCGTTCGACGTTGGGTTTCGTGAAATACTCAGTGCTGTTTCTGGACTGCTATGTTGGGGACGAGAACAAACACAATTTCCCATAAATTATTTTTCAACCGTGTCATATGCTGCCGCTAGTAATTAACACCAAATAAAATAATTTTACGTAATTGCAACATCCGTAAAGAACATTCCAAACAATACATACACATGAATGATATCATTCATGTAATCTGAAATAAATTGGCAAAACTAAATAAATATATTATTATCTAAATGAGGCCACATTCATTTTGAAGAGTTAGAGATGATTTATCTATATAGAATTTGAGTAGTAATGTTTCTTAATATGTGTTTTTCAAGTGTTGCAGCGAAGAGAACCTTATTATTTAATGCTGTACACATGTGTGTCCCATGACTTGTTACGAAATGTATGCATACCATACCGTTCTCAATACCAAAGAGAGACTGTCACAGGCTTTTTCCAAGTGCACAATTTGCAATATGAGCATTCGTCCCCGTGAAATATTTCCACTGTGTGGCGAAAACTGCTCTTCGTTCAAACTTTCCAAGTTGGCTAGACCATTTGCGGATGTCACACGCTTTGGCACACAGCTAGTTGTGTCCAATCATAAACTCAATGACGTCTAGGCCAGTTCTACGTTGATAGAAAGTACAGGCGAACCAAAACCCTGCCCTTTGTAACACTCGGAATGTTGGAATGAATTGTTTGCATTCAGTGTGATCTGTTGGAATTCTGTCGGCGCATAGTCACGTGGTTTCTGTGTGTATCCGGCAATCATTAAGAGGCGGTTGCTTCTGGCTGGCCCGTCGACAGAATTATCTAAACCATGTCGCGCGACAGCGAATTGGACTTTTATTTGCGTTTGATTCCCCGGAATTTCCGTTCTGCAGTAAAAAGGGGGTGGGGGGCAATTCCATAAATCTAGAATATTCTACTTGCATCAAGACTTGTTCAGAGGAGGTGTTGAGTGTAGTGACAGTTGAGCAAATCTTCCTTATTCAGAGATACCCAATTACAATTTATCTGAACTCTAAATCATAGAAGAACCTACAAGAATAACTGACAAATAACAACGTATATATGTGTTATTACAGAGCTGGCTTGACATTGTGTATATACAGAATGTTCGCGACTTATTGATCACTTTTAAAAAGCCTCGCTAAGATCCATTTTCTTTCCTATTTTGAAATCTTTCGTCATTTGCAAAATAAACGTCTACGCATCTTGCAAGTAAAAATGTGGAATTAAAAATTTGGAAATTCGTACTAAATACTAACTTCAGTGGTTAAAAATTGAAATTCTAAAATGCTCAGCCAACTAAAGTAAGAGATTGTATGTCACTGTGTAATGTAGTATACGTGTAGTTATAGGCTGTTCACGGTAAAGTGAGCACTTTTGAAAGCCCTCTCATTTGGAATATTAGTCAATCAATGTATTTTATTTTAGTCTTAGACGTTAACTTCCGAATATAATGGAATATCCACACTGTTTATTTCTTACATGTCAATATTTATTTAAAACAGCAGTTAAAAGCAAGTAGTACCTCAGAAGTGCTCACTTTACCGTGAACAGCCTATGCGTGTAGTGATTTTTTTTTTTTCAAAGGTTGGTACTAAAGTGCTTGCTGAAGCGTGTGATGTGTGTAGCACGACATGTCGCAGCGAAGGTGTGCGTGACCAATGTGTGTGTTGTTGATGTTGGCAGCTGTGCGGTTCGGACGCGTGCCGAAGCGAGAGAAGGCGCGCATCCTGGCGGCGATGCAGCAAAGCTCCAACTGGCGGTCGCAGGAGAAGGCGGTCGCCGCGGAGCTGGAGGACGAGCAGAGACTGTTGGCAAGCGTGGTCCGAGCGCACCTGGACACCTGCGACTTCACGCGGGACAAGGTGGAGCCCATGTTGGCGCGGGCGCGCGAACAGCCCTGCTACACCGCCTGCCCTCCCACTCTCGTGAGTACCAACCCCCTACCTACTAAAGCTTCTTACACAATACAAAACTATAGCATTTGTTCTTTTCCTCTCACGAAACAACCGATCCTGATGTATAAAATCCTTTGTGCGTGACTAAACCGCATCATCACTGACAAACCACCGGACCAATTGAGGCCATATTCACACCATATGTTATTGAGGTGGCGAGTAAGGTTTTTTGATATTTTTCATTCCGATAGGTTTCGTTGGAGTCTAACTTCTATATTTATGGGCCGATTTTGCTCATACTTGCAGGAAATGTTTGTTGATCTAAAAGAGAGACATGCCAGCGATACCACGGTCGAATATCGGTCGACGTACCAGACGTAATAGAGAGGACGTAATAGAGAAGGCAAAATAGATCGCGAAAGAGGCGGAATAACGTTCGCCAGGATCAGCTAGTACACAATACATTTGTAAAGTCAGAGTTCAGACAGTTAAACTCTGTTCTGCGAGCTACGTAAAAATGTGTACCAAGGCGTAAAATTTATTTCAAAACAAAAAAAAAAAAAACTAATTTCTTTTCCTTTGTTAAAATATGTCAATTCATATATTTCCTCTTCACTTTATATATTTGTTTGCCATTAATTTAATTTAAGACGAGCTTTGTTCAATGTACCGAGATTAAAATCGCCCTACAATAAAATAACGCACTTTCCACACAACCTCCGTTAGATTCTCGGCAAAATGGCTGCTCGACTTTGACTTTAAATTTTGACTTTTCGAAATTTTAAAGTCAAGAGTTCATCGACTTGACCTCGGACAGTTCCTTTGTATCAAGTTCCATAAGAAACAACATGTCGGAACGCAAACGTAAAGTCAAATGTTAAAGTTTTCAATTGTGTATGGGTCTTAAAGATGAGGTAGACCGCTTATTCGTCTTTGGCGCATGTACCTGACCGACCACAAAGTAACACAACTGTCAATGTCATATGATCAGCAGTGATGACAGTAGTTGGTTTATATCTTAATTTCTAAATGACAAGCATTATTATATGAATGAAATTATTTTACCATTTTTAATTTTCGCTAGACGTGTTGGCAGAAAAGCAGTTCAATGTTGGGACACGGAGATAGGTTTGTGCGCAGCCAGCGAGATCGGGCTACCTCATCTTGCCACTTTGGAATGGACAAAGCATATACCACCCATGAACTAGGTTTAGAGTAGAGAAATATACAGAACTGAAATGGCTTGGCGGTTGCATTCTTTAGTGTTAAGTGGATTCGGTCGTCGAGCGTGCACGCACGCACCACCCCAAGATCTGTTACATAACCACACGCAACCAATCAGCGAATGGTTACGGCTTCAACAAAGTAAGCGCGACGCCATTTCTCTTCTGTATATTTAACCTGTTCTGTGCTGTCTACATTTCCTTGTAATCTGCCTGCCTCTCATCCTGCATTCAGCACTTTACAGATGTCTCATTAATCTACGTGCTCACCTGTAAGGGGAATATGATTTTGCGTCGAGAATTTTGGGGAAATGGGTAGCTTTGGCCCTCTGACTTCCGTAGTGAGTAGCTTACCGCAGTCTCTCGATGTGTTGGATTATGAACGGGGAGAGTCAGGGGTAGCACACCAAGTTTGTCTATGTGATATTTGTTTACACGCGGCCGATCATTTAAGGCAGATTTTATTTAGTAAAATTAACCGAAGCAAGCTTTCCTTTTGTTTTTCCTGTGGCAGTCAAGTGAGTACTATTGAAAGCTCTGCATAGTTTTATGTATTATCCCAATGTGCATGCTTCCACGTGTGGTAATCATAAGGCCTACAAATGATTCTAAGACATTGGGCCTAATTACATTGTTTATTCTGATTATCAAGTGGGTGTTAAAATTTTTTTAAAAGTTAATTTCAAGCGTACTCAGTCGCGTGCAGTTGAAAGACGGCTTGCAGATGGAGTGCAGTAATGCTCGTGGCCTCGGTGAAAACTCGTTAACGTTAGCCTCGATCGCCGTCGGTAGATGACGTGTGGCCATTCGGCGACCGTCATGGCGCCGCGATGTTTCATTTCCTAGTCCCCGTGGGCATCCTCGACTCGCCCTCCAGGGTTGACCTCTGCACACCGCTTCCTGTCCTGTGGGGAGGCCGCGCCACAGAGTACATACGCATACAGAGGCGGAACACCCGCTGATACCGCTATGGTTGCCACTCATCTGGAGAACCTGTCAAACAGGGGAATGTCAGATTATTTGAAATATACCAGGGAAATTCCAACAAGTTAGCTAAATGTCGAGGAATTCTGTGATATGGATTATGTATTTGGCAGTTCTATCATTAATCGTGCACCGCTACCAGAATCGTACAGAATTGTTTTGATGATTGTGGACAAAATGTTTTGGCGTTTTTCTTTGTAATTTAGGTATTGGGGCATTGCAGCTCCGAATCTATGGACTACATTCAAAATTCAATTACACCACTCGATTGGCCAAGGATCAAAGAATATGTTGCGTTGAGTGAGGGCTGCGAAACATACCGCGCGGCCTAATGACGGGGGGAGGGGAGTGCACAATTTGGAGTTTGTTTCGCCGCGTCTCAAAACTTCCGCGTAGTATAACTTTTGACTAGGAGAAGCTACGACGCTTGTTTGGTTTTCAATCGACAGCTCTCATCAGGATCAATCGATTGCGCGCATAAAAAAATGTGCATGTGTTTCTGGTGAAATTGTATGCGTTTAATGTAATAAATGTCGGCCTATACTCGTCAAAAAGTCAAGCCGAAGTACACAACTAGTATACGGTTGGAAAGAGCATCTCAAAAGCAATCCAGCGATACCCATAAAACCCCATATGATCGAGTGAAGCGGTGCCGGGAACGTAAAATAAACATCAAGGCGTCCGAGCGCGTCAACGTAGACGTATTCACGCAAAACAAACGGCCGTGACCCCAACACAGCCACGCCCCATTTTTTCAAAGGTTGGATTCGAAAAGTGCGAAGGAACCGCGAGTAGACTAAAGGTACGTCGCGCCGCAGGGGAGGACGTTCCTCTCTCCCGGGACCTCGCCCCCCCCCCCCTCCGCCCCACGAAAAGCAGCAACGGACGCCTCGCCGGCACGCGAAATGTGGCGCGAGGTCTGGCCTCGTTAGTGGCCCAAGGTGACGTTTGTTTTGCCGAGCCGCGAGCTCCCCTTCTTCCCCGGCCAAGGACGGCGCTACGCGAAAATTTTCTCCCCTGCCTCTTGTGCCCATCTTCACTCGCGCTGTCTTTCTCTCTCCGTCCCGCCGTCTCTTCCGCCGTTCGTAAACACCAGGCGATTGCCGGCTCATTGGACACTTTTTCTTATGATCTACTTCCATGTCTATTTCGGTATCCCTCCACCATGTGTGATGTAACATTACCATGGGGTCTTATTTCTTCATTCATGCGCCGATAATCTGAGACCGTGTCCGAATTGACAAATTGCGTTATTTTGCAAATTCGTGATTTGGTAGGTATCAATTCGGAAGTTGTCGACAGTCACGTGTTTAGCACTCGCAGCAACACATCGTTACATTGATAGTACAAAATTCTTTTATCTAAATGTAATGCTTAAAACAGGCGTAATATTTCTGCAATCATCACTGGATTTCCACGAATACGTTAATAAATAAGGAAATAAATTATACAATAACGACTTAAAATTTATTTACGCTAGGGTATATATACAAGGCACAACATTTAGTGGAAGTAAGGTGTGGGTGAGGTGTGAACAGGGGGGGGGGGTGTGCCCTGAAACAGTATCCAGCGAAGGACTGTGGCGTGTCGCGCACCCCCAGCAGGACGTGGGCGGATGTGCGACCCCCGTCATGCCGGTGGTTTGTGTTGGAGGGGGGGGGGGGGGAGGTTGTCTGACGGAAGTGGCGAGGGTACACCAGGCCACAGAGGCTGGTCGCCTGCCCGGCCCAGGGGCACCCATGGCTAGCGGCGGCGCGAACAAAGGCCCAGTGCGGCCAGACCGGTTGACCTTGCGACAGACGGAAACATCCAAGGTTGCGCTCCCCGCGGTCGGGAGATGATGTCTCCCCCCCCCCCCCTCTCGCCAGCCACTCGTGTAACAACCTCTCGACCTGCAAGAAGCGCCCGAGTCTCCCCCCCTTTTTTTTTCTCTTTCACTATAGGTTGTTCCACGATAAAGTGAGCACTTTAAAGGCCTTGCTAAATTTTTCCCTATCAATTAATTTCTATCTTTCCGTAGCTTTTTAATATAAATTTTGCAATATGCCTAACAAACAAAGTGTATATATTTCATCACTCTTAAAAGTTAATGTCTGATGATGTAATAAAATATATTTATTGGGGGTTAATGCCTTCTGTTAGGGCCTTAAAAAGTAGAGTTTGTACTCCTCAATTTAGAGATGTCGTCTATTAATTTCCAAGTTTTTTACATCTCAATTTTAGGCGTTACAGTCTCTAATATATTTATTTAATTTCACGCATTTTAACTGATCTCTGTTTCAATTTGTTTTTATGTAGGTATTTTGGAATTGTTTATGATTAGTAGCTACGCCAAAATTAGCTCGCAGTTTTGGTGAAGGGGGACTATAAATGATTACCAAATTATTTTGTAGAATCGAGGTTATAGCATATGGGAATCGTGCCGGGCGATGACCGCTGGCCGGCGTGTTTTCTCGGGGATCTCCCATTTGCCCCCGCCCTTTCATTCCAGCACTGCTCCATATTCACGCGAATCACCCTCACCGGCTCTCAAGACCTCGCTGTTAAGGAGCCGTCCAAATGTCTTCACTCCAAGTTACGTGTTAAGCTGTGCTGTGCGGCGGGAGGTTAATTTGCGTAAAGGCTGTTCATGATAAAGTGAGCACTATTGAAATCAACCGTAGGAAAAAGTCACTGCTCCTAACCTGATATATTTTGACGGGCGCACTGAGTGACATGCATCCAGCGAAGTTGGTAACGATGGATGGAAAGTAGTTCCATATCTTAACGTCGAATAAAACGTATTAGGTAACCATTTGTGATAAGTATAAAAATGACCATATTTGTAAAATATTTTCTTTTGCAATAATTTCGCAGTTTCACTGGACCGACGCGTGAATAAAGCGATGAGGTCCGCGGCAATGTTAATTCTACATAAGGCGGGAAAATACACAACGTGCATACGAGTATATTTTAAGCAGGGCTTTCAAAAGTACTCATTTGACCGTGAACGACCCATATAACGTAGTCTGCGAACGACGGCCGTGTTGTACCGGGAGCAGCTTCGCGGCCGGCGTACTTCGTACGTACTTGAAGGGAGGACGCGGAGGCGAGTTGGAGGCCGGGGTCGGGCGAGCGAGGCTGCGGCCTCTGCCAGCTTCCTTGGCGTGTCTACCCGCCCCTGCAGTTCCCGCCGAAGAGGACTAGGCGGCAGGGTAGCACAGTGCCCTGCCACGACCCCAGGATATCGATCCCTCCGCGGCCTTGGCTCGCGGTCACACGCATCGAGGCCACATGCCTCGTTGACGTCACGCTACCTCCACTCCATTCCCTCCCCTTTATCCCTCGCCACCGAGTATCACTACAAGTGAAACATAATGGCTTCAGGAAGAGAGTTATCTAGACTTGCTCCTCCCTTCTTAAGCCCACGATCTTTCATTTTTACAGCTTTTGCGAGAATTAATTTTTTTGTACCCAAACGGGAGCCGATATTGTAAAATCCTCTTTCGATCTTGTTGGAAATTGTTTTTATTATGTAGTTTAATTTTTACAGCACAAAAAGTGCATACTTTTATCCAATTAATTAATTAAAGAATATTTCGTTTATTTAATAATTAGTTCATATTGTAGAGTTTTTGTATTGAAAAAATTAGACTACATAATTTAAAAAATTTGTAAAGAAATTGTAAGAGGATCTTACAATATCGGCTACCGTTTGGGTACAAAAAATTCTCGCAAAAGCTGTAGAAATGAAGGATCTTGGCCTTAAAGCATGTTCACAATAAAGTGAGCGCTTTTTAAATCAACCTTAGAAAAAAGTCACTGCCCCTACAAGCTTGTATCTCAACGGGCGCCCTGTGACATGAGTCCAGTAAAGTTGGTAACCATGGATGGGAAGTGGTTCCGTAACTTAACGTCGAAAAAAAAAGTGTTAGGTAACCATTTCTGATAACTTTAATTACTTCTTTGAACAGATTTGTTAGATATTTGTTTTTCAAATATTTTCACAGTTTCACTTGACCGACGCATGCATAAAGTGACGAGGCTCTCGACAATGTTAACCTTGCATAAGGCGGAAGAATACACAACGTGCATACAAGTAGATTTTAAGCAGGGCTTTCAAAAGTGCATTTTACCGTGAACAGCCTATACAAGCTCAGCATGCAGCGGGCTGATATTACATAGTTTTCCCTTCAGTTCATTGCCGCCATAAACTTTTCTTTCCTGAAATGATCTACTTGTGAAAAACGTATCAGCAGTGAAATATAGTTAAACATATTATTTGTAATTTGAGTGCCTGTAAAAAAATTTGAAAATGTACAGCAGTTGATCCAAATGTGATAATTTTGCACTGTCTACTTATCTGGGCATGAGGCACCTTCATATTATAGCTTTTATTTGAAATATTGGTTGCGTATTATTAATAGCACTCTACTGTGCTACATTTCATGTCATGAGGAAATAGGGGGGGGGGGGGGAGACTGGTCCTTCACCATTTATAGCAAAAAAAAAGTCACATTGATACGATTTTCACTTGGTGAATCATATGATCATATATATTTTTATAAACTTATAGCTGTTTTCGTATGTACATAAATTTATTATATGTTTAATATGTTGATGCATTCAGTTTTATTAAATTTGTCTTTATTATGTTGTGCAGGCTTGCCCGCTGAATCCAAATCCTCACCCCTTGACTGGGCAACAAGAGATGCTACAAGACTTCTCCAAGAGGTTCTCTCCAGCCATCCGTGGTGTTGTGGAGTTTGCAAAGAGGATTCCAGGCTTTTCCCTGTTGCCACAGGACGACCAAGTCACCCTTCTGAAGGCTGGTGTTTTTGAAGTCCTGCTGGTTCGACTCGCCTGCATGTTTGATTCGCAGGTGAGTTATCGTGATCATTCACGACCTGCACGTGTGGGTCGTGGGAGAATTTGATGAGTTGCGAATGTGCTTAGTGCGATTAGTTTTTAATTGTTGGGGTTTCGTGTGCTTGCAGACAAACAGTATGATCTGCCTGAATGGTCAGGTGTTGAAGAGGGAGTCCATCCACAACAGCTCGAATGCTCGCTTCCTTATGGATTCCATGTTCGACTTCGCCGACCGCCTCAACTCTCTGCGCTTGACAGATGCAGAGGTGGCTCTCTTCTCTGCCGTGGTGGTGGTGGCTCCAGATCGTCCTGGGTTGCGCAACACAGAGATCATCGAGAGGATGCAGTGCAAACTGAAGGCTGCATTGCAGGTGGTGGTCAGCCAAAATCACCCCCACAACCCCAACATATGCCATGAACTGATGAAGAAGATTCCAGACCTGCGCACACTCAACACTCTCCACTCTGAGAAACTACTAGCTTTCAAAATGACTGAGCAGCAGCAGCAGATGCAGCAGCAACAGCAGATGTGGGGGATGCCCCTATCTGCTGAAGAAGAGAGCAGCAGTAAGAGTCCAGCAGGGTCGTCGTCTTGGTCGTCGTCATCTGATGTCACCATGGACGAAGCAGTTAAGAGTCCTCTTGGCTCGGTTTCCAGCACCGAGTCAGTGTGTTCGGGTGAAGTGGCATCCTTGACCGAGCACACCAGTCATCAGGCGACCAGCACTCCCCTCCTGGCAGCAACGCTGGCAGGTGGTGTGTGTCCACACCGACACCGTGCCAACTCCGGCTCGACCTCTGGTGACGATGATATGATGGGTCTCCATCATCATGGCCATGCTATAGCCGGGCCCTCTAGGCCTGTCATACAGCACCGCTTCAGGAAACTCGATTCCCCAAGTGACTCTGGCATCGAGTCAGGTACAGAGAAGGTGGACAAGTTACCTAGCAGTGCTCCAACATCTGTGTGCTCAAGTCCACGGTCATCCCTTGAAGACAAGGAGGATGAAAAACACTCTCACAACAGTCAAATAGTAGAAGATATGCCTGTGTTAAAGCGTGTGTTGCAGGCACCACCTTTGTATGACACTAACTCGCTCATGGACGAGGCGTACAAACCTCATAAGAAGTTCCGTGCCCTCCGTAATAAAGACTCTGCTGAGGCGGAACCCATGGTCATGGTGTCACCTCATCAACAACCAGCAAATCATCATCATTCATCCCCACAGTTGCACCATCATCTAACAGCAAACAATTCCTCATTGTCCAGTACTCACTCTACACTCGCCAAATCACTCATGGAAGGTCCACGTATGACAGCAGAACAGTTGAAACATACAGACATAATTCACAACTACATCATGCGTGGTGATGTTGGTGCGAGTGCCAAAGACTTTCTTGCATCTTCAATGGCAAGTGCTGCATCGACTACATCTACGGTCGACTATAAGTTGAACTCTGAAAATGTGCTGGTTTGTGCCACTACAACGGCATCACCAAACTATCACTACATTCCTCAGCAGTTGCAACAACAAGCACAGCAGCAACAGCAGCAGCAGCAGCAGCAGCAGCACATAGTGGGGCGGTGGCAGAGTGGTGGAGCATTTGGTAGCACAAGTGTCATAACAACTACGATGGGCCGGCCACCTTCAACCACGTATGTCTTTGTTCCGAATAATAGTTCACCCCCTCTCCAGTCGAGTGAATTCTCCAGGCTGTATTTCCAACCACAGACATCCCCACATCATGCATCCTCGTCAACATCTCCTGCGCCTCAGCATAGGAAAACGCCACCTTCCTCTTCATCGCCCATATCATCCCTTTCACCAACTTCGACTGCGACCCTTGTGGTGAGTGCGGCATCTCCCAAAGTTATGGAGTTGCAGGTGGACATAGCGGACTCTCAGCAGCCACTTAACTTGTCAAAAAAATCACCCTCACCTTCTCCGCGACCGATAGGGTCACCTGCGGCATCCATGCAGCACACGATTGTCTCGTTAGAGGCTTAAATTGTGGTGATTGTCAACTTATAAACTTTTAGAGACGGATCTACCACCGACTTTGTGATAGTACAAAACCATTCGTAATCTGTGTCATAAAAATGATACAGTGGTTCCATTTAGACTTACCATTGTGAGAACGTTCCTTTTGCTGTGTGTTAGGACACTTGGAATGGATTGAAAACAGTGAAAGGCATATCTTTCAAACATTTGTTGAAAGGAACAGTGTGGAAATGTGTGTGAATATATTTGCAACTATTGGACTGTTTTATTTTTCAGCAGACTTTGCTCGAAAAGCTGATTTAGTTTGATGACATGGCTTGAATTGTTTCATCATTGTGTACACAGTTATCTGATGGTGCCACTTCAGTTGTATTACAAACCAAATAATTTATTATTTAATAATTATTAATTCTATGTGTTGTTGCGTGAATTATTATTTTGTGTCAAGTCTAAGTAGGTGAATAAATAGCTCATGTTGTAATGAACTCGTGTTGTAGTCTCCGTAGGTTTTTATTATAGTGTCACATGTACATAGCTGAATTTTCTCACCTTTTGTCATCTCCGTACAAGACTTTTATGTGAAGTTATTCCCGCCATTACAACTCAGGGATGAATGGATATTTCTGGGATGGTTGTGGGTAGACTGTTGGGTAGAAATAGGTGACTGGGTTACCGCTGGTGAGCCGCAAGTAATGAGCTTTGTAAATAAAGGACCAAAGGTGTTTTGTTTAATTTCTGTTGCCACAGCGGTTTTGTTAGGCAAAGCTGTTTTGCAGTGTGATAATCATTGCAGTAATTTTATGCTGTGTTTAAATGCTGTGTAAAAAAGTAATACACTTTTCCCAGAAAAATCCAGAATCCCTTATTTTTTGCATATGTTTACATAAATACAATAAGTGGCTACCGAAAAATGCTAAGAATGGCATCTTGCACCAATCCTAGTATCTTGTATGTGATATATTCATTTGTAGGGAAGTGCATTTTTTGTGTAAATTTAAAATGTTATATAATATTATATAATCTCTGAAATAATTTGTAAAGTATGTTTCTTATTTTCATGTTTTTTTTTTTTTGCCGTGGTTGCATATGGCGAGGAGTATGGATGTGCGATAAACCTCAAGTTTTTGAGGGATATGAGACTGAAGGAAGTTCACTCCATCTGAATAAAAATAAATAAATATGTGTAATTGAAGAGTAATTTACTCTTTCCTTTTTATATCTTATCACCTCCTGTTATTTTGGAGGATTCTTACAGTGTTGTCTTTTGGTCGTTTTGTCATGGTGGAAATTGATAACGGTAGGCCAGTATGTGTCGCCCACCTATTTTCATGGTAGTGTACGACCTTTTTACATTGTGTGTGATGTGGCAAAATATACAAAGTATAAATTTATAAAAAATCTTACCTGCTGTATTTTTAAAAAAAAATCGGATGGCAGTGGCTTCCTAATCTTTAATTGTCCTTTTCTCGCTCTAATGTAAGACTTTGTTGTTCTGCGCACCCTCAATCGGCAGGATACATATTGATGTCGTTTGTTTGTGGTAGTCCATGGTTTAGAGCTATGGACAGTGTAACTGTGTGAATTGGTTTGTTGGATTGATGTAGGTAGATAAAAAATTTAACCCTCCAAATATCCTTTTTAGATATTGAATGTTTTCTCAAATACCCACTCGCATTTCTTTTCAAGATTTGTCTTTGACTGAAGAATTTGTATCTTGAATCATATGATTGGTTCACAATCATTTGCTTCATCTCTTCTTGGTCAAGGACACTGTTATAGTATTGTAGTAGTCTTAATCCTGATCATACTTTCTGGTTAAATTGTAAGTCATTTAGAACTGAGTGCATTGGAGTGTGGAAGGGGGGAGTGTTAAGTGGCTTTTGCTTCTTCCTCCCACCCTTCTAAGAACTGTGGCACGTGCTTGTATGTCTTTTTGTAAGCTTGGGAGTTTGATGAGGTCGTCAGAATAAACTTTGTCTGGTGAAATATTATATTGATTTTTATTTCTTTAATCCCCAATTTATGATCAAATAATTAATACAGATAATAATGACATCAAATATTTATGAAAATGGTCATCATATTTTAGTGTAATGAAATAGAAATACTACTTAAATGTTATAAAAATGAAAATCAAGCTGAACTTCCTCTTGTTTCCACGAAATTTCAAATAAAAAATGTAAATTTTCCCTTCATGAAAACTGTCTTAGGATTTATAATTACAGCAATACACTTTTAAAAAGTTTTTCTGCGTCATTTTTCACCTAGTCGTAGGGACCAGAGTTGTTCAACCCTCTTATAAGTTCTCATGGTAAATATAACTAAATATTTCTCTCATCAGAAACTTCTTTAAGAGAGTTATAGTGTAATATTACCAGTGTGTTTCTTCAATACAGATTATATCATTCCATTTATTTTTGCACCCATAAGTTACAGTCACAAAGGGATTTTTGGGTATTTAAGTTCACGTCAGTAGAGAGGAATTGACTCTTGTTGAACAGTAGTTACTGTACACAAATTTCGACTTGCAATGTATAAGTGAAACAGCTCTACAAACATTACCATTACTGAGGAGTAGTTAACTATGCAGTGTGAATGTTGGCACCATTGACTACAGTATGATGTGGCTGGTAGTCGGAAACATCAAATATGGGACGACTTTGCCTCTTATTAGATAATGAAATGAAGGGAAAGGAAATGAATAGGCCTGAGAGAAACCGGAGACCACTTTCAAAAACATTTCTGACCTTGTAGAAAATGGTCATTGGAATGCATTTTTACTGTGCCAGTTATGGTTCCTATGGATAGTAAAAAGAATTGTCAAACAATGACATGTTTCAAAAGACACAATTCCACATTTAATTATTTATTTATTGGGTTTATTTACTCTCCTTTTTGTTGGAAGGCTCTTTTGGGTGGCATTTTACAAATTAAACAAACATAAAGTTGCACCTAAAACAACACACAATTTCTTGGCTTTCATCCATGTAGGCTATTCACAGTAAAGTGAGCACTTTTGGAAGCCCTCTCATTTGGAATAGTAGTCAATAAATATATTTTATTTTGGCCTTAGACGTCAACATCCGAGTGCAGTGGGCTATACACGCTGTGTTTATTACTTACATGGCAATATTTATTATAAAAGTTGGTTAAAGGATAAGAAATGGCTGAAAGGGAAAAGCAACTAGGGCCTCAGAAGTGCTCACTTTACCGTGAACAACCTATAGAAGATGTACCCAGCTGCAAAACATTTGAAATTCCAGCTAAGGCCTGAACTGATGACTCATCGATGTGGACAAGGCAGCAACTATCTTTTCCTTGTCAATGTTGTGAAATCTTTGTGTTTGCAATGGAAGTGGGACTGAAAACAATGACCCTCAACATGGGCAATTCGAATCTTTGTTTGGTAATTTTTTGAGTGAAATCGGAGTACAACACAATTCTGATTACTTAGTGAAGAGATTTGGGCGGCTCTTAACAGTGAGGTCTCGAGAGCCGATGAGTTTGATTGAAGTGAATATGAAGCAGCGTCAGAATAAAGGGGCGAGGGAAACGGGAGATTCTCGAGAAAACCCGCCTACCAACTGCGTCATCCGGCACGATTCCCACTTGCCAAAATCGTGTGACCCGGCCGGGGATTGAACCCGGTTCGTCTTGGAGGGAGGCGAGAGTCCCCCTAAATACCTAGCGACTCTACACATACACACTACCCTATTTCCTGAGTAACTTGTATAAACAGCAAGTAACCACTTTCCAGCAATTTACCTCTTAACCCTTTCAGTCATAGATAAATAGCATTTCAATGACATTTTTTGTTTGGAGTTTTACTAGGGCCAGAGGGAACAATAAAATTGTAGTTTTCCCTCCTGTTAATAGCACATCAGTGTATATCTTCGAAATGTAAGACACAATCTTCATTGGATGCTGTTTTCTGCCATGTACAGTGCAGGTCATAAGAATTGCTTTCTATGCAATTTATAAGGATGTAGGCCACTGTGTCTGGAAGGGTTGACACTTTTTGAGTTATTTGCGTATACTGGTGATCACTCAGGTGATCATAGCTACCAGATGTCTCGAAAATGATCACTTTGCGATCACACCTACGACTCGTCACTGCTTCCCAAGACCAGCACGGGGCCAGCTCCAACAGCATCGATCGTACATCCCGACTCCAGAGAGCAACGTTTTGAGAAATACGACAAACTATTCACCTGGAATCATGTTTCAACGTATATTTACATCTCTGGTCTAAAGGGGTTGTGTAAGTCAAATTAACAGAGAAAAAAAAAGTGTTAATGAGAGTCTAGCCTGAAAGTATTCACAATTTTTCACAAATTTCATTGAGCAAAGCTTCCTGAATGCAGCAAAGTTGGAACGCACAGGTTGACAAAATTAAAGATTGAGTGTAATAAATTATAATATCTTGTGTTCCTTCCACATCTTGCTCAGGGAACACATAGCTTAGGAACATAAATAGTTACACACTTAACACATTACGTGCATGTATGTAATTTTTCTTATTTACCGCACACTGAGAATAACGAGTGATCTTACCTATAGTAAATTATTCGCAAACCATCTTACTGATCTATGTCATAACTGGTTCACTTAACTGAAGCATAACATAACCTACAGCTCATTGGCTATGAAAACGAAACAAGTGTTGTGTCGACTTAGTACAGTATGCATCATAAATATTTTTGTTTGCAACACCTGGAACCTTAAATTAAAGTGGGTCTGGAAGGGTTAATTTTTTAAAATTATAACTAAGAACCTGAAAAATTTGCGTATTCATTTCGAGAAAAGTTATAATTCAAACATGTGAATGTTAGCATTACTTCTGCAATTGGTCCACGACCTAGTTGACACCTCCAAGATTGCGAGTCGGTGATAAACAGGCAACAAAACGCAATACCGATCATTGTATCTCACTGTGTAAGTAAAAATAAGCAATGACTTGTTGAAACCTCCTTGAGAACAAAAACAAATATGGAGTCTTAGCGTGAAGGTCGTTGTAATCGCGGATTTCCCCGGCCTCCAATTATAGCATTGTAACTTTTCTGCTTTGTGCTGCTTGAGGACAGCCAAAGAACTATCATATCGTAACTGAAATTAAAAAACCGCACACTCACCCTGCCTCATCTTGAATTCATACTCGAACTTGGGACTTTGAAACCGTGCACCGCGTAAATGTTTAACTTGCAATGAATGTAGGAAGATGAGCAAGTTAGAAATCTGTAATCTCTAACCACGACAATGTGACAATTTCTCTGAGCAATTACTTATCTTATTTTTTATTTTTTATTTTTTTAACAAGAATTGTCATTTGAGACCCATTTATGGTATGGTATGGTATGGTAAATTTGCTAACCATTTGTTAACTACTTACAACGGATTTTTTTTGCCTGGAAAAACAAAAACACTTCAGTAAGGAACTGAATAACTGGCCCATAACAGAAACGTGTAACTTTCTGTACTAAATTTTTTTCACAGTTAATTAAAGTGACAACAAATTTTGAAACATATTTGAAACTCGGTTTTAAAATATTTTTTTAAAGATGTAAAAAAGTGAAAACAGGGATATTTTAAATTTTATATCCTGTTATATTGACAATACTGTTCGTTAATAGTTGAGAAGTTACATGTATAGTACAGGGTACAGTATTAGTATTTCCTAAATGTTTCTTTTTAAAAACTTAATCAGCAAGAAATTTAAAAAAAAATCCAATATTGCACGTGAGATCTAAATGGCGAGACATCCCGAGAATCATAACGCTATCTGTGCAGCTTGCGCCGCAAGAGTTCATTGGTGTGTAGAAATAAGGACGATTACGCTGCTAACGTTGACCAACGCAAGTTAATTAAAGTGCATTCGCTTGATTGGCTGAGACGTCATACTGCACCGACACTCGCTGCAAAGACGACGGAAATGAAAGAACACAGGGAAATGTCTTTCCACCAGTGCATTAGACTAGAACATTCATGATACCACGTCTTCTGCGAATGAAACAGATATAAATGACCTCCGACGGGTGAGTAGGTTAACTGAATAGAACATTGTTAGTGATAGGACATATTCAGAGTAAACATTTCTTACCCAAAATTGACACGTCGAGAAGCCAGCCCGTACAGAAGACAACTTTTTTTTTCTTCCCCTCGTATGGGCTGTTCACGGTAAAATCAACACTTTTGAAAGCCCCGCATAAGACCTACTTGTATGCACATTGTGTATGCTTCCGCCATAAATAAAATTGAGATTGTTATGGGCATCGTCACGTATTCATGCGCCGGTCAAGTGCAACTGTGAAATTATTACAAAAAAAATATTTTGCAAATCTGCTCACTTTTACACTTCGATGCATAAAATAAAACGAAGTTAAAGAAATAATCTAAGTCATAACAAATGGTTACCTGACATTTTTTATTCGACGTTAAGATATGGAACTACTTTCCATTCGTCGTTACCAACTTTACTGGGCGCATGAAACTCATTTTCGCTTTATAATATATGCAGATAGGGAGTGACTTTTTTCTAAGATTGATTTCAAAAGTGCCAACTTTATCGTGAACGGCCTTTACCATGAAGTCACTACTGGCATAGGCGTAGAACTGTCAAAGTCACTTGATGTATCAATTCTTGGTTAGCATTTTTGATTTGTGTAATCCTGCTATAAGAGATTGTTATATTGTGAATAGGTTTCAAAACAAAAATGTATATTCAACCACGCAAAATACTTTTTTTTTTTTATGAATGCATAAATCTGTTTGGAGAACTGATTGTAAACGAATGAAAAGCAAAATGTGTGTTAAAATACTTGATTCTGGAAGCGCTGTTTGCAAATGCTGAGAAGTCGAGAGCCAATATTGTGAACATGTACATAGGACGAAAATCAGTTTGCCGCTTTAACAATATCACGGAAAGTTTCTGTTTCTAAGAACATATAATCGCAGTCACCGTATGCACGGATGAGATGAAAAGAAGCTGAGGTAAAGTGGAGTTAGATGCCCGACCCGACAGCCAGTGGCGTTTATTACATAGGCGCAAGGTAAGCAATGCCTATCCTATTAATATTGGAAATGTTTGATCATTTATAGTTTTCGCCGTACCTTCAAACACATTTAATTCTGAGTTACCTGTTTCCAATTCGAGAGACAGAGATTTCGTAACTCCCGTGCTGTACATGCAAAGTGCTGCTATCTAGTATGTATTTCCACAAAAGGGAGCGACTAGCGATGAACCGAACTCGCAAGTAACGCCACATTCGTAAGCAGTCGTTCTGTTTGCGTCCTCCAGTCCGACATTTTGCCTCGGAAAAAAGGATGAAAGTGTTCCGGAAAACGGGAGTTTTCTTATAATTTGTAATATTCTGTATAAATAATATTAAATTTAATTATTAATATTACATTAATTTTGTTTCGGTTTTTGTAACTAATGTTAGGTATTGTAAAACGGTAAATACATGGGGATGGTAAGCAAAGTTGGTAGTTGCGTTTGTTGATAGAAGTTGCTTACCCTGAAAAAAAAAAAAAACTCACTACACGCCACTCTATTGTTCCTGATTAACATGGAGATTTGATGAGGTGAAATTATGAGAGCGTTCATGTTCATTTTTGCACCATGAGAAACAACCCCGAAGATTTTTGACAGGAATTTAAAGTCCATGTGTGTAGGAAGGGACTTTCGTTGAACGGTAGTCAATGTGCACAAACTAAGACTTAAATTTTGACTCACCAGGAAGAAATGAAACCAGCTTACAAAAATTACCACCCTTGCGAAGGTCGGCGTCCTTGACTGCAGGCAGGTAATCCGAACTTTCTACATCAAGGTCGGGCCCATTCTCTACTTCACGTTAGACAGTTCATTCAACGGGAACGAAGGAGCATCGAAATGGACGCGAAGGAAATGCGAACGCCACTTTTCGAAAACATCCCTTATTTTCACAGCGATCCTCATGAAAATGCATTTAGTTAGGGGAAACGGGAACACCGGGAGAAAACTCTGCGCTAATCTTAAGTAAGGTGTGGCCTGGCACGACAAACACAGAACAAGCCCAATAGTGAAGAAGCAGTTCATAGCAGCGTCCGTCACGTTCTCCACATGAGAATCTCCGAGGACGTGGATGATGGGCTGCCGACAGCTAACCCCAAAAAGTCAGAACAACAACAATGCTCATTAATTTCCTACAGTCTGTTGGCTGTACCAGTTGAGATCGTAATCACGGTTTCTTCACACTAATCTTTGAAATATCACCCCATGTATGAAGTATTTCGTTTTCTTACTAAATCTGTCATGTAACACAAACTTTTTATACCTCTGTTAACATATCTCATTTTCCGTTACATTTGAGTTTTACCTATTTTTATTTATAAATTATATTATTTCTCCTATTACAAATATTTACAAAAACAGCGTGTGTTGGTAGCGCCTAGTAATAAATAGTTCTCACACAACATATTATTAAAGGCTGTTCACGATAAAGTGAGCACTTTAGAAATGTACCTTTGAAAAAAGTCACTGCCTCTATGCCTGCATTATATTTTATGAGCGCACCAATGACATTCGCCCAGTAAAGTGGTAATGATGGATTGTAAATAGTTCCATATCTTAACGTCGAATAAAAAATGTTAGGTAACCATTTGTGATAACTTAAAATTACTTCTTTGGCTTTCTGTTTTTTTTAATGCATCTATGTTTAAAAATGAACAGATTTGTACAGTATTAATTTTCTTAATGATTTCACAATTTTTTTTAACAACGCATGAATAAAGTGATGAGACCCATGGCAATGTTAAATTTACATAAGGTGGAATAATTCACGACGTGTGTACAAGTATATCCAAAGCAGGACTTTCAAAAGTACCCATTTTACCGTGAACAGCCTATACAACTAAGTGGGCACGAATTCGATGCGTTCTCATTTGGTGAAATTTTCTAGACATATTTAAGCTTAGTTTGTACGAGGCGGAGGAATATCATGGCAGTAGAACTTTAGCAGGGCTTCAGAAAAATGTGAATTAACCGTGAATAGACTATATCGAATATTCGTCTCGCGCCGGCTTACTGCCCGGCGCGAGGGTTTTTGGGAGTAGATATAGAATGAGTATCCTGGCCCAGCGCACTCTTTAAAAAAAAAAAAAAATTATCGTTTTAAGCTACTTATTCAAGTTTCTAGAAATCTCTATTTGTCAGTTCTCAAAAACGTGACAATTTAAGTTGAAAACAAGCAAATTTAAACAAAAATCAGTTTTTTTTTTTTATGTTTTTAAAAAAAGTGCACTTGAACAGTGAACAGCTATTTTATGTAAGGCAGGTACCTTGCTATTAAAAAAAAATTAATTAATCTTAATTTTAAACAAAGTACTCTAATTTAAGCCCACACAAAACAAATTTAAGCTAAAATCAAGAAAATTTAAATGAAAATAACTTTAATTGAAGCTCAAATAATAAAAATTTCAGCTAAACGGAATCAAAATTTCATCAAAAACATTTAGAATTTAACCAAAAACAAATAAATTTAATCATAATTTGTAAGCCGAATCATGTGATAAATGAAAAAAGATTCAAAATTTATGATTTAAAGATTCACAAACATATAATTTAAAGATTTTGAGAGACTTCTATATCATGCATTAATTTCCCATTTTTCATATCTTTTAAATCTTTATAGGCCATAAAAACTTGTTTCTCATTTATTATCTTCAAACTATTTATAACAAATATATTTTAATAGCGATCTGGTAATGTAATCTGAAACCAAATTTTTATTCATAAATTTGAAAATCTGTAGCAGTATACCATTTATTAATTTTTATAGATCTTATAGTTTAGTCAATTCAAACGAATTGTTTAACTTGTTGAGAAACGATTCCATTTTTGTATTATTTATAAAGAAAAAATAAATAAAATAAATAAATAATTGAAATATTTATTTCCTTATAAATAAAATGGGAAATAATACAATATCTAAACAATGAAACAAATGTAACGAAGTATTAAACATAGATAATTTTTCAATACATAAAGGCACAAAAGATAAGCATATTGAAACACCTGTAAAAATTGTTCTGCTGAATATGAAAGAAATCATCATGAGTTAAATAAAGGTAAAGTACTATGCGAATGTTGAAAATATATTTGTAATCCATATCTCAAAAAACATACACACTAAATTACACAATACAAATAAAATATGATATAGTGATTATGCAACTAAGACATGCATAGTATGCAATGAGAATAAATCTAGCGATTCATTTCATTCTCATAATTCTACTATAGACAAACATACAACAATATGTAAAAAAAATGATTTATTGAATATGGCAGAAATTATTATCAGTTAAATAAAGATAAAGTACTATGCGAATCTGGAAAATATTTTTCTAGTGCATATCCCAAAGGCCATCAAAATACCAAACCACACAATACAGATGAAATTCAATATGATAATTATCCACCAAAAACCATGTAAAGTGTGTAATGAAAAAAATCTATAAAATTAATTTCTCTCATTAAAAATAATAAAGGCAAACACGCATCAATATGTAAAAAACGGTTTAATGAGAAATATCCTCATAAAAAGAAGTTAAATAATTAAAAATTACTAACAATAATTTAAGTAAATCTTCAAATTTATTCCATAATATTTATTATTCTTATAATTATTAATTAACTATTAGATTATTCACAACTCTATTAAAAAATTTCCTTATTAAATAAACAAATAAATATGCGGACAAACAATCTAACAGTTGAGTTGAGAGAAAAGAGATTAGCAGACTTCTATAGCTAAAATTTAAAAATAAAAATATATATAAATAAGGAAAGGTTTTTAAAATCAGAAATATTACTATACAACTCTGTGCTATTCAAACACAAAAATACAATATTAAAAAAATCTAAGGATATTGTAAATTATTTAATAGTGGAGTAATTAAGAGCTATACCTAAATACTTTAAAATAAAAAATATACAGGGGCTAAGGAAAAACTATTTAATTATAAATCTTATACCAATTATTTTAAGCAAGGAAACCAAAAATTATTTTACAAATTTACCTTTTTTAGGTTATGTTATGTCCAGAAGAAATAAAAAAAGAATAAAAATAAATCTTCCCATTTTCTACTAATGTATTTGTAAACGAAATAAATAGAATAAGCAATAAAACTTCTATATAGTTAAAACGGCTTTTAAATGAAGATCATCAACATATAATTTTGAAAATAACTTCAATTTAGTACAACCTAATCATTTTTTAGCTTCAGTAAAAACTAACATTTTTGAGAGAGTACGCAACAATCTTAGGAAATTTAGAGGGTTGAAAACTACCATTAAATTATATACTTGTCGCAAGCAAGAGAATAACCAAGTAGAATTATTTAAATTTCAGTCATATAATCGTACAATATTGAACAAAGATGAAATGAAAAAGATTTACAAAATTATAAAACAAGAAATAATTACACAATTATTTTAATTTCAAAGAAGACATTCAGGATAGACTTTAGAAAGAATCATTGTATTACAATTAGCTATAAATAGGTATAATATATTAAATGGCTCATCATATATTAATGTATTAATGTGAAAAAAAAAATGATCAAAAATGTTTTCTTTGGGCAATAAAGTCTGCATTATTTCCAGAAGAAAAAGATCCACAAAGAGTTAGTAAATGTAAAAATATTATACTTAATAGCGATAAAGTAATAGATAAATATTAATATACTATTGATATACCAAAAATAGGAAATCAAATTGCTACATCTCTAAATGTATACTCTATAGATGATTGGGAAAATGTATATCCATCAAAACTTACAAAACATAAAAAGGATAAGCATATAAATTTAGTTTATTTTAAAAGTATCGATGATGTAAAAACACACATTATTGTTGGATAAAATATTTATCTAAATTGCTTTCTGCACAAAAAAATTAACATAAAACTAAAACTTATATATGTGATATGTGTCTTCAATTCTTTTATATTCAAGAAAGATTAAATAAACACACAGAAGACTCTAATAAAAATGAATCAGTAAGAATAACTACATTTTAAAAGTTACCAAATAAAATTTAAAAACTCTGATCATACATTGAAAATTCCTTTTGCAATATATTTGCAGATTTTGAATCAATATTAAAGAAAATATGAGCAGTTAAGCAAATCTTAAAGAAATTTAAAAAAATTAAATTAAAAAAATAGATGATATTGATAATGGTTTTTATATTGAAATACTTAAAGAAAGATATAAAGTTACTAATAAACAAATAAATACTAATGATTTAAAATTAAATGATGGATCATACACCATGAAGCATCATTTACACTAAGCTTCTGATTTTTGTTATTATATTGTATATAAATATGGTGATTATACAGATCCAGTTGTCTATCATGGTCCAAATACACAAAAAAAATTTATTGAATTAATGAAAAAAGAAGTAGAAGAAATTGGTGAAAAATATTCATAAATTGAGCCAATGCATCCACTAATGAAAGAAGAAAAATATTGTAGAATAAATCTCAAAAATGTTCTGTTTGTCAGTATGAATATATAAAATACAATCCAAAATAATATTACTGTGATCATTTAACTGGAAAATTTATTAAACCAGTATGTTTTAGTTTTACTCTAGAATTATAACTACCTGATTTTGTTCCAGTTAATTTTCATAAATTAGCTGGTTATGATGCTCATTTATTTATTAAAGAGCTAGGATATGATGATAAACTTATAGATTTAATTGCAAATAATGAAGGAAAGTTTATTACTTTTGGGAAAGTAACAGAAAATAAACAATGAGATTTATAGACACATTTAAATTTATGGCTACTAATATATATATATATATATATATATATATATATATATATATATATATATATAAAGGTCAAGTAGATTTATTTATTAGAAAGGGCATTTGTCCATATCATTATATGGATAGTTTTAAAAAATTTAACAAAACTGAACATCCTCTAAAAAGTGAATTTTACAATCAATTAAATGAAACTGATATAACTGACGATGATTATGAACATGTATAACGCCTCGGTGATTATCATGATTTATATTAAAAAGCAATGTATTATAATTAGCAGATATATTTGTAAATTTTTTAGAAACATGTATGAATGCCTATGGTTTAATCCAGCATGGTATTTTACAGCACCAGGATTATCACGGAATGCAACGTTAAAAATAACTAAACAACTATTTGATTTATTAAATAATTATAAGATTTTAATGATTGAAAAGGGGATTAGAGGAGGAATATTAAAATGTTGTAAACGTTATGTTAAAGCAAATAATAAATATTTATAAGATTTAATCATAATAAAAAGTCTAATTATTTAGCATATCTCAATGCTAATAATTTATATGGGTGGGCAATGTCTCAATATTTGCCTTATGGTGGTTTCGAATGAGTTAATTATCCAGAATTTAAATTAGATATTTTTGGCAAAAATATACATTAACTTTGGATTATGATTCTCATCATTGGTATATATTAGAAGTTGATTAAGAATATCCTCAAGAACTATATAAATTACATAAAGCTCTTCCATTTTGTTTAGAAAATAAGATAGTTGTAGGGACTAATCAATCTAAATTGTTAGCAACTATAGATAAAAAAGAACAGCATGAAATACACTTTCGTAATTTAAAACAATGTCTAAATAATTGATTAACACTTACTAAAATACATAGAATATTAATGTTTAATCAATATAATGGGTTGAAAAAATATATAGATTAAATACAGAGATTAGAACTAATGCTAAAATGATTTTGAAAAAGATTTTTATAAATTGTTTCATAATTCCTTGTTTGTTAAAACTATGGAAAATATTAGGCATAGAGTATATATAAGGCTGATGATGGATGAAAAAGACTGTGAAAAATTAATAGCAAAAACAAGTTTAAAAAAAGTGCTCTATTCAATGAGAATATTGCAGCCATACATATGAATAAAACAAGCAAAAAATTTGGTAAACCCATTTATGTTGGTATATCAATTTTATATTTATCAAAGGTATTAATGTATGATTTTCATTATAAAGTTATGAAACATAAATGTGGGGATAATATTGAATTATGCTATCAAGATATTGATTTATACATTTATAACATAAAAACAGAAGACTTCAATGAAGATAAAATGATATACAAATTATAGATAAATTGGATACAGGTGATTATCCAAAATACAATATCTATAATATGACTCAAATAAATGAAAAGGTTTTCGGAATGATGAAAGATGAATTTAATAGCAAAACAATGACTGCATTTGTTGGTTTAAGAGCCAAAATGTATGCATATAGCGTTGATAATAAAGAAAATAAAAGATCTAAAGGAGTAAAAAAATGTGTAGTTAATAAGAGAATAATATTTGATGATTATAAGAAATGTTTGTTTAGAGAAAAAGTACAATATAGAACAATGAATTTAATAAGGAGTGAAAAACATACAACATATACAGTTGAAGTTAATAAAATAACATTAAGTCTCTTTGATGACAAAATAATTATATTAGAAAATAATAACAATACATTACCATATGGATATCAAAATGTATAATTATTAATTAATTTTTCTAACATGTTATATTCTATATTATTATTTTACATATTATTATATTCTATATTATTTATAGTCTGTATTATGTTCTATATTATTATATTCTATATTATTATATTCTATAACATACATTTTAAGGATTCACAAAAGTTCAATATTTCTAGTATCTTTAGTTTTTAAAATAATATCAAAATCAGAGCCATTAAATTCGATTAGATGTCCATTTCCATCGCTAATTTCTAAAATAATATGATTAAACTGCTCATTATGATTCTTATAAAAAATTGGATAAGCAGGTTCATAAATAATATAATCTCTAAAACCAAACATCATTTTTGGTGAAAAACTGGTGATTATATCTGTTTCTATATGACTAGCTTCATCATATTATATAAAAATTCCATATGCTAAATTACTATAAACATTAATGTTTTTAAATGGATCAAAGGTTGGTATTTTAGTACCTATAACAGTTTTTTATTTTTCAATAAGCATATTTCTCTCAAAATTCTGAATATCAGTTAATCGATCGTCAAATTCAATATTAAAATTAGATTGTATCATTATTCCATTTTTCACATATTCATTTGTTTGTTCAATGTTATTAGTTGAAAATTGTTCAATTGAATTTATGGTTTCGAATAATGATGTACTATTATATTGTCCTCTAAGGACTTTTATGACTTGATTATTATCAATTAATATTATAGTATTGTTTATAGTAGTGTTACATGTTCTGTTTTAAAGCTATTAAAGCAATAGATTTATCTTTATGAATGTTATCATAATGAAGTTTATTCTCTAGTTTGGAACTATTATTTTTTACGTGAAATACTTTATTCTCCACTTAATAAAAAAAATGTATTAAGTGAAAAAAGTTTATTGGGATGTCTGTGTTTTAATTACTCAAGAAGATTAAAAAAATAAAAATAATGGATAGTTATTACCTGATAATATAAGAGCAATAAGTGTGGGCTGGAGTAAGTGTGGAAAAACTAATTTGATGATGAATTATATTTATAAAAAAGAATGGTTAAATGTTAATCAATTATATGTTTGCTTAAAAAGTTAAAATCAACCCAAGTATAATCAGATACGCAAATATATTGATATTTTATCCAAACAGCTAAAAAATCGTTTAAAAATGATAATCAAGATATAAATCATGACTATTTCATTAGAGGTAGGCATAAAAATATAGATGTATTTTATTTAGCTCAAACTTTTTCGAAAATACCTAAGCAATTGGTAAGAGATAATACTAATTTTGTATGTATATTTAGACAAGGTGATACTAATTTAAAGGATATTTATAATGAATGTTGATGGAGTCATCACTTATAAAAAATTTAAACAGGTTTATTCAAACTGTTGGGATGAAAATTGTGGTTTTATTGCATTAGATTCTAGTAGGAAAATGAAAGAATTGAAGTACAGAAATAAAATCGCAGACTTTATTATTTTACAATAATTTTTGCAAAATAGTCATTTTATTTTTAACTGCCATTGAACGGGTGTAAACAGGCATAAACAGCTGGTGAACAGATGTAAATAAAGAGCTATTGAATGGGGATTGAACATGACAATGAGCATTAAATGATGTTGCATTTGAAATGAATAATCTTCTTACAGGCTGTTAAAAAAATTTTCTATTTAAATAAAAAAAACTAATTTACTATATACTTACCTATTGTTTACAATATGGCTGTAACAATATAAAAACAATTAGAGAACATAAAACAAAAAAATATATAATTAATTGACTACATTATTTGATTTAAATAATTTGACTTTTAATAATAAAATAATATAAATTGTGATGGATGATAAAAATGAACCATGGTTTAAACGAAAATATATTGCTGAAATTTTAGAATGTAAAGACTCCGAATAAGCAGTTTGTAAAATTGTCGATCGTGAATATAAAACTACCTTAGAAATTTTGAGCCCCATCTATAAGACAGGGTTAGTATGGAAATGAAAAGACTTCTATATATATTTATGAACCAGGTCTTTATTATTTAATATCGTCGTCTAGAAAGAAAGAAGATAAATTATTTAAAAATTGGGTTACTAAAGTTCTTCCTTCAATTAGAAAATATGGTTCTTATAAACTCAACTTACAACTAAAAGAAGAACAATGTAATAATGATCAACTTGCTTTAGAAAAAGAACAACATGCTATTCAAGCTTAAGAAGAAAAACTCAAAAAAGAACAGATCACTTTAGAATTTCAGGAAAAACTAAATATAGAAGAAAAGAAAAATAGAAACTACAAAAAACTAGAACAATTTGATATAAATATGGAAAACATTATAGATGAAGTTAAACGGGAAACAAAAACATGGTTACATATACAATGCAACATCTAAACAATATTCTTTAATTAACACAAGTATAAAAATTTTGTGATAACGTGGCATTTAGAAAAGAAACAAACACGCCATACATCGGGTGATTTTTCAAAGGTTTGATTTAAGAAACCCCGAATAGACAGTGGCAATGTTTTATCGCCCTACACGACACTTTTCGTTCTCGTTGATGGATGTTTTGGCGCAGCCGGATCCAAACATTCCGGCGCTCAGCGTTTCGAGTTCTTTCTCTGTCGTGTCGTCATTTTCTTCGAGGTACAACAACAGCGCTATAAAAAGAAAACACACAGGAACTTACGCAAGTGGCGAGCAGCTCCAAGACTCGAGACACGCGCGGTGAGATTGCGAACGGGAAAATATCTCTGCAGTATATTCACAGCCGCAAACATTTCCCGAGGTCCTTCGAGATGTGACTATTCGCAAAACACGAGTTTAAGCGCCACAGATTCGTGACTTTGTGGTGGAAGAAACAAAAAAACAGGCACGCAAGTGTGCCTTTGTTCTTATCTCGTTTCTTTAGGACGGGAATATCGCAAACGCGAGCGAAATCCGAACAAACCGCAAATAGAAATTTCACGATTTTAAGGAATTCAGCCGAGATACGCATTCCTTCTAAAACAGTTAATACACAAAAGCGCAGCAAAATATTTTGAGACACTTGTAAAATAACTGAAAACACAAATAAAAATAAGAAAGGAGGAAATACGAGGGAAATAATTTTTTTCATGTTGCTTAGTTTTGTAAATTATTGTGTATAGGAATCCATTAAAACTTTGATTAACATAGTTTCGTAAACATATTTATAAATAAGAAACGACGATTTTTGCCAATCTGAGTTCAGGATATACTGTAGTATTTCCATTTCATACAGTATTCTTTACCTGTTTAATAATTAATATACCCGTGTCTTGCCTCAGTTCACTAAGTCAAACACAACAGAGGAGTGTAATACACTTTATTTATAATGCAACATTGAGAAAACTGTCTTTCTCTCTCTCTCTCTCTCTCTCTCATTCTACCCTCCCCTCCAATACACCTACACAACTGAAATATTCGCACTGTCAAATTCAGCATAAAAATAATCAAGAGTATTATATTTTGAAAGGCTAAAAAATGAGCCTTAATAAATTCACGCACTTAAAAGCTCAATGAAATAAACACACAGCTCTAAATTGTTAGATCTGACACGCATTAATCTAATGCTGAGAAACGCCGCACTTGTGGTTTCATTGTAACGCCTGAGAGGCAACCATAGAATTTTAAGGGAAATACATTATTGACATCCGTGGCATTTACATGTAACATTTACTAACACGATACATACACGACTACCACTCGTATTAAAGGACCACTACCACTCGTATTAAATGACTTACTACCACTCGTATTAAAGGACTACTACCACTCGTATTAAAGGACTACTACCACTCGTATTAAATGACTTACTACCACTCGTATTAAAGGACTACTACCACTCGTATTAAATGACTTACTACCACTCGTATTAAAGGACTACTACCACTCGTATTAAAGGACTACTACCACTCGTATTAAAGGACTTACTACCACTCGTATTAAAGGAATTACTACCATGAAGCTACAAAAAAAAACGAAGGCAAGGATAAAACAGTTATTCGATAGTAGTATTAACGTAGGGGCCAGAAAGAAAATTCATTGCTTGGTAGATAATCTATGTGCGCTATGTATAGACAGTAAGGAACATGGCAGCTTGTTTGACAGAAGGAAAAAACCATCTGAGTTTACATAAGCCTTCCTTCCAGCCAATACCTTAATTTCAACTAACCAGAAGACAAAAAAAGCGCTTATAGGGTGTTCACTGTAAAATGAGCACTTTTGAGGTCCTAGTTAATTTTTCCTTTCAACGATTTTTATTATTTAAAAACCTTTTTAAATAAATATTCCCATGTAATTAATAAATATTCCCATGCAATTAATAAATATTCCCATGTAATTAATAAATATTCCCATGTAATTAATAAACAGTGTGTACACTCCACCGCACTCGGAATTTATCGTCTAAGGCTAAATTAAAGTAAATAAATTTACTGTTTTTACTAACTAGGTTACTTGTATGCATGTTGTGTATCCTTCCGTCGTATGTAAGATTAACATTACCATGGGACTCATCACAATATATATATATATATATATATATATATATATATATAATATACATATGCGTCGGTTAAGTAAAGCAGTAAAATTATTAGGAAAGTAAATATTTTATAAATCTGTTTATTTTTAAACTTCGATGCCTTTACACATTGAGGTCTGCACACATTTACTGGCAATTAAGACGAATTAAAAGTGAGTCACCTATATCGACTACTGCAAGAACACCGGTTCTGTTGGTGTCTGTGTTAGAACTCACCATCGTCCTATTGGTCCATACCATACTGGACACTACTCTGTACTTTACAGAGTTCATTATTGGCCTGTCATTGACCAATGGAGAGCCGTACTGATATTGACTCAATCTCAATGTCCTTTATCGTATAAATGGATTTACAATCAATCATGTCCCTTTGACTGGCTTTTAAAAAATGACATTCTATAATCAGCAATATCACTGTTACAGCGCTGTGGCGTTCTTGTGGGGTCATGTTAAACACTAGCCGAACAAAGCCTGCACTTCCATGCGAGTTTTGTTCTGAACAACAAAGTGTTAATAAAAATAGAGTCAAAGAAATAATTTAAGTATCCACAAATGCCTACCTAATACTTTATTCGACGTTAAAATATGGATCTACTCCCCCTCCGTCGTTACCAACCTTACTGGGCGAATGTCACTCGGTGCGCCCGTTAAAATATATGCAGGCTGGGGCAGTGACTCTTTTATAAGGTTCATTTCTAAAGTGTTCACTTTACAGTGTACAGCCTTTAAATTCACTACCCCTTTCCCCCCTTCAGGCAGGGAGTAAAAAAAAGAGGGAAAAGGGGGGGGGGGACAGTAATTGGTACAGGTTCCATGCGCTACCCTTGAACATGGGAAAATATTAATGTTTTCTCGCCTCAGTTTTAAAGAAACAGTTGAAGAAAGACATCGAGGTGGGACATGTTTAGCTGCCCACAACCTGGACTTGTATAATGGTAGAGAACTGAGAGGACAAGGGCCTGTACCTCCCCTGCGCTGAGGAAGTAATGTCCCAGCGATGATGGACGGCGGCCTTTTGAGGAGTGGGCATGTATATATTCCGCGCTACGTTTATATAGAAATTTCTTTACTGTTGAAGACCGGACCCCACAATTTTATACCTTAAAATGTTTCGCAGGACTTTGTCGGAAACAAGTATTTAAAAAATATCAACAATTTAGCTCTTAAGAATAAAACTTTTACTTTTAATAATTTCTCAAATGAACACGATTTGTAAAACCCGTTACATATGTCACGACACTTAAACTGATGCAGAGCCGAGACGTGAATTCATTGGCCGACGGCGAGCCAATGACAAACGTTGCAGAGTGCAGTAGGCGTGTCAGATGTATCCAGGACCAATAGGTCGATGGTAAATGGAAACACAGATATCAACGGAACTGTTATTGATGTGGTGGAGAATATAGGCAACTCACTTCAACCTTGTCATGGGTGGCAAGACATTTGTTCCATCCTCAAAAGGTTAAGGTGAATGGCACACCCAAACCGTATATTTATATAATTTTTGTCATAACTTGTTTTGCATAGGATTTTTCAAAAATGTTGGCTCGACAAGACGTAAATAACAATTTTCAGCGCCTTCTTACATTTTTACAAATCCACTGTGTTCGTTATTCTTGGAGCACTGATTGAAGATAAGAAAACAAAAATTCTTTATTTTTTTCCATCAGCGCTCCGAGAATAATGACTACAGTAAATATCAAACAACGTAAAAAGGCGTTGAAAATTATTTGCGTCTTGTCGAGCCAAAAATTTCGAGAAACCCTTTGGAAAAAGACTTATACCGAAAATTGGGTAAATATACCGCTTATTTTTACAGCTTTTGCGAGAGTTAATTTTTTGCACCCAAGCGGGAGCTTATATCGTAAAATCCTCTCACAATTTTATTACAAATTGTTTTTGTTATGTAGTGTAATTTTTCCAACATAAATACCTGTATAATTTTATCCAATTAATTAATTAACGAAAATTTTGTTTATTTTATAATTACTTAAAATTATACAGTTTTTGTGTTGAAAAAATCAGACTACATAATGATAACAATTTGCAACAAAATTGTAGGAGGATTTTTCAATATTGGATACCGTTTGGATAAAAAAATTAATTCCCGCAAAATGTGCAGAAATATGTCAAGAAGCGACAGTTATACGGACTCACAGAGCCTCATCGCTCCTACGCGCAAGACGTGCAGTTTTTCCGTCGTGCCGCTGTACTGTGCAAATTAGATCTATAACAGTGGGACTTCATTACACGCGATGAAAGACCACAGATTAAACTACGCCCGTATCTTGCAGCTTAAGGAAACTGCATAGGCAAGTTTTAAAAATGCGAAATTTGACCACTTTCATGAGAATATCACTAAATATGACAAAAGTAAAAAACAAATAGGGTCATAGATAATTTTTTTTTTTTAATGTTTTCTGACAAAAAGTCAAATTTCCAGAATTTTTTTAATACTTAGGTACGTGCTTACCCGCAAACGATTTGACGGAAAACGTTTTAGTACATAGGACTTTGTAGCGTCTGGCTGGTGCGTGCCTGGGGGGTCGGAGTAAGAGGACCTCAAGGTCAGGGGTCCAGGGCGGTATTGCCAGCCGCCTCTCCAGCTCTGGGACTCTGGATCTTCCTCGGGAGGAGGAGGGGGAGGTGGTGTCCTTCACTGCACGTGGCAAGCCTGACCTCCTTCCACAGACCCTCCACGTGCTGCCTGATGTGTATATATATAGCCGCCTCTGTTCCCCTGTGCATGTGCGCCGACGACAGCCCAAACTATGCGCTTGCCCGCCACAGCAGAACAACGTTAACACTCCCGCCTATACGCTAGTCACGGTAAAACGAGCCCTTTTGAAAGCCCTGCATGAGATCTAACGGCCGTTCACGATAAAGCGAGCACTTTCGAAACCAACTTTGGAACAGATAACCTGCCCCCGCCTGCATACATTTTAACGGGCGCCCTGAGTGACATACGCCCAGTCAAGTTGGCAACGATGGATGGGAAGTAGTTCCGTAGCTTAACGTCGAATAAAAAGTGTTAGGTAACCAATCGTGATAACTTAAAATATTTTTTTCGCTTTCTGTCTTTTAAATGAACCGAAGTGTAATAATTAGCAGATTTGTTAAATATTTTGTTTCTGATAATTTCGCAGTTTCACTCGACCGACGCATGAATAAAGTGATGAGGCCCATGGCAATGTTAATCTTACACAAGGCAGTAGAATACACAACGTGCATACAAGCAGATCTTAAGTAGGCCTTTCAAAAGTGCTCAGTTTATCGTGAACAGCTTATACTTGTCTTCTCGTGTATTTTTTATGCATTATGTAAGATTAACTTTGACATGGTACTCATCACTTCATTCATGCGTCGGCCAGGTGAAACCGTGAAATTATTAGAAAAGCAAATGTTTAACAAATCTGCTCATTTTAAGAGTCGACGAATCAACAAATAAACAGAAAGCGAAAGAAATAATTTAACATATCAGAAATGTTTTCCTGACACGTTTATTTCGGCGTTAAGATACGGAACAACTTTACTGGATGTACGTCACTCAAGGCGCCCGTTCAAATACAGAGTGCTCGGAAATTCCTCTTACAAACTTCTAGCTAGAACTTGTAGAGGGGACTGAGTAGACTATGTTTTGAACAGGAACTCATGTCCGGAAACGTACCGTTACCGCGCTACGACCATTTCAATAAGTTATTGACACACAAAGTTTTGTTACTGATAAAGTGTTTATTGATGTCACAGAAGTAATTTGTTGCGATTTCTATGAAAACTTTTAACTTCTAGTTATTTTGACTTTGAATCTTTTGTACATTTCAGAATTCATTATTGAAATAATTACGAACCGCATAACAAACTTCCACGAAATATTATTCCCAACAATCTAATTTCCTGAAAAAAATATTTTCAGATGCATCTTAAGGTCGGTGGGTTTTCTCGGGGATCTCTCGTTTCACCCGCCTTTGCATTCCGGCGCCTCTACATTACTACCCACCTTACTTCACCCTCATCGGCTCTCAAGACCTGGATGTTAAGATCCGCTTAAATCTCTGCACTCCAATTAAGTAATTAATTTTGTTAAATTTTAAGATTTTTACTGAAAAATATAATAATTTTAAATTAATATACGTAGTTCGTTTCACTGATTTTTTCAAGTAAATTTTTACCTTTACCTTATTTATTTCAAACTATTATTTCATGTCACATACCCAAAGTATGTAAAATGCTTAAAATATTATAAACAATTTTAGATGATTGAACATCCTATATATACCTGTGCTCTCTTATAGGACACAGGTTAAAGGTATACCCCTAGCGAGGGTAGTTTAAATATTGCCAAGCGGCTGGTTTCTCCCAGCCTTGTCTCCGGTAAAGGGGAGAGGTCAGTGAAGGTCAGTGAAATTAGTTTTGTGGAGGCCAATTGAGAACTAGGTAATTTTCATTTTAGGGTTTTACTTAGTTTTCCACCCATTTGAGAAGATTGAAGAGTGTAAGAGATAGGCACTTCGGACTTCGGGGATAGCCCCCCCCCCCCCTCCCCCCACCAACGGTCACTTCACCTTGGCTGATTTACACGAGAAGATAGACGAAGACAGAAGACATCGCCTCGAAGAAGAGAAAAGCCAGCGAAATGGGCAGCCAAATCGACCCCTTCTGCTGGAGAAAATTCCGGCCAGCAAGGCCCGACCAATCAGGGCGCTCCCACTTCAGCACCAGCCAATCCAAATGCAGATCCAATCAGGGCGAAGAGGCCCGATCTCAGGCCACTGACTGTGTATCACACACGGCAGTGAACCTACCCCGACGTTTGTAAACTGTTCAAAGAGCAGCTAAGCCTACCAAAACAGAATAGAGTTGTTCCACAGGGAGTTTCCTACCTCCCTACCGCCTTCGAAGACTATCGCAAAGCGATATCCATTTTAGATGCGCTCAAAGTAGGGTATTCAATCCTCACCCCGCGTAGCGAGATGCCCCTCAACGTGGCCTTTAAGGAGCTAGACAAGAGCATTCCGAGCACCTGGATTCGCGAAGAACTCGTCTCCCTCGGCTTCGAACTACTGTCAATCATGCCAAAACTCTCAATGCGCCATCACCAGTCCCTCGATATGTTTACTGTAGAATTCCCTGCCAGTGAAAAGTCCCAAACAATCTACCAGCTTCGTGGACTCTGCGGTCTTGTGATCAAGTTCGAATAGTACCAGCGCCCCGGACCAGCGCAGTGTAGCAACTGCCAGCGATTTGGACACTCGACAAGAGTGTGTGGCACCCCTCTCCCCCTCCAGGTGTAGGTTATGTGGCAAAGGGCACACCTCCTTGCAATGTGACCTGCCAGATCGCGAACAGGGCATTGCAAAAATGCGTGAGTTGCGGAGGCAACCACGCTGCCAATTATAAGGCCTTTGAGACTCACAAACAAGAAAAGTGGAGATATCTTGCCCCACAGGAGCGCAGGAAGCTAGCTAGAACAGCAGAGCAGATACTCTGCTGTTATAGCTAGCTCAACCAAGGGAGTTCAAGTCGACTACTAATGCCTATGGCGCACTAGCATATTATCAGCCATCCGAATTGGATTTCCCAACTATTGCCAATTTATATCATCGTCACTACTGGCAGCCTCGTGAAAAACCCCCATCAAATAATGGGGAAAGGACAAATAAATCGCGTAACAAACATTCCCAGCCTTCCGAGTAGCAACAACTGCCTCACCCCCCCCCCCCAAACCACTACGGCACCAGCAGTCACTGTCTCATGCGCTACCAATCAGGAGCCAGCTCAACGCCCATTGGGCGAGCAGGTTTCTGCCAGCCAGACAAAACTGGTGAGCCCAGCAGGGCAAATGAACACAACCCCAGCGCTGTCTCCAGTACTGAAACTCTCGATATGCAGAATTTACTGCAGGCGGCGAGGGTTAGCTCTCTCCTCTCTCTCTCTCTCAACGAAAAATCCCCCGCCTTTAGTGGATTGCTGGAGGCACTCTGCACACTGCTAATGTTTGGACCGACCAAACCACATCTGCCGAAGAAAAAGGGCGAGCCCTGACTGGGGCAGCCCTCTCTATCGTGCAAGTGCAGCAGCAACAGCCTGATGGCTGTTAATACGCAGTTGCCAAATGCTCTGCCCTTTAGGTTTAATTTAGTCAGTAGTCTTATTTACTGGAATGCTAATAGCATCCGCAGTAAAAAAAAACAGGAGCTGGCAGATTTTATTTCTCGCCATCAGATTCCTATAATTGCAATAAACGAAACTCATTTAGATCCACAGCATAGATTCTCGATTCCGAACTATAAATGCATTCGAAATGATCGCGACAGACACGGCGGAGGTGTCATGATTTTAATACATAATTCAATAGTATGTAATCTCGCGAAATTAATTCAACTTCAAAGACTTGAAGCTGTGGGTGTTACCATTAAACTTGGGAATCAACATGTTGCAATTTATTCAGTATACTGCCCGCCAGGCCGCACAATTTGCGCCCAGATTTAGACGAATTAACTAACGCATATCCAGTTTTACTCGCTGTGGGCGATTTAAATGCAAAAATTCCCGCTTGGGACTGTCTTGCGCTTACAGACAAAGGGAATAATACCTTGTTCAGACACCAAGAGCACCATAATTATATTATTTACTCCCCTAGCGAACCTACTTTTAACCCTCGTAATATAAATTACAGGCCCGATATTCTTGATATCGTGCTAAATAAAGGTTCTAATATGGCCTTAGAATTTAATGTGCTACATGAGTTGGCTTCGGACCATTATCCTGTCCACTTCTTATTCAGTGAACTTGAAACTGACAATACACCAATTTGTAAAATTAAATATTATAAGCATGTGAACTGGCCCGGCTTCAAGGAATATCTAGATGAAGAAATTAATAGAGTGGAAGTCAGTGGAGAGACGGGACATCACCGGGTCAGTATGCACTCTTGCGACTGGCTCGCTAGTGGTAATAACTTTAGGCGGTCCTCGTATACACTATTCGTGGTATCTTCAAACTTTTGAAAAATTACCATTTGTAGTACTTGCTTTGCTGTTTTCTAAATATGTTATGTATCACAAGCTTTTTATACTTCAGTTAACAAATAATTATAGTTACATGACGCCCGAGGGGCATATATGAGTTTGTGAGGGATGGAGGTCTTAATAAATATTTTTAAAAAAACCTAGTATTTATTTCTAATTTATTCACACGGCTCTATTATTTATAGCTTGAAATTTTCTATCTCCACGCTTACTCTTTTTATTTCTCAGTGAGCGCAAATATTTAATGTCTAATTTTACTTTAGTTAACGGCCTTCTTAATGTATCTGTTTAGTTATAGTCAGTTAACTCATACTTTTCATTAACACACTTTCAGCCTGTATGCTGCCATTATTTGTAGTGTCTTTCATTCACGCACCTAGTCCAATGGTCCAGCCTGCCATCCGCACTCTTCACCGCTTGATACTTGCAGTCGCAGACTTCCCTTCCGCTGGTCACGTCTCCCGCCGCTCGTCTTCTGTCGCTCGGAACTCAGCCACTCATTCACTCATCAACTCCCGGTCCGGAGGCCCATCGCACTATTCATGTTCCGCTGACCTTTACCTGGAAACCAGGGCAGCAAACCCCTGGATAATTATTCAGATAAATACAGAAACCCAGTACAACCAAGGGTAGCAGCACGCTCCGCGAAAAAGAATTATCGTGTCGGCTAGCTTTTTGTGGCGGATACGCGGTTCCTGGGTATCGCTCGCTTGTCGTTCAGAACTTTGCATCGACTTGTCACCGCCGCTACTATATAACTGACCTGTACTTCACTGAAACTCGCTCGCCTGGAACAGAGCAGCAAGCGGGTAGCAGTGATTCTCGGTAAAATTGAATTTTTACTTATAGTTTATATATAAATTAATAATTTAATTTGCAATTAATACGAAACACATTATTAAACCGCACTTTAAAATCTTGCCTGAAACTAGTGGAATATAAATAAACTGCGATGGACTCTAGAAAGAAAGAAGAAGAGCAACACATCTAATAATTTTGTTTAGTTACGACAAAGATTATCCATAGACGCCATTAAAGTCAAAGGCATCGAGTGTAATGTACAGAAATCCACACTATAGGGTTAGTTTGGTGCGTGGTCCCTTTCTTGTAGTTGTCTAGACTCGGCTAAACTTTGTTCGCATGAGGCGGAGGAATAACCTTGAAGTACAACTTCAGAAGGGCTTCAGTAAAGAGGCAAGTACAAATTATAAGTACGGACTGTAGTAGTGGGACGGTACGCAGCTACAATCTCTCCCCGCGGATGACCTTGAGCTCGCCAAGAGCAGGAAGCCAACCCCCAGAGAGATCGATTGCACGGGCGAAGGATGTAACTGCTACGTGGGCGTGCACCCCATTATACTGTTAGATGGGGCGCCTGAGGGACGTATCTGAGTTCGTGAGGGATGGATGTCTAAATAAAAAATTAAAATTAAAAGAACTAGATTTTAATTCTACTTTATTCACGCAGCAATTACTTACAACATTAAATTGTCTGTCTCTCTTATTACTCTTTTTATTTAACACTGAGCGCAACATTTAATGTCTATTTCTAATATAATTAACGTCCTTCTTAATGTTTCTGTTTGGTTACAATTAATTAACTCGTTCTCATAATTCACAAGTGTTCATTCTATCTGTTGCCACCATTTGTAATGTCTTTCCCTCGCGAACTCTAGTCTAATAGTCCAGCCTGCCAGCTGCACTCTTCACTGCTTGATGCTCGCAATCGCAGATTTCCTTTCCGCTGGTCACTTCTCTCGCTGCTCGTCTTCTTTCGCTCGGAACTCAGCCATTCATTCACTCATCAGCTCATCTCCCCTCAACTCAATTCCCGACCCGGATGGCGTGTCGCAACATTTATAGCGTTGCCCTAACCATCTGAAAGGTACTACGCACCCCGAGTCACGCCGAGAGAACGAGGTCAGTAATCCAGAGTATTCTTCAGATAAACGCAGGAATATGAACAATCAGGTTCAGTAGCGCGCGTCGCGTAAGAGATTATCGTGTCGGTTCGCTTTTCGTAGCTGATACACCGCCACCGACCTATCGCTCGCGCTGCCGCCTCTATCATATAAAGGCTGTCTGTCCTCTTCGCACGCTCGCGATGCGCAGACCAGCGTCACGTCACAATACTAAAGATGAGGCAGACCGATCTCGCTGGCTGCGCACAACCAGTCTCGGTGCCCAATAATGGAGTGCTTTTCTGCCAACACGTCTAGCACAAACGGCGGGGATTGGATGTGCTATTATAGTCCAGTCACGGGTTCTTCCAACTTTTCTGAAGCCCTGCTTAAGTTCTGCTTCCAGGATATTCTTCCACCTGATGCAAACAAAGCTTAACCGAGTCTATAAAATTACAACAATGGGACACGCACCTGATTCGTGCGCAATCAGCGTAATAACATTTTGCATAAGAACTATTTCGTACTAGGCATTACGAAAATCCCTCTTTTGTAATTTATTTATTCATAATAATTAGTTATTGACCATTATAATTTATAGCTAAAATTATAGTGAAAGTTCAAACTAGTAAAAAATAAGGCATTTATGTTTCAGCAGGACCACAAAACTATAGCGATAAAGGAGATATTTAGGAAACAACGAAACGCATCATACACGAGGTGATTTTTTAAAGGTCTGATTTTAAAAAGCGTGAAGACACCGCGAATTGAATATTGAGTGAGTGAAGAGATTTGGACGGCTCTTAACATCGAGGTCTTGAGAGCCGATGAGGATGATTGAGATGAGTACTGAGCAGCGCCGGAATGAAAGGGTGGGGGAAACGGGAGATTCCCGAGAAAACCCGCCGACCAACGGCATCGTCCGGCGCGATTCCCACTTGCGAGAATCCGGAGTGGCCCGGGCGGGGATTAAATCCGGATCGCATGGGTGGGGGGGGGGCGAGCAGGCTAACCGCTCAGCCACTGCGGTGCCCCCATACCCCCCCCCCCCCCGCCGAAGTGACGATAGAACATCGTTTAGTAAAAAAGTTCTTTGGGATGTTTTTCTAATTCCGCTAACCAACTTGTAATGCAATTTGATTAAATTCAATTTAGTGAACGTATTTTATTCATATAAAAGTTTTTTTTTTTTTGTCTTTTGAAAAATACGATGTAAATAAAGACGTATAGGCCGTTTACTGTAAACTGAGCACTTCTGAAAGCCCTGCTTAAGATCTACATGTGTACACATTGTATATTCTTCCACCATATATAACATTAACATTGCCATGAGTCTGGTCACTTTATTCGTGCGTCTGTCAAGGGTAACTGTATAATTTTTAGAAAAGTAATTATTTTTGAAACGTTTTTATTTTTACACTTATATGGATCAAATAACAACAAAGAGTAAATTTAAATGTTTCAGTATTAACGAATATTAACTTAACACGTGTTATCCAACGTTAATACATGGGACTACTTTCTTACCGCCGTTGCCAACCTTACTGATTGCGAGATCGTCAGTGTGCGCGTTAAAATTCCCGCAGGATGGGACAGTGACTTTTTTTTCTTCAAAAGTTGATTTCTGAAGTGCTCACATAACCGTGAACAATGTATACCATCGCCGTAGGCCATGTCACTTTGACAGCTGTGTTGGTCTGGGGTAGTTCGATGTCGGGTGCACGCCGCTTGTGAATCACAGCCCGACGAACACGACACGACATCCCAAGATCACGTCAGAGATCGACGGAATTTCATATTATATATTGTTCAGTGTTCACAATACCCCGACGAAATCTGCTCGACAAGTGTATTAATTGGCTTTTGGAAAATTCTAAAACGGAAAGTTATCCTTATATTATTCAATATTTACTTTTAAAAACCGCTGTAAAGTGTACGAAAATTTTTCTTTGACAATATTTGAATTTACACGAAATATGAAAAGTATTAAAAAACGAACCGGAAGGTTATTTTGGCGACAAGTTGATTTATTATTATTTGCTACAGTAGGGAAATACACACGAAATTTCGTTTCTTATAATGTATTTACATTTTTGCGCGCCCCGACGAATCCGACATCGGCGGAAAGTAGAAATAGAATCTACTTTTGTCGGGATGTCGGGGCTGCGATTTTGTCGGACTGGCGTCTCGGAGACCTTGATTTTCAATAGCTGTTACTCAAATTACGTCGTGTCGGATTCGTCGTTGTATTGTGACTCCAGGTTAACAACTACAACGCCTTGCTGCAGATGACTCATGGATCCTCCCCACATCTCCTACGCCACTGCAAGCAGTCGTATCTATTACAATTTAAAAGAAAACTATTGAATATCTCAGAGTAAATCTTTTTTTTTTTTTCGGGGCAGAGATCAAAGTCGATATTTTGCTGTCAATTTCAAAATTTGGTTACTTCGACATAAATGTGATCGTTGAAAAATGCTAAATTCATAATTAAAAAAAATCGCGTTTGGCTGTGTTTGGGACGCGGCCATTTGTTTTGCGTGAATACGTTTACATTGACGCGCTCGGACGCCTTGGTGTTTATTTTACGTTCCCGGCACCGCTTCACTCGATCATATGGTGTTTTATGAGGTATGACTGGATTGTTTTTGAGATGCTCTTTCCAACCGTGTACGATTTCTGTATTTCGACTTGGATTTTTGACGCGTATAGGCAGAAATTCCGTTAAGTTTTTTTTTTTTTTTTTTTTTTTTTTTACATTAAACTCATACAATTTCACCATAACCATGTCACACAAGTGTTTTCATGCACGCAATCGATTGAGCTTGACGAGAGCTGCTCTGTCGATTGAAACCTAAAACGAGGGTCGTAGCTTCTCCTAGTCAAAAGTTATACCACGCGGAAGTTATGAGACGCGGAGAATCGAGCAATATCTCCCGGGGCACGCGATACTTCTCAGTCTTCGCTCAACGTAAAATATTCTTTGATCCGTCGGCAATCGAGTGGTGTAATTGCGTTTTGAATGTAGACGATATATTCGGAGCTGCAATGCCAAACTGTATCCTCCGATTTGGTTATCTTCGGATTTTCTGAATTTCCTCCACTGTGGTTGCAAATTTCGAGACGTATTCACTTCAAAACGTTGTCGGTAGCTTTCTGTCCACGATATCCATAGTTCTGTAAAACCATGTTTTAAACCATAGCGGCACTGTCGTGTCATTTATGAACAGATTTGCTGTATTGAAATCCTATAGTCGCCACTTGAAATTCTGAGGACATTATTTGTTTGGCATTACTCGAAAGGCATTTGGCAAGAATTGACACAATTCTTATTATTTGTTCTATTAAGGGTGATGCTCTATCTTGTAAATATAAATTAGGTCAAGTAGTTATTTCTAATAAAAGTTTAATCTTTATATATAGTTCTTAAATCTATTGCACTAATCTGCCATATTAGAATTTAATTAAAATTGGTAATTCACTGTATGTATGTTCTGTTGGTGGGAGATTATGTATTCACTCAAGAGATCTTGTTATATGTGATCTGAAAATGGATTGTCGTATTGATGTTATTCTTTCTCATAGGATTATAATAAATATTATTATTCTTATTGTTGAAATTAATGCTCCTATTGATGAAATGATGTTTCATGAAGTAAATATATCTGGGTAACTGAATACCGTCGTGGCATTCCGGCTAGACCTAAAAAGTGTTGTGGGAAGAAGGTTAAATTTACACAGAACACATGCGAAGCTTGTTTGTGCTGTTATCCATAGCCGTCGCAACACTCCCTTACGTGACCTTGTAGTACTTCAAATTTTTTTTTACAAAGGATGCCCTTTAAGGCTCGGCTTAGCCCCTTTTTGCACGTCGGTGTGGAATGTGTAAATCTAGTGTTGATTACAACATGCAAGTGATGCAGACGTCAGGTTTATCGTAAACATCGAGCTGCGCAAACAATTTCGTAAGTTTTCTATTATAATGCGTTGAAAACAGTGTCCAGGGTGACAACTTTCCCCATCGTACACCATGTTTTCAAAGCCATCCACTACTGACGACGATTGTAATCCACTATCGTCTTTGCTTCCACTATTAACACTAAGTATATTTACTGTTATTTCATGCATATTCTGAGCTACGAAATGTAGTTTACCTTTCTCAGTGCTGAACGTATTGAAGGAGTTAGTTAGTATTTCCCGATCAGTTAGAATGAATTCTACGCTGTGTTCTCGTGTTAACTACTCATCGTCCTTGCTTGCCCTCTCTAAGATGCAGTTCTGTGATTTGCTAGATTTACAATACCACGACGAGGCCGTCCCGACAGTCAGACACGACGTATTCCTTACGACAAGTGTTGGGTGGCTTTCGGCAAACTCTAGAGTGGCCAGTAACTTGCTATGGAGTGTGAGGAAAACACAAATCATTGTAAACTATCTTGACTTTATAACTTAGTAAACGAAGTATTTTTGGATTTTGGAGCAGTTATTTTTCCACGTATACTTATTTTCGTCAATTCATTAGCTTTATGTTACAAGATAACCACTATGCACACGTCAAAAAACATTTGTTTATTGTGAAATTTACCACAGTAGTTAAATCCACACGACATTTTGTTTTGTAAGGTTAGTTTATGTTTTTTTTTTCTACTGCCAAGCGAGGCTGACCGGTTCGACACCAGAGGAAAGTAGAGATAGAATCTACCTTTGCCGGGATGTCGGAGCTGCGGTTATGTAAGGGTGATCTTGCTCCTGATTTGCTGATGAAACATTTTCGCCTGCGTCAGGGCTGTTTTGTCGGACTGCCGATCACAGTAAATCCAGATTCACTAGTCTGCATCGCTTCCCTTACCCCGTCCTCGAGCGAGCGAAGAAGTGTGTGAAGGTCAGGCAAGCTGTCATCTGTGAGAAGGGGAGAGTGCATGGAGAGTGGACAGATTTGGGTGGCTCCTAACATCGAGGTCGTGAGAGCCGATAGGTGGAAGCAAGATGAGTGCGAAGCAGCACCGGAATGCAAGGGTGGGGGGAAACGGCAGATCCCGAGAAAATCTGCTGACCAGCAGTATTGTCCGACACGATTCCCCACATGTGGAGACTCGTGTGCGAGATAAGCCTATCGCGACTCGTGCTTCCCTCACATTCGAAGTATTGAATTTCTGGGATTATCTTTTCGAGAATGTTTTGGTCATAGCCCCCGCCTCTCTCAGTGATACTCGGGGTGCGCGGAACATTCTAGATCGGACCAGCGAGGCTACTTAAGCCGCGACTGGCTTCCGAGCCGACAGTCCGGGAGTTTGGAGGATTGTGCGACCGTAAGCGTCAAGTTCGAATATACAGAGAAGCGACGAGCCAGTAGAGCGTCGAGTGGCTGCCAGAATGACCAGCGGGAGTGAAGTCTGTGGACTGCGAGCATCGGTGCAGCGAAGAGTGTGACTGAGGGGCGGGGGACTACTGTACTGGACGCGTGAGTGACATCCATATGGAATGATGACAACAGACAGATTGAATCCTATATGTAAATAAGGAGTGTGAATTAATTGACTGCAACCAATATAGAGACTTTTATAAAGACTTTAATTCAAATTGAGATAGACAATTAATATTGCGCTCATTGAAAATAACAAGAGTATTAATGGAGATAGATAGTTAAATGTTAGTTGAGTGAATAAATTAAAAATCGAATGTAGTAGATCTTTAATTTTTATTAAGATACAAATCCTTCACGAGCTCGAACACGCCCCTCTGGCGTCTTGTAACAATATATAGACTATTCACGGTAAAGTAAGCACTTTTGAAAACCCTCTCGTTTGGAATGATAGTCAAGAAATACATTTTATTTTAGTTTTAGACGTTAACTTCTGAGTGTTGTGGAATAAATACACTGTGCTTGTTACTTACGTGGCAATATTCATTTTAGAAGGTGGTTAAAGGATTAAATCCGGCTGAAATAAAAAAGGAACTAGGGCATCAAAAGTGCTCATTTGACCGTGAACAGCCTATAGTGCCCGATAGCATGGTTGTTGTTCATAACTGTCGTACAGGCTCGCAGGCAGATATGTGGCGTCCAGTATACAGCAGAACTTGCACGGTGGCAACTCGTTCAACCAGCTGCTGACCACTTCAAGCTAATATTACTGCGAAATAACATACCTAGCTGAACGGACGATGTATGGTGTGTTGTTACGGTGTGCTGTCGTCTGTTGATCGCGAATGCAACTACGGAAAGGTCTGAACGGTGTCCCTGCAGTTTAGGTCGCCACCAAACTTGCGCCGGAACTTACACGTGTCATCTGCGTGTCAGTAAACGTTAATTTGCTGCGTGCGTCACGGAAACTGTTCGGCCAAGCTTTCCCACCATTTATTTTTGGGTGACGATAGGGCTAGTCACCCATTGCTGTTGCTGTATCTGTGTTTGCCTTGTCATCGCAGCCACTCCACGGTGGACTTTGGCCCAGAATTTTATTCGTTTAGTCCCATAACTCTTACATCCATGGGAAGCTGTTAGGCCTTTGTCACAATCTCGGTTCCACCTTTAAATATACGATTTAAGGAAATCGCGGGTACGGAGTGTACCGCACAATTCTATGGCCAAAACTAAGGGAAAAAAAAAAAACTGTTTGATAACAGTGTGTTAAGTCCTTAATTTCTGAGGAAAATTTGTGGAAGTTCTGAAACCACTGTAGTAAAATGTTGGTATTCCTACATGGCAAGAGTAAGGTGATACGGCAATATTGCACCTTACATTATAAGTCGGGGGTAAAGGTTACATTATAAGTCGGGGGTAAAGGTTACATTATAAGTCGGGGGTAATGGTTACATTATAAGTCGGGGGTAAAGGTTACATTATAAGTTGGGGGTAAAGGTTACATTATAAGTCGGGGGTAAAGGTGGGTTTACGATTAAAGATTGAAGAATTAAGAATTGTACTTAATGACTCGATAAGCTAACGGAAAATGAAAAACAAGAAAATTTGCAGTTTATGATTGAATTAGCAACTGTTATGTCTAGCGAATCAAAATCGTACGAGACATAAGCAACAGAAATAACCTGGTAAAATGGACAATTTACATATATTTAATTATCTGTGGTTACTTCTTGTGTAATCGTTTAAAAAAAAAACACGTGAAATATTATATATAGAAGAGGCAGCCAATGCCAACATTAGGAATTTACATAAATAAACCTGAAAAAGGTAATTAAAGAGAATTCAATAACCCCGTACCCGAATGAAAACATGACCAAAGACTATTCTTTAAATTAAGGGTATACTGTCACTCGATTAAAATAATTACAATCATACGATTTCACAATACGACATAACCTATTATACAAGTTGCGAATACAGTTTCCCGCCAAGGATAACTGTCGCTGTGCTCTGATTGGCTACTTCGTCGTGACTTGTAATTAAGATATAAAATATAACTATCCGTCAAGACCCGCACACGGCAGTCATAAACTAATACCCTTGAACACATTGAAACATATCTTAAGCACACGGCGAACTTGTTCTGTTAAGTCAATCGTAAACCCACCTTAAGGCGCAGGGCGAGGGACAGAGCCGAACTCATTACTGTCAAATAGGCCATGTAATACACATACGGGGGGGGGGGGGGAGGTGTACTAGGATGTGGCAATAGCCATGGGTGCATCAGGATGCCAAGCTGGACCTGCTGCATGAATGTAAGCTGATCTCTTCCCCAACATGCAGCACCAAAATGTGCATGAACGACTCTTCAGGAATCGGAAAACATACGTTTGTTTCCCTGAAGGCAGGTAAAATTGATATTAATTTGGACTCCAATTAGTACATATGCGAACCGTTTATGTATGTTTTCAGTTCTTTATCTCAGCTTCTCGACTTTCTTCGAGACACTTCGCTAGACATTTGAAACGCTAACAATTTCGTCCAATGATAATACAGACTACTTAGCCTGCAAATATTAAAAACAAACAGTTCTTTTTCTTTTCCTCAGTCGCCCGACGCGGCCGAATGCGGCACCACTGTTTCATGCAACGCGTTCCAGGCCGACAGCTGCGACAATTCGCTGCTTCACTCTGATTGGCTGAAGCACCGCGCCGCGCTATTGGGAAACCCGCTCAACCTGCGTGACATTTTGAAAGCCCTCTACAGTCCTCGTCTAAAGTGTGTGTTCTTTTCGCGGATCAGTGATTGGTTTCGTTGAGAAACGCGTATTTGAAAACCTCTGCAATGAAGTTCGAGAGGTAGGCAGGCGGGAGCCTTAATCGTCAGTAAATCTGTACCGCACTCCAAAGTGTTAACAACTGCTATTCACGAACCTGAGGGTGTGTCCGAATTCGCCTGAAGTACACACTTGTACGTATCTGTCCCCAGAAGTGTCGTAAGTGCTGTCCGAATTGCAAGTGAAGTATACAAGTAAACGAAGTTGTATACTTATGGCGTCATTGCGGAAAATATGCCGCCATTTTGAGAAACTATTTATAGGTTACAATTGATTTCCGACATAATTATTTTATTCAAGTTTACAAAGGCAAAATTACTACATTGTAGACATAAAATTTTGAACTGAGTAAACAACTATGGCAAGGTTCACCTTAAAAAAAGGTCTAAACAATAAATTCCTATTAGGTCTATGTTCCTAACATACAGAAGCTAAGAGAAAAATAACAATCCAAATTGCACTTACATACAATAATGCAATACAATTAATGTTAATGCAAATCAAATTGAAATATTATTTAATACTTGATTTAACCCCTAAACCTTCGGTAATCAACAAATTCTCAGTCGGAATACATGTACCTTAAAAGTGGTTAGCTGGCTAATAACTGTTACCGAAGCCAACAAGACTGCCTGTCCAAATTCATCAAGTTTGGTGCCAAGGGTAAGTGAAGCGTAGACTAAAGATGAAGTAGCCCGATCTCGCTGGCTGTGCACAACCAATCTCCCGTGTCCCAACATTGAACTGCTTTTCTACCTACACGTCTGGCGAAAACGGCGTGGTTTCGAGTTTAGGTTAGAAAACTGATTTCTAACAAGTGCTTAGAGATGCTTTTATACTTCCTCTAACCAGTTTGTATTGCTATTTGATTCAATTAAAAAAAGGTAAAGGTATTTAATTAATATAATAGTGCTTGTAATTTAATAATTAAGATGTAAACAAACACGTTCATCACTGTCGGCCATGTGACTTTGACAGTTGTGTAGGATTGGGGTAGGTCAATGTTGGGCACATGCGCAGGAGACGAATAAGCATTCTACCTCATCTTTAGTCTGTGAAGTGACGTACGCAAGTATATGCCTGGATTCGGACGCACGCGGCCTGGGCGTGCTTGCACGAGAGGAACACCCAAGCCGCTTGTCTTCTGCACGCTAGGCTGCTCTGTGCCAGCGACGTGTAAACAGGCTCAACGTGCAGGGAGAAGCGGCCACATGCCACGTGACCTTGCTCGCGCGACCTTGGCCGCCATGCCCCCCCCCCCCCCTCCAGACTCCCTTCCTCCCAGGGAACGCACGGCATTATGTTAAGTGAAGCTTAACTTGTTTTCACAGCTTATCGCCTTCAAACACGCTCCCAAGGACTCGGTCAGAGATCGATGGCGCGAGCTTATCAACAACTTCTTTCGGCGGGGCTTCGTCTTCTAGTCCCGTCCTCTACACATGCCACAGGCCGTACAAACTTACACGTCTCTTGACGACACAAAAACAAAATAACGAACGAACACCTGGGGGGGGGGGGGGAGAAATGCCAGGAGCTAAAAATGTGCTGTAGGGGTTGGCAGGATAATGTGGATAGAGCGGCTATAGTGCCCGTCAGCTGTTACTCCGCTGGAGAGTGCTGCAGTCTGGTGGCGATGTATTTAAACAGTTATGACAGAAGCTATCAATAGAGCCCCGAGTATTTCGCGGGCTGCGTTGTCAGCAAGCTAGGCTGGCCAGCCCTCTCTATACACTCGAGACATTGTCGTATTGCCTGCTGCGATCAAGTGAGGCCTCTGTACAGGATTGTCAAGCAATCGCTCACGCCACTGATTCCTGCTTATTACTGGCTCGCTGTTGAATGGGGCGTGTCTGAAGAGAACTGTCGTCCAATCACAACAGTAAGAGAAACGTACAAGTGTTTGGCGTCTACCTCGTTTCCAAATGAATTTTCGAGATACTCGAGGCTCTAGCTATTTGTGTTCTGAGAGCATCTTACCTGGTCTTCTGACAAGTTATTGATTTCATTGAAGGTTATATGGTTTTCTCCATACCTGATATGAGGGAACTGAAGCGGTAGAGTAAGCACATTTCAATTGAACCTTCAAAAGATGCCACTCTCTCTACCGCCATACAATTTAACTGGCATACTTTATGGTATTGGCTATTCACGGTAAAGTGAGCACTTTTGGTAGCTCTCTCGTTTGGAATAATAATATTAAATTGATGTATTTTATTTTAGCCTTAGACGCAAACTTCCGAGTACGGTGGAATTTACACATTGTGTTTATTATTTACATGGCAAACCTTATTTAAAAAGTTTGTTAAAAGGATAAGAAATGGCTGAAAGGAAAAAGTAACTAGGGCCTCAAAAGTGCTCACTTTACAGTGGACAGTCTATATGCGTCCAGTAAAGTAGTTACAAGTCTCTACGTTGAATTAGAATTGGAAGGTAAATATTTGTGAACACACTGAAATTATTTCTTTTGCGTTGGTTTTTTTTTTTTTTTACCCATATAACTGAAACTATTAGTAATTTCGTATACTATAAACTTTTCCATTAATTTCACAGTTTCTTTGGCATGGCGTATGCATAAAGTGATCAGGGCCATAGGAATGTTAATTTTACGTATGGTGGAGGAATACACGATGTGCATACAAGCAGATCATAAGCAGCGCTTTCCATAGCGCTGAAATCCTATAATTCTATCGCAGTACATAGTTGGTTTATAATTATTTACTATGATCCCTCTAAAGGATTACGTACTTAGACTTTAAAGCACGTGTGACAATATTTAGTAGATTATTTAGTGTTTACTCTGTTTTTAAGTTCAGTGTGTAAGACCACTGAAATGCACTCTTACGCAACAAAAAAAAAAATTCTACTGGTATGTTTGAATTTTGAATTAACACCGTTTCCTTGTAAATATTTCTGATAAACGCTGTTCACGATGAAGTGAGCACTTTTGAAATCAACCTCAGAAAAATGTATTGCAAATGAGAGAGCTTTAAAAGTGTTCTCTTTACCGTGAACAGTATATATATATATATATATATATATATATATATAATCTCTGTGTGTGTGTGTGTGTGTAAAATGTTTACTTTTATAATAATTTTACATTTTCTCTTGACCGAAGCTCGTATAAAGTGACGGAGCTCAATAATATGTTAATTTTACATAAGGGGGAAGGTTGTAAAGCTTGCATAGAAGTACATCTTGAGCACGGCTTTCAAAAGTGCTCATTTTACCGTCAACAGTCTATAGCAGTTGCTGAATGCTTGAAGTCCGGGTGTTCCGAAACACACCCCCACCCCCACGTTAAACCCCGCCCTCCAGCAACTAGGCTCCAGGCGTCAGCCAGTCGCTCGGGTGATTCATGCAACTGGAACGAGATTAGTTGAGCAGCGGGTCACGCAGCTCCGGGGACGGGTGATGGGGGGTGGGTGACACGCATTTGCTTGGGTGGCACAGCCATTCCCACTGTTTCATTATATCGTCAAACGAAGCTGATATCTTATATTGTCCATTCACAATTACTTCAAACTCTTCGGGAGCCCTCGGAATGTTCCGACTTCCAAGATATCATTTAGCCTCGTGCAAACAAAGCTTAACCCAGTGTAAATAATTACACCAAAGGGGCAACGCACCACATTCTTACGCACTTGGTTTAATGATATTTTCCATTAGAACTATTTCTTGCTGGACATTACTAACACTCCTATTTTACTCTCCGGTTTTATTCATCCCAATTCTACATGCAATGTAATTTATTGTCATAGGCTGTTCGCTCTGAAATGCGCACTTTTGAAAGCCCTGCTTAAGATCTACTTGTAAACCCGTTGTGTACTTATCCGCCCTATGTAAAATTAACATTGCCAAGGGCCTCATCGCCTTATTGATGCGTCGGCGAAATGAAACTGTGAGACAGGTGTCTCAATTTTCTACATCACGTACCTGTTTGACCGATAAAACCTGCATAATGACCGCAAGAAGGTTTACTGTTTGTGAACTTTAAAACACGTGTGTGAGAAATTTAATGTTTAATATTAAGCTACGAACACTTTTTTTTTTTTTACCTGAAGTTATAATACGACTAACCTATTTTTCAATGTTTATCGCTGACTCAGTGTAAAAACGTTGCTTGTTGACTGGAGAAAAACCAACATGGCTTAGTGCAGATAAAACACGCCCTTCTTGCATCGTAAATTGGCAGACTCTGAAAACGAGAACTCTGGTGTTTTGCGCAGGTGTCGCCGTGTGGCGCTGCCATCGCTGAGGACAGTTGGTGAGCACGCAGCGTGCGCCACGTGACGCCATTTCCACCGTGTGGCAGTTGGGTTTCAAAAATTGAAACCTGGTGGAACCTTCCGCGGTCCCTGATTGAACAAGCGTTTTGCCATACCCCGATAGGGGTCATCGTAATGCTTCTTTGTATAAAATAGTCCAGAGACGGCCTCGGCAGACCAGACACGCACAGCCTGGGGTCTCCGACTAGAAGCTAAGTATTTGAACAAATTAATGTTGTAATTAAATAGAGTCATGGCTCATCCGACCTGAAATATTACTTGATATCATAATCGTAGGTGCCTTAGATCATGGCACAGTTCAGTCAAATTCATGCATTGCCTACAAATCGGCATTTTTAAAATTTGTGAATTTTTTTAGAATTTGCCGAAAATAATTTGAGAAAATAAATTATACAAAGGAGAAAATGTTGTACCCTAGATGTTTAAGAATGGGCCTATGTTTGACCTTTTTATGTTTCATTGTGTCCATTATGTACTTTATGCTAATATAATGTCAAGTTATTTGTGAGAAAATGATCTTTTAATGTTTTCTATCTATACGCCAGTTAATTTTGTCAAAGTTTCATTGTATATGGGTTGGGCGGCGTTTAAGGTTGCCATATGCACTGGCATGTATATAGATACATATTTCATATAAGTAACATCAAAAAACAGTCTATGTTAAAGTTAGATGCTATCAAAATTAGCCACGTGTAACGTGCATTTGTATTGGAAGTTATTGTATTCACTTTTGTCCACGCGGGACACCTTAAAATAGAATTGATGTATCTAAAGTTGTGCGCATGTGCTGGCGAGCCGGAAACTGAATCTGTGACTTCCAGTAACTGTGAACATAGTCAATGTTAAATCTTGGTGGTGTAAAATTTGGCCACCTGTCGTGGTGCATCTATATTGGAAGTCGTGGCAGTAATATAAGAAATTGTAGTACAAAAATATTATGCATGTTGTTAGTTTTGTAGGACGGAAATGTGAACTTGTTTGCCACACGTTTTGGAATAAGTAAAAATAATAATCCAAGTCTAGTCAGTGTTCCTCTTTTTAGTAAGTGTAGATTGTTTTGGACAAAATTGTAGGTTTACACTCCTTTGAGGTTTTAATTGAGAAAGGTTTCAAAATACATAGTTGTTCTAGCATGAATTCTGGGCAGTGTTGTGCCCCCTTGCAACGTCCTTGGGATAAGGGCGTCACAGCTGTAAAATTATAAATATGCTCATTTTTACACTTCAAGTGATTAAAAAAAACAGAAAGAGAAATAAATGATTTTAAGTTATCACAAATGGTTCCCTAACACTTTTTATTCGTCGTTAAAATATGGAACTACTTTCTATCCATCGTTACCGACTTTATTGTGCGAATATCACTCAGTGCGCCCATTAAAATACATGGATGCAGGGCCAGTGACTTTTTTTAAGGTTAATTTCTGAAGTGCTCACTTTATCGTGAACAGCCTTTACAATATAATTAACGCCATACATAGGGCGAGTGAGTGAGTGAAGAGATTTGGGCGGCTCTTAACAACGAGGTCTTGAGAGCCGATGAGGAAGATTGAAGTGAATATGGAGCACCGTCGGAATGAAGGGGTGGGGGAAACGGGAGATCCCCGAGAAAACCCGCCGATCAACGGCATCGTCCGACACGATTCCCACTTGCGAAAATCCGGTGACCCGGCCGGGGATTGAACCCAGTTCGCCTTGGTGGAAGGTGAGTGTACTAATCGCTGAACCACTGTGGCCCCTACATAGGATGATTTTTCAAGCGTTTGGTCCAAAAAAAGTGTGAAGAATCCGCGAATGGAGTATACACTCAAACTACCTCCTCTTCTCGATTTCTTACATTCCTTAAAAATACTCCAGGATGCACTTCCTAAAATTGTTATTTTTTTACAACAAATATCTATAGCTCATACAAATACGGTACAGTGGCGATGTAGAATGTACTAGAATTTTCAGTGCGGTGAATTCTTCTATCGAGAAACATCACGACGCCGAATTAAGTTGCCGGTGGGGTTTGCGTAAAAGTATAATAATGTGGAAAGGATTAGCGTAGGTATGAATAAAGCCATTCTCCTTTCCGTTGTGGACGGCAGTCGTGGCGAGTGATCCTGGGGGTTCGTCAATGTGGCGACTATTGGCAGCACTGGGATATAGGCCGTGTCCCAATTCGCCGAGAGAGTACTCGCTCGCTCACTCTTGGCGTCACAGAGAGTCCTCTCTGGTGTCCCAACTCCTAGGAGAGAGAGAGCGCGAGGGAGAGTGAACGACGATGTACACTCGGTGCTCACTCTCGCACCCTCTCTGGCAGCCTTGCTTACCTCAAATATCCAGACATATATTTCGTTGTGGACGGCAGTCGTGGCGAGTGATCCTGGGGGTTCGTCAATGTGGCGACTATTGGCAGCACTGGGATATAGGCCGTGTCCCAATTCGCCGCGAGAGTACTCGCTCGCTCACTCTTGGCGTCACAGAGAGTCCTCTCTGGTGTCCCAACTCCTAGGAGAGAGAGAGAGCGCGAGGGAGAGTGAACGACGATGTACACTCGGTGCTCACTCTCGCACCCTCTCTGGCAGCCTTGCTTACCTCAAATATCCAGACATATATTTCGTTGTGGACGGCAGTCGTGGCGAGTGATCCTGGGGGTTCGTCAATGTGGCGACTATTGGCAGCACTGGGATATAGGCCGTGTCCCAATTCGCCGCGAGAGTACTCGCTCGCTCACTCTTGGCGTCACAGAGAGTCCTCTCTGGTGTCCCAACTCCTAGGAGAGAGAGAGCGCGAGGGAGAGTGAACGACGATGTACACTCGGTGCTCACTCTCGCACCCTCTCTGGCAGCCTTGCTTACCTCAAATATCCAGACATATATTTCGTTGTGGACGGCAGTCGTGGCGAGTGATCCTGGGGGTTCGTCAATGTGGCGACTATTGGCAGCACTGGGATATAGGCCGTGTCCCAATTCGCCGAGAGAGTACTCGCTCGCTCACTCTTGGCGTCACAGAGAGTCCTCTCTGGTGTCCCAACTCCTAGGAGAGAGAGAGAGCGCGAGGGAGAGTGAACGACGATGTACACTCGGTGCTCACTCTCGCACCCTCTCTGGCAGCCTTGCTTACCTCAAATATCCAGACATATATTTCGTTGTGGACGGCAGTCGTGGCGAGTGATCCTGGGGGTTCGTCAATGTGGCGACTATTGGCAGCACTGGGATATAGGCCGTGTCCCAATTCGCCGCGAGAGTACTCGCTCGCTCACTCTTGGCGTCACAGAGAGTCCTCTCTGGTGTCCCAACTCCTAGGAGAGAGAGAGAGCGCGAGGGAGAGTGAACGACGATGTACACTCGGTGCTCACTCTCGCACCCTCTCTGGCAGCCTTGCTTACCTCAAATATCCAGACATATATTTCGTTGTGGACGGCAGTCGTGGCGAGTGATCCTGGGGGTTCGTCAATGTGGCGACTATTGGCAGCACTGGGATATAGGCCGTGTCCCAATTCGCCGAGAGAGTACTCGCTCGCTCACTCTTGGCGTCACAGAGAGTCCTCTCTGGTGTCCCAACTCCTAGGAGAGAGAGAGAGCGCGAGGGAGAGTGAACGACGATGTACACTCGGTGCTCACTCTCGCACCCTCTCTGGCAGCCTTGCTTACCTCAAATATCCAGACATATATTTCGTTGTTTCTAAAGCAGTGTTAGAAATATTTTATCGACTTAACTTAATCATTGCGATAGTGAAATGCGAAATAACAACAATATTCCTTTTGATATGGAACATAACAAAATATGATGTTTGTTCATTTTTCATTTAGGTTAATTGTGTGCATGCTATTAAATACTGGTATATGCACATAACAATTATGTTTTTAATGATGCAAAAATGTAACAAATTAAAAAAATGTTACTACTTCATAAAAATCTGTACATTTATTCGAGCAAAGTATAAGGCCAGTAATATTTTATTCTCCCTATTTATTACCTTTTCTGTCAGAGAAATAATGCCGAATGCCTACAGAGGGCACAAGTCTCAATTCTATAGAGTGAACCAGAGTGTGCCAGAGTGCGAGTGGTGAGAGAGCACACTTTGTAGTTGAGACGCGGCCACAGTCTGTCCCATGTAAGAGTGCACTTTTTGACAGTATTTCAAGTAGATTCACGTACAGCGATTTCAATGGCAAAATATTTTCTGTTGACATACTAGGACGGGGCCGCGGTAGAGTAGTGCCGGACCACTCGCCTCCAGCTCTGGGCAAACAGGGTTCGATTCCCGGCGGGATCTGTCCCACATCTTCGCATGTGGGAATCGTGCCGGACGATGCCGCTGGTCGGCGGGATTTCTCGGGTATCTCCCGTTTCCCCCGCCATTGCATTTTAGGATAAAAAAATTAATTTAAACACTTTGCAGGAATGGCCAATGTCACCATTCGGTACAGGCCGATAGCAGTTGGCATAATCGATACTACAAATGTGTTGAGAATATAATCCAATATGGATGGTGCTGTCAGTGCAAAATATACTTTAAACACTTAAACAAAAATGGCTGTCACCTGGCCATACATAGGTGATGTAAACATATGAAAAATAATATGGTTGTCACAAGAAGGTGAGACGCAAACTATAAAACTAATGACAATAAAAAAAATGGAGGACTGCACCTACCAAGATGGCTGCCTCCCAACATGGCAGCCTCCTGTAAAATGTATAAACAAATAATGTACGAAAAAACCAATATGGCCGCCTCCAGTAACATATACACAAATATGGCGGCCTCTAGTAACGTATAAACAAATTACGAACGGATAAAACTTTATTATGGTAGCATCCAGTAACATAAAAACAAATATGGCTGCCTCCAATAGCATGTAAACAAATGACGAACGAACAAATCAAGATGGCGGACTGAGTTTAGGTAAGAAGAGTGGAGGCGAGCGAGTCAGTCGTCTGTTGGAGTCGAACAGTGAGTAAATGGTTGTGCTGGGAGGACCTTCGGATCCTGCGCTCCTATGCCAGATGCCGTTATGCCAGACTCCCCTTTTCCCTATTACTGTGGTGTTTCGTACAGGATTATTTATAAGAGTATTTATAGTTCATGGATGTAGAGATATGGGCGCCTTTTGACATGTATGTTTGTGAACATCAACTTGCTGGTTCTATTCAAGAAAATGAATGAAAACAGATTTACCTTCAGAATTATAACCATATATTATCATGCTTCCTGGGATCATAACAGCTGTAACTTGTACTAGTATTCATGTAATAGTGCAACTTTAAGACAGGCTCTACCTACAGAAGGCACATATAACAATCGAATTTATAATTTTAATAAACATACAATTAGAACACTACACATGATAACATGTTACAACTACCCTTCAAACTTACAATTAATATTCAGTGGAAGAACAAACTACTGTCTGCTGATAACATATGAAGAAGATGATAAAATACCATATGATAACATAATGACGAAAACATGTAGATGAATATTTAGGCTCAATTAAATGTTCCATGGAGGTAAATATTTCAGTCTTGTGAAGCAACAAAATTCTTTATGTGTGTGATTTTGAATTTAATATCAAAATTATGATCTGGACCTCTGAGCTTTAGCTACTTTGATAAATCACTGTTTGGAGAAGTTTCAAAACACAAGTCGGCCTTACGTGAAGTAAAGTAGACACGAAGTCATGTATATCTGGCTGTCATCGAAGCCAAAGGCTCGCCAAACCATAGTTGATGAAAATTGGACAGTAACATCGCTCCTACTAGTTGCCATCGTAGATGTAGCCGTCATCAGGAGTGGACAGTATCCTCCAGGACTGCAGGACATTCTCTTCATTCCCAAATCATTTGGCTCGGCAGGACACTAGTATCAACTGCTTACCCCTTTTATCACGCCTTCTTACAGAAGTCTCCATTTCGTGGCCTCTCAAAAATTTCCAAAAAACATTTCAAGCAAACAAACACCTCTGCCTGGTTACCTTCACGATATCTGCACTTCTTCAAAAATCAATATTGTTCTCCATGTAGTATAAATTGCACAGATTAACTGTATAACTTATGAACAGTTTTCAAGTGTGTTGGTTTAACCTCTTATATTTCATTTGTGATGCATAAATACTATCAATTAATAGACAGCAAACATACATATTAGTAGTTGGAAAAAGGGGATTCTGGCACACAGGGTCCAGCGACCGGGGCCGGGGCTCGGACCGCCACCATCTTGGATTACTTCATTTCCGGCCGCATCTTGGATTACGTCGTTTCCGGCCGTTATCTTGAATTCCATTTCTTAATGGGCTATCGTTCCACCATGGTGTCCACCATCTTGGATTCAATTTCTTCATGATCTATCATTCCACCTCGGTTTCCACCATCTTGAATTCCATTTCTTCCTTATCTATAATTCCACCTCGTTGTCAACCACCTTGGATTCCATTTCTTCATGCTCTATCATTTCACCTCAGTAAACAACAGCCTGGATTCAATTTATTCATGCTCTATTATTCCACCTTTGTATCCACCATATTGGATTCCACCTCTCACCTATGTTCGAATACCATCTGGTCCGCCATCTTGTTTCCCACTCTATGCACCTACACACACCTTACTACTGCTCTACCTACCCACAAATCCACTACTTTTCTTACCTTCCCACTATGCACTGTCCTGTCAACCTACCAACCCTCTATCCTAATCACCTACTGCTCTACACACCTACCCGCCACTGCATCCATTTACCCACTGTTTAACCTATCTATTCAAATACCACTCTACCCACAGACTGCTCTACCACTCTACTAACCACTTACTGCTCTACCCACATACCCACAACTCTAATAACAACCCATCTACCTACCCACTGCTCTACTTTAACCTCTACACAGCACCAGACAGAACCACTCCTTAACCTGAATACACGCCTACCTACCTTTTACTCTACATACCTAACCACATTTCAACAGCTCTACTTTCCAAACCCCACCTACCCAATGGTCTACCCACCTACCAACATACATTCCAACAGCTCTACATATCCTCCCACCTACCCAACACTCTACCTACCTACCCATCCACCTTTCAATCTACCCATCCTACCCACATTCCTAAAACTCTGCTTACCTACACACATACCTACTGTTCTACCTATCTAACCAAAATCCTGGCATTTTACCTAACCACACACCCACTGCTCTTCTTACCTTCCGACCTACCTACCCACCTACCCATTGCTCCACCCACCTACCCAAATAACTAACCACCTCCTGCTCCACACACCTACTCACCACTCCAACCAATGCTCTACCCACATACCCACCACTCTACATACTTACCTACATACCCAATGCTCTAACCACCTACCCACCAACCCACTGCACTACCCACCTTCCACACCAACACATTGCTCTACCTACCTTCACACCTACCCACTGCACTACCCACACATCCACCATTCAACCCATCTACCCACCACTTTACCCATTTACCCACCACTCCACCCTTCTACTCTATGCTCTATCCACCTACCTACCACTCTATTTACATATACCAACATTTTACCTACCTAACCACCTACCTATCACTCCTCTTACCCACCTACATATTCCACCATTCACCCACTCACCTGCCCGCTCACACACTGCTATACCTACCTACTGCTCTAGCCACAGGCCCACTTCGCAACCCAAAAGTCTACCCACATCATTACCAAAAGTCTACCCACCTCACTGTCCACTAACCCATTCCTCTACCTACCTACCCATTACTCTAGTTATCTACCTACAGTATCACTTCTCTACTCACTGCACTACTTACCACTCTACCCAACTACCACTCTACCCACCTACCCACAACTCTACTAACCTACTTACATAACAACTAATATATCCATCCACTACCCTAACCACCACTCAATGCACCTACACACAGACCTACCTAAACTCTACCCATATACACATCCACCCACCTACCTACCACTCTAATTACCTACCCATCCACCTTCACCCTACCATCCTTCCCACATTCCTAAAGCTCTACTAACCTACACACATACCTACTGCTCTACCCATCTAACCAACTGCCTATAATTTTTCCTAACCATATTTCAACAGCTCTACTTACTCCTCACTGCTGACTCCACACTCATCTCCTAATCCTCCACACTTAGCACTACAAGCACCGCAGGCACTGCTTAGCTCCCCGCACAACTCTCCACACCCTCTGCACAACTCTCTGCACCCTCTGCAGTTAGCTCTGCATACTCCGCAGTTAGCTCCGCACACTTCGCAGTTAGCTCCGCACGCTCCACAGTAAACCCTGCACCCTCCAAAATTAGCTCTGCAAGGACCGCAAGTGATACCACAATCACAACCTCATGCACCGCAATTGGCACCACATGCACCGCAATTGGGAGTGCATGCACCGCAGTTTGCACTGCATGCACCACAATTGACACTGAACGCTCCGAAAGTGACACCACATGCTCCACAGTTAGTTCAGCACGATCCACAGTTAGCTCCACATACTTTGCACACATCTCTGCACGCTCCGCACAACTCTCTGCACCTTCCACACATTTCTTGGAATGCTCCACACACCTCTCTGCACCCTCTGTACTTACCTTCGCACCCTCAGCACACATCTCCGTATGCTTCACATGGCACTCCGCACCTTTATACACCGCTCTGTACCCTACCTACATACCCTTTGTTCTACACACCTACCCACCAACCCACTGCAGTGGGTGTGTGGGTAGAATAGTGGGTGGGTAGTCAGGTAGAGCAGTTGGTAGGTAGGTGGGTAGAGCAGTGCATTGGTGGGAAGGTGGGTAGAGCTGTGGGTATGTAGGTAAGTATATAGTGTGGTGGGTACATGGTTAGAGCATTGGTTGGAGTGTTGAGTAGGTGTATAGATCAGGAGGTGGTTAGTTTGTTGGGTAAGTGGGTGGAGCAATGGATAGGTGGGGAGGAAAGTAGAGCTGTTGAATTGTGGTTAGGTAGGTAGAGTGAAAGGAAAATGTGTGTGTGTAGTCAGGTTAAGCAGTGGTTCTGTATGTAGTGTTCTGGTTAGTTGGATATGGTGTTGTGTAGAGGTTAAAGTAGAGCAGTGGGTAAGTAGATGGGTTTGTTGTTAGAGTTGTGGGTAGGTGGCTAGTGCTGCAAGTGGTTAGTAGAGTGGTGGGTAGGTGGGTAGAGCAGTATGTGCGTAAAATGGTATTTGGGTAGGTAGGTAGAACAGTGGGTACATGGGTGGAGTAACGGGCAAGTGTGTAGAGCAGTAGGTGGTTAGGTAAAAAGGTAGGTAGGTTGGTAGGACAGTGTGTAGGTGGGAAGGTAAGAAGGGCAATGAGTTTGTGGGTAGGTAGAGCAGTAGGTAGATGTCTGTGTGTAGGTTCATAGAGTGGGAAACACGATGGCATCTGGATACAAGATGGCGGACAATATGGTTGTCGGACATAGGTGAGAGGTGGAATCCAAGATGGTGGATACCAAGATAGAATGATAGAGCATGAAGAAATGTAATCTAAGATGGTGGATACCAAGGTGGAATAATATAGTATGAAGAAATGGAATCCAAGATGATGGATACAGAGGTGAAATGATAGAGCATGAAGAAAATGGAATCCACGATAGTGGACACCGAGGTTAAATGATAGATCATGAAGAAATAGAATCGAAAATGGTGGCCGGTAATGACGCAATCCAAAATGGTGGCAAGAAATCACGCAATCCATGATAGCAGCCAGGAATAACGTAATCCAAGATGGCTGCCTGAAATGATGTAATCCGAGATGGTGGCTGTCGGAGCCCCGGCACCGGTCCCTGGACCCTGTGTGCTAGAATCCCCTTTTTCCAACTACTGATATTTATGTAGGGAATCAAAATATGAGAATGTAGTTTAAAATGTGATTTATTTTTTGATGAAATGAATATTGAGCGAAATGATAAGTGAGAACCAACTGAAAGGGAACTTCTTACACCAATATAATTAATATGAATAAATACGGGGAGAAAAAGACTGTGTTGGTAATGTCTAGCAAGAAGTAGTTCTTATGCAAAATAATACTACATTGAAAGCGCACGAATCCGGTGCGTTGTCACTTTGGTGTAATTTTATTTACTTTGGTAAGCTTCGTTTACATGAGTCGGAGGAATATCCTAAAAGTAGAATTTTAGCAGGGTTTCAGAAAAATAGGAAGTAATCGTGAACAGGCTATATGGTTAAGTTGGGTGAAATTATGGCCACTACAAAAAATTAGTCCGGAGAAGCATTTAACCTGTTTAGTAATACATTACTTTGTAAGCCGACGTGTTGCATTCGTGTAATATTTTGACGTGCACTGTACTTGTGTCTATTGAACGTATTACAACCAGGGAGTTGTGGGTACTGAAGGCCAAGTAAACGAGTGTATGTTGCAGTGAATACGGACAAAGACAGTATTTGATTATAAAGGCTGTTCACGTTAAACTGAGCACTTTTGTAATCCGTTCTTCAGATCTGCGTGTATGAACATTGTGTATTTCTCACTCTATATGTAAATCTAACATTTCATTGGGCCTAGTCGCTTTATTTATGCGTCGGTCAAGTGAAACTGTGAACTTTTAGTAAAGTAAATATTTTATACATTTGTATAATTATTATACATGGACGGATTACAAATACATAAAGCAAACGAAATGTACTTTGCACTTTTAATTCAACTTTAACATTTACATTCCCAGTGTAGGTAATCGGTCGCATATTGCACTGGAAGGTTATATTTGATCTTTCCTGTATTCTGCGAGGCTCATTGTCCAATGGTTTTCCCTGGCGGCAACTGATTCGCGAACCGTGTTACTGCCCTGCATTGTGATTGGTTCATATCCCCGACTACTTAACACAACGCCTGTAGCTCATTGGTTGTGTTAACCAAACTTCTTTGTCGACTTTTAAGTACAGCACGCTTCAAAAAATCTCCTATTTGCTACACCATAAAATATAAATCCTTTGAAGTTGGTACAAATCTCTTGCCATCTAAGACAAAGTTGAAATGAGTTGCCTATATGCTCCACCACAGCCATAACAGTTCCGTTGTTATCTGTATTTCCACTCACCATTGTCCTATTGGTCCTGGATACACCTAACACGCCCACTGTACTCTGCAACGTTTATTATTGGCTCGCCGTCGACCAATGAAGTCGCGTCTCGGCTCTGCACTAATTAAATTGTCGCAACAGATGTAACAGGCTTTACAATGCATCGTGTTCACTTGAGAAATTATTAAAAATAACTAGGGGTAGGAAAAATTCTCGAGTTCAATGACCTGTAGGCTAGACTCCATAGTAATGTGTATACTCGAGCCTCAAATGTTTGTTCATTGGCTGCTGCTACATAGAGTAGCCAGTGTTCTTCACACCTGGCAGTGTGGCAATGTTACTCGTTTCCTTGCAAGTCTGCTATTGGCTCACAGTCGCCCAGGGCCTGTCTAATAAACTGCGATCCAATTACAAAGTCAACTTCAGTGTACATATGTTTGACGTCTATCTTGTCTTGAAATGAACTCGCGAAATGTTCTTATCCATAGTTATTAACATTACTGGGCGCATTGTCACTCCGTGCACCCATGCGCTCCCGTTTAAATGTATGCAGGTGTGATCAGCGAGTTTTTTCTAAGGCGTTGAGACAGTTCGACGTGTTTACAAACACGACGAGGGACTAGGCCTGGGGAAAGTGATGGCGGACGTCGGGAAGTCTGCCAGAGACAACGACCTCAAGACGGCGGCGCCGCCGCTTTACGCCGCTACAGGAAGAGGAAGTAGTCCCGGAGGCGGAGCGAGTCTCAACAAGGAAGCCGCGCGAAAGTAAAGATCCCTGCCTGGCCCGTCCGGCGAGGGGAGTTGCGTTGGAGGGGTTTCTCAGTGAGGAGGGGGGGGAGAGTTCATTGGTTTGTCGACGTCTGTGAAGGGGGAGCGGGGTCAGTGTGGCATTGGGCTGCGAGGTTGGTCCACTGCGAAGTGACGTCACACGTCCTCCATCGTCGTGGAAATGATCACTGAACAAGTGGCGAATCTCAATGACAAGCGCAGACGATTGCTTTTCGTTTGGCTTGTGGTCCAGAGGGTCGGGATGTAGTCTTAAATCGCTTGACAAAAATGTGCTAAACCACGTGCAGCGCGCCGCTGTGGGCCCGGCTTTAATCGACCTGCTGGTCAGCTGAAGCCGGTTTGTACAGAGGTCAAATAATCGGACAGGAAACGTATAGTAATAGCTTTTGTTTGAAACACGTGTTGCATTGTCACAACAATACAGACAAGTTACAGAAATCAGGAAAGAATGCATGCAAAAACAATAAAAAATTTAAATGATTGAAAAGTCGTAAACGAAGATTGTTGATCCACGATATTGCAGAAGTGAAATCGCAAACATGCTCTCGCCTTTACTTGTGTAGCAGGAGGTTTTCGCGTGACAGGATATTCCATAGAAACCTCCATGCCTGATTGGATTGCTGGAGACCCGAGAAATTCGCGAGTTCAATGACCTGTAGACTAGATTTCACAGTCTTATATACTCTCTTACAGATATAAACTTTTTATTGGTTGATTGTAGTGGTAGTAAAAGGCGGTGGTTGGGCGTACAATTTATTGCATGTGTGTTATTGGTTCATTTATCTCCAGGAGGTGTCAAACAACACGTCGACCAATTACAATAGTAACATGAACGTACAAGTTTGTGAATTCCAACTTGTCTAGAAATGAACCCGCGAAATTCTCGGGTCTCTGGTGATTGCACGTAGGCTTGGGTAGCAGGTCTGGCGGGATCTTCCGCCCGAGCTTGTATAGGCTGTTCACGGTAAAGTGAGCACTTTGGCGCCCTAGTTACTTTTCCCTTTCAGCCATATTTTATCCTTTTACCACTGTTTTAAGTACATGTTGCTATGTAAGTAGTAAACACAGTGTATATATTCCACCACACTCGGAAGTTAACGTCTAAGGCAAAAATAAAATATATTTATTGTCCATTACTCCAAATGAGGGGGCTTTCGGAAGTGCTCACTTTACCGTGAATGGCCTATACGAGAAATGTTATCGTGACACACTGGCTTAACACTGCAGCTGAACATTAAGTCGACAGCTCGAGGCCGAGAAACGCGGGAGCAATAAGGTCGACACTGCCATGCCCTTCAAGTCCGCCATCGCCGCTAAGCGCAGGTCTCTGAACTGGTATGCAGTGTTTTGGTCGCACTGCTTCTTTTACATATGGGTAGGGCCACCTGTTTTTCGCGAAAAGATTTACGCGAAGGCTAGAATCCAAAGTCCTATGGCACCCGTGCAGTTTCCCTTTGGTTATTGGTAGGGACGTGCAAAACTCGCGTTATTATTTGACATCAGGCTAAACTTCACAGCATGGTATATAGTTGAGCCGGCGTCGTTTATCCATTGGCTGCTGCATACACGTGAAGTTGCGCCCTTCCTAACTGAACTGCACGTGATTGGGGCAGACAATTGTGAAGTGTTCATTTATTGGCCCAGAGTTACACAGGAAGTGTAGTATAAGGAATGTCCCAATGACAAACGAGTTGCAAAAGTACATGTGTTTTAAGTTTGACCTCTCCCATAGCAATAATGCGAATTTTTCTGATCTCTGGTCATTGGCCACGGCTCTCCGTCGGAAGACAGTTCCTTACTTGACTGGGCCAATCGGAATTAGGTAACTCCGACACTGAGTGTCCGTGATTCTCGGATAGACACCTGCAAAGCGAAACGGTTAAAATAACCCAATCACGAAAATGGATCTGAGTTCTAGAGTTTTGAAGTACAAGTAGCCCTGGAATCTTATAGCGGAAAACAGGTGGCCCTACCTATGGGTCTTGATTTGTGGAAAGCCTATGTGAGAAGGCTCAAGGCAGGACCCTCGAGTTGTGTTGCATTTATCTGTTGCGTGTGTTTTGAGATAAAGCGCTTTTAACATTTTCAGCCGTTTTAGAATGGTTATAGGCTGTTCACTGTAAATTGAGAACTTTCGAGGCCCTAGTTACTTTTTACTTTCAGCCATTTTTTTAAATCCCTTAACCACCTTTATAATTAAATATTGCAATGTAAGTAATAATCACAGTGCGTATATTGCACCGCACTTGGCCTTAACGTCTAGAGCTATAATAAAATATGTTTATTCACTATTATTCCAAATGAGAAGGCTTTGAAAAGGGCTCGCTATACCGTCAATAGCAGATGCTAATGTACGCGACGTCTTGCAAGCTCGCAGTGGCTCTCGTCTTCACGGGCCCGCCTACCAAGAGTGGCTCTCGTCTTCACGGGCCCGCCTACCAAGAGTGGCCCTCGTCTTCACGGGCCCGCCTACCAAGAGCGGCCCTCGTCTTCACCGGCCCGCCTACCAAGAGTGGCCCTCGTCTTCACAGGCCCGCCTACCAAGAGTGGCTCTCGTCTTCACGGACCCGCCTACCAAGAGTGGCCCTCGTCTTCACCTGCCCGCCTACCAAGAGTGGCCCTCGTCTTCACGGGCCCGCCTACCAAGAGCGGCCCTCGTCTTCACAGGCCCGCCTACCAAGAGTGGCCCTCGTCTTCACAGGCCCGCCTACCAAGAGTGGCCCTCGTCTTCACAGGCCCGCCTACCAAGAGTGGCCCTCGTCTTCACAGGCCCGCCTACCAAGAGTGGCCCTCGTCTTCACAGGCCCGCCTACCAAGAGTGGCCCTCGTCTTCACAGGCCCGCCTACCAAGAGTGGCCCTCGTCTTCACAGGCCCGCCTACCAAGAGTGGCCCTCGTCTTCACGGGCCCGCCTACCAAGAGTGGTCCTCGTCTTCACGGGCCCGCCTACCAAGAGTGGCCCTCGTCTTCACGGGCCCGCCTACCAAGAGTGGCCCTCGTCTTCACGGGCCCGCCTACCAAGAGTGGCCCTCGTCTTCACGGGCCCGCCTACCAAGAGCGGCCCTCGTCTTCACGGGCCCGCCTACCAAGAGTGGTCCTCGTCTTCACGGGCCCGCCTAGCAAGAGTGGCCCTCGTCTTCACGGGCCCGCCTACCAAGAGCGGCCCTCGTCTTCACGGGCCCGCCTACCAAGAGTGGCCCTCGTCTTCACGGGCCCGCCTACCAAGAGCGGCCCTCGTCTTCACGGGCCCGCCTACCAAGAGTGGTCCTCGTCTTCACGGGCCCGCCTAGCAAGAGTGGCCCTCGTCTTCACGGGCCCGCCTACCAAGAGCGGCCCTCGTCTTCACGGGCCCGCCTACCAAGAGTGGCCCTCGTCTTCACGGGCCCGCCTACCAAGAGCGGCCCTCGTCTTCACGGGCCCGCCTACCAAGAGTGGTCCTCGTCTTCACGGGCCCGCCTACCAAGAGTGGCCCTCGTCTTCACGGGCCCGCCTACCAAGAGTGGCCCTCGTCTTCACGGGCCCGCCTACCAAGAGTGGCCCTCGTCTTCACGGGCCCGCCTACCAAGAGCGGCCCTCGTCTTCACGGGCCCGCCTACCAAGAGTGGCCCTCGTCTTCACGGGCCCGCCTACCAAGAGCGGCCCTCGTCTTCACGGGCCCGCCTACCAAGAGTGGCCCTCGTCTTCACGGGCCCGCCTACCAAGAGCGGCCCTCGTCTTCACGGGCCCGCCTACCAAGAGCGGCCCTCGTCTTCACGGGCCCGCCTACCAAGAGTGGCCCTCGTCTTCACGGGCCCGCCTACCAAGAGTGGCTCTCGTCTTCACGGGCCCGCCTAGCAAGAGTGGCCCTCGTCTTCACGGGCCCGCCTACCAAGAGTGGCTCTCGTCTTCACGGGCCCGCCTACCAAGAGTGGTCCTCGTCTTCACGGGCCCGCCTAGCAAGAGTGGTCCTCGTCTTCACGGGCCCGCCTACCAAGAGTGGCCCTCGTCTTCACGGGCCCGCCTACCAAGAGTGGCTCTCGTCTTCACGGGCCCGCCTACCAAGAGCGGCCCTCGTCTTCACGGGCCCGCCTACCAAGAGCGGCCCTCGTCTTCACGGGCCCGCCTACCAAGAGTGGTCCTCGTCTTCACGGGCCCGCCTAGCAAGAGTGGTCCTCGTCTTCACGGGCCCGCCTACCAAGAGTGGCTCTCGTCTTCACGGGCCCGCCTACCAAGAGTGGCTCTCGTCTTCACGGGCCCGCCTACCAAGAGTGGCCCTCGTCTTCACGGGCCCGCCTACCAAGAGTGGCCCTCGTCTTCACGGGCCCGCCTACCAAGAGCGGCCCTCGTCTTCACGGGCCCGCCTACCAAGAGCGGCCCTCGTCTTCACGGGCCCGCCTACCAAGAGCGGCCCTCGTCTTCACGGGCCCGCCTACCAAGAGTGGCCCTCGTCTTCACGGGCCCGCCTACCAAGAGTGGCCCTCGTCTTCACGGGCTCGCCTACCAAGAGTGGCCCTCGTCTTCACGGGCCCGCCTACCAAGAGTGGCCCTCGTCTTCACGGGCCCGCCTACCAAGAGCGGCCCTCGTCTTCACGGGCCCGCCTACCAAGAGCGGCCCTCGTCTTCACGGGCCCGCCTACCAAGAGTGGCCCTCGTCTTCACGGGCCCGCCTACCAAGAGTGGCCCTCGTCTTCACGGGCCCGCCTACCAAGAGTGGCCCTCGTCTTCACGGGCCCGCCTACCAAGAGTGACCCTCGTCTTCACGGGCCCACCTACCAAGCCGGCAGTCACGACCTTCAAATAGGGAATCAACGTTAAACGAAATTCCTTCTCGTTACGTCAATATTAAAGACAACCATTTCAAACAAAAAGTATTCTACGAGAAATTTCTTAAAGAATGATGATACATTAAAATATTTTACAAATTTTTTGTTTAATGTGTAATTTATAAAATGAAAATATTGAAATTTACATGTAACAAAAACAGACGGATAAATTTTGTTTTTGCAAAAACAACTTTATGTAGCAATATTCTTTGAGAACGTCAACGTGTTTTTTGTTTTAAATTGTATTCTTTATAATCGACGCAACGAGAAGGAATGTCGTTCAACTTTGATTCCCCATTTGAAGTTGACTGCCAGCTTGGTAGGCGGGCCCGTGAAGAGTGTGTTCTTATCGTATGTGAGTACATTGGATGCACGTTTAACATTGATTCCCCATTTGAAGTTGACTGCCAGCTTGGTAGGCGGGTCCGTGAAGAGTGTGTTCTTATCGTATGTGAGTACATTGGATGCACGTTGAATAGTTTCGTGGAAAAACTCCGTAACGCACTTTAAGCACCCGGCAGACCTTAGCCTTAAGTACAGCACGCATCAAATACGTTCTGGAATGCAAAACGTGAAATCATAAATTGAAGTAGTTCTGACGGGGTTAGTTGATCAAAATAAAATGGCTGCCTTTGTATAACACCACCAAGCGAACGATTCACAAGGAAATGTCTATAGCCATTGTTTCCTCGCAAGCTATACGGTCTGTCTGGTAGCTTGATATGACCCACCAAAACGTTGCCACTGTCAGGTTTACATGTAAGACATCGCTATTTTATTCAGTGATGTGTAGAGACGTGCAAAATTCGCCTTATTAAGTGTCGATATGCTAGATCTCACTACTCTTTACCTATATGAGCGCAATTCGTGAATTCATTGGCTACTGGTAACTGTAAGGCGCTATTTACCTATGTGACAGCTTTAATGAGGATCGGTTGTTCAACCTTTGAGACTTTGCTGTTGGGTAAAAGTGGACCAGTGAACTGCCACACAAGTTATCGGCCAATAGAAATTGTCAAACGAGCATACAAGGTCTTGGAGTTGGGTCTGTAGCAAGAAAATAACGCGAATTTGGCAGGTCCCTAGGAATGTGTTGTTTCGTTCAACGTAGTTTCTTTTTATTTTTAAATTAAGTCCTTCAAAAAAAATTCGATTTTCAGTAATATGTACATATTTTTTATAAACATTGTAGGTCATGGGAAACGTTTCATTAGTTCGACAGAGCAGTAGAAGAGAGTGCAAAAGAGGGCAGAAAACGAAGAGAGAATACATGCAACAGTTGCAAGCACATGCCCGAGCTACGCTCGGGCAAGGAATATCTGCAGACTTACTTTCCCCTGAAAACAAAAGCCGCACGGAAACATTACTATCGTTTCCCTAGCTTTTATTGTGATTTTACAGGAATGCTTCATTTCAACAGCACACATTGTCGTGAATACAGTACTGCATTATTTATAGAAATGGTGGAAAATCGCGTACATTTCATGAGACAACATATCTTGTATAACGCACTAACTAGTTAATTCTTTCATGATTGGATGGACAAGGTTTTGACACTGCTAAGTTGTTGGCAGACCAATCGCTAACGTTCTGCCTCACAGCTAGAGACCCAAGAATTTCGCGGGTTCATTTCTAGACAAGTTCGAATTCACACATTTGTAAGTTGATGTTACTTTTGTAATTGATCGACGTGTTGTTTCACACCTCCTGTAGATAAATGAGCCAATAACAAACATGTAATAAATTGTGTGCCCAAACACAGCCTTTTACTATCACAACAATCAACCAATAAATAGTTGATATATGTATGAGAGTATATAAGACTGTGAAGTCTAGCCAGCAGGACATTGAACTCGTGAATTTCTCGGTCTCTTCTCATAGAATCATGAATCCTCATTGATCCAGTAAAAAGGGATAGTATCTTCATACAAGCATGAGAGCTAATAAGGAAATAAAACTGTCGGTTTTGTGTACAGTATATCAACTCCTAGCAAACAATCAACTTTTCCCGCTATAAGCCATCATGTATAATAATTATATAGTCCCGCAAATGAACACGCTAGATTGTATATCATGTTAAGTAAAAAGGAAACTTGATTGGGGTACAATAAATAACGCTTTCCATTGGCAGACATCCAGCAAATAATAATAGAAGTTGCTAAATGCAGTAAGGACATCCGGTGTTAATCGGACAAATTAGTATGACAGTAATTGAAAAAAATGGAAATAATACGAACCTGCGTTCCTGCAATTGTGTATATAAGCGAGTTGCTTCTAGCTTGTCTCGAATACCTATGACTGTCAGTAATATAAAATAGATGGTTCTGGCATGCGTGGTGTCTGGCGGTGGAGCCGTTGACCCAATTAGAATATTAAGGTCCTCGCCCATAAGAATTTTCTAAAATTATTGTCACTTCGTGTGGAAAAGTCTAGAACATAGCATTCCATTCCGATGGGGGCCATTTTGGCAGTCAGCGAAAAAAATACCCGAAAATAGATTTCCTATTACCCGAATGAGCACATACTTCAACGGCGGCCATTTTGGTAGCCAGGAAAAGTTGCCCCAAACTGATGACAGCTATGTTGGCAGCCAGGGAAAAAAATTGCCATAGTTTGTCAAAACCAATTTCCTACTATGCAAATGATAGAATACTTTGATGGTGCCATTTTGGTAGCCAATCGGAATGATTGTGGCGGCCATATTGGCAGCCAGCATGGACTGAAGTTCGCATTTAATAATGTCAAAATTATGCCAGCACACACACCGACATCCATCCGTGATGAGGCTCCAGCCAGCACTGACCCCTCCCCCGAGGGGTCCTCAGGACGAAGCCACAGTGTCGGTCATCTTGGAAATGCATGATAAAAGTCGCCCAGAATAGTAATGGTACCATGAAATTGTGTGGTCATGAACATGATAAGCAGTCCTAGGAGTATGTATGTAAGATGAGGGTGGGAGAGAGGGGGAAACATGGTGACACATATCCATCGAAGCGCTCTCTCTGTGGCACAATCCATATGTAAATACTACAACTGTGACAGAGTATGCATGATCAGAGTGGTATGTGCGTTAATGTCAATTCGCCTTAATAGAGGCACATGCAGTATGATATGGTCACCCCTGTGAGAACCAGCCAGCCAGAAGAAGCTAATATATGCACCCTTCACTGCTGTAAGATGCTGGCTGGAACAGTGTGTAGGGAAGGAAGGGGTTGGCAGCAGCCTGTTGTAGATCTTAATGTTGGTGGTGAGACTGACGATCTTGACTGGTGGTACGATGTCGTCCACCTTTATGTACACCCCATAGCTGCAGGCCATGTGCCATTGTTACCTATAGGCATACAAGGTTATTGGGTCCTGTTAACATGTCTGGACAGGTTGCAGGTATGCCTCGAAATATGCGTACACTACTATAGGTACTTTGTCGACATGATAGAAGTTCTTAAACTTGAGGACAGGGGGCTTTCAATTCTCCATGGTGGGCATGTCAGCATAGAAGATTATGTGTTTGTTGCAGTACCTCCTGTGCTCGGCAGGAGTCTCAGCACCATTGAGCCTTGTCACCCACATCTGGTTGTCATATGCTCGCAGACATCCCTTGCAAATATAGAAGGCCTTTGCATGGGAAAATTAGTCGTGGTGGTCATTTCGATTCTACAGTCCACGACAATGCTCTGTATTCTGTCGTCCTGCTTACTAACGTCAAACACGAGGAGAGGGGCTGGTTTCACAAACTTGGTGGGCGCTAGCATTGGTGACTGCACATATCCATAGTATCCACGCTGAAAGTTGGCATACATCTGGTATGGTCCCATGTACATCCTGTTCAAGACATCGATATTTAGGTCACCATAGAGATAGCACTCTGAGATGAGGTCTACCTTACATTTTTTCTATATGTGCATGATCGAATTTCGAGTGGTCTGCACCAAGAGTATTTTGTTTTCCTGTCTGGAGCGCTATGATACTGTAGTGGCTTTTCACTTTGGAAGCTGGTTTTTATGTTTCAGTTGATACTTGTGGCCTGTGGGATGCCCGGGTATGTTTATAGACTCCATGTGTAGAATGCCATGTTGTTGTTTCTACCCTTCCCAGCATACTTCAACAGTTTCACCTGTTCCAACATTTTTACTTGCATGTGGCTTCGGGTGCTGCTGCAGTATCCAGCAATGTGTTGGCTTGAATATTGGCCATGAGAATAACCAGTTCCTGCTTCGCATTAATAATCACGTATTTGTAGACCTCTACGAAGCCCAACAGCATGGCCAGCAGAATGCAAACTTCGAATTTTCCCTGTGGATGGTCGGGAACTCCTAGTACTCCTCAATACCCCAGCTGGCCATTTTCGCTGCAGGAAGCTGGTTTTGTGTCAGCAAGAGGTAATTCTTGATGGTTGCTGTGAATCCTACATCCCGGGTCGCATATACTTCGCTACCATTGAGATTGTACACGATATGGCTTATCATGTGTAGAATCCCATTCCTAATTATTTTTGTAATCGCCGATACCACATTTCTGGCCTTCAGTATCGTCCCCCCGAAACCACAAATAGGAATTACAGAGTACTGTGTAGACATTTTTGTTTTGGACCGGTATCCACACCTCGAACGAGGGGGCATATGGACCTAGCAGATTAGGCATGTATGTGTGGAGTTCCACCTTGGTGATCGAGTCTTGGAACCCCACTGGCTCTGTCAAATTTAGAATCTCTCTGTCCATAATGCTTAACAGATAGTACCGATCTGCGCAGAAAACTCACGTTTGCTGATGTTAGCATGCTGGATGCTCGCCCTGTACTGACGGTTGGTTTTGTATGGTAAGCTGCTTTTATTATTTTGGCACGCTTAAAGTTCAGTCCCATCCTTGCGTATCTGTAGTCAGACTGTGATTTCTTCGCCTCGGAAGTTGATCAGATGGGTGTCCTGGTCGACAATAGACATGAGTACTTCCTGTACACTCTCAGTGATGATGGACATAAATGGGCATTTTCAGTATGTCCAATAGTTTATCCCCGGTTACACCAATGCAGCGAACTCATGCAGTGTTTGGCTGGGCAGGCTGGAAATGTACGAGCCAGTCACTAAATTGCAATTTACTTGTATTACATTCACAGGGAATATGTTTATGGGTAGGGTCTTTTTGTGTAACATGTTCTCGAACCCCAGCATAGCTGCGAGCATGTCATTTCATGTGAAGTCTATGTGGGCAGTACTGGATATTTCACTGTGTAGCGTGTTGTTATTGCCACACAGTTTCACTGCAACATCCTGTCCCAGTTCCGACTTGAGGTACTTTTCAATATCCTGTACATCGTACGATCCAGTGGGTATGCGCACCTCACTTCTCTTCCCATTATCGTTGATGTATCGAAACATACAGTTGCATTTGTCTATGTACGGTGTGGAGAAGTATGTTTGAAAGTCTGTTAGTGTGATTTTCTATGGCCCATTAGTTTCAGTGGCGGGAAATGCACAGCATGCAGTTCCAAGCTGTTGCCTGTTAGTTTCAGCTTTACGGACATGCCAGATTGATACATATGGTGCATATTATGTTAAGTAAGAATCTCAGGCATAGGTGTCCACATTTCCATTCCCGTGGCCGCTGCTTGGCCCCATGATTGTAATAGATCATAGCACCTCTTGTGTACATTTTCAGTTTAGGTGGGGCCCTTAGGTTACCGTAACTGTTGTATTAGTCGACCCTATGTCCTTGCTTCACATATGCAGGCCAGTGCAACCCACAACTAGTATATATGTTTATTACCCCTCTCTCTGCTCGCCATGAGTTGTGTGGTACGTGGCCCCATATTAAGACGCCCGTGAAGTTGGGTATTTACAGTTTCCAAGTGCACTGTTGTATATCCATGTTCGTGAGTGGGGCATCGGGAAGGTCTCTTAGAATCACTTATTTCGTCGTCGTCCTGCCACCGCCATTCACTTCCTTCCGCTACCCCCTTGCTTGTATGGGCAGAGGTACAAGACTTGACCATTTTTTGCTCCCCGGGTGAGAGCTTCCATTTTCCTATTATGCCTGATCGCTACCAAGAGACATAGGTTTTCTCCTTTAGTGCTGTTCACCGCTCTCACTATCCTGCTGGCCCCTCTGATTAGACTACAGAGTAGTCCAGTGGCCAATAGGAGAAATGGCAAGATCCCGGGGATCTTAACTCAGCAGTGCAGTGTCCTATGAGTGGTTGTCTTCTTTCTCCCGAATGCCAGGCCCATTCCATGCTTCACCTTCGCTGACATGATCTTGACTGTTCCCCATGCCACCAGTTGTTTGCAGAGCTTAGATGCGGGCGAAATGCCTACCATACGGGCTTTGTCTGCTAGGATCCTGACTGCCACATGTATATCATCCAACATGCTACTTGTCACATATGCAATGTTGTGCTCCCGACATGACTCATCGAGGGAGTTAATTGGAATTTCTTCTTGCTTCAATCACCTTGCTAGCTGGGTACTAGGCCCACAGAATATTGTAGCTGGGAATGTGTGCTTCGAATGAAATGTTTTTAATTAGCATATTCACCAGTCTGCATCTCCTCTTGACCTTGCTCCAATAATGTACTACTGCATACTAATGCTATCAGTCGGCATGTGCATCATTTATACGTTTTGCACAACCATAAGTACATGTGGTTTAGCGGTCCCATCTCAGTATGGTGGAGATCATGCCCTGACTACCACACTTCCTATTAGCATCACTGCTCAAGACGTATCTACGGCCCAGGAATCGCATCATGGGAAACTTCTACCGAACACTGTTCATGTTATTATCGCCTGTCTGAGCAACTTCGAGAATAAGTGTGTGCTCCTCAGCCTCCTGGAGCATCCCAATGATCTCTGCTTCGAGAATGTGTATCTCTATACGGAGTCTCTCCAGAGGCAGAAATACCTTCGTCTGGCACAGGTTCTACAGGCTATGGATGGACTTCAATATTTACAGTTTAGCAACAAGACTGATGTTGTGCTGCCGAGCGATGCTAGGCCTAAATCTGTGTTCATATTCTATGACGTTATGTGTGAGAAGCAGAACACGATGTAACATTACATCAGCATGGGTCGCAATTTCACCGTGGATGCATTTACCTCTGTCAGACATACTCCCATATGCCGAACAACTTCTGAGTGACAATGCCAATTTCCTCATTCTGTTTCATATGGATGACCTGAATCTTGGTCATGTGTACTCCGATCATGTGAACACCTATATGACTTTGATAGTTTTTTAAAATATGTCCTCGAGTTGCTGGCATGACCTGCATGGGTTTCTTGTCATCACCAAGGACTGTCAACCTCATAAGGACCAGTTTCAACGTGGTATCGATCAGTTAATTATCATTCACCAGTGAACTATGAGCTATGCGATTTCCTAGTTCGGCCATAGAGCCCTGAAATGTGTACCAGACATTTGTATTATATCAGCTAATGATGGGAACTGTAGTTTTGGTGGGAAGCAGGTCAAGCATCTTGTGGGACCTAAGCACGTTGGTGATGCATGAATGTGTCCTTTGTCTGTAGTGTTAATTCCACGGCTATGGTCCCTCTATGGACCACATGTACCACCACAGAGTCTCATCTTTGCTTGCTCAAGTCCAATGTCTCTTGACTCGTGGCCTTGGAGCCAAAGCTTAGTGGTGTGGGCGAGGAGCTTGTCAACATGTTGACCACTGGCTTGCAGACTTCGACCACCAATGCATGCAAACTGTTTGGCTTGGGTGCGAAGATGACCACCCTGGTGGACCACATTTATGCCACCAATGTAGTGGTCATGGGTATGGATATTAACCGCATCAGGGTTGTCAAGTCTGTGTCCAGTATCAAAGATTTCGCTTCTGGCAATGTGCTCAGTGTCGTAGAAATGCAGATATTGACCAACACGAATGCCCTGCCTGCCAAGATGGAGTCCCAGATTCGTTCATTGATTTTTACCAATGCAGAAACGCTTACCGCCACCCTCTGCCAACAGCTTGAAGCATTGGAGAAGAAACTCGATGGTGTGGGTTCTCATGTTACCACCAGCGGCCTTACAGATCTGACTGAGAAAATCGACAGGGCCCTTGCTTTGATTACACTGCTGACCAGTCCGGAATCGGGCTTTGCAACCATGAAGATGAGAAACTGGATGATGTTTGCATGCAGATCAGTGGTCTACCCTCCAAGACTGAGGGTGTGATTGCAACATTTACAAAGAAGCTGGTCGACCTGGAATCGAATGTTGATGCAGTCAGTATGTCATTCAGTCAATTTACTAGTCAGATATGACCCTCATGTCCTGCGTGCAGAACCTTGGCAGTTTGGGTGGTACACTTGCTCGTGTCGCGCAGAAGGTGGATGACACCAGGGTGGTAGAAGCCCACAGTCCTTATCTCAAAGATCATAATCTCATGGCAAGCACCAATTCGAGCAAACTGACTGCCCTGAGTACAAAGACAGAACAGGAGGAGGTGATCACTGATAAAGATGATGTGCACCTGGCATCTTTGAAACACAAGAAGGTGCGATCCAATGCACACTCTATGGTGCTTCACCATTATCTCACTTCGTACACATCTCACCTGAACGATTCTACTTATGATGTGTACAGATGTTGGAAGAAGTGGTTCCTCGGCGACAAACAAGTTTTCTTTCTGCACAACAATGTTATCCAGGTAGGGGACATTGTCATGCAACCCTCACCTGGCCTCTACGAGCTACTTTTTAAACATGTGCTTGGGGATTATTCCCATGCTGTGCTTCGACAGTATCGACAGTTGTTGCAGCTCACACATGCATATTTGGTGGATAATGATGCTAGCAGTCATGCATATAAGGACGAGACCCTCCCTAAATCAGCTATTATTAAAGATCTGTTTTCAAACATCTGTGTGAACTGATCAGGTCGGAAGCTTGATGGCGGTAGCCGGTTGGAATATGTGTATTGGGATGATGTGAACGAACTTGTGGACCATCTATATCTACTTGTTGCATCCTGCCAAGGCAGCAATGCATCTCACACGAACAAAATAGTGAATATCTTGGAAGAGCTCTGTGAAGCCGGCCATATCCAGTGAGGAGTGGGCCTGACCTGCGACTATGTCGAAAGTACAGATAACCACCGAGATGCATCGCCCTGCACGATGGAACTTCCCCAGATGTAAGGTGCTTCTCTTCGGACTTCATCACCTGTTCCAGGCCAACTTGGTGGAAATGATTCCCTATGCCCACGTCAATAAGGGATTTCGCTACATCCTGATGGTTATGAACTGCTTCTCCAAGTATGGATGAGTTGTCCCTGTGCGCCAGAAGCATGGTGCCGATGTTGCTGCTGCAATGAAATTGGTTTTGGACAAGATGGTCACATCGAAGAATGTACAGACGAATCACAGGAAGGAGTTCTACAGCCCTGTGTTACTTGCACTAATGACCGCTAAGAATATTCATAACTATTCTACTTTCAGCGATCTCAAGGCTTCGATCGTCGAATGTTTCAACCAGACGCTTAAGGGCCTGATGTGGGAGTCGTTCTTGGCACAGGGTAGCTACTGGTTGTTGGATCTGCCTTCTAGACTGCTTACTCAGTACAATACACGCAAGCATAGGACGACTGGTGTTAGTCCATCTGAAATTACTCCTGTCAATGCCACTTCTCTATTGGGGACTGTGTACCGACACTCATATATGGTGGACCCGTGCCGACCACGGGCCAAGGTGGTCGACTATGTTCGTATCTCCAGAAGCAAAGGTGTCTCATAAGTCATGCTATCCGAACTGGAGTGTCGAGGTGCTCCGCATCGCCAAGGTGAGCGACATTGCAGCATGCACTTATACACTCACCGATATGACTGGCCAAGAGATCAGTGGTTCTTTCTACAACTACGAAATATATGTCACGAAGTATCCTCATGACTATTTAGTGGAGCGAATGATCCGTAGATGTGGCGACAAGGTTCTCATGAAGTGTTTGAGCTTCGATTCCCTATTCAACCAATGGGGGCCCAAATCATTGATTATGATTGTGTAATGTCTGTACTGATTCTTGTTGCTGTACTGGCTTTTTTAAAATAAATATTATAGCTCTTAACTGTGTATGTGTCTCCTTTGTTACCTCTGGATGTACGCCTACCGTGTGAGAGGCAGGTGGCCTGGTGTGTGTGTTTGAGTGTGTGGGAACCTCTGTTTTTTGTGCCTCTCCTGCCAGCCTCCCCATATTGTTAACACTATTTGAGACAGGGCTATACATCTCATGTCTGAGAGAGGGTGGTGAGGTGGTCTATTAGTATTTCATCCCTGCAGGGGTACATATCCTGTTCACATCCTCCTGGTTGGTCAGGTCACTATTCCTATTGCCGTGTTTCATTGTGCACTGGTATTTATCTCTCTCTCCTAATTGACATGTTCCAAGCAGATCTGGCTACATATCATGTTCTTATCCGCTTGCCTTGTTTGGGTCGTTATAATTCTGGGCGGGTTTTACCCTGTTTGTCCAAGATGGTCGCCATGGTGGCTTCGACCTGAGGACCCCTCGGGGAAGAGGTCAGTGCTGGCTGGGGCCTCATCTCAGATGGATGTCGGTGTGTGTGCAGGCGCCATTTTGACAGTGGCAAATGCGAACTTCAGTACATGCTGGCTGCCAATATGGCCGCCACAATCATTCAATATGGCTACCAAAATGGCCGCCATCGAAGTATGTGCCCATTCGGGTAGTAGTAAATCGGTTTTGACAAACAGTGGGCAATTCTTTTGTTCTGGCTGCCAACATGGCCGCCGTTGATGTATGCGCTCATTCGGGTAATATTAAATCGAGTTCGGGGAAAAAATTTACACTGGCTGCCAAAATGGATACCATTGGTTTCGGGCACATTTCACTGGCTGACAAAATGCCCGCCGTCGGGCTGGAATGCAACGTTATAGACTTTTTGCGCAGGAAGAGAGGATATTTTTTCTTTTTTATGGGCAACGTTCTTAATATGCTAATTGGGTCCACGGTTCCACCGCCAGACGCCAGGTACGCTAGAACCATCTATTTTATACTACTAATGTCTCCAGAGCGGGAAAAGTAAAGGCTTAAGGAGGATAGGAAAGGGCATCTCGGCTGCATGCCCCGATGCAGACTCTCTAGACAAGTTCTAGAAATGTGAGCTCAAGAGGTGAAAGGAGTGCCGGAAGACTACAGAAAAAAATCGTGAAGCAGCAATAGGGCGATTGCCTAACGCCAGGAAAGTCAGAAGAAGGTGATTTACGTTTCTCACCTTGCGTAAGAAATCATCATTGCCCGTTTTTAAGGGGCCTCTCTAATAAGAAATATTGATTTCCCCAATGTTGTGTCCCGCCGTCATGAAGCATAGCGACGGCGTGTGTTCTGTTTCCTCATAATATTAAAAGGCGACTGTAAGATTTTACTACAGCAACTGTTATAAAAAAAAACACAATATTAAAATTCTGTTTTAACAGAAGAATAAACATCGTTACCATCGTTAACAGCAATATTTGCTTAATCTTCTCTTACTAGAGATCTGAAGAATTCGCGGATTCATTTTGGGACAAGCTAGAATCCAAAACACGTGATTTTATATAACTTTAGCAATTGGTCCACACGGTGTTTGACAGCTCCTGGAGAACGGTGTCCAATTGTCGCCTTCCACTGTGACAGCAGACAACCAATGTGCTGTTGATATCGGCATATTTGTACACAATACTGTAGAGTCTAGCCTGCAGGTCAGTGAACTCGGGAATTTCTCAGGTCTCTATCTCTTACTAATCAACAATGATAGGTTTCCCCCTTAAACGCTTTGCGCCCCAACCATGATGAAGGGGGGGGGGGGGGGGCAGAGGGGCGAGTTATAGTTGCCGACCCCTCTCCATACACTTCCGAGGAAAAAGGAAAAAAAAAAAAAAAAGGGGGTGGGGGGTGGTGTTTGTACCCACAACTAATGTTTGTGTCTACCATAAAAGTTGAGTTCGAATGTACCATAATTATCGCACACGAGTTCGCATAGTACCCCACTTTTGCGTACCATAATTTTCGGCATTCACGCGATAATTTAGAAACGCAAACCGTAATTGTATCTGCGTGCTTCGGGCATTCCAGTGCACCAATACAATTTGACTTAGCACCAACGGTTCCCGAGATGTTAACAGCCACTCTTACTGCGTGCCATAATTATCTTGGCTGCCGTAAAAAATTCCTAATCTCCCCACAAGCATTCGAAAAAGCCTTCGCGGGTCCAGATCGGACGTTCACAATTTATTACATTTTAAAGGCGACAGTGTCCCATAATATGCCATATTTTATTGTTAACATAATATTCATGCTGCTTTAGGTGTCGAGAGGTAAGAGCGAGCACCTCGAGGGTTTTTTTTTTTTTTTTTTTTTTTTTACCAATCCATAATATTTACTACAAATAAATATTTACTATTACTTTAACTTTTATGGTACATATTTGAGGTACAATAAGAGCGAGCAACTTGAGTAATTATTGTACATACATCCGGTGCATACCACAATCCTCTGATTCACCCTTGGTGGCCTAGCCTGTGGATTCCGTGGGCCCGTCCCCTTGTTTGACATTATTCAACAACCACATTTATATTTCAATAACCAAATTTATAAATTTGCAACGGAATATCTACTTCTGGTTCTCTCCTGAGAAAATATTTACATTAACATATTGCACAGTTAAAAAAACTTAGTATAGACGCTATACTCTATTAGCTGTTTCTTCACACTTTTAAAATCAAACCCTTGTAAAATCACCCCATGTATTACGTGTTTGGTTGTTTTCTAAATAAGTCCGTATTACAATCGTTTTATACAAGTTTTAAAATAAAAGTACCCAATTTTAATTTATTGATTTTTTTGTTTATTTTCTATCTATAAGTTATAATATTTCATTTATAATTACTACGAATAAAAACGGAGGGTAAATATGTATGTTGAAGACGCCTCGTAAGAAATAGTTCTGTTACAAAATAGTAATACATCGAATGCAGACTATACCGGTAGGCTGTCCCTTTGGTTAAATTTCTAGGCTTAGTTAAAGGGAAACAGGAGTCTGACTGTCATATAACACCCATCTTAAATCTGCTATGTTTGTGTACCATTATCTCAGAAACTATTAAACCTGGAACTTCCAGATTTTAACAGTGTTATCTTACATGTATTTTATTACATTGTACCATAATCGTCTATTCTAGGTGTCTTTGGAGAAAGTTATTTACATTTTTAAAAATAATTAATTTTTACAAAAAAAAGGGGGGGAAAATGTAATCCATTTTTTTTTTTTTTTTTTTTTTTTTCAAATTAAATAGTTCATCAAACAACATCTCAATTCTAGTGCAGTAAGTTCCTAATGATTACGTGCAACTCTGCTATAAGTTTTAGCTTTGTAGCTTTTGTAGTTTTTGAGATAGTGGGTTAAATATATTAATAAATGTAGTAATGGAAATTGTGGTCAAAGTTGAAAATAAGTACACATCAACCAAATCCCAAGTAAAGACTTGTATATCTTAACAGTAATATTTTTCGTTATATTCATCGTTGAAAGGTGCCTAAAAATATTTATTAAATCAAATTTTTTATTTTTTATTTAAAAAAATTAACATATATATATATTTTAGTCTAGCAGCTCTGCCAACCGTTTTTCAATGTTAGTTCAGGAATTTTCTCACGAGGATCTGCAGCTTTTCTGAACAATTCAGCTCTGTATATTATATAGTTTTTGATGAAATGGGTCAAACGTCCCAAGAAATATAGTTTTATAGAAACATAAATTAGTATAAATCACCTCTCCATCACTATTTTTACCAGCGAAAACCTGTCTGATATGCTAGTACAAGTTCCTTCTCTTCAAAATTCTCTTCCTCTTGTGCACGCTTGCCTCTTTAGTAAACAGTTCTGCTACATGCTGCGATTTTTGAATTTGCACCTTGTCCAGGAATTTGAAAGTCTTCGCTGAGTTGGGTCCTTGACTGATGACAAGTTCCTGGATCACCTTGACTCTTCCAAAATTATCATCATTGAAGGATATAACAGCTTCATTCAAATCCCACTGTAAAGATTATAGGCCAACAAACACAATTTTTGGCAACCGTGTCCAAATCAAATTGTTGAATGACTCATTGGGATTCTGTGTTTTTCCATGGAGTAACTTCCTCAACAATTCAGGATGGGCCAAATCTCTATAAATATGCTTCACGACTTCCATTACTTCTTCTGGTATTGAATGTTCATGACTCTTAAACTCGCCAGATTTTGTTAAAATAAGTAGCCCAAATTGCTTTTTCATATTTTCTGGATTGTTTGTATTGCTTCTAATTGCTGTGCCATAACATCTCTGAAGCTGATCAATAGTTTTGTCACTGAGCCTGCCGTATATGGTTCAATGCTGGTGCCCATTCTCTTCTGTACATGGCCAACATATTCAATATTTTATTTCTTTTTTTTTTACGTGGATTTTTTTCCACTACACTCTTGTGTGCCTTTGAATCACCGTCTCCAAGAAATTCTGTATAGCAGACATTTCTATCTTTCTCAGATCTGTTCCAAATTTTTACAGCAGCTGCGGCCTCCATCCCCCCCTACTAGTGCCTTCGTAGTTCTTATCACAGTTGTATTCTTCTGTTGCCAAGTTGCGCTTGAAACAATGTTTTGTCAGCACTTCAAAGTCCAACAGCTTCCCAGAATCCACACTTGTCACTGTGGTTACAACATTTTCTGAGGTATGACCACGCTTATGCCAAGTACCATCAAATGCTACTGCAATATTGTTGTCCCCATCATTTAGCTGAACAGCCACTTCTGCAGCAGTTTTCACTGATGCTATTGCAACCGCATCCACAGCAGTTTAGACAACCTCAGTGTACTTATTCATCCTAGAAGGGGTCTGTGGCAAGTTTTACTGCCTTAGGACCTTTGCCAATGGCTCGCATGCCATAGACGAATCTTACGCTAGACTCAAACAAGTATCCTTTACACTTCTTTGATGTGTAGAAGGAATTACTAAAGTGACAGTTCGCACACAAAACTATCTATTTGGAATCAAGTCCCATTTATTGCAGCAGGTTCTTCCTTCAGTGGCACAGGTCCTTCACAAAGGTTGCAGCATAGGTCATCACTAAAAATCTTCACCATATACTAAAATCTACTAAGACCCAACCTAAGTCACAGTTTTCATGTCCAGTGGAAGAAAATACATTATCACTATTGTTCGACTTTGTATTCGAAGCGCTGTCTGGTGTTTCTGTTTTGTAACTGGAATTAGACGCAGTTACATTATCGCCATCGAGGTCACCAACCATGTTGTTACTGACTTCAGCTGTTTCTGTAGACCTATTTCCTCGGAACTTGCGTTTCATGAAAACAATTTTCTGTCTTGTCATTGTAATGAACAAATCAACTCAAAAAACTGTATTTATTAATTAAAATAGTGTGTTTATATGGCCTACTGAGTACATACAACAAAAAATTAACCTCTTTTCAAAGAAACATCTGCTATTATATGCCATTACAATAGTGACAGCGTGGCCAATGTCTAAAAATATAAGTTTCTTCTGAGCATATATAAAATCACCGTCGTCAAAATTCATTCCTCTAAGAAAAATACCGAACAAAAAGAATGTATCAAAATGGTGACAGCTACAAACAAATGGAGCTGCAACTTAAAAAAAAAATATATATTTTTTATAAATGAGTTTTATAATAAAAAGCATACCATTTCATTCAGAAAAGTCCCAATATTATTTTAAGTTTAAAAACGAGAAAAGTCTAAATTTTCATTTTTTTTTTTTTTTTTGTCAGATTCCTCTTTTGTTAGCATGAGGCGGAAGAATATCTTGGAAGTAGAACTTTTGCAGGGCTTCAGAAACGTTGGAAGTAATAGTGAATGGACTATATACACATGTACGTACGTGCGTATTCATGGATGTACCTGCGTTGTGTGTTATGGAGGTACGCATAGGCCTATATTAAAAAGGATTGTTTTTGGATTTTAGGTTTCTCTCAGTAATCATGTTTTAAGTGAGAATTGCTTGCTCGTGGCACAACAGAAAGTGAAGTAAGGAGTTTACTACATCATAATTTTATCAAATTAATCTAAGACTATGCAAGTAGTTTTCATTGCAGTATGAAAGCTTACAAAACAACGTATTCATGCCCCTTGGATAATGGGTAACGCTCAAAAGTTGTTATGTCATAAGAGAAGCAATTATATATATACATATTTCATATAACTTCCGTAAATCTTGACAGTTCTCGAAAAGAAGTGCAGCCACCATGTATCCCTCCGCCACAGCTGTTCTGTCGGTGAAGAAAAATTCCTTTGTAAACAAACTACGAATCCAACGGCAGGCATTGAAAGACTGACAACTTCTGTCCAGTAATTAGGCTACTATAGATGGTTGCCATTCCAAATTGTTGTTTAACGTCATTGGTGAAACGTGATTTTTTTTTGTGCTTCTTCTTATGAGAGTGGCGATTTGAACTTGCATCGTTTCGATGATGCAGTGGAAAATTTTGTTCGTACGGAAATAGCATTCAATTTACTATAACTCAAAACTTTTAACTTCATCGAAAAAACGAAATGCGATGAATGTGTCGCTGTTCGTGCCGATGCGAGAAACACTCGACAGATAAATGTCATTGCATTTTTTACACAATGAACTCCGCAAAAAGGGCGCTTATTTAGGCCGCGTGCATTTGAAAACCTCCCGCAAGAACAAAACGCAATAAATACGTCACTGTTAATACCGATGTGTGAAATACACATTGTAAACATGTAAAGCAAATTTAAGTTCCACGTAAAAATCGTTAGGAGTTTCAATGGAACAGAAGTCCAAATACATAAAAAAATATTCTAACGATAATCTCAGAAAACATTAATCACAAAACACACAAACTCACTGTTCACTTCATAATTCCTAAGCACGTGCCGAACTTTGGATGATGACTCCACTAAAATCACTTGTCGGCTAATGATACGAAATAATTTATTTGCTGACTTATGCAACTAACAAAACTCTTGAACTACTAATTTTTGAAACCAACAAATGGCTTTAAGTACAATATTGCTGCCACATAAATAATTTAAAGTTTGCCATATCTATTAACCTCTTTTGCCAATTTTAATTATACTTTGTATGCTGAGAGTATCCTTTAGAAGCATCAAATATGCTTATAGAGATCATCCTTTGCCACCTTTTTGTAAGACAGTGCCAGGTGCATGCAACATTTATGAAATATCTCGGGTGAACCATTCCCAAATGTTTTACAGAAGCAGTACTTCAGTGCGCCATGTGAAATCACATAATTTAAGTGGGCTAGTCTCTTTTTTTTTCCAAAATATTGAAATTCAATAAAAAAATTATGTAGATATGTATATCATGTATACTTAATAATTTGACAAATTCCAGCCAAATTTTTTATACTGACAGTACCTATTTAGTAGCATCTTATATGCCTATACTTATTCTGTTTTTTAGGTATTGTGTACGATATCGCCAATTGTAAAAGTAAAGCTCCTTAAGTAATATCCCGGAAAACAGTCAGCTTATTTCCACCAGATTCTGCACAGAGTAGTGCTGCAGTAAGCAGGCCATGTAAAGTTACGTGATTTCAGCGACACACATTAGTTTTCAAAATGATATCCCTGCAAATTTTGGAAGTTGGTAAACCCAGTCTTAACAAGACATTAGACTAATTACTACCGAAGTCGATGCCCTGAATCCTACTGGTAATGCAGGCCTAGTTGACGGCGAGCCAACCCACGTTAAGAGGCATTCTGTGTTCGAGTCTCAGGTAAGGCACGTGTGTTTTTGCAACAGTTCCATTGGTATTGAAATGGTCCCCGGACGCATGTCTAATGATATTGCTTTCAACGAGACGTCAACACCCACCTACCTTATAACCGCCTATGAATTTCATCGAACTTATTTACATACGTGCAGAGGAAAGTAGGATCATTGTCTACAACGATATCTTCTTGTTTGTGTGCAGCATCGCCTACGCATTTCCGTTATAAGCTGTTCACGGTAAAAATTAGCACTTTTGAAAGCCCCACTTAAGATCTACTTGTATGCACGTTGTGTACTCTTCCGCCTTATGTAGAATTAACATTGCCATGGACCTCATCACTTTATTCATGTGTTGGTTGAGCGAAACTGTGAAATTAATATAAAACTAAATATTTTACAAATCTGCTCATTTTTATACGTCGATGCATAAGAAAAAAAACTGAAAACTGAAGACATAATCTAAGTAGGCCTATTCACAAATTGTTACCTAACACTTTTTAATCGACGTTAAGATATGGAACTATTTTCCACCCATCGTTTACAACTTTACTGGACGCATGTCACTCAGTGGGCCCGATAATATATATATATATATATATGCAGGGGCAGTGACTTTTTTCTAAGGTTGTTTTCAAAGGAGTTCACTTTATCGTGAACAGTCGTTACAAATTTACTATCATTAGCACGCCACGTAATTTTATCTGATAATTTGCTTGTGACGTCCTGGGCATATTTTGACAGCCAGGCGTTTCATCGCGTGTTTTCAAACATCATAGTGGCGTGGGGAGAAATTTGTTGCCATGGAAACGGATGCGAGGTGAACTACTTATAAAATAGCTACGGTAGCCCTCTCGCTCGTGAAGCCAGCATTTGGCCTCGTTCTAGGTCTTGGAATGTTTATGTGCCATTCCTTTCCTGTTGCTGCACTGCTTTGGAAACCGTAACGAGGTGCTCTTATCTGAGTCTAGGATCGTCTAGAGCGGCGACGGAACAGGTCCAGGACGGCGACAGACGTCTTCCCTTGAGGCAGTGAGTCAGCTGACCGGATCTGCAGTAGTTGCTAGGCAACTATTCACTTAGGTTAGGTTATGCTTAACTTCCCATTTCCAGCCAGCTGTTTGTGTGTATGGCCCGTTCGTCACTGCCGATTCCAGGGCAGTCTTTGGGCAGATATATCTGCAACGATCTGCAGAGGCTGTGGAGATGGTGTGCTCTCTACAGCAGCTGGTGAGAGCCCCCCTCAAGAACGAAGAAACCAACCCCCCCCCCCCCTATGCAAAGCTCCGTGCACTCGCAGCATCATGGACGTAAGATATTCTTTGTTTACAGCCTATGGCTACAGAGATTGGCCGCTGCGAGGTAGCACAGCAGTAGAATTAATCTCATGTCCCCGAGGACACAAACTAGTAATAAGTAACTTAGAACAAGTAATCTAATTCACCTTTCCTTTACAGGCGATTTTCTTCTTCTTTAGGATAAGAAAATCCGGCTAGTGTTGGTTCTGGTAACACTGGCCGGCAGCTAATTTCCTTTTCTTTTAGTTTTCAGGAAATCCACTCGAGATTCGGGAGGGGGGGGGGCAAGCCCATTGCACCTTTCCCCCCACCAGAGCGAAGTGCACCCCCTCCACTCTGGTTAGTCCAGCGCCAGAGAAGTCCAAGGAAAATGAGACCCCGCCCCCCTCTCTCCTCGAATTTCTCTTCCTTCTAATAAAGGCATGGTCCATACCCATCTGTTTCCTGTAGGATTTTCTAATAATGCATGTAATAATTTTTAATTCTGTTCTGTCGACTGGGTTTTTACGGCGCCTATACCAGATTTTCCGTCTTTTCTTAGTTATAGTTTTAACTATAGGTTCACTAAGGGAGGTGGTCATGGACCAAAACGGTGGCCACGGCTGCCCAATCCCTCTCTGCCACGTTACATGCCTCCTTGCATGGATTCCCTCTCCTGTAGGCGTAAGGGGCTCAGCCCTGAGACGCAATAGCTCCTGTCCCTACCTCAGACCTACAACTAACACTTAAAATTAAGCGGATATTGCACGATACAAGCAGCCGTACTTGGTTCTTGTACAAGATTCTACAAGCCCTTGTGTACGAGCCGGTATACCAGCCGCCATGGAAGATTCATATTACACGACAGCAGTTCGCGTACTAGCATTTGGCACCCTCGGTGGGTGCGCAGTGTGTGGTTTTATAGTAAATATGAACCCCATTCGTAGAACTGCTACCAGTTAGTAAATTGCGCAGGCCTATAAAAATACTAGCTAGTGCATCTTAATATTGTTATATTACTGTTCGTATTTTACATGAATTGATAGTTTCATTCATTTTCTTGAAAATGTCGTGAATTCACTAAGAGTAAGGATGCGTTCTTTTAATATTGACGAAAATTACTGACCGGTTGCAAAATAAAGTTTTTCTTTACGTACCGGGATGTTATCCGCATGTAAAATTTAATGATAAAAAAAGTTTGTGTTCAGCGGGGTTTTGAACTGACGCTAAAACAATTACACGTGCCTTGTGGATCGTACGACTTTACCAACGTACTACCAGTTCACTCACGCTTTGGTTGATTTATACATCATAGATATCATGCAGGAGACAATATTTCAAGCATTTAGAACGGTTTTAAGAAGCAGTTGAAAGTTGCCATACGCCTAACCAATATTATTCGTCGTAGAAGTATTTTTAATCTATTTGAAAGATTTTCAACCTCACGTATGTTAAATCAAGATGGAGACTCCCTTTTCAGTTTCTTCATCAACTCGTTTCAAGTAGTAGCCACGGGGAGCGCCCTGCGCTCTGAAACTGCAATGTGGTTGGCCAGGTACGAGAGCCGGTATGGAACCTGCCACGGAAAATAAGTCAGGTCCAATTACCAAACCTGTAATGAAATCTGGCAGCGCAAGGCGAAAAATGATGGATACCGTGCAGACCGGTATAACGGCAGCTATGGCATACCTTCCACAAGCTTTTACAAAATCTGGTACCGTGTAATATGGCCTTTAGGGTAGGTTTTAAAATAAAAACGGAGGCAACAGTTGCCTCCAGCTGGTGAGCTGTTACTAGGTAGGGGAAATACGAAATTAAGAGGCTGAAATTAAGTGACGGATTTCTGAACTCGCCAATCGTTATCACCATTCCGTTGTTCGGAAATCCGCCATTTCATTTTAAATTCCATGTAGGCTAGACTCACGGTCCTATGTATTGTTACAATTTCTCTCTAGAAATTAAGTATGCTAAATCAAGTTCGTTATGGGATGGAGGTCTTAATTAAATACAAGAATTAATTATAATTTTTTATTCTATTTACAATAACCACAAACAAAATTTTCTCTACTCAACATCTCACAATAAATCGATATTGCTTACTGTTTACAATTAATGACATCAATTAATACAATTTATAATTACCTCAAAGAAATCAACGAAATTAAATATTTAGAAATCAGTCTCAATAGGCAGTGTATCTACCTATTTAATTATTTTATACATTATGCATCCATATTTGACAATTCCAATATTTACAATAAAATCAGTATTACATGTTCATTCAGGCTCACCTCAGTTCAGTCCATGTCCAACCAGTCCACAATGTTCTAGAGTCCTCCGAGCTCCGTCACGTACAGTAGGCTTCGCCCGTCAGGTTTCACGCCCTCTCGTTCATTCGCATCATGAACATCTCATCCACAGTCGTACCGCACCGCACTTTGCGCCCGCACTCAGCTAGATAGCATTCGCCAAAGACTGCCCGCAGTCCCGCTGTGGCTTGTATTTATAGGTTGTAGGCCATCGCCCTGAAGTTTCGCTGAATACCGAGTTGCGCCGAGTGTCCTAGTGCCCAGAATATCCCTGCGCCGAGTGTCGACTTCATCATAGCGAGGGGGGAGGAGGGGTTGTGGCATAAGCAAGTCTCGGAACTGTCAGTTATCCACGGGAGGGGGGGGGAGGCTTCCCAGAAGCGAAGTAACCAGGCAGCGAGCGCGTAGTTCCAGGAAGAGGGGAGGGTGGAGGTGGTTCACATGCCACAGCGCCGGATAGCCTTCCATCGCCAGCTGCAGCGTCTAGCAATATTTTCGAGTCTCAGCATTTTGTTCATTGGCTGCTGTCGCAGTGCGCAGCCAGTTTTACCTCAGACCAGGAGGCGCTGGATTCGGTGCTTGTTTCCTTGCAGGTCTGTTATTGGCTTATAGTTTTCGCATAGGCGTGTCTAGCAAAATGTGATCGAATTGCAAACACAACAAAAATACACATGCGTTTGAGGTCTAACCTGTCCTAAAATGAATTGGTGAAATTTTACTGTTTCTGTACAGGCCTATAAGGGGCCACGATTAGCACGCTCGCCTCCCACCGAGGCGAACACACGCTGCGTGTTCAATGACGTCAACATCAGCCACTCATAAGCGAGGGGCGTGGTAATGTTCGCCAGCCACAATATCATGTCGGGAAGACTACCAAGGCATTGGGTTCTGATTCTTTACTGCCTACAGTACTGGACATAAATATCCTTAACGTGCAACATGTACATGTTCGTGGACACAGTGACTGTACGGATTAAGAGTGTGTACTAAAGCTCCACTCTTACTACATACAATTCGCACAGGAAAGCATGATGAAAACACTGCATGCCAGTTCAGTTGCCTTACACGTATGACTCATACATAAGCGATGTGGAACTATGGCATGTTATTGTCGCCCGTAACGCTGTGCCTCGAAAGTGGAATAAATAAGTATATATATATATATTCGAGATTTATTATATATATCGAGATTTATATATATCGCGATTTATATATATATATAATAAATCTCGAGTCCATGTGCACACTTAACCCTTTGCAGACCCACATTAATTTACGGTTTCAGATGTTGCAAACAAAAAATTGTATGATGCGTGCTGTACTATATTCGGCTACAGTAATATGAGCCATTTATGATATAGACCGGTATGACAGTTTGCGGATCATTTACCCAACTGAGCTTCGCAGTGTGCAGTACAGACCAAAAATTACCCACACGTGCGTAATGTACACAATTGTGTTCACAATGGGTCGGAATGGGTTAAGAATCGTGTTATGGCCTGTGCCCTCCCCTCCTCTTGTAACTCGTGATAGCTCTGCATTGGTTTCATTGCTTTGTTTTTCAAAGTGCGGGGGTCACGCGAGGTCAGGAGCAACGGGCGCGCTCAATCGCGACGAATTAGGCTACCGCTCTGTCACAGAATCGCCGAGTAGGTTGTCACACAGAAGCGAACTGATGACGCGGTCTCTTTGATCGCTGCGTTCCCCACAGCTGACGCGTGGAAGCTCAGCCGCAACAGTCGTGGCTTGAGCGCCAACTAGAGCTCACGATTACGACGCAAGAACAGAAGCCGGGTAATGCAGGAATGCGGCCAACGACTGTTGTTAAAACGATGTCCACGAACAACGCAACGACTGAAAACGCACGGGAAACTGCAGAAGTGCGCAGATTATCTGGGCCTGGTCCACACAGCGGGGCTCATCAACATCTGACGGCAGTAACCCCGCCCAGGCTACAAGGGACAGCCAATAGGAATCAAGGATATATCGGAGAAGGTGGCCGCGAACGAGAAGCGTGGTGGACACGGCGGGCTAAGCGCCGGTGTGACAGTCGGCGTCGATCCTCCCTAAAGGGCTGTCTCCGAGCGGCGATGGAGGGTAAGTGTCCTACGCTAGGGTGAGAGAGCGAGCCCGGAGACTCTTATACCCTTGTCCTCCCGTAAAAATGTTGTCCTTCACACCTAACTCGATCCCTAACCCCACCAACCACGTCACTCTGTAATTATTGTAAGTTGAATCAGTAAAGTTCCTCCTGAATTAATTAGTTTTGGTTAATTAATTGTCCCCCGACTGCCCTTCATAAACTGCATGAACTATACTCCCCTTAAGGATGAATAACAATACGAATATGCGGTATCGTGTGTTGCATTATCTCGTGAGCAGTATTGCGATTGAATCGCACATATTTGCTCACAGAATTCAAGTCAATTACATAACCACAGAGCTATCAGTAAAGTGTAATACTCTGATATCGGCACACTCCATTAGCATTAGAGACAAGGTAGAAGTTATCCACCTATAGGTCTGTATACAGTGTGATAAGCTTTGGATCGCTCTTAACAGCGAGGTCTTGAGAGCCGATGAGGGTGATGGAAGTGAATATGGAACGGTGGGGGAATGAAGGGGCGGGGAAAACGGGAGATCCCCGGGAAAACCCGCCTACATACAGCATCTTCCGGCACAATTCCCACTTGCGAAAATCCGGTGTGAACCGGCCGGGCATTGAACCCGGTTCGCCTTGGTGGGAGTCTAACCACTCGGCCACCGCGGCCCCGCCGGAAATCGGGAGTTCTTGCGTATTTTATAACCATGTAAAGCCAACACCAGGAATACTTGTATTCATTACGGGACATGCTTAAACCCATTAATTTGACTCTCAATACCTCGATGTTAAGAGTCGCCCAAATCTCTTCGCTCACTCACTTATACCCATTAAGTCCCCAACTCATTTCACAGCTGGAATGTTGCAATCGCTGGATTTTTTGACGTGTGCTGTACTCGTGTCTTGAGTTCCTGACAAATGTTTAACAGAGTACTGCATTTTCGTTGGTGTCAAATTTTTAATAATTTACGAATGAGAGGCGCAGGGATTTCGAGAAATCAGATTTCTCACACAGAAGCTTATTAGTGGTCGCGTACAGCACAGACCATAAATAGTGTTCATGTGGAATATGTCATCGGTAGCGCCACTGACTTTTCGCGGGAAAATCGGAACACACAGTGGACTTCAGTGCGGTACATCCACGTCGGCTGTTGTCATCCTTCCATTGGCTGCTGGTGTCGTTTCCGCGTATGACATGTGCCACTCAGGATTGCGTGACTCCTACACTGTACCTTCGTGATTCGCGCGCAAGCATTTAACACGGACCAGGACGTGTTTCAGCCAATCAATAACGCCGGACGATCCTACAGTACTTTGAACTCTATCTCGTCTCGAAATATTTTCGAGAAACATCAGGGGGGGGGGGAGGGGGCAAGTCCTCGTTAATAGGCTCAGGGACTTAACGGGTTGACTGGAAATCCCCTCAAAAACGTATGTGATGTTTGTAAGTCTCTCCAGACGTTGCAGAACAGATCGCTGAGGGATTGCATTCTCGTTCGCTCCAGTGCCGAGTCCCACTCAGCTGCGGAGACAGTTTTGGTGATGCCCACACACACACACACACACACACCTGCCCTTTGACACGCAGGGGCCTATAATTGCGGACTTCAAACCGCGAAGCCAGCCACGCAATCAGCGCAGACCGTTACTGCGATGTGCCTCAGAAGACGAGCCCCGCGGTCAAGAACAACCGCCCCCCCCCCCCAGAAACCTCAACTGCATACAGACCACGTGGGTACACAGTACGAACACGTACATACCCACTTGAATATACTGTTTTAGGTGTTGCTAGCAAAAATTTCATGATGCGTGCTATACTTAAGTCGGCACAACACTTGTTTCGTTGTTACACCCAATGATTAACTGAATTACACTACTACTAGTCTGCCGTTAGGGTGACATGTTTTTGATATCTCGATTTGTGAATATTACCATACCATTCTTAGTATTGTATAGTGATACCAGTTAATTTACACGCAATTGTAGAAATGTTTACAGTTAGATTAGTGAGTTAGTGTAGAGATTTGGACGGCTCTTAACAGCGAGGTCTTGAGAGCCGATGAGGATGATTGAAGTGAATATAGAGCAGCGCCGGAATGAAAAAAAGGAGGGGGGTAACGGGAGATCCCCGAGAAAACCCGCCGACCGACGGCATCGTCCGGCACGATTCCCATTTGCAAAAATCCGGTGACCCGGCCGGGGATTGAACCCGGTTCTCCTTGGTGGGAGGCGAGCGTGCTCAGCCACCGTGGCCCCAGTTAGATTAGTATTATGGATTGTTATATTAGCGCGGTGTACATTAAATTATCAGTTAGTGATGGCAGCTAGATATTTTGATTTATGTAATTTTCTTTTTTTCCCCTTCATTATTGCTTATATTATATATATATATATGATGTATGTGTACAATGGGTTCAGTGGTAGAGGAGGCAAATAATGTCTTAACTGCTCCGACAGAAAAATAGGCGAAATAAATAAATATCAACAAGCTGTGATCAAGAGCAATAAGACGGTTTGTGAATCATTTATCCACAAGTAATATCATTGGTCATTGAGCTTCTTGGTGTACAGTACTGACAAAAAGTTCTCCACACGTGCGTCACGTACATAACTGTGTACGCTGAGTCTGAATGGGTTATCCCTTTCATTCCCGTTGTAGAGAATTGTCTACATGTTGCACTGGAAGGTTATATTGGATCGGTACCGTACTTTGCGCGGCTCAGTGCTCAATGGTATTTCCTGGCGGCAACTGATTCGTTAACCATGTTAATGTTCTACGTTATGATTGTTTCATGTACCCGACCACTAAAGATAACGTCAGTAGCTCATTGGTTGTACTAACCAAACATTTCCTTTGACCACTTAAGTACAGCAAACTTCAAAATATTTCTTATTTGCAACACTAGGAATATTAAATTAACCCGTTCGGTCACGCTTTAATACATTGAGGTCTGCACACATTTATTGGCACTTAAGACAAATTAGAAGTGAGTCACCTATATCCACTACTGCAAGAACACCGGTTCTGTTGGTGTCTGTGTTAGAACTCGCCATCGTCCTATTGGTCCATACCACACCGGACACTACCCTGCGAATAAAAGGATTTCAAATCTATAAAGTCCGTTTGAGGGGCTCTATATATATATATATAAATCCTACTGTTAGCACTATCATTGTTGCTGCACTGTGGTGTTCTTGTGAGGTCATGTTAAAAACTAGCCGAACAAAGACTGCACATCCACGCGAGTTTTGTTCTGAACGACATAGAAAATTTTCAAATTAGCTTTGCTCGAGCTACACTCGAGCATAGTCTACAAAGTGTTAATTTGTGAGCGGAAGTGTTACAATAGTGTAGTATTTTGATGTGCACTGTACTTGTGTTTAGTGTACTTGTTGCAGCCAGTGAAAAAACGCGCTGAGTGTTCAATGACTTCAACATCAGCCACTCATAAACGAGGGGCGTGGTAATGTTCGCCAGCCACAATACCATGTCGGGAAGACTACCAAGACATTCGATACTGTTTCTTCACTGCCTACAGCGCTGGACATAAATATTCTTCACTGCCTACAGCACTGGACATAAATATCCTTCACGTGCAACATGTACACGTTCGTGGACACACTGACTGAACGGGTTAATGTGACAATTCAAGGGTTTAGAATACAGAGGCGAAATAGCCGCTTATTCCGCAAGCTACAGTCGCACACTGGCCAGCAAAATGGCGTCACTGGCAAGCTACTTGCCAGGTCGCCGTTCGCCAATTAGCGCCAGGTATCTTACTCGGTAGCCAACAGCACGGTCAATAGGGAAATCGCCGAAGTACATAGTAGCCAATCACACTCTAAATCTGAGTCAGTGAATTAAATATTGTTTTAATGGATTGAGTCAAACCATAGCGATAAATAGACATATTTATGCAGGCACTGTGTAATTTAATGTAAATTTAAAAAATATATATAAAATTGTCTTGCCCAAGATCCACAGTATTGTGCTTCCAAAACGACTAACGGAGAAAATATGCCGCTTTAAATTTAATGCAGTTTCATATTGTTTTTATTTTAATCGGAAATATTACGACAGTTAATACTAACAGTATGTATGAATGCACTCACTTCACCGCATTTCCAAACCGAGCGCTATGACGAATACGTGAAAACGAAATGAAAACGGTCAACGGTATTATCAAAAACGAAATTATAATAAATAAATATACAGTCCTATTTGTTCAATTTTATTAGTGTTATTAGTTGTTAACGTTTTTACTTGTTTTATGAAAATATTTACTTCCAAACATATTAGGTACGATTACTAACAGAACAGCCAAAAATATATCTTTGAGGGATCAGATGCCCAGTTGGTTAACACGTCAGAGGAAAATGTTACGTATTCGATAAGCCAAGCGAAAGAAAATGAGCGTATTTTCACCGAATGTACAGATAAAGTTTTCGAACGCAACTTCTAGGTCTGTCAGACGTTCTTTCCTGGTCGAAAAAGAGATATTCTCACTGATTCAGTTTTATAGTGTATTTTCCCATTTAAGATGACACTTCATTTCAAACACATGGTTTAAATGATCAGTCAGTCGATGGGTGATGAATCAGTGGGAATTCGTCAGTTAAATGAATTGAAGTGGTTTTTGAATAAGTCAACCGCTGTTAACTGATTTAGACAGTGAAATTCTTTCCGATGCAGATTTAGATCGTATCAATGACGAACTGAGCAGCAAAACACGTTGTTTATTTCTAGTAATAAAATTCCTTTCTCCATCGAGCGGTTAGAATGCTTGCCTCCCACCAAGGCGAACCGGGTTCAATTCCTAGCCGGTTCACTCCGGATTTTCGCAAATGGGAACCGTGTCGGACGATGACGCTTGTCGGCAGGTTTTCTCGGGGATCTCCCGTTTTCCCCGTCCTTTCATTTAGGCGCTGCTCCACTCTCACCTCAATCGCCCTCATCGGCTCTCAAGACCTCGCTGTTAAAAGCTGCCCAAAAATCATCACTCACTCACTCAGTCTTTTTCCGCCATACACGTGTTAGCTAAAATATAAACTGTTCGCGGAAAAGTGAGCACTTTTGAAAGCCATTCTCATTTGGAATAATAGGCAATAAATATATTTTATTTTAGCCTTAGACGGTGTCTTCCGAGTGTGGTGGAATATACAGTGTGTTTATTGCTTACATGGCAATATTTATTTTAAACGTTCGTTTAGAGGATAAAAAATGTCTGAAAGGAAACAGTAACTAGGTCCTCAGAAGTGCTCATTTTACCGTGAACAGACTAAACAAGTGTTTATCCTCCCTATAGTGGTTCGGAAGTTTGCCTCTAGATGTCAGCCACTATGCATTGCATATCACACTAGCACGTTAAGCCATCTTGTTAGATTTATAAATATGACCTACAAGTCCCTGCCTTGTTGCTGTGACTGGACTATGCTGTCATTCGGCCATGCTCGCACTGTATGGCGGCTTGAACGAAAAATGTCCTTGAACCACTAGGCTGAGAATCAGCTGCTCCAGACAGCAAATGCAATGGATAGTTCTCGGGATTCGACCTTATAACATGAGTGACATTTGCTACCGATTTCGCCTTGACGCGAGCAAAAAAGCTTGGCCATTTTATTTTTGCTGGACACATGTTTGCGTGCGCATCTGTAAACTCGTCTCTGCCTATACTATCCACTTCAAGGTCACCAAAAAATAAATTATTTTATACTTGTAAGAAACATAGTTCAACTTGTACACATTATAAGTTCTTTTTCCGGGCATAAACATTCTAGTGTTCTTAAGTACAAATAAAATAAAGTAAATATAATTTACACAAAATTTACAAATAGGTGGCTGAAAAGTTGTGTTTTAATTCAGTTCAAGGTATGCTTTGCAAAACTTACATTACAGAAAAATAATAGGCTGCTAAAATAAAATATATGCGATAATTAAGATTAATTTAAGCGATTTTTACAGATTGCGAAAACATATATCGTGTTTTTAGAGATTCCTTGAGTAGTATGTAAAGGGCTGTTCTAAACTAAAAAAAAAAAAGTTTCAATTTTTGTTGAAAAAATATATGAGTTTAGACAAGATATTTTATGTATGTTCAGACAGGATTATAGATATTAAAAAAAACTCAAGATTTTGTTGGTGGAGATGTGACATGCGATAAATCTAAAGTTTCATATTTTAAGTGTTAGAATGAAGATTATGGTTTTTTCACTATAGATATAAATATAAAAATAATAGTGGAAAATATAGAGATCAGTATTAAGATTTTAGTATCGTTTGATGACTGTTTAGCGGTTGTTTTTATATTTGAATCGCTCACCATTTATCGAGCAACCCGTAGGAAATGTAATCTTTATGAAATTATTTTATATAAATGGAATATTTAACAATCATTCTAGCGATCATGAAAATATTCTCTTCCTCGAATGGAAATCAATCTTTATGTGTTATAAATTACTTATATATATATATATATATTTATATTTATTTAAACATTTAGTATAAGAACAGTTTATCAAAAATTAATAAAACAGAATATACAGAAGCTCATCAACTTTATCAAGAACGATATAACTTAAAAATAAGTGTTTCATTAAATGAAGAAACTTTAAATTTAATTAATAAATCAAGATGTGGTGTGAAAGACGCTCGGGTGCGATTAGCAAATAAGGCGTTGTGTAGGTTTACAGCAAGTATATACACTAAATGCCTAAGGTAACTAACATAGGATTAATAATGTGTTGTTCAAAAAGTCTTCGTAAGTGAACCCCTACTTTATTTACAGAGTTTCAAATGATTGATACTAAGTTTCGTAAAAAAATTAATCGTATTCTGTATTAAGAATATGAAATCGCAATGCCAAATAGCTATACAAAATTGATATATGAAAACGCTACAAACCAATTAAATGAAATATCTACATTTCCTACATATAAAGGTTTAAAGACGATGAAAAACGGACAATCTATGGATGTGATAGAATTATCTTAAATTGTAACACTATACTCGTTTGATACATAGTTAATTTTAATTATTAGGATATTTCCTGACCCAAGATTTGTGCAACTCTTAAGCCACATGAAAAAAAAATTGAGTCATTGAGAGGAATGGCTCAATTTTTAATGGCTATTTTATTTGCATATTGAAGGAACATGATATCGAATTATCTTAAATTAAGTTGTTCTTCAGTTGTGCCAGTTTTGTGCCACTCCATCCCGCTTCGTCCCAATTGTGCTACTTTTCCTTATTGATATATGTTTATATTTTTTTCCGCTTCAACCCACTTTGTTTTTTTTATCATTTATGAAAAAAAAATTCAATAATAATTGGTTTTAATTTATGCAAATTTTTACTGTGCGACTTTTCTTCCCTGTGGTATAGCTTTAACATTACTCTTATGGGGAATTAACATTTTGATAAAATAAGTAAATTAAGAAAAATTTCCGATAAAATAATGAATAATTTTGATTAATTTTAATTCATTTCAATAAAAAAAATTTTTTTTATTTTTGTTCCAGAACCGTTTTCTACATACTACTTCTTTGAAGTAACTCATGGTATCTCATTTCAATATGAATGATATCATTTCGGTGAGTAGTTAGCTTTTATTAGATACCTGTAAGTCCCAAAAACACTAAAAGTGTGTTTCTGACAGGCCGTTATGTGAAAAATATGTGGTATTAAAATATTTTATGCTAGGAAATAGTGCTTGTAAGTAATGTATCCTAGTTGAACAGTATTTCGTACATTTTTAAATAATGAATTTTCCAGTGTATCTTGGTTCTTTTGTAAGCGGCCAGGGATCTGAAGGCAGCCGGTAAGGTGTAGCAACAGACAATAGAAAGACAAACGTTATTTGGTCTATCAGTGATAATACCTGCCCGATCCCCGTATTATTATGGTAGAGCAGAAGACTGACTGGCAACATTATTCAGGACGCTATCTATAGGAATTGAGTGATTTGGGCGAGGTGAAAAAAAATAATCAAACCATCACTGACCAACATGATTTCCTAAATGCGGAGCTCGTGTCTGCCGCCAGCCGGAATAGATCAGGGTGTAGCAAGCGGACGTTTGCAGGTCTCGTGCATATTTATGTGGGTGGTATTTGCGTCCATGGGAGATGCAAGAGCGAAGGGGAAGGGGAGGCCATGGGCTTGGTAGTATTATTGTGTGGGAGCATAGGCACCAAGAACCGGTGGGGGGGGGGGGGGGGGCAAGAAGAGCTGTCGACCTTTCACTTTGCCGACCTGCAGGGGTTGCTACTCACCATCCTCACAGAGGCAGTCTGCCAGATGTTCAGTTTATATAGGCTGTTCACGATAAAATGAGCACTTTTCAAAGCCCTTGCTTGTATGCACGTCGTGTATTCTTCCACCTTATGAAAAAACAACATTCCCATTTTGCCTCATCGCATTATTCATGCGTCGGACAAGTGGAAACGTGGAATTATTAGAGAAGTACACATTTTATAAATCTCCAAATTGCTACAGACTGAGGCGTGAAAAAAAAAAAAAAAAAAAAAAAAAAAAAACAGGAATTGTAAGCAATAATTTAAATTATCACAAATGGGTACGTAACATTATTTATTCGACGTTAACATATGGAACTACTCCATCCATCGTTACCAAATTTACTGGACACATGTCACTCAGTGCGCCCATTAAAATATATGCAGGCAGAGGCAGTAACACTTTCCTAGGGTTGATTTCAAAAGTGATAACTTTATCGTGAGCAGCTTGCAAGTATTACTTAAGGTAACCTTAGCGCTTCATTGGTTTTCAAATATATATTTTTTAATGCTCTGTGTTTCAATATTTTTTTTTACAAATTCTAATATTTAATTAGTTTTTGGAACGCTCTCATAATTTACATTACCTTTGCAAACCAAAATTGAATAATGTGTCCTCTTAAAATTTTGTAACTTGTTTTGTTTGAAACTTTTGGCATGCACGACAATGAGTGTTACATTCGTGCATAGAACTCACGCAAAAGCATGCATGCAACACACATTAAGAGGGAGAAGGAGGGATTAGAATAAAGTGAACGCTGATATGGTAACAGAAAGTTTCGAGACTTCCCCCACTCACTGGAGACGAAAAGTCAGCGGCTATGAGCGCGGTCGTATTATCACACACAACTACTTCACTTCATACACGCCCAGCGTCGCACACACAGTTACACTGGCTCCGAACTTGTTCCGATTGATCAACAGTCACTTAATTTTTCAAAGTAATCTGATTGTGTAAGTACAAACTTTTCTGAAACCATGCTGATGTTCTACTTCCAGGATATTCCCCCGAGTCATACAAACAAAACTTAGAAAAATACACCAGCTGGCCGATGCCCCCGTATTTGTGCACAACCGGTGTAATAACATTTTGCATAAGAACTATTTCTTACTAGACATTACAAACAAACATAGTTGCTCTCCGGCTTGATTCATTTTAGCTATAAATAAAATATTATAATATATAGATCTATACATAGTATAAAACAAAGTCGCCCGGCCACGTGTATCTGTGTATTTGGCTAAGGCTTCTAAAATACTTGATGGATTTGGATGCGGTTTTCACCATCATTATAGAAGTTCTTGAGGAAGGTTCAGGTTTATAACACACTAATATTTAATGTAAGAATAGTAGAGAAATATAGACGATTTCTGAAAAAGAAAAAAAAAAAAACGCTTTTTGGGGGATTACATGGCTTACGCTGACTAAGCCATAAGAGATACACCAAATTAATGTACTACAGAATTGCAGATCTCAAAAAGGTCTATAAAAATGTCCATGACAGCATATAATTTAAGGAATGACCCACAGTAACCATTTTTGTATTTTAAAAAATAGGGGTTCACTTACGAAGACTTTTTAAACAACACAGTATTAATCCTATGTTAGTTACCTAAGTATTCAGAGTATATAATTTCTGTAAACCTAACCAACGCCATGTCAACACAAGTATAAAACGCATATGACACAAGGCGAACAAGGAAACAACGAAGTACGTTTCAAATGGAGTATTTTTTCAAAAATTTGATTCTAAAAAAGGGAAGAAAAACACATGTACCTTTGGAACACGTTTGTCATTGGAACATTGTTTATATTACACCTCCTGTATAACTCTGCGCCAATAAATGAACACTTCACAATTGTGTGCCCCAATCAAGTGCAGTTCAGTTAGGAAGGGCGCGAATTCACGTGTATGCAGCAGCCGATGGATAAACGACGCCCGCTCAACTATATACAATACTGTGAAGTTTAGCCTGATGACAAATAACGCGAATTTGGCAGGTCCCTAGTAATGAGTAGAGACCTGAAGAATTCGCGGATTCATTTTGGGACAAACTGGAATTCAAAACACTTGCGTTTATATAGCTTAAGGGGAATGGTGCATAAAAGCAGTGTATTTACTCGTTTCTCGATATAAGTCATTTTAAAAAGAGTTTATTGACATTTTTGGCTCGACAAGAAGTAAATAATAATTTTCAACGCCTTTTTGCGTTGTTAGACTTCACTGCCTTCATTATTCTCGGAGTACTGATGGAAGAAATGAAAGGAATTTCTTTTCTTATCTTCAATCAGCGCTCCGAGAATAACGAACGCAGGGAATTTTTAACCACGTAGTAAGATGTTTAAAATTGTTATTTCTAAAACATTTCGGAAAATTCCCTGTAAAACAAATTGCGACAAAAATTATTTTAAAAAAATACGATTTTCGTGCACCATTATCCTTAAGCCATTGGTCCACGCGGTATTTCACACATCCTGGAGAACGGTGTCTTGTCGCCTTCCACTGTGACAGCAGATAACCAATGTACAATGTTCTGTTGATATCGGCATATTTGCACATACGTCTGTAGAGTCTAGCCTGCAGGTCATTGAACTCGCGAATTTTTCAGGTCTGTAGTAATGAGAGCTGGAAGCAATTATAAATCATCACGGGAGTGTGTTTGCTTAGGTGAGGATCTCCTCTCCTTTATTTTTTTTTTGTAATCAGTTATATCGAGGTGCAGCCACTGAAACTAGTCCTTTCGCAATCATGTTCAAACATGGCTGCCAAACGAATTTACAATAAACACGTTTAGGTCACTCGTCTGGCCGTGGATTGATGTTTGTGTGCAAGAGAGAGAAAGCTTTGTTGCGCGGGTCAGGAACGGACCTACAGAGGTTGCCAGTTCGCTACCCGCAATAAATTGTGAGTCCAACCACAGCCTTTTACTACCACAACAATCAATCAATAAACAGTTGATATATGTAAAGACTGTTCACGATAAAGTGAGCATTTTTAAATCAACCTTAGAAGAAAGTCACCGCTCATACCTGCATATATTTTGACGGGTGCACTGAGTGACACTCGCACAGTAAAGTTGGTAACTATGGATGGGAAGGAGTTCCGTATCTTAACATCGAGTAAAATGTTTTAGGTAACCACTTCTGGTAACTTAAATAATTTATTTGGTTTTCTGTTGTTTTTAATGCATCAAAAGTGTATAAATGAGCATATTAGTAAAATATTTACTTTTCTAATAATTTCACAGTTTCACTTGACCGACGCACGAATAAAGTGCTGAGGCCCACGGCAATGTTAAGTTTACATACGGCGGAATAATACACAATCTTACAAGCAGATCGTAAGCAGGGCTTTAAAAAATGCTCATTATTGCCGTGAATAGCATATATGTAGGGATAGGAAAAATTCGCGAGTTCAGTGACCTGCAGGCTAGATTCCACAGTCATGTGTATAATCGAGTCTCAGATGTTTGTTCATTGGCTGCTGCCCCATAGAGTAGCCAGTGTTACCCCAAACATGGCAGTATGGCAATGTTACTTGTTTCCTTGCAAGTCCGCTATTGGCACACAGTCGTCCAGGGCCTGTCTAATAAACTGCGATCCAATTGCAAACTCAATATGAACTCGCGAAATGTTCCTATCACTACACATACGAGAGTATACCTATAAGACTGTGAAGTCGAGCCTACAGGTCATTGAACACGCGAATTTCTCGGGTCTCTACAATCACACGCAGTTCTCGCTGTTGTTCGTTATCAGCTGGAGACGAGGTAGAGCTCGTGTTGCGGCTGGTGATTCAGCATGGAGGCACGTAGTCGAGGTAAGGCACGCGGCAGATGAATACCGCAGCGTTCCGGCAATTTCGCAAACGCGAGGGAACACAAACGAGTCACGTGTCCACGTCACGAATGCACAACTGCACTCACGTTATGGTTGAAGCAAAGCAACGCCCTATGGATAGAGCCACGAGTATTTCGCTGATTGATGCTGCAGCAGGCTTGACTTCACACTCCTCTATACACTCGAGACACTACCGTTTGCTTATTGGTTCCTGCGATCAAGTAAAGGGGCCTTCGCACAGGACTGTTCAACACTAACTCACACTGCTGGCTTCCTGTTCATTACTGGCTCATATTTAAACGAGGAGTGTCCAAACAGCTGCGGTCCAATCATAATAGCAGGAGAAAAGAACAAGTGTTAGACGTCTACCTCGCCACCTAATGAATTCGCGAAATACTCGGGGCTCTACCTATGGAGCACTGCGCCAGACCATACAACGCGAATAACTCATAAAAAAAGTATTACAGACACCATAAAAATTGCCAGAAAAGTACGAGTTATACTGTATATGTAGGGGCAGCTGTTTTTCCGCGAACAGATTTCAGGACAAGTTGTGTTCCAACGCACTTTACACTGGAATCACTTTCGTGATTGGATCATTTGAAGTGTCACGTGTCTTATCTGTCTGCCCGCGAATAACGGACTGACAGTATCGAAGGAAATTAATTCTGATTGGCTCACTCATGTAACAGACTGTCTCCGCACAAAAAAAAAGAAGCGGCCGATAGCCTAATGAAGACTGCAAGTGTGCAAATAGGATATTGAAATCTAGCCTCCGCGTAAATGTTTTCGCGAAAAACATGTGGCTCTATGTATATGAAAGAAGAAAATAAATATATTGGAATATTATAAAATATTTTACTAAAATTTACGTCTCAAATGTAAAAATTTATTGATCACTAGAGTCCACATTTTTAAAAACATTTAAGCATATTTACACTCTGGATGCTTCAGAAAGCAGAATTTCCAAGAAAATCTTTGTCATGGAATATCTTCATAATGTTTGCTGTGATTGAAAATTTCAATAAAATGTAGAATTTTTTTTTTTATAATTGATTATATATACGTCCATTTGTCACAAACAGCTGTGTCTGTTAGCTGCTCGGACTTCAATCTGATGGCTGTGGAGCTGGCTCGCGGCAGCACCTATTTAATCACGAAAGCCTGCAGGCTATAAATAATTTTTCGACTTCAAAATTCTTCATTATGAACTTATAACTTCATAAGAGTTAGGATATTATTTACCCAGTGACCGCTACAACCTACATAATATTTTTTTGTAATAGGTGAAATAATTTTTTGGTTATGTAAATTTCCTCATCATGTAATTTATCGAGGTGCACCAACAATTAAAAAAAAATTAAACACATTTAAATATAACTAATTGTTAATCCTACTAATGTGCTGTTTTTGTCAATTTGTTAATAATGCATTTTATCAAAGATATTTCAGTCAATACTCATCTATTTGTATAAAATCTATATCAGCGAAAGAAAATTATATTGTAAATCAAAGGAAACTTTTGGACTCATTATTTAATATTTATTTTTGTCTCCACTTGAACCTCACAATTGGCACATAGTCTTAGTTTTTTATGATGGCTGGTTTTTCACCTGTTGAATATATATATATATATATATATATACAAGGCTTGGATAAAGCAAGGATTGGATCTAGTTGCACTTGTGCATGATTTGTGAAAAAGTTTAAAAAACACTAGGGTTGAGTATGAAAATGATCCTTTATATATATATATATATATATATATATATATATATATATATATATATATATATATATATATATATATATATTCAATAGTGAAAAACTAGCCATCATAAAAAACTAAGACTATATATATATATATATATATATATATATATATATATATATATATATATATATATATATATATATATATATATATATATATATATATATATATATATATATATATATATATATATATACACACATAAAGGATAATTTTCATACTCGGCCCTAGTGTTTTTTAAACTTGTTCACAAATCATGCACAAGTGCAACTAGATCCAATCCTTGCTTTGGTCGCCTTCGGTCTGGCGAGTTGTATGTTACTAAGATCTTTACGATCACCGATATATAATTCGTGTGACTGGAGGTGACGCAACATGAGCACTACACGAGCTATCCGTAATGAAAAAACATATCCAGGCGAGTTTAAAAAGGAAGAAATATCTTAGTAAAGCTCCGTGTGAAGGACCGGACCCTTAGCCCTAGTAGCTAGTAAAAATAAGTCTTATTTTAGATAGTTGTAGCAAGGAATAGCGTACCAAATATTATTGAAAGTAGGCCAGATTACCACATAAATTATTATTGTAAATTTTTGAGTCTGTGTGCTCAATGTTGTGCATTTGCTGGTCTCGCATAAAATGTATGATGAGAAATATTTTTATTTACAGTTCGTTGACGCATGTACGTTTTCTGTTTCCCGCTTTACTGGAGATTTTGGTCTTATATTCTCTGTTATATGCAGATTTCGTCATACATTTTAGGCACAGCTTTAAGCCTTTGAGCACGTATATATTCGGGGCTACGTTTGTATGGAAAGTACTTTACTGTTGGAGAACAGACCCACAATTTTATAGCTTTAATGTTTCGCAGGACTTTGTTGGAAATAGGTTAAAAAATACAATTGGGCAGCAATTAAGTTGTTAAGAACAAAACTGTTATTTCTAGTAATTTCTCGAATGTACACGATGAATTGTAAAACCTGTTATCTGTCGCGACACTTAAACTGGTGCAGAGCCGAGACGTGACTTCATTGGCCGACGGCCAGCCAATAATAAACATTGCGAAGTACAGTAGGCGTGTCAGGTGTAACCAGGACCAATAGGACGATGCTAAGTGGAAATACAGCTACTAACGAAACTGGTATTGCTGTCGTGGAGAATATAGGCAACTCAATTCAACCTTGTCTTCGATGACAACCAGTTTGTACCATCCTCAAAGGGTTAAGCGAACTCCCTAGTTAAATATTGTCTGTGAAACCAGTGTTTACGCTTATACTTGTATATCATTATATAAACATTCTGGGAATACGATTTTTTCCTAGGAAAGGTAAGAATTATTATATACAGGCATCATTTTTACTTTTATCCAATTATCTATATTCATACAGAGAAAAATAATAGTGAAAATTGTCGAAACAACATTTGTATGGCTTTCCTATGGAGTTTCCATACGGGAAAGCAAAATTGTATGAAGTTGCATCTGTAGTCTATAAACCATTGATAAGGACCTGCAAAATTCGCGTTATTTTTTGAGGATATTTTGAAATTAAAACACTTTTACCTTTTTAATACGTTTGCTATTGTACCGTGCCTTATTTGACACCCCCCCCCCCCCAATAAACCTACGCCAATAAATGAACACTTCACAATCGTGTGCCCCAATCACGCGTACAGTTCAATCAAAAATTGATAGTGACCTGAAGAATTCGCGGATTCATTCTGGTACAAGCTAGAATTCAAACACTTTCGTTTATATAACTGGAGCCATTGGTCCACACGGCGTATAACAGCTCCTGGAGAACGATATCCAATTGTCGCCTTCCACTGTGGCAGCAGATAACCAATGTGCTGTTGATATCGGCATATTTGTACATAAGAATGTAGAGTCTAGCCTGCGGGTCATTGAACTCGCGAATTGTTCAAGTCTCTGGAAATGGAGGGAATTCACGCCTGGGCAGTAGCCAATGGAGAAACGACGTCGGCTCGAGTATATACAATACCGTGAATTTTATCTTGACGCCAAAAAAAATAACGCGAATTTCGCAGGTCTCTGTCCACTGGGTTTCATCGCTTGTAATAATTTCTTACTGTCACAGATTTGATTTTCGAGAAATTCAGCTTCCTGGGAATGTATATGACGAAGCCTTATGCCCGTCACATTGCTTTCTTACAGACAGACACGGCCTTGAGTCTCTTAACACTTTATAGACTATGCTCGAATGTAGCTCGAGCAAAGCTAATTTGACAATTTCTTTGTTGTCCAGAACAAAACTCGTGTGGATGTGCAGCCTTTGTTTAACATGACCTCACAAGAACACGACAGCGCGGAAACAATTATATTGCTAACGATAGGATTTATTTTTATAGCCACTCAAAAGGACATGATTGATTGTAAATCCTTTTATATGATAAAGAACATTTTATTGGATCAGTATCAACTCGGTTCTCGATTGGTTGATAACCGGCCAATAATGAACTCTGTAAAGTACAGGGTAGTGCCCGGTGTGGTATGGACCAATAGGACGATGGCGAGCTCTAACACAGACACCAACAGAACCGGTGTTCTTGCAGTAGTCGATATAGGTGACTCACTTATAATTTGTCTTACGTGCCAGTAAATGTATGCAGACTTCAATGTGTTAAAATGTACTAGTGATTCTCCTTTAGCGGCGTGAATGGCCCAGTTACTCTTCCAGCGTCTCCTGGTTGTTTACACGAGAAAACGCTTCCTGCAGACATGGCAGTAATCGTCCCCTGACTCTGCACTGGAAAATTGTTTTTTCTACTTTTACAAGAAAATCCTGAGAGATCGAGTTGCCAAGAAAATCCTTCATAAAACTACAAATAGTTTTCTAGCGGAATCTGAAAAACATGACTATATGTAATAATAAAAATGATATGCTTGTATTACAATTTACATTTTTGAGAAGTGGTTCTAGAAAACAAATGTGATAAATTAATAATAGAGAATAAGGACAAAGATTATTTGAAAATATAAATTCACAAACAAGATGTTGCTCCTTGCCAACACGGTAACTCGATCCTAAGTCGTTGGCGTTATATCGCACTCTCTTAACCACAAGACCAACACTTCAATTACTAGCTTTACGAACATGCATTGTTGTACTGAATATAGCAGTAAATATCTACAAAATATTAGTGAAGTTGTTTGGTTAAGAATATTAAAGAACACATCAATTTCATTTTAAGAGTTCTGTGTTGATATGAAACATCAAGGTTAACAGATAATGAATAACACCATCACATGTTTAAAAAATTGTCGTCGTTTTAATTTGAGCTTTTGAGTTGTTTAAAATGTTTTACGTAATTCAAGCTTGCAGTACATTTATTTTTGCACGCAACTACAATTCACATCACTCCTAGTTTTTGCACAAACAGCTATAAGTTATATGGTTTAACGTTGTTGAGGGTCCGCCATTTTACTTGAGCTCGTGGATACAGGTCAGCATAGCACAGACTTTTCTTGAGGTTTGTTACAAACACGGATCTTGTAGATTTAAAACTAGTGATTTTACGAGAGTAATTTTTGTACTGTTACGAATAATTGTAAAATTACAACAAAATTTCTCAGTAATATTTTCAACATTTTTGCAGTGTGAAGATTACCAAAATTTCGGAAATTTTCTTAAAATACGGACAACATAACCGTATCTCTGACTGTATTTTCGTAAAATACTGTATGTACAGTACATAATATTTGTGGGAGTAAATGTTACGTAAACTAACTCGCAAAGGTGAGAATGATGTAGCTGATATGAATAAATTACCCAAACACGTTGAGAATAAACTAAAATACATTATTATCATTATTAGCATACCTATTTTCTGCAATATGAAATGCTGAGGCGTGAACCCTGTGGAGTCACATTCCAAGGACACTCAGATTAACCACCCTGTGATAGACCGCCAGATAATGCGGGATACGTCAGAGACAGCATTGAAATCGCACTTACCTTATCATCAATTACGCAAATATAGGTGACTTGCAGGCGCTGATAGAAACAAATACGTGCGCGATTGTTTAGAAACAAACCGTGCTATTTCTTAGCAGTCTCCCTCAGTGAGCCGGCTCGCCGGATTATTTAACCACCACACTAACGAAACGGCATATCAAAGTGTGGACACGGATCATATAAGAATCAAGACGAGCAACAGCCAATAATAACATTGGTGTAGAACAGAAGATGACCTCCCGAATGGTAGTGGAGTCAGGGTGTTAGGCGGTACCATCCTACCTTCCGTTCTGTTACGAATTAGGTTTAAAGTCAATTCATATCTGAAAGGGAATATGAGCGTAACTAAATAATGAGTCATGATTAGGTAGGGCACAGCAGTATAAGATGGGATTTGAGGATTATACATAACTATTTACGCGACTATTGATCGCGGGAGCTTAAATGGAATAGCAAGATACAAATTAACACGCCACTACTATTAAAGTCTATTTCGAAAACTCCCACCTTCATTATGCTGCCGGAGGCTGATTCTAGGAGGCGGTTAACGACGGTCGGACATACCCATCTCCATGTATTCTTGGTCCGCTGTCCCGATGACAAACGACTCCGCTCCCAGTGTTACGTTGGCCTATATCGCACGCGTTGTTTAATATCCTCGGCCCCGTTTACTGGTCGGTGGAGGGGGTTTGTGTAACTGTCTTTCACAAGGTGTTATTGCAATCACGCTCGCGCCCTGGTTCAATGTTTGAAGGTGTGATCAGGCAGACCGTTCAGCTAAGGCCTGATCACTTCATAACATCTCCACCAATGTATAGGCCGTTCATCGTAAACTAAACACTTTTGAAATCACTGCGTAAGGCATACTTCCGTGCACATCGTGTATTCTTTCACTATCTAAAATTAACATTGCCATGGACCTGATTACTCAATTCACGTGTCGGTGAAATGGAACTATGAAATTGTTAGAAAAATAAGCATTTTACGAATTTGCTAATTCTTACACATTCATAGATTTAATACTTTGAGGAGTATGCAGTATATATTAGGGACTACGTTTATATGGGAATTTCTTTACTGTTGAAGAGCAGAACCACGATTTTATACCTTTAATGTTTTGCAGGACTTTGTCGGAAATAAGTTTTAAAAAGAAATACAATTTATAAACAGTTTAGCTCTTAAGAATAAAACTGTTATTTTTAATAATTTCCCAAATGAACACAATGAATTGTCAAACCTGTAAAATCTGTCGCGACACTTTAACTGGTGCAGAGTCGAGACGTGATTTCATTGGTCGACGGCCAGCCAATAATAAACGTTACGGAGTACAATAGGCGTGTCAGGTGTATCCAGGACCAATAGGCAGAGACCTGAAAAATTCGCGAGTTCAATGACCTGCAGACTAGACTCTTCAGTCTTATGTACAAATATGCCTATATCAACTGCACATTGGTTATCTGCTGTCACAGTAGGAAGGCGACAATTGGACACCGTTCTCCAGGAGGTGTCAAACACCATGGAGACCAATGGCTTAAGTTATATAAACACAAGTGTTTCGAATTCTATCTTGTCCCAACATGAATCCGCGAAATTCTTCAGATGTGTACCAATAAGACAATGGTAAGTGGAAATACAAATACAACGAAACTGTTATTGCTGTGGTGGAGAGTATAGGCAACTCACGTCAACCTTGTCTTCGATGGCAAGAAATCTGTACCATCCTCAAAGGGTTAAGAGCCGCCCAGATCTTTTCCCTCGCCCATGAAAGTGGACCTGAGCTCTAGTGTTTTGGATTACAGGTAGTCCTGAAACCTTTTCGCGAGTAACAGGTTGCCGTAGATACATGTGCCCGTGAGGCTTAACACGCACTCTTGTCAGAATGGGCCAATACCACACATCCGCTGGTGCAGCCAGCGAGTGCTGAGTGTTCAAGAGAAAGTGAAGATATGACATAAGCCATATATAACAGCCAATGCAACGTTCACCTCCTCGTAGGCACGTATAGGCTTTTAGCAACAAGTCTGTTTGGATATGATTGCTCGAGTTCCTACATAATTTATAGAGCTAAGGATTCTGTGCGAAAAAAAAAATTAGTACTATGTAGACTTCAATACTATAAGCAACAAACGGTAGTTCGTTTATTGCCATTGTTTGCCGTCTGCTTGAGAAGGCGTTTTCGTGCCTGACCGGGCCACTTGAATTCGGCAACATCGGCACGGCTCCTACGTGATTCGTGTGCAGACAGTGTATTAACCTTTTCGTTCCTACACTAGTTCAATATTTCTGGTGTTACAAAAAAAGAAGTTATTTGATGAGCACTGCACTTAAGGTGATAAATAACGTGTTTCGTTAGTACAAGAAATGAGCTGCAGACGCTGTGTTCAGTGCTCGCAGGACATGGACCAGTCGTATCATTGAGCAATAGAACAGTTTAACCCTTTCGGACCCACTTTAATTTACGGTTTCGTGTGTTGCAAAAACAAAACGTTTTTAGATGCGTGCTGTACTTAAGTCGACACTAAACTTGCATTGTTGTCACAGCCAATGAGCTGTAGGCTATTTGTTCGGCAACAGTTATACAAACCAATTACGACTTAGACCGATAAGGCTGAATGCGATTCATTCACCCTCTAGTATTATCATTGGTCATCGAGTTTCTCGTGTGCAGAACAGAACAAAAATTACCTACACGTGCGTAATGTACATAATTGTGTACACTGGGTCCGAATGGGTTTAAGGATCTATTACTATAATCCATTCACTATTACTTCATGCTTGTATACAGCCCTGCTAAATTTTCTTTTCAGGATATTCCTCCGCCTCATTTAAACAAAGCCTAACCAAATCTAGGAAATTACACCAAAGGGACAAAGCACTCAGTGTAACACTATTTTGCATACGAAATATTTTTTACTCAAAATTACCAATACACCCATTTTCTCCCTTTTTTTTTAAAAATGAAAATAGTAAATTAAATATTAAAATTTATGAATAAATTATAAGTAAAGCGTTCGTGATAAACTACATATATAGGAAACAGCTAAACACATCATACATGGGGTGACAGTTCAAAGGTTCAATTCAAAAAGTGTGAAAAAACCGCGAATAGTCTAATACAAGGAAGATCATTAATCACTGAGCCTCGCAGAGTACAGTGTTGATCAAATATAATCTTCCCGTACAACATGTAGAAAATTGTTTGCGATGGGAATAAAAGGGTTAAACCGAGTCAAAACCTATATCATTACACGCTACAGATCACATAAGCTGCGTACTTTCGTTACACGCGGTCCGGCGCCTTTGAAGAGAGGATGGGAGGGGCGAGAGGGTGACTTACCTCTATCCTCCCCTACACCGGATTAATACGCTGTAAGCCTTGTTGCCCCCTGCTTCTTCTGGGAAGCCCGTTGATGATTGACAGCGACGAGTCCTGGATAGCGTCCTTCTCCCCTCATTGAAGAACCCGACAAACGTACAGCAGGCGCAATAATATTATGGGAATTAGTACACTCGGCGTAACTCGGGATTTAGCAAAACTTCTGGGTGAGGGATTACCTCCCTAAAAATACCGCAATGATCCACTGGCCAGCAGTCTTTGGTGAAGGCCATCTAGCTGAGTGTGGGTGCGAAGTGAGGTAAGTTACAAATGCGAAAGAGGTGTTCGTGGTGTGAATGAACGAGAGGACGTGAAACCTGACGAGTGAAACCTACTGTGCGTGAGGGCACTCGGAGAACTCTAGAACATTGCGGACTGGCGGAACATAAACTAAATTAAGGTGGAACAGAATGGACATGTAATACGGATTTTATTGTAAATAATGGAACTGTCAAATATGGACACATAAATTATAAAATAATTGAATATGTGTTAATACACTGTCTACTGGGGCTGATTTTTGATTATTTGATTTCATTGATTTCTTTGAGATAATAATAAACTGTAATAATTGATTGCAAACAGTAAGTGATATAAATATGTTGTGTGATGTTGAGTCGAGAGAATTCTGTTTGTAGTTACTGTAAATAACATTAGAAAATTATAATCAACACTTTTATTTAATTAACTAATATAGCAGTAAGCTATAGGCTACGTTCGACTACAATTGCATGAACTAATTACGACCTATACCAGTAAGACTGTTTTCGAATCATTTACCCACAGTGAGATCATTGCTCATTGAGGCACGCAGTTTGCACTGCAGACTACAAATTACCCACACGTGCGTATTGTACACAGCTGTGTACACTGGGTTCAAATGGACCGAATTTCGAGACAGAAATCGTAGCAATCATTAGGAATCATAAAAGGGAAAGCAACTATAGTGTTTCAGAAGAGATGTTGACTCGAATTACACTTTTTCTTGCGATTTTCCAGTGTGTGTGTGTGTGTGTGTAGGTACACCGCTTCTTCGTGTGTTGTGGCTTCTTCTGTTGCGCGAGGTCGTATGTAGCGCCCTGTGGAACGACACATGTGGGTGGCGCTGAGGACGAGCTAAGCTGCGGACATCAGAGGTCGCACTCTGCTACACAATGGCCGGCTAAAGTTCAATGTCAGTCCGGCTGGCTGTCAAGGGCAGCGTCAGTGGGAAGGGGGGGGGGGGGAGAGGTGACATTCAACCGCATTGTCAGTGCTACACACACACACACACTCACACACACACACTCGCACAGAACCACGTTCTCAGCAGGGTCTCCTCTACGTCACCGCAGAAGTCCCGGCGTATTCTGAAACGTCGTAAGGGGAAAGGTGCACGCAGACCATATACTTATATAATTTTAGTCGCAGGCCGTGTTCGAATTGACAAATTTCGTTATTTGGTTATTTTGTAAATTCGTTATTTGGTAGGCATCAATTCCGACGTTGTCGACAGTCAGTTGTGTAGCACTCGCGGCAACACTTTATTACATTAACACTGCAAAATATTTCTATCTAAATTTTAAGCTTAAAACAGACATAACATTTATGTAATCGTCACTGGAATACGTTAGTTAAAAAGAAGATAATAATAAAATATTCAATAACGACTTTACAATTTTTAGCGGTATATATATATATATATATATATATATATATATATATATATATATATATATATATATATATATATATATACACACACAAAGCACAACACTTACTTTCCTTTAAAACACGCCTATTGTATGTTGTGTACAGCTATTATTTCTTTTAAAATAAATTTTATTTACACCTTCACGCATGTTTTTTTTTTTTTTTTTTTATAACAACCGCTAGATACAAAATACGAAATACCAAATTACCAAATACGTCACCATTTTTGTATACGAAATCGGGTCACGTAATCATTTTGTCAACAAAATCTGCCAATTAGAACGCCGCCTTAACCTGTTTTACAACGGATTTTTCAAAATGTTTGGCTCGACAAGACGCGAATAACAATTGTGAGTACCTTCTTACATTGTTACAAATTCAAGATAAGAAAATAAAAAGTATTTCTTTTCATCCACCAGTGCTCCGAGAATAATGACGGCAGCGAAAAGATAGCAAAAAAAAAAAAAAAAAAAGGCGTTGAAAATGATTTTTTGCGTCTTGTCGAGCCAAAAATTTCGACAAACGCTTTGAAAAACGACAGATGTAGGAAATGGGATAAATATAGCCTACTACTTTCATGCAGCATTCCCCCTTAAGATAGGGGTGAACGCCCGTGTTTCTTGTTAAATTGTTGCTTGTGCAAATACACGTATCTCGGTAAATAAATGTTCTGCAAATACGAGTTTTTGTGAGAAAAGATAAAAATAAATAAATTATCTATACCATTTTTTTTTTTTTACTTTTGTCATATTAAGTGTATTTTTGAAGCTTGCCTATGCAGTTTCCTTAAGCGGCAAGAGAAAAGTACGACACAGAAAGAGGTGGCGACTGTGGACTTGGCCCTGGGGGGGGGGGGGGGGACTTGTGGCACCGGATTTTTCACTATTATTTACATTTCTTTCAATTTCAAAGAGGTTGTTTGTATTGTCCAGTGGTATCTTAAACATCCCACTGCAATAAGGGGACATTTAAATGTAATTTTCTGTGTCACAAACTTGTCACCCCGCTTACAGTACGGGCGTAGTTTAATCTGTGGACTTTCATCGCGTGTAATAAAAGCCCACTGTTGCAGATCTGAATTGCGCAGTACAGCGTCACGACTGAAACACTGCATGCCTTGCGCGTAGGAGCGATGAGGCGCTAGGCGCGCGTGTTAGTGTCGCCCGTATCGCTCCCTCGCTTCTTGACCCCTGCACGCGGGGGGGGGGGGGTCTATCCCACCCTTCACACTGTAGGTGCGGGACTCACTGACCATTAAGACGAACTAGAAAGAGCGAGTTGTCTATATCCGCGACCACGTGGCCATCAGTAGATATCAGCTGTTCACGGTGAAGTGAGCACTTTTGATACCCTAGTTACTTTTTTCCTATCGGCCATTTTTTTATCCTCCCACCACTTTTTATAATAAATACTATCATGTAAGTAATTAACACAGGGTATATATTTCACCTCACTGAAAAGTTAACGTCTAAGGCTACAATAAAATATATTTATTGACTATTATTCGAAATGAGAGGGCTTCATAAAGTGTTCACTTTACAGTGAATAGCCTATACCTGTGAAAGTTGCGTTATTATTTGTAGACACGTTAAAATTGAAACACGTGTACGTTTGAAATACGTTTGCCATTGTATAAGCTGTTCATGGTAAAGTTAGCACTTTTTAAGGCCCTCCCAACAGAATTTATCCACCAATAAATATATCTTATTGAAGCATCGGGCATTAAATTTTGAGGGTGGTTAAATGTATACACCGTGTTTATTCGTCACATTGCAATGTTTGTATTAAAAAGCAACAGGAAGATGGAAATAGTACGAAAGGAAAAATTATAGAAGGGCCTTAAAAAGTGCTCACTTTACCGTGAACAGCCTATACCATACTTTATCTGACACGCCCTGGGTAACTCTGCGCGATAAATAAACGCTCCTCAATTGTGTGCCCCAATCACGGGCATTCCAGTCAGAAAGGGCGTGGCTTCACATCTGTGCAGCAGCCAATGAAGAAACGACTCCGGCTCCTGTATGTACAGCACAGTGGAGTTCAGCCTGGTGCCAAATAACAACGCGAATATTGCGTCACGAACTATCAGTTGTGTTGATCTCATTATTAACGTGTACAATGATACTATTGGTTCATGTAATACCGGACGCTCTTACCTTAATGACAAACGTTCGTTACTGGCCGACCCCTTGCCAATATTATGGCGAGTTGAAATTGTCCCAATAAAATGTCAGTTCCTGCGTATAATAATATACAGTTCATCCTGTCTATTTGAGTAGTTTGGACTTTTGAGTGTTGCCGAGCTGCAAAGATACCTTATGTAAACTACTGGCGAAATAACGCCCGCCCCTCCCCCCACCCTCCCGTGTATCTTTATAGAATGCGGTTGTCGCAATGTTGAGGCGAACTGCATAAAACTCATTTAAATTCAGGTGAGTACGTCCGCAGAACTGTGAGTGTTAAGGCCCTTACACATAGAGAACTTTAGTTTTTGACTTTATATTCCTTTCCTTTGGCGAAACCACAAATACGCAATACAAATGTATAGTCAATGTTCACACTATTGAAAATAGTTTCGGCGAGTTTTTTTTTATTGTGTGTATCTTGTCATGTAAATCAATATTATATTACCCAGAAATATGTTTTACGTGCCTTGTTATTTTTTTTTTTAACAGGCTTGAAATTTATATTAAAAGTTTATTTCAAAATAAAAAAGCTCACTTGTCTACTTTATTCAAAAATATCAATTCGTGTATATTCGTTTGCCATTTATTTAATTTTGACGAGCTTGGTTTAATGTACCGAGATGAAAATCGCCCTACAATAGAATAACTCTCACTCCATATACCCTCTATCGGATTCTCGGCAAAATGACTGCTTGACTCTGACTTTTCGAAATCGTAAAGTACTTGACTAGAGTGCTTGACTTTTCCTTCGGCTCTTCCGTTGAGTCACGTTCCATAAGAAACATCATGTCGGAAAGCAAACGTAAAGCCAAATCGTAAAGTCGAACGTTGAAGTTTTCAATTGTGCAAGGGCCTTTGGCAAATGGCAAGATGGCAGGCGTGACCTTGGAGAGCCGGAAAGTAGCGGGGATGAATCAACAGACACGAGTTAAGGCTGTTCACGATAAAGTGAGCACTTTCGAAATCAACCTTAGAAAAAACTCACTCCGAACTGCATATATTTGAAAGGGGCTCCCGGAGGGACATGCACACAGTTAAGTTGGTAACGATGGAGGGGAAAGTAGTTCCTTATATTAACGTCGAATAAAAAGGGTTAGGTAACCATTTCTGTTTACTTAAATTATTTCTTTCGCTTTCTGTTTTCTCAACGCATCGAAGTGTAAAATCGAGCAGATCTGTAAAATATTTACTTTCCTAATGATTTCACAGTTTCACTCGACCGACGCACGAATAAAGCTCCGACACCGAGGGGTCCGTGATTCGTGGCCACACAGTGGGCTGAGCGCTAGTGTTTTGGCGAAAAACAGGTGGCCCTACTTATAGGTTGTTAATGCTTGATTGGGTTCTTTTGAAATCAATCATTGAAAAATTTCACTGCCTTTACATGCACATGTTTAAACGGGCACACTGGCTAGCATACGACCAGTAAAGTTGGTAATGATGGAAGGAAAGTAGTTCTACTTCATAACGTCCTGTTACAAGTGTGAGGTAAACGTTCCTGATTACTGATTTTTTAAATTGCTTTTTGTTTCTTTAATGCATGTCAATGTAAAAATTAGTCAATTTATATTTTTGAAAAACTTTCCAAAATATTTTACAGCTTTAGTTGACCTTCGCATGAATAGAGCGATCAGGTTAATGATATTGTTAACCTCACTTTGGGGGAAGAATAAATACACAATGTACATAAAAATAGACATTAACCAGGCATTTCAAAACTCTTTAGCTTACAATGACCGGCCTATAGTTGCAAATCTTAGGCCGTGTCCGAAATGACAGTCATTTGTTTACCACTCGCGGCAACGGATATTTACATTAACAGTGAGAAATATTTTCATCTAAATTTAATGCTTAAAACAGATGTTATATTTTTTTACAGTCATCGCTGGAATGCTGCGAATACGTTAACAAATAATAAAATAATAAATTATGCAATAACGACGTTCAAGAAATTTTATTGCGGAACATACAAAGCACGACACTTATTGATTTTTTAACATGCCTAGTGTATTTTATAAAAAGTTATTTGTTAAAAAAAAAACATTTTATTTACACATTCGCGCACATGTTTTGAAGGTAAAAATCAACATGGCACTGATTTTGTAAATTTGAATTTTTGCTAACATCCGCCTAGACAAAAAAAATACGAAATACCAAGTTACCAAAATACACCATTTTTATACACAAAATTTGCCATTTTGGAAACGGCCTTAGACTTTTCATTGCAGGGGCCAAAAATCACCTGTCAACTCTATAGTGATTGTCATAACTAGAGTACCGAGAATTTCGTGGGTTCATTTCTAGACAAGTTGGAATTCACTCACATGTACTTTCATGTTACGTTTGTATTTGGTCGACGTGTTGTTTGACACCTCCTGGAGATAAGTGAGCCAATAACAAACATGCAATAAATTGTGCGAGCGACCACCGCCTTTTACTACCACAACAATCAACCAGTAAACAGTTGATTGCTGTATGAGAGTATATGAGACTGTGGAGTCTAGCCTACAGGTCATTGAACTCGCGAATTTCTCGGGTCTCTATTCATAACTAGAGACCTGAAAAATTCGCGAGTTCAATGACCTGCAGGCTAGACTCTGCAGTATTATGTACAAATATGCTGATATCAACAGTACATTGGTTTTCTGCTGTCACAGTGGAAGGCAACCAATGGGCTAGCGTTCTGCAGGAGGAGTCAAACTCCGCGTGGACCAACGGCTAAAGTTATCTAAACACACGTATTTTGAAATCTGCCTAGTACCAGAATGAATCCGGTGAAATCTTCAGGTCTCTAGTCATAACGTCATGCGGAAGGTGGTACATCGCCCGTATCCCCACCGTTGTGTGGGACGTGGAAATGGAAATATATTAGCGTGACTGTTGCGACTGCAGAACCCGATTGACACGCTAAGCCAAATAACCTTGAACACCCGACAGTACTTCCGATGGTGCGTTCTGCTCGTAACCAAGTGGAAGGAAACGACGCATTACCGGTATGCTGATGACGGCCATCCTTGAAGGCTCCTCTTACGTCGCTGATATGTTGTTCGCATGTGCGAATCCCTTCCCGTATATGACACTGGATAATGACTAGTCCACGCGGCCTTGTGGTGACACGTGGGCCAGGCGACTGCCTTCTTCTATGGCTGGGTGCGACTTTCGTCTCCATTCCGTGCGCTGACTAGTCATCGCGACTGGAGAACACGGAAATGTTTGCACTGAACAAAAGTTGTGATTCTTGTAAACAAATTATTCTACCGACGACCCATCTTGCCTGTTAACCCTTTCATACCCACTTTAATTTATGATTGTAGGTGTTGCAAACAAAACAATCTATGATGCGTGCTGTACTAAGTGGACACAACACTTGTTCCGTTGTTATATCCAATAAGCTGTAGGTTATACATCAGACTGCAGTAATATGAACAAACTATGACGAAGACCAGTAAGACGATTTGTGAATCGTTTACCCATAGAAAATATCATTGGTCATTGAGCTTCGTAGCGTGCAGTACATAAAAAAACCACATACATGTGCGTCATGTACACAATTGTGTACACTGGACCTAAATGTTATGACACATTCCCAATAGCCATCTTGGATTTATGGAATTTTTGCCATGCTCTGGAAATACAGTTTTGTATCACTTTTTCGGGATGGCAGAGCACAAAGCATTTCCTAGTGCATTGTCTGAGGTCAGTAATTTTTAATTATGGTTGATAACGTCGCCTTTGTAATCATTCGCAAAAAATAATATCGCGTTTCGCCGCGTCAGTTACCAGTTAAACATTAATACATGTAGCGAAGCTGTAGCAGTTCGAAAAAGTTTGGGAAGTTTTTATTTAGAATATGTCTTGCGGGAAATTTCAATACACCTTCTGAAATAGAAGCTGTTGCGAAAAAAGAATTGATAAATCCAAGATGGCGGGTGGGTGAGGGCGTGAAGATATTTGGGCGGCTCTTAACAGTGAGGTCTCGAGAGCCGATGAGGGTGATCTAAGTGAATATGAAGCTGCGCCGGAGTGAAGGGGCGGGGGAAACGGGAGATCCCAGAGAAAGCCCCGCCGACCAACGGCATTGTCCGGCACGATTCCCACTCGCGAAAATCCGGTGACCCGGCAGGGTATTGAACCCGATTCGCCTTGATGGGAGGCGAGCGTGCTAATCGCTGAGCCACTGTGGCTCCATGGCGGGTGGGTAATCTGCCTTAATATAGGGACAGCAATCAGTTTGGTTGTAGGTAATAGTTAACGCATATAGTAACGGCAACAGAACTGTTTGTTGTGGTCTTATCCGCGATTCTATCTGCACCTGTGAATATGGACAGTGACGTCTCGCGAACAGATTTGGAGACAAGATACAGTTCAACGTACTTTGGGATCGTCCAGCGTTTTGGATTGGCTGAAATATGTTCTGGTTGTGACTGTTTGCGCACGAATCACGAAGGTTCAGTATCGGGAATTACGGAATCCTGAGTGGGTCATATGCGGAAACGAAACCAGCAACCAATGGAGGTATGACATCATCGGAGCTATTCGGATGCCTGAATGGCGTATCTGAGTTCGTGAGGGATGGAAATCTTAATAAAAATAAAATAACTAAATTTGATTTCTAATTTATTCACTCGGCTATTATTTACAGCATTAAATTATCTGTTTCCCCTATTACTCTTTTTACTTAACAATGAGCGCAATATTTAATGTCTATTTCAATTCTAATTAATGTCCATCTTATATTCTCTCTCTGTTTGGTTACATTCAATTAACTCGTATTCATCATTAACACATGTTCAGTCAATCTGTTGCCATCATCTATGTCTTTCACTCACGCACCTTGTCCAATGGTCCAGCCTGCCAGCCGCACACTTCACTGCTTGATACTTGCAGTCGCAGACTTCCCTTCCGCTGGTCACTTCACTCGCCGCTCGTTCTTCTATCGCTCGGAACTCAGCCACTCATTTACTCATCAACTCCAACTCAACTCATCTCCTAGCCCAGAGGCGTGTCGCAATAACTATAAAAACAAAGAATCCACCTTATGACAGAGTTCATGAATACTCCCTAGCAGTTCATCCATCTCCTTTATACCGTTAGGAAATTTTTCTGCCTTGCACTGTGTGATTTATTACATAAATACAGTGAACTACAGCTTTCAGAATTGTTCGCTGTGTACTTCTGAATGTCCTGAAATTCACAATACATGTTTTAATTAGCCCTTTCAGACCTAATTTAATTTACGGTTTCGGGTGTTGCAAACAAAAATGTTTATGATACGTGCTGTACTTAAGCCAACGCAACACTCTTTCCGTTGTCACAACCAATGAGCTGTAGGCTATATGTTCGGCTACAGGTATAAGAACCAATTATTACCTAGAGCAGCAAGATGGTTTGCCCACAGGTAAGATCATTGGTCATTAAGCCTCACAGTGTGCAGTACAACACCGAAAATTACCTAAGCGTGCGCAATGTAGTACACAATTGTGTACACTGGGTCTGAATCGGTTAGCGTACTAAACTTTCTGCCTCAACTATGCGACAATCTGCAGTTTTTTATTACTATCAGATGTGTAGCTAATTGGCAGAGGTCCATGAATTTTGCAAATTCCTTTGTTGGCAATTAAGTCAGTTTAGAACTGGGTCATAGTTGTTTTAACTAGAACACGATGGCTGAGTTTAACGCAAGCTACACTAAAATGGAAATGTCTCCGTCACTGAAAACAAAATTCGCATGGCTGTAGTTTCATAGTTTCGTTAAAATAATTTTACAGCACAACAACACTAATTAACGTAAATAAAAGAAATGATAACTACTGAAGCGGAAATAGTTTTTTACTGCCGGTTACTTGTAAAAGGAAGTTCGAATGACAGTCCATCGACTCGGCACCCAACTGGCTGGCACAATCTAAGAAATTATTCGCAAATTCACAACAATTGTGTGTACATCTAGCAAGAATCAGTGAACAGCATGGTCGCTTCCAATGCATCGATGGTAGCGTTCCCCCATTCGCTCAGGAAACAGTCGAATGCTTAGGGAAGTTCCCAACTTCGTAGAGTAGCGAAGCTAAACGTTCCTATATCTGCAGCTTGATGTGTGGTATTATTTCCATACAGAGTATAGGTTAAAAACTTCCATTACCTTTTAGGAAGTATACCAGAATAAATTTTTTAACACCGCAGTCAGCCAGTTACCAACATTTTTGTCCATTGGAAAACGCGTGTTAAAAGTGGTGTGTTAGAACATGATGGTGGTAAAGTGATAAAGCACTTCCCATAATACAGGACACAGGTGACATAATCTAGACTGTCTTTAATGCCACTGAGTGTGCACACAGTAAGTATTATCAGGTACTGAACAACTATATGAGTCTACAATAATCAGAGAAGATTATCGTAACCACATCATGAGCAGAGATGTTGAAAGGAAAAATCAGTTCTCTCATCATGAGAGCAGCCAATTATTAAAGAAACGTGGCTGGGTTATGCAAACTACTGAGAAGCCTGGGATGATATTACATGAATTTGTGAATATCATAAACCTCTTGACACATCAATTTTCGCGAACATGGCACTCTGGAAGCACTTGTTATTTCCTATTAAAGTTATGATTTGACGGCAGTTGTGTAGAAACGCCCTGCATTGTTTTAAGCAAATGATAAGGGCTCCAGATAGAGGTCCGTGAATTCAAGCCTGCTGTTGGATTGGATACGCGAAAATGCCATGTCCCGTCAACCCTTTCAGCCATGAAGTCCAATATCCATGGTGCGTTGCAAAGCAGGTGGCTTTGATGGCACTACCTTGTACCCAGAAGACAACAGAGAACTCTTTCGAGTGTAGGAGGAGCCATTCATTGTTCAGGCTACATCACTAGGGCCGTGTTGGATTTGGCACTTTTCATTTGCTAGGAAATCACAAGATCGGAATTTCGTCGACTAGAATGATGAATTATTTGGTGGAGAGAGCGGAGAGGTTTGGGTGGCACCGAAGTCTTGAGAGCCAATGAGGGTAAAGCGAGGTGAGTATGGAGCAGCCCGGAATGAAGAGGCGGGGGAAACGGGATATCCCCGAGGAAACCCGCCGACCGGCGGCATCGTCCGGCACGATTCCCACTTGGGAAAATCGAGGGGCAACCCCTCCGGGAATCGAACCCGGTTCACCTAGGTGATATATATTCATCCGCGACTAAAATTTTTAACTGAGAGTAAATATTGGAACTGATTTTGAGTGCGGTGGTATAACAAACATAAATTAAAAAAAAAAAAATCATGGCTATCTATTTCACGAGTATAAGAAGAAACGTGCAAATTACGTGGTAGATCCACCCAAAGTCGTAATTTGGGACTTGCAGCTTGGGATAATAGCGATAGATATCAGCTCCTGCTATTACCGCGTAACGGCGATAATGGAGAAGTGGACCAGTGAAGCGATTGCCGGAAGGCCCGTTAGTCGACACGTGAGCGCAGTTTGAACTATTCTATTAAACTTTATTGATTTATCTTGTTGTGTAGATTGTTGGGGAAACGCAAAGACATGCCGCCAAGAAAAGTGCTGCAACTTCCGCAGCGTATCGAAATCCAGCATGTGCGGAGATCTTTTCGCTTAACTAGGGTGTCCCTATTTATTGGTGGTAGTGTAAACCAGCAAGCAACAGGGTACAGCACAGAGCTAACGCCTGCTTACCTTGCAACAGTTCACCTCAAGGCCAAGGTTCGGAGGTCCTAAGTAGGGATGCGGCTCAAGCGCGTCCCAGGGCTGAGCCAACACCGACCAGATAGAGAAGGCCAGCACGCTGTGGAATGCGAAGCGCGTGACGTCACGCATATTAGACCCTCGACCACCAGGCGAACTCGTTGAACTAGCAGTTATTGAAGATAGCTGTGCTTGTATGGACACCTTATTATACCGTGATTATTATTGTTATTTTTAACCCTGTGAGGAGTATGCACTTCGGGGCTACGTTTATATGGAAATTTCTTTACTGTTGAAGACCAGACCCATAATTTTATAGCTTAAATGATTCGCAGTACTTCTTTGGAAATAGGTAAAAAAATACAATTGATCAACAATTTAGCTTTTGAGATTAAAACTGCTATTTTTAGTAATTCCTCAAATGAACATGATGGATTGTAAAACCTGTTACATGTGTTGCGACACTTAAACTGTTGTAGAGCTGAGACGTGATTTCATTAGCCGACGGCCAGCCAATAATAACCGTTGCAGAGTACAGTAGGCGTGTCAGGTGTATCCAGGACTAATAGGACAATGGTAAGTGGAAATACAGATACCAACGAAACTGTTATTGCTGTGGTGGAGAATATAGGTAACTCACTTCAACCTTGTCTTCAGCGGCAAGAAATTTGTGCCATCCAAAAAAAAAAAAGTTTAGTATGATACAAAATACAATTAACAAACGTTTTAATGTCGTGTTCAACACTGCAGTGATAATTCAAATAACGGGTCAAAAGTACATGTATTTAACTATCGGATCGGCGAAGAGCAGAAAAGAAAATGTGTTTCGGCTATACCAAGGGAAAATATCCAGCACAGTCAGCAGTCAAGAGTAAGTTTGATTTTACTAAGAAAATTAACAATGTAGCCTATTAAATTTAACTCGTAAAATTAAAGTTTTACAGGCGTATATGTAACATAACTTTTGCACGACTGTGAACAGATTGCGGAAATTTTATGTTCATGATATATCTTAACAAATGCACTAATGATGCTACTTTTGATGGGTCCTGTACATACTGTTGGCGTCAAACGTTGTGAGAGCTGGACCCCATAGTCCTAGCTTACCTCCCGCTCCCCTCGGACAACCATAGGCTTGGTCTGTCGCGTCCCTCCCTTCGCCCTCAAAGTGTACTGTTGGGCGACGTACTACACATCCTGCAAACATTCCACTGACCACTTCAAACAAAAGTGTTTGAAAAGTACATCAACGCTGACATTTTTGTTTTGTAGCACAGTTTGTTGCGCGCCAGCGTACGGTATTAGATGTTCTGGGTTTAAGTCCCGGACAAAGCGTAGATGTATTAATTTTTTCAGCTTCACGTCTTTAAACATTGTATTGGCATGAATACGAAATTATTACAAAGGTGAGTGGGGATGCCATTTACGTCATAGTCAGTACTAGAAATGAATAAGTCAATTTCGCTAAGTTTGGCAAAATATTTTATTGAGTATCAAGGGCTACAAACAAAAAGCAATTTAACATAAAATAAAATAGCTTCACTGTAATTGCATGTTTTTATTTAAAATACGCATTAAGATTAAAAACTAGTTAGCCAGATAATTGTGCGAAAATATGGTTTGCAGGGGTTGATGATACAATCTATAGACATATCGTAATGAAGTTAGTTAACTTATTTGTTCGCCAGAGTCAGTAACATGAATAGTTAACAGCACTAATTTACATGTGTTATACTAGAAAACTTTAAAATTACTCAACATAAATTTAATAGACAAAGGACGATGAATGAAAATAAAGAAATCATTAGTTCCAAAAACACAAAATTAAAAAATTGTAGTGACACTCAGTTAACAACCACCGATTTACAAGTATTATAATTTAAAAGTAATCGTCAATTGAACACAGTTTGATAGTATATTTTTAGGATAGTTAATAATACTTAACAATAAATGACCGAAGATTATGACGTGACAAATAAGTATAACTAATGAAAAATATTTAGGTACAAGTATTCAGTTGTAACGAATTATTACTGAACAAGACGTCAGCGTATGATGTTAAGGTACACAGTGACTATAAGAATAAACAGTGTTACCAAGATCATGGTGTGGGGGAAATAAAGTCAAAATAAGGGAAAATATACTAAAATGTTGAGCTTAAATTTACTTATTTACAAGTATTCAGAATTGAAACTATTAATTGGTTAAATGACACCATGTAACATTCATGATTCCAGTTGCTTCGATAATAAAGGATTTATGTAATAGTATAAGTAAAAATAAAATAAAAATAATGTAACTTATATTATAAGTACAAATAAAAGTGGATAGAAATTGTACTGACTGATAACATATACTATAGGTTGTTCACGGTAAAATGAGTACTTTTGAAAGTCCTGCTTAAGATCCACTTGTATACACATTGTGTGTTTTTCTGCCTTATATAAAATTAACATTGCCAAGGGCCTCATCACTTTATTCGTGCGTCGGTCAAGCGAAACTGTAAATTTACTAGAAAAGTAGATATTGTACAAATCTGCTCCTTTTTACACTTTGATGCATTAAAAAAACAAAAAGCGAGAGAAATGATTTAAGTTATCACAGGTGGTTACATAACATTTTTTATTCAACGTTAATATACGGAACTGCTTTCCCCTCCATCGTTACTAACTTTACTGGGCGAATGTCACTCAGTGAGCCCCTTAAAATATATGCATGCAGAGACAATGACTCTTTTCTAAGGTTCGTTTTTTAAGTGATCACTTTATAGTGAACAGCCTTTACGAATATGATTAAATATAGCATTGTTAACAATGTTTATTCACTGTAGTTGAGGAAGCTTACGGAAAAGTAAAACTATTCCTAGCTCACTAATTAATAAGTGATTAAGCAAAACAAATAAATGGCACTGTAGAGTACATGTATCAGTAATATATAATCTAGTTTTAATATTTACAATGGCTGAGCTAAGCAAGAGCTGTCACTATCACACTCACTAGAAATTTCTTGCTCACTACAGCTGTCATGGTGTGAATTTCTTGCTCACTACAGCTGTCATGGTGTGAATTTCTTGCTCACTACAGCTGTCATGGTGTGAATTTTTTTTTCTGTTTCATCATCTGTGCCGTCACTGTCATTATCCAGTTTGATTAAGAATTCATCTACTGCTAACTCCACGAGGCAGTCGTTCTTCAATTCCTTCGACGTGTCAGCAATATCCCCCCCCCCCAAGTCAGCCCTTTGTTACTGCTTCTACGGCTCTTCTGTTGTTAGCATCTGTAAGACTTGCAGTGGCCAATCTCCAGTCGTGTTGTGAGCTCTCATATGACAGGCTAGTTCTGTGGCAGTGGAATCGCACACATAATAGGGCAATTTCTTTATTCGCGTCATATTTTGTCGGTGGCCTTTCTACTCGCTTCGAATGATATGATGCATTGTCCATAACTATCATGGGATTTGGTAGCAGATCTGGTAAAACTTGCTGCGAAATCCACTTCTAATAAATTCAGCGCATTCATCTGCTCGTGATAATCACCTGTCGTCGAATTTGCCATGAAAATTAACTGCCCACCCGGAAGAAAGCCTTCTTGCGACCAGATGTGCACAACAATAAGTCTGTTTGCTGCATTATCACTTTCTGCCAATCCTCCAATGTCGCCTTTCTTTTGCCAGCACTTCTGAAATGTCAAATTAGTGCCAATCCACGTTTCGTCAATGTTAAATATGTGTCTGCATTCTCTTCTCGGCTGTTTCATTGCTGTCGAATACTTTGAACGTCACACGACTTTCAACAAGAAACACCCGTTTCTTTTGTGAGCTTTTCCACAAGAAGCTCATGTCTTTGAGCAGTCTTCGTAGAGACGACTCACTCCAATTCCACCCTATTTATTCACGCCGAACTGGCATAAGTTTGCCTACAGTTGGTACGATTTTCTTGACAACGTAAAAGTCTCTAACAGTGTCCCTTATCTCACGCCTGTCAAAGCTATCGATAACAATTTTCGTAGGTTTTTTTTTTGGCCTGAAATGACAGAAAATTGTATACATGAACTTCTTTCTAGGCACTTTTATTAGGTTTACTATACATAATATAAACATATCTCGGATTTATTACCATATTTATTTGTTTGATATATGTAAAGCCTGTTCACGATAAAGTGGGCACTTTTGAAGCCCTAGTAACTTTTGTCTTTCAGCCATATTTTATCCCTTAACCACACTACTAAATAAATATTGCATTGTAAGTAATTAACAGCATTCGTATATTCCACTGCACTCGGAAGTTTACGTCTAAGGCTAAAATAAATCACCTTTTTTTACCATTATTCCAAATGAGAAGGCTTTAAAAAGTACTCACTTTACCATGAACAGCATATAAAACAAAATATCAAAGGCCATTTATTTAAACAATATACTTTAAGTTAAATTTCTATGTGCGCTTATAGCAACACAAACTGTATATGTAAAAGAACCAAAAAATTATTTTTTCGTCTATAAATGTATGTGTCTATGTATGTATGTATATATATATATATATATATATATATATATATATATATATATATATATATATATATATATATATATATATATATATATAAGCAGAAGGATTTTAGGAAGTCTAGAACAAGGAACATAAGGGTGTGGGACGTCGGAGCATGGAGCACCTCTTGCTGTGTCATTTCGATCGGATGGCGGCCATATTTTTTCCATATTTTCCTCAAAATTTTCCTTGTTTCCTCAAAATCTACTAAATTCCCCTAAAAATTTCCCTTTTTTCCCAGAGCAGGATAAGCGAACTCGTGATTCAGGAGAGGTAGATTTGTGACTCTGAGCCAGGAGAGTAGGACTGAGGACTCAGGAACCTTGACCACTGACCTTTGACTCCAAAAATACAAACAAAAAAATCCCAAAATTTTTTTAAAAAATTATTCCAAAAACATCTTGAAAAAAAAAATTACAAAAGTTAGTAAAACTTCCAGTCCCACAGCAACCATTTCTCCCTAACAATTTCCTTCTAATCCCTAAAAAATTTTGCTTTCTTTCCCTAGAAATTTATCTTTTTCTAATTTCTATTTCCCCATAAAACTTCCCTTTTTTCCCTAAAATTTTTTAAAAAATCGCGAAAAATTCATAAAAGTCAACGAGAATATTATGTTACTGACTACTACCGCCATATTGGATGCAGGTGACCGTGACCTTGAACCCATGACTATGAATGACCTTGAAAGCAAAAACTCATAATATGGATACAAGTCAGCAAGCATATTACTTTACTTACTACTACCGCCATATTGTATGTAGGTGACCTTGACCTTGACCCCATGACCTTAAATTACATTGAAAACAAAAACTTGAGAAAATGCATAACATTCAGCAAGCATATTACGTTACTGATGACTACTGCCATATTGGATTCAGACGTAGCGACAGTTTACTTAGACATGCAAAGACCTGTCAAGGCGAAGTGCATTTCTCATCAGTACCTCGGTACAAGGTTTACTATAAGCAGGTCTCTTGTGACTTCGATACATGTCCTCAAAACTGTATTCACCTTCATAACCCGCCCTAAACAGTGTGTCGGCGTAATAAATGTTACTATATTTTCGCAGAAGGACAACACAAGTGTGACTAGCGCGATGCATAAAAGACTATAACCTTCAACAAAGTTGTATGTATTAATATGCATATAATTGGTATTGTTTTGGTTTTTTTTTTTTTTGGATTTAAGGTCACGGGGTAAAGGTTAAGGTCTTCTGCATCTAATATGACAGCAGTCGTCAGTAATGTAATACGATTGCTGAATTCAGTAATTTCTTCCTCGAGCTTTTATTTTCAAGGCCATTCAAGTCATGAGGTCAAGGTCTCTGTAACCTGCATCCAATATGGCGGTGGTAGTCAGTAATGAGATATGCTTCCTGACTTTTATTAATTTTTTCTCGAGTTTTGGATGTTTGGAGTCAAAGATAAAAGGCCAAGGGTCCTGAGTCCTCTTTCCTGCTCTCCTGGCTCGGAGCAGCAAATTCGCCTCTCCTGAGTCACGATTCCGCCTCTCCTGCTATGGCAAAAGTGGGAAATTCTTAGAGAAAATAAGGGACATTGTTAGGAAAAAGAGACATTATTTAGGGAAATTTGGTCGATTTTGAGGGAAAAAATATGGCCACCGGCCGATCGGAATGACAGAGCAGGTGGTGCTCCGAGCTCCGACGCCACACGCCCCTTGTCACCGACTTCCGCAAATCCTTCTACTTACACACACGCGCACACACACACACACATATATATATATATATATATATATATATATATATATATATATATATATATATATATTGGACTGCCGATTACGCAATTAACATCAATATAAAAATTTCCATGTTTAGTAAATTTTAACAGAAACTTCTCATATTCAAATACAATAACGTTACAAATTGCAGTTAAGTCATTTGAGGACTGCGCCAAATTTACAATTTTTAAATAAAATCTGTTGAATTGTTCGTTTGACTGAAAATAATACTTGCATATTACAGAAAAGTCACTGATGACTCTTTACTACCGGCGCAATTCTAAAAGTATACCAGTTCAGTCACAAAAATAAACCTTGCCTTTGATGCTGTTACGTGAGGTATTAATCTTCATGTGTCAAAGTGACTAAAAATTAATACAAATTCGTCACATTGCAGATGTAATAAGGGCTCCGACTGGCTGGCGCATGAAGTGCATTACAAGGGTTTGGTACATAATGCATGATTCCAAAACAGTTGGATATTTTGAAGTGGCGTCCAAGCACCATGTTTTCAATCAAATTCTAAGAAAATTATTTTTTGACGTAAGACTGGCTAAAATGGGTTCTTTCAGAAACATATGGAACTCCTTTCTTATTAGTGTGGCTTTAAAATGGATAGGTTCACTGCTGAAAGTCGTGTGTAGGTGAGTTGCCGGCAGAAAGACAGCATGCAAGTTGAGCGCCTTGTGGGTTCAGGTGACGAAGATATTGAGGCGTGAGCAAGAGTTCGCCTTAGAGTCCGTCCGTCTTGAGGACTCGATTGCACAAAATAATTTGCAGGTAGTCGGAAAGCTTAATAGGAGATACGGTGAACAGTGTAAGCATCGTGTTCTTACCTTCGCTTTCCTGGAGTTGCTTGAGGCTCGCCAGGTCTCTCTCTGCTTTGTTTGGGAATTCTCTCGATACACGCCTTAGTTACTCCCGTGCACTTTGCAGATCTCTCTCTGTAGCTTTGTTGATAGGAACCAATATATATTCATTCCTTGCCTCTCCATCAAAAGCTTATACAAGACTCCTGATGACTTCTCTTTCCTTGCTGTGTATAACTTGTTTATACCTCTTGGGCCGCGTATGTGTTTTGTACGGCACGTAGCACGGCGCGAAGACATGGCCACTTTCTTCCTAAACCCCTAACCTCCCTTGACATGGGCCTTCCTCACCCCCGCGCAACGAGCCATAACGACTCTTGGCGACAACAGTACTAAGTGTGCCATCACGACTCTTGGCGACAACAGTACTAAGTGTGCAATCGCGACTCTTGGCGACAACAGTACTAAGTGTGCAATCACGACTCTTGGCGACAACAGTACTAAGTGTGCCATCACGACTCTTGGCGACAACAGTACTAAGTGTGCCATCACGACTCTTGGAGACAACAGTACTAAGTGTGCCATCACGACTCTTGGCGACAACAGTACTAAGTGTGCCATCACGACTCTTGGCGACAACAGTACTACGTGTGCAATCACGACTCTTGGCGACAACAGTACTAAGTGTGCCATCACGACTCTTGGCGACAACAGTACTAAGTGTACCATCACGACTCTTGGCGACAACAGTACTAAGTGTGCCATCACGACTCTTGGAGACAACAGTACTAAGTGTGACATCACGACTCTTGGCGACAACAGTACTACGTGTGCAATCACGACTCTTGGCGACAACAGTACTACGTGTGCAATCACGACTCTTGGCGACAACAGTACTAAGTGTGCAATCACGACTCTTGGCGACAACAGTACTAAGTGTGCAATCGCGACTCTTGGCGACAACAGTACTAAGTGTGCAATCACGACTCTTGGCGACAACAGTACTAAGTGTGCCATCACGACTCTTGGCGACAACAGTACTAAGTGTGCAATCACGACTCTTGGCGACAACAGTACTAAGTGTGCCATCACGACTCTTGGCGACAACAGTACTAAGTGTGCCATCACGACTCTTGGCGACAACAGTACTAAGTGTGCCATCACGACTCTTGGAGACAACAGTACTAAGTGTGAGATTACGACTCTTGCCGACAACAGTACTAAGTGTGCCATCACGACTCTTGGCGATAACAGTACTAGGTGTGCCATCACGACTCTTGGCGACAACAGTACTAAGTGTGCAATCACGACTCTTGGCGACAACACTACTAAGTGTGCAATCACGACTCTTGGCGACAACAGTACTAAGTGTGCAATCGCGACTCTTGGCGACAACAGTACTAAGTGTGCAATCACGACTCTTGGCGACAACAGTACTAAGTGTGCCATCACGACTCTTGGCGACAACAGTACTAAGTGTGCAATCACGACTCTTGGCGACAACAGTACTAAGTGTGCCATCACGACTCTTGGCGACAACAGTACTAAGTGTGCCATCACGACTCTTGGCGACAACAGTACTAAGTGTGCCATCACGACTCTTGGAGACAACAGTACTAAGTGTGAGATTACGACTCTTGCCGACAACAGTACTAAGTGTGCCATCACGACTCTTGGCGATAACAGTACTAGGTGTGCCATCACGACTCTTGGCGACAACAGTACTAAGTGTGCAATCACGACTCTTGGCGACAACACTACTAAGTGTGCAATCACGACTCTTGGCGACAACAGTACTAAGTGTGCAATCACGACTCTTGGCGACAACAGTACTAAGTGTGCAATCACGACTCTTGGCGACAACAGTACTAAGTGTGCAATCAGGACTCTTGGCGACAACAGTACTAAGTGTGTAATCACGATTTAAATGCGTAAAAAGCCTTAAGAAGTATTAATTTGGCACATTTGGCCCTGTTAAGTAAACTAGAATGTGCAGTGCAAATGATGTAATATGTACATAGGGTTGCTAACGCTAATGCAAACATGCGGGGCACATACGCAGCAATGTATCTGTAATTTATTAGTAAATAGCGCACTATGGCATTGAAATGCATATTTTAATACAGTAATACGTATTCGTACACAATGAAAAAGTTGAATAAGGAAACTGCACAATAGTAAGGTTGGCCTACATCTTATTCACTAACGCATTAATGAAGGGTTTAATAGTCTAGTAATTTATTCTAAATTAAAGTAAAATGAATTACTAATGTATATTGCCGATTGCTTAAGAAATACAATCAAGAAATATTGAAAGGGCTAAAAGCTAAACAAAAGGAATAGAAATTAAATGCGCTGCTGTAATATCAGTGTTATGATAATTTTACTGCACTGACATTCGCTAAATTTTTCTAAGATTGTTAATTGCATTCGCATCTCAAGGTTTACTTAATGGGTACGTAAAAAGTGTCCGTGTGCCCTTGGTAACATTCCCATGCATTAATGAGTTTGAAATTCCGCTACAGTGGTGAATGTACTTGAATTCTCTCAGTAACAGAGACTGCGCGGCCAAATTTTAAGCTTAATCCATCATAGGACGCTGTTATAGCAAATAGGCAATGCTTCATACACGTCGGTCCAATACATTATCGTGTATCGTTGGGTAGTTGGTTCGTAATTAGCTATGCTGTTACTATGTCTCTTTTGGATTAACTAAGTATTTGGAAAATCGGCTTCTCTTCATGCACTTATTACACGCATCATAAACCACCACTAGCATAGCTGTGATTAACTGCATAAAATTTATGTCCGTATGGATGAGGCACAGTGGTTTCGGAGTTGGTCTAAGGACATTTTCCCTCTTTTGTGGTCCTGTAAATGCAGCAAATGCTCATATTATTCACGGCTAGACACCACTGGGAATCAAACCCAACACCCATTTTCATCTTTGAAGAATTCAACCAACGCTGTAAATTTTATCTTATTCTTATACCGAAAATAATGTCTATCAGCTGCAAAAATAAATTTTAGTACCTAGTCTAAGACTCTAACGCCTTTCTTTGTAATAAATACGTTACAGATATGCATGTTGTACTTACGTAGATAATGTAATAATACCATGTTTCTACTTCGGGCACAAAAATGGAATAAAGCTAATCGATTGATTCTGGCAGAATATACATGTTGAAGTTCCTAAGTGAAATAAAAAAAAATACTGAAGTTAAATTATTCTGGCATTTGAAGTTGCTTGTATACGCCATTAGCTAATAGTTTATCCAAAATCATTGTACAAATTTTCCAGCCAGGGCAAGCGATACACGTGTATGGTTTTGTCGAAGAGAAAAATAACATTCCAGGCATTGCACTGATATAAAGAATAACATCCAGTTAATGTAGAACGAAAATCGGAGAAAGTGGACGACATTAGTATGGAATGTCTGGGAAAGTTTTGCAGGACGATAACGCGATTAAATTTTGTTGGCTAATATTATGGGTAATGGATATATTTGGTTTGGTGTTGACCGAATAAAATGTGAACTAAAAGAAATTGAACTTGGGGTAATGTTGGTAGTATAATGCGGCTGTGAATGAGTACGCTACGCCAAAAGTTTAACGTTTTCGTAATAAATGTAATGTAATTCAGACACATTTAGTTTCAGTTTTTAATTAAATATTTATCACAAAAAAATTGAGGTTTTTAGCATTCCCTGTAATTAACAACTGGGGGTTTAACAAATGGGCACTGTTTCATGATACGATGCTTTTTTTTTCAGGTGCGTGCCAAGAATGTGAACAAATATATGATTTTTAAAGGAATAGTAACAAAATCTTTTATGAAGCAAAATGCAGGGGATCGGCACCGTATACTGGAATAACAATCTTTTTATTTTTTTAATGTAGTGGTTAATTCACGCCTCATTTTATTAACGTCTGCTTTGGCAAGCATACAACACGTAAAAAAAGATTGCACACGATCAACTTGAAGCCGGGGCTACGTATGGCTGTCGTCAACTTATTAACGCCGGTCTGGATGGCCCTCGTGTGATGACGTCACAGCAGTGCGCGCGGGCCTTCTATCTAAAGGCAGTTCACGATAACGTGAGCACTTTTGAAATGAACTTTAGAAAATGTCACTGTCCCTGAACGCATCTATTTTAATGGGTTCACTGAGTGACATTTTGGCCAGTAAAGTTGGTAACGATGAATGGAAAATAGTTCCATATATTTACGTTGAATAAAAAGTTTTAGGTAAACATTTTTGATAACTTTTATTATTTCTTTCGCTTTCTGATTTTTTTTTATGCATCGAAGTGTGAAAATGAGCAGATTTGTTCAATATTTACTTTCCTAAAAATTTCACAGTTTTACTTGACCGACTCATGAATAAAGTGATGAGGCCCATGAGAATGTTAGTTTTACATAAGGCGGAAGAATACGCAGCATACATATAAGTAGATCTCAAGCAAGGCTTTCAAAAGTGCTCATTTTACGGTGAACAGCTTATAGTCGGTGTTGCTTGAGCTCCATGCATCTAGACATTCAGGGAAGATTCTAACTACAAGAGCACATGCTCGCGGCTTTACTGGTATTGGACAAACATGGCCACGATTTAGCCCATTGTTACCTCCCATGCTAACCTAAAATGAACTGCAAAGGGAGGATATAAATACCCCCACGAAATGGTAAAAAAAAATCCTCGACAAAAATGAATTGTAAACTTGCATGCAATTTATGAAGTAGGGTAAAGAGTTTCATTAGAACAGAGGATGGGAAAGGATAGTTTTTATTGGAAAGGTTTTTGAAATGCTAGAATAGAAACATTGGCAGATAGGGATTTCGTTTCTACGGTCACGCTGGCATTATTAGTTTATTACCAGAGGCCGTCAACGAATGATGGTTCCTCTGGACGTGGTTTACTGCCGTAACTTACTTGAAAAATGTTCTATATTTACTAGGAATTCAAAACGAGGCAAATGTTAACGAGCTTTCAACGTGTCAGCTAGACGGTGTAGAAATTAGTCCCGTGCGGAGGAATATCAGGTGTGCCTGCTGCGTGTAAAACAGAAACAAGCTCCGCGGTTGTGACTTAAGTTCCCGGTGGAACAGGCTCTGGCCTCTCCAAACCTCTCTTCTACGTGGCCGATGCATATAAACAGGTTATACCGAGAGAATTGCTTTCTACTCTTTACGTTATCTCCCACAAAGCAAAGATCTTAACCGGGAACTTTACAAATTTATATTAGCCGTCGTGCTGCTCCGAAAATCTAATTTTTCAATTCTACTCCGCGCGCTTGTCCTTCTTTTACAAACTAAACGCACATATGTCGTGACGGCATAACCTTTATCTACATACTTTACGCGGCCCAGTGCGCTCGGTTGGTGCAGGACTCACTGTAGATTCGGGGAATGGCTGGTAAGCCAGAATCATTGCCCTCCTCCTCTCCGCCCCGGACACAAAAGGCAAGTCATGCCACACTGCAGTATTTCGTTGCGTTCTTTCACACACACAAACACACGCTCATTCAATTCATACTGCGTTGGCCACTCTCGTGATCCTGTCCTCCGCCTCACTCCTTCGGGAACTTCGTTCCCGCCTTCCGGTATTCGCTTTCCGTTCCGTTGCCTTCGCCTGGGTCTTCCTGGAACATGACAAAGCCTTGTCCAGGAAGTAGACATATTCGGGTAGTGTTCCATTCGTTAGGTTGGGGCGAATGGAGATGTGGTTCTTGGTAGGTTGGTTAGTCTTCTACTCCCCGTCCACGATCTTGCAATCCGTACGTTGAGCGCTCTCTCTCGGATTTTGGAGATACTAGATGCCAGAGCGGTATGGACAGCCCAGCGGTCGAAAGCGGGAAAAGTACCTCCGTTTTAACACGTGTCAGCTTGAATGATTGTCGCCGGAAACACTGCAGTGAACGCAAGGTGGAAAACACCATTTTACATCCACGTTTCGTGTGATCCGACCACGTGAGCGTGAGAGCTACATTGATAGATTACACCTATTCGTGAAGTGACATCTGCAATCGCTTGTTACCTAACGAGAGCATGAGGAGATATGACATGAATACTTTAAAAATTACTTATTAAGTCTATTCATGATATAACTACGGTTCGTTTTTGTTGGTCAAGTGGGAGGCCGTTTCTTAGTGATCACCGCATTACGTAAGAATTCGCTTCAGCGCAGAAGTAAGAAATTGCACCGAGAAAAAAGTTTTGTTGAATCAAACAACGTGTGTTCGCGCAACCAAATAATTTGTTTGTACAGAGGCAATGAAATATTTTGTTAGTGAAACCAAATTATTTTGTTGTTCTCATTTTGTTGACCCCAGACAAAGATTTGGTTGGTGCGACTAAAGATTTGTTTGGCTACACATACATTAAACAGTTTGAGCCGATGAAAAAAAAAAAAAAAAAAAAAGTTTACAAGTTGTACCGGGTTTCAAACCTAGACCACCTTTATCAGTGCGCTAAGTCTTAGTAATTATAGCTAATGTGACAACTTATGAAGTCGGAATACTTTTAAATAGATATACTGCAAATACTGGGCAACATGTGCAAACCAATATATCAAGCTTTATAGCTTTACTTGTCAGTTTCTTGTTGCATTGTGTTTATATGAATATTTAAGCATCAATAGACGTACTAACAAACACGGTCACTATCCTAATTGTCACAAAAATACAAACTCTCGAGCTGTATTTTTGAACGAAGGCAATCAAATATATACAGTTGATTCAACAAAATATTTAGTTGACAGTCTAATTTTTTGTCCCAACACAGAGATTTCGTTTGTTAAAACATATATTTTGTTTGACGAACAAAAGTAATTTCGTGATTTTTCAAATTTTGTTTACTCAACAATATATTTCGTTAGGGCAACTAAATATATTTTTTGCCCTATGCGAACAAATATTTTGTTCGATTTTTCTCTCAGTGTGCCAGCATATAAAACTATTAATCATCGACATTGACTTTATGAATTGCAATTACTTACAGTTTCGTCAAATAGAGTGAGCGAGTGAAGATATTTGGGCGGCTCTTAACAGCGAGGTCTTGAGAGCCGATAAGGGTGACTGAAGTGAATACGGAGCGGCGTCGGAATGAAGGGGCGGGGGGGAAAAAAGGTAGATCCCAAGAGAAAACACGCCGACCAATGGCATCGTCCGGCCGGATTCCCACTTGCGAATAATCCGGTGACCCGGTCTGGGATTGAACCCGGTTCGCCTTGGTGGGAGGCGAGTGTGCTAATCGCTCATCCACCGTGGCCCCTCGTCAAATAGAGACAGAACCGATGGCTCAGAGAGTCGGGACGAGGGAAGAAGTCGGCTGTGGTCTGTAGTAGGTAATCATCTCAGGTAGACCGAGAATCGAACCCTGGTCCTCCAGAATGCCAGTCCAGCGTGTTACCACTAGTTTTTTGGGGGGGGGGGGAAGGATGGGTGGAAGAGGAAGAAGAAATTCACTTTGTTCGGAGCACAGTGTTTTCTGAGATCGGAAGCTCTCAGACCAATGTAGGACAGTGCCGGCACATGGCAGCAGTAAACATGGTCATTTTCTTGTCTGGTTAATTTGCGTGTTGGCTGGGCAAGCATTGCTCTGACGGAGTGAAACCATAGGCGACGTCACATACGGATTTGTTTGGAGAAAAATGGGGGGGGGGGGGGGGAAGGGGGTGGTGCACAAACCTTCTCACTGAAAATTGAATCTTGCCTTGCACGCTGCTAAATATACCTCATTATTTGATGGCAACGCGCCTCATGCAAATCGAATTATAATAATTGCTTTTAAACTTGTAAAGTAATCAATTTTATATGATATATTTAATTTCTATTTTTAAAAATATTTAATTAACACGAAATTGTTCCCTAAACCCATTTTTAGGCACACCCAAATCTCGCGAAAATATTTCCGCGCGTGTTAGATTTCAACACTTTACTAGTTTTGGCTATAAGACATTCTCTTTCTTGAAGGAACAATCAGAATTAGGTTACTCCGATACTGTACGTGCGTGATTCGTGGACATACGCCTAAGACGCGTGACAACTATATCATCCAGGGACGAAAGTGGATCTGAGCAAAAGTGTCATGAAATACAACTGGTCGTAAATTTTTTCGAGAAATTCGGGTGTCCCAACCCATTTTTCTTAAGCCAGACCCGCACGAAAAAGTTGCAACAGCTTTTCTAATATTCCAAGATATCACTGTGAACATAAAACTATGGAGTACTAAATTATACAGAGGCGGAACAACCTCTTATACTACGAACAACGTGGTAGAAAAATGGCGTTACTGGCCAACAAAATGGAACACCGTTTGCCAGTGTCAGCAACTGGTAACACACTCGCCTGCCGAGAGCCCAGCCAATAGGCGACATTTGGCAGCATACAGTAGCCAATCAGACTCAAGGCCCGTTCCCAGAGCCTCGCGCAGCCAGTCAGAGAATGGGCACGCCTGCATCAAAGGAACTGCTCCATCGTTTCGCCTCTGTCTACTTACCTACTCTGCGATAATACTTAGGAAAATTTGCACTTTATTTTATTAACTTTCCTATTAGTTTACAAACGTTGACATAACAACTGCCAACCATAATAATGCAACTACCACCTAACATATATTCCATTCACGGTTTATTCCAACTTTCCTGAAGCCCTGCTAAAGTTCTATTTCCAGGATATTCCTTCGCCTCCTTGCAAACAAAGCTTAACAAAGTCTAAAAAATTACACCAAAGGGACTACACACCCCATTCGTGCGCACTCAGTGTAATAGGTTATATTTTGCATAATAACTATTTCTTACTAGGCATTACCAACACACGTACTTTTATATTTTCTCTCAGTTTTTATTCACAATAACTATAAATTTGCTATTATAATTTATGGATTAAATATAAGTAAAAGTCGTCAACACTAGAACAACACGCTTGTGACACACGACTTTTAGGAGACAACCAAACAAGCCATATACAGAGGATTTATCAAATATTTTATTAAAAAAGTGTGGAGAAACCAGGGATAGACTATAAGAAATAGTCCGTACAAGACAGGCTAAGAAAGGTAAATTATGGCTGTGGGTGGGGAGCTTTTCAGTCACTTTTTCCGCTAATCGAGTGGCCAACTACGTCGTCTGAACAATAAGTGGGTCGTAAGTAGCCATGCCATTAAGTGTAGTGGTTCACTGCCTACCAGCAACACCGCCAAAGTCACTGCCTATAGGCTGGCAGCTGCAAAATTTAACACTTAAGAGGATGGTACAAATTTCTTGCCATTAAATACAAGGTTGAAGTGAGTTGCCTATATTCTCCACCGCGGCAATAACAGTTTCGTTGGTATCTGTATTTACACTTACCATCTTTCTACTGGTCCTCGATACACCTGACACGCCTACTGTACTCTGCGACGTTTATTATTGGCTGGCCGTCGGCCAATGAAGTCGCGTCTTGTCTCTGCACCAGTTAAAGTGTCGTGACAGATGTAACAGGATTTACAATTCATCGTGTTCATTCGAGAAATTAATAAAAATAACAGTTTTATTCTTAAGAGCTAAAATGTTGATTAATTGCGTTTGTTTTACTTATTTCCGAGAAAGTCCTGCGAAACATTAAAGCTTTAAAATTGTGGGTCTGGTCTTCCCCAGTAAAAAAATATCCATACAAACGTGCCGTACTCCTCAAAGGGTTGAATAGGAAATCCTATATTAAGGAAATTTCGCATCAGTGTGTTAATTTTAAAGATAGGCGTTAAAAAAAAAAGTGTTCTTCGCGAATTTTTTTTAGGAAAAGACCCCCACGAGCTTATATTTTCAATACAGATAAGCTGTATGTATTTTTTTTTTTTGTAAAACGGAGAAACTTAAATTTTTTTACAAACAGGCTATACACGTTATGTCTCCGTTGTAGAGAACTTCTCCTAAAAAGTTCGCGAAGAATACATTTTGTTTGAAACGCGTGTTTTAAAAATCAACACACTGAGGAAAAATTCCTTAACATGGGATTTCCTATTAAAATTTCGCGGCTGCCAGTCCGCTGTGTCAGAATGGTATACCCCGCCTAACTGAGCCCCCGAAAGTGAAAAAGCGTATATAGTCTATTCCCGGTTTCTTCACACTTTTTGAATTAAACCTTTAAAAAATTACCCCTTATGTCGCGTATTTAGTTATTTTATAAATATGCTACTTATCACAAGCGTTTTTTACCGCTGTTGTTATGGGCTATTCACGGTAAAATGAGCATTTTTGAAAGCCCTCTTATTTAGAATAATTGTCATTAAATGTATTTTATTATAGCTTTAGACGTTAACTTCTGAGTGCGGTGGAATATATACATTGTGTTTATTGCTTACGTGGCAGTATTTATTTTAAAAAGAGGTTAACAGATTAAATATGGCTGAAAGTAAAAAGTAACTAGGGCCTCAAAAGTGCTCACTTTACCGTGAATAGCGTACAACATGAAAGTGTCCGATTTTTCGTTAAATTGAAGTTTCACCCGTATTTTATTTATAAATCACAATATTTTATTTATAGTAAATGTGATCAAAAACAGTGAGAAAACACGTGTGTTGGCAGCGCCTAGTAAGAAACAGTTCTCGTGCAAAATATCATTACAACTGAGTGCGCACGAATTATGAGCGTTGTCCTTTGGTGAAATTTTCTAGACTTAGTTAAGCTTAGTTTGCACGAGGCGGAGGAATATCCTGGAAGTAGAACTTCAGCAGGAGTTGGAAGTAACCGTGAAAGGATTATAGGAGCGTGGAGTGGAGTGAAGTAATATGGGTGGCCCTTAACATCGAGGTCTTGAAAGCCGATGAGGGTGAAGCGAGGTGAGTATGGAGCAGCGCCGGAATGAAGAAGCCCGTGATAAGGGGGGGGGGGGGACGGGAGATCACCGAGAAAAAAAACGCCGACCAGCTGCGTCGTCTGCGATGATTCCCACGCCGCAAGGAATCGAAACTCGGTTTCTCTTAGGTGGGAGAGGAGCAGTCTGATCACAAGACCACCGCGTCCCTGGACAGGCAGTAACATATTGTTATGAAAGTCCCGCCGTGCACCCGTCCCTGGACAGGCAGTAACATGTTGTTATGAAAGTCCCGCCATGCACCCGTCCCTGGACAGGCAGTAACATGTTATGAAAGTCCCGCCGTGCACCCGTTTTACGAGGTTTCGACTAAATGAAGCGACAGTAACGAGGACAGAGTTAGTTTAGAAAACATAGAAGCCAAACGCTCGACCAAAAGTGCAACCTGCAAGCAGTCAAAGAAATGCGCCGAAGATAACACAACACGTGGGTCCAGCTAAGTCAGTAGTTTCATCGGTAAACATAACATCCCCTCGACAAGACTCCACCCACAGAGCACCGCGGGGACCAATCAGAATCCATTACGATAACAAACAGTCTGTGACTCGAGGGCAGACGACACGGCAGCCGGGCCAGGCAGAGGTAGGCAGCAGCTTGTCAAGATGCGAGACCTGGCGAGTTCCTTAATTATGTTTCTACTCCCATCTCTTTATCTTAGCCATGTTACCTCATCCCTTCTCTCCACTTTTGGCCAGATTACATATTAATCTTGTCAGTTTGTGATGGTCAATTAGTGTTAACCCTTTCAGACCCACTTTAATTTACTGTTTAAGGTGATACAAACAAACGCATTTATGAGGCGTGCTGTACTTAATGTAACACAACACTCGTTTCGTTGTTACAACCAATGGGCTTTAGTCTGTATGTTCGGCTACAGTTATATGAACCAATCATGACGTACACCAGTCAGATGGTTTGCGAATCATTTACCCACAGGTAAGATCATTGGTTATTGTACTTCGCAGTGTGCAGCACAGACCAAAAATTACCTACGCGCGCGTAATGTACACAATCGTGTACACTGGGTTTGAATGGGTTAAAGTAAATGGCCGTGGCCGAACCTTAATTTAATTTGTCTTCTTTCTTAATTATACTACGTCATATCCCCGTCCTTCATCCTTCCAGTCTTTCTCTTAAATGAATTTATAACCATATGACGTTCACATTGGAAATTTGTCGGTGATGGTTTACTTGCAGGTGGCATGTTTGGGCGCCCAAGAAGGCAGGGACGTTCGCTTCGGTGCCCAAGTCTGCACTTGCCGGAGACTCCCAACACAGCTGGAAACAAGGTCGACGTATAGCCTTGGACTCGAGTAGGTCAGCTTAGATCAGTGAGTTGGTTTAACTTATCTCGGTTCGGATACATCACGTTCAGTTTTTAATTAGGTCTAGCGCGATGACCTTTTCTGTCCTTCTTATCCCAGCGTGATTTCAAGTGCGCCTCCCCCCTCCCCCTCAGTCGAGGACGGGAAATATTCCGCTCAAGGCGATATGAAAGGACAACGCTCCTTCTGAAAAAAAAAATATCTGAGAACGAGATAAAAATTCTACAGAGACTGTCGGAGAAATTTGCGAGGTTTGTTGATAAACGGGCTGGATGCCTTCAGGGTGTCGCCGGACGAGTGAAGTTCACAGCTCGATCCGAGATCATGTTCGAACTAGATCCAAGATCGTCACGGAATACTGCTAAACCATTCGAGTTCGGAGCATAACTGGAGATCGAGATGAACTTAATTTCGAACCGCCGAATATGGTGGTTCGAACTCTTAACCCAAGATCATAGTGTTACGTGCTGCAGCTGGCGCCGACTCATCTGCCCCACGCCGTAATCGGAGACCCACCGGGCCCTCCCCACTTCCTGGAACGATGCGCTCACAGCATCCTGACCCCTCCCCCCTCCTTCTGGGAATCCCGTGAATGCCGACAGTGGCGAAACTTGCTGGCGTCACAGACCTCCTCTCGCCTGCTAGCGTTTCCGATACGTTTAGCGACGACGCAAGAATGTTCTGGTGTGACTTGCTGGCGCCTCAGCCCTCCGCGACACATCACGCGAGTTGGGGAAGATTCTAGGTGGTGGCCTAAGACACTATATATACTGCCGCAACCCAGTGGCAGGCAGTCTTTGATGGAGACCGCCTGGCCGAGTGTGCGCGATGAAGTGAAGTGTGGACGACTGGAGATTGCGGGACGACGGCGAGTGAGGTGTTCGTGGCTTGAATGGACGAGAGGGTGTGAAACCGACGAGTGAAGCCTACTGTGCGTGAGGGCGCTTGGAGGACTCTAGAACATTGCGACTGACGGGACATGGACCGAACTGAGGTGGGACTGAATGGAAGTGTAATACTGATTTTATTGTAAATGTTCGAACCGTCAAAATGGACACATAAATTATAACATAATTGAGTAGGTTTATACACTGTATATTGGGACTCATCTTTAATTATTTAATTTCATTGATTTATTTGTCGTAATTATAACTTTTATTAATTGGTGTCAATTGCGAACAGAAAGATAAGTTCAATTTATTGTGAGAATTTGAGTTCAGAGAATTTTGCTGTAGTTATTGTAAATAAAATAAGGAATGTATGATTATTTATTTTATTTGGTTAAGACCTTCATCCGTTAACGAACTTGGTATAGCCCACTCAATTTCTAGAGAGAGAAATTGTAACAATACACTGTAAAAAATTTTCTGGTAAACTTTCTTAACTGTAATGCAAATTTTTAATCTATACGCCCCATGCAAATAATACCACACATCAAGCTGCAGATATAGGAATGTTTAGCAGCGCTACTAAACGAAGTTGGGAAATTCCCTATGAATTTGACTGTTTCCTGAGCAAATGTAGGAACGGTACAATGAACGTATAGGGGAAAACATTTCCATTCCTGCTTTCTCACTGAGCGTATACACTGGCATGGTAAATATCCGAATAATTTCTTAGAGTGTAGTAGCTTTTTAAAAGAATTTTAAGTATATTTATTTACTGAAAAGAAACGTCGCAATATTTAAATTGTTTGTATATGATTTCGGTCATCGTTTATTGTTGTAGAATATAAATTGAAACGTAGCAAAGGCTCAAGATTTTATGAATTTCTTTGATTTTAATGGATGTATGTTTTGCCAAGAGATAATGAAATTTACGCTCATCTCTCTGAGCAGATACAACGAAAAATCTGGACGTCATTCAGAATATAAAATACTGGTCTCGTTTTCTACACGAAGCACGTCAGCAAGTGAACCTCAAGTCAAAATATTAGTTGGTGAAAGAGTAAACGTCGCCAACAAATGTAGTTTGAAAATACACCTATGGGTAGCACAGAATAAAAAATTTTATTCGGAGATACAAAAAATATAATTATATACACTGAAAGGTAATTGAGCTAAGTTCTTGCAACTACTGCAGGTACTTAAAACAGATCAAATACTGTAGCATCTAGTTTTTTGTCCACCACCTTATTCAGAATATTGGTATAAAAATAACGAGAAGTATGCTTGTAAAGTACTAATCATACACAAAATGCTTTCCTTTTGGCCTAATAAGTATAAATAATATTTGCCTAACGAAATTTTGCAGTGCGTACAACTAGGTCGAGAAAAAAAAATCTAGTAATAAGAGAAAATGTCCACACATACACATTCGTTTTCTCCTAACTTCAAAATATGCAATTGGATCACGATGTCGCAAAATGAGAGCCATCCACAAACAGTGTTTCATCCCAATCCTAGTTTCGAACCGAGATCAGCAGATCTACGATCGGAACCCGATCAGTCGCGTTGGTGCAACTATTGGACACTAGAGTTTGGATGGAACTGAATATCGTGTTTGAACCAAGATGTTAGGATCGCGGTTCAGGGCAGTTAGTATTGCAACCGGGCATTAGAAGCGAAAGAGCTCTTCTAATGGCGATCTAAGCGCACGTAAGGTTCTAGGCGTGCAGTCTTCCCGCCAGCCATTTACTTGCATGACTCAATTAAAACATATCGATCTAAGATGACCTACCGCAATACTACTTTATTTTGCTAAATTTGGTACAAATCGGTTAATTATTTACCGAGATATGACATAAAAATTTTAATTCTAATGTAACGCTAGCTTACAAAATTACGAACAAAAGAGGCTATGTATTGCCAATTTTGATGCTTGTAATTGATACTTATAGTATAACAAGTCTGGTAGACATTGTTTAAAAAATTTCTATACATAGCAAATTAACCTAAAATATTTATATGACCGCCATTTTGGAATTAGCCTTATCCATTTAAAACGTATATACATACATGGTGCAACATAGTATTCCGCACATGTCATATTTGGTAGCAATCGGTTAATTTGTTTCCGAGATATAACTTGAAAGCTTAATTATATCGTGTATGGCTATCTTCCGATATTGTGGACCAATATCAATATCTCGCTATAAATTAAATGCGGAAATTATGGACTGCCAACATACAAAATTTGGTTTATTTCGTTTAAATGGTTGCTGAGAAATTACATAGAGGTCTAAATTTTAGGAAGGCCGCCATTGTTAATATAAGCACCTAATGTCACTAGGTCGAAAACTATAAAACTCGCGCGTCTTTATAAAGTACTATATGTGTGCCGAGTTTGGTGGAATTCGGTTTAACGGGTTGACAATTTTTAGGAGACGCACACAGCACACACTCACACACGCACACAGACAGGAAAGAGATCTGATAAGTCTAACGTTCCGTCGAAAATTAGACTAAAAAGTATTGGAAATGCTGCCACGGCTTTTTTTTCCCCAGTGGCATTTTATCCTAATTAGGCCTACACTAAAGCTTGGTTATTATTAAGCACATTAATGTTTTGAAACAAAAATTTAGGTGAGGGTTGCCTATATCGTACCAATTTTTACATTTGGAATGTTATCTGTCTAAAATGAAAAAAATACAAGGTTTTACGAATTTGTAACAAAAAGTATGACTATTTATGGGTACATTAATGTGGGTTACGTTTCAAAATGCAGGCTCGGGGAAGAAATAAAGAAACTGCAACTGGTACGATATAAGAAACTGGTGTCCTAAATCGTACCCCCCCCCCCTTTTATGTCCTAAATCGTACCACAACATTATAAATTAAACCAAATGAAAGAACAAAGAAGACTGCATGTAATAACACACAGGGTTATTGAAGTACTTAAATACTAATAAAATTTGATTATTTTTATACAGTAAATGCAAGAAATATTCGATTATTTACAGGCTACACAAACAAAATGTTTCAGTTCTGACTTAACACCCGCACAACTCTCATGAACCCAGGATGCGCGCACTGAATACCGAACCATATCTTCCACAAATGTTTCTTCCCTTACAGAACAATACCAGTCGTCACGTTGTAAGACACTTTCTATGTCGATCGGAATATCACGCTGTAATGAAGTGGATGATTGGTGTAAATTGTGATCTAGGCCTTGATTTCTTCCTGCAAGTGTAGAATGTTTCTTCCTTGTAGACCTAAGTCCATTAGTCTTTCTCTTTTTAACACTGGGCTGTGATAATTGTAGGTCATATGGCATGTCCTTTGCGATTTCATTTTTAACTCCTTTACTTTTGCATGTGCCACTTGCAACGCCTTCGCCAACTCCAAATCGTTTTTGTATGGACTGCTTGTCAAAACACGTGCTAGTTGGGCCTTTGCCAACATACATCTTTTGTTGGGTCTAGGAATCGGTGAAAGTGATTCAATAGACACACTGAGATTAGAAGAAGTGATTTATGTTACATTAGGGCCAGTCGCATCACTTGGTTTTTCAATCAAAAGGACATTGTTTTCATCTGAGTAATAAAAACTCATTAGTGGCATCTTCATTGGGCATTGAAGATGCATACAGATCAGCATCTTCATTGACTGGTGTAGGATCATCTGTTTGCTTTAGGTACTCGGCTGAACGTATGACTCTGACGCACATGTGCAACCCACCACTGTCATGTTTACACCTTTTTCTCCACTAGAGACTGAACCCACCTGGCGTTTTGCTTTCTTAGCTAAAACCTTTTGGCATTTGTTTTGAACAGTACTGATGCCTGTTTCATCCACATCAAATAGGCGGGTCGCATCGATCTTGTTTTCATCAATGACTTTCTTTAATACGTCGAAAAATTCGCCAACATGTTCCCTATTGAACACTCTTGCTCGAGCCATGGATGTTGCTTCTGGTTCACGTAATGCCAACTCTTTATGACGAGCTGTTTACCCGCCATTTGAATATCTCGATTAAAGTTATGGGAAATGTGGTTGTGCTCTGCTATCTTATATGCCAGATTGCGTACATTGTTAATCGTGACACCAAAGAGAAGTTCTTCGAATTAAAAAATATGTTCTAAGAGTTGATTTTCTATTTCAAGTGGCAAGGTCCGTCCAAGCGCATTCGTACCATCGTTAGAAATTACGTTTTTACAGTCCAAGTGGCGCTTTAGCGTTGGTTTTGGAATACCGTACTGGCGACAGACCTCTTTGAACTCCATGTCCCCATTTCTGTACGCTGCCAGAGCCCTTTCCATGTCTGATTCACTCCAGGCACCATATTTCCTTTCCGCCATTCTGTAACACACAATTGACACGTGTGTTACTTGTGTTTATTGAAAATTTATTTAATTGATGCAAATAAATTGCAAATACAGAGCTTCAACTAAATGATATCCCAATTCGTAGCGGTAGGAATTAGGAACCCCACCCGTGGTACGATTTAGGCAACAGCGCACAACTTCACTCTTTACGTCATTTCTAACCTAAAACAAGTGCCTCGCTACAAAGCGACCAGCCGTTACGTTCAATATGACTTGCACCACAATGATAACTGCATGAAATCCAGTAACACTTACCTTGAAGTGCTGTATTATCTTACTTATGGAGTAGAAAAATACACCGGCAAACACTCAAGCAATATAACTGTAATAAAAACGCAACACGTGCTTACACTGACTAGCTATTCTCATGGACTGCTCAATACATCTAGTAGTTCAAGTATTCACCTTGAGAGCGCTCCACTAGTCCTGCTTTATAGAAAACCAGCGGTGGTACGATTTAGGTGGTGATACATTTCGGCGATTTTCCCGTAAGTAAACAGTGTGGTGTAGGCTGTTCACGATAATCTGAGCACTTTTGAAAAACTCCCGCAAGATCTACTTCTCGGATTACATTATGTAATTCCGCTGTATGTACATTTATTATTGCTATGAGCCTTATCACTTTATTCATGCATCGGTCACGTTAAATTGTGAAATTATTAGAAGTGTAAATATTTTACAAATTTGCCAATTCTTGCGCTTACAACAGAATGAGATATTTAATAATTTTAGTATCAATAAATGTTTACCTAACGATTTCAATTCAGCGCTAAGACATTTAACTACTTTCCTTCGTCGCGTCGTTACCAACTTCATTGGGCGCACGACAGAAATTGTGCCCGTGAAAATGTACGCAGGCACGGGCAGTGACATTTTTCGAAGGTTGGCTTGAAAAGTGCTTCACTTTACCGCGAGCACCCTTCGACGACATAGAGGGAAGTACGCTGCTGCATGTCCGAGGTCAAGAAGCGAGGGAGCGATACGGGCGACACTAAGCAAGCACGCCTAGCGTCTCATCGCCCCTACGTGCAGGACGCGCAGTGTTTCCTACGTGGTCCTGTACTGTGCTAATTATATCTGTGATAGCGAGGCTTTATACACGCGATGAAAGCCCACAGATTAAACTACGCCCGGACAGTCGTACTTTTCTCTTGCCGCTTAAGGTCGAAGTAAAGCAGCTGCCTATGGAACACTGCACCTTACTGTCAAATGTGAAGAATTCATAAAAATTATTACAGACACCATAAAAAATTGTCAGAAGAGTGTGATTGATGCTGTGTGTGAAAGAAGAATGTATATATTTTGCAGCATTATAAAATACTTTACTAAAACACACTTTTAAATATAAAAAAATAATCGATTGATAGAGTCCGCATTTTTACTCAATTTAAGCGCATTTCCGTTTTGAATGCATCGGAAAACAGAATTTACAAGCAAATCTTCTTCAAGAATTTTACAATTAACTTTATTTACGTCAGTTTCAGCCAATAATGTTTGTGACAAATGGACGCACATAAAATCAATTATAAAAATTATTTCGTACTTTATTATTACAATTTTCTTACACACAATCATAGTAAACATATGAAGATATTTTACAACGAAGATTTTCTTGCAAATTCTGCTTTCTGAAGCATCCAGAATAGATATATGCTTAAATTTGGTTGAAAATACAGACTATATTAATCGATTATTTTTTCACATTTAAAGAGTATATGTTGGTAAAATATTTTATAATGTTGCAAAATATACACATTCGTCTTTCATATACAGCATAAATCGCACATTTGTGACAATTTTTATGGCGACTGTACTACTTTTTATGAGTCCTTCACGATGTATAGTCGGGTGCAGTGCTCCATAGGAAGTTGCTTTACATCAACCTTAAGGAAACTGCATAGGCAAGCTTTAAAAATGCAATAACTTAACCATTCCCAATAAATATTTTCTGCATGAATGTACTTAATATGATAAAAGTAAAAACATGCAGACATATATAATAGTTAAATCCGTAGTTCCAGAACATTTATTTACCGAGATACGCAGATACGCGCGAACTACGAGTGCACAGAAAATGTATCACTGTGGACTCCTCTGAACCGAAGCCATGTGGTTTTGACAGGTGTGTAGGCAGAAACGTATCTCACTGTCGGGACTATAGACTAAAGATGAGGTAAACCGCCTATTCGTCTTCTGCGCATGTACCCAACATTGACCTACCCCAATCCTACACAACTGTCAAAGTCACATGGTCAGTAGTGATGAACGTGTTTGTTTATACCTTAAATTTTAAATGGCAAGCGCTATTGTATTAACAAAATATTTTTATTCATTTAAATTTAATCTAATTGCATGCCAGATTGGTTAGAGGAAGTATACAAACATCTAAAAACACTTGTTATAACCTCAAGCCCATTGCCCGCCATTCTCGCTAGACGTGTAGGCAGAAAAGCAGTTCAATGTTGAGACACGGAGATTGGCTGTGTGCAGCCAGCGAGATCGGGCTGCCTCATCGTTGGTCTATGGTCGGGACACAGGAAATGTTTCTCGGTGCAGCTGGCTTGCGCTCCGCACACCGCATTCCCTCCCGCGGGTTTAAGTCCTGCGTACGTCTTACGTAAAGCGCGGCGGGGCAAGGCCGAGGTGTCCGGAGACGCGCTACTGCGCACGAGCATCAACAACGCTCTCGCTGTGTGCTACAACTGGGACGCCATTCGATTGTAATGTTGTTTCCTATGGCGTGTTCGCGGTTTATTCACCCCGTGTACAGACACCTGGAAAATTCGAGTTATTATTTGGCATCAAGCTAAACTTCACAGTACTATATATACTCGGGCCGGCTTCGTTTCTCTATTGGCTGCTACATAAATGAGAAGCCACCCTCTTTCAGACTGGACTGCACGTGTTTGGACTAGGCAAATGTGTGAAGTGTTTATTTATTGGCTCAGAGTTACCCAGGGTGTGTCAAACAAAGTATGGTCCAATGATAAACTTATCTCAAAGGTATATGTGTTAGAAGTCTAATGTGTCCCCAAATAATATCGCGAATTTTGCATGTCTCTACACATGTATGATGTGTGTAGCTGTTCCCTATATGCGTCATGTATCACAAACGTTTAACTCTTCTGTTAACATAAAAAGATCTTATTTCTGGCGATGTTAAACTTTCACTAATACTTTATTTATAAATTTAAAGAAATATTTATAATCAATACGAATGAAAACGGCGAGAAAATAGATGTGTTTGTAAAACGTAGTGAGAAATAGTTCTTATACAAATTAATATTACACTGAGTGCACACGAATGCGGTGCCTTGTCCCTTCGGTGTAATTTTCTAAGCTTTGTTCGTGTGAGGCGGAGGAATATCCTGGAAGTATAACTTTAGTAGCTGGGCTTCAGAAAAGTTGGAAGCAATCGCGAATGGACTGTATACCTCTACGCCATACGAGGTCTCCCCTCTTTTGACTGGAACTGCGGACACAAGAGTAGATGAGAGCACAGAGACGAATAATGGGGCGGCGGTTCCTTTGAAGTGTGCGTACCAGTCCTCTGATTGGTCGGGCAAGACTCTGGGAGCGGGGCCCTGTGTCTGATTGGATACTGCCGGTTGGCTGGTGGGTTACCAGGCCCGTTCCGACGTTCGTCCTGCCAGACACGCCGTTTTGCTTGCGTGTGGGGTTCGAAGCTCGCGGTGTAAACAGCTGTCCCACCTCTGTATTGTTCGTTACTCTGTGCTACGGGACACACAATCAGCGGCGTAGCAACGTAAGGACGCCGTGAGGTGTCTAGCATTAAATACTTTTTTTTCAAAGTATAAACAGTGCGTTATCTTTCGCCACGTGTAGGCGTGATTCTGATGCAGGATACCAACAACCTAATTTTCTTATTTTCTATTCTGCGAGCGAAATTGTCACGACTCTTAGCGAAACACCCACCCAAACTCGAGTTTATTCGAAGTAAACGATTGGTTAAGGGGGGGGGGGGGGTTGGTAAGTTCGCGTAGTATTTGGTTAAAAGTCCTATGTACTGAAACGTTTTCTGTGAAATCGTTGTTTGCACATAAGAGCGTATCTCGGTAAATAAAAGTTCTGGAAATATGACTTTTTTTTGCCAGAAAAGATTAAAAATATATATATATCTATGACCACATTTTTTTTACTTTTGTGATATTAAGTGTATTCTGGGAGAGAGAAAACTTGCGAAAATGGTAAAATATAGCATTTTTAAAACTGTCATACCTACTTTAATTTTCGATTTAAGGTGTTGTAAACAAAACAAATTATGATGCGTGCTGTACTAAGTGGACACAACACTTGTTTCGTTGTTACACCCAATGAGCTGTAGGCTATACGTTAGACTGCAGTAATATGAACAAACTATGATCAATACCGGTAAGACGGTAGGTAGGGACATGCATAATTCGCGTTATTATGTGGAACCAGGCTAAACTCCACAGTACTGTATACAGTCGAGCCGGCGTCGTTCCTCCGTTGGCTGCTGTATAGCTGTGAAGCCACGCCCTCTCTGACTGAACTGCACGTGATTGGAGCACGCAAATTTACCCAGGGCGTCTCAAATAAACTATGGACCAATGACAAACAAGTTGCAAATTTAACTTGCCCTCAAATAATAACGCGAATCTTGCAGGTATCTACCCGTAGTTATTACCATTGGTCACTGAGCTTCGTAGAGTGCAGTACAGAAAAAAAAAAAACTTACACGTGCGTCCTGTACACAATTGTGTGCACTGGGTCTGAATTGGTTAAAAAATATACGGGCCGTAGTTAAATATGTGGCCTTTCATCGCGTGTAATAAAACGCCACTGTTACAGACCTGATTAGCACAGCACAGCGTCACGACGGAAGCACTGCACGCCTTGCGCGTAGGAGCGATAAGGCGCTAGAGTTGCCTGTTAGTGTCGCCCGTATCGCTCCCTCGCTTCTTGACCTGGGACGCGCAGCTCCATGGGGGCAGCCGTTCTTCGCGCTGTTCATGAGCGCAGGGCGCTCGCTACCTGGCGTTCAGGGAAATGGCGATGGAACGTCATCTTTCGCTGTGTCTCGGTACAAGAAAGTGGAGCGGAGGGCATCTTTGAAGCTGACGCCTGTCCTGAGTTTTAATAGTCTGCGGCCAGTGAGCAGGACATCTTGCTAGCGTGTGTGGTTGGATTTAAGTACTCTTATGAAATATCACAATCTGTGTTTCGGTAGCAAATATGCGCACCGAGTTTTCTGTTCCACCACAGTCACATACACTAACTACCTTTGTAATAAAAAATATATACTCAAAACTCACGTTTACTTGTGCTCGGTGTAAAGCAAAGTTTTTGTTTCCCCCCTTCCCCCTGCACCGCCACCCATCCCATTTTTAAGAAAGGAGAGTTAAGGTCTCATTTTTCCAATCATACCGCCGAAAAAAAAATAAAGGTTTACTAAAAAATTAGGAAAATTAAATCGCTAAGGTAGAAGATTAATGAATTTTCCAGTTCTTATTCAACTCAACACAGCAAATAATACGAAACTTTCATCACAACACAAATATATATCGCTGCACACGAGGGAAAGAACACACACGCGGCTGGGCCACTAGCATCTTTGAAAAACTCATTATCGCCCTTTTAGTAGCGTTGTAGTTAATATACTAGAGGGAAATGGGTATGCAGTTTTCTGAAAATGAGAGTACGCCAGTTCGGCGTTTTTCTTTTGGATCCGGGTTTTAATGGCGTCCGACTGCGCCTTAGCAACTAGCATCGTTATGTAAATCGTAATCGCTATTCCGGGATGACCTTAGTGGGGAAATGTGATCATTGCAGTGCTGAAAATATAAGACCATCGCTTTCCTAATCTCCCCGGCTGCAAACACGCAACGGAAAACTTTGCACTGCAGTAATGACGTCTTGACAACTTATTTATATAGTTTGTAAGTGATGCCCGCGCGTGTCTCACATGCTAATGATTCTGGACTGTAGTCGACTCGGCTGGTATTCTGTTAGTTCAGCCGCGTGATGTACACATTGATAGATGCTGGGGGAAGTAAATGCAAACATTTCTCAGCGCATACAACTTACGTAACAGTCGAATTGCATAATGTTATTTCATCCGGCAAGGTATTTACTTGTTCTGTGATCTGCCTGAAGCTTACGTCCATGGATATCGTTGTCGAACAGTTAATCTACTCGCTTCCTTCATATACAAGCTGTTCACGGTAAAGTGAGCACTTTTGAGGCCCTAACTACATTTTCCTATCACCCATTTTTATCCTTATGCCACTTTAAAATAAATATTGTCATGTAAGTAATAAACACAGCGTACATATTTCACCGGATTCGAAAGTTAACGTCTAAAACTACAATAAACAATATTTATTTATTATTATTCCAAATGAGAGTGTTTTGAAAAGTGCTCGCTTTACCTTGAATAGTCTATAGATAGTGCGAGATGGAACGCCATAATGGCGCCCGTAACTCGATTACCACCAAACTGATTTATATATTATATATATATATACACACTGAATTACATCACTATAGTGATCTAATTCATCTAGTCGAAACTTGTCCAGCTCGCATTTTGTGACACGAACCATTTCGAATTATAGCTTAGTTGCCTCATCCTGCCAATAAAAACATGTAAGATGTTCTTATGTTCTTTGCTTGACATTGAGCTCACTCGTGGCCTTGAAGTCTGAGGTTACTTATCTCCACAGTTTATCTGGTGACGGGAAAAAATACCGAGCGGAAGATAAGATACGTCTCATCAGAAATAGAATTTAATGGACCAGCGTCTTGCTCTCGACAAACAGTCGTTTTTCTCCGAGGCGTTGTGATGCAGCCAGATCAAACCTGGTCACTTCCCAAGGACGGAATTTTTGAATACTCAAGTACAATTTTCTGAGGCCACCCGTTCAATTTTTCGATGTACCTAGGTCATACTGCTCCAAGAAAACTTATTTTTAGCTAGAATTTTTCTTTGTGTCTGTGAATTCGTAGATTACTGTTCTTCACGACAATATCTTAATTTCTTCCCGATATTTAGTTCTTAATATTTGCTGTTCAAGGTAAAGTGAGCATTTTTGAAAGCCCTGCCTGAGATTTATTTGTATGCATGTTGTGTATTCCTCCAGCATATGTAAAATTAACATTACCTTGGGCCTAATCACTTTATTTAATCATCGGCCAAGTGAAACTGTGAAATTATTATAAAAGTAAATACTTTACAAATCTGCTCATTTTTACACTTTGATCCATAAAAAAAAACCGTAAAGTGAAAGAAATGATTTAAATTATCACAAATTATTTCCTAACACTTTTTATTCGACGTTAAGATATGGAACTACTTTCCATCCGTCGTTACCAACGTAACTGGGCGCATGTCACTCAGTGAGCCCGTTAAAATGCATGCCAGACAGGAGCAGTAAAATTTTTCTAAGGTTGATTTCAAAAGTGCTCACTTTATCGTGAACAGCCTTTACAACGAAATACTCACTACGAGATGTAAATTCAGTTTACGGAATAATTTCATAGAAAATAAATAACTGGTCAGTAACACATTAATGAACGGTCATTATTGTTATCTTCTTCTATTCCTCGTATAAATAAAATCCTTTCATGTCTTTTTAAAATGTTTTGATTTTGTAAACTGTGTATTTGAAATCACTAATCATGAGTGTACCTCCCCCTCCCCCTTTTTATGTCATTCTTGAGCCTTTTTTAATTGTTAATGTGTGTGTGTCGATTCCAGCCAAACTTCACACACGAGTAATTCGTCACGCGGACATGGGATTTACAGCTCTTCACATGCGTTTGTTTAACACATCCGGTTTTATTTGCTTTGGGGCTTTGGATCTGGTTAATGCAGGAGAAAGTTGGACGCCTGGAATGGCCTTGCAGCTGAGAGAGTCACAATAAATAACACAAAAGTACAAGTTGTTTATTTAACTTATTCGCTGTAAGCACAACACTCAATAACTGGATAATTAAAATTAACATAAAATCCAAAACAAGAGTTACTTAAACAGGTAATCTTTATTTTTAAAATATATGACATGGGAAAAGCAAAAATTTTTCTAACTCAAAAATATTTATAATATATATTAAGAAACCACATTTGCGTTTTTGTAGAATATATGAATCTATGTAACAGACGCAATACTGAAGAGTTTTGACATAAAATTATTCACACGTGAAAGGAAGTTTGCAGCATTTACGTGATGCCATTATACGTATTATTGTAGAGATTTGGGATGCGCCTAACAGTGAGCACCAGTGAGTGAGACGAGGTGTGGATGGAGCTGTGTCGCAATGAAATGACGAAGGAAAATAAATTATCGCATTGAAATCTAGTGACCAACAGCTTCATGCACTTTTTTTTTCTCACCTATGAAAAATCTAAAGTGGCCTGCCGATCATCGAAGCCAGGTTATCAGGGATGGGCACGAGTGGTCTAACCCAAAGACAAAAAGAAAACATGTTTGAAATATGTGGAACTGCGTGGGAACATAGATGTCAACCGTCAGGCCAATACATCGATTAGAACACTAATGTATCCTTTCTTAAGGGAGGCGTCTACCTGACGCGACATGGCACAGGAGCGAGCGAACGCTAAGGGCGACACTGGCACGCACATCAAGTGCAGCATCGCCACTATGCGCCAAGCACTAAACTAGCGCGCAAGCTTTTCATCGAACGGGTTTTTTTTTGCATGGGACTTTAAACTGTGACTATATTATTTTACTGATGGAAAGTCCGATACAAAGTCCAATGCACGAAGATCAGGTCAGCACATTTGGACATACGGCAGACTGAAAAGGCTGTTTTTAGCTATTGTTGGAGGGCTTGGGTATAGTGGTTCTAATATGCGTGGTGTCATGAAAGCGACATTCCGTCATCTCCTGAAGTTTGATTTCTTTCCGTAAATTAGCACATTTGGCGCACGTGGAATTGTTTCGTCAAAAACACGGATTTCCCAACATCCTGTAGCACATTTCTAGCGCCTAGTAGGCAGCCCCCTAATGTGATTTCATTTCCATCTGATTTGACAGTTACGAGCTGGCAGAATGTCAAAAAATAAATTTCGCAATGGTGTGCCAGTAGTATAGAAATGCCGATTCTAGCGCGGCCCCCAGTTATCAGAAAACCAATGGTAAATTATGCTCGAGTCATCAGAAAACATCAACTGCCGATTCGAGCGCAACCGCAAAAAAAGTTACTACAAAAAGTTGAGTTTGGGCGCAGTTGCAAAAAAAATTAGTGGCTCAGAAAATTTGAATATGTAATAATAAAATGTTGCAAATAAAAAAGATGGATCAGTTACTAAATGTATTAAAGGGAACCAAACATTTTAAGAAACTTTCCGAACTTACAATTGGACAGTCCTATCCCATAGACCATGCTGAAATAAATTATACACGGTATGGATACAAAGTGATAATTACTTCTGGAAATTTTAAAGTAACCTTACCAGACATATATGTTCAGATTTTCAGTGAAATGATGTTAATTGTGGAGGTATAAGTTTTGCATATGATGGAATGGTTGATTGTGGTGATAAAAAAAATTAATTCTATTCGGTTTTTGAAAGAGTAAATGAATGTCGTCGTATAATTAGACATCAGTTGATTTTTATTTGTGCACATATCTCTATAAAGTTTTAATGGTTATCCAATCATTAAAACACAATTATCGCTCTGACTTCGGCAATGTGCTACAACATAGTCTAATTATAAATTTAGATATGCATCTCCAAATTCGACATATCAAAGTAGCCGAAACATTGAATTATTTTTCTAAATCTTTCATTGCACTTGCTATAGAAATATTATTCATCTTCATCACATGAAACTTTAATAGTTTTTAGACTATTAAAGTTATTATATATAGAATATGACTACTTCCAACCCAAAAAATATCAATTATCTCATCTCTAATACCACTGTTCTTTCGGACAAATCAAAGTTAATTAACTTACCTTTTTCATCCTTAATTTCAACTATTATTTCATTATCTTGATTTGTTTGCACTGGAAAAAAATAATGGATAAGCTGGTTCCTAAAAGATTGTGTTGCCAAATCCAAAATGTTGTTCTTGGTTTAAAAGTGGCAATTATGTTAGTTTCTCTATGATTATATTCATCATGTTTTAATATCATACCATTTACTATATTACAGTGTATATTTATTGTTTCAAATGGAACAAATTTTGGAATTGTATAGCCATAATGATCCACATTTGCTTTCAGAGTTTTATATTCTACGAAACCCAAAAGTTTTCCTATCGAACCCCGTTTTCCAAACTGTAATTAAAGCTTACATTCTACTTTCACTCTTTTCTTTTTATATTTTATCCAGCTCGAAAGATATATCATTTTCTTTCCCACCCATTGAATCTACACTAAATGAAAAAATTGCTTTTATAGTTTTTTCAAGATCTTTTAAGCTATATTGACCAACTGGAATATCAATTGCTGATTCCATATCATTATGACCCACAAAATATAGCTTATTTCTCCCAGAGATAATGTTATGCGTTAGATAAGTAGTATAGAACTGAACTAAAGCCAATGAGTGTCCCGCTATCTCTAAAGTGTAGTGTAGTCACTTCTTCAACACTGATTTGTAATCTGTTAGTTTGAATACTTTACTCATTTATTACATTATTTAAAAAATCTGTTAATAAATGAGCAATAAACATGTAGACTGGGATATTAAAATAAGAATACCAGACAAGACTGTATCGACAAAACGTCACCGAGAATTATTACCTAATAATATTAGGTGTTTGATTGTGGGCCCTAGTAACTGTGGGAAAACTACACTTATGATAGATAATTTTATATATGCTCAGGGATGGTTGAACTTTGGTACTCTCTATGTATGTTCAAAAAGCCTGGACCAACCCAAAATATATCAATTTAAAGAAAGATATAGATGTAGCGTCAAAATTATTTAATGAGCCAATAGCATACTTTTTTCCATCAAATGAAGAAATAGTTGACGTAAATGAATGCCATAAAGAGTCTGTAGTTGTTTTCGATGATATCATACTTGAAAATCAAAATATGGTAAGAGATTACTTTACTTGCGGTAGACACAAAGATATTGATTGTTTCTATTTAGCACAGACATACTCAAAAGTACCTAAGCAGCTTATAAGAGACAATGCGAATTTTGTTTGCATATTCAGACAAGACGATACAAATCTTAAACATATTCATAGTGATTTTGTTGGTGGTGATATGTCATTTGAGAAATTTAGGGAGACTTGTTCAAAATGTTGGAATAATGAATATGGTTTTGTTACAATAGGTATGACTCGTAAGTTAAATAATGGTAAGTACCATAATAAAATCAAAGACTTTTTTAATCCTTAAATTATAAGTATGTTTTTAATGGAAGTGTTTCCGTTAAAAACCAAAATAATCTGATATTTTTAAATGTATTCTTATATCATAACTATTTCGATAAACACAGTTGTGCCTTCAGGTACATTGTAGGCTTTTGGTATTTTAAAATATATCATATCATCAGGGTATACTTCAAAAGTTTTATACATGTCAATTTTTTTCCGTTGATGATATAAGTTGATAACACTTATATTTTTCTGGTTTTATTATTATTTCAACTATAGTTCCATCTGTCATTAAAAATATCCTATACGATTATCAAAGTAAAGTATTTTTCCTTTTGAACTGCATTACCGAACTAAACGAATAATGTTAATTCTGTTTTTCTGATAGTACTCTAAATTGATTGCATCCATCGGTGCAATGGGATCTCCCACATGTCTAAGTCTTTTTTGTTCAAAATCTATATTATTATCTACTTCCAAGTAAATAAAATAGGATTTATCCAATGATCTTTTATTCTTTGTCAGTGCGACTATAAAGTTGTTGAACTGTGCATTGGAAACAAAATCATTAGGATTGATATTCTCAGTAGTTGTATCATTGCCCATGTGTTCTATAATTTGATCTTCAATCCAAGAGCTCATTAATGCATTTCCACATATATCCATTGTTTATTATTAGTGAAATAATTTTTGGAAATTTAAAATTATGTGAAAAGTGATTTAGCACATATACAAACAAATGACCACAAGTTACTTGATTGAAATTTTGAATTCTATTATCGTTGCAAAAAATATTACTTCTGAGATATGCTATTAATTGTAGGGGTGGATTTCCACAAATGAATCAAAATAATATTTGTTGTTTGCTTTTTTCCAATAGCATACCCAGTGTGTACCAGAGTTTGTCGAAACATCTAGATTAACAATCCCACATTCATTATCGAGTGGTGTGTTTAGTAGCTCATCGATCATAAATACAACCCAAAAATGTTTAATGCATAAGTTTTTAACCATTTGATCAATATCAAAGTTACTGAGTGGAGTTACTTTTTTTAACATTCTTACCCCACTTAACTTTCTTCAATCCCTTGCCGTATTCCTCCATAGATAAATTATGCCTGCGTTGTTCTTCCAATTCTTGGTTTTTCTTGTTAGCATTAATTAATGATGTCGCAACAGATGATGCACCGCCAGCTAACGCTCCTAGAGCTCCTAATGCTGCGAAAATTAAGGGTAAAAATCCACCCTTGTGAACTGCCAAACCATATCCAGTTTTCATTTCTTTGGACATTTTCTTAATCTGTGGAACTAAAATTGTGATAGTCATCCCTCCGTATTCCTCTAATTTCTTCTTTTTACGTTCCAGTTGGTCTTTTGTTAGGAAAGGATCAATATTCAAACCCTTCAACTCATTGTTAGGAACTTGAAATACAATGTTTTTTACTTTCATTTATTATAACAAATATTTTATTATTTCATTTTAATTCCTCAACCAAGCTTACGTTTAATATGCATCGCAGATCCAGTAACACCAACACACAATCTCTCATTGAGATCAGCATCTGAACTTATCAATCATTTGAATGCTTTCTTTTCTAGTTCTTTGTCAGCTACATGTCATTCAGCTAGATCTTTATGATGATGATAAGCTATATCATGTTCCATTGCAGCAGCATCTAGTGGATTAATGGGTTTATCGCCACGCTCAATCCTCTCATTTAGTCTGGTACCCAGACTAACTACTGATAACCAGGTGCATGCAACTAAAAAGGTAGTGAATGTATTATTATGTCATTGAGTAACCCTTTTCTGTGATGGTCCGACTCCCAAAAAGTATGTGGTATTGTGTTTAACATTCGTATCAGATATGGTATACTTTTTGATTATACACAACAAAGTCACTAACTTGCTGTTGAGCATATTCATTATTCCAACTCTTTCATTGTAATAGTTATCATTTCCAGCATTCTCTTCGCCATAAATAACGAGAAGTCGATTAATAAGCATCCTAACATCATCCACCCATATGTATTCTTTAGGATAGTCTGTATACTTCTTTATACCTTTCCTCTTTTTAGGTGAGGGACGTTTATTTTTAATCGAATCGTAAATAGGTTTAACAATAATTTTCAATTTTTTCCTTTACTCGATTCTGGCGTTCCGAAGTTTGGACCATTGTTTTGTAAAACTGTGTTTTTGTATCTGCTAGGATATGACTTTAGTGTTCATAGTTGGTTGCAGTGTAGTCACTTTCTGTTACTTTCTTACTAGTTAGTAATTTCATCAAACCATCAGTTCCAGTGTATGTCCGACATTTTAGGGAAAATTTGTCATTGATGAATGTTACTTCGCTATCGCCAATATACAATCTACCTTTATCAGCCTTTATTCCAAAAACATCGTCTTTGTAGTCAATCAAGAAATCGGCCACTTTCTTATCAATAAATGTTGTTTTGTGTTTAGTTAACTGTGAGACATCAGTTTTCAAATGTCCCAATACTTCGTCATAGCGTTCGTCGTCATAGCATTCATCGTCATCCTCAATTCGTTTAACACCATCATCATATCGTTCATCATTATAGCATTCATCGTCATCGTCAATGCGTTTAACGCCATCGTCATAGCATTCATCGTCATCGCCAATTCGTTTAATGCCAACGTCATAGCGTTCATCGGTACCTGTTTTACCAAACAGTTTTTTTTCAAAAGATGTTTCTGTTGGTGTCTGTGCATATTCTAAATTCTTAACAGAAAATGGAACAAGTTCTTTTATTCAGTTTTTATTCTCATTTGTTACGTGTCCAATTTTTCGTCCCAAATCTTCTATCGCATCTATCAATGGTTGATCATATTTTTTATTTTCATCATATTCATATTGGCGAAAAGTTTTAAACTTTTCAATTAGCTGTCTTCTTCTCTCTATATTTTTCTCTCTATTGTTTGCAATTTTTTGTTGTCTCATGTATTATATAAATACATTAAATGAACAATGATAACTTAAATGTATAGTGTCTCAAATGTATGAAAAATACACTAAGTTCATATCAACTTACAAATAATAACAAAGTAAGAATTTAATGTGTTTGTTGATGTTGTGTTACCAATAATTCGATATCTCACTGGTGGGGGTCTAAAAAAAGATATTGTAAATTAAATTCATAAACCAATGCAAAATAACTTCCCCAGAAGAACTGATATATATTTTGGCATTGGTGATCTTTGGCAAGCTGATTTATTTGAGATGAATTCTGGATCCGTAAAAGGTATACACAGAATTAACAAAGGGTTTAAATATATGCTAACCATAATATATGTTTTTTTTTTCAAATATGCATGGATAATACCAATAAAAGATAAAACTGGTGGAAATGTTATGTTAGTATTTTTAAACTATTTTGAATGATCGCAATCCCATGCATTTACAAACAGACGAAGGGAAAGAATTTTTCAATTAATCATTTAAGACAATAATGTCCAATAACAACATAACACACTATTCAACATACAGTGAAAAGAAAGCGAGCATTGTAGAAAGATCTAATAGAACATTGAAGGAGAAAATGTGGAAGATATTTACTATGCTGGGAAGCTATAAATGGGTGGCTATATTACCTAAATTAATAAGTGAATACAATAACAATGTTCACAGTACAATCGGAATAAAACCCACCAATGAATATGCAAAGAATGATAGTTCTACTCTCATCAACATGTATGGAGGAGAAATAAAACCAAAGTTTGCAATAAGAGATAAAGTTCGTATAAGTAAAAGTAAAAATTTGTTTGAAAAAGGATATACACCAAATTGGTCCAAGGAAGTATTCGAGGTGTGTGCAGTATTGCACACAAATCCCACAATATACAGAATAAAAGATTTAAAAAATGACCTTATTAAAGGTATTTTTTATGACCCAGAGCTGTTTAAGACCAAATATGATAAAGGCTACTTAGTAGAAAAAGTTTTGCGAAGAAAAGGTAATAAGCTCCTAATTAAGTAGTTAGGTTTTGATAGTAGTCATAATTCTTGTGTTGATAAGAAAGTGTATTAGTTTAAGAATTCTTTTTCTCTACATAATAAATGGATCAATAAAAAATTGAAAGTTATGAGCGTCAGTCGTTTCCGCCAAATGATCAAACAAAAAATAATTTGAATGAATACAACAAGCGCATTGAGTTTGATATTCCTATTGCAAGAAGTAGCGATTCAAGATTTTATAGGATTTCATACCTTCAATGTGTATACAATCGTTGGTGATTGGGGACGGGGAAAAGCGATTATTACACGTGTAGGGCTGGAACTTGAAGACCTGCACTACCACCCGTCAAGCCGAGTGATGTCAGACGAATAAACGATTTGTCGCTAGTCAATGTTTATGCTCCCTTCCGGCTCCCATGCGAGATATGAAAGAAATCAGTTTTTTCTCCGTGGATTTGATTCCGTTTTTCCATGCACCCTGTAATCAGTTCATTCTCGGTGGAGATTTCAACTACATAGTTCAACCCCATGATCATCAGGGTGGCATTTATCCTACTAACGCTGCCTTGTCTACTTTAATCACTCGCTTAGACTTCAGTGATGTTGCATCTAACTTCCAAGGAATACATTACATCTATGTGACTTCACAAAGTCGGTCTAGGATTGACCGATTCTACATGAAAAAACAGCATATTCATAAGGTGAATCGATATGACGTTCTTCCGGTAGCTTTCAGCAATCACTCTGCAGTGATATTTAGGTACGAAAAGTTTGTGAAGGTAACACGGTTTGGCAGAGGGACATGGCGTCTAAATACGTCCTTATTAGACAGTTCAGAAGTAAAAGTGGACTTCCTAGCTAATTGGGTACGTTGGCATAGCAATAAATACCAGTTCCCCTCTGTGGCGATGTGGTGGAATGTGTGGGTAAAACCGAACGTCATGAGGCTCTTTAAAGTGCATGCGTACCGACTGGTAGAAGAGCGTAAGGGAACACGTGCATTCTACTAACGTATGCTACAGGAACTTTACCTGCAGCCAAACAATGGTGCACACGTAACTCCACGTATTAAAGACACGAAACAGAAGCTTATGCATTTATTCAGTGAACAGTTTGAAAATCGTCATAGTATGATAAATGATAAAAGTCTGTTCGCAGAAGAGAAATTTAGCATGTTTAGTCTCATTAAGGAACAACAACAAATACGACGCAAGGTTATCAACCAGCTTATTGACAGTGACGGCGCTATTGTTCGGGACCGGCCGGAAATAGTGCAAATGCTTTGCAGTTACTTTGCAAATTTATACTCGATACAAGACACGGACGATGCTCTGCTTCCATCGGTTTTACAGGATTGTGAAAACAGAGTTGGCTGTGACAGCAAGACGAGCATGGAGGCGCCATGTTTGGATGCGGAAGTTAATGCAATAATACAGCAATTGCAACCAAAAAAAATCTCCTCGTATTGACGGTAATCCATACGAATTTTACAGAACTTATTGGGATGTTATTAGTGCCGGCTTCTGCGAAGTCGTTCACGATGTGCTTGAAAGAGGGGAGTTATGCAAGTCTCATAAAGAAGGGATAGTTGTCCTTATACCCAAAATATCCCGTCCAATTATACTTTTATGAACTGATTATAAAATAATTGTTCGGTTTTGTGCCACCCGATTAATCAAGGGATTGTCAGATATTATCGGTCCCGGATAGACATGTACTGTTCCAAGACGTTCCATTTTACAAAGTGTACTTGCCCTAAGGGACATTCAATTACTTTCTGCCATACAACACAGTAAAATGGCCATCTTGAGTATTGATATGGATAAGACATTCGATAGAGTCGATCATAAATTTTTACTTCATGTCATGCATCATTTCAATTTTTCAGCCAATGCAGTACAGTGGGAGCTGATGGTGTGTACCGGAATTTGGTCACGGCTGTTGGTTAACGGATTCCTTACCCCATCTATTAAAGTCAAGAGTTCAGTTCGACAATGATGCCCGCTATCCATGATTTTATTTTCTATTGCCATTGAGCCTCTCTGCAGAATGCTCAGTGCCCGCTTGCAAGGATTCCCTGTAGCGAACATGACCGTTAAATTAAATGTCTGTGCTGACGACATCACATGTGCCGTTCTTTCAGAGCGGGAAAATAAAGAGAAGGTAGAATGCGCGGACCTTTTCGTAGTGTCTCCAATCTGCGAGAGAGTGCTAACAAAACTGCCGTACTGGAGCTCAGCGCCACCAGCGAGCCATTTGACAACGTTTTTTCCCTTTCGGAGGGCCGAAACTGTGAAAATATTGGGCATATACTTCCACGCAGACGCCACTCATATGTTGCATTATAATTGGAACATTACAATAAATAAGCTCTGTGCTCGCCAAATAGAAATGAATTATCGTCGTACAAATATTATATAGAGGGTTACTTTAATAAATGTATTCTTACTTGCGAAGCTGTGGTATGTGTCCCATATATTCCCACTACCACGTCAACAAAGTGCACAAATACTACAGATTGATGTGGAAATCGTATGTATTTAAATTGTCTAGGCCGCAACTTTATCTTTCCTTGCAAGACGGAGTCCTGGGTCTTATTAATCACGTTTTGAAGTGTAAGGCCTTATATCAGTCTTCAGCCATTGCAACAATTCTACGCCTAGCGGACATTTACGCAGCATTACAGAAAATGATGTGGTCTGAAGCTAGACGCATTCCACTTTAATGCCGTCAGGCAAAGGAAGCACTCGCAACTCTAGTAGAACACTTACCGGAAGGGACAGTCGCTTCAGCTAGATATTTGTACATTCGAGCTTCCAAAATGTCGGCAGTCATACCATCTGTTGTGAATCGCACCCCAACCATCCGTTGGAGGCGCCCATGGAAAATGCTTGCCGATCCTAACCTTTCCTCGGATCTTCGAGCTGCAGTATTCGGCTTCTACAATAATATCGTGACAACTCAGCACCGTAAATACAGCATTCACCTGACAGCTGACCCTGCATGCCCGCTGTGTGGCAACACCGACACGGCCCTTCATAGGGTAATTTCCTGTGTTTATGCAGCTCCCATATGGCAGTGGTGTCGCGTACGAGTACGAAAAATAATTCGCGGTGAACATGGAGGTGTCAGCGACATGCCCATGCTTCATTGCGATTTCTTCACCTTCCCCCCAGTTCGACGAAGAGCTGGGGCCTGGTTTGTACTTCATGCGATCGGCTTTTTGGTGGACCGTTCGACACCGGTGACAGTTCAAGACTTTGTCCAGCTTCTTCGTCAAGACAGGTGGAACGTGGCGCGGCGTAGCACATTGCGTCAGCGGTACGGCAATTTTTTAATTTTTATTTTGACGTATGCCTACAGAAAGTGCGTGTATATTACCGAGGTTGGGTGTACGCCGTGAGCTGCCCACCCCTCGGTCCTTACAAGTGTACACCTTAATGTTCCAGTAGTGGTCGTTGATAGGTGGTAATGTTATAAGTAGAGACATGCAAAATTCGCGTTTATTATTTGGCATCAGGATGAACATCACTGTAATGTACATACCGGAGTCAGCGTCGTTTTCCATTGGCTGCAGCATAGATGTGAAGCCACGTCCTATCTGTCTGCACTGCACATGATTGGGGCACACAGTTGTGAAGAGTTAATTTACTGGCGCAGAGTTACCCAGGGCATGCCGTATAAACTATGGTCCAATGACAAACGCGTTGCAAAGGTAAAAGTGTTTGAAGTTTAATGTGTCCTCAAATAATAACGCGAATTTTGCAAGTCTCTATTTATAAGTTCAGTACACCGTGTCGGGGTGTACGGCATGCGCTGCCCCTCACGATAAATAATTTTGTGTGTGTATATCTATACATATGTATGTGTATATATATATGTACATATAAAGTAGTCAGCATATAATAGAGAAATTTAACACAAAAAGTGGTTAACACGTGGGCCTCACATGCTCAAGGTCCTCGGTTGTGCCATGTAGTGGATTGTGAGCTGCTTGCAAAACTGGGGCAGTTTTCAACACCAGAGGATACCAAAACAATAATATTTAATTATTGTCAGAAAACACTGAAGTTTGGTTCTTCGACTTTGTCAGTAAAACCAGTTCACCAAATGTTCATATCGTTTTGTTCCACCATGTAGGAATTGTGTAGATATTTTATTGAGTATTTGTTATTGTTTCTATTGTGTGTTTGAATGTGTAATGTACAATAGGTTAAGGGTAAATACTTGTGTATATTGTTTGTGACAGTAAATTTATTTATGATTTAAAAAAATAATAATAATGGTTAGCGCGTCGGCCTATCGTGATAGAGGACCATGGCTCTCGCCCTCCCACCAGCAAGTGTCGGCCTATCGTGATAGAGGACCATGGCTCTCGCCCTCCCACCAGCAAGTGTCGGCCTATCGTGATAGAGGACCATGGCTCTCGCCCTCCCACCAGCAAGTGTCGGCCTATCGTGATAGAGGACCATGGCTCGCGCCCTCCCACCAGCAAGTGTCGAGTATGTTAGTGTTGAGGTTTGGGTTTACTATTATTTAGAGGATATAGTTAATAAAATAATTAGCAGTACTAATGTTCCGTGATAATCTTAAATATAATTTTATAATAAATCATAGTTAATTTTTCGTTACTTGAATGGGATTTTCCCCTCGCTATGTCAGGTACTTTTCCAGTGCAATTAGAGAATAGTACGTGACTTGTTATGTAAATTTACTCTACATTTATGAGTTAATTTCACCTTACATGGAGAAGTAATTAGTTTCGCTTACATGTTAGTGAATTTTACCTCAAATTTTTTACAGTGTACTAAGTAGATATTAACAATATGCATAATTTAAACTTAAGGCGTTCTTATAAACATGTGGTCTGGACATAATACTAATGACAGCATCACTCAAGTAGGCCAAGGGGACTGCCTGCGCGTAAGTACCTCTTTTCGCGAATCTCAGATGGGGGAAAAAACACACACACACTTGGGATAAACCCAACACTCAGTGAATTAGATGGGGTTCGAACCCACAACCTTCGGCATACGAATCAGACATGCAGAATGGCGAGAAACCTAGCTCGACTCGTATCGACGTATTAAGACGGTCACATACTTTGAGTTTGAGACTCAGACTTGGAAGGGCTACATTGTCAAGTGCATCAAGAGTACCGTCGCCCCTAAGCGCAGTGTTGTGCCGAGTGTTCGTTCTTTGAGCCGTAACCCTATAATTTTATTGGTGGAAAGTGTGTATAGGCTGTTCACGGTAAAGGGAGCACTTCTTAAGGCCCTACCAACAGGCATTAGCCAATAATAAATATATCTTATTGCAGCCTCAGGCATTAAATTCTGAGGGTGGGGAGATGTAAACATTGTGTGTATTGGTCACATTTCAATGTTTATATTAAAACCTGCAGGAAGATGGAAATTGGATGAAAGGAAAAATCTAGAAGGACCTTAAAAAGTGCTTACTTTACCGTGAACAGCCTATAAAAAAGTTCAACTCAGGGCCCTGCACTAGTTTCGCATGAATTCGCCTATAACATTTTGAGATACGAAAGTGTGCAAATGACGTCTGTGAGTCATGTTGCAGAGCTTGAAAATAGTTTTTGCAATAAGCGAGAACTTTTGACAGTTGTATTCCGAACTAGCATGAATTGTTATTTATTTTTGTGTGCAAACACACTGTGCAAACGTGGAATAGTTCATCTATCTATTTATCTATTTCGACTTTATTTATACTGGCGAAGTTAAGACTTTATGCCTTCTCTTGCACTTAACCGAGCCTAACACAATGTAAACATACGTAAACATAAAGAACAATAACAAATACTTACATTAATAAAAGGCGAATCAGAAATATATCTCAACTAGTACAAACTCTGAAAATGATATGTAGTTTCATATTATGTATATATCTTGAGCAGGACTAGAGATAAGACAATGTTTAAAGAAATAAAAATTGCAATACCACGATAATATTGATCTACAATAACACAATAATATGTTTCATAATCCGCATTACCAATCATAAATATAAATGTGCAGAACCTATAAAATACCTGAGAGGAAAACAAGAGATTGTATCTCAGCTCATTAACATAAATAAACAGAGCTATAATAAGCACTTACGTATAGTGACAAATTGAATGCAGCAACACATTGAAATAGATTGACTAATGGACAGCAAAAATTTACACATTGATTAAAGTGAATGAATAATTCAACAGGTAAAGGTAAAGTAAACAAATAGTCAAGGGGAACAAAAATAAAAATACTACGAACTAATGATTCTTGTGTGTAGAATCATCGGCGCATATTCTTAATGTAGCCTACTTGGCAGCACTGCTCTTAAAATACTACGGACTAATGATTCTTGTGTGTAGAATCATCGGCGCATATTCTTAATGTAGCCTACTAGGCAGCACTGCTCTTAAAATACTACGGACTAATGATTCTTGTGTGTAGAATCATCGGCGCATATCCTTAATGTAGGCTACTTGGCAGCACTGCTCTTAAAATACTACGGACTAATGATTCTTGTGTGTAGAATCATCGGCGCATATTCTTAATGTATCCTACTTGGCAGCACTGCTCTTAAAATACTACGGACTAATGATTCTTGTGTGTAGAATCATCGGCGCATATTCTTAATGTAGCCTACTTGGCAGCACTGCTCTTAAAATACTATGGACTAATGATTCTTGTGTGTAGAATCATCGGCGCATATTCTTAATGTAGTCTACTTGACAGCACTGCTCTTAAAATACTACGGACTAATGATTCTTGTGTGTAGAATCATCGGCGCATAATCTTAATGTAGCCTACTTGGCAGCACTGCTCTTAAAATACTACGGACTAATGATTCTTGTGTGTAGAATCATCGGCGCATATTGTTAATGTAGCCTACTAGGCAGCACTGCTCTTAAAATACTACGCACTAATGATTCTTGTGTGTAGAATCATCGGCGCATATCCTTAATGTAGGCTACTTGGCAGCACTGCTCTTAAAATACTACGGACTAATGATTCTTGTGTGTAGAATCATCGGCGCATATTCTTAATGTAGCCTACTTGGCAGCACTGCTCTTAAAATACTACGGACTAATGATTCTTGTGTGTAGAATCATCGGCGCATATTCCTAATGTAGCCTACTTGGCAGCACTGCTCTTAAAATACTACGGACTAATGATTCTTGTGTGTAGAATCATCGGCGCATATTCTTAATGTAGTCTACTTGACAGCACTGCTCTTAAAATACTACGGACTAATGATTCTTGTGTGTAGAATCATCGGCGTATATTCCTAATGTAGCCTACTTGGCAGCACTGCTCTTAAAATACTACGGACTAATGATTCTTGTGTGTAGAATCATCGGCGCATCTTCTTAATGTAGTCTACTTGACAGCACTGCTCTTAAAATACTACGGACTAATGATTCTTGTGTGTAGTATCATCGGCGCATATTCCTAATGTAGCCTACTTGGCAGCACTGCTCTTAAAATACTACGGACTAATGATTCTTGTGTGTAGAATCAACGGCGCATATTATTAATGTAGTCTACTTGGCAGCACTGCTCTTAAAATACTACGGACTAATGATTCTTGTGTGTAGAATCATCGGCGCATATCCTTAATGTAGTCTACTTGGCAGCACTGCTCTTAAAATACTACGGACTAATGATTCTTGTGTGTAGAATCATCGGCGCATATTCTTAATGTAGCCTACTTGGCAGCACTGCTCTTAAAATACTACGGACTAATGATTCTTGTGTGTAGAATCATCGGTGCATATTCTTAATGTAGCCTACTTGGCAGCACTGCTCTTAAAATACTACGGACTAATGATTCTTGTGTGTAGAATCATCGGCGCATATTCCTAATGTAGCCTACTTGGCAGCACTGCTCTTAAAATACTACGGACTAATGATTCTTGTGTGTAGAATCATCGGCGCATATTCTTAATGTAGTCTACTTGGCAGCACTGCTCTTAAAATACTACGGACTAATGATTCTTGTGTGTAGAATCATCGGCGCATATTCTTAATGTAGCCTACTTGGCAGCACTGCTCTTAAAATACTACGGACTAATGATTCTTGTGTGTAGAATCATCGGCGCATATTCTTAATGTAGTCTACTTGACAGCACTGCTCTTAAAATACTACGGACTAATGATTCTTGTGTGTAGAATCATCGGCGCATATTCTTAATGTAGTCTACTTGACAGCACTGCTCTTAAAATACTACGGACTAATGATTCTTGTGTGTAGAATCATCGGCGCATATTCTTAATGTAGTCTACTTGACAGCACTGCTCTTAAAATACTACGGACTAATGATTCTTGTGTGTAGAATCATCGGCGCATATCCTTAATGTAGCCTACTTGGCAGCACTGCTCTTAAAATACTACGGACTAATGATTCTTGTGTGTAGAATCATCGGCGCATATCCTTAATGTAGCCTACTTGGCAGCACTGCTCTTAAAATACTACGGACTAATGATTCTTGTGTGTAGAATCATCGGCGCATATTCTTGATGTAGTCTACTTGACAGCACTGCTCTTAAAAGTTGTTAGTGTCGTCGAGTTCCTCACCTCTACAGTTTTAAAACGTGTATTGCAAACACGCTGTAAACCCAGTTAGCGCGCCACACAGAGAGGCCCCTTAAGGGGCCTGCCTAGCTGTCAAATGGGTTTCAATGTAAGCGGTCATGTCTGTTACAACTTTGAATACAGTGCAAAATATTGAAATATAATATTTTTCAGGACAGAAATTAGTCGATATTTTGATGCCAAGTAATAAACTTGGTTATTGAAACATAAATGAAGGCGTTGCGTTTCAAAAGTCAGCAACAATTATTGTACTCTAAGTAGCCCTCTGTTTGCTATATTTATCTGTAAGTAAAACAGTGTTTTCATGGGCTGTCCACGGTGAAATGAGCACTTTTGAAAGGCCGGCTTAAGCTCTAATTGTATGCACGTTGTGTATTCTTCCATCCTATGTAAAATTAACATTACCATGTGCCTCATCGCTTTATTCATGTGTCGGCTAAGTGAAACTGTGAAAGTATTAGAAAAATAAATAAACATTTTATTAATTTGCTAATATTTACACACTTAGGAGATTAAAAAAAAACGGAAAAAGTATTTTCCTAACACTTTTTATTCGACGTTAAGATATGGAACTACATTCCGTCCCTCGTTACCAACTTTACCGGGCGCATGTCACTCAGTACGCTCGTTAAAATGCATGCAGGCATGCGCAGTGACATTTTCCTAAGGTTGATTTCAAAAGTACACACTTTACCGTGAAACAGCCTTCAACTATAGAAACAATGCTGTATCTTTTCCGAACAGTTGGCTTTGTTAAAACTGTATAGTCACCTCTCACAAGTTCGAGGGAATATAACACGCTCTGAGCTTGTTTATGCTATTTTTCATCGCCGACCAGTGGCGTTTATTCCACAGACGCAAGGTAAGTGATGCTTACCTGTCACCAACCGCGTTCCTTCGGCAAGGATAAGCAGTCGTTCTGTTTGCGTCCTACAATTTTCCTTGGAAAGCGGATGAAGGTGTTCGGAAAACGGGAGTTTCCTTATAATTTGTAGTATCCTCTCTAAATATTATTCAATTTAATTATTATTATATTCATTTTGTTTGCGTTTTTATAACTAACGTTAGGTATTGTAAAACGGCAAATACATGTGGAGGTTAAGAAAAGTTGGAAGTTGCGCTTGATACTAGAAATCGCTTGCCCTGAAAAAAAAAAAACTCACTACACGCCACTGTCACCGGCGCAACCTTAAGGCGTTAAAAAAAATTTTAACAGGCGAAACCCCTAATTATGGACAAGGTCACTGCTCGTTCCCGCAATCCAATCTCGCGCCCTTCCATTAGTTTCACAGCGAATTCCTTCTTCCAACACGCGGTCCGGGAGGTCTGACGTCACAGGACGTCTGCAGCAGTCTCACCCCCCCCCCCCTCTTCCCCTTGACATTCCATAGCTTTCCTTATTTTAGCCGCGAATGCTGTCAGCGGGCCAGAAGCGCGGATTTACCTGGGAGATGCGAAGTGGCGGCGAGCCAGTCCGACGACCTTCCTTCACAGTCTTGAGTGTTTCCTAAACGCCGCGCCGCATCCTGTCTGGTCCGCACACAGTCAAGGAAAGCCACTTCCAGCCATAGACTAAAGATGAGGTCTTCTGCGCACGTAACCAACATTAATCCTACCTCAAAAGAACACAACTGTCATAAGTCACATGGGCAACAGTGATGAAAGTGTTTGTTTATATCTTAATATTTAAATGAAAAGCAATAGTATATTAATATAACACTTTAGCCAATTTGAATTTAATCATACTGGATTATAAATTGATTAGATGAAATATGAAAACATTTCAAAACATTAGTTTTCTAACCTAAATTCCAAACCATGCCGTTTTCGATAGACGCGTTGGCAGAAGAGCAGCTCAATGTTGGGACACGGGAGATTGGTAGTGCACAGCCAGCGAGATCGGGCTACTTCATCTTTAGTCTATGCTTCCAACCCCCCCACGATACCTCACCGGCTGCCAAAAACTTCTCGTCAGATTGCTCCCCCCCTATAGCGAGTGAGTGAGTGAGGAGGTTTAGGCGGCTCTAACAGCGAGGTCTTGAGAGCCGATAAGGGTGATTTAAGTGAATATTGAGCGGTGCCGTAATGAAGGGGCGGGGAACGGGAGATCCCCAAGAAAACCCGGTACGATTCCCACTTGCGAAAATCCGGTGACCCGGCCGGGGATTGAACCCGGTTCGCCTTTGTGGGAGGCGAACTTTCTAATCTATCAGCCACCGTGGCCCCTCCCCCTATAGAACATTCACAGTTTCTTCGGATGTTTTAACGCAAGCCTTTGAAAAATCACGCCATGTATTACATATTTAGTTATTTCCTAAAAATGCCATGTATCGAGAGTTTTATACCTCTGTAATCACAGACGTATCTTATTTTTCATTAAATTGGAATTTTACCGATATTTTATTTATTCCCCGGCTGCCAGCTGCCGTTATGCCCAGCCCGGGGTGACGCACTCGCTGCCTTGTCATTACCCCTCCCCCGCTCCTCTTTAGGAAGCCCGTGAATGATTGTCAGTGGCGAGACTGGCTGGCGTTACAGCCCTTCCTACCCCCTACCTCTCTCCTTCCACCGACTGAAAAAGCCGACAGGAGGTGCAAGGATATTCTGGGAAAGGATACTCGTCGCAACTAGGGAATAAGCGAAATTTCTGGATGACCGCCTACGACACTATAAATACTGCCGTGGACCAGCGGCCAGCAGTATTTGGCGAAGACCATCTAGCTGAGTGCGAGCGCTAAGTTATGTAAAGTACGACTGTGGACGAGGTGTTCGTGGTGTGAATTGACGAGAGGGCGTGAAACCTGACGAGTGAAGCCTACTGTGTGTGCGTGAGGGTGCTCGGAGGACTGTAGAACATTGCGGGCTGGCAGGACATGGATTGAACTGAGGTGGGACTCAATGGACATGTAATATGGGGTTTTATTATAAATATTGGCACTGTCAAATATGGATGCATAATTTATAAAATAATTTAATAAGTTGATACAGTGTCTATTGGGACCGATTTTTAATTATTTAATATAATAGATTTCTTTGTTGTAATTAAAAATTTTATTAATTAAAAAAATTAATTGTAAACAGTAAGAGATATCAATTTATTGTGAGATGTTCAGTTGAGAAAAATTTATTTATAGTTACTGCAATTAAGATTAGGAAATTATAATTAACTCTTTTATTTAATAAAGACCCCCATTCTTTGACGAACTTGGTTTAGCCCACTGCATTTCGAAAGAGAGTTTGTAACAACACATTATAATAGTCTGTGTTGGCAGAACCTAGTAATAAATAGTTCTCATGAAAAATAATATTACAACTAATCGCACAGGAAAGCGGTGCGTAGTCCTCTGGTGTAATTTTACAGACGTAGTTAAGCTTGGGTTGCACGAGGCGGAGGAATATCCTGGCAGAAGAACTTCAGCAGGGCTTCAGAAAAGTGAGAAATAACCGTGAATGGATTATACCTGCAGTTTTTTGTGCGGAAGCTATAAGGACGACACTGCCACGCTTGTCGAGTGCGCCATCGCCGCTATGCCCAAGGCTTAGTCTTCTCGGCGCGCTGCGTGTACTTATGGGACTTTTAGTGGTGATCTTGTTATTTTATTGGTTGTAAGTCTGAAGGTTCAGTGCAGGACCCTGGAGTAGTGTTGTATGTATCTGACGCGAATATTTTGAGCCACAGCGCTTTTAAAGAGCCGTTTTTAACCGTTTAGTTGTCCTCTGAAATGGAGTTTCTATAAAGTGCATGACATCTTGAAAACACTCAACAGCACTCATCTGAAGAGCGTGTTCTTCTCGTGGATCAGAACATTGGACGTACGTTTAATGATTTCTCGGGAAACGTGTATGTATTACAAACACTCTGCAACGCAGTTCAAATACCAGATAGGCGGGGACCTTAAGGGTGTTGCCCACGAAAGAAACAAATAGTTATTTCATATTTGTACTACATACAGTTCAACATTTAGACATTATCAGTACGTACTCATTCGTAGAAAAAAATAGAGCGCATATTTTTCGCAAAGATACATGTCAAAATCACAATTTTACTGTTTCAGAAATGCACAAATAATGAAAACTAACATACGAACAGAAATTAGATAAGTAAATTATTTTATAATTTTAATAAATATCTGGAAACAAGGAAATTTTTGCTTAAATTTTATTTGCGGCTGCCCTTAAATTAGTTCAAAGTAACTTTCGTTAAGGATATACCTTGAAATATAAGGCAATGTTTTCCAATTGCCATAGTTAATTTTTCCTGCGAATAGTTTGGTTCGTAATATTGTTACATTACAAAAACAATGAAATTTTGACTTGGATACGTCATTTCGCAATAACCATGCAATCTAAAAAAAAAAATTGTCTGGAGAAAAAGGAGTCTCAGATAATGCCTACAAAACTGAATAGTATGTTGTAAAAAATATAAAACAAGAAATTTTCTCGTGGCCAAAAGCGAAATATATTTTTGTCTAAAATTCGAGGATGTTTTTTGGTTTCTTGAGATTCTATTAACTATAACTTCAAAAAAGTACCAACCTGGAACAAAAATAGCATTAAGGACCCTACCTATGAAGCTACGATGTTAAATAAATTCCCTTTTAATGCATTAATTTTAAAAGTAACTGTTTAAAACAGAAAATATCAACGTAACTTCCTCAGAGAATAGTGTCAAGTTAAGAAATTTACAAAAATGTTATTCCTTTAACATTTGCTCTTCTAATGTTAAATTTAATAGCAAAATATTATACATAAAAATTGGCAAGATTTCTGAACATTTAAATGTTTCATAAGAAATGTCACGTTTAACGCAATTTTGTTTGAAATGATTATTTTTAAAATTGATGGATGAGAAGGCAAGGATCTTATACTCCCCCCACCCCACCATCACTCCAACCCATTCACACACACACATATATGTGTGTATATATATATATATATATATATATATATATATATATATACACACACACATATATGTGTGTAACGTTTTTAACTTAAAATCTTGATTCGCACAAATTTTAATAAAGTCATCTTAACACAATGGTGTGTTTCAGTTAAAGCAATTAGTAGAGTCACAGGAATGGGTGGCATGTTGAAAAAAAAACAGTAAGTATTTTGACTTAAAATTTTATCTCAAACGTAAAAAAGTGAAATACATGTTAGCCGGGTAACAGATTTCCAAGCAATGTTGTCCATGCTATTTTCTAATAACATGAATAATTGAGCTCTAGCCAAACATGTTAGCGTTGTTCGATTTGAAGGTTATGCGAAAAATAAATATAAATTTAAAATCACCATAACTTAAAAAAATACGTTCAAATAATTTTATTTTGTTGATATAACTGTTTAGGTCTATTATTTAATGTTTCTACAGTAGAGATTAAATATTTAAAAAAAACCAATACCTTTTTGCCTCTTAACATCATTAAGTGGATTCATTACAGCTGCTAAAATTGTGCATTGAAAGATCAGATCTTGTAGCTTGAGCAATTTTACACATAATAGTTCTTGAATGAAAATTACTTAACGACCAGTCAATACACAAAGTTTCTATTAACGATTATAATAAAAAGAATTATTCGTTTTTTCATTAGAAACCGAAAAAATATTTTTCGGGCATAGTCGCGAATTTTTTGTAAAAGTCCAGGTTCAGTATTTTTTTATAGGGCTCATAAGGAGCAATGTAACAATCTAAATAAAATCTTTCTAGTCTTGTTTCCCCATTTTCGTCCGCTGAAATTTTTTCAAGCACGATTAACACATTGGTATTCGACATCCAACAGGTGAGTAACGAAAATGTTATAAAATGCGAGAGGGGCGTGATGCGAGCAAATTATTAGAAAAAAGAAGGGCGATTTGGGGGGGGGGGCAGATAGCGACTGTAGTGTTACTGTCGATTGTGACATCCGCAGGAGGTGTAAAACCATAAGCCACTGAGCGCAAGTTGAAATTTTCTGCATGTGATGAATTTTCTTAAGCAAAGTCAACACCGAAACGATGGATGGGTACATTATTCAGATCATGGAGAAAGTAGGTACTTGAAACGTAGTTGTGTATATGTAGCACACGAAAGTGTTCGGGGCTCCAATTCGCTGTAAATCCTTTCTCGAAGAGGCCTTTCTGTCTGGAGATACGCACCAGGTCGCCAACCTTGGCTTTAGGCATGTGTGGGTCTCTCCTTTTCATGTCAGTGTACAAGGTTTGAAGCAGGGAGACGTCTTCGATGTATTCGAGCTTCATGCAAGTGGTAGAGTTATACTCGCGTACGCATTTTTTGAGTGTATCCATCAATTTGCAGCTGTCATTCGAAGCACAATGATTCTACATTTCCCCCTTCAGAGTCCTGTTGAACCTATTGATGATAGTAGCCTTGAGATTGCTGTATGTGGAATAATTATTTATGTTATATTTCTTATCAGGGCCTTGAACTTTGCATTGTAGAATTCCTTGCCCTGGTTGGTTTGTAGATTAGTCGGTATGTGTCCTTCGCACAATACATTTGCCATTTCCTCGGTGACATTGTGTGCATGCTTCGACTTGACAGGCCTTGTCCAGACGAATTTGCTGTATGCATCGATGACTGTCAACATTTATTTCTAGTCCTTGTTGACCCGAGAATACAGTATCATCTCGACGATGTCGGCATGAAATAGGTCGTTCATCCCACATATCACGACCTTGCGGTGGCGGTAATTGCCTCTCGCAGATGTGTGCAGTTCATTGGCCATTGAATTTATCTCATTAATTAATTTCCAACCATTTGGGAAGCGAGAAAAAGCCGTAGTCTATCGACCAGCATGTTCGGGTGTCCCAGAATATGTAGTCGTAGCTCTTGCCATCGTTTATCTTCTTCAAACCTTCGCCACTTTTCAATGTTTCTGTGCTAGACTGCTGAAGAGGTCTGCAAGAATGTCGATTATTTAATGATCTTCGTCGTTATAAGGGCCAGTCTAGGGGTCATTATCTTGGCAAAGCGCATTGCGTGAGTTCGAGAAATGTCTTTATTCCAGCAGGTAGGTTTAAGAAAACTCCCTGGGCTCCTTGCGAAATAAAAGTTCATAAAGCTCAGGGGTTCCATGTGTGCTGTAATCACCAAATCGGATGTATCCCACCTGTTAGAAACTCTATTTCATCAGCACCGAGGAACCATTTATCATTATACCTGTGAATACCATATGTCGTATCATTATTATGATATGTGTACAATCGTAGGTACCAGCAAACCAGAGCATTGGGCTAGAAGACTCTCTTCCAAATTTTTTTATTGTATGTTAAATCTGCATCAGATCCATCGCCTTGATCTGATTGTACATCACAATGTTTCCGCTTCTTCGTAGGCTCAGCAGTATTGTCAATTTCGGTCTTCACGACTACATATTCTCAATCACTCTGCCTGAGTACATCGAGACAAGTAATGGGCTTAAAAACTTATTCATTCGTAAGGTAGCATGAAATTTTGGTCCTCTTGGCGAGCAAATACTTCGCACGAACAGATTGTGTCGTCACATTCAGGTCGCTGGCAGTGTTCGACAGCGTACTGAAACAAAATTGTAACTATTGCTCTGTTTTACAGGTTTAATAATGGGTCTCTGCCAAAATAAATTCGATCTCATCCAAGCATTCGTTGCATACAACCAATATCTCCCTGCTACAATTATGAATATCTGTTTTGTTGGCAAGGTCGGAAATCGAGGTCATGAATGTATGTTTCTTACATCCTTCCAGGTTTTTTTAGGTACTCTTCATTTTGTGCAGATGCCACATTCAATCTGTCGATAGTTTGCCTTTGAACACTCGTTATGTGCTCGTCCATGACCGCCATATTGTGGACAACCTCCTTCTTCACATGATCCATTTTCGCCCCGAGCTTAAACAGGTAGTTCTGAAAGAATGTGTTTTGTTCGGTCAACATACTGTGCAATTCTGTGATGATGCCATTAACAGTTTCGAGGACGAAATGTTTAGTAGTACCATCCTCGGATCGTTTGGGTTCCCTAACATTTCGAATTATTCTTCTACCTTCATCTCAGGTTCCATAGTTCCTTGGTACAAGACAACTTCCATCTTCGTCTTTGTCAGCTTGAGGTTACTTTGCTCGAATTTCGGTATGCTGTAACTCATTCTGAATGGTCAGCGACGAACTGATCGAATTCCTATCGGTACCTTTCATTATACAGTGGCCAGTCCTTAACGATCGTCAAAATCCATACTTGTCTTTTCAGCACAAGGCACACAGACTCTTGAAATATAATAGCGTCATGCCCGTATTGATGTGACCATCGTAAACATGCCGAAAATTCATATAGTTCATTCAAAACAGCAACAAAATGTTAGCATAGTTACAGAGCAGCTGTTTAGGTATGCGCGAATAAGTATGACCGAGGTACACACAGTCCACATTCTCATGCCGTCCCATGCTGAAGTATTCTTGAATACAAGTTTGTTTTTCGCAGGCAGTTTCATCCAAGACAAATATCGAGTTTGGAAGAGCTTCATTCGGAGGCACCACCTTCTCGTTTATGCTGCAGGGGAAGAAACCCATGCCATCCACGGCCTGCAGTACTCGTGCCAGTCGCTGGTAATTCTGTTGCTGGAGCGATTTTGAATATAGGTACATGTTCTCGAACCGAAGGCCATTCTCTTCTTCCAGCAGGCTCAGTAGAACCCATGTTTTCCTGCAGTTTGATGGTCCTGTGATGATACAGCGCACTATATTCGGAAATAGGCTCCCATGTCGCAATTAATGGGAGATATCTTCATCTTCATCATGAATGCATAGGGTAGAGTTACATATTGCTCGATATTACTTATGTTACCACTACTACCTTGCAGTGCATGAAGTGCTAACTGTTGTGCATGTGATGCTAACTGTTGTGCATGTGGTGCCAACTGCAGTGCATGCATCGCTTACTACAGTGCATGCATTGCTAACTGCAGTGCATTCGGTGCTAACTGTGGTGCATGTCGTGCTAACTGCGGTGCTGTTTGCAGTTGCAGAGAAACAGTGCTACAAGTTGTAAAGCATCTCTTCAAAATAGCACTCTGAGTAAATTGCCTCTGCCAGATTTAGCATTCAAATTTCACACATGAACTTTTCATTCTGCAGGTCCTTATTTCATGTCTAAGCACATTGCGCAGGCCTGTAAATGCCTTACTGCAGAAGCAGCAAACCAGATGCATCATTAACAGTTACATCCATACTGTTTCAAGTCTAAAACGAAACTGAAACAAGAAAGTATAAAATGAGCGTATCTATACTTTTCATTCTCAGTTCACCGCTATGCCGCCAAGAGGTAAGACCATAGCTGGAAGCGGGATCGTCGATACACTGATCAAAAATCTACTGTTCGAGCTGCACATTCCTGTGTACAGGTTCTGCGAGCCAGGAACCAAGCTAGCTAAAAGAATATTACACAGAGACATGGGCATAAATTCCCTGGACAAAGCATGCAAGCAGCACAATATCGTCTATTCCCAGCACAAGGATTTGCAAGCCAGGAACCAGGCATACAGGATAATTGCACAGAAGACCGACGAGAAAAGAAAATCATCAGACACCGAACTTGGTAAAAAATAGTCACCTGGGGCATATCCAATATCATGAAGGCCAAGGTGAAGATGGGAATGGGAGATAAGAGCAAGAGAAAGGCACAAGTTAAAATGGGAACAGGTACAGAGATTAAGAGAAAGGCACAGGTGAAACGAAAAGCAGTGACAAAAGGAAGAAAAGCATGCAAGACCAAGAAATCATCTACCGGTGGACTTTTTCCATTGCTTTTACCAGCACTCGGGGACCTCGGGGGGCTAATCAGAGCCACGAGTGGTATCGTCTGAGCCATCAACATAGCATCGAAAGAACAGAAGCAGTTGTCCGAGGCACAAAGGCACAATACAAATATGGAAGCTATCACCTTGGTTAAAAGAAAACGGTCAAAGCCTCTACCTAAGACCATACCTAGGAAGCAGAAGTTTGCAAAAGCGACACAGCAGGAAGATGCATTAATGAAATCTCTACCGGAACAATTGCTCACAAACGTATATTTGCAACTGTTTGTGCGCAAATTGGAAATACCCCAATTTAGGGGGGGGGGGTGGTGTTTAGAAAGATGCTTTGCCCTATAAACCCAAGAGAAACAAATGTATGATAATTAATCTGGATACGACACCCGAGATTGGTACGCACTAGGTAGCTTATGTAATAAGGGGTAAACGTGCTATTGTGATAGTTCTGAGAATTTGCTTCCTCCATCCGAACTGCGATGGTACCTAAAATTTACCAAACTAACGTAAAATTACAAAATGGAGCAGATCCCTAACACGTGTAACTGTGGACATTTGTTTCTTTACTTCTTGGTTGGCTCGTACAAGTAATTGTATAAAATGGCTATACATTGTGAGGGAACTGTTAGTAATGTCCATAATGCTTACCTTGCCGGGTCGTAGCATCGAGCTGCATGTGGTATATTTTCCGCCACTCGACCTGGAGGGGGAATGGTGCATAGGCCTAGTCGATTTTCAATCCTACAATGCGATACCGAACATCGATGCAAGCTGTACCTCGCAAAAAGTGGTCGTTTCCCATGAGGAATTGCTGCCCATAAGCTCTTGTGAAATAGACGACATTGCAAGGTACATTGAAGATTCGTTGTCCTTAGACGCATAATTCGAACTATGTGGGAATCCCAATACTTTGAAGAGTGTTATGAGATGCAGTGAAGATAGCGACTTTACGAAACTGGATACTATCGGAACAATGCTAGGGTTCAAGCCACGCTTCACCGAAGCTGGCAAAACACACGAGTTGTCATGGCCTGTAAACATCTTGCCGGTAAACGTAATTAGAATAAACTGCAATTTGGCCAGTGGCACATACCTCAATGGCAGGCTAAGAAATCGAAGTTGACTACAGTGTTCCTATATACTCTGGAGGCAAGTTCGAAGTATGCATCCGGTTCTCCTTGCTATTGGGATTTGCCGAAGACTACAAACGAATTATCTTGAATTCGAAGCCGAAACTGATGCTGCTTCTAGCTAATACATATGCATACACCATTGTGGGAATGGTGGAGACAATGGAATCTGAACTACATTGACCAAAACATCGATGTGGCTTTCAGGGAGTGGAGTCTCGAGACATACCCCGGATTGCCAGCAAGCCAGTACATAAACTGGACGGTGAAGTCCAGCTTTGCTTCTGAGAAACCGAGGTACATAATTCGTTGGGCTACAGACCGGAAGACAGCACACTGTGAGAGTGAACCGTTCGCAGTTCGACACATGTCAAATAGAAATTATGAAAATATTTTTGAATAGTGAAAGCTATCTGTACGTTGATGTGAACCTGGACTTTTAAAATGGACAGTACCTGTTGTCATATTAGATGTATGCTCACTTCCAAAATGCATATTATGGGCGCACCCAATACACGATATTGAGTCCTGATACTTTCAAGAGTTTGGCCCCGATCATGGTTTTCGATGTGAGTAAACAGTATGTGTGTATTACCTCCAGTGTAATCGACTGCAGGATCGAATTCATGGCATATGCAAATATTCCCACCAACGCGTACGCATTCTATCTGATACTTGACGACCGGCATGTATCATACAGTTGCCGGAATAAAACCATCAAAATACTGTCGTGAATGCAGCTGAGAATATATAAATATAACTGTCCACACAGTTTAACTGTTTAGTCGTCTTCGAGCACAGACAACAACAGGATGTAACGTAATCTGCAGGATTTATAGAATCGAAATAGCTTCGTGCTCAAGGAGATCGTAGTTTACTATGACGACGATGGTAAAATACGAACTCACTCCTTCCGCTCTCCATGCTCCTGGAAACTGTTCAACGAGAAGGGCAAGAAAACAAATGCATGGCCGAGCAAGTACTACCATTGACTGGAATCGGACGAAGGCAAGATTCCATACCATCACGTGGCAGATGTGCTGCACGACTTGCTGATGCAGTACCCGAAGTCCCCGATTTATGTAGCTGGACCTGAGCAGAAAAAATGGCTCAGTGACTTGTGTAAATCTGAAGTGGAGATTATCGGCGTGCATGCTGGGTATGGATGTCCATCACTTCGCAAACTCTTTAAAATGTACCGCGATTCGTATCTTCGTGTCTGCGACAGGTCAGAACCTGACTGGGTCTGCGTACTGAAGAACGTGGAGCTGCTGCACAAATGGTGCATCTCATCCTTGGACCAGGGATCTGCTGCTTACGACTAGTCAAGAACTCAAAGAATTCCCCCCGACATCCGTTCCGAGGAACAGTTAAGAAAAAAAACGAACAAAGACTAAATTAGTTTTATGTTGTTTACGTATTTATCTGTTTAATAAATTGTGTGTGTAAAACCATTCACTTTTTTTTTTTCACCCTAACTTGTTAGAGTATCACTTTTTCCTTAAAGAAATCTTAGAAAGAAAGAAAATCAACATACTTCTTATGCTACATAACCTATTTATGTATTGGGGTAATACTGATGATGATCCGGACTTGATCAAACACAAACGTGCCGTAATCAATCCCCACAACTATGACAGTAAATGTTTCAAGCAGTCAGTGTTGGCCGGATTCTTTAAGTCGCCACATGCACAGCATGTGGACAAGATGTATGCCGAAGTGGGAGAAAAGTTTGATCTGGTTTTTCCGACTCCGACAGCACTACCTTTACTTAAAGAACATAAACAAATATGGCTACCACCTGGTGGCTAATTCGGCAACTCGCCTGGTGACGAAAGCGATTATTAATGTACTAGCGCCACCTAGGTGATGCAAAAGTAAATATATGAAATCCAAAATGGCGGCCTCAGCAATCTATAAACAATGACAAACGAAAAAACACCAAAATTGCTGCATACGATGGAATGTGTAGGTGAGAGAGGGGGGGGGGGGAAGAGGGAGTCAGTCATCTGCCGTGCATTGTGCTGGGGACCTCCAGAAATGTAAAATATTTTAAAAATAAATACTTGTAAAACAATTTAATAACACATAAAAAAATATTTTTAGATAATTTTTATAATAGTTTTTAGCTATTTTCTTGAATTTTTTTTTAATTTGTAATTTTTTCGGATTTTTGGGATTTTTTTTGGTTTTCAAGGTTAAATGTCACCGGTGTCAAGATAAAATGTCAAGGTCAAGGTCACAGACATCCAACATTGCTTAAAAGGTGGCCGCCGGGGGACTTGAATGACAGAGCATGAACAGCTCGTAGCTCCTATCCCGGATCTCATTGGCCAAGACTTCCCATAATCATTCTACTTATGTTCAATATGTTTGTCTCTTTATCGAAGTTTTATTATTTGGCCTAGTTCGAATTTGATTAAAGATTGATTCGTGATATCATCATGAAAGAAAAAACAGTTCTAAAAAATATATATATATTATAAAGCTGTTTCATAGGAAAGACAAGTACTGCAGTATAATTTATTCTGCTTCAAGACAAATGAACATAAAATATAACTTTGCAACATATTAATTTACAAATTTAACTGAAGACCTTTCTCGTTTGTTGAGATATCTATATGACATTCGCGACGTATGGCGGATTGTTGTTTAATGATAATAATAACGTCTTAGAAAATGATAACAATATAAAATTATAATCAGAAAACAAGAAGAAACATACAAGGAATGGTACATCACTTCCAAATCAATATATATGCCACAAAATATGCAACAAAATGTATTGTTTAAAAACATAATCGCACTGCTCTGAAAATCATTTAGTGTGATAGAAGCAACAAATATATAAAAATTACGATAAATATAAGATAATTTTTATGGTGCAATGTTATTTAAATAAGTTATTATTACTGCCAAGCATTCTTCTTGCCCTCCATGGATATTATGTTTTATACTAGGCCACATAAGTATTTCCTTACGTAAACTATAACGCTCATAGCTAGCGGTACTGATACTTCGCGAAAAGATTTCTAGACAAAATACAGTTCAAATCAGTGTGCGGTCGTTCAGCTTTTTCGATTGGCTAAAGCATGTTGTATTCTTGACATTTGTTTGCGCACGAATCACGAGGGTACAGTGTCGGAATTACGGGATCCTGAGTGGCTCGGTCAAATGCGGAAACGACACCAGCAGCCAATGGAGGTATGAAAACAGCCGAGACATGACTTATTCTCATTTAGTGGCTGTCTGAGAACTTAGAGATGGGGTAAACCAGCGAATCGCCAACGAACACACCTTGGCGTTCAGGAGAGTATGAAAAATTGAACAATTGATTTACACGAGAAAAAATATAATTTCCCGGAACAAATTTTTTGTCTAGGATGTTTGGACCATCAATTTTCAGAGTCGTACATGTCACTGCCCTTAAATTTTTTTTGGCAATGAATGAACGGTCTTGAGTTAACGAGAGTATTTATCGTGTAAGCTACTTCGTGTAAACCATACAACCAAAAATTCGATGTGTTTTCTATTCAAGACATTATTTCCTCTGGGATTTTCGACGTATTTGCCAGCTGTCAGGCTGATATCTTATTTACTTCTCACGCTTAACTGTGATAGCATTGAATGATAAGAAAGCTTTGAAAGTCATTCGTTCCCATAGCTTATAACAATATATTTGAACGACTTACATTTAACTCTTGATCTTTGTTCTTTACCTGTTCTGTGCTTCTTAATATTGTAAGATTCATTCAAAAAATGAATTTAAAATAAATGTTGCTAATTTTTTTTGAGCACATATGTAAGTACTTTTGAAGATCTGCTGATACCACACCTGAAAAACACATTATTGATGGCACAGAACAACTATGTTAACGTTCATAAATGCAGCTTCATTAGGCTCACGCCCAAAGGTAAATTTTGCTTTGCTGTTAGCATAACAGTCTTTGTTAATCTTAGCCTTACCCTCTGTATTCATTTAACTTGAAGTGTTTTGTTTCCATTTATTAAAGGCTGTTCACGGTAAAGTGAGCACTTTTGAAATCGACTATTGAAAAATGTCGCTGTCCCTACCTGCCTATATTTTAACGGGAACGATGTTTGGCATGCGCCCAGTAGAGCTGGTAACTATGGATGGAAAGTTGTACCATGTCTTAATGTTGACTAAGAAGTATTAGTAAAACAGTTTTTGATACTGAAATGATTTCGTCTTCTTTCCCTCTTTATTAAAAAATTCTTTTGAGCGCAATAGTGAGTAAATCTGTAAAACAATTACATTTGTAACAATTTAAAATTTTTACGTTACCGGCGAAAGTGTTGAGGCCCATTTAAATGCTAAATTTGCATATGGTGGAAGGGCACCATTTAATATGAGAAGTAGTTATTAAGCAGGAGTTTTAAAAAGTGCTCGGGTTACCATGATCGGCCTATGCCAGTGGGTGGCGCGCTGCGTTTACCATAATTTCGTTTGCCCTAAATTTAGGCTTAACGAAATTATGGACAACTCAGTTAGGCTATTCGCAATTAGACCAAACGATTTTAGGACAAACGCAATTAAGCGAAAGGCAAAGTTTCAGATTTTAGGATAAAGACAGTGATGGTAATCAAAGTTAGGCGAAACGAAATTAGGCCAAACGCCGTTAGGCCAAACGCAGTTTCTGACAAGAATATTCGAAAATTGGCATTTTAGGGTAAAAGAAGTTAGGTTAAACGCAGTTAGGACAAACGCAGTTAGGCTACATGAAATTAAGATAAACGAAGTTAGGCCAAATGAAATTACGTTAAACGAAGTAAGGCTAAACGAATTTAGGGTAGATGCAGTAGGACAAACGGCATTAGGTCATTCGCTTTTAGGGTAAACGAAGTGTACTCTACAAGTGGTAATAGTGTCACGTGTGGCTGATTCGTCTTGGTGTCCTACCCCTAACCTTCGGGCGGGCCTAGCGCATCAGTCCTCCCTAGGATGACGTCATCGGTACCCAGATAAGAGGAAAGTAATGACGTCACTCCACCTCGGGAAGAACTAATGACTCGGAATATACTGCATAAACATGCTGGGGGCAGCAGTGGTGTAGTGGTTAGACTACTCGCATCCCACCTAGGCGAACCGGTTTCGATTCTCGGCGGAGTCGCTCCCGGATTTTCGCATGTGGAGATCGCGCGGTCAATGTCGCTGGTCCGCGGGTTTTTTCTGAGGGATCTCCCGTTTCCCCCGCCCCTGCATTCCGGCGATACCGCATACTCACCTCGCTTCACCCTCATCGGCTCTCAAGACCTCAATGTTGATAATTACCCAAATATCTTCACTCACGAACTTTCTGGTCGTTACCTCTCTCGGCGCGACTCGAAGAGCGAAGAAACTTCTGGCCGAGGTCATCCCTGCTATACAGGATGTGTCTAAATTCCCATTACACATTGTAAGAGCTTGTAGTGGGGACGAAGACGGTTACGTTTTGCATAGGAACTTATGTGCGGAAACGTACCGTTTCCTCGCGACAAATAAAACACCACCACATCACATGTTGACCTCTGCCACGTCTGCAACATACTGTAGGTCCTTTATCTTCTGGGTCCACTTACAAGAAGGGCTCGATGTGATGACCAGCGACGTCTTACACACACACTGTACCTACGTACCATGTTCTGGTACACACGATCACAAATACCTGGGCGTCCAAGATCAGCCGCAGCCATAACGCGCGCCGGCAGTTCTTCCTCTGATTCCACAGAGGTCTGGTAAATCAAGCCCTTCATGTGGCCCCACAGGAAGTAGTCTAGCGGAGTCAAGTCGGGCGAACGTGCAGGCCAAGCAATCGGGCACCCGCGAGAGTACGTGGAAGACAATGCGGGTGCCAATGGATATGGCAGTACGTGCGACATCCGCCAATGACGTGATGTCCCGTGTCCGCGACGGGTTTCTTTGCATGCCATTCACTTGATGTTGTGAGCTGCCGGGAGACAAGTAGATCAGTTGACGTTCGTATCTGCTGTAATGCTTGTGTTCAATTTGTGATCGTGTGTACCAGAACATGGTACGTAGGTACCGTGTTTGTGTAGACGTCGCTGGTCGTCACATCGAGCCCTTCTTGTAAGTGGACCCAGAAGATAAACGACCTACAGTATGTTGCAGACGTGGCAGAGGTCAACATGTGATGTGGTGGTGTTTTGTTCGTCGCGGGGAAACGGTACGTTTCCGCACATAAGTTCCTATACAAAACGTAACCGTCTTGGTCCCCACTACATGCCCTTACGAATTGTAATGGGAATTTCGACACACGTTGTATAAGCAGTGGCATGCCTTTGTGTCGGCGGTATTGAATGGCAATAAGTACAAGGCTTGTGAGTTATCATACTGTTGTGAATTCTACTTATGGTCGATTCATACGTGAAAAGGGCTAAGGGCGTATCTGAATAATGAGCCATGATTAGGTAGAGCACAACAATAAATTACTTGTTTATTAATCGGGAGAGCTTTTATGGAACATTATGTATATAATTAAATCTGTTAGGATTATTTACCACACGCCAATACTATTGCAATCTAATTGGAAAGTCCCCACCTTATTCATGATGCCGGAGGTTGTTTCTGGTAGGTGGTTAACGACGGCCGGACATCCCCATCTCCGTATCTTCGTATCGCGTTCCGTAGTATGCTGTCCTATATCGGGTGCGTTGTTTAACATTTTCGGTCCCTCTTACTGGTCGGTGGAGAGGGTTTCTGCACTGCCGTCGCGTTGTGAATACTATGATCACTCTCGTGCCCGGGTTCAATGTTTGAAGGCGTGATCAGGCAAGCCGCCACCTAAGGCCTGATCATACCATAACAATACGGAACCACAGGCGACAGGGCAGGGATTAGCGCGTGCGGTCTGCAGCCGTCGGGAGAGCAGAGATTGAAGACGACTGGCTGAAGTGTAGGGTAGTAACCTTGACGCGCTAGTGGCTGGCATTTGAAATTATGTTACATGAGAGTAAACATTGAGATCGTACATGTGTAAGACTGCAGCTAGAGTAAAGATTAGTGAGGAGAGAGAGGACTTTAATTAAAATTGAGATCGGCATAACACTTGTGCTCACCGTTATGAATAATAAGTTCTAATTTTAGAGATGAGCAACTACATACCACAAATAGTAGCTGTGCGTATTTTTTTTTAAATTTTAAATATATTAAGAAATTAAGGTTAGTTCTTTTATTTTAATTAAGACATACATCCCTTACGGACTTGGGTACACCCTAGACAATTTTAAACAACTGGTTCTTCCATGTTTATCTAGTTTTAAAACACACCAAAATTGTCTTATAATGATCGGAAAACATTGTTATGCTTATGTATTTAGTTGTGAAGTTTCGTACGTAGAGTGAGTAATGAGGTAGAGTGCGCATGCTAGCTGCGCTGTAATCACTAACTGTATTCGAACATCCTGCTGCTTTTATACTAATAGCAATATCAAAATACAACGTGGATAGGTTTTGAGAACCCTGTTTATATATGTAAAGGCTGTTCACGATAAAGTGAGCACTTTTGAAATGAACCTTAGAAAAATGTTACTGCCCCTGCCTGCATACTTTTTAACGGGAGCAGTGAGTGACATGCTCCCGGTAAAGTTGGTAACGATATATGGAAAGCAGTTAAGGGCTGTTCACGGTAAAATGAGCACTTTTGAAAGCCCTGCTTAAGATCTACTGGCATGTAGATTGTTCATTATTCCACCTTATGTAAAATTATCATTGCCATGGACCTCATCACTTTATTCATGCGTTAGCCAAGTGAAATTGTGAAATTATTAGAAAAGTAAATATATTACAAATCTCCTAATTTTTACAATTCGGTGCATTAAAAAAATACAGGAAGGTAAAGGGATAATTTAAGTTATCACAAATTGTTACCTTACACTTTTTATTCGACGATAACATATGGAACTACTTTAGATCCATCGTTACCAACTTTACTGGACGCATGTCACTCAGTGAGCCCGTTGAAATATACGCAGAAAAGAGCAGTGACATTTTTCTGAGGTTGATTTCAAAAGTGCTCACTTTATCGTGAACAGCCTTTACGTATGTTGACGTCGAATAAAAAGTGTTAGGTAACCATTTTTGACTATTTAAATTATTTCTTACGCCTTTTTTAATGCATTAGTGTGAAAAAATTATCAGATTTATAAAATGTTTGTTTTTCTAATAATTTGATAGTTTCACTTGACCAATGCATGAATAAAGTGATAAGGCCCGTGGCAGAGTTAATTTTACATGAGGCGGAAGAATACTTAACGCGCATACAATCAAGTAGAACGTAAGCAGGGCTTTCAAAAGTTCTCATTTTACCGCGAACAGCCTATAAGTGCTTTGACATGTTATTGCGCTTTCTCTAACCTAATTTCAACCCGTACTCCTACCGTGTCCATTGTCAAGGACATGCCGCACGTGAGGGATACTTGTAGATGGGACTGTACACAGGAAACCAGAGACCTGTGTTTTGAGCGTCTGCCTCGCGAGTAACCTTATTTGCGAGTTCTTCTGCGCCTCCAGATGGTAGCACTGACAACACCGAGCAGAGTTGCCAGGGATTCTTCTACGGAACAGGCCGTACGTGTAAGGATTTTTGAAGCAGAGCGGTTTTATTTTTCGACATTGCCTGGAATGGTATTAATTAATTAAATTAATTCCAGCCATGAAGCTAATTTTGTTGCCGTTTTACCCGTGCTTATACGAATTTCTTCACATTGACATTCGGAAGCGCTGGGCATACACAAGCCCCCCCGAATGATATACACCGTCACATCACCGAGAGATCCTTCAGGGCAATTTGCCTCAGGGTTAGAGAACTTACACTGTGGCACACTTCATCGGGCGGTATCGCCTTGCACCAATGCTTGGTCTACCTATGTGAGACGCAAGAGTGCTCAAAACTTGTAATAGTCATGTCTATGATGTATGAAAAATGTGCGAATCGAGATTTCTTTCTATGCCCTATTTTTTAAAGAGATAAGTGGCTAAGTTGGGTCTTCCCCTGCACTCTAAATCTAAGTCAGAGGTTTTAATCAGTAGAATTATTTAATTAAATCTTCAGTTGATGAGCTGGTATATAATGACGTATAGGTGGAATGCGTTGCAGTTTTACTGTCGGGCCACTGCAATTCGCTACGAATTAATACAAATAACTCTTCGATCAGTGAACAGCAACAGCTAAATGCTCAGTAAAAATTTTGATAATTCAGCAGTTTCGGCAGATCTGCTGTCAAATTTGCTGGTTTGGGGCCGTTTAAACCGGTTACAATTTTAGAGTGTGTATATGAGTGATGACCCTGCTTAGGATTATGTATATTTAATGTATGGCAGTCACCTTAATTGATAATGTTAATGTGAGTACTTGTTCCAGGCAGCGAAGTGTGCTCTCGCCCCTCCAACCCTCCTTATCCCCTGGCTATCTGCAACGGAGGGAGGATTTTAGCTTACCAGTGGTAAGTATATATATATTTGTGTGCATGTATAATCGGGATTTTCATGTAATTTTGAATGTTATATAAATGTAAAAGAAATTGAATTACAGATAAATGCGTACCGAGTACTGGCAAAATCACGCAACCTTCCCGGAGCACCGCACCTATGGGGACATGTGGAGGGGAGCATCGCTGCTGCCTGGACGGGGCTAGGCGATATAAGTAGCGCCAAAACTTGGGGAGAAGTAAGAGCTTAGGCGAGGATGGTACGAGCATGAATACATTTCTATTAGGTTATGGCCGTGTCCGAATTCATTTCAAGTTTTGTTTTACGTAATTTTATCCAAAAGTGACGAAATGCAGTTCAAGTTACTTTACTTCTAAAGAAACTTAACTTATCTGAAGTTATTTTTAAAATGTAACTTAGCCAACACTGATGTGAACAACGAAAGTACACAGCAGGAGAGGTAAAAACAAATAGCTAGCTGTAATAACTTCGGCTGAAAGAGGAGCAACAATCACTATGATTGGCTGTATGAGTGCAACAATCACTATGATTGGCTGTATGAGTGCCAGTGGATACTTCGTACCTCCTGGTGTTATATTCCCCAAAAACAACTACATCCAATCAACTGATGAAAGGAAATCCACCAGGTTCGATTGGTTTTGCTAGTCCATGTGGATGGGGACAAGATGGCATCTTTACAACGTAGTTCGCTCATTTTATTGAGAAAGTAGATCGATCCAAACAAAGAGTCACAATTTTGTGTTGATCTTAGATGGACACTACAGTCATGATTGGAACTTAGGAATAGTTCCAATGGCTCGAGATAATCATGTGACCGTTATTTCTTTGCCACATCATTCAACACATAAGTTACAACAGCTTGACAAGACATTAATGGGTCGTATAAATAATTACTACAGTGGGAAGGTTAATATGTGGATTTGTCATTCTCGGAGACCTGTTACACCTTGTGAATTGATGGCGCTGTTAGGGCGAGCTTACTTACAAGCTGGGGAAATAGCTGTGCAAGTCTTTAGGACTACAGGAATCTCACCACTGAAGAAAAAATGTTTTTATGATGCAGATTCTAAGCTGCTGAAGCTGAAGCGGAGAAATCACGCAGTTCTCAAAGAGAAAATATGTTCGAAACTTCCACTGATCCCTAGCGGAAATGTCTGTAGTCAGCAGCAGACTGGACCATTTTTGGTAGCTCCTACGACCTCGCCTAGCGAAAAAGTTCCAGTCTCACGTTCAGAACGTCAAGAAGAGATTGCAGGGAATTGAAAGCTACTGTCCACACCAATTCGGCAGTCTCTCCCCGGAACCTGAAGACAAGCCAGGCCTTTCATTAATCCACCAGTTCCTGTCATAAGGAAGACCTCCAGATGATATCAAGGTTGCAGTGCTACAGGCTTCTGTAGGATTACTGCAAGTCCGAACAAATTGGCATTGTTTGAGTACCTACTTAGAAGATCCAAGACTTCAGGAAAGACGAGCAATGAAAATTTATGCAAGACGAAAAAAGAAACTAAACCATTCAAGTGACGAAGACTATCCCAGGAAAACCAAAGAACCAGATACAAGGGAAAAGTAAGAGCGTTGTTCATGATAAGTCTGAAAGGAATCCCGGAACGGAATTCCTCGTCTGGATGACAGTGATAGTGACTTGAACCAACCTATCTTCTGGGAAGGGAAAACCTAATGATGAGAATGCGACTTGCATGTTCTACTAGGGTAGGTTCTGTAACAATAAGGAGGGGGAGTATGGGTGGTGTGTTTAATGTGCTCCATGCGGGCACAGGTGAACACAAAACGAATGCATATGTGACTTTAAGACACCATAAATTTTAGGATACAACCACAGAGTAAATAAGAACACAGAGGCCAAATGGTGTGGTTGTTTCTTTGATGAGGGAGTATCCATCTCTGATTGGTTGCGCGTGGCTCTGAGGACGGACCTCGTGTGTGATAGGCTACTGCATACTGCGGGATGTTCCCTCGTATTGGATGGGCTGCCGGCTGGCGAGGCGCTGATTGGCGGAGGGTGTATCGACATCTTGCTGGCCAGTGACGCCATCTTGCTGGAGCTTACGTCTTGGAGTGCAATGTATAAGCGGCTATTTCGCCTCTGCAATCTTAAGTAATCTGTGCTACGACATAAAAAAATAAGGGCGAAAGTGAACATCCAGTGTGTGCTGTCTTCCACTTTTTACCGCCGCTCTCTCTCCCCCTTCGAGTTGGCACTTATTTTTTCTAAACTACCTTATTCTAAGTGTTAAATGTAAGTCCGAAGGTAAGGTCGGGTTCTAATTGCGTCTCAAGGCTGCGCCACTTACGCCTAAAGAAAAGGGAATTGCATGCAAAGGAGTCGGGCATCGCGGCCGAGAGGAATTGGGTAGGCATGGCCTGCACTTTGGGGCCATGCCTACCTCCTTAAGTGTACGTGCATTAAAGCTGCATTAAGAAGAGGTATGGTAAAACCTGCTTAGACACGGTAAAACCCATACCGACAGAAAAGGAGTTAAACTCGTGGAAGCACTAGTGAAAATGCTAAAGGAGATAGCAGGTGTGGAGTCCACGCTGTTTATTATTGGAGTGAAGAATCTAGTATAGAGGTAGCGGGGCTTTGGGCCAGCATGTTAAAGGCACATGCGCCCTGGAGGTTCCTGCGCGGACAGCCTGACTACCCGCACAGCAACACCGACAGCAGTGATTTCAGGCAGGGTCCTTAAGCTTCCGGCCGAGGGCGCAAGAAATCCGGGCAGCTCAGTCATGGCACCTGCTCCATCTTCTCTCTTCGGCCCGACATCTACCTCCTCCAAAACCATCCCTCTGGCGGGACTTCCAAGGATTATCCAGGGTGGCGAAGGTGCGTCCAGGTGAAAGGCGAGGAGAACCGCTCCTGGAGGCCATCCCCTCCATCTTCAAAAGAATCCTCCTACGGGAGCTTACAGTGGCTAACCAGCTCTGGGAGGTGGCGAGCTGGCCCATGGGTCACTGATTCGGGGGGAGGTCGTCCGAGGTCCAATGCTGTTCCATTCCATTCCGCACGCATCTACTTTTGACAGCCCACAGAATTCAGCAGTGGAGTTGTTCGCCACACTTCGCATGTTTCAGCACATCGGGTTACCCCCAACATCCTCCGCCTTGATCGTTGGGCCGCCCTCAGCAGATGCGCGAAGCCATCATCAATTGAGCCACCCAGGCTCCCGACGAACAAGACCGTCCGCCACGGGGCCCGGAGCCGGAGTGTCTCGAACTGGCACAGTACAGCGTGTTCAGACCATAGACTAAAGATGAGGTAGGCCGCTTATTCGTCTTCTGCGCATGTACCCAACAGAATTTGAATATGTTGCAAGCTGAAAAGATCCTTCTTATTTCATATATGTCGCCTTTTATTGGAATCTTTATCGAGAAAATTTAGGTAAAATTAGTGTTGACGCATGTGCATGTGTTTCAGTTATTAAACGTTTTAAATGAATAAGTATTTCTAGGGGATGTCAAAAAATAATTTTCTAGGGTGACCGCTTTTAATTTCTGTTGCAATACACATAAATTCAAGAAGAGAATAATTAGTAAGAAATGCTAAAATCCGCATGTTCAGAGCTTTCTGTTTCCTTGAAGGGAAGGAGTACACAAAGTGCAATCTACAGACAGGAACTATTATATAAAGGAAGGGAGAGGCAGCCTGACCCGGGCACCGGATGGGCCGAAACATTTTTTTATACTTCTAAATCTGTGAAGGTACCTATATAGCTGGTGCGTTTTAAAAGAAGGGGGGGGGGGCATGAATGGGGAGGAGTGCAAATCACAATTTATGGCCCGCGCAAAGGAAAGCCTATATCCGTCCCTGTCTACAGATCAATCCGCTTGCTTCCATCGTATGTAATAATATTCTACTCTTGCAGGCGAAATTCCAGAGTAATTTAACTATACGAAGAGTACATATCTCTAGTCAAATATTGTCTGTAAAGTCAGTATTTGTGTGCATAGCCTACAATAATTTCAATTAAAAATTGTCTGGTAATAAGATTTTTTCTCAGCAAAGATAAAAAACTTTTATCTGAATTCACCATTTTTTTTCTTTTTTCTTATTAAATATATTCAAAGAGAAAAAAGGGGGGGGGAAGACATTAAAAGCAGCTTTTTTTAATGTCTTTTCTGCGCAATTTTTAATATTGGAAATGAAAAATGTACCAATTGACACCTGTAGTTAGATCCATTTGTTTTCATTCGCGAGATCAATGACCTGCAGGTTAGACTCTACAGTCTCATGTACAAATATGCCGATATCAACGGGACATTGGTTATCTGCTGCCACAGTGGATGGTGACAATTGGACACCGTTCTCTCCAGGAGCTGTCAAACACCGCGTGAACCAATGGCTCAAGTTATACAACGCAAGTGGTTTGAATTCTAGCTTGTCCCAAAATGAATTCGCAATTTCTTCATGACTCGACTTTTTTTAGTCATGACGACACAAGGTCTTTGCCATCATAAGTACAGCGATCATCAATCATTTTGTCATTTGCAACACTCGGCATTGTGAAGAAATGCGGTAATGAAGCAGTTCATGTGATGGCACTTTTGTTTCTCGCGGCCTGGCGTGACCTTGTAACTTTAAAACCTCTTGTCACCGATAAGTATATCTACTTACGTGTTGCAACGAATTCTTTTGTTCGGAACTGTGAGGTTATCAGTGTGAGACATTGTCTTGTATCGTAATCAATAACGTTCGCGTTATTGGTGTAGACCATTCACAGATACTTGCAACTTTACTGAAGTGCTGCTAAAGTTTTTCTTGCAGCATATTCCTCCGCCTCGTGCAAACAAAGCTTTGCTAAGTCCAGAAAACGACTCAGTTACATAATTTGCGTGGGAACTATTTTTTTTACCGGGCATTATAATGTGTTCGCGTTATTGGTGTAGACCATTCACAGATACTTGCAACTTTACTGAAGTCCTGCTAAAGTTTTTCTTGCAGCATATTCCTCCGCCTCGTGCAAACAAAGCTTTGCTAAGTCCAGAAAACGACTCAGTTACATAATTTGCGTGGGAACTATTTTTTTTACTGGGCATTATAATGTGTTCACGTTAAAGTGAGCGCTTTTGAGGCCTTAGTTACTTTTAATTTTCAGACATTTTTTTTTTCTTTTAACTACCGTTTAAAATAAATTTTTGCCGCTATGGTAATACAACACAGTGTTTATGTACCACCGCACTCGAAATTTAACAACTAAAGATAAAATAAATTATATATATTGACTATTATTCCAAATGAGAGCGCTTTCAAGAGTGCTCACTTTACCGTGAATAGCCTATAGCAACATAAATATTTTATCCCGGTTTTTATTCATATTACTTACAAGTAAAATACCAATGTAATAATGTTTATAGATAAAACATAAGTGAAAGTTCAATTTAATAAAAAATAAGACACTTTGTGTCAACGGAAATATAAATCGCTTCTGATACATGATAAATTTAGCAGCAGACCAAACACATCATTCGTGGGTTGATTTTTCAAAATTCCTTTCAAAAAGTGTGAAGAATTCGCGTGCGGACTGCAGCAGTTAATGAAACTACGGAATATGGTCCCGACAGTGATTGATACCTTCCACACCCAAGGAAATTACCTCATTGGACGATTTCTCTTCCGCTGTGGAAAGTTGAAACAATTAAAGCAACTTCCTGCGAACCGTGAATGAATGTTTAAAAAAAAAAATATATATACAAATAAATTGTTGGCTAATATTGCCGGCGAGCTGCTTTCTTCGTTTAAAAAACATCGACTGCCAAGTATTTGTGTTTTACGTCCCACAGTTGGGAACAGAGAGACTAGGTAGCAATAAACTTGGGCTCCGAACCAATTTTTTACTGTCTCGATGCACACACGTGTTGCGCCATATCCTACTGATTGTGTTGCTGATAAACATTTCAATGCGAGGGAAACTTCGTGCATTCGTTTTATTTTTGTTTTCGCACATTGCTACGAGTCATTCGCACATTGCTACGAGTGACTATTGCTACAGTCATTGGTGCGTTGCTGCACATCGTTTGTTAATATATGCTGTTCACGGTAAAATGAGCACTTTTCAAAGCCCTGCTTTAAGATCTACTTGAATGCATGTTGTGCATTCCTTCGCCCTATGTAGAAATATTAACACTGTCGTTTGCCTCATCGCTTCAATCATGCCTCGGTCAGGTGGAAATGTGGAATCAAAAGAAAAGAAAACTTGTTACAAATCTGGACATTTTTACAGGTCCATGCATTAAAAAAAAAACGTAAAGCCAAATAAATAATTTAGGTAAATACAATTGGTTTACCTAGCACTTTTTATTCGACGTTGAGTAATGGAAATAATTTCCTTCTATCATTACTAGAGATAGGAACAATTCGCCGAGTTCAACGACCTGTAAGCTACACTCCACAGTTATGTGTTCACTTGAGTCTCAGATGTTTGTTCATTGGCTGCTGCCCCATGGAGTAGCCAGTGTTACTTCACACCTGGCAGTATGGCAATCGCTACTTGTTTCCTTGCAATTCTGCTATTTGCTCAGAGTCGTCCAGGGCGTGTCTAATATACTGCGATCCAATTGCAAAGTCAACTCCAGTGTACATGTGTTTCACGTCCATCTTGTCCTGAAATGAACTCGCGAAATGTTCCTATCCCTAGATATTACCCACTTCACTGGGCGCATGTCACCAGTGAGCCCGTTAAAATATATGCAGGCAGGGGCAGTGACATTTTCTAAGGTTCATCTCTGAAGTGCTGACTTTATCGTGAACAGTATTTAGTACAGGTGCCTGGTATCACTGCCCGTCGGTCGTCGTCCTGTGGTGGAAGAGAGTCTCTCCTGCTGTCCGTCGCCGCACCTGCGCTCGCCTCCAGAATTAGGCGCTGCAGGCCTGGCCAAAGTTACACCACGCGACCTCGAGACGTGGAATCTTCTACGTATCTCCCTCCCGCCTACTTACACTACCTCCCCAACCCGCTCCCCTCGGCCCCGCCCGTGCCGAGTACTGTATCTGTGAGAACCAAGGACAAGGTCAGATTATTTTACGTTACGTGATCATCAGGTCTTCCTCCCCCTCCCCCGCCGAACTACACCATAGCGTGCTCTAGCGTTCGTCCGGCGGACTTGCTGCTCTCTCGCGGAGCTCCTTCCAATTACTGTCGCCTGTGCTCTGTGTTCGCCAAGTAAAGGTTGTTCACGATAAAGTGAGCACTTGAGAAATAAACCTTTAAAAAAAGTCACTGCCCCTGCATGCATATATCATAACGGGCGCACTGAGTGACATTTGCCCAGTTAAGTGGTAACGATAGATGGAAAGTAGTTCCATATCTTAACGATGAATAAAAAGTCTTAGGCAACCATTTGTGATAACTTAAAATTATTTATTTCGCTTTCTGTTTTTTTTTTTTTTAAGCATCTAAGTGTAAAAATGAGCATATTTGTAAAGAATTTACTGTCTTAATAATTTCACAGTTTTACTTGACCGACGCACGAATAAAGTGCTGAGGCCCACAGAAATGTTAAGTTTACATAAGGCGGAATAATACACAATGCGCATACAAGCAGATCTTAAGCAGGGCTTTAAAAAGTGCTCATTATTGTCGTGAATAGCATATATGTAGGGATATAATGGACGTCAAACACATGTACACTTAAGTTGACTTTGCAATTGGATCGCAGTTTATTAGACACGCCCTGGACGACTCTGAGCCAATAACAGACTTGCAAGGAAACAAGCAGCGAGTGCCATATGCCAGGTGTGAAGTAACACTGGCTACGCTATGGGGCAGCAGCCAATGAATAAGGAAAACTTGTTTTTCGCGAAAAGCTTTGAGGACAACTTGTACTCCAAAACACTAGAGATCAGATCCACTTGTGTAATTGGCTGAGTTTAAATGTCACGCGTTGTATGTGCCTGCCAGCGAATCACGGACACTCAGTGTTGGAGTTGCCTAATTCTGATTGGCCCAGTCAGGTAAGAAACTGTCTCCCGACAAAGACACGTGGCCAATAACCCAAGGAAAACTGCCCTTATGCCATAGGACATTGGAGTCTATCCTTCGCGTGAATCTTTTCGCGAAAACAGGTGGCCCTACCAATGAAAATATATCTGAGACTCGATTATACGAATGACTGTGGAGTCTAGCCTACAAGTCATTGAACTCGCGAATGTTTCCTATCCCTAGTCATTAAACTGAATGCTCACAAGTGCGGAGCGTTGTATTTTGGTGTAATTTTCCAGGCGGAGGAATACCTTGGAAGTAGAACTTAAGCAGAGCTTCAGAAAAGTTACATGTAACCGCTAACAGACTATCACTCGACAATTCAAACATTGCATATTTACAATACATTATTTTATAAAATATACGAAATTGTTTATTTAGCTTAATGCTTATAATTTGAGACCTGCAAAATTCGCGTTATTAACTGAGGAAATGTTAATCTTGAAGCGCTTCTATCTTTGCAATACGTTTGTCATTGGCCCATTCTTTTTTCGACACGCCCCCGGGTAACTCTGCGCCAATAAACGAGCATCTCACAATCGTGTGCCCCTATCACGTGCAGGTTACTCAAAAAGGGAATGACTTCACATATAGGCGGCAGCCAATGGGGAAACAACGCCGGCTCGAGTATATACAGTACTGTGAATTATAGCTTGATGCCAAGAAATAACGCGAATTTTGCATGCCCCTACTTATAATTAGGGGCACCTGTTTTTCGCGAAAAGATTTCAGGACAAGTTGTGTTCCAACGCACTTTAGCTCAGAACCACTTTGATGATTGAATCATTTTAATTGTTACGCGTCTTATATGTAGGGATAGGAACATTTCGCGAGTTCATTTCAGGACAAGATAGACTTGAAACACGTGTACACTGAAGTTGACTTTGCAATTGGATCGCAGTTTATTAGACACGCCCTGGGTGACTCCGAACCAATAGCAGACTTGCAAAGAAACAAGTAGCGAATGCCATAATCCCAGGTGTGAAGTAACACTGGCTAGTCTCTAGCAGCCAATGAACAAACATCTGAGGCCCGAGTGAACACATGACTGTGGAGTGTAGCTTACAGGTCATTGAACTCGAGAATTTTTCCTATCTCTACTTATATGTCTGCCCGCCAATCACGGACGGTCAGTATTTGAGTAACTTAATCCTGATTGGCTCACTCATGTAACAAACTTTTTTCACACGGACAAGCGGCCAATAGCCAAATGAAGACCGCAAGTGCGCACATAGGATACTGAAGTCTAACCTCGACGCGGATCTTTTCACGAAAAACAGATGGCCCTACTTATACTGAACATGAAGCCTGCAATCTTACTAAATCCAAACGTTAGGTTTACACATGCCACACCGAAGTTGGGCGAAATTTATTCTGATTTATTTGTAGTGTTACAAAACTCTCTCTGGCCACTAGTTTCTATAAAAAGAAACTAATAAAATATACAAGTGCAAAAAATTCTTGAGTGTACCAAACCGTTGTTAGGAAACGGCGGAAAGGCTGAAGCAGCTCGCAGGCAGAGGTTCTGTGAAGTCTGGGAAGCAAACCTTTTTCACGAACACGTGTAAAAACCCGCAACGCGATACTGTGTAAGCGCGGGAAAATGACGCGGCACACCTCGAGTGCTGTGGGAGTTTGGATGACACCTCGTCCAAGGTCAGACTCTACTGCCTGTGGATGGCAACCAGGACACTGCTATACGCTGTTCGCGATAAAATGAGCACTTTTAAAAAGACCTTGTAAACCCACTGTGTATTCCTCCGCCCTATGTCAATTTAACATTGCCGTGGGCATCGTCTCTTCATTCATGCGTCGGTCAAATTGAACTGTGAAATTATTGAGAAAGTAAATACTTTACAAAATGCTAATTTTTACAACTTCGGTACATAAAAATAACAGAAAACGAAATAAATAGTTTTAAATTTTCACAAATTGTTACCTAACACTTTTTATTCGACGTTAA